>OX459045.1:2651783-3977675 GCA_949775005.1 Orthosia gothica
GTTTTTGAATTTAAATAACGAAATCCTAGTTCTGTCAACTTCTGTCCGAAGGTTCCTCCCGGCCTTTGCTTTCGCCAAGAGTGGTCGCTTAGCTCTGCATATTTTTCGCGTAACTTATTTCTTCGTCATCCAATTTAAAACATATTATATACAGGTGGCCAAAAAGTCGTGGATCAAATGCAACTGGGGGTTAGGTGGTCCTTATGGTCAACCCCTGCAGAGTTATAATTTACCTGCAGAGTTTAATTTTAAATAGGCTTAACCGAGTTTTATGGTCGAGTTAACTTTGGCCTTGCTACTAATGATCGTCCTCGAAAGATATCAAAGCCACGCATAGCCATGTGTAATATCATGTTAGAACCCCTATTAAAAGCGCCAAAACTTGTAATACAGGGTCACTTTTCGGTAGTGTATTTTTTTCACATTGGAGTTCGAAGTAAATAAAAAGTTATTACGGGAGGTTTTTTTTTTTGTAAAACTTTTGTTAAATAAATCGGAACTAAATTTTTTCTACACATGGCAACTCTAAAGAAATGTCAGTCAAACATCAGTCGAACCACCAAAACAAAGAAGTCTATGGATTTTGCTATTGTCTTGTCTAGGTGAGATTAAGCACGCGATTCTTAACCTCACAGCTTATTTTGATAACAAAATCTGTTTTTAGTGTTGTATCTGTTGTTTTGTGTTGTCTGGTGGAGGAACCCCGTGTTAAGGTCTGTATTTTAACCTATTTTGGCACTCATTTCCTTAGGAAATGAGTGCCGAAGAACCCCCTGACGGGGGTGGAGGATCACCTCCAGATTTAGAACTGATGGACGATGGTCTCAATAGAGCCGAAATTAGAAAGCGCCCCAGAGAATCTGAGATTCTGGTTGACGCTAAAAGAAATAAGCCGCCGTCTAACTCGATTCAGTCTGTGTATACAAAGCCAGGTTTTGAGAGTGACTCCAAGATTTTATATAGTGAGAGCGACAGAGCGCCCTTCACTGTGTTTGTTGCAAAAGTGGAAGCGGACCCAAAGCAGGGCCTTACTTTGAATTCTCTTAAGTTTGCACAATTTATTCACAACAAGGGTTTTAAGGGTATTGTACAAGGAAGTGTGAAATCTATGGGACGTAACAGGATGTCCATTGATTTTGTGACATTCAAAGATGCCAACGATTTTGTCAGCAACCCCATATTAAGCGACTATAAATATATTGCAAGTATTCCACGCTTCCATGTAACCCGCATGGGAGTTGTTAGGAATATACCTACTGACTGGACTCTTGAGGAGCTAGTCAATGGTTTGGAAACCCCTCATAATTGTGGTGAAGTTGTTAGGGCTAGAAGACTTAATTTTAAGAATAAAAAAGAGGACATGGTAATTTGGTCACCCTCAACAACTGTAGTGCTTACTTTCTCTGGCCAAGTACTCCCAGAGAAAGTATTCTGTTATAATGCATCTCTGCCTGTCACAATCTATCATCTCCCCACTATCCAATGCCGTAACTGTTTGCGTTTTGGCCACATTAGCTCGCAATGCAGGTCTAACCCCCGCTGTTATCGTTGTGCGCAACCACATCCTGGTGATAGCTGTAAAGTCCCAGACTCGCATGTTACATGTATTTTGTGTAATGGTGGAACCCATAAGGCTACGGATGACATGTGCCCTGAACACTTGAGACAGAAATCAATCAAAATGGTCATGTCACAGGAGAATCTAAGTTATCGGGAGGCTTCAGTTAGGTTGCCCCATCCTAAAAAACTTTACTCTAATGTAGCAGCAGGCCCTTCCCACTTTTTCACCTCAAACTTCTTCCTTTCTCTTATCACCCCCACGCATTACTCCAACTTCTTCTCCATATTCGTCCCCCATTAAAACCTCATACTCTAAGACTGTTTACCGTTCTCCTAAGCCGAGACCTGAATTGGGTAAGTCGTATGACACCCAAGCCCATAGGTCAATGGTTTATACTCCTAATTCTTCTCAGCCTAATGGCTGTGCTCTCAATTCTTCTTGTGTAGAAACTACTCCTCTTCCCACTCCTAATGACAACCTAATAGAGCTCCTGACATGCTCTCTAATTAATATATTATCTAAATTTAGTGACTCAATACCGGACAATGACGTTATATTAGTTGAACAGTTGCTCAAAGCCTGGACCTGCCAAAATGGGGGGAAAAATTCTTCAGTGGAACTGTAGATCCATTCGTAGGAAAAAAACACGATGTAATCTACCTTATAAATCGATTTAAACCCGTTGTCTTTGCCGTTTCGGAGACGTGGCTCAGTCCCGGATCTCTCTTTAGGGTTCCTGGATTTTCATGTCTTCGGGACGATAGAGATGACGGATGGGCGGGTTGCGCCCTTATGGTTAGCAGAGCTATCTCTTTTTCCGAAATTCCTCTACCACGTCATGATCCTGGTCTTCATGTAGTTGCAGTAAGAGCCATGGACATATCCTATGTATCTGCCTATATTCCTCACCCCAACTCTAATCTTTTGTCTGAATTCACCTCTATCCTTTCTTCTATTTTAATTGCTGTCACACTCTTTGGGGCTCTCACTGTAATGACCCCGCTTCCAGTTTTCTGTTAGATCTTTTAGATGACCGCAATCTTTGCATTCTTAATGATGGATCTGCTACCCGTAGGGTTTCCCCTACCCAAAATATTAGCGTCCCAGACCTTTCTTTCTGTTCTCCTTCCTTAGTTTCAACTGCTGCCTGGTCTGTTCTTCCTAATTCTTTCGGTAGTGATCATTTTCCTATACTAATTTAATTTCCTAATTCTCATCCTCGTACTCCTCCAATCCAACCTCTACAAAAATATCGCCTTCCCCAAGCTGACTGGCTTAAGTTCTCGTCCCATCTGGACTCCGAACTTCAAAACTTTCCCCAAATAAATTCTTCCAACTCCCTTGCACTCTACAACGATTTCGTTGAATGTTTAATGAGAGCGGCCGATTTTTCAATCCCCTTGAAGAACTCCGCCCGTCACTTATTACCTTCTCCACCTTGGTGGGATGCTGAGTGCACGGATAGTGTTCGTAAACGCAAAGTAGCAGAAAACACTTTCTCCTCTAGTCTAAACATGACCGATTATTTGAATTATAAAAAGATTTCTGCAAATACATGTAGGTTATTGGCTAAAAAGAAAAGAAGTGGTTGGCTTACGTTTTGTGAGTCTCTTTCTCCACGCTCTCCAGTTTCCCTAGTGTGGAAAAAAATAAAATCTTCCGCAGAGCTTGTGACCAGCCTCCTGACATTTCAACCAACGACACAGGTTCTTGGTTGGAAGACTTTATTATTAAATTAGCCCCCCCCCCTTTGTGCCTAATTTTGATTGCCTTCCCACTATAAATCCTCCTTCGCCCTCTCCCTCTGATAGATTTGATGACCCATTCTCTTATTCAGAATTAACATGTGCCTTAGATCACCTTCGTGATTCTGCTCCGGGTGTCGACGGAATCCCCTACTCGTTCATTTCCAAATCTTCTTCTAACTGTAAACTACTCTTTCTTAAACTAATAAATTTCTTTTTCGATACAGGCCAAGTACCAGAGTCATGGAAATCCCAAATAATTATCCCAATATTAAAACCTGGAAAAGACCCAAAAGACTCAGCTTCTTATCGTCCTATCGCTCTATCTTCTGTCTTGGCTAAAATCATGGAGAATCTCATCAAGAACCGGCTTGAATGGATTTTAGAAACCAAAGGCATTTTAGCCAGATCTCAGTTCGGCTTCCGAAGGGGTATGGGCACTCTGGATAGCCTTAGCATTTTTCTTTCTGATGTCCGCATTGCTTTCTCCAAAAATGAAAGTGTTCTTGGTGTTTTTTTAGACATAGCTTCAGCCTACGATAATGTCCAACTTCCAATACTCAGGCAAAAGTTGCTACAGCTGAGTATCCCTGTGAGGATGGTCAACATCATTTGTAATCTCCTTATGTCCCGCTCTATTTCAGTTCGACATCAAAACTCCCTTTCTCCAAGCCGTCTAGTATGGAAGGGACTACCTCAGGGGTCGGTCTTAAGCCCTATTCTTTATAATCTTTACACGTATGATTTAGAGTCTTCAGTGAGCTGCTTCTGTAAAATCCTACAATACGCCGACGACATCGCTCTCTACTGTACTTCAACTTCCTTCTCTGATGCCGCGTCTCGCTTAAATTCTGCCCTTCATTATTTAAATCAATGGTTAACTGACCACGGCCTAAGCCTGTCAGTGCCCAAGTGTAATGCTGTTGTATTTTCCCGCAAACGTAATATTCCCCCTATAAACCTTTTAGTTGAAAACGAACCCATTTTGATCCATGACAAAGTTAAATTTCTTGGCCTCATTCTTGACTCAAAATTATCTGGTTTCTATAATTTGGACTACATTTCCAAAAAATGTGAAAAAGGCGTAAATGTCCTACGTGCCCTCTCTGGAGTACGCTGGGGAGCTCATCCAACTTCCCAGAAAATTCTATATAATGCCATAGTTCGTAGTCACTTTGACTATGGTAGCTTTCTTCTGGAACCATGCAACAAAATAGCCCTCTGTTAACTAGAAAAGATCCAGTCTAAGTGTTTGCGCATTATCACGGGAGCTATGAAATGCTCACCTATTAATGCCCTTCAGGTAGAATGTTTAGAGCCCCCACTTCACCTACGTAGACAATATCTCTGTGATAGTTTTTTCTATAAAGTCATTCAGAATAAATCCCATCCTCTTCTCCCTCTTCTCCGTAGACTTTGTGAGCTAATCCCAACCTCCCCCTATTGGACCCATAAAAATCCTCCTCTACTTGTTATTAGCTTCAGGAAATTTAATAATATGCACATTTCTTTAGTCCAGTCAAAAACAAACCCCATCTTTGAAGTGGATTTTGACTCCTTACTCTTCCAACCAAAAATTTTGCTTAACTTTAGTATATCTAAACATGACCCTGCTGCCAATGATAAACTCAATAAAATTCTAGCTGAAGACTGGCACGATTGGCTCACGATATTTACAGACGCCTCTAAGTTGTCAGATGATAGCAATGTCGGTTCTGCTGTGTGGATCCCTAAATTCAAAATTATTCTAAATGTTCGTAGTTCTCCATTTGGCTCTATTTATACCGGGGAAGCAATAGCTCTTCTGGAAGCGGTTTCCTATATTGAATCGCATGGACTCAACAAATCCCTAATTCTCTCGGATTCTCTAAGCTGCCTTCAGGATTTATTAAAATCGCCTTTTCGCTCTCGTCACAATTTTTCCCTTGTTTTACAGATCAAACAACTTCTGTATAAATGCCATTGTTTAGGCATAGAGATTGCACTGGCTTGGATCCCTAGTCACTCTGGTATCGTTGGTAACGAGAATGCGGACTCGATTGCTAAGTCGGCCACTCGGAACGGGATCGAGTCTCGTTCATCTTGATACCCCCGTGATTTGCGCTGCCTTGCTAAACCAGAGATGATGAAGTGTTGGAATACCCATTGGCAAAAGACTCGTTTACTGAAGGGAAAATTTTATGGCTCTATCCAACCATACATTCCATCTAAATGCTGGTTCAGCAAGCTTAAATTTTCAAATAAAGTAGCTACCTCCGTTATAATTCGACTCCGACTTGGGTTTGTTTGCACTCCTGTCTTTTTGGCCAAAATCCACGTGAGAGACAATTCTTTGTGTGAATGCGGACTAGCGGAGGGTACTCTGGAGCACTTATTTTTTTATTGTCCTCGTTTAACTATTCCTCTTTATGACTTACTCTCTGATAACATTCCCCGCCCAATTAACATTCCGTTCCTATTATCTTTAGTCCATACCCCCGCAGTAAAAATGCTTTATAGATTTATTAATATTAATAAAATCCAACTGTAGCTATAGTATTTCTATTTATGTATTATATACTTGATGTTTTAACATTTATTTTGTTCCGTACTATATGTAATAACCAAAAATGTTTTGTCCCCTTTTTTAGTATGGTGAACAATGGAGGTCAACGTTACAAACACTGATCAATAGTCATATATAGTATTCTTAATAGTAAACCGACTATCACCAACTACCTTGACATTGGCAAAATCATCGAATGTTCGTCGATGGAGCTATAAACATAAAAATTGAATTGAATTGAAAGAAGTCTATTGTAAGTTATGTTTATCTAAGGAAATTACTTTGACACAATGACTTTATATAGAGCGACTGCATTTTTTGATCGTCACGCACGTCATGCTACAATTTATACAATAAAACATTAATGTTTTATTTTGATTACAGGAAAATCAGAAAGCACTGTACGTCGCATAATAAAAGAAAGGAATAAAAACAAAGGCAAATTTACTACCCCTGCCAAGCACAGAAAAGGCCGTCCAAAAATAGGGTTGGATGATTTTAATTTTAGTTACTATAATAAAGATGTTTTTACTCTCCTAGGCTTTTTATTTACAAGTTAGAAAAATTTTGAAGTTTACCATCTAATTTAACGATTTTCCCCATTCTGATTTATCTTTAAAAATACTTCAAGTATCAAATTCATTTAAGTTATAGTATTAATGATGGCATATAAACTTTTTGGCCAACCTGTACTCATCAGTATAGGTCTACCGGAATCTCATGGCAAATGTGGAAATAAAAATTTGTTGTGTGCAATACTGGGGAAATTGGATTAAACGATCTTGATACTGTTTAATTTTATTTATGTCTTTAGTATTAATGAACATGAGGTACCTATATTATAGTAGTCACAGTGGATCTTTGTGTCTTTGAACTTGGTCCTGCCTACCATTGCGTAAGAAACAGTTTGTCGTCGAGTATACCGCATAGAGTAAGCGAGATAGGACTATGTGACATACATAAGCGAGTGAAAGAGACAGTTATACAATGCTATCTTCACCTTCAACATTGACACAAAAATAGCTACTGCGCGGGGTCTTGCAACCAATTCAGAGACACAAAGATCCACTATGAGTAATAGGTATGTGTATGAATCATGTTTTTATACATCGGGTTCTTAACATAGAAAAAATTAATCAATTGAATATTAATTTATGTACTAATTTATTATATATCATTTAAATCATACTAATAACTTAAAACCAGAACTAGAAAACTAGAATACGATTCCATGAACTCCACTGGCATTTCAAAAACTTGTATCTTTCAAAGTCAAAGTCAAATGTGTTTATTTCAAGTAGGCCATTATGTGGCACTTTTGAACGTTAAAATTTACATTTAATAAAAATTGATTCTAACGTGCATTCGGAAATGTAGCTTGTTATGGAGAAGAACGCACAAGAAACTCCATAGTAGTACTCCATATATCCTTTGTAGTTTTGTGTCCATCAAAATGGTTCTTTTTCATTGGCATTGAACATATTCAAAACCAATCTCTTCATGTATAAAGTCTGTAAAAAATAATAAAATGTATCATGTTACTTATAGTCATTCATCATCATCAGTCTATGTATACTTTTTTTATGTAAGTTTTATGGCCTGGTTGCTAGGACCTTTTAGCCACGTCTTTGGAAAGAGTTTTGGATCTTATATTTATTCTTTAGTATGCATTAGAATGCGGATGTAACAAATTCTAATGTTTTTTGGAGTAATTGGCAGCAAATTGTATCGAGTCAGTCTTCCCAGTAAGCTTTGCAGAGGCAGTCAATACTACAATAAAATACTCCACTCCACTATCCCGAGATCGCTTCTGTCAATGATTTTACAAATTGTCCAGTTGCGTAGACAGTTGAGACACAAAACTACACCAATAATATATCACAATATCCACTAGAAACCAATTTGCAAATAATATTAACAGCCGCTGAACTTCACTCGACAAAAACTCCCGTCTCTACACACGTCCCACTGCAGGGCGCAGATTATTACTTAATATTTTTGTTACGTCAAAGATTCTCAATCTCCGTTAAAATCAATATCTTGTCGAAGAATTAGTAACAGTTACATTACTGTTGCCATTTCCTTCCGGCCATCATTCGATGTGCCCTGACCTATGATTTACCATATAATAGTAATGGAAAGAAATAAAAATTAAGTAAGAAAAATATAAAATAAACTAAAAGTATCAAAACAAGTCAGTCCAACTTACCGGTCCACTCTACGACGCACTTTAAAATCAAAGATTGAGTTTGATTTACGCCTTCTTCTTCACTTATTTTATGATACACATTGAAAACATTATGTCTCGCTTGAGATCGAAGTGGGTTTTCCGACATTTTCACAAAATTAACAAATTTTCAAGATAATATCAAAAAAATTCAGCAGCGGTTGACACACCAAGTACTTAGATTTGACAGGTGACAATTGACATTGCCATATGAAAATCAAAATTAAAAAAAAGTAAAAAATGCCATGAGATTCTGGTAGACCTATACCAATCTAGTGAAAATTATAAAAAAGATACAGGTGTAATTTTTTTTTCCAATTTTTATACGAATTAGTAAAAAAATACAATTTTCTCATAAAAACACAAAATAAATTATAACTCTGCAGGGGTTTACCTTAAGAACCTCCCGTAGAACAATTTTTTGCAGCTCATGGTCCCATCTAACCCCTAGTTGCGTTTGATCCACGACTTTTTAGCCACTCTGTATAGGTAAAGTTCAATTGATTTAGTCGATTAATTTGATTCCTCTATAGGTTTCTAAGTCAGTGCTCTAAAGTGTGTTTTTGGTTTGTTTCTACTGTGGTTCACAGAGGAAAAAATCAATACGAACACGAAACGTCATAATTGTCAAAATAAAACCAAATATTTTGGTACTTTCTTCATCTGAGGTCGCGACATTATTTGTGTGGTGTTTATGTAAAACAAATCGGACATAAATAAACTAATGTTTTAAAACTTTAGATTGACAATGGATGTGTTAGTTACGTTATTTTACCTTCTGTTCTCAATATGTGTCGTTTATCCGCCCACCGAGTTCGTGTCAGCCGGCTTTACTATAGCTCAGCTGTTCGAAAGTTTCCTCGGATCTGAGAATATGAATTTTATCGGATACCATATGAAAAGGACGACGATTACGGCATTGATTCACTCTTCGTTGCCTTTGGGTTACGTTTTCTGCCTGTTGCTGGCTGGGGACCGCAATCCTTGGTTGCCTGCAGCAGCTGCTGCGACCGCCATCATTCCTCTGCTAATGTGTTATCGGCTGTTATGCTGGTGGGAAAATGGGCAGGCTAGACACCCTGTAGTGAAGTCCCTGCTGGCTTATGTGACTCCCGGAACTGATTGGAGATTAGTGGCTGCCAACCTCAATATTGAATTCAGGGAGTAAGTCCATCTAAAATTATTGTTTTACTTAATTTTGTTGCTTTTACAAAACTAAATTGAATCTCTCAAGTTATTAAATTTAATTATTAAGTTTTGTTATATTTTAAACAAATAAGTACAATAAGTAGAATCTTAATAAGTTTTTAGAGTTTAGAAGAATTAATTTTGTATGTAAAACAGTTTTAGTATGGAACTCTTAAACATTAATAAGATTCTTCAATATAATAATTTAGTTCAAATGCGCAATAAGTAATTTGCAATTTTTTAAATCCTGGGCTATAATCATCATGATTATGAATGCGCGATTTTAGAGGAAGTATTATCAACTCTATGTTATCAACTTCCTTGAACTTTAGGTAAATATATTCTACTTAATCATATCTCTGCTAATAATAGGCCTGCCCTGAAGTAGGCTTTACGAAGCGCAAGGTGCGGGGCAGTGCTGTATTTGTATGAGATTTACTACTGCACAGCCATTGTAGTCAACTTCAGGGCCGCCACGAAGTTTGGCAAGATCTATGATAAGTAAATTAGAGAAAATTAATTAATTATTGCTATAGTATGCTTTCTGCATTTTGAACCTTGATGGCATTTAGTGTATAGGGTTTCAAATGGCTTGGGATTGTACTATATAAAAACATAATTATCCATTATACCAACATATAGTATGGTGGTACCAAGTACCTATGCTCATGTTCCTGTGGTCCTACAGTGTGGACAAGGTGGCAATCCAGCTGAATGCAACCAGCCGGTTTGTGGCTACAGAGACTTGGCTGATCAAGGTGACGCAGTACAAACTCAATGTTGTCAAGCAAGGAGACTGCACTCTTGTTGCCACTGCAGTAAGTACTACTTTGTTATGTTGATGTTTTCGTCATTTTGCTGCCCTAGTTCCAAGTCATTTAGGTTTTGTGCAGTACAACTTCTCCCATACATCACTATTTGACTCAATAGTCACTACCTTTGGCTCTAGAAAGATGGACTGCATTTCAGCTGCACTCCAACTGCAAATTTGCAGTTCAATGCAGGTTATGTGCAGTTGACATACATAATACATCAGTACAACTATTTTCTTACCTCGGGCAAACTAAGTATTTCGTCAGTTGTCGGATTTCTATCAGACTTCCAAGTTGATTGAGAGCGTCCGGTCTGCACCAATCGCAAAGGGCAACTGATAGAAATCCGATAACTGACGAAACACGAAGTTTGCCGAGGGACATTAAGAAAATAGTTGTACTGTATGTTCATGTTTTCTTTACAAATAAAGACAAATCATTTATTTTAATGTCAAAAGAAAATAGCAATTAATCATAAATACATACAAAATCAATATTTAATATAACTACTGGTCAAAAACATAACCCACCATAGTCGGGTAAAAATATTTCTTTAATTATACCTATCTTAAGATTGCCAGGTTTTTTTATTAGTGTATTTCAAAAGTCAATCTGGCTAAATTAATTTGGCTATTATTTATAACAAACCTTGATAACCCTATCAGCTATAACTTTTCGTTCAAATTCTTAATCAATCTCGCTATGGACTCATTCTTATCAATATTTTAGTTACTTGTTTAATGAAATGTCACAATTAGATTATATAGTAACAGGAAGTTAAGAAGTGATAAATTTAATAATTTTCTTCCAACTACGTAGTAATGTTATTATTAATCACTACAAAACTGATCACAAAGAACTTATTTTTTGCTTATAACCAAAACAGTGCAGAAATGTTATATGAAATTTCATTGTAGCATAGTTTTTCATTAATGGGCTGTTTTGTATTTTGCATCTATACTAATATTATAAAGCCGATGAGTATGTAGGGTAGGTAGAGTAAGTAGAGTAGGTAGGGTAGGCAGAGGCAGGATAGGCTAGGCAGGGTAGGCCGAGTAGGCAAGGTAGGCAGGGTAGGTAGATAGGTAGCCAGTTAGCGGGAGCGAAGCCGCGGGGGTCTAGTTTAGATACCACAGAGGTTTATTGTCTCTCATTAATTTTAATATAAAATGTATGCAGTGGATCAAAAAGTTACTGGCTGAAAATAAAAATCGGCTGTATATAAAACCAATTATGTTAAAAAAAATGCCCCGCATTTTGTACCATTGTAAAACTTTGATAGGTAAAAATGGAAATAGATGAGAAGTAGATTGGTAGTTGAAAGAAAAGTAGTTTGCGTACCTCGCTAAAGTGAGTAATTAATGCACTCGTCTAACTCTCTACTATTATAGAAATCTCTGTATAGTTTAAAGGAATAAAAGTGCTATAAATTACAAATAAGAATTACGTAATATTTAATTGGGTGAACCCTTTGATTTGCCGTTTTTATTTAAGATTATAGCAAAATACCTATAATCTTAAATAAAAACGGCAAAGCAAAGGGTTTTAATTTTTATATTTTATTGTATTACTATTTACTAGCTATCCGCCCGCGGCTTCGCCTGCGTGGACAACCCGCGGTTTAGTTTTGCCAGTTCTGATGGGCTATTGCAAATTATTGTCCAAACATAGCTTTCCGCCCGCGTCTTTGTTCGCGTAGACTACAAAATTTGCTCAACTTTATTATTTCATCTATATACATTATAAAAACGTTTTTGCAAAAAAATACTACCGACTTCCAAATGAAAAACTACAAACTGAAAAATAACTTAACTTTTAGAAGTCGGTGTCCATATCGCAAAAAAATGGTTCCTACGAAAGACACCGACTTCCAAAAGTTAAGTTATTTTTCAGTTTGTAGTTTTTCATTTGGAAGTCGGTAGTATTTTTTTGCAGAAAAGTTTTTTATTTTTCCCTTTTTAGTTTTACCTACCTAATAGGCAAGTTGTTTAGTAAGTACCTATTACGCCAGAACAGATGACCCGAAAAACATGAAACTTGAACATAACCAGTGAAATTAGATTTCTGCGTACCCCTTTCAGTATACTGGCGTGATGTTATGTTATGAAATGGTATAAACAATAAACAGACATGCGATTGAAGCAATCCCGAATGATTTGCCGTTATTTATTAAAGAGTTCTGTTGTATATCTCCGAAGTTCTTCATCAGATCTTTTACATTCTTTGTTTCTACTGTTCTTCATCAGAACAAATTAATATGGGACCAATTTCGGCACATGTTCTTTCAAACAGAAAAATACTTTTCAAAATCGGTCCACAATTGGCGGAGATATCGGTGAACATACATAAAAAAAAACACATACAAGAAGTCGAACATAGAACCGCCTCCTTTTTTGTAAGTCGGTTAAAAATCAATGCCACTTTTCGTTGTAATTGTAAAACTCAAGAACGGGCTCACCTATCCAAACCAAATGTTTAGGCTTGGTTCGGACTATTTAGTAGATGGTATGTTTTTTTTTTAAATTTGGGCGGGTAGGTAGGGTAGGGTAGTTATGGTAGGTAGGCCAGTTGACGAGAGCGAAGCCGCGGGGGTCAGCTAGTCGAATTACAAAAATTACATGTAAATGTATACATACCTAAACTCACGCATTTTTCCCATTGGGGTAGGGAGAAACTACAGAACGCCACCTGCTACGATCCTTACACACTTCTTTTGCTTTTTCATGTTAATTTATATAAAATGAAAATTAACTGAATTGCCTTCGTGTTCTAATAGCTAGAGCGTTGGGCTTTCATTCTGGAGGTCTCGTGGGATCGATTTCCACGGGGAGGTACAAATTGTGAAAGACCACTTAGCTTTCAATTTTTGAATCCTACTAACGACACGATTTTAAATTAATAAAAGGTGGCGCAGGAGTTATCACCCGATGATCTTTGACTGTATTTTTTTTTATGACTGGTTCTGTTTTTGGATATTATATTTATTTGGTGTGTTAACTTTTTCCATTTAGTCGAGAAAATGATAAGACTAAGTTATCGTCGTCAGAATTGATAAACATTTCAGAACTTCCGGCAGATATTAATTTTGAGGGCTTCAAGAGTGAGAGATATCTGTACCGTGGTGAGAGGCTTGTTGACATAGACTCGTGAGTCGTGACTTAAAAAAAAACCGGCGATCTTGGCGGCCGGCCAGTGCAAATCCGGGTAATGAAGCCTTGCGAATTTCGGTTGTGGCTCGTGCAGTAAGCGCCGTTGCACTATCCTGTTGGAATAACAAGTTCTACAGTTCCAATTTATTACTTTTAAGGATAGAAAAAGACGTTAATCATGGCTCTGTGACCTCATCGACCACAGTAGTCGTTTGGCGGCCCTATGACGCCTCCAGCGCAGCGTAAACAACACACCAAGCAGTGACTTTGAGCGGGTGTAATGACTCTTCCTGGATTGTACGCGGATTTTCGGTGCCGCAGAAGTGATAATTTTGGTTATTCACAGAACTTGCTCATGATTATTTTCGATAAAAAGTTGTCTTCCTCATGGTCGCGATTTAGAATGGCTTTACGTTGGTTACACGCGCTTGGAAGTTACCAGGTATATTTTGTATCTGTTTACTTAACAAATTTCAAAGCATAATTATATTTGCCGCCAAAAAAATATCTAAAATAATAGCATCTTCCAGGGTGTTTTGCGCCATCCTGTACAGTCTAGACATGGGTATTCAAATTAGCTTACGCTAACAAAGGCGTCATCAGGAAGTTAGCACTTCTTTGTATACCACATTGGTAGTTTTTCTGTCTGGTGCCAAAATTACCAAGCTGCTATTAGTACTGACTCTGTACTCTGAAACGGGTAGCGTAGAAATGCCCGTGTGCGAAGCACTCTTGCCTTAAATCTGCTGCCTGCCACCTGTAATGACATTAATGACTGACCCTGAGATTTATTTATGGTCATTGCAAAGCAGACCTTAAGGGGAATTGTTATCGTTTAAACTCAAAGACAGTCAGGGGGAGTCACTGGTGTTCGAGGAATGAAAACTGATTCCCCCCAAGCACATCCAGTAATCACAGTGGCCTCTATAATATTTTTGTGCAGTGCTGTTAATCATAGTCTAGTCCCGATACGTGGACGTATCGCGATTAAGTGTGATAAGTGGAATTATTGGTGCCGGTGGAGTTGCGTCTAAAAGTATCAGGCTAGTGAAAGTGATTACAAATTGGCGCGACAACTTGCTACTAAAATTGGAAAATGGATTGTAACTGTAAACGCATACATTACCTACATTCTGCTGCTTGGCCATTGGACCAGCTCGGACGGCAAAGTAGTACTTACTTTACTTGCTTTGTGCCAGCATTAAACCCAACATGACGCCCACGAGACCCAAGAGAGACATGGAGCATGAACTCGAATTTATTGAGGAGAATCCTCATCCGACATTTATTTTATTATATTTTACTCACGGGTCCGGTCAATGTGACAACGCTTGGGGGAGGCCTAATCAAATCTAATCAAATCATTTATTTATTTGCAAACATGGGTAATTGATACACAGATGTTCTTTTTAGGGTTTTGTACCCAAAGGGTAAAAACGGGACCCTATTACTAAGATTGCTGGGTCCTTCTGTCTGTCTATCACCAGGCTGTATCTCATGAACCGTGATAGCTGGACTGTTGAAATTTTCAAAGATAATGTATTTCTGTTGCCGCTATAACAACAAATACTAAAAACAGAATAAAATAAATATCTAAGTGGGGGCTCCCATACAACAAACGTGTTTTTTTGCTGTTTTTTCGCGATAATGGTACTGAAACCTTCGTGCGCGAGTCCGACTCGCATTTGGCCGGTTTTTTACATAATAAAGTCATCCATATTCTACCGTCGCGTGAGCATACAAATAATATTCAATTCTAAAATTAAATCAAATTAAAAAAATACAATACGAAAAAAGATAAATGTTAAATCATAAGAAATTATAAATGAGAAATTTAGTTATATAAATGTTATGTTCTTATACATGTCGGACTGGTTATGCAAGTAATAATTATCACAATGATGTCAAAACAAAACAATAAGTATGTCAATCAGGATACTTGATAGCAGCTATAACAATACCACAGTATAAATATAGATATTTATACTGTGACAATACTAAAATAAGTCAATCAGTCAACGATTCGTTATATGGAAGTCGTCAATTTTTCTCAGCAACGGGTAGACCTAGCAAATTGAAATTTATACTAGATACTGAAGTCTTGAGTCCCTATTAGGACCTGAATCAACACGATAAAAATATATGGGCAAATTTAGATTTTCGCGAAAACTTGTAAGTACCAAAATTTACCGTAATTTTCAACCTTTTTTTTATTTTCGGTATTTCCCCTTTACTTGTTCTGTAAGACTAGGGACAAGAAAAAAGTATCGATACTTTGTGGTATCGATTACAATTCCATTCGATACCGATACTTTTGTACTCGATACTTTGCATTCGATACTTTTACTCAATGAGTACTTTGTGGCAGGTAACGTATCGAATAAGAAATTAAGATTTAAAGGGGTAATATAGCAATTACCCATTTAAAAGTTGCGACCTTACGGCTTATTTTTATGGTTATGGCAACGCCATCTAGTTTACGTTCTGAACCTTCTAGAACATTACATGGATCTTTAATCGAAATCGTTCCTTCCATTTTGTCGCCCGTGTTACTACCAATCTTACTACCAGTAGTAATACTGGTAATTTGATTCCCTTTCTTACTACTGCAGTAGTAAGTTGTTAGAAGGGTAATTACAATTTCCCCTTGTTACTACCAATAAAAGAAAAAGAAAGAAAAGTGTTTATTCGCCACAAAAACTACATACTATTACTATATTATTATTAATACTATTTTATATTTGTTTAACAATTTCGGTACTCTGGGGTCCCGAATCTTTGAAAGCCGTGCTAGGGGCCGAAGCCAACTCGCAGGGGTCTTGTTAGATATGTCTTCCTTCCGTTCACGGTTACATTCCTAACCTTTCCATCATTAATTTACTACACTAATCAATCACTCATTCACTCACTCGTTCACCGTTGTCATTTAATTTTATCGTATTCGTTTCGCCTAAAGTACTAAATAATTTAATTTTCAGGAATCAACATTTACAAGTTTTTACAAAATCTTGGCATAGCTTTTTTTAAAATATCGTCGAGGCCGCGCCGCCGCCGTCGAAATGCACACCTTGGTGCAGACCGGACGCTCTCAATCAATTTGGAAGTATATAGAGTTGTTAATACTCTTTTAATTTAATGTTAATTATTTATTAAATGAAAGAAAAGCTTCTAAAGGAAAATTGTTTTACAACTCTATATAGTTCACACGGAAATCAAGATAACAATAAAGTACTTAGTTAAGTAGTTCTGAATTCAAATTATTATACACGATAAATCTTGATGGACATGGAAATTAGAATTCGTTTGTATTCGGAAATGCGATGATTGCTGAGGGACATTAAAACAATAGTTGTACTGTACAATGACAGCCGCCTAGACATCATAAGTATTAGACCAGGGTCGATAATTTTTGAAAAGAAAAAAAAATATAGTAGGATGAAACCCATTGGAAAAGGAAAAGAATATACCAAAAAATTAAAGGAAAAATAATTTACGGGCGATCTGAGGTCGGGAAGGGGAAGGGGGTGAGTTTTTAAGGGTGAAAAGTTGAAAACGGTTTATCTCGATTTCCGGCAAAACTACAAGTCCTATGGAAAAAAGTGAAATGACAAAGTTGTAGATAATAAAAAGATCTACAATTTTGTATTGACACTTTTTTCACATAACCTCAAAATGTATGTGAAAAATTCAAATATCCGAGTTTTTAGTTTTAAATTTTTATCTTTTACAACTTTTATTTTTTTTTCACATAGTTTGGTAAAAACTTGCCTTTTTATGTCCCAAACACACTGTTATTTTTTTTATTCGAAATATTTATTTTTTTCCTTATTTTGACCTAATATCGAAAAAACCACAGAACAGAAAAAACGCCTTCTACAATAGAAGTCGCAAGCATGGTATAATAACATACTCCGTATACTTCGCCTGGTATGTTCTTCCCAGGATGGCCTAAGACTACGTCACGATAAGTGTTACCATTGATTGTCCTTTTTAGAAAATTTAGGTACTTTCTCATGTAGTTAATGAAAATAAAATAAATTACTAACTAGAATAACTATTTAGTAACTCATGTGATTCATCTATTTATTGTTAAATTTATTTGTATATTGAATTATTAGTTCATAATTGCTTTGTTAAGATAAAAATACATTTTGCTCGGGTAATTCAATCACACACAGTGGCAACATATCGAATTGACAAATGTCATACTGACAACTAGCCATTTATTCGCTATTGTCGTGTCGCTCACACCTATAGCGTTGTTTCGCTCTGTGAGCAAAATGCTGTGGATCCCAAACGTTTGTGGTGAACCCGTGAACTTTGAAAGATAGGTACATAAGAAAAATTGTTAATTGTTCCGTAAACTATAAAAACAGAAGTTTAAAAGGCGGTGTAATAAGGTTTTTTTATTTTCTCAATGAAGATACGCTATCATATGCGTGGCTTCAAAATTGTAACTAAATTCAACTAAAATAACTGGTATGTGCCTTTCTACGCGTAAATAATAAATAATAAAAATCAAATAATCAATATCAATATATATAAATAATTTATCTACGCGTTGTAAATTCCATAATTTAAGTCATAGTTGTGTCAATACGTCTTTACGCCCGAACTTATTAACCTAACATAATTAGTTTTTGACTTTAGTCAAATCAAGTTATGTGGGTTTTCGTCCCGAACTAAATAAAATTACTAATATGCAAAAAATTCAAAAATAGCAAAGTAAATAAATACAAAAAATATCAATTATGACGATTTATTAAAAATTATAAATATTTTGTACCTATTGTAATATTTTTATCTTTTTCCCCACTAAAAAAGTTTGAGAACCGCAACGCAATCGATGACGTAGTCTTAGGCCAATCACGTGACCCAGCTGTCACGGGAGGAGACTACCTGTCTTATTATACCATGGTCGCAAGTAGGCGGGACCCGCGTACCCCGAGTTTTGCTTAGTTCCGCATACGTCTGCTGCCCCGCCCACACTACGCACATCATTCTTGTTACAACTGTCACGGTAACAAAAACTTGGAAAAAATACAAAAAATGCCCTATTGTGCTGTTTTAGAATGTAAACACGATAGTAGAACCAAAAATGTATCAAATGGAGGTATATTTTACCATCGGTAAGTCTTAATTGATTTAATTTCTATAAAAATGTAAAAGCAATATTTTATTAAACAAGACAAGTAAAAGTTGATTTAGTGACGGTCTACTTTCTTTTAAAGTTAAACATATTGTTCTCGAAGATTCCAACTATGCACATGTCACAGTCAGCTACTCAATTAGAGATTACCAATATCGATGATGAGTTATCGATATTTAAAACTCACTATATTCTCTGTGTTCTATGATATATATAGCGGGCAAAATTTAAACCTGTGTGAGGCTTTTTTTTGGTGATTCAATATTAGTAACCAAACACATTTCCATGGGCAAACTTTTTTTTTCGAATTAAACTTTAACCAAGTTTGAAATAAATATAACATGGATATAGGTTATCTATTCGTAATATTCTAATCAAGAAAAGGTTAATAAAACAAGTGTAATTCACAAAGTCTCAAACCTATAAAAAAATGGTTTCGTATTATTTTGTGACTTCAGATTTCCTAAGGATCCAGACAGAAAAGAAATATGGATTGAAGCGACTGGAAGGCAAAGTTGGTTTCCCGCAAAAACTAGTACCATTTGCTCAGATCACTTCGTAGAACTAGATTTCTTAATTAAAAGCGGAAAAAAATACCTAGCCGACACAGCAGTGCCAAAACTAATAATTATTCATTTTAAAGTAGGTATAGGTATAATTATGTTATTATTTCCCTGTTGTCCTAAGGCCAATTGTCTGTATCAAATCTATGCAATTTGGTAATTTTTACGGTTTCATAACATAATGTTGTTGTATCGCGCTTCTGAGATTCTGACTCCATATCGTAAATCCGCAGCGAAATTCAAATATTCTTATGTATTTTGCAATTTGCTGGTCAGTGTCAGGATTACTTCTCTTTTTCATGAAGTCATGACATTTGAGAACAAAATCTTATTAATGTTTATGTTTTTATTGTAAATGTTTATGTATGTGTGTGTTAACTAATAATTGACATAACATTTACTCTTATTTTTTTCGTCTAGTCAGATGCGTCGCAAAATGCCGCTAAAAGTGATGCATCAATTAATGTGGGAGCAGGATCAAGTTTGGAAGAATCGTTGCTACCTATGCAACATAAAAGAAAGCATGATGATATAACTAAATCGCCTCCTCAAAAAAAACAAACATTAGATATTACTTCACCAGCTTCTAGTCCTCGAAAAAGAAGACTACAAGGAGTGTTACGGTGGAAGGAAAGTAAAATTAAGAGACAGAACTTGATAATCGGCAGATTTAAAGCTAAAAATCGCAGACTAATAAAAAAAGTAAACAAAATTGAAGACATTTTAAAGATATTAGAAGAAAAATTCTCTATAGGTAGTTAATGAAAATATCAGCAATCTAAAAAACACTAATGTAAAGGTGATCATTAATTTATTTTAGATTGTGTCTCTTTCACTTTCGTTTAGTCTCTGAAACGCCGTATAGGAACAAACATACATACATAAATACATATATACATTCAAACATACATATATAGACTGATAAACACATTACCCTCCTTCGGCAGTCGGGTAAAAACACCACAGGGCGTATCTTTGTATCAATAGAATAATTTTCAAAATTAGATCAGTAGTTTAACATAAAAAATCTTTATCATATTTTCTATAAATCGTAAGTATTAGAATAAATTTATGTAAACACTTGATTTCACACATAATAATATTTATCGACTCTAGTTGTTGACTGTATTTTGTTTGAAAATAAAACGGAATGTCGATAAATAATTCAACGACAGAGGTACATCCCTACAGGAGGACGAATAGTAATGACCTCATTTCGCAAATATAAATCTTATCATTAACGAAATACAGTTTTAAATTAAATTCATTTATTATAGTGACATCTAGCGGCGAGTAGCGTAACTTGCTCATTAAACTATTCCATGTGCGCTTTAAACGGAAAAAGTTAAAATACTCAAAAATAGTAGACAATAAACCAACTCTATGGTCATAAAACTGTGGTTTATTTTCAAAACTAGTGACGACTGACATATTTCCTACTTTCAACTAAAATTAAAGTACCAATTACACCAAAGATTTCTTAGTGTTACGAAATACAATTAACCTGTATATGTGAGAGTTTGGGTACGCTGGTTCCAATACTAATGAAGCGCTAAGCGACTTCTACTGTCTTCTCTGTTCTGTGGAAAAAACTACCCCAATTTTCAATCGAAAATTCTCCTGTCAAAATATCTGCTTTTTTAAAAAAGTCGGTGGGCTCTTTGTTCGTTGAAATCTCTACTTTTTGATGGTATAAAAAATATACATTACTATGGTACATATAATTTAATTTAAAAACGAAATAACAGGTAATAAGGCCCAGACCCTCCTAGTCCCTTCCCTACTTCTCTATAAAATACCTTTTGATGGGCTAAAATTTTCCGTAGGTCACTCAGGTATATCAGTTATCTTAAAATAGCAATAAATAGGCATCTACGCATATAATTTAAAGAAGATTCTACAATTTACTCAAAACTTTCTAGATGTCCTATTAAACAGTAACTTTATTTTTTGCATTTTCTGAGAAAATTTACCATAGTAATGTATTTTTTTTTACACCATCAGAAAGTAGAGATTTCAACGAACAAAGAGCCCACCGACTTTTTGAAAAAAGCAGATATTTTGACAGGAAAATTTTCGATTGAAAATTAGGGCAGTTTTTTCGATATTAAGTCAAAATAAGGTGAAAGAATAAATATTTTAAATAAAAAAAAATTCAGTGTGTTTGGGACATAAAAAGGTAATTTTTTACCAAACTATGTGAAAAACAATAAAAAATTGTAAAAGATAAAAATTAAAAACCAAAAACTTGGTTATTTGAAATTTTCACATACATTTTGAGGTTATGTGAAAAAAGAGTCAATACAAAAGTAGTAGATCTTTTTATTATCAACAACTTTGCCATTTAACTTTTTTCCATAGGACTTGTAGTTTTTCCGGAAATCGAGATAAACCGTTTTCACCCTTAAAAACTCACCCCTTTCCCCTTCCCGACCTCAGATCGCCCGTAAATTATTTTTCCTTTCATTTTTATAATATTCTTCTTCTTTTCCAATGGGTTTCAACCAACTATTTTTTTCTTCACATTTTATTATTTTTAAAGGCTTCTACCCTGGTCTATATTGCCAGTCCATACATTTAAATGACATTCTAATTTGTTGTCGTTACATCGTAAGTTAACTAGAGTACCAGCACAGAGATTCATGATTTGATGTTTGGGATGTGAGATATATTTGCAAAATTCAATACCAGGGCTTGCAAATACGAGTATGTAAAAATACTAGTGTCGGCAACCAGGTATAAAAATACTTGAAAGTATTTGGTGGCAATTCGGATTTCGGTCTAGTTCGTACCGTGCCACAATCTTGTACGGCTTTTGTGGTTGAAATGAAATTGAAGTAGGTACATAGGTAAAAAAAATACAGGGAAGTAGGTACGTACGGGAGATGAATAAAAGTCGGGGGTTCACTTGCTTCGTTTACTTTTGTTCACACACGTACACCTACCATGTTTGAAGAATAGAAGGAGAAAGTCAAAACAAGAAGCAGCACAGATAAACGTTACATTAGCACAAGTAGAAAATAAGCAGATACGTAAGCTTAGGCACGGGGTGCCAGCGCTAACAAAGAAAACTTTGGTTCAAATAAATATCTCTAAATGGCTCGATATGCATCTATTTTTATTAAATTGTGTGTAAAATTAATATTCTCTAGAATTTATCATAAAAATGATATGTTCTTGTTTAATAAACTCTCCAAAGCACCAAATTATGCAATATTGTGCTCTTATTTCAAATATCAAAGATTTTTTGAACGGATCTTTAAAAATTGATTGCAATAAATAAAATAGATGGCGCGGTTTTAGATTTCTGAGGCATGCCACTCGATTATTTTAATTTGTATTGTTTGTTTGTTTTGGTACAATGGTACAGTAAAAACGAGCAAAAAAATAAAAGATGGCAAATATGCATATTTTCGTCGGCGTCATCTTGGATTTTGGTTTTGACCCCATAATCGTCATTAGCGACCCCGAAAACTACGAAAACGATACCCATGACATAATTTAAAAAGAAATGGGTTGGACCTACCTACCCTTTTTTTTTTTTTTTTTTTTTTTTTTTTTAGCTTGGAGAAATGCTCATGCATACTGCGCTACCACGGGGAGATAGCGCAGTTATGTGGGACTCTAACCCACTAAAACTCCACGGTGTCCTCCTGTGCCGCTTATGGCGGGAACACGGGTACGCGTTAGCACTCACCGCGAACCCGCCGCGGCTGTCCGTCACCGGACCCTCCTCTGGGGGTACCCCCCATCACCGGCGCACCAGAACACACTGTGCGCCGTGACCACCCCAGGGACCAAACTAGCACGTGGGTGCCAGACGACCCCGTGTATGGCACCCTTGGTCCCCTTGTGACGGGTCAGGGTCAATGGCCCCGCCACCTACCATTTTTCGGCCGCAGGGGATAGGGAGAGCGGCCAACGCTATACCGGCAATCCTCTTCCCCTGCGGCCCCACCGCGTCCGCCATCAGACGGTGGCGACCCCGTCTAGGCCGCGGAAGGTAGGGAGAGCGGCGCACCGCAATACCGGCACTCCTCTCCTGCCGCGGCCTCCAACCCTCAGCCGCGATATCGTATGGGTATGGGAGACCCCATACGACATCGCGGCCCGCCTCAGTTGCGATGTCGCCTAGGCAACACCGCAACCTACATGTTGGCCGCTACGTCGTCGGCTTAACGGCAAAAGCCCTGACGAGCGGCCCCTCCTCGGGTTCCTCTTCGCTTCACCGTGGGTGACCAAGCCACGGTTACTGAGCCCCCCCGCATCGACAAAGCGGGAACCCACCGGGGGGGGGGACCTACCTACCCTACCCTAACTACCATGTTAACATTTTTATTCCGTTTGTTTTTATCTCCCCTGTCTTAGTGCGAGTAACAAAAGTTATACCTATCGAAAGATCTTATGCAACTAAACAATATACCCATTAGTTATAGATCGCAATGGAACAAAGTCGACGCTCGTCGTTCGCTCCCTTAGATGTGTCAATTAGAATAATAGTTTAGTTTGAGAAATGTCTAGACGCAGCAGTAAATTGGTCGAGAGTTTTTCCTAGACCGTAGTTTCAAAGATCTTACTATGAATAGCTTGCTACAACCAAATTATCTTCAACAGACGGACAGCCATAACCTAGCCCCATCAGGCGAGGACGAAATCCAATACGTAAACATAGAAGCCATCCCAACTCGCGATGAGGTAGAACGGTTCACGTTCCGTATCTCTACCACTGCTCTACGAGACTTGCAGCCCCGACTGTCCCAAGCTGTGAGGGTTCCTGACCACATCAATCTACTACCGTCACTAATTGAGAGATTCCTCACAGTATTCAAGCAGTACGTCGACCAGAATCCGGTATATTACGTTGATAATGACCAGGTAAGATTTGATATATTTTGTTTTCTTTTTCCCATGGTTAGGTACCTACAAGTTGGCGTTAACATTTGGAACTTGAGCTGGACTAGTTTGTATACTAGAATCTAGCTTATGCTGGTTTTTTTACCACTGATTCGATCTATTTATATTCGCGTTTTTTTAAGTATTTTGCTTCATGTCCAGGGGGGTAACCATAACCTCTTAGAGCAAGGTTATTTCCAGTGTAAGTAAGGGACAGATCTATATGACTTGTATACATCTGTGCCTTTTTCACAGTCGAACCATTATAGTTTTGACACGTCATGGTAAGGGGGCTGATTCTCACGCCTAGATCTAGGTCACAAAAGGAACAGAGTCATCCAAGATATTGCTCATATAAATTCTTTGATAAATAACATTTCTGGTTTAATATTAGGTTGCATTGTGAGTAGCTAGCCATTAAACGAACTATTTTTTGGAAAGTTCTATATAAGTACGTTATCTTCGTAGGAGTTAGAGCTGTGCATCGGCTGCATGCAGAACCCTGCAGATGTGAAGCTGAACAGGCGATGCAACGCTCCTCCGCCGCACTTAACAGGGGGACCGCCACCGTGCACGCAGTGCAATTGCCGGTAAGTTATTGATATTCATTACTCTCCTATCTGTTTCAGTTCCTTCTCATAGAACAGGATCAAGTTATTTACAAAATGGCTTATCACTTGTTCTCTCAAGTTTTAGTAACTGACCTTAAAACACAAAAAACAGCCTTTTATTTCCTGCAAGTTTTTTACAGACAAAAATCCAATTCTAATTTCAATGTAATTTTTGTTGATATTTGTTTTTATTGTATTGCAATTCCGTCCTGTCTACCGTCTCGCTATCACTGATTCCCTTTTATTTCATATTACTCCTCACACATTCCATTCGTCTTTTCTTTGGTCTTGCCCTCCCTCTCCAGTCATATACATTTTATGATCATAACTCTTTTAGTAACATGCGTTTCATCCCTCCACATCACAACAACATGACCTATGCAATCTCTTTTCATCCGTCTTTTTCACAGCCCAACATTCTGAGCAGGTCTTATCACGGACTTGCAAATTTTCTTCTTTAGTATAAGACATTTAAATGTTTTAATAGTTCTTTGATTTTTAAATTAGTGTGCCACAGGGTTCAATTCTAGGTCCGGTCATAAACCGTCCTCTTAATTAGCAGCTGTTTACCTAAAGTATCACGGAAGTTCTTTCTTTGTCCCATGCAGTGTCCTCTGGTGCTGCTCATGTATGGGTCGCTGGTGGGCGGCTCGTGCCCAGGGCCCACCAGAGCGCTGGCTGTCAGGCCGGGCTACCTGCCCGGTATGCCGTGCATCCTTCTGCCTGCTGGACGTGGCGCCGGCGCGCGCGGCCGGCTCCTGATGGCCGCGCCCACCGCACGTGCTGCTCTACGTCTCTGCGCTCTACCGGCGCTAAGTGAAAAGTGCGTGCGCGACTTTGCTACAAGTCATAGAGGTGCAAGCTTGATTTCCGATTTCATTTTGCTATTATCTTTCTTTATGAAGAAATGTCGGTCGATCCAGATTTCTGATTATTTCTTCACATAGCCAAATTTTTATGTATTAATAAGATATTCTTGTATTTTGAAGGTAGTTTTTCAGTGATGTAATCTTTAAGTAAACTCTGTGTTGATCGATTGAAAATATTGTTTAAAGCAATAATAATTTCAAACAAATTCGATTGAATATTTTATTTGCACCTCTTTATAATAAAAATAATTTTAGTTTAATTTTGTGATACTGACAATGTACAGTGAAATGATTTTTTTATTTCATTGTATTTTAACAAATATGTTTTATTAAAAATATTTATATTTGCATTTTTATTTTGTTTAATGTTATTTTTGCCCAAATAGGCTCTGTATTGAATGTTAGCATTGATCTAATCAATTATATACACAATATTATACCTTTGATGTCTATACATAATCATTATAATTTATGTAATGTTTTTTTTGTTCAATTAACTATTTGGTGTTGTAGAAAATGTAGGTGAAATTTAAAGTAGGCTTGAACGGGGTAATATCTGATTCTTAAACTAAGACAATAAAAGTTTTCTGGTCAAGTCTCTAAACTCGACTAAATAAATAGTTTAGTATATAATTATCACGTCCAAGCTTGCTTGAAAATATACACCTTCGATGTATTTTTAATAATTATGATGACATAATAATTATTTATTATACAATTTTAAACTATGAACTGAAAATGTATACTTTATATCTCTGAATGTGTAGATATCGCAGTAAGTAGCATAGAATTATTGTGATCAGATAGTAATGTGAACAATCGATTAAATCAAATTAAAATCGATTAAATCAATTTGAAATCGACTGCTCACATCACTATTATAGTTAGGCTAATAGTTATAATGAATTACCTTTATCTTTTTATTTTATAAATACATTTTGGAAATCAGGGAAAAACAAACGAAAATTAAGTTAACATAGGTAGGCGTAATCATTTATTCACTTCAATGAAATGTTAAAATTATATTGACATAATATCTGCCTAATTATAAACGATCTGTTTATGCTAATAAATTAAATAAATACAATTTAAATGGGACTTTGTTGTTTTATTAATTGCTGGCGTTGCATTGAGTGACAATTGAACAAATGAGGCCAGTTGACTATATTGACATTGAACGAAGTATGTAGATGGTATCTCTTCTATCGCACGGAACCCTGTAAAGCTTTTGACCTTTAACTGAAGGGCATGAACCAGTAACACGTGATAGTACCTACCTAAATCAGTTGACTGGTTGACTGTTAACTTTGTGACATTTGACATCCTTGTTTGATCGTAATTTAATGGGGTCGCCGCCATATTGCTTTTGGAATTAGATAAAAAGTAGCTGCCGCCCTCTTGGTATGTATTAGTCTTTATAAATTGTAGCCTATGTGTTATTCTGATGTAGCTATATTTCTATTAAGTTTTATCAAAATCCTCTCTGTAGTTTATAATTGAAGAAGGATGAATGAATTTACATCAATCGTTGATATAATAAGTTGAAAATTCGAGCTTGTCCCACCGATTTCATGATGTGGGTGTAGGCAGGAACAATTTTGAAAAACCTTTCGTTTGTATAGGATGTGGATCTACGCGAGACACTCAGACACAATGACTTTTTTATTGTTTTGCTAATTACATATACACGAAAGGATAAACTATTGATATTTAAAGCTTCAAATAAACAAAACGCGAACACACACACTAAGAATTTTGATATGGCCCATTTTCTTCCAGTGAAATTACGGCCCCTGGAAGTATAAAAATGCTTTGAAACCTAAATTAAATTACGAATCTAGTTATGAAGTGTTAAATACAGTCCGACCATCCTTGAACCCTTTCGTGACCATCAAAAACGCTTATCTAATCAAATCTGTCCCCATTAGACTTGACAAAAACCATCATGTCGCTTCGGGACATAATCATAGGGTCTACAGGCAGACACAGTAATCACCTGATTGACCCTTAATTGTCGGTTAATATCTGTCAGTGATAGGTATAATTAATCGCCCGACAAGGACGCTAACGGTGCCAAATGCCACCATTACCGCAGTGACCAGCTGGTAGTCAAGTGCAATAGGTCGTTATAGTGGATAGATTTTTGGTTGAGTCAATATTTATAAAGTTGTGTAAAGTAGTCGAAGCTTATATGGAAAAATAAAGAAAACTAAGATTAACTGTAGTGCGTCTATTCGACCTCACAATAATTCAAAACCTCTTCTTTAAAATATCTATATTGTCGTTTAGTCCTTGATATTGTGCCAGTTAATGAGGCTCTCAATCTTCGTAAACTTTTCTGAAATAACCGTCTTCCATAATACATTTTCTTTATGCTTTAGTTCTATTAACTCAGTGTCACCAAAAAAAATCTGGAAGTAAGTAGGTAGGTACAACTATAAATAGGTACTATCCTACAACTATAAATACATATAGGAATTAAAAGTGAATATAAACTTGTAATCATGAGAACGTCAAAACTGAATGAATCCATTCAGCAATATTTCAAGAACACTACACTGCACGGCTTCAAATATTTGTGCTCTGTACACTGCGTTGACCGGTAAGTAGAGTTTGGCAATTATAACTAGGTACGCATTATTTAAAAAAATCTGGGCAACCGAAAATGTGGGGAAGGTCCGAAGACGGTGACACCGTCTGTACTATAAAAATTGATTTTGATCGTTGTTTTTGAAAGGTTATTTTGTTTTTCATATTCTGATTCATTCCTGGTAAAGAAAAGTCACTTTAGTACGATGCAGTGTGGATTCGAAACAGTTTTATGGGCTAAAATTTCCATTATGGGCCGTTGATTTGGAAGTTATTTTTTTTTTGTAGGTAGTACTCATAAATAGAAAGCCATTTACGAATTTTCAAGACTCGGAAATTTTATATGTTTTGTATGTTTTTCGTGAGGTAAAACTATGAGAATTAGTCCAAGAGCGAGCGAAGCGAGCTCGGGAACTTAGGGCACCTCGACACGGATAGGTTATCTCCTTCATGTTAGGTTACTTTAGACCCTGCAGACAAAAATAGGAGCCCCGCGCAGCGGAGTTCCGTTGACTTTGTTGCTTAAATAGTAATCTTAAACTTTAACCATGGATAACTCCGTAACCATGGGGTTCCGTGGGGTAGGGATGGTACAGTAAATGAGCCCCTCTACTCCCCTTTCCCTTCCCCCCTCCGCGCCCCTTAAATCGATGGACATCTATGGCAATTTTCATTCTAACCTGAAAACTTTAACCATGGATATCTCCATAACCATAAGGCTCCGAGTGGTGGGGATGGTACTGGGGGGTAACCAAAACAGAAGATGACTGACAGATGTAAAAGCATACCACTTACAACATTGTTGGGGATACCAATCAAGAGTTCTGCGGAGTTATAATAGCCAGAGTTTAAGTATGAGTTCTTTTTTAATCTAAGCATTTATTTGGAATTATAGAGATCGGCAAACAGATGTAGGTAGGTACTACCTATTATGCAATAGGCATACCTTGCAAACAGTAATGTTTATATGGTCGAAAGCCTTGCTTTGACCACAATTTTGTAAATTTCTGGAATTTCATTGTTTCTTCAGCTTGAATAAAATAACAGATATATCCTGGAACAAAAAATAAAAATCGACGAGAAGACTTGGTGAAATCTTAAAACTCGCTCTTGCCCGCATGTTTGATTTTGGCGCACTCTCAAAGAGGAGGCGACCGACAACAAAACATCATCCTTGCCAATCCCGCCATTCCAGTATCGGCTGGCTAGTCTGTTGCTGCGCCAGCGCCTGCTGCGCGGGAGTGCTGTGCGCAGTGCTGTGGGCGCGCTTCCTCGAAGTGCCAGCACTTCTAGCGCTGAGTGACGACGTTCGCACGGCCACTTATCAGGAGGACAGAGTGCCGTCCGTAGCCGTGTGCGTGCCCCCCGAGAGCGTCGCCGATATGTTTCTAGAAAAATTGTAAGGAATTTTTTCGATAGATACATACCTGCAGCCTAATTGTGTAAGCAAATTCGGCAAAGGAAACAATCTGTTTCTTTCCCAAAAACACACACATACACAAAAAAGTTGAATAAAGATTCAGATTGTTTCCGTTGCCGAATTTACTTACACAATTAGGCTGCTGAAGTACACACTAAATAGGTATACATAGATCTTCTTCGATTCGATTTAATAGATTTTCTTTCTGTTACCGCCAATTACCTATACCAACAAACATAAACTCCCGACTTTTTCCATGGTGGTTGGCAAAAAATGAGTGCGCAGTACAAACGCCGAACTGTCACTTTTTTCCAGGTTCTTTTATTATACGCTAGGTGATCAAATCAGAAATGAGGAGATCTTCAGCGGAACCAACGTTACCGACTTAGCTTGAAGAATTGTAAACTTAAGTAGCAGCGGCACATTGCTTATAGAACGGACGGCTGATGGGACCGAAATGTACTGAAGTAGAGACTGCGCACCGGAAGAGAAAGCGTTGGACGGTTTCCCGCAAGGTGAAACGATAACTTGGTAAAGGCCACGGGAATCTGCTGGATGCGAGAAGTATATGATCAGTCGTCGGCATGACTACATCCATGCTTGAAGGAGGCCTATGTCTAGTAGTGGACGTATTTCTGTTAAAATGATGATGAAGGTCTACTGGCAAACTCTTTTTTCATAGGTCCGTCAATTCATCCCAAACAAAACGTATCCCCATGACTCTTGCACGTCTTCTAACTGGGAAATCAACGGCAAAAGACCAGCTCGTTTTGTTGGACAAAATCCTGGCTTCTCACAACGTGACCCTGCCGGAAGTGATAATGAACTTCACTGCGGGCTGCGAAGCGCACACGAAGCGGTGTCGGTACCAGAGGAAGGTGGTGCCCTGCGAACAGATCTTTGAAAAGGAGCTGACTTACTGGGGGGTGTGTTGTGTCATGCAGCCGCATAAGTAAGTGTACAACAGTATTTAACCGGATGGGCAGGTGTCAGTGACAAAGTGTTCCTCGCGCGGCTCTGTAGAGGCATTGTGGCCGTATTCGGCCGGAGAGGGTGACGGGTTCCGCATAAATTCATGCGGTCCAATACCTGACCGGCGGGGTGCGTGACGAAATGCGCGATCACTTCAGCACCCCGGCCAAAGGTGAACACCGTGTGATTTTAGTCTGTTAAGGTCTGACAGACCCCCTCGCCTGCCCCGGGGCGGTATACATTAGATGCATTTGAAAATTTATAAAAAAGTGTGTCTGGCAGAGACAGCGTTATACAGCCTCGAAGTTTTTTCAAATTGATTTGCCATATTAACCGCCGCGTAGTGTCTGGTCCTGTTTAAGTTTATATTGTCTTGATTTTAACTTAACACCTCATTCTGCATTTCCCGAAAGTAATCAGATGCACAAATTTAGCCTGTGAGATACGCCTGTAGTGGTGAATCAGTGATGGCCGTTTGTCACCTTTTAGAATGGGTTTTACATTTGTTTTGTGTAACTTATATGGTGCACGTAATAAAGATCATAATAAACCCTATTCTATCTTCCTATTTATCTGCCTATGGCTAGTGACACTTAATTCATAGTGAGGTCCTTGCTCTCGCCCTGACGTAGGCCGTAGTGTAGTCTAGCAGCTAAGACTAAAGGATAGCACAATATTTACATTTTAATTTACAGTTGTAGGTACACAATTAACATATTATGAATAATACGTGGAATTATTAGTTAATCTTATAACATTCAATCCCTCAGATTATTGAACGTGGAAACTGGGCTGCTGGGCCGGTCACACACCACACAGATGATAGACTTAGTACTGCAGTGCACGCATGGGTCTACTCTGTATGGATGCCAGGTGAAATTATATTGCAAATGAAAACCCTATAGCACAGCCACCACATTTAAAAGTTACTGAACACTGGTTCTTTCCAAACAGGAATGTTCGCCCATTGATAGTTTTCATAATAGTACCTAAAGTTGTCCTCAGAAGGAACACTTGCGTTACTCAGAGTTAGTTGCTAACACAAGGTTAAATAATAAATATTTCATACTAGCTACGGCCGTGTTAGCTACTGGTTCGGAGTTATTACCTAATCTAATCCAGAGTGGCGCCAGCGGGCCTAAGAGACTCGGAGCCTAACCCTCAGTCCATCCATCAGGTCATAAGCCAGTTGCTCCCTTCCAGATAGTAACATATTACGAAGGCGAAGACTGGGTGGAGCCCGACATTTTGTCTCCCGGCTACTACTACCTGGCTCAGCTCCGGTTCACCGCCATCCCGGAGAACCTCAACACCAATCCCACCAGCCTGGTCGAGAAGGCCTGTGTTCATGACAAGAAGTATTCCAGAGCTATTTGTATGGTACGTTTAAGTTTAAAAAATATTTAATAAAAATACTTATATAAATATAAATAATCAAGAGCGTAAATAAATATAACTGTAACTTGCATAGAGGCGAAAATACACATGAATCTAAATTGCATATTACGGGCGAAAATACACATGACTGTAACTTGCATATAGGCGAAAATACACATGGCTGTAACTTGCATAAAGGCGAAAATACTGTAACTTGCACAAAAAGCGAAAATACACATGAATCTAAATTGCATGTTTAGGGCGAAAATACACATGACTGTAACTTGCATATAGGCGAAAATATTGTAACTTGCACTAAAAGCGAAAATACTGTAACTTGCACAAAAAGCGAAAATACAAATGAATCTAAATTGCATATTAAGGGTGAAAATACACATGACTGTAACTTGCATATAGGTGAAAATATACATGGCTGTAACTTGCATAAAAGTATGCAATTAGCCTGCATGCCATTGTTATACACACACCAATCATAAGTTATTAAGGCACAATGGCATGGAAGTTACAAGCATGCTAGAGCAAGATCCTAGACCTCCCAGACGATACTCAGAGCTTTCTACACAAAATGTGTTGGATTGAGTAGTGTTAATATGTACTTTGAACGTACGCATATTTGCTAGTTTGGGCCGACGAGCCGCTTGGAAGCGGAATCGCGAGGAAATCATCAAAGCCTTAATTCCATAAAGGCGGACCAATAACCGAACCCTGAGGACATCCCATGGTGAGAGACTTCGACATTGAATGATGGCCGAGTTTGAGTTTCGCGGAACCATTTAAAAAGTAAGAGTAAACTAAATTGTATATATTTCTATAGCAGCCTCGAGTTTTCATTTTAAGTAATAGCATTGGCCACCATGCGTTATCAAAAGCCCCAGAAATATCTAGAAAAATCCCAATTACGTACTTATGTTCAGATGTATTAACTATTTTCCTAACAGTAAGGGCCGCGTTTACGGTAGATTTTCCAATAGTGAAACCGAATTGATGATTATGAAATTTTGGTCCGTCCGGTAGCAAACGTGGAACGATAAGGCGCTCCAGAAGTTTTCCCAAAGATGGAAGTAATGTTATGGGCCGGTACGACTTCGGGTCGTCCGAGGGTTTGTCGCCACTTTTCGGGATGATTCGTATAAATCCGCGTCGCCATATACGAGGAAATACGCCCTCCGCAATACAACGGTTGGAAACGGCTAAAATCGCATTGTTAAACAATGATTAACAGGAAGAATCGGTCAAAGATAAATCACCTGCAGCAACTGTCAAACGAAATACACGGTACAAGACATTATTACCGAAGATGTTTATAAGTCTAAAGACCCAATGAAACCCGTAAATATCAGTGATTGCCTACAATCATTACAATAACAACATAATCAAGACTCTCCGATGCCATTTATTTATATATTATTTTCAGTAATTTGCTAGGTCAACCTACAGGGTGTATATTACTACAGTAACTCAGAATAATATTGAAGAGCCTGAGCAGAAAGCCGATACACCAGTCATATCCCCGGTTAAGAGACATGCAAAATGTGATGATCCTTTCTGCCGCCAACATGACCCTGATGAGTATACCTGTCCTTCAGTAGATACTATGGGTACAGACTCTTATTACCCGTCTCCAGAACCCGCTACCTTGCTGAAGAATAGGTGAAAAACCACCTCGAAACCACGAAAATTGAGGCGATATCAAGAGCAAAAATACTGAAAAATCAAGGCAAAACTTATTGTTCAAAGAGAGGGTACTATTGATGCAAAAACAATGGACGCGCCATGTCAATGTAGATTTAAATGTGCCAAAAAAGCAGTATTTTTTTGAGAATTATGTGTAAAAGAACAGCAATGGCTGTATGTTGCTAAATACATAACAAATAAACAGAAAACTAGGACAGTCCGGCGGTAATTAAAACACCAACAAGAAAATACTATAAAAATAATTATACAAATATAGCACTGACAATCATCATTTTCCTGCCCTTGTCCTATGTTACTTGGGGTCGGCGTAACACGTTTTCTTCATCCATACCGTCTTGTCCTCCGCCACGCTATCACTGACTCTCTTTTCTTTCATATCACTCCTTCCTCTCGCACGCCATCCACATTCATAACTCTTTTAGTAACATGCGTTTCATCCCTCCGCATCACATGAATGGAACCGTTTGTCCTGGTTTGGTCCAGGACCAGCGGCCTAATTGTGTAACTGAATTCGGCAAAGGAAACAATCCGGAACCTTCCCAAAAAACACACACATACAAACAACTTTGTTCGAATTGCGAAACTAATTTGTGCGGAAACCATTTGATTTCTTTCATTTCACAGATTACTAATATTTTTTTTTTTTTTGGAGATTATGGCCTGGTTGCTAAGACCTTTAAGCCAAGTCTTTTAGATGGGTAACACTTTAACACAATAAAGTATGTACTGCACTGATGTTAAATTTTTTGAATTGTACTTTTAACATATTTGTAAAGCGGTATAAAACAGTTCAATTCTTTTAATAAATTTTTAAGCGGCGGCGGGCGGGAAGAACTATCACTTAAGTTTAGCACATCACTAAGATCACTGGCTAACATTAGTCTGTCAATCAAAAATTTCTGACAACTGAAGAATAGATGTTCCATGTCTGCGTCTTTTTCTTCACAATATGTACAAGTATTGGTTTGAATTATTCCAAGTCTTGCAAGGTGTGATGGCACTGTGTTGTGGCCAAAACGCAGCCTATTAATTGTGGTTATAAAGTCTCGGCTGGCATCTTTAAGTCGATCGTACCAAGGTCTAACTGGTAAGCTCTCTTGTATGCTTCCATACCATCTTCCTTTTGTCTCCTGGTCTTTCTTCCACATCTCTATCCACAGATTCCTAATATTTTCATTTAAAGAATACAGATAATCAGTCATAGACACATATATTGTATTTCTAAGGTCAAGAGCATTAACACCCTCAAATGCAGCTCTATCAGCTATTTCATTGCCAGCAATACCTTTATGGGATGGCACCCACATAAAAGAAATTTCTATGCCCCTGAGCGAATGTCGATGAATTTGTTCTTTTATAATGTACAAAATAAAATTAGATTTATAATTTATTTTGAGGTTAGATAAACCTTTAATTAAACTTAAAGAGTCAGTGACAATTAAAAAGAATTTACAATTATTTACATTTTCAATTCGCCTCAGAGCTTGAAAAACTGCATAAGCCTCTGCAGTGAATATCGAACACACTTCATGCAGAACAAAACTCTGAGTAAACTTTATCTGTGAATCATACACAGCACAACGCACATAACCATCTCCTTTACTGCCATCAGTGTAAAATGTATAAAATTCATTATTTTCCGAAAGAAAGTTTAGCATGTCAAAATTATTATGAACTGTACTATGTATTACTTTAATGGGATGTATAATGCTTTGATATGAAAAAGTATAACAGGGCCAAGGGCACTGCTTTTTAATCTTAAAACAACTTTTTTCAATTTCCAGGAAAATATTGAGCAGCATTGGGGAATGACCGATAAGGAGAGAATTACCAGTAGCTAAAGGTCCAGAAGTACTGATTCTATGAGGTATAATTTTGTTAATAATTTGTGTGTTATTTGAGTACAACAATTTCAAACAATATCTCTCTGTAAGAAGGAGACGTCTCAAAATCAAAGGCATAATTTTAGTTTCAACTTCCATGGCCCTAATGGGAGTTGAGCACATAGCACCAGAAATAATTCTCAGAGCTCTATTCTGCAAAATGTCTAATTTATGGGCATGAGCACTGTTTAGATAAGCTATGGCACTATAGTCAAAATGGCTCCTTACTATTGCTTTATACAAAATAGATAATGTTTTGGGGTCTGCTCCCCAGGAAACTCCAGCAAGGCATCTAATTATATTCAATCCTTTTAAAGCATTTTGTGAAATATGTTTAATATGCTCTTCAAAAGTAATTTTTTGATCAATGATAACTCCCAAAAATTTCTTTGAACAAACTCTACTAATTGCTTCTCCACCATATACAATATCGCAGGTTGGATCATCTTTGCCAAAAATCATAAAACTACTTTTAGATGCATTAATTTTAAGATGCAATTTACCATTATAATAGTTTGATAATTGATTTAAAGCACTATTAACTTTATCTATAGCTATTTGCAAATTTTGATTACTGCTATATAAGACTATGTCATCAGCGAATTGCAACATATTTACATTACTTGTATCTACATATTTACATATTTCACTAGTATACAAATTGTACAATAAAGGCGACAATGTAGCGCCTTGCATGGTGCCTTTTGATGCTATTTTTGGCCCATGTAGTATGTTATTATGCTTAACATAAACCGTTCTGTTAATTAAAAACTCATAAATCCATTGACATAAATGACCAGGGATATTTAAATCAGATAAAATTTTAACAAGGATTCCAGGATCAACATTATCAAATGCACCTTGTACATCTAAAAATACACAAACAGTGTTTGACAGTAAATTATTTGCCCTTTTCAGGTCCGAGATCAAAGATACAAAGCTGTCAACGCAACTAAGCCCACGACGAAAGCCATACTGCACATGAGGGATTATACCATTCGCCTCCACATACCAATCCAACCGCGCCTTAACCATGTTTTCAAATATTTTGCCGAGACATGATGATAGAGATATTGGTCTATAAGAATTTACATTATCTGGTGATTTATTAGGTTTGAGTATAGGAATAACACACTGTGTTTTCCAAGAGTCTGGTATCAACTTTTTATTCCAAAGAGAATTGAGAATATTTAAAAAAACTTTTTGAACGGACTCATGTAAATTTTTTATCACAACATATGGAAAGTCATCTAGGCCTGGGCTTGTATTACGTCTAGACTGTAGACTTAAAATGAATTCTGTCCATGAGAATGGTTCCAATAAAAATTTTGAATTTTGGTTATTGTTATTTTTTCCGAAATAAGTGTTTAAATTATTAGATTCTGATAGGTTCCTGTTATCTGAAAGTTTGTCTAAAAATGAAGGAATAAACTCATCTTTGTAAGATTTATTTACAGTTTTAATTCCTTTAAATCTTTTAATAAGATTCCAAATTTTACTGATAGGAGTAGTCCTATTAAAAGTATCACATACATTATGCCAGCCTTTCTTCTTCTGCTCTGAAATTGTCCTTTTCTTTAAGGCATCTAGCCTTTTATAGTTAATGTAGTTATCAATATTAGGGTCACTTCTGTACAGTTTTAAGGCATTATATGATGCAACTACAGCCTGCTCACAATTTTCATTCCACCAAGGTGTTGGAGGTCTACTTTTAAAATTATTATGTTTAGTAAACTTCGGAATTACCATCAACTTCAGGGTAGCAAGACGATTACAGAATTCTAAATATGAAGACATAGGATCTGCCTCATCTATCAACATGTCTGCAAATAATATTTCTGATAATTCATGATATTTATTCCAATCAGCTTTACCATACAAAAACTTGTCGACAGGAGGATTAACTTGATATTTGTCAACAGCCAAAGATATTTCAGTTATTGTAGGATAATGATAACTTCCCATAGCATCATCATGCACAGACCACTCGCAAAATGGTGCAATACTCGGACTAGTGAAGCTCACATCAATAGCAGATGGATTACGTGTGGGATTATTAATTGTAGTAAAACAGCCATCATTTAAAATGCACAATTCAGAATCATCTATAACATCATACAGATCCCGACCCCGACCCTTAGTCGACAAACAGCCAAACGCAATATGATGAGCGTTAAAATCTCCACTCATAAAAATTGGCTTAGGTAAATCTCTTAATATATTACGCAGCCTATTCATTCTGATGTGCCCGCTAGGAGGGCAATATACACAAAGTATTGAAAGATTACCCTTTTCAGTGGATAATGATAAAGCAACTGTTTGAATATCTTCATAAAATCTAGTATTTAAAATATTATACTTAAAATATGCCCTAATCAAAATGGCTACTCCATTATGTTCATTCTTTGAGTTTCTATTATAAATATTATATCCTGGTATTTTAAAGTTACTATTGTCTTTGAACCAAGTTTCATTTAGCAAACATACATCAATATTTTGTTTTTGCAAGAAATTAATTAGTAAGGGCTTTTTACTATTAGCACTTTGAATGTTAAACTGCGCAATACGTAATCGAGATGTTCTAGGAGGACTTAAATCCATTATTTGGATAGATTTTTAAGTAATATATCTTTTATTGTTATTGTAGTGATGGGTGTAGAGTCACCCTTATTGCCCAATTCCACCAATGTCTGTACCAGGGCCATTAGTACATCATTGTTGGACATTATTTGAGACTTGATGTCTACTAAAGGTAAGACATCATTGTTAGCAGCCTGGGAAACAGGCTTGCTATGTACAGATTTATTTACATTACTATTTACAATTTTATATACAGGTTTAATATTTACAGGTTTATTTACATTTTGATGTGGGTGTTTTGGCATCGGCAGTGGAGGAAATTCAGTATTTTGAGATATCTTAGTCAAGGCAACACTTGCATAAGTAATTTTGGATTTCTTTTCAGTAATTTTTTTCATCTTTAATGGACATATTTTTGATATTGCTAGATGAGGACCGCTGCAATTGATGCAGCAGATCTCATTTGGCTTATCACAATCTTTATACAAATGCTCCCCTGAGCAGATCGAACATCGTTGCTTGCCATTACAAATTTTAGCCGAATGGTTAAATTTAAAGCATTTGAAGCATTGCTGCAATGGTGGGATGTAATCAAAGACTCTGTACGCAAACAAGTCATAATGCACATTAAAGGGTAATACATTTGATAAAAAAGTAATGCTAACTGTTTGTAGTGGTACACGATCTTGACCCACTTTTTTTGTGAATCTTCTGATAGCAATGATTTCATAAATGGAAGATAGCTTTGTGTAGAGTTCCTTGTTCGAAATATTACCTGGTACAAATCTGATTATGCCTGTTTTTTCTATTTGTGCCGCAGGAATATATGCTTTTATTTCATATTTCTCCATAAAACTTGAGTTATTTATAAAATTGTTTGCCGTATTATATTGCCTGAATGTAACTGCAATTTTATTAGCATTTACACGCTGAATTGCCACCACACCCTTTACTTCGTTATTGAAAATATGATTCAAATAAATGGGACTTTTATTTCCCAATCTGTCCTTTGCATTTTTACTTTCCACAAACACTTTAAATTCTGTATTGGAGGAGTTCTCCGGGTATAGTCTCTTATAGTTTGGTTTTAAATAAGGTAAATACATGGAGTCAGTACGCTCACCGCCGCCGCTACCAGAGTCCAAACCGCCGGAGGTGTCTCCGTCCTCAGGCCGAGGACGTTTGTGTGAGACGGGCGGGTTATCCCCGCCCCCCTCGTTTCCATCCATTTTCTAGATAGACATATACTATCAGTGTAGTTTAAGTGTACTTTTGGCAACTATAATTGAACAAAACTAGGGAAAAAACTTTTATAAAAAAATTTGAAACCCGTTCTTTTTCAAGTTCCCGCCAAGACCCAGATTACTAATATGTAGCTAGTTTGAGTGGCAGGTCATCTACTGCGTTATGTTTCTTCAAACTCGAATGATTTATTTCCAAATAATTATGACATAATTTAATTTTGTTTTACTTACAACTAATGGCCTTCCAATGCTTTTAATTAAAAATGTACAATGGTTCCCACAAACTGCAAAAAAATATATTTAAACGGTACGCTACGCTATACGCCGTGACTTAATACGTGTAATTAAACGCATTTATTCAGTGGTTCTAGGTAGTGATTTTTAATCTATGATAAATAAGTTTTCTGCCGTTTCTGCGACCTTGCGTATTCATATTATTATTAAATACCTACATAGACATACTAAATATATTTCCTATCTCAATGATTAAATATGAGTAATTACATATTCTTTTACAATTAAAGCAAATCATAGTTTTTTAATTTATGTAGTGACTTGTGTGTGTATTATTTATTTCATACGGCAACAGTCAACACTGTTTGAAATAATGTAAGGTTTCTATAAAGTAACTTAGTTAGTAGTAATCTTATGACTAATAACAAAACAAAATTACATGTTAATACCTAGTTAGGTTTAAATTAAACTAGCCTTACAAACATACCGGCAGTTAGGAGGAAAAAAACTTTGTTGTGCTGAAATTAAGTGAGTACCTAATTACCTAGCTAACAATTTCTTTCTGTAAGGTAAGATAAGTATAACAGAACCCTACTCTAGAAGAGAGTATTACGTTTGTTGCTTTTACTTAAGTTCTGTTGTTTTTTTCTTCAGTTATGCCTGCTAATCCTAAAATATCTGAACGCCAGGGGATCGGAGACGAACGAAGGTCCCAGGGAAAAGCTGGCAAACCTCGTCAAATGGGAAGAGCTCGCAGCCCGCTTCAACAGCGTGGGGCTCGGCTGCTCTAAAACAGGGAAGGAGTGGCTTAAAGTAGGTGTAATTATTACATGAAATTAGTTGTAATGTTGTGAAGTGATGACGACATGTCAAGCTATACCTAAATTTCCCATAAAATCTGCCCGTCATGTCATTGTTGTAATTTAAAGTTCATCCAAAGAAGTGCATATTTAAACCCTTAGTGGTGGGTGGTCACTATAAATTACAGTAGAATCCGTTTATTATGACTCCGCTTATATTGACCAACCGATTATTATGACGTTATTACACTACGAAGTTTGGTTTTCATATAAAATTCTTTATAAAAAAGTCGGATACAATGACTTCCCTTGATGATATGTCGCTTATTATGACCCATTTTATCATAAGAAACAAAGGAATACCTGTCAGCGGCCCTATGCTTCATGAAAAGACAAATGTTTTTGCCACGCGTTTTGTTATTCTCGACTTCAATTGTTCTGCAAGCTGGATCAGTCGTTTTAAAGTTCGACAAAACATTGTGGTGGGAAAATTTGTAAATACTGTAGTACATATTTACATAAAAAAGTGTCTTTTTCACAAAACGCTTTGTATGACGTCCGCATATTATGATGTGTTTGTCAATTCCTTTCGATGTCATAATAAACGGACTCTACTGTATGTCAAAACTACAATGATTTGTTTATGTTTTTGCTATATCATTTGACTTATCTAATTTAATAATGCTTGTCATGTCTTAAATATTTTATTTAACTTAAAATAGTATTGGAATGTTGCAAAAGGTACAATGATTTTATTTGTTTCTGTTATTAGAAGGCAAAATATATAGAGGGCAAATAGATATTGGTTGTCTGGTATATATCGCTGTCAGTGATAAGACTGCCTTTGTACCCATATAATTAAGTTTTCCTTATAAAATAGATGCATAACTTTTATGGTGTACAATAAAGTATATTCTTTAATACTTGTTTTGAATGACATAGCATGACACTCATTTTATTTTATTTTATTGATGGATATCATTTAGTGACATCTGTACATTATAATAAATAGAAATAAAAATTGACATGGAATTATTCCCTTAGGACTTAACCAGTGAGACCAATAGACCAAACTACAGTTTTTTGTTATATGTAGAAATAATATACGCTATATTAGTTTATTATATAAGGTTAAAACACAGTGTATCTATCGGCTATTATTTGTAATAACCTGTAATAAGCAATTAAATATTTGACTTTGATTATTCTTATTGGAGGATTAAACATTTGTTTTATTTAATTTTTAAGGAACTCATGGTGCGTGTGCGTCCGTGCCGAGGGCGAGGAGACCATGTATGTATTATCTATTTGTTTTGAAAAACTTAAATATGACTAAAACTTTAGAATCCATTGATACATAATTATGTTTTGTATTTCAAAATATCTAAGAATCCAAATTAAATTATGTTTTCAGACAATCGGATGGCCCCTCCTCGGATGGACACAAGCAGATGACTGCAGAAGCCCTGCAGGGCCTTAACAGGATTCAGCAGAATGTTCTGAGGATGCAGCAGGATGCTTTTGGCCACTATATCGACTGATGATGTGGTTGATAGTGAAGCACGCTTGCCTAGAAGTAACCTATTCACTCTTGACTTAAAGACCCTTTGACTCTTTTTAAATCGGTGAAGTAGATTTTGAGTTCATCCATTTCAAACATTCAAATCTTTCCCCTATAATATAGGGGAAAGATTTGAATGTTTGAATATATAGGGCCACACTATAATAATAGAGGGCCTATATTAATATAGTGTAGATTTGTGTAAAAATTATTGTATGCTCTGCCTGACCACAGCCATATGCTGAATTCTGTTAAGGCCCTGCAATGTCTCTCGAGGACTAACAAAATACTTGAATGTTTATCGCTAGTCCTCAACAGAGGCGCAGGGAGAGTAGAGACTTGGGCGCGATTTTTATGAAACTAAAACTGCTTTATTAGATTTTTCAAAAATCAATATTCCTATTTAGGAATCGTTGATTTTGGACATATTTGACTTATTGGCTTTTAACATGTTTTGTATTTGATTATGAGCTACTTGTATTAGCATACTTTACCATGTATGACAAGGGCGGATCCAGGTTTTTTTTCTGGGAGGGGCACAAAGGGCGGGCGGGCAAAAAAAAACAACAATAAATGTTAGAAATAAACTTGAAGAATCTTCATTTTTATTTCTACAAGTTCAATGTATAGGAAGGTTTCTGAAGGTGTCAAAACAATAGACAAATTAAATGTTAAATAAAGACAGTTTTCTTTTATGTTTCCTGCTAAAGATGTCCAGCACTTCATTAACGTCAATTTTTGCAACGTCTTGATGGATATGCATTAAAGCCAATCCATTTAAAGGCTCTTCTGTCATCCTGTTGCGACTGACTTTAAGGGCAGGTAGTCTCACTTTTACATCTCTTTGATTCATTATTAAATAAACAAATAGTGGTAGTTTAAATGCAAAAAAATATATATATTAACTTTTTATTTCTGAGATTCAAAACATGATATCGAAAACGTCGCTCGATAAAAAAAACTGAAAAGGACTTCTATAACGATGTTTTTTATAATTTTCTTATTTTTCTGGAAGATTATGAAAAAAGAGTTGTTAAAATATATGAAATAAAATAACAGAAAGAACATGAGTGCAACTCTCTATTTCTGTCTGAAATAGCGAATTTTTACACGCTTTATATTAGCTTCACCTGTATGTATGTTTGTAACCGACTTCTTTTAGCGCGATTTTGACCCACTTTTCGTTTTTTTTCACGATCCAGATTTCGTTCAAACTTTTTAGATTTATCGAGGACCGATGACAATGCACTAATTTGAAAAAAAAAAAAAAAAGTTGTTCAAAATTAGATGCCGAAAAAACAGCTATTAATATATATCCTACTAGCAGTTCCCCGCGGCTTCGCTCCCGTGACCCGTTTTCGGGATTAAAAAATAGCCTATGTCACTCAGGAATAATGTAGCTTTCTAATGGTGAAAGAATTTTTGAAATCGGTCCCGTAGTTTCAGAGCCTATTCGGTACAAACAAACATACAAACAAAAAAATCTTTCCTCTTTATAATATTGGTATAGACTATAAGGAAGGTACTGCACAAGCGCCCCTGGTAGAATAAATGTACATAATATTTCTAGATATAGATATATAATTTTTTAATTTTTTTTGTCGTTAATAGGCTTGCGCTTGACCACTATCTCACCTGATGGTAAGCGATGATGTGGTCGACGGTGAAGCACGCTTGCCTAGAAAAAACCATGTTATTTTACATGGATATATAGATATACAGTCTTGTAGTTTTCGTTTTTTATTAATTATAACTAAGCGACACTGAATTTATTAGCCATTCGCATTCGGTGAAATTGTCGATTAGAATTAAAAAAAAACAAACTAAAAAGTAGAAAATAAATAATAGTTTAAAAAAACTAAAAAACACGCGTTTTATAGAAAACTGAACTAAAAAATCGAAAATAAATTTAAATTAAGAATAGTGTTAAAAATTTCAATAAATATAAATTAATAATATTTATATAATTCACACAGAATAAAAAAATAAAATAATAATAAATAAAGCGTGGGGTGCTTTTAAGATATTATTGAAATGATAATCACTCTACTCATATCTGTCAATTAAATATTTATAACTATTCTATATACGCACTTGCAAATTGAAAGATGATAATCAGCGTTTGCGCGAGCGGTACGGTCGAGGGAAAGCGCGGGTCGGGGCGGAGCGCCGATTGGCTAGCTGTTGTAGGTATATAACGCGCCACTGTTACCGCGAAGCGAGCGGCGCGCTCGCGTTTGCGTTATACCGACAAAACTGTCACAGCAAAGGTATGTAGAGAAGGCTTAATTAGCTATTGCTTTTAAAAGTTAATAAAAATGCCCCAAGTCGTATTTCATACAATTTTTGACTATCTAAATAATTATTTATGTTTTTGAAAACATAAACAGACGGACTAAATAGACACATTCATGCAAAAAAAATGTTCTACTGTTATTGAATCAAAATGACACCGATCGAAATTGCCAAACTTTTCGTCATGAGTGTCATTTTCATGGTTTTTGGGGTAGCATTTTACAAATATGAGGACAAAATGAAAATACAAGATGGAGCCGGCCGAAATTTTTGATACTTTCTTCATGGGTGACATTTTCTTGTTTTTCAGGGTCGCTAAATGCGAATTTGTGGTCAAAATAATATTCCAAGATGCCGCCTACCGAAAATTTTGAAACTTTCGTTATGGGTGTCATTTTCATAGTTTTCGGGGTGGGCAATTGTAAATATGTGGTCAAAATGAAAATACAAGATGGCGCTGACCGAAATTTTTGAAACTTTCGTCATGGGTGTCATTTTCATAGTTTTCAGGGTGGGTAATTGTGAATATGTGGTCAAAATGAAAATATAAGATAGCGCCGACCGAAATTTCTGAAAATTTAGTCATGGGTGTCATTTTCAGGGTTTTTGGGTCTCTAAATGCGAATTTGTGGTCAAAATAAAATTCTAAGATGGCGCCTACTGACATTTTTGAAACTTTCGTCATGGGTGTCATTTTCATAGTTTTCAGGGTGGGTAATTGTGAATATGTGGTCAAAATGAAAATATAAGATAGCGCCGACCGTAATTTCTGAAAATTTAGTTATGGGTGTAATTTTCAGGGTTTTTGGGTCTCTAAATGCGAATTTGTGGTCAAAATAAAATTCTAAGATGGCGCCTACTGACATTTTTGAAACTTTCGTCATGGGTGTCATTTTCATAGTTTTCAGGGTGGGTAATTGTGAATATGTGGTCAAAATGAAAATATAAGATAGCGCCGACCGAAATTACTGAAAATTTAGTCATGGGTGTCATTTTCAGGGTTTTTGTGTCTCTAAATGCGAATTTGTGGTCAAAATAAAATTCTAAGATGGCGCCTACTGACATTTTTGAAACTTTCGTCATGGGTGTCATTTTCATAGTTTTCAGGGTGGGTAATTGTGAATATGTGGTCAAAATGAAAATATAAGATAGCGCCGACCGTAATTTCTGAAAATTTAGTTATGGGTGTCATTTTCAGGGTTTTTGGGTCTCTAAATGCGAATTTGTGGTCAAAATAAAATTCTAAGATGGCGCCTACTGACATTTTTGAAACTTTCGTCATGGGTGTCATTTTCATAGTTTTCAGGGTAGGTAATTGTGAATATGAGGTCAAAATAAATCCTAGATTTGAATTTGTCAAAACATGTAAAAATATACCTAGGATTTTTTTCTATATTTTTACATGTTTTGACAAATTCAAATCTATGTAGTACAAAAAACTTCAGACCTCTGCGATTATTTTTCAGCTAGATATCGGCGATAACGTGTTTTTCACCGTTTCAATGGCGCGGCCATGGAGTTTTAGTGTTACAGCTCCTAAAATATAAAGCTAGGATTTTTTTCTATATTTTTACAAATTTATTCTGTTATGTACCTAAATAGACCTTATATGTGATGTTCTTCAGAAAGGCCAAGTGCGCAGTACCCATAACCGGCGTGTGTGTATGACTAGATGTATGAATGTGTGTGAAGCAAAAGAAGTATGTAAGGATCGTAACAGGTGGCGTTCTGTAGTTTCTGCCTACCCCCATGGGAAAAAGGCGTGAGTTTATGTATGTACCTAAATTTCAGATCTCTGCAACGCTTAGTTTTAAAGATCTCCGTGGCCGCGCGGTTCGCCGCGTTTCAATGGCGCGGCCACGTTCAAACCCTTAAAACTTTTCAACCATAACTTTGACAAAGATGAACGGCAGATTTCGTACCGCATACTTTTTTCGTTGTTTGGTTATAGAATTTATACCACTTATTAAGGCAACTAAGCCATTTATTTTTATGTAAGTTAACTATTTTTAGAACTTCGGATTAATAAATAATATCAGTAAAAAGATTTGAATAAATAAACGTAATCAAATCGTACATTAAACGCAGTAATATTTTAGAAGTTGCCTTTTGTAAAATAACTCAAATATTAAATTGATAATTAATTATTCAGAAATACATATAACACTAAATATAATCAAACTCATCATTATCAAACTGTTGCAATCCGCTGCTGGACTTAGGTATCTTATAATGCTCTGAATAGGTACAATCCTCATCTCAATCTACCTACTTAATGGTAAGTAAATAAAACACAAAAAGATAGCAAAAAACAATTTAGAACATTTACTTTACACATTATGTAACATTTACCTATAGGTACCTAACATTGGTACACTAGTACATAACCTTAAAAAATAAAACTGGTTATAACTTATACGTCCCAAGTTCTAAAAATCTAAGAATTTAAAAAGGGATTATCTATCATATAAACTACCAATTAAAACAAAAATATCCCAAAACACGAATTTTTATTAGCGGTTCGAAATGCCCATACAAGCCTGCCATTCGCCTTTATGGTTTTGGGAATCATCTTTTACAATTTTTTACATTATCTTGGCATAGTTTTTTAAAAAAAAAACGCTATGGCCGCGCCGTCGAAACGCACACCTTAAATCCGCCCTTGATCTTCCTTCTTGACTTTTGTTAAATTAGCTACTAATAGGTGACATTGTTTTGTCTTTGATGGATAAATTATTTCATGTATGACATCTGACTATTTGAATAAATATTATATTGTTACGAGCTGGGGTTCAGGGATAAATTATTTAAACAGCAGACTTCAATTAATCACTGTTTATTACAAAAACACTTCTTAAACAATTCTATTACTTCGCACTATTTTCCGCTTTGATCGCTCTGTATCGCTTCTCAATCGAAACTGACCCACGACGAACCCGACCGCTCTTTATATAGCCCGGAAGATGTTTCTAGAACGTTCCATACTGTTCTAGGTACTTCGAGAATCTTCCAGAACAATCGACTTTTGAACTCATCGATCCCGAAGCGACTAGAAACTTCCAGAATGTTCGGTTCGAAGATTCTGGAAAATTCTACTCGACACGAACTTCCGAGAACATTAGTTCCGCTATTCGATACTAGATGGCGCCACTAGTTACTACTTAGTTCTTCTACTCGTCACTAGATGGCGCTGCCCTATCTTGTAACATTGCCTCCTTCTTAGACATGCTCGTCCCGAGCATTGTTTGACCCATGATAACGGGCCAACCGATCCACATGAATGACCTTCGATGCACCTCGTGGTCCCTTTTGAATTCGGTAGGTGACGTCATTGATCTTGGTAACGACGCGATATGGTCCATCCCATTTGGCTTGCAATTTAGGTGATTTTCCTTTGCTGCGTACCGGGTTATGTAACCATACCAGAGATCCTTCATCGAAGCCCTTATTGTTCGCCTTTCGATCGTAGCGAGTCTTCATCCTATCAGACATCTGCTGACCTGTCTGTCTGATGTGCTCATATACATCATTCATCCTATTCCGTAGTTCATTCGCGTAATCTGTTACATTGCGTGGCGAATCAGGTGGGGTACCGGTGATTAGATCTGCAGGTAATCGTAGTTCTCTTCCGAAATTAGCAAAAGCTGGTGTTACTGCTGTACTTTCATGAACAGCACTCCGATATGCCAGGAGAAATGGTTGAATGTGTTTGTCCCAATCCTTCTGTCTGGTTTCCACAACCTTTACCAGATACCTCTCCAGCGATTGGTTGAATCGTTCAACCATCCCGTCTGATTGCGGATGATAAGCAGTAGTTCTGGTTTTGTGAGCACCCATCACACGACACGTCTCCTTGAACACTTCTGACTCGAAGTTCCGGCCTTGATCACTGTGAATTGCCATGGGTACCCCGAACCGACAAAACACTTCGTGAACTAACTTATCAGCCACCGTAACCGCTTCTTGATTGGGGATTGCAAACACTTCCGGCCATTTTGTGAAGTAGTCCATGACGACCAAGAAGTACTTGTTCCCGCTTTGGCTTTCCGGAAATGGCCCAGCAACATCTAATGCTATACGTTCCCATGGTGCACCAACATTGTAAACCTTTAGTGCCCCTCTGCTACGAGTTTGTGGTCCTTTCACAGCCGCACAACTTGTACATTTGCGGCACCATTCCTCAACGTCCTCTCGACAATGGATCCAGTAAAATTGTTCTCGGATCTTGATTAAAGTCCTCTTAACTCCCATGTGACCCCCTGAACATCTATTGTGGTAGAGCTGTAGGATCTCCGGCACCTTAACTTTAGGTACGACCATTTGTAGATGACACTGGTCACCGCGAGCGTTCTCCCATTTCCGGCACATAACTCCATCCTGGGTAACCAAGCTTTCCCACTGTGCCCAATAACTCTTGGTGATGGAACTGGTTGCTGCGACATCACTCCAGTAAGGACTAGGAGCACCTGATTTCTTCCATTCAAGGATCGGTTTTAGGTCTCTGTCTTCTTGTTGAGCGCTCTGCAAGGTTGCCTTCCACTCTTCGCTAAGATCCGTCCTCAAAACCCGCACTAGCGTTACCTGCTTAGCATCTTGTCTCGCACAATGTTTACAATGGTCTGGACACGGTCTTCGCGAGAGGGCATCAGCATTACCGTGCGACGTTCTACTACGATGTTGAATTACGAAATCAAACTCTTGCAGTAGCTCAATCCATCTTGCTACCTGCCCTTCCGGGTTCTTAAATTGCAGTAGCCATTTCAAAGCAGCGTGGTCTGTTCGCAGGAGAAATTTCCGCCCCAACAAATATTTATTGAAATGCTGCAATGTTTTTACTACAGCTAGAAGCTCCCTTCGAGTGACACAGTAGTTCCTCTCAGGTTTGGATAAGGCTTTGCTGAAGTACGCAATTACAACCTCCTGATCTCCTTTTCGTTGAGACAATACCCCACCGATTCCAGTATTGCTGGCATCTGTGTCAACTATGAATTCATTTTCATTGTCAGGATAGCCTAGGATGGGTGCATTGCACAGATGTTCCTTCAGCTTCTGAAATGCAACGTCACAGCTCTCATTCCAGCAGAACTGTATCTTGTCTTCAGTCAGCTTATGAAGAGGTCGGGCAATGTCAGCAAAGCTCTTCACAAACCGCCGATAGTAGGAGCACAAACCGAGAAATGCCCTGACTTGCGTTTTGTTCTCCGGAACTGGCCAATCCTTGACGGCAACGAGCTTATCCGGGTCCGTTTGAATACCTTCTTCGGAAACCACATGTCCTAAAAAGTTCACTTGCCGCCTGAACAACGCGCACTTCTTTGGACTTAGCTTTAGATTGGCTCCTCGTATCTTTGACAGCACACGTTCCAAATTGCGGAGGTGATCTTCAAACGTCCGTCCCACGATTATAATGTCATCCAAGTAAACTAGGCAGGCGTCACCAATCAGCCCAGTAAGTACCCGCTCCATCAATCTCTCAAAGGTGGCAGGAGCATTACACAGTCCAAATGGCATAACATTGAATTGCCACAATCCTTTGCCTGTAGAGAACGCTGTCTTTTCTTTATCCCGAGGGTCTATTTGGACCTGCCAGTAGCCACTCTTCAGATCTAGGGTGGAAAACCACTTCATTCCTGTTAGCGTATCCAGCGTGTCGTCGATCCTCGGCAACGGATAACTGTCCTTCTTCGTAATGTCGTTTAGACGGCGATAGTCCACACAGAAGCGCATGCTACCGTCCTTCTTCTTCACCAGCACTACCGGTGAACACCATGGGCTGGATGAAGGTTCAATCACGCCATCTTTCACCATACCCTTGACCATGTCGTCAACTTCACGTTCCCGTGCCACTGGCACACGTCTTGGTCGCTGGCGGATTGGTACCTCATTTCCTGTATTTATTCTGTGTTGAACTAACGCAGTCTTCCCTATGTCGGCATCGTTTGTTGAGAAAATGTCGGCGAATCTGTTCAACATCTTCTTAACCTTGTTCTCTTCTTCTTCCGACAGATTATTCTGGCAGTCCCTCAAAAGCGACGACACATCGAATCTTGTACTTTGAACTTTGGCGTTGGTAGGTTGTTCGTGGCATCTACGCATCCAAACCACTCCTTCACAAGTGCCTAAAATTGTTCCTTTCTTGAGCACCAGGTCCTGGTCACTTGTGTTGAGTACACGTACCGATGAAACACTAGTACCCCTCACCAATGTGCGTGCAATTTTCCATGAAGCATCGTTATCTAAACCTTCTATAAGTACACATCGGTTTTCCCGACCAGAATTTCTTGGTAGACAAACTGGTACGATTGTTTCTGACCTTGGTCGAAGAGTAACCTTTTCCAGGCAGTACACCTTTCCCGATGATGCACCTTCCATGAAGACTTCTTCTGAGCCACACTTCAACACTCCTTGATAAACGTCAATCTCACACTGATGTTTCCTCATGAAGTCTAGACCCAGAATGCAGTCGTCAACTATGTCAGCCACGATAACATTGTGGCGGTAAACTTTATTCCCTAACTTCATTTCCACCACCTTCTCACCTCGGACGGTTATGTGCTGACCGGTGGCTGTTCTCAGATGTACACCTTCATGGTTCCCGAAGAAGTCCCCGAGAAACCTTCTTGCTAGTTGGAAACTGACAACAGTCCGAGAAGCCCCAGTATCCAATGTCAGCTTGCAAGGTGTTCTGTTAATTTCGCCCTCGATGATCAGGCTGTTCCCGTCACAGGATTGTGAGATCGAGATCCTTGGGGCTCTTCCATCACCAGCCAGCACCCGCCCCTTAGTCCTGGCATCTACTCGTTTCCCTGCTGCTGTTGCCCAGCAGGGACATCAGGTGATCCTTCCACTGGCGACTGCTTACCAACGTGGGGAGGCCTTCGCTTCGGGCAGCTCAATCGGATGTGGCCTCTTTCTCCGCAGCCATAGCATCGGGGTGAAGTCGCAACCTCCCTGATTCGGTGAGTTCGATCGTCCCGTCGAACTGCCTCCACCTCCAAAGCGTGGGCTAGAGCGTCCTTGAGGTCCTTGAAATGACCTAGCCTTACGGCAGCCCTAACCTCCAGGTCGCGGATCCCATCCGTGAAGGCCTGTACGAGGTTCCCGTTGATCAGCACAGGTGACGACTGGTAAGCCTTCCGGACCAGTTTTTCCACTTCAAGAGCCCACTGCTGAAGAGTTTCACCAACCCGTTGCGATCGGTCTTTCAGCTGGGCCCGAAACACATGTTCCAGGTGCGCGTCGCCGTATCTAGCTTCTAATGCTTCCAGAAGCTTCTCGAAAGTGACGTCTTGTCCCAGCGCCTCTAACACAGTCAAGGCCTGGTCGCGAAGACCCAAGGTTAGAGCAGTCAAAGCCTGTTCGTTATTCCACCCATTCGATTTCATCACGGCCTCAAACTGAATCTTGTAGGCGGACCATGACGAAGAGCCATCGAAAGGTGGTACTTTAAAACCACGAGGCGAAGGTGCCACTACCGCAGCTGCTACGATCCCATCTCCAGACTTGAGGCCACGTATTGACTTCTCCATTTCGACGATGCGGGTCTCGTGTTGCTGGATCTGGTCCTTTACCTCTTTCATCTCCTTACCAATGGCTCCGCGGAGATCCTTAATCACCAAGAGCTGCTCCTCCTGACGGCGAGCCTGCTCTTCCCTGTCACGCTGCATCTGCTCCACCATGCGGCGAGCTTGCTCCTCCTGACGGCGAGCCTGCTCCTCCTGACGGCGAGCCTGCTCCTCCTGACGGCGAGCCTGCTCTTGCATGAATGCCATAAGGGCGGCTAAGTCAGGCGACGCCGACGATTGAGCTGGTTCCGCTGCAGCCGCGGAATCTCCATGTCCACCTGATGACGGTGAGGGAGCGTCTCCAATGCGCCTTTGGTCTACGTCTTGCTGGCGCTGACTCCTGGTGCGCATCCCTTCCGTTTCTTCCTTCGGTAGAACCGGCATAATTTATCCCGCACTTCTGACACCAATTTGTTACGAGCTGGGGTTCAGGGATAAATTATTTAAACAGCAGACTTCAATTAATCACTGTTTATTACAAAAACACTTCTTAAACAATTCTATTACTTCGCACTATTTTCCGCTTTGATCGCTCTGTATCGCTTCTCAATCGAAACTGACCCACGACGAACCCGACCGCTCTTTATATAGCCCGGAAGATGTTTCTAGAACGTTCCATACTGTTCTAGGTACTTCGAGAATCTTCCAGAACAATCGACTTTTGAACTCATCGATCCCGAAGCGACTAGAAACTTCCAGAATGTTCGGTTCGAAGATTCTGGAAAATTCTACTCGACACGAACTTCCGAGAACATTAGTTCCGCTATTCGATACTAGATGGCGCCACTAGTTACTACTTAGTTCTTCTACTCGTCACTAGATGGCGCTGCCCTATCTTGTAACAATATTTTCAGAATACATTGGTTTTTATTTGATAATGGATAACTATTTATAAACTTCGGACCTTCCGTATTAATAGAATTTTGAATGTTCCGATAACCGTGTTTACCTGAAGAATAAATATCAGCAGTAGTTCAATGCAACAAACAGCTTTTGCGTTGAAAAAGTTATTTTCAATGCAAAAGCTGTGCTGTCAAATTCCCATTTTAATTCCTCGGATCTGACGATTGAAAAATCTGCCCTCAATCTATTGTCCTTTGTTATTTTCTATGTTGTCACTTATTTCTTAGGTTAAATTATTTCCTATTTTAACCGACTTACCAAAAAAGGAGGAAGTTCATGTTCGACTTCTTGTATGTTTTTTTTTTATGTATGTTCACCGATATCTCTTTCAATTGTAGACCGATTTTGAAAATTCTTTTTTACCCGACTGCCGAAGGAGGGTAATGTGTTTATCAGTCTATGTATGTATGTTTGTTCCTATGTGGCGTTCCAGAGACCAAACGCGTTGGCAGATTTTGATGGTTCATACGTCAATCGATGCGTCTTAACCCTGCGAGTGTCATAGGCAACATTAAAATTGGATAATAGAAAAATGGCGGATTTTGGGTGCCATATTGTGGTGGCCCAAATTATTTTTTTTTTTCCAAACCCATCGTGTGGGGTATCAAAATAAAGGGTTTTAAGAGGTGATTTCAAAAATATATAACACTTATATGTTTCAATGTATGTAATTCGAAAAAAACTAACTAAAAAGTTATAAATAAAAAAACTTAATTCAAAAAATCAAAAAACCCGACTGCTTCAAAAGCAAACTAAAAAGTCGTAAACAAGGAAAAAATCATGCTGTGCAGGCGGAGGATACACCAGATTTTGGTCAGCCAGCCCGCGAATATGTATCCTCCATTTGTAGACCGATTTTGAAAATTATTTTTTTGTTTGAAAGAGTATATTCCAAAATTAGTCCCATTCTTATTTGGTGAATATCTGATGAAGAACTTCGGAGATATACAACAGAACTCATCAATAAATAACGACAAATCTCTCGGGATTGCTGCAATAGCATGTTTGTTCATTGTTTATACCATTTCGTAACATAAAATCACGCCAGTACGCTCTAAAGGGGTACGCAGATGTGTACAGTTCACCTTGGTGCACTTTCATTTCGCCGGTTATGTTCAGTTTCATGATATTCGGGTAATCTATTCTAGCATCATAGGTACCTTACGTAACTACTTGCCTATTAGAGAGGTACAACTAAAAAGTGAACAATAAAAAAAACTTTTTTTATAAAAAAATACTACCGACTTAAAAGTGAAAAAACTCTAAAGTGAAAAATAACTTTATTTTTGGAAGTCAAAATAATTGGTACCCACCAAAGACACCGACTTCCAAAAATAAAGTTATTTTTCACTTTGTAGTTTTGTTATTTGGAAGTCGGTAGATTTTTTTTGTAAAAAAGTTTTTTGGAATTTTTGATGTGTCGTTAGTGACCTATAAGCTGTCAGCAGCTAGCTAAGTGTATGTATAAAATGGGTAGGAACAGAAAATAATACAACAAAAAATAGTGATAATGTATTTATTTACAACTGATTAAAATCAAGAATATGAAAAATTGTTGTAGTTATAGTAATTGTTTAGTTTAGTTGATATGCACACGTTTCCACATCTCCTGTGTGGAAACGTGTGCATATCAACTAAACTAAACAATTACTATAACTACAACAATTAACACTATTTGTTCCTGACGTCACATCGGGCCACATACCACACAGCGACCGCGGGTTGCCCCCCCGCCACCACCACTCGCTCGCCGACACCCTGCGCGTGCGCACATATCGGTTGTATCAAATTAGTACCTCAGAAATATAGTCATACTTATAATCGAAGTCGTTTTATTACTAAGTCAAGACCACCAGCAGCACACCTGGAGCTTGATACTCAACATATGCCCACTTCCTGTCTCTTCAACATCATCTTGAAGACTTCTCTTCAACGCGGGGAATATGTTCCTGACGTCACATCGGGCCACATACCACACAGCGACCGCGGGTTGCCCCCCCGCCACCACCACTCGCTCGCCGACACCCTGCGCGTGCGCACATATCGGTTGTATCAAATTAGTACCTCAGAAATATAGTCATACTTATAATCGAAGTCGTTTTATTACTAAGTCAAGACCACCAGCAGCACACCTGGAGCTTGATACTCAACATATGATCCGGCTCGAAGGACCATATGTTGAGTATCAAGCTCCAGCAGCACACCTGGAGCTTGATACTCAACACTATTACAGATAGTGTACTTGGCTTTTTTTTAACAAGGTTTCCCCGGTAAGCCCATTCCGCAATCTATTTAACTGTGATCCTGTTTACTTAAAAAATATTGCAAGTATCAAATTACATGCTCCTTTTGCTTAATTTACGTTCATACATCCAGTCATACACGCACGCCAGTCATGAGTACACAAATCTGCCTAGTAAATACCTATTATTAGTCTCCTTACATTCAATCCTCTTACCAGCATGGGTGTTCACCATCTAAGCATGTTCTTCAATATCTCTCACTATATCTTCTTTAAACCACAACATGTCTTATTACATCATTCCTCGTCTATCATTAAAACACGCATTTCCTCAGCATTTATTCTACTTTCATGTCTTTTTTGGTGGGCAAGCAGGAAAATTTGTAAATACCTATGCAGTCTTGCACAACTAACTTTCACTTCCATACATAAGTAAAGGCACCAGCACACTATTGTGAAAAGATTGTTGAAGAACCTTTTTGTACATGGACTGGCTGGTCACAATCGCTGCAATTGGAGAATAATGTATTACCCTGTGAGCTAGTAAACATCGCCAGCGACTCAAACTCCAATGCAGCGCTCGACCACATTGCGAGTGTCAACATGGATTTTTGAAGATCTTAAGATCTTTACGCGTATCCGGAGTCTCCTGAAAAAATAAGTCAGTATAGGCAATCTTGTTTAATTACCTACAACAAAAATATAACAATAATTTTGGTTACCTATTAGCCAGCATACTTCGTCTTCATCATGTAAGTTCTGCATGAAATTTTGGACAGGATACTGTTTCCAAATATGGGAGACACCCCAGAATGACGCATCATTATATTGAATGTGTAGTTCGGCATCACAAATCTAAAAGTTAAACAAACAATTAAATCTCATCAAATATCCTGCCATATATACTATACAAATAGTACCTATGTATGTTCTAGTAGTGCGGGTATTTTTTTAATTAATATACATACTTATAACACTGGTTTTAACTTTTAATAATCAAGTCTCTGTTCATGTTCAAATTATCAGAAGGATATAATTAATTACAAAAACTTAGTCTCAACTTAATTACAACAAAAAAAAAGTAAAAGAAAGAAATATACCTACTTACAATGAATACATTAAAACTGATAAAGCTTTCTGTTGAAATAAGCTTCCTCATTTTCATGAGGTCGGATTACAGCAATATGGGTTCCATCAATGCAACCCAACACACCGGGCAATTGAAACATATCCATAAATCTGAAATCAAATAATTAGGATTAGGTATTATTTATTTATTTAATACATAATAAAATCAAACACTATAAGTTAATTTGCATTACATAAATGCTGATTCTCATCATTTTTGTGTAAAAAATGGTAAATAATAGTCATAGATGTTTATGACTTTATATTAATACTAGTTGTTCCCAGCGGCTTCGCTCCTGTGGGCCACCCACAAGACCCGTTTTTCGAGATTAAAAAATTGCCTATATCACTCAGAAATAATGTAGCTTTCTATTGGTGAAAGAATTTTTTAAATCGGTCCAGTAGCTTCCGAGCCTATTTGGTACAAACAAACAGAAAATCTTTTCTCTTTTTAATATTGGTATAGATATATAGGTATTCCACTTGTTTTCATTGTTATTTCATTTCATACTCACTTCCTTTTTACAGAACCCTTCTCTTCCTGTGTCATAGAAAAACTAATATATTTTCGAAGAATCTCAATGCTGTTGAGAGCCTCAGTAACCTTAAACAAAAAGAACATTATGTCAGAAACTTAGGGTTTAAATACAAAAGAATTTAAGTAGCATTTACCTCGCACAGACAATCATGTACGGTTGTTTGTGATAGCCCCAGATGGTAATATACACCAATAGTTTTTTGATAAGCATAAAAGCAGCTGCTGCTAAAACCTGCACAAACATATTATTTCTTTAAGCAATTATTTATGGACCATTTTCCACATGCACCAATATTGTGCTTGGTTTTTTTATAAGTAACTGGGTTTTACTGGCCATTGAGTTTCTGCCCCACATACATTACCTAGGTTTTGAAATACTAGCTTCAACTTTGTGACTAATTGACTGGCAGGTTGATAATGCAAAAACGGTTTATTAGAAATAAATAATTTAACTTTGCCAGCCTATGTCTAACACACTTTGTAAAGATTAAACTTAACAATATGTACTTAGAGGTTTAAAAGTTACCTTAAGCTGAGGGCGAACTGCAGAAGAAAGAAGAGAGTTAGAAGTGGAAACACTTCCTCATAAAGCTTCAAGAATTGAAGTTTGGTGATCCTAAAGTTAGCCACGAAGTTATTGTGGTGTGGCAAATCGAGAGGGTTGCTGGCACTACTCAAAAGACTACGGTTTACTTTATTTTAAGCATTGCTTTGAGGAGCTCCTCTTCTCCGAGATGCACCAAATAACCTCGTGACATTGTGAATGCTGAAAAAACAATAAAATCTAATTAGAAGATAACTAAAAGTGAGGTTAACTTCACGCTACTTACTTGGAGCTCTCGAGTATTTCGGCGGTATGTAAAATTGATAATCCATTCCATTGATAATCATTTGGATGGACCGATCCCTCAAAACCAATCGCACAGAACACTAGGCAGACCGAAGGAAGTAAGAGCGTAGCCCGTCGGGGCCACTTTTACAAATTTACACACGGATTAATTGCACACTAAATCACTTTCACAATCAATCAAGATGTTGACTTACACTTTTACGTGTTAATTTAGAAACGAATACGAGTAAATCATAAAAATAAGTGCAACGACAAATCCTATTATCCTAGGCGCCAAAAATTATTGGACACATTGATCAATGTGTGTGTGCATCAATGACAGCGACGAAACAAGATACGCTTGTCAATTATATGACATTTGCATTATACAATTAGAATTGAGTGAAGTTTTCTCTCGATTCTGCCGCTTTCATTCAACTAACCAATCAATTCTACGTCAAAATCAATTTTAGGAAAGAAGCAACTTGCTTCGTTTTCAGAGTGTATATGTGTGTGTTTTTGGGAAGGTTCCGGATTGTTTCCTTTGCCGAATTCAGTTACACAATTAGGCCGAGGTTTCCTTTCAACTTTTCTGTCACTGGCGCCACTTTCAAACTTTCCCTAATATACTCATTTCTCACTTTATCCATTCTCGTCACGCCGCACGTCCATCTCAACATATTTGTTCGCGACGATACGTCACCTTTAGATAGGTTGTCATAATGTAAAATATAAATAGTATTGACAGACACACGTCTGCTCACCCCAGAGCGCCATCGCATACTAAGCGATGTCGGTAGGTGAAAAAACCTTTTATAGTAAAGCTCGTAACTAAATTTTGCTCATGTTTTTGAGACACTAAAATTATATTTTATGTGTCTATCAGTAGGTAATAGAATTATATAGTCTAATAACAATAAATTAGAAGCTTTAAAATGCATACTGATTGTGTTATTACGGAAAGAAACAAGTATTTAACTCCGTAAAAAACAACCGTCCTCAACGAGCGTTTAGTTCACAATGACCTGTAAGAGGGCGGCACCTTATATTTATACTAAAACCAGTTTTTGTAGAATTTTGATAACTTTAAACTCATGTTTTGGGGGCTTTTACATAGTTTATAGTGTGAATATAGCGCTTATGTGTTAGAATTATACATAAGGTACCTTAGTTATATGATAAATGTATAGGTTTAAGGAAATAAAAATATTTTGTTTACTTATTTTAGACCCCCCGTTTTGAGCAGGGTATCAGGTGGTGCTATAGGTATTCTATTCACCAACCAATCAGATTGCTTCCTTACACATAATTGTTTTGTTAGGAAACACCACCTAGGTGTTCTAGATAGGATGGCTGGATACCATGACTGAGAAATTATACATAATAGCAGTACATGGCCAGTCATAGTGCATTTTCACTCTAAAAAGGGAAATATACATACATTTTACTCAAGTAAGTGTTTGGAAAATTCGATACAAGCCATTTAGCGCTTCTAGGTGACCTAGAATTTTGTCTAGGCCCTATAAATAGATAGCACCTGTGTAATTCTAGTACATAGACATCACTTGCTTGAAGTGATGTGTCTGTGTATGCCGGCATGGACGTTTCTATGCGTCTGCCGACGGGTCACTACGTCCAGGGACACTTGGTGCCTGGTCAGTTATAGATATGCTGTCTGAAGCATTACCTTCGTGGACCCACAGGCGGGCGTCTAGACTCAGTCATGACACAAAACTAGTATATAGGTGTATATAACGCACACAGACACATTAAAGCTGTGAGACGACGTAAAATTTAGTATTCGGCCGCTTCCCGGCACCTTAAGCTGCGGAAAGGCTGGTGGTACACCCATCAGGGTACCGCCGTCAGACAGCCTAGTTTTCCAGCTACCCAACCACACTTCCGGAAGGAGCTTAGCTCTGGTGGTTGAGGAGTTAAGCGACCTGATATGGTGCGAGGTTACATGGATTTGCTATGTAAACAAACTTGTAACAAACGATAACTCATCGGGGGTTGGACATGTAGCTACCGGACTTCTACCTTGGGATAGCCCATCACGAGGGCTACCCGGGTGTGAATGTAACTTGAAAATCCACCCAGCAGTCTGAGTAGGAATCGAGTTTATGTGCCAAGATCAGGGGCATAAGCTAACTTCTCGCACCATTTCGCGGCTGTACGCCTGAATGTTTTGAATATAACTGTAACACTTATGTGTGTCAACGGCCCAGTAGGAGGGCTCCAAGTCCCTCGCTGGTACCCTAGAGCTAACATGTCTAGTTTTAGGAGAAACTCGATTGTAAAGCTTCAAACTGGCGGGAATTCCCTTTCTTCGACATTCTCCTTACGAGAACTCCCTGATGGTAGGGGCTAGGGACCTGGATCAAAAACCGGAGGGAAGGTCTCCTCGAGACCTATCCAAAAGTACAAGTTTCACCAGAATCGGTCCAGTGGAAGGGTAGTTCCTGTCAGTTTCAAGCTACGAGTCTTAGCGTATATTTTTTGAAAAATAAAAGTTTTTGCGGTCGGAATGTTGTGGTCCTCGTCGCAGTCGAGTTCGCCTCTTTAATAGTGCGCAGGCGCGTGAACATTTCGTAGCCATTATTTCACTTAAAGTATTTCCACGCATCATTGCGCTTCGAGGACCATGAAGGAACATCGCTTCTGGCCATGAACAAATAGTTTTATTTAACCTGGACATCACGTTTTTCACCTCAACCTACTTGGCAGCCTTCAAGTGTCTCCAAGGTCCATAGTTACCAGATGACAACTGAACAATAGGTGCAAGGGGCGTCAACGCGTTCAAGCAGGAGCCTTACAACCTCCTGATTGCCTGTCGGTCTTGGACGATCACGTCCGTCCCGTACATTTGCTGGTCCTGTCGAGCCGAATTTTCTGGGAAACATACCAGACCTGCGGACGCTGTGAAGATATAGGCCAACGAAGAGCCTTGTTCCCGAGAACAAAGAAAACTGATGTCCCGGACGCTGTGAAAATATAGGCCAAGGAAGAGCCTTGTTCCCGAGAACAAAGAAAACTGATGTCCCATTCCTGTGAAAAAAGAAACCTGATGCCCTGGGGACACGAACGCTGCCTTGAGAACAAACAAGCCTGATGTAAAGTGACCTTATATATTGAGGTTACATTCCTGTTTCTTGGGTAATGTCAAAACGTATCGTTCCTGTGAAAACTAGTACCTGAGAACAAAGAAAACTGACGCTCACGCCTGTGAACATTCGTGAGAACAAAGAAAACTGATGCTCAAATATCTCAAGGTACCCTCAATATAAATCTGGTAAGATTACACACCACACAAATGTGCCAACTGGGGTACTAAGCGTTGCGTTCGTGAGAAAAGTTCCAGGGAAATAAGAATACTGACGTTCCATCTCGTAAACCTTACAAGTGCCAGGGTTAAGATCATGTTTCTTTAACAGTCAAAAACATAGCGTACACTCTGGGACGATAGAAACCCTTTCCTGGGTGAGATAACCCAGTTACTGGTCAGCAACCGTATTACTGGGTGATTAGCGTCGTCAAAAGGCGCAACGTACTATCGTCTCATAGTAGAAACTTCCAGAGCGACTACAGTCGTGAAGAGTGCACGAGTGGATTAGGCCCACGCGTGGACTACCTGGAAGACAACCATTTTGCTGGGACACAGCAGCCATTCCTGAGCTATTCCTGTGGTTCTACCGGCTTCCTGAGAAGCTAACCGTTCCCGTGTGATTACCGTCGCGAAAAGACGGTTTTTTGAGCTGTTTCTGTTGTGTAACCTGCTTACTGAGAATTCACAGTAATCGAAGATTACACAGAAACTGTATCCTGAAGGAATATAGCATAGCCTGAAGAGTTATCGCTAGGAAACTCATAATCGGAGTTTTCAAACAGCGTGTTGGGAGCTCGTTTAGGAGATAGAACGAACATACGACGTTCATAGAATTCCTGAAGGGTTACGGCTGAAGGATTATCGCTGAAGCGTTATCCAAGAAGAGGCTTACACACAGAAGCATATTGAATAGTCGTGTGGGCGACTTGTTCTATAAAATAGAACGAAAAAATAGTTGCTGAAATTTCCTGAAGCGTTATAACTGAAGGCTTATTTTCGACTTAGAATTTGTTTAAAAACAAATAGTCGTTATCGAGATAGAAGCTCTCGATCGAAGTCTGGAGTTTCAAACCTGGATATCTGGAGTCTGAAGTGACTACTAACGTCAAGAGTTGGACCAACAGTTCAGTGATTGGTACCAGACCGGCTGCTCAACCTTGGAGGCTGCTGGACAAGTTGACACTTAGACAACAGTAAGTACAGTGAAAACATATGCTCATGTGCTTACCCATTTTGTGTTGAAAGTCTTATAGTGAACTTGTTTACGTATCAACATTGAAGTTTGAAGCTGATTTGGAACTTATAGTTTTGAAGACTGACTAGCGACTTATAGTTTGAAGAATAACCTGGAGTTAAGAGGGTCGGATATAACCCGGAGTTTAAACTAACCCGGAGTTTGGAGATACTTTTCGAAGTTTGAAAAAGGAAGCGAACCCTCTTCAAGCCGACGACTGAAATCGGACTTAACCCAGAGTTACCACTTAGCAGTTTTCAAGAAAAATTAAGTTTGGACATAGCCGTTTTGAAGCTCGAAAATAGATGTCAACCAGTTCGTGTTGAGGTCTAGAGTTGGACTCAGCCGATTCAAACTGACATTTTGAAGAAGTCTAGAATTGGACTCAGCCGTTTCGAGCCAACGTTTTTGAAGACAAGTTGAAGATTGGACTTGTACTTGGCGTATTCAAACTGAAATTTTGAACCAATCAGGATGCCGACTACCAGATCCCAGGACAAGAGGCCTGAATCATGGACAGTCCCCATTGAGCGTCCAGGTGCGGGCGTACAACATCAGCTGCCCCCACGCTCACCGTCCACTACTGAAGGGACAGAAAAGTCCATACCAGTCAGAAGCCCACCAACGTCACAGATAGGTGACAACACGCCCACACATGAGGAGGAGGAACCACAGGAACCAAGCACACGCAGGAAGGCATCGAAATCAGAAGATTCTTCAGAAAAAACACTGAAGCCTTCTGGTAGAAAACAAAGGATCCGGGATAAGACCTTTGTTCAAGGAGAAGTAATGGCTACCCGGGGTGACGCCCGTATCGAACATACTGGACCGCCGTCAACTAGCAAGTCGACCCGGTCACGTAAGAAAATTTCAAGAGCTCGTGAAGACTTATTGAAAATAAAGTTGGAACTCGCTAAGTTAGCACTTCAAAAAGCAGAAGAAGAAGCTTCTGAGGATGAATATATGGATGACAGAAATTCTAATGAAGAGTATGTCCGTTCGTGGCTCGAAGAGGCGCCAGAGCCCACACCGTTGAGGGAGAATGACGTCGCCAAAGGGGACAATGACGATTGGACCCCGGCTGCGGCCGTCGACGCTATAGCGGACTCCCGGAAACATATCGACCATATAGAACATCCACAAGTGAAGTCTAACATCGAACCACCTAGGACAGAGCCGTCCAACGTGGAGCCGCCAAGGCAAATAGAAGCGAAAGAGTCACTCCGTCCTTTTCTAACGGAGCTGACATCCGCTATAGCGTCGCTAGCCGACAGAAAAATCGAACCATGGACGCCTAACCGATCGGCGTCGCAGGTTATCATGACTCTGCCGAATTTCGGTGGAGCTCATACAGAATGGCTATCTTTTCGAGCCATTTACGAGGCAACTCATGCCTACTTCAGCGACATAGAAAACACGGCAAGACTCAGAAGGAGCTTGCGTGGTCGCGCACTGGAGACAGTGAGCTCAGAGCTCATCGGGAACGCAAAGCCGGATGAGATCATGAGAGAATTGGAACTACAGTTTGGACGTCCTGACTCAATAGCTCAGGCCGAAACAGACCGACTTAGAGGGCTACCAAAATGCAGCGAGTCGCCCAAGGACATCTGCACCTTTGCAAGTCGAGTCAGAAGCGGAGTTGTCACTCTGCGAGCTCTCAAGAAGGGGCACTATCTGCTCAATGCCGAGCTGGTGCGCCAGCTAACTGAGAAGCTACCCAATTCTCTGCGTGTACAATGGTACAGAACGTACACGGAAAAGTACCAGTCGCTGCCGGATCTGTCACTCTTCAGCGACTTCATAACCGAGCAAGCTCACTTCTGCAGTGCATTCGCCCCGCCTGAGAACATCAAGGAAACGGATTCTCTAGCGGGAAAACGCGTCATACAACGGACGCATACAGCTACCGACAAGCCGGTAAACAAATGTCGAATTTGCGACAAAAGTGGTCACTACGCGTCTGACTGCCAAAGATTCAGAGACGCAGCAAGTGACAAAAGATGGGAGCTAGCCAAGAATTACAACTTGTGCTATCGCTGCCTAAGACAACGTCGTGCTGGACACACTTGCAACAAGAAGCAGTGTGATCATAAGGGGTGTACAGCCACGCACCATCGACTTCTTCATAGGGGTAAGAAGCCTCAAACAGACAGGACAAGGAAGCCTGCTGTTCCAGAAGAGAAGAAGGAGTCTCAGGAGACGGTGGCCAGTTCGCGAACTGAATCGAGTCAAGCTTTCCTGAAGATGATACCGGTCCGGGTAATAGGACCGGCGGGAGAGGCAGACACATACGCACTCCTTGACGACGGATCCACCGTTTCGCTGATCGACGAAGCAATCGCTCAGCGAGTGGGAGCAGTGGGCCCAATCGACCCTCTGAAGATCGGTGCTATTGGAAACACCATGATCGACACTCCCTTATCGAGACGTATAACCGTCACTCTCACAAGTCGTATGAGAGATAGGGTGCCCTTCAAGGCGCGCACCATTTCGAAGCTCAACCTGTCACCACAGGCAGTCAGTCAAGAAGACGTAGCCCGCTGTAGGCACCTTCGAGACTTGACGTCGCAGCTTACGTATCCTGCTGGAGTGCCAAAGATACTCGTCGGCCAAGACAACTGGCATTTGTTGTTGGCCACTGAAGTCCGCAGAGGACCTAGAAGCCAACCCATCGCGTCGAAAACCATGATGGGCTGGACATTGCACGGCGCGCACACCAGAACACTGGGCCAGCAGGTGCACTATGTCAACGGGTGTCAGTCCGTTGACGCAAGGCAAGATGCGGAACTGAACGAGCAGCTCCGTGAATTCTTCGCTATCGAGTCGTTGGCTATCAATCCACGACAACCAGCTTCTGACCCCCAGAAGAGGGCAGAAGATATACTGAACCGTCACACAAGACAGTTAGGAAATGGGCACATAGAAACCGCTATGTTATGGCGGGACGAGAAAATAGAGATGCCCGATAGTTATGAGACAGCACTCAAAAGGCTAGTCTCCATAGAGAAGAAGCTGGATAAAAACCCCGCTCTTCGTGTGAAATACACACAACAGATGGACTCCCTGATGGAAAAGGGATATGCTGAGAAGGCTCCCAAGTCAAGCACGCCAGGAAAAACCTGGTACCTGCCTCATTTCGATGTCTTCAACCCCATGAAGCCAGAGAAAATTCGAATAGTACATGATGCCGCCGCAAAATCGAGAGGAAAGTCACTCAACGACTTCCTGCTAACTGGACCAGACTTGCTGCAGTCGCTGCCCGGCGTCATGATGAGATTTCGTAGACACTGCGTGGCCATCTCCGGAGACATAGCCGAGATGTTCATGCAAGTAAAAGTACGAAGTGAAGACCGAGACTCACTTCGCTACCTATGGAGAGGCAACAGAAGAGATGGAGCCCCAGAAGAATATCGTATGACGTCCATCATTTTCGGCGCGGCAAGCTCGCCGTGCACCGCTATCTTTGCGAAAAATTGGAACGCAAGAAAGCACATCGAACAGCATCCAGTAGCAGTGAAAGCTATAGTAGAGAGCCATTATATGGACGATTATCTGGACAGCTATAAAACAGTCGAAGAAGCGACAGAAGTCGCGACAATGGTGAAGAAAATACACCAACAGGCGAAGTTTGACCTAACAAAATGGGTATCAAACAGTAAGCGCCTGATAGAAAATATCGATCCGTCACAAACCTGCACTGAGGTTGTGAACATCGGAGATACAGTAGGCGCAGAGAAAATACTCGGCCTGATTTGGAGACCTAGTGAAGATACGCTAGGTTTCAACCTAACGCTTGCGAGACTGCCGCCAGGAATTTTAGAAAAGGAGGCCCCTACAAAAAGAGAGGCTCTCAAAATTGTTATGTCGTTATACGACCCCCTAGGACTAGCCTCGCCTGTTACGATTCGAGCTAAACAAATATTACAAGAAGCTTGGAGGCGAGGCGTCGATTGGGACCAGCTATTAGACGCTGACCTGGCATCTCAGTGGAGAAGTTGGATCGAAAACCTGCGGCAGCTCAAGGGCATCAGCATACCAAGATGTTATCCTGGTTATAGTGATGCCACAGAAATACAAATACATGTATTTACCGACGCAAGCGAGTTGGCATATGCAGCAGCTGTGTATTGGCGAGCCACCACAGCAGTAGGCACACAGAAGGTGAGCCTAGTCATGGCCAAGGCGAGAGTAGCTCCATTAAAGCTACAATCGATACCGCGCCTCGAGCTGCAGGCAGCGGTGATGGGAACCCGTCTGGCTGCAGCTGTGAAACGTGAACACGACAACAATCCATCGTCGGTCACGTATTGGACAGACAGCAAAACAGTCTTGTCGTGGATAAGAAAAGGAGCACGAACCTATAAAGCCTTCGTAGCTCATCGCATAGCTGCCATAGAAGAAGGTAGCAAAGTGGAGGATTGGCGATGGATATCCACGAAGTTGAACATCGCCGATATAGCGACTCGTGACGTGCCGCCGAGGTTTGACTCACAACACGAGTGGTTCTGTGGCCCAAGTTTTTTGTATGAAGACCCTTCTTCATGGCCATCAGAAAAACCTCCAATCACAGAAGAGACAGGAGAGGAAAGAACGCTCACTGTCACAGAAAAAGAAAAATCTGTTTTGGAGAAAATAACAGACAGACATACATACACTTCGAAGCTCATAGAAGCTATACCTAATCCCGTCAACTTTTCAAGATGGGAGCGGCTATTACGTGCGACTGCTACCGTCCTACGTTTTATACATCTCTGTAAACAAAGGACAGAGAAAACGTTCTACAAAAGAACCCGGAAAAACGCTGAGGAGGACACGGACTGGCGAAAGAAAAAGAAGACAGCGACTGCAGCAACCAAGCCGTCATACATAGCGCCAGAAGTCCGAAAGCAGTACATAGATGCGAGCTTTCTTCAAAAAGCCGAGAAAATACTCGTACAAGTTGCACAGCAGCAATCGTTCGCTCAAGAAATAGCTAGATTGCATGCACATGAAATAGTGGACAAAAATAGTCCGCTACACGCGCTGCAAATAGAAGTAGTAGATGGCCTACTACGTATTAGAAGCCGTATAGCCGCCACTGACGAGGTCACAGAAGATGTAAGGCGACCGCCAATATTACATGGCGACCATCATATAACCCAGCTCTATATAGACTGGACACACCGCAGCTTACTACATAGTGGGACTGAACTCACAATAAATGAGGTACGGCAGCATTATTGGGTCGTAAGGATGCGTCCCACCACCAAGAAAGTACTGGCACAATGTCTTCAGTGCCGTATTCGTAAGGCACAAGCACCTGTGCCAGCGACCGGCGACCACCCACGAACGCGCCTGGCTCATCACCAAAGGCCGTTCACGTACACCGGGCTAGACTACTTCGGCCCGCTATCTGTCACCGTGGGTCGCCAGCATCACAAGAGATATGTAGCACTGTTTACATGCCTCACCACAAGAGCTGTCCACCTCGAGATCGCCGCCAGCCTCAGCGCAGACAGCGCAATATTAGTGCTGCGCCGTTTCGCCGCCCGCAGAGGACGTCCAACTGAGATCCACTCAGACAACGGCACCAACATGCACGGTGCCGATCGAGAGCTACGAGAGGCCTTCCGAGAGGAGGCCAGTCGCCGAGGCATCACTTGGCGCTTCATCACCCCATCAGCGCCCTTTATGGGAGGTGCATGGGAGCGTCTAGTTCGCTGCGTAAAAAACGCATTGTATACCGTACTCACAGAGAAACACCCACACGAAGAGGTGTTGTCCACACTGATTTGTGAGGCAGAGTACACGGTAAATAGCCGCCCGCTGACACATGTATCAGTCGACGGCGATGACGACGAGTCTATCACGCCGAACCACTTCCTACTTGGTGGGTCGGCTAGACTCCCAAACCCCGGCGTGTTCACCGAGCAAGACATCGACCACAAAAAGATGTGGCGTCGGTCACAAATCCTGGCCGACATGTTCTGGCGCCGGTGGGTGCGAGAATACCTGCCGGAGCTCCAAAACCGGCGGGAGCCCCACAGCCGCGGGCCTGGCCTGCTGGTGGGCGACCCCGTCCTTATCGCGGACGGGCAGCTGCCTCGCAACACGTGGCCGCGAGGCCGCATCGAGGCCATATACCCTGGCCCTGATGGAGAAGTCCGGACCGCTGAGGTGCGCACCACTGGCGGCACTCTAAAGCGTCCGGTGAAGAAGCTCATTCCTTTGCCAAAATGAGTGCAGCAGAGTTCCAGCGGCGAGAGCTGAGCGACGTGTCGCGGAGCGTCGAGGTCACGAGCGCTGCCGACGTGCGCCGCTCACAATGCTGATGCAGCGCCGCGCCAACGTAGCATCGAGTCGACGCGACACTGCACGGCGGGAGAGATGTTCGCGACGATACGTCACCTTTAGATAGGTTGTCATAATGTAAAATATAAATAGTATTGACAGACACACGTCTGCTCACCCCAGAGCGCCATCGCATACTAAGCGATGTCGGTAGGTGAAAAAACCTTTTATAGTAAAGCTCGTAACTAAATTTTGCTCATGTTTTTGAGACACTAAAATTATATTTTATGTGTCTATCAGTAGGTAATAGAATTATATAGTCTAATAACAATAAATTAGAAGCTTTAAAATGCATACTGATTGTGTTATTACGGAAAGAAACAAGTATTTAACTCCGTAAAAAACAACCGTCCTCAACGAGCGTTTAGTTCACAATGACCTGTAAGAGGGCGGCACCTTATATTTATACTAAAACCAGTTTTTGTAGAATTTTGATAACTTTAAACTCATGTTTTGGGGGCTTTTACATAGTTTATAGTGTGAATATAGCGCTTATGTGTTAGAATTATACATAAGGTACCTTAGTTATATGATAAATGTATAGGTTTAAGGAAATAAAAATATTTTGTTTACTTATTTTAGACCCCCCGTTTTGAGCAGGGTATCAGGTGGTGCTATAGGTATTCTATTCACCAACCAATCAGATTGCTTCCTTACACATAATTGTTTTGTTAGGAAACACCACCTAGGTGTTCTAGATAGGATGGCTGGATACCATGACTGAGAAATTATACATAATAGCAGTACATGGCCAGTCATAGTGCATTTTCACTCTAAAAAGGGAAATATACATACATTTTACTCAAGTAAGTGTTTGGAAAATTCGATACAAGCCATTTAGCGCTTCTAGGTGACCTAGAATTTTGTCTAGGCCCTATAAATAGATAGCACCTGTGTAATTCTAGTACATAGACATCACTTGCTTGAAGTGATGTGTCTGTGTATGCCGGCATGGACGTTTCTATGCGTCTGCCGACGGGTCACTACGTCCAGGGACACTTGGTGCCTGGTCAGTTATAGATATGCTGTCTGAAGCATTACCTTCGTGGACCCACAGGCGGGCGTCTAGACTCAGTCATGACACAAAACTAGTATATAGGTGTATATAACGCACACAGACACATTAAAGCTGTGAGACGACGTAAAATTTAGTATTCGGCCGCTTCCCGGCACCTTAAGCTGCGGAAAGGCTGGTGGTACACCCATCAGGGTACCGCCGTCAGACAGCCTAGTTTTCCAGCTACCCAACCACACTTCCGGAAGGAGCTTAGCTCTGGTGGTTGAGGAGTTAAGCGACCTGATATGGTGCGAGGTTACATGGATTTGCTATGTAAACAAACTTGTAACAAACGATAACTCATCGGGGGTTGGACATGTAGCTACCGGACTTCTACCTTGGGATAGCCCATCACGAGGGCTACCCGGGTGTGAATGTAACTTGAAAATCCACCCAGCAGTCTGAGTAGGAATCGAGTTTATGTGCCAAGATCAGGGGCATAAGCTAACTTCTCGCACCATTTCGCGGCTGTACGCCTGAATGTTTTGAATATAACTGTAACACTTATGTGTGTCAACGGCCCAGTAGGAGGGCTCCAAGTCCCTCGCTGGTACCCTAGAGCTAACATGTCTAGTTTTAGGAGAAACTCGATTGTAAAGCTTCAAACTGGCGGGAATTCCCTTTCTTCGACATTCTCCTTACGAGAACTCCCTGATGGTAGGGGCTAGGGACCTGGATCAAAAACCGGAGGGAAGGTCTCCTCGAGACCTATCCAAAAGTACAAGTTTCACCAGAATCGGTCCAGTGGAAGGGTAGTTCCTGTCAGTTTCAAGCTACGAGTCTTAGCGTATATTTTTTGAAAAATAAAAGTTTTTGCGGTCGGAATGTTGTGGTCCTCGTCGCAGTCGAGTTCGCCTCTTTAATAGTGCGCAGGCGCGTGAACATTTCGTAGCCATTATTTCACTTAAAGTATTTCCACGCATCATTGCGCTTCGAGGACCATGAAGGAACATCGCTTCTGGCCATGAACAAATAGTTTTATTTAACCTGGACATCACGTTTTTCACCTCAACCTACTTGGCAGCCTTCAAGTGTCTCCAAGGTCCATAGTTACCAGATGACAACTGAACAATAGGTGCAAGGGGCGTCAACGCGTTCAAGCAGGAGCCTTACAACCTCCTGATTGCCTGTCGGTCTTGGACGATCACGTCCGTCCCGTACAATATTCATTCCTACTAAATGCAATCTCTTTTCATCCATCTTTTTCACACCTAAACATTCTGATCCATACATTATGACAGGTCTATCCATACATTACCACGGACTTGTAGATATTCGCCTTTAACTTGAGGGGCAGGACTATGTCCGTTAAAATCAATGTTTGCAAAATTATGTTTTTAAGATAGCAGTTTGTGTCAAACGTTTACTGATGCATAAGGTATGCATGAGTAAACGCTTGACACTAACTGCATAAGACAGTAGCTGTACAGTCAGAGCGATAATTATGTGCGACGTCTGATTTTCCTTCCTACATGTTCGAAGCCTACTTCGTAACTGAAATTTCACGAACACGGGTCGGGTGTAGTGCGTAACCGCCCTTATACTGGTTATAATGGTTTTAGTACTTAACTTTTTTTAAACCAATAAAATAATCTATTAAAACAAATTCATGCTAAATAATATATATTTTTCATTTCAATCCCATTCATTTGAAATCCGTCAATAATTGTTTGTGAAGATTACATAAAACATCGGCGAAAATTACTTTGCGCGTCGTGTAAAGTAAGAGAAAAATCCACACAAAAACGACCTAAGATAACATACGACACGTACTTTTTCATAGAACAATGACGCTTTATGACGTTTTATAAAATCTAGCCATTTTAGGTATTTATCTTGTAGGTCATATTATAAAAGTTCAGAAACAGAACAAAATTTACAAATTTAAAACTGATCGGATCAGCAGTTTCGAAAAAGCCCTAGAACTCCATTAGAAAACTTTGATGTGGCGTTCTACGACTATGACGATTTTACCTCAAATCTCAAAAAAGTAGATAATTAAACGCCACCATATATTTTTTTTAAATACAACCCTCACTCGCACACCATCTCCTACACACATTAACCATCACATAATACACACATCCCAGCGCGATTTTTGCCTTTAATAAAAATACTGTGTTCCCCCCCATGTGTTCCCATTTTTATTCTTTTATTTTGGTCTTTATTTTTATTTGTATAAGTTTACATATCTTGAACAGGCTAATTTATAACTTAAGAATATTTATAAACCAGAATAAGTTATTCAAGTTGTTGCAATAAACATTTTTATAAAGACTCCGGGCTGCTTGTGAGAAATTCCACATAGAAAACCCCAATAACACTTTGCTTGATCCATAAATCGAACCCAAGACCTCGCATGCTTTGATTGCCTCCAAATTCTTTTATTCTATCATTCTAATATTATATAATTACTTTGTTAACAAGTCTTATTTATTGTAGCGTCAAAAGCTCGTGGAGCTTTACACTTTGGCCTTTGTACAGTTTTTTTTTATCACAAACGCCGTAGGGGTAAGACTCGCACTACCACTGCAGTGTAAAACTCCATGTGCTTTTGACTGTATTTAAAATTCATACTTTTCCTATCGTCAATCAACTTGCCCCCTGGGCCATCGGCTGGCGAAGTATTTTTTTTGCGTGGAGATAGTGCAGTATGTGGGACTCCAACCCATTAAAACTCCACGGTGTCTCTTCGCTTCACCGTGGGTGACCAAGCCACGGCTACTGAGCCCCCCGCCTCGACAATGCGGCAACCCACCAGGGGGGACTGGCGACGCCCTTGGGTTCAAACTAGACAGGCGCTTTACTTTTAGTATATTGTTTCATCACCACTGCTCTAAAAACGGTGAAGGAAAACATCGTGAGGAAACCGGCATTTCCTAGAACCAAACATTGTAAAACATGTGACATCCACCAACCCGCACTGGGCCCGCGTAGTAGTCTAAGGCCCATTCCATCTCTCACAGAGAGGAGGTCTGTGAGGGAACATTAAAACACTGATGATGACTTTGCATGTTTTCTTGGCAGCGGAGATGTGCTGAGAAAGCGTGTGGCTGTAGTGACCCGCTGCAGATCGAGTACTACAGCACTAAGAGTGATCTGCCGGTATGCTCCGCCACGCAACTCGGCTGCCTGAGAGCTAATGAGTTCAAGAAGCACGGTTAGTACCTAATAATCCGTCCGTAATGTACATTACATACTGGTGGTAATTATAAATACTTAATAGAAGCAATTATGGACCCTGTAGGACACAGCAAATTTATTAATTAGTAGGAGCGGGCAAAACGCTTCGATTTCGCCTATTATAGCTTAAGCTCCCAATTTCGCCTAGTATATGATAGCACTCACATTGCCAATAACGTTTTTGGTGAGGAATTATTAATGGAACACCCAAAATATTTTGTACGACGAGAGAATCAAACTCGAGAGCTAAGCAGAGACGCTTGTGACAACTAAAATAAGAATTTAGTCGAAACCATCTCAGTTTTTTGTAGTTGTTTTTGGTATCTCTTATTGACAAGTTTTGGCAAAATCAACTCAATGTGCAAAATCGATTGTAACCAATTTTTTTATTCTTTCAAATTCTTATTTTTTTTTCAATGTTTACCTACTAAAAACGTATTGATTTCAGACAATGTAAGCTGCCAGTGCTTGCCTTCTTGTAATAAGATCACCACTTACATGGTCTTTGAGTCAAGTCCCATGACCATGATCCAGCATGCTATTGATCCTCTATAGTAAGTATACCTACTACACCTCAAAAAGTTCTACAGAAGGACCACTCCTGTCATCTTCGAAAATTGACAACTAAACTTGACAGATTTACTAAAGTTGCTGCTTTAATTATTATGAATTTTAAAAAGAAGTAGATAATTATTACATCGATTCGTCTAAAAGTACATCATATCATGCATACATGCCTTAGAGGGTAGCTTCAAATATCCATTACAGATCAAAACGCCACATAAATATCTATGACAAAGATTGGAGGGAACCAGACGGTAACAATGGAGTAGTAATGATCTCACCAAAAATATAAGTATGTGAAAAGGCACCAAGTTCGACGAAGAAGATTTGAGATCTAGAAGGAAGTTTCATAGCCTTTCCTAGCTAAAATGTAAAATTTCGTCTATGGACTTAAAATTATTTATTTCATAGATAATATATTTTTAACTGTCATCTTGAATGTTATTTGACCTTTTTAACTTATGAGCTACAGTAAGCATTTTTAAGTAATTTCAGGCTTCATTTTATTGGCTGTACTCGTATCTGTAAAGTGGCGCTTTGTTCGTATTGGACTCTCTGTCCGTCTGCGGCGCGCCCATATAATAAGTTTCTCAGTGGGCGCGCCGCCGCAACGCCGCTTACGTACTTGGTGCCTACACCTACAACCTATTTATGTATTCCAAATTCAAATCTTCAGTTCCAAATTATGATACTGGGACTTTAATAAAAATAGCAACTTTATTGAAGTCAAAATTAAGTTAATTTCAGAATGACTAGAACTATTCAAAAGTTGGGCTGTATGCTAATTGAATATTATGCAAAGGGTTTTAAAGTAATTTTGCTGAAAACACATTCATTTACCCATCACATAACATTTCCAAGCTGCTATTGATGAATTGGAAATGGAAAACCCAACAACACTTTGTCTAAAATCGCGGGAGGCAGTTGTTCCCGAAATTTTGTTGTAGTTTTAAATTTTGTTGTAGTTTTACATTTTGTTGAAGTTTTCAATTTTGTTGTAGTTTTAAATTTTGTTGTAGTTTTAAATCTGTTCTTTTGGTTGCAGCTATGGACTGAACGTCACGCCAACTATAGTAGTGAACTTGAGAGTAAACGTGGGCCATTCTCGTGTGTTTCTACTGAACCCGACTGAAACGTGGCTCACTTTGTTGTGTAAGTATCTATGAATGAGCATACCGTATTTTACAAACTACATCTTCTGATTTCTGGTTTAGATAGTATTTTTTTTATTATCCTAATGCTTCTAGCAATTTGCGCTATGCAAGTCCCTCGATATCTGAAAATAAATTATCTGAAAGTCACAAACGTAACTAACGTACGTCAAGTGTGAGGAGCGTTTGGCACGAACGTTTACCATTTTAAGGGTTCCGTAGCCAAATGGCAAGAAACGGACAAACCTTATGTCTGTCTCTCTCTCTGTCTGTCTGTCCGTCCGTCTGTAAGTCACAACCAATTTTTTCCGAAACTATAAGAACTATGTTGTTGAAACTTGGTAAGTAGATGTATTCTGTGAACCGCATTAAGATTTTCACACAAAAATAGAAAAAAAACTCAATAAGTTTTGGGGGTTCCCATACTTGAAACTGAAACAAAATTTTTTTTTTCATCATAAGCATACGTGTGGGTTATCTATGGATAGGTCTTCAAAATGATATTGATGTTTCTAAAATATATTTTTTCTAAACTGAATACTTTGCGCGAGAGACACTTCCAAAGTGGTAAAATGTGTGTCCTCCCTCCCCTTCACTACTAACTTCTAAAATAAGAGAATGATAAAACTAAAAAAATATATGATGTACGTTACCATGTAAACTTCCACCGAAAATTGGTTTGAACGAGATCTAGTAAGTAGTTTCTTTTTTTTATACGTCATAAATCATAAACCGCAATTTGCCAAGTACGGAACCCTTCGTTGCGAATCCAACTCGCACTTGGCCGGTTTTTAATAATTTTGCGATCATTTACGCCGATCGGCTCTAGTCTTCTGCTTACAAAAATTAACTATTATGAAATTAACCTCATTTCTTTGTTCCAGCATCCTTGGGCGGCGTTTTCAACATGTTTCTGGGTGTGGGACTGTTCAGCGCGTTGGAATTCCTTTACTTTTTAATAGCAAAGTTACCGGTAGCTATAAGAAAATCATCTGAAATAGATCCCACGGCTACGAGTAGGTATACTACCTCTGGACCTGTTCGGTAGAACTCAGTTGGTGTTTATCGTTGGTTCGATTCCTGTATTGTGGGTCTATTTTTTATATTTTGTAGGCTCACGCTTGACCACTAACCCTACCCAATCCCCACAACCTAATATATGTGGTCATTCGAGTCACGTCATCACGTGTAGCTGTGTACCGACCTACCTGTACAATTTCATCAATTACTACTGTTTGTATGTTTCTATTGTTACTAGCTTGTTCCTCTTAAATAAATAATTGTAATAAACTATGTATTTTCTGTTAATAATCTCGCTTGCCCGACACTAACAAAAACCAAACGCTGCGTGCGCCGCCGCCGCCGCCGCCGCCGTGATTAAAGTTCGCGTGCGACGCGGCTCACGCGGCCATGCCAGCCGCGGGCTCCGTCTGCATCTCAGGCAAACGCGTGTAAAATCGATTCTCTGTAAACACTCTCATAAAACGCCATTATTTTACAATTAAGTGCGGTCCGCTTCCGCACTAACCAACGCGACGCGCGACGCGCGGCGCCCCCCATCTCCAGAAACGAGCACTAAGGCTTAGCACGCACTGCGATTTTTTATTCGCGCGATTTTTTTTCGCCTATTCTGCGACCTATGGACTTGTGTGAAGCTGCACGCATTGCGGAAAAATAATCGCGCGCAAATAATACCGCAAGAAATCCGTGTTTTACCACAGAATCTATTACCGCACCGCGGCGCGGATTAAATTCGCGCGAATATTGTAGGTACTTCACTTAATTTTGTAATCCAACTTAGTTTCGCCTGTTATGGCAAACTAGCGAGCCATTAAAATTTTATTTTATTCTCGCACGAAAATTGATATAAATCGCGTTGCGATTGCGAGGTTATGACAAAATTTACGTTAGCATAGCACTACTAACCTATGTATCAATAATTCTAGAGGCTGTAAATTAGCTAATATTTACACTAAAAGTTTTGGAAATAAAGTGGAGTAAGGTTACACTAATTAACAGGTCATGCAGTCTAAAATGCTTTTAACCAGCTATTATTAAGCTCATTGAGGTAGCATTATAATGGAATTAGTGTACACCTTATAAAATCCAATGGCAAAATTTGATTCTCTAATACAGCTCATAGCTTAGAAGAGGTGTGACTATCGCACTAAGCAGCCGTTTATAAGCTTTGGTCTTCTTAACCAGTTAGTAGCATTTAAATACGTAGCCAAAGGTTGGACAATAGTTCTGTAAAATTCTACTAAGATACCTTTTCTTGTTTTTTTCTCCATTGTACAGCCATTAGTCAGCTGTGCTGTTTAAAAGTGTAGAGATCACCCCTCATAAAGTATCAAGAATCGTCTTATCTGTTAGTACAGCTTCATTAAAAGCCTTTGACTGTAATATAGCTGGCTTGTGGATGTAATTTTTACTAATATGCTGCTTGGGATGTTATTAAATTACTGTGGGTACAAGTAAAACCTAAGATTTACCAAGCCCTACTGGTAAAAGTACGAACTGATCTAAGATAATCACTAAATTGGAACTTTTACTAGCACTCACTTGGTAAATCTTAGGTTTTGTCTCGGAGACACGTAAAAGTTGAAAAACGTCCGATAGCACCGACTATGACAAAAAAAAACAGTCTATTACCAGTTGTTAATACTCGGTCACTATTAGATTTTAACAGTAATCTACTCGTAATATTGGTGTATTGTTCTAAGATAACTTTGTTTTGTGTTTTTTCTTAGCTTATCACACGGAGAGTCAGAGGCCAACCCGAATCTTAAATACGGACAATCCCGAAATTATGTGTATCTTATCGTATAACTTATCATCCAGTTGGGCTTCTAATACTGTGTCTAATACTAGCATGATGAAATCAAACACACATATTACTTAATAATATTTCGGGCCGACTCTTCGGTATAATAAGCTCTGCGTATTTGGTGTAGCTTCAGTACGAGTACGTCTTTCACAAATAAACTACGCTGTTCCTAGTTGAATCATTGATATCAGCCACTATGAAGTTCTTGGTAAGTGTATTTTATTTATTTACTTTTATTAATTGACTGCCAAGGAAGGGTTATATTTTTCGTTTCTTGAGTGTATGTGTGTTTTTAAATTTCTTAACGACTGGATGGATTTCGACAGTTAAGTTATCGTTATCGTCTTAAAAACCCAAGTGCCTTTATATTTAAATACTAGAATGAAAAATGAAGTGCTAATTAATATATTATTTCAGGTTTTCGCCTTGTTGCTGGCGTGCTTTGAAGAATACCTACTACTGTAAGTATTGTCAGACTATTTTACGAACTTCTATTGGTATCAGACTATAAAAAAGTGTATGCATTTGGATACGATTTCATAATACCATCATCATGCAATCATTTTAATAGTATGAGATCTCACTGCAAAAATCTGCAGATAAATTATTTACAAAACTTGATTTTTATTAATTTTTCTTGGTATTAGAATAGATTACTGCAGAGTTGGCTGGCAATGTAGTTATCTGCCTTTTAACGTAGTCTTTTACATGCAATAAAGTGGGGTCTATGAATTTATGTGTACGTACTATCGTACCGTGTGGGATATCAAATCGAAGAGGACAAAACTACCAACACCTACCTTACCTACAATATTAAAATAAACCAAGCAAGAGAAAAACAATTGAATTATATAGTTCAACGTTTAAAAATACTACTAACGCTGTTCGTCGGCAGTTTTAAAGTATTTTGGTTTTCGTAGAGCCGAGGTTTTAGTTTTTAACCTTGTTACTTCAACTTGTTGTTTTAAATTATAAAAACAATAAATTATTTCAGGTGCACCGTCTTCGCTAGCCTTCATTCCTGAAACAGAAACAGGTTAGTTCCATTAAGTTTTTGAACTTATTTTTTTTCGTTTTTAACTTTCCTTTTTTTTAATAATATTTGAAAAAATATATCTATCTACTAAACAGCATCGCTTTCATTTTATGTCTTAGGAACTGCAATTTAATGTTCAATTACTTTGCTAACGAAAATCTAAATAATAATTGTACTTATCTTTTGAATCAAATATTTTCGAATTTTAATTTCTTTTACCAATAATAAGAACAAAATGCAAAACAGTTTAGAATCGCTTATTAATTATTATTATAATTTAATATTAAATTATTTTGTAACAATTTTACTTACGATCATCTAGATAATAATTTTATTTAAACTCAAATATTTTCGAATTTTAATTTTTCTTTTTTTTATCCGAATTATTTAGTGTTTTACTAAACAAGATCGCATTTATTTTATCATTATAATTTAATATGTAATTATTTTGCAGCAATCTTACTAACTATCATCTAGATAAGTACTTGTTTTATTTTTAACTCAAATATTTTCGAATTTAATATTACTTTCTTTTACCAATACTCGGAACACAACATTGAGCAAGATAGCATCGTTTTTATTTTATCACTTAACTTAGTATTCAATTATTTTGCAACAATTATAGCAACGATCGTCTAGACGAGGGGTCACCAAATGGCGGACCGCGGTCCGGATCCGTACCGTCGACCGATTTGCCCGGGTATTCGTGTCGGTATTCAAACCCGCGACCCACGCCTTCTGACTGACTACTGAACTTTATTTTTTCAATGGCCGCAATTTTTATTTAAGTGCTCTCACCCACAGCTTCAAGAATCCTGCACGCCTTGAACAAAGATGTGGACCCATGCACAGATTTCTACGAGTTTGCGTGTGGTGGCTGGATCAAACAGAACCCGATGCCAGACTGGGCCACATCATGGAACCCGCTGACCAAGCTCGCGGATCAGCTGTACACGGATCTGAGGAAACTCTTGGAGGCTAAGGATGATGAGGGACTGCCCAACAGTGTGGTGAAGGCCAAGAGCTTGTATAGGACTTGTATGGACACCGGTGAGCATATTTATTTTTAACCGACTTCAAAAAGGAGGAGGTTCTCAAGCCGACGGTTTTTTTATGTTTGTCACTTCAGAACTTTTTACTAGGTTAAACGATTTTGATGATTGTTTTTTGTTTGATAGCTGGTGCTTCTCATGTCCCATTTAAATCTGATGTAGATCTGATAAAAAAAACTTCGGAGATATACAACAGAACTCTTCAATAAATGAAGGCAAATCTCTCGGGATTGCTGCAATCGTATTCGTTTTTTTGTTTACTTATGAAATTTTGGAAACGTACTTCACGAATAATTTAGATTGGATTGTTATTTAATTATTAAGTTTTATCTTGAGGAGGCAGAAATACCTTATTTTTGGAGATTTTATCATATTCAATTAAAAGTTTGGTGCCTTATTGAAAAAAGGTGTTACGCAAAACGAAATTGAGTATTTTTGCCTATTTTCTTATGTTGTGGCAATGTTTGTTAGATGCTACTTCGTATTTCACCTATCCTTAGTCACAATAAGGTACAATAGCATCAGCATAATAGCCAAGTGATGGGCCTTATATTTTACTTAGCCATTCTGTTGTACATGTTCCAGAAAAACTAGAAGCCGACGGCATCAAGCCCATTCAGAAGCTTCTGCAGCAGCTAGGCTTACCCCCCAACCCACCCTCGGAGTTGAGCGCTAACTTTACGTGGGAGGAGGTGGCTGGGAGAGGCAGGCGACAGCTCGGGCTCAATGTGTTGCTTAGCGTGGAGGTGGCTGAGGATGTCAGGAACACTAGCAGGAATCTGATTGTGGTGAGTGAAAGCATCAAGTATTTAATGGAAACATATTGTAATTAAAATAGAGACAGATCAACAAGTCTATGCGACCTTTCTAGTGGCTCGACGCCATTTTATATCACACCGATTAAATACAATCGATTTTATTAAGCTTTGCAAATACGGACACAATACGATGCAAATCGACAGATTTACACCTGATATTTAATTAGAAAATACTAGGACGATATCGCCTATCGACGCTCTTCAAATTGCGTCGCGCGATCAGTACGGTCCCTGAAAATTTGTGAGTCAACAATACCTGTAACTTTCACCTTTTTCAGTTTTATTTCCACTAATTCATAAAACCTCCAAATTCGTTCCAGGTGGACCAGGTCACCCCAGGGTTCAGCAACCGCTACCTGTTGCACCCAGAGCAGTTCTCTCACGAGCTGCAGCAGTACCACAAGTACATCCGCTCCATGATCAGCATCGCGCACAACGAGACTGATGCCGAGAAGTTTGCTGATGATATTTTGGACTTCAGCAAGAAGTTGGCTCAGGTTCGCTTTTGGCTCTTCTTCATTCGTAGTTTTGTCACGAGATAAACGAGGCTTGTTTAAAGTTGCCCAGTAATATTGGTTCTGGAAACTGACAGTCTCAACGATTAAGTACTTTTATAACTTACTTTTCCTACTAACCACGGGATCCTAATAGTTTCGATTCCCAGATTGGGCTAATTGGTTGTGAGCTTGCCAATTGGAAACTTTTCAGTAGCAGCGTCCGCACTGCTAGGAAAACAGCAGTTTGAATCCAACCCAGCAAAATCCCTCAGTCTCGGTAATCCTGCTGCCGAATTGCGGTTTGATCGCTATCAAATCGACCAATCACATGCGAGATGAATGACGCGATATGGATTTCCATCTGTGTGATTGGTCGATTGATAGCAGTCAAACCCTATGCGTTGCCGTATTCACTTACACAATACGGCTGCCGGAGTCTATCCCTCATAGCTATCGGTGCTATAATAAACGTGCTGAAATGCTTAAAAACTCTGATCACTTAATTAAAAATGTTTTTAATGTCAAATATAAAATATTTCGCAGATAATGACTTCAGCAGAGGTGCGTCGCAGTGGCACTCACTTGGTATACGACTGGTCCGTGCAGGATCTGTTAGAGGGTGCCATTGACGGACCCCCACAGTGGAAACAGGTACGCGACCTTTACTTTTAAATTAGTCGGCCAAAAAATGAGGGAACTATAAAACATCTACAAACGAAGCAATTACGTTCCTTGATTGACCCACAGTTGTTAACGGACAACATTTAAAGATTTGGTAGTGGAATGAATGTCATAATTGCTTTTTCAAAATCTGTGCTAACTGCTTTAAGACGAATTAGTGAAAGCAACAGAGGAAGAATACCTTCAGCTTAGTCAGAGCCACGATTTAGTTTAGATTGCTAAGCAATGTATAGAATTGCGTCTGATTAAAGAGTCCTAAAGGCGTCCAACAGTGAGTTTACTTTAGCATTTCGTTGACACAGTATGTTCACTTCTTCTGCTGTCTCTATACCTTATCCGATTTATTTCCTCAGCACGATTGGGACCGCTACCTGAAACTGGTGTTCTCCAACACGAGCGTGACGCTACAGCTGCACCAGGACAGGGTCATGGTGATGGACCTGCCCTACCTTCAGAAGCTGTCCGTCCTACTGGCTGACACTAAGCCTGTTATTATTGGTGAGTCCTTACAACCTCTAGGCTTATAAGGTGATGCATATCCAACTTCCTCGTTTCTAGTGGTCGCTAGCGCTACCGCTGAGCAATTCATGGGTTCCATTCCCGAGTTGGGTAAAATGTTACTGGATTTATCCATTTGGAATCATCAATCAGGATCTCATTTTTCCATCTGGAATTTTTCAGCAGCAACCCCGAGTCTGGACTATGCGCTCGGCCCGGTTAATGGCAATTGGACTATATATGATAAGAGACTTAAACCTAACTAGCGAAGTAGTTGTACTTCGAAGACACCAGGCGTGATTATTTAATTATTAAATGATTACTTAATATCTAACTGGGCTTTTTCACTTTCTAAGAAAATAAACGAAAGTCGCATGTGCCATTGGGTATTAGTTATCCAATTCAAAAGGTACCTTTTAAAAAATTTAGATGTCTAGAACCTGAAACAATACAATCATCAAGCATTCTTTTCAAGAATTTTTTCGCACGAGTGCGAAATACTTTTGATTGCGTGCTAAGATGGGGTGGTGTTTTGAAGTCAAAATGAAATCATTTATTTCAAAAAAGCCATTATACGGCACTTTTAAATGTCAAAATTTTAAGTTAAAAATAATAATAATTGAAATTTCGCAGCACTGTTCTTGGTGCTAATTTGGTAGGTTCCGAAATATTATGTACAAAAATTGAAAAGTCATTTAATGTAGAATAGAATATAATATTGTTTCAAATATCATTAAATTTTATATCATTCAATTAAATTTTGATTTTTGTTTTAACTTTGATTTGATATAATGTGATCTTGATTTCGATTTTAATCTGAAGTTTGGTCGATAGCATAATCATGTGTGCCTGATTGAAATTGGAGGAGTATAAGAACTCATCTAATTGTAATTAGTAGGAGTATATTTATCTATGATTGTAAGTAGACGCCCAGTGTCAATCGACCAATTCTGCATTATGTGCTTACCTGTAAGAATTTGGCACACTAGTCTATATTTATATTGGATGTATCTCATATCTTTGTATCAGTGTATTCAATTGTTGGTGAGCCAAATAAATATATATATTTTTTTTTTTTTTAATGATTTAAATGCTTTTAAAGAGAATAATATTATCATCTTCTTTCTACAGAACGTTTCCTGTGGTGGTCAGTGTTCTCCAAGGTATCCCAAATGTCACTTAGCGCGTTTCGTTCCGTTAGCGACGAGTTCTCACGCGCTGTGTTCGGGCAGCAGCAGCGCACTCCGCGCTGGAAGACTTGCACGTACTATGTTAACGCTAACTTCGGAATGGCCTTGAGTTATCTCTATGTGAAGAGGCACTTTGATAATACGTCGAAGCAGAAGGTAAGAGTTATTATTTATTACTAACTGTTGCCCGCGACTTCATCCGCGTCAATCTCGTAAAATTTGTATTTATTTTTTTAAGTTGCCCACGGTAACTGTGATTGAAATTTTTTCCGGGATAAAAAGTAGCCTATGTCACTCCTAACGTTAGCTATCTACCAGTGAAAGTCCCGGAATCGGTCCTGCTGTTTCGGAGATTATCTGGAACAAACAGACAGACCGACAGACAGACAAAAGTCTTAAAAATTGCGTATTAGTTATTAGTACCGTATATACTTTCACATGCATTCAATATAACGTTTTTTTTTATTTGATATTACACACAGACACTTCAATTTTATTTATTTGTATAGAAGATCAGCAAGTTCTCTCTCACTACAGGGCAAAGGCTACCTTTCATCCTTCCAGTCTGTCTGGTTGTGGAAAATTGTGGACCAATTCTGTCGGCAGGAGTCAAGCTCACCCTAGATTTAGTGATGCGACAGAGCGGCGTCATAACCCAATATCATTTTAGAAAAAAAAAATAAAGAAAAGAAAAAATTCAATAAAATGTTTGACTTTAGCGTTTAGACTTACAAGAATTTGTCGCCAATTTTTTAATTCACTATATTATTTATTTATTTATTATATACTTTATTGTACACCATAAAAAACATAAAGGACAAACGTTCACAATAACAAGTGTACAATGGGCGTCTTAAACCGAAAACCATTTTGTTTAGCTCTAAAACCAGCCAAGTGCGAGTTGGAATCGCACACGAAGGGTTCCGTTATTCCGTACTATCGCAAAAAACGGCAAAAAATCACGTTTGTTGTATGGCACTTAAATATTTTTTACCGAGGGTAGTGGTAAATAAAATAGCGTTAGTATTGTTCTTCACACAATGATTTATTAACTAAAATGTCTTAGCCTATATATACATTTTGGGTATCACTGGAGGTACATGTGTCAGTTGTTTCAAAATATCGCTCAACCAATTACGAGCAAGCCCTGGCAGAACGAGCAGGTTCTTGCCTGCTGATCCCGAGAACCTCGGTAACGCGACACGTAAATACCGCGCGACTGGCGCGGGCGCCGCGCCGGGCGGCTTAGTGGCGATGCGCGTTTCGCGTGTAGTGGTGTCGTCGATGCTTGTAGGTTAACTGCGACAAATTATTTTATTTGTTGTTATAGTAGTAACAGAAATACATCATCTGTGAAAATTTCAACTGTCTAGCTATCCCGGTTCATGAGATACAGCCTGGTGATAGACAGACGGGCAGAGGAGTCTTAGTAATAGGGTCCTGTTGGGTCCCTTTGCGTACGGAACCCTAAAAAGGACACACTTATGGTTCAGGAATAATAGAGCCTATGTAGAATAGAATAGAATATACTTTATTGTTTTTTTTACTTTATTTACATTATGTAGCAGTACGGTTATTTGCTACGCACTAAAGGTAATCGTAGCAAGCGTAGCTATTACCTTGCTACGGCGTAGCAAAAATACAAACTATTCGTGAGGTCTACTTTACTCCATACAAGTTGTAACATAGTTGTTAAAATAAACGGGCAGAACATTAATTTTTGTTTCAGTAGTATCAACAATATTTTGTGTTACATTTAATATGCTGTCTGCCAGACTAATTCTCTTTATTTCAACTAGGGTCTTTTATTATAACAGAAATGGTGGATGTATTGGCCCCAACGTCGCTGGACCAAGACCAAATAAAACTATATTAAAAATGTATGTGTAAGTGCAACTAAAAGACGTTATTTATCTAAGTCTCCACATCATCCCCCAGGCTATAGAGATGGTGGAGGACGTGCGCTCCGCCTTCGCAGCCAACGTACAGGGGCTGGACTGGATGGACTCTACCACTCGTCTGAAGACGCTGGACAAACTGAAGGCCATCAGGAACTTTGTGGGCTTCCCCGACTGGCTGCTGACGCACGAACAGCTTGATAAGCACTATAAACACGTAAGTGGCACAAACACTCAACACTTTTGACATAAGCATAAGTAGCTTAGCAGTTTTCCTTTCCCGTTTGGGGAAATGATTTTAAGAACATACTTACTGGCTTGATGTCAACTATACATCTCTGCCGATACCTTTGGGCAATATCGGCGTGAAGTTCCGTTACGTACAGTTGATTTCCCGATCTAATCTTGGTTATTACGTGCACGTTATTTTAGTGCTTATTGATTAAGTGTTCATGTAAAACAACTTTTAGCAGTTTTGAAGTTTATTTATTTATTTAAACTTCATGTACAATGGTGATACATAGGCGGACTTAATGCAGCAAGGCATACTCTACCAGCCAACCTTTGGGTTCAAAAGGACACAACAGTGGCAGGTGTACAAAACAAAAATAAAAAATATGAACAATAATTAAATTCGCCTATTAATAAACTACCTAACTAATAAAATATTTAAATAGTTTCCATAACAATAGACTAATAATTATTATAATAAATACCAAAATCTAAATGAGACTGAATTTTAAATATAATAACTATGACGAAGACCAAGCTATGTACGAGAGGACAAATAATAGTTCCGGATTCTACGCTTAAGGTTACAATCATTGTTCCATACAAACGTAGTCTTGTGATTACTCCACTGATTGACTATGTACGTTCAAAATAAAAAATGATATCGATTTGTCTCATTATTATCTAGCCCTGTATGGAAACAAAAAGTAAATAAAATAATGATTTGAAAGTTATGAGCGTCGAAAGTTCCATATTTCAACACTAATTTTAACGCATCTTTGGGTGGATATAAATACTATAAGAATAAGGAAAATTGCAAAACGGCCGCCATACAGGGATATATTAATAATTCAACAATGCAAATAATTTTATTTTGAAAGTATACATTTAGTCGTTTTTTCATGATATCTAGACTCCCAAAGGTCTGTTTTTTTTTTAATTTCGCGCGCTCGTTTTCGTCCTGAATCATCATTCTTTCGATACAAATTTGCAAAAGTGCTAATTCGTACGCACGTTTAATACGTACGCAGAGTTTTATAGTTGAGACAGTGTAGAATTATTTAATTAGGCTGCAGGACTAATCCATGGTGCCGGAGGGCACCTGACAAGGACAGCCCTGAGTGGCGCACGCGCATCAATTATCATCAATTATGAAGTTCCTGGCACATTTTAGTCAAAGGCATCAAAACACCTAGGTATATGAGATGTTTGTAATTATTGATAGGTACACGTTGGACCACTATCTCACCTGATGGTAGATAAACGATAATGTGTTCGACGGTGAAGCACGCTTGACTATATAGGTAACTATTGAAATTATGTTTTCAAATCCATTTTCAAAAGAATTTTTTTTTTGTTATGCCATTTTGCTCATAACCTATTTAGACAGATAATACATTTATTTATTTCTATATCACCGAGGACTTCCACGTCTCTGTAAAAAATTGATAATTCACACTTATTATCTATTTCAGGCGGAAGTAGTAGAAGGTAGTTTATTCGAGACCTGCCTAAAGCTGACGTTCGCAGACGTGAAGGAGTCCTTGGAGTCTCTGAGAGAAAAGCCCGACAGGAACCAATGGGTGGCCACCGCTACTACTATTAACGCCTTCTATGCGCCTCAACTCAACTCTGTCAGTAAGTATACCCAACCATGAATTATAATTTTAGCCTTTTTAATGTAATAGATACAACATCGAGAGAAGTGGAAGGAATGGGGGAGGCTTTTGCTCAAAAGCGTGATAGTTCAAAGTTAAATACTTCAAATAAAAAAAGCTAAATGGCCAAAGTATGTTACAGTATCATGCAAAGACCAACAATAAAATTAATTTGGTTGGTTTCGAGTTTGTTCTTTAAATATTGGTATCCAACACCATCAATAAAACTGCCGTGGATTCATTCATTCATTCCTACTGCTTTGTTTTGGTAACTAACCAGAATTTAACTTTTTCAGCTTTCCCCGCCGGTATATTGCAGCCACCGTTCTATGGAACCGGAATTGAGTATGTACCGTCAAAATACCGAGATATATTCATATATACCGATATTTAAATATCTTCAACTATCCATAAACATATTTTTAGATTTTAGAACAAGCTTTCGTTTGTTTTAGAGCGATCAATTACGGATCTATTGGTGCCATAATGGGACACGAAGTCACACACGGATTTGACGATGACGGTAAACAACATAATCATCTACTTTAATTAATGGTTTTTGTCTCTTGTGACTAATTTGATTTTATTTATTTTGTGTAAATGTTCAGATACAAATTTATTGTTCATGAATAAATGACTAATGACTAATGAAAGGAACCGATCTTCAAGTCCGCTTTATAGATTGCTTTGCCAAAGAATATGCATCATCAAAATTTTCTAACACCTGGATCAGAGCCTTACTGCCTGATTGCAGAAATAATATTAAAAGTTTCTGGACTGAGATTCTTTTGGTTTTTGGGTCCTGCAGCCTAATTGTGTAAGTAAATTCGGCAACGGAAACAATCTGGTTCTTTCCCAAAAACACACAAATACACAAAAAAATTGAATAAAGATTCAACTTTTTTTGTATGTGTAGGCTTCTAGACTAAGCTACACAAGTCCGATCTACAGTGGCCGTGGGCACTAACAGACTAATAGAATAACTAAAGTGGCGCCAGTAACAGAAAAGTTGAAAGGAAACCGCTTTTCCTGGTATGGTCATGTGATGAGGATGGATAAAACGCATGTTACTAAAAGAGTTATGAATATATATGTGGATGGATGGAGAGGGTGTGGACGGCCAAAGAAAAGATGGATGGACTGTGTGAGGAGTGAAATGAAAGAAAAGGGTGTCAGTGATGGAGTGACGGGGGACAGGATGGTATGGAAGAAGAAAACGTGTTGCGCCGACCCCAAGTAGCATGGGACAAGGGCAGGAAGATGATGATGATGATGATGATGCTTCTAGACTAAGCTTGTTTAGATTTTTGGGTCCTTGCTGACGGTCTAAGCTACTTTTGGTTTTTACTTCCTCGAATAATCTTTACAAGGAGCTCTCATTTCTAACATTCATCCATTCTAACACCAGGTCGTCGATACGATGAAGAAGGTAACCTGAAACAGTGGTGGTCTGCGGCGACTCTAGAACATTACCAAAGAAAGGTGCAGTGCATCATCGACCAGTACAGCAAGTATCACATGCCGCAACTGCTCAACTATACCGTAAGCTACTGTCCCTTAATTGTCTCCAGATTCTAGTCTATGTCTATCCAGCCAAGATATGATTAGGACAAATATCCAAAACTTTGATAGACCGATATCGATCTCCTCAAGATCTTTAGAAGACCTTAAGGAAATTCAACCTTCAGATATCATCTGATTCAAACAAAGGGGGCGGCAAAATTTTACAATAAATATTGATACAATCTTATGTTTTATTGCCCGCGACTTCGTCTGCGTGGGATTCGGTATATCACGTACTGTTTAATCTATACTTATATATCTATAAGCAATATATAAAATATCACATATAGATAAACATATCTTCCCTTCATTATGATGTACACTTTGGACAACCTGTGTGAAATATGAGCTAGGAGCAGTGGTGGCCAAGTGGTAACGGGCCCGGCTTACTTGGGTTCGACCCCAGGCAGACGCTCTACTGTGTGTAAATTATTTCATCACCACTGCTATAAAAACGGTGAAGGAAAGCATCATGGGGACACACATTGAGACATATCTTAGAACCAAAAATTCGAAGACATGGGACGTCCACCAACCCGTACGAGCCCGTGTGGTGCATTAAGTTTCATTCCCTCTCATATAGAGGAGGCCTGATTTCCAGCAGAGCGAAAGTAAAAAGGCAGAATATGCTTATGCTTCATAAGAGAAGTAAAAGTCAAGACACCCCCAAAACGTTTACACAATTTCATTCAACTGTCAATTTGTTCCACGTTAAATTAGTTCAAAAAGTTGTAATAAACTTCATGTTCTGTAGGTGAACGGGATCATCACGCAGGGTGAGAACATAGCAGATAACGGCGGTCTCCGCGCGGCGCTACACGCGTACCAGCTGTTCGCCAAGCGCGCGCCCGCCGACCGGAGAGTGTCGCTGCCGGGCCTGCCCGACTACAAGCCTGATCAGCTGTTCTTCTTGGGATTTGCACAGGTAATTTACATAGCAGTTTAGAGAAGATTGGGATAGTGTTAGAAGTAAATATAGAGTGGGCAACTGATAAATACTACTCCAGAAATGGGAGCAACTTGGTTTGCTCTATGACAATTAATACTTCCCACACCTGAACTACTCCAGAAGTGGAAGCAACTTGGTTAGCTGCATGACAAATAGTAGTAGTTTCTCCCACTCCTGAACTATTCCGGAAATGGGCGCAACTTGGTTTGCTCTCTGACAAATAGTATCTAGTATTTTCTCTAACTTCTGAACTATTCTATAAGTGGAAGTGACTTGGTTTTCTTTAAACGGTAAAATAAGCTGAAATTGATTACTATAACTTCACTGCTGATAACAAAACAAAACCCAGTAGATCATGAAGCCCTGAGAGCTTATGAGCTCTGGCCTCATCGGCTTTGGGCCACAGACATTGAACCTTTAGTTCTTGTGTATAATTTAGACCTTTAAGATTAAAGCTGAGCCTAACAGTGGGTTGATGTGTGTATGTGAATAGACTCTAAGAAGCTATATTACGACAGCCGCAACACAAGAGACCACCTATTTTTTTTGCTAAAACTACCCGTTGCATCGTCTGAAAGGCAAAGGTTTATTACACATTTTTGAATGTATCTAAAAATAGCATAATCTTTCTTTTTCCAACAGACATGGTGCAGCAACTCAACAGTAGGCGACTTAAAATCCAGAATGGTGCAAGACGCGCACAGTCCGCACAAGATCCGCGTGATAGGCACCCTCAGCAACTCCGCGGAGTTCGCGGAAGCCTGGAGCTGCCCCGCAGGCACCCCCATGAACCCTGTCCACAAGTGTGTGCTGTGGTGACCCTGTGATGTAGCAGATTCAAGACAAAGCTTGGTATAAATTGTGAACGTGTATAAGTGTTGTGTACGAAATATTGTTGACAATGTGTGTTTGTGCGTGGCTTACTAAAAATAGGATAATTAATTTCTTAATATCAAGGATAAAATTACGTAATAATATTTTAAATCTGATATTAATGCTATAAAACCGATAGTAAAACAGGCATGCATAAAAAATAGAAAAAACAAATATCCAAGTAAAACGATCTAGTCACAAAGTACTTTTCAGATTATTCAGAGTACCTTCACTATCGACGCATATCCGCTGATCCGATTTGCTGCGCCTCAGATATACTTTACCGTAGGAAGTCCAGCAGCTATCATATTTATTTTTCGTGGCAAATACTCGGGCCAAATAATGAAGTCGTTTGACTTTTTTTTGTTAGTGATTATTAGATAGTTTAGAGAAAAAAAAAAAAAAAAATTGTATGAGAATTGTCTAATTATTTTGTTTAATTAAAATCTTGATGTTGTAACGTTTCTGAAAATAAGTGATAGAACCCTCCAATTATCAGGAGTTGGTCTTATTAATTTTATATTATTTAAATATATTAATTAAAAAAAAAAAAATTTTAAGCGCCTTGCTCAAAATTTTAGATTTTAATTATTAAGCATTATTTTAGTATGTATTAACTATAAGATTCTAAATAGCGAAAAAAATGTATTGTTGTTTTAAATTGTTCATTTTAATTTTACCAAAACTGTATCTAATATAAGCTAGTAATATATGGAAACGTAGTGGATTGTACATTTACTCATAGTATATTATGTATTTAGATAATATATACAATTTACGATTGTTTGTTTTCCCAAATAAAATTAAAATTAACAGCTCAATGGGTTAAATTTGAACCTAATAATTTTTAACCTAATTTCCAAATGATATTATTAATCCAATTACCTTTTTGAATTGCTAACTAATATCATTGTTTCGCGCAATAACGGTATCGCGTGTTCGCGCGCGCGCGTGTGTCGCGTTCATGCACAGATTACTGATATGTAGCTAGCTACGTTCATGTATGACGAAATCGAAAAGCCGGTGCGGCGCGACCACGCGTTCCTGTTTTCCATACAAATGAACGCGACGACTAAACGTAGTGATACATACTCTTTGGCGACGACGGTCGCGCGTACGCGAGATTTCGTGTTGTACCTATTAGGGCAGGAAAAAAAATTGTTTATTACGAAAAATAAAAGGAATTAAAAAAAAAAAGTACTTTTTATTTATTTTTGTTGTTGTTTGGACCATAGGTATATCAACTGAATCCATAATTTTATTTGCTTTCTAGCTGCTGCCCGCGACTTCTTTCATGTGAACTTTAGTTGATAAGCACCGTCTTCTCCTTCTTAAGGATAAATTAATGACTTACTTAATGTCCTACTTATGTCCCCTAGACGGGGCAGAGGGCGTCCACAGAAGTCATCCGTCGCGATATAGGTATAGCTTCTCGCTTCATTTCATTCCGTTGCTCGTCGCTTTTTCCAACACGGTGCTACCCCAGGTTTAACGGGGACGCCACGCTTTCTTCTCCCTTGGGGATTCCAGGCCAAAACTTGCTTGGGAATGTGATTGGGACCCTTTCGGAGCGTAGGATCAAAGCATAGTCTTCTAGGATTGCTAACACGCGACAGATTTACATACAGCTGACCATGCGCAAAACAGCTAAACTTAGATTCACCCCCGCAACTTTGGCCTTGGGTTTTAATAATAGCCATTGCGTAACATAGGCTCACTGGAAATTGGAATCGTTTAAAACTAAAAGAAAAATGGTTTGGAATCTGGAGTAAAAAAACAATAGCACCCGCTCTGCAACCTGTTAAAATCTCTGCGTCGACTACGTTTCATTGTAAATTGGTGACTTTTAATCTGGTACCGTTACATAGTTTTGGTGGGCTTAGATTTCTAAGGAGCATTATAGGCACACCGACTTTTTAATTTATCATAAATCTAGAAATAGCGATAGATGTAAAGTTTTACGGCAAACCGTAAGGCGGTTGAAGCAATAGATAGAACATTACGTGATATCAAGCAAGCAAATTGGCCAACCCATGGGTATAACAGTACTTTTATGTGGCATGTTTCGGAGCTGTTTTGACCACATGAAGTGACCAAGTGACAACAATAAACATTATATTTTTTTTGTTACTTTGATTCGGGGGATAATATAGAGATTTTCTTCAACAGAGGTTTGAAAGAAAAATAATCTACTATAATTAGAAGCCTTCAGTGCTCCTGGACTGCCAGCTCATAATACAAACAGGGCTCTCTAAGCGGGAAATAGACCGCTCGGCATTTTAAACATAATATTGGTAGTTTTTCCTCCTGGCAACAAAGTGACTGCAATTCCCTATGAAGCAATAGCAAGACTTGGATTTGGCCTAAGATGTCCTTTGTGACCTTCCATTTTTCACACCCGTAGAGCAGCCCGGATTGGCATTGGATCAATAGATTTTGAGTTTAATCCTTCTGGTCGGTTTCCCTCATTGCCGAATAGGTCACAGCTGCGCGAAGGTAGTTCGAGCTTTGGAAATTCGTGAAACAAAGTCCTCTTCACTACCCCCATCCCTGACACGACGCTCCCGAAGTACGTAAACTGGTGAACGCGTTTTAGGGGTAATCAATTGGCTTCAATTTTTATTATTTAACGATAGGCTCGCGTTTGACCATTATCTCGCTTGATGGTAAGCGATGATGTTGTCCAAAGATGATGATGATGATGTTGTGGTGAAGCACGCTTGCCTAGAAGTAACCTATTGACACTTGACTTGAAGACTTCTTGGTTCTAGCTATCAAGAAATCCCCCCCGGTGGGTTCCCGCATTGTCGAGGCGGGGGGGTTTCTGTAACCGTGGCTTGGTCACACACGGTGAATAGAAGAGGAACCCGAGGAGTGGCGAGTGGTGACGGACAGCCGCGGCGGGTTCGCGGTGAGTGCTAACGCGTGCCCGTGTTCCTGCCATAAGCGGCACAGGAAGACCGTGGAGTTTTAGTGGGTTAGAGTCCCACATAACTGCACTATCTCCCCGTGGTAGTGCAGTATGCATGAGCATTTCTCCACGCAAAAAATAAAAAAACTATCAAGCAATAAAGACCCCGGCAGAGAATTCCACTCGTAGCTGTGCGCACAATTAAACTATTCGGTAAAACACTGTGCTTATGGATGGAATATCCACCATGTTCCGCAGCATTGTGTAAGTATATTCGGCAAAGGAAACAATCTGTTTCTTTCCCAAAAACGACTTTTTAACCGACTTACAAAAAAAGGAGGAGGTTCTATGTTCGACTTTATGTTTGTTTTTTTTTTTTTTTTTTTTTTTTTTTTTTTTGTGTATGTTCATCGATATCTCTGTCAATTGTGGACCGATTTTGAAAATTCTTTTTTTGTTTGAAAGAGTATGTTTCGAAATTGGTCCCATTTTAATTTTGTGAAGGTCTGATGAAGAACTTCGGAGATACACAACATAACTCTTCAATAAATAACGGCAAAACTCTCGGGATTGCTGAAATCGCATGTCTGTTTGTTGTTTATACCATTTCATAACATAACATCACGCCAGTACGCTCTAAAGGGGTACACAGATCTCTCATTTCACCAGTTATGTTCAAGTTTCATATTAATCGGTTAATCTATTCTGGAGTTATAGGGACCTTAATAAACAACTTGCTATTAGGTAGGTAAAACTAAAAAGGGAAAAATAAAAAAACTTTTTTGCAAAAAAATACTACCGACTTCCAAATGAAAAACTACAAAGTGAAAAATAACTTAACTTTTGGAAGTCGGTGTCCATATCGCAAAGAATGGTACCTACGTAAGACACCGACTTCCAAAAGTTAAGTTATTTTTCACTTTGTAGTTTTTCATTTGGAAGTCGGTAGTATTTTTTTGCAAAAAAGTTTTTTTATTGCTATATGAAAAGTCGTTTTTGGGAAAGAAACAGATTGTTTTCTTTGCCGAATTCACTTACACAATTAGGCTGCGATGGCGCATTATCCTATGTTTTTTACTCCGATGATGGAAAGGGCTAGGTGGAATCAAATTGTGCAGTTCAATCGCACACTCCCCGAAATGTAACCGATAAGTTAAGGCGGAAACACATTACTGTGGCGTGGCGTGGCGTGTCGCGCCAGATGCCTATCGGTTTCATACATTTAGTATGGTTAGAGGCACATTTGAGTGTCGTGGCCCAGCGTGGCGCGACCTGGCGTGGCGCGGACTGCTCGCGACCGATTGCGCCATAGCCCCCACCACCGCTCTGGCGCGACACGACACGCCAGGCAAATGTGTTTCTACACCGCCTGGCTCGTGGCGCGCCATTCAATGACGTGAACTCGTAGCGGACGCTTGTATGCTGCGTGTTGAAAATGACTGACGAGCTTATTGAACTTGTACGTCAACGTACAGTTTTCTTGTTAGATACTAATTAGTGTTGTATTTGTTTTGTTTTATGTCCAACTAGCATGTACAATCATATAGAATCCTAATTTGAACATTAAAAGTTGATATTTATATAGATTTTAAAGAATTGATAAGAGATATCATACATTAATAATTACGCGTGGAACTTGAAAACGTAAATTTTTGTTTGAGGAGATTTCATGATGCAGTTAGTGTCAAATGAAAGGTTTTGGTCTAAAACCGATTTATCCGTTTGAATCATGTAAATCGGTCCACACGTTTCCGAGATAATCGCATATAATTATAATCAAAATGTAAACAAACCGATTTTTTTATGTTTTTGTTCTAAAAACTTTTAAATTTGAAATTGCCTTGCCTTCTTTTTTAGGGTTCCGTACCCAAAGGGTAAAAACGGGACCCTATTACTAAGACTAAGCGGGCCGTCTGTCTGTCTGTCTGTCACCAGGCTGTATCTCATGAACCGTAATAGCTAGACAGTTGAAATTTTCACAGATGATGTATTTCTGTTGCCGCTATAACAAAAAATACTGAAAACAGAATAACATTAATATTTAAGAGGGGCTCCCATACAACAAACGTGATTTTTTTGCCGTTTTTTGCGATAATGGTACGGAACCCTTCGTGCGCGAGTTCGACTCGCACTAGGCCGGTTTTTTTTGAAATTTTGCTCTAAAGTAGTTTAATTGCTAGGAGAAATTTATTTATTTATTAACATTTCATGCAACTTAAAGGTACATAGGCAGACTTAAAGCTTAAGGTATTCTCTACCAGTCAACCAAGATGGTGGAAGGGTGGTGGAGATATAACATGGCAGGTGCATAGAAATAAATTGAAGGTCTTCATCGAAATCATCATCCGAATCCGAAGTTAATATTATGTACGTCTACACGTTGCAAAGGTTCGTTGTATACTAATTCAGAAATAGCGCCAGGGCGCGCCACGACACGCCAGCTTAGTGTGCACACTCAGCGCCACGCCAGTATGCGCCACGCCACGCCACGCCACAGTAATGTGTTTCCGCCTTTACAAAAATCGGTTATTCAGAGGAAAACACCGTATTTTAATTTTATATATTAGATGCAATGATATTCAAATAAACAGATACGTTATACACTCACAAAACAATTGAAAAAAGTGTTCCGCGCAGCAGCGGCAGCACACATACAGACTTTTCATTCATCTGACATTTCACTACAAGTCGAAAGGGATGGCTTGATAAAACCAACAAGAAAAAAAGAGACAGCTAGTGTTTGTCACTTGCGTGTGAATGTAAACAAACATTATTCTGACCACCAATGTATTTTTCTTTTTCTAACCTCCAAATATCAGAATATTAGGAAAACAAATTGAAATAAATTAGTAAATTGAGGTATATTGCGTATTTACATATGGTATGAGATCCCTTCTGTTTTATGTCATTTGGTATTATAATTGGTACACTTTCTAAATACACACGATGGCATTTTTTTTATTTTATTTTTGTTTCAACAAAGCGTATCGCTCTTCGCCATGCGTGACATAAACTAAAGACTAAAGTATACAATTGTCTTCTATTCGAGTCTTCACAATGCGCGCGCTTATAACATATCTGTTTATTTGAATATCATTGATTAGATGTGTTTCCTTATAATTTGAATTTGATTAGCTAAATAATTGTTCAACATAATTGAATGTCTTATAATTTTGGCTCTTATCGTCATTTCTACATTCTGTTATTAGTTTCTATTACAGAATCTTTTTTGTAAAAGTCGCCAAAGTAATTGTTTTGTAGCTAATCAACAGCGTCAGAAGGCGCCACGACACGCCACGCCACGTAAATGTGGTTCCGTCTTAACAGTCACCATCTATTCTATTATATATTTTAATATGGCAAGCAAAGCCGATGTCGACTATTCTTTCTAGAGATAAATGGATGAGCAAAAATGTATTATTTAATATTCTAAATAGTGCTAACACACGTTCGGATTTGGTCCGGCCGGACTAACCCCGCCATAAAATGTACTCTGTGACCCCGCCCACAAATCCGTTCTCGCTTACACACGCTCGAACCTGGTTCGGCGGACCGACCGGACGGCACAGGGTTGCCAACTTAGGGCTTTTGGCTCCAAATTTAGGGTAAAGTCCATTTCACAAAAGAATTCCCCTGGGAGTGGCGCTTCAGTCGCCTTCAACATTCTAAAATAAGCTCTATTACTATAGCAATAAGCAAACCACATTTAAGTTCCAATAATATTCCGTGGGACTTCTTACATGACGCAGACTTTATCTAAAAATTTCCATGTTTGGCTTTTTTTAGGGGCATAAATAATATTTCATGCATTACTATGCTAGTATTATATTATCTGTGGCATTACTAACGAAACCGATTGTTCCTTGAAATGTTGCAAAGTTTAATGATTACACGATTAATTTTAACACGAGATGATAAATCATTCGTTACATTTACCCCATTGGCGAAAATGGTTCAGTTTGTAAACATGTATGACCTCAAGAATTCCGAAATCTCAAACGAAATCCCAAGTCTGAACCAAAAGATTTAATAACAATTATTTACAATATAAATATTTAATTCGTTATAATAAGTTCTAATATAAAGTAATTAAATCTAAGTTGTATTTTACTTACCCTAGCAAAACGAGATACTATTTTTTTATTAGATATAATCTTTTCAGTCAGGTTTTTGGGTAATCCAGACCATGGACATCGGCCACACTGACGACTAGTCGTAGTTGGTCCGGCCAAACCAGCGGACAACTCTACACACGTCTGGATTTGGTACGGAGCAGACCATATCCGATGGGAAAACGAGCGGACCGAGACGGACTCAATTAATAATAATAATGTCTGGCGGACCACGCTACACACGCTCGGATATGGTCCGGCCGGACTAACCCCGCCCACAAATCTGTGGTCCGGTCGGACCAAATCCGGACGTGTGTTAGCACTATAAGGTTATAGAAAACCGGAACTGTAGACAAAAACTAAACTCTTGTCATTGAGTGCTTGTTCTGCATGAAGTTAAGGCAAAAAACACATTAGTGAGGCGTGGCGTGGCGTGTCGCGCCAGATGCCTATCGGTTTCATACATTTAGTATGGTTAGAGACACATATGAGTGTCGTGGCGCAGCGAGGCGCGACCTGGCGTGGCGCGGACTGCCCGCGACCGCCATTGAGAGACATGAACTGGTAGCGGACGCTTGTATGCTGCGTGTTGAAAATGACCGACGAGCTTATTGAACTTGTACGTCAACCTACAGTTTTGTATGACACAAACTCTAGGAAGTATAGGGATCTTTTGATATGTATCCTAATTGTGTAAGTTGAGAGAATAGCGCAAGGATGAAGATTTTATTGATTCTTTCCTTGCATTAATTGCTTCTTATTTTGAAAAATTCGTCTACTCGACTGTTGGCGACGAAACCCCGTCTATATACAAGTTGATTAGGTAAATTAACGAATTTTATGCAATACCTACTCATGCAAGAACCCTAATTATAAAATGTTAGTTAAGTAGGCACATCTAATATGATTTCAACTAGTAAGTAAGTTAACTAAACAGATTGTAAGCAAATGACGAAGTGCTTAATAAGTGCTAATTATTTCTTGTTAGATATTAATTAGGGTGTTGTATTTGTTTTATTTTATGTCCAACTAGCATGTACAATCAGAATACTAATTAGAATATTAAAAGTTGATTTATATAGATTTTAAAGAATTGATAAGACAACATACATTATTACGCGAACAACCTGAAAACGTGATTTTTTGTTTGTGGAGATTTTTTGATGAGGTTAGTGTCAAATGAAAGGTCTTGATCTAAAACCATTTTATCCGTTTGAATTATGTAAATCGGTCCACACGTTGCCGAGATAATCGCATATTATTATAATCAAAATGTATGTACGAGCAAACCCGTACATATCAAATAGTATCATTTTTATGCTGACATCGACACGCAGCGAATGAATAAAATCACATATTAGAGTAAAAAGTAGTAATTGCATAGCATCGTTGTTGGGTTGACTCATTCGCCGCGGGTCGATCATATATCAGTTTTTCGGGTGTTTAAATCAATATATAATTTGCAATCAAATCAGTTTATCATTTAAATGTACCTTACCCGTACAATGTAAACAAACCGAAATTTTTATGTTTATGTTCTAAATACTTTTAAATTCGAAATTGCCTTGCCTTCTTTTTTTGATTTTCCTCTAAAGTAGTTTAATAATTATTGCTAGGAGAAATTTATTTATTTATTAACTTTTCATCCAACATAGAGGTACATGGGCAGACTTTAAGCCTAAGGTATTCTCTACCAGTCAACCAAGGTGGTGGAGATATAACATGGCAGGTGCAAAGAAATAAATTGAAGGTCTTCATCGAAATCATGATCATCCGAAGCCGAAGTTAATATTATGTACGTCTACACGTTGCAAAGGTTCGATGTATACTAATTCAGAAATAGCGCCAGGGCGCGCCACGACACGCCAGCTTAGTGTGCACACTCAGCGCCACGCCAGTATGCGCCACGCCACGCCGCCTGAAGGCGGAAACACATTACTGTGGCGTGGCGTGGCGTGTCGCGCCAGATGCCTATCGGTTTCATACATTTAGTATGGTTAGAGGCACATTTGAGTGTCGTGGCCCAGCGTGGCGCGTCCTGGCGTGGCGCGGACTGCCCGCGACCGATTGCGCCACAGCCCCCACCACCGCTCTGGCGCGACACGACACGCCAGGCAAATGTGTTTCTACACCGCGTGGCTCGTGGCGCGCCATTCAATGACGTGAACTCGTAGCGGACGCTTGTACCTATGCTGCGTGTTGAAAATTACCGACGAGCTTATTGAACTTGTACGTCAACGTACAGTTTTCTTGTTAGATACTAATTAGTGTTGTATTTGTTTTGTTTTATGCCCACCTAGCATGTACAATCATATAGAATCCTAATTTGAACATTAAAAGTTGATATATATATAGATTTTAAAGAATTGATAAGAAATATCATACATTAATAATTACGCGAGGAACTTGAAAACGTAAATTTTTGTTTGTGGAGATTATATGATGAAGTTAGCGTCAAATGAAAGGTCTTTGTCCAAAACCATTTTATCCGTTTGAATCATGTAAATCGGTCCAAACGTTGCCGAGATAATCGCTTATCATTATAATCAAAATGTAAACAAACCGAATTTTTTATGTTTTTGTCCTAAAAACTTTTAAATTTGGAATGACCTTGCCTTCTTTTTTAGGGTTCCGTACCCAAAGGGTAAAAACGGGACCCTATTACTAAGACTCCGCAGTCCGTCTGTCTGTCTGTCACCAGGCTGTATCTCATGAACCGTAATAGCTAGACAGTTGAAATTTTCACAGATGATGTATTTTTCTATTGCCGCTATAACAACAAATACTGAAAACAGAATAAAATTAATATTTAAGGGGGGCTCCCATACAACAAACGTGATTTTTTTGCCCTTTTTTGCGATAATGGTACGGAACCCTTCGTGCGCGAGTCTGACTCGCACTTGGCCGGTTTTTTTTTAATTTTGCTCTAAAGTAGTTTAATTGCTAGAAGAAATTTATTTATTTATTAACATTTCATGCAACTTAAAGGTACATAGGCAGACTTAAAGCTTAAGGTATTCTCTACCAGTCAACCAAGATGGTGGAAGAGTGGTGGAGATATAACATGGCTGGTGCATAGAAATAAATTGATGGTCTTCATCGAAATCATCATCCGAATCCGAAGTTAATATTATGTACGTCTACACGTTGCAAAGGTTCGATGTATACTAATTCAGAAATAGCGCCATGGCGCGCCACGACACGCCAGCTTAGTGTGCACACTCAGCGCCACGCCAGTATGCGCCACGCCACGCCACGCCACAGTAATGTGTTTCCGCCTTGAGTCTCAAAACATCGGTTTGTAAAGTTTCGGCTAGTTTTACTGGCTAATATAATTCCATCGCGTAATCTCTGTTTATGCTTTCACTGTCAAATGATGGCTCGGGCATCCCATATTGAGAAATAGGATTACCCCAATAGATATAACCATAAAAGCATCCTTTAAAAATAAAATACACAAGTACCTCCTTAATACATTTTGTCAAGGTCTCATTATAGATAAGATAAATTAGTTCATTTGTTTAGTAGTAAGGAATATAATTATGTTATTATTATATACAAAAAAAGGAGCTACGTCTGCCAACAAACTGCTTTGCAGTTTGGCAGAGGTAATATTTAAATTGTAACAACTTTTTTCTGTGAATAAACACTTTTTCATTTCATTATTTTTTTTCATATCTTGAATAGCCAGAAAACCACTATTGAAGCGACTTCAAAAAAAATTTGTAATTCAATTGAGTCGGTACTAGAAGTATTTTCTTGCAAAGGGTTCCTACTTAACGCATCTACGTACGTCAAAGAAGTCCCTGGTTTATAATACTGTCTTTCCTTTCATTTTTAAAATCCATCCAAAGATTGTCTTGAAAAGATCGCTTTTAGCGATAAGGCCGCCCATTGTGTCACCCAGTGTAATGTTTTCTTCATCTATACTTCCTGTAACTCTTATGGTGTACATAATAAAGAGTTTTCTATTCTATAAATTATATTAAAATCAAATTCTTGGATCGAACTCCACCAGCGAGCAAAACGTGGAAACATATCCCTCGTAACAAAAGTGGCCCGTGAAAAGTTATAATCGGTCACAATAGTAAATTTTAACCCTATTAAGTAACATCGAAATTTAGTCAAGGTTACCAACTCGTACGATGAAAAGTACCGCAGCCTAATTGTGTAAGTAAATTCGGCAACGGAAACAATCTGTTTCTTTCCCAAAAGACACACATACACAAAAAAGTTGCATCTTTATTCAACTTTTTTGTATAAGTGTGTGTTTTTGGGAAAGAAACAGATTGTTTCCGTTGCCGAATTTACTTACACAATTAGGCTGCTGGTCTTCTGGTGAAGTTCGCCTAATAAAATAAGCGACTGGTTTTATAGCCTCATCATCTCGAATTTGTAAAAACATCCCACCTACACCGTGTTTACTCGCATCCGTATGCAATTCAGTAGTAGCCTTTGGATTGAACTGTGTTAAAATTGACCGAAATACTAATTAGTCTTTTAACTGTGTAAACGAAATCTCTTCATCTTTGCCCCGAGTCCAAGAGACATTATTTTTGAGTGAGCTTGTCAATGGCCGTGGGATTATGGCAAAGTTTTTTAATAAAGTGCCTAAAAACTGTTAAATATTATGAACGCACCTAATTGTGGTTTTGTTTAAGTACTGCTGAACGCACCCATAGTGTTCTGCTATCTTGGTTCTATGCTCTGTCTGTGAATAGTGTTATAACAAGATGTAAGAATGTGAATTATAATAAATATATAAAGGAGTCTAAGTGTTTGGAATAATAAGTCCTCCAGTTCTAATACCATAAAAAAAACTAGCCAGTCCTAAGAACTGCCGAACATTATGGACATCTTTAGGGGTAGGGAATTTATCAACTGCATCTATTTTACACTGCCCAGGCTTTATAACATTTTCCGATACTTCGAAACCCAGAAATTCAATTTTCAAATGGAAGAATTTGCTTTTAGAGAGCTTCAATGTAAGACCTGCGTTCCTAATTTTATCAAATACTAATTGTAGTTTGCTAAGACTATCTTCAAACGAAATCATGGGAACAAGGACGTCTTTCAAGTAAACAAAAACAGCGTCATATCTCAAATTATCAAGGACTATGCTAATGGTTCTCTGAAATACCGCTGGTGTATTTGTCAAGCCAAAGGGCATCCTATTAAATTCGAATTGCCTCTCTGGCATTACAAAAGCAGTTTTTTTGTTTATGTTCAGCTAATCTGTCTAACCTTTGCCATTTTCAATTGAGAAAACTCCCTCTTCTATGTTATGTTCTAAATTAGGTATAGACCTATAACTACCGTTTAATAATATGGACCCGTTAGTTTTTAAGATGAGTAAACCTCTACATATGAACATCCAGGTAGATTGAACAATACTCTTTTGAGAACAGTTTAACCGTACCAATAGTTTCTGGAAACTCACTAGAAATTATTAACTTGTTCGGTAAATGTCTGACCAACTAACATTGGATATTTTAAAAAGTAATCAGGGACGCCCATAACATCTAATTGGACAATAACACCTTGAATTGCCAAAACTACTGGACACCGACATATCGCATGAACTACTGTGCCGCCAAAATCTGTCATGGCCACTGAATAAGTCCTATCCCATTAGCCTAATATTTCTACAGCATCGGCGTTTCTAATGAGTGTACATTCGCTTCCTGTATATAAATACCCTCCTTTTTCGTGACCGTCATAAACACCGTTTGTAAATATTTATCATTCATTTTAGGTTCGATAATTTAAATTTCTTAAACAGGTTTTGTATAATCCTTCTTTCGACAACATTCGTTAGAACTGTGACCAACTATTGAACATTTAGTACATTTGTTTATTGGTTTAATACACTTATTCATAATATGGCCCTCTTCCTTAAAATTAAAGCATCGAACGGTTTTCGGTTTATTATTAGCATATTTTTTATCGTTGATTGGGAATTTCTTAGTTGAGGAGGTTCTTTGTATATCATTTCTTTTACCTATACTTTTTGCGTTTCTTAGATAAGCCAAAAGTGTGTCGGGATTATCAAATTGAGCTGCTTCTGCTCCTATCCTAATAGCCCTCATCTATGCCAAAAATCACACATGCTACTGCCCGTTTCCCCTTGATTTCGCACCTATTAAGTATAGCCATTTTATCGTAATAATAGTTCTCTAAAGATTCCCCCAACTTCGCTCTTTTGTCTAACATATCCGAAAGCATTTGGCCGTAGTTTTCATCAGATGGAAAACCTGCTTTGAGCTTTTCTTGACATTCAACCCAGTTATAATTGACAGTTGTAAGGCCCTCGTACCACCGTTTCGCATTACCAGTAAGTTTAGGTATCATGTTATGTATGATTTGTCGGTCTGTCCAACCATAAATGCTTGAAATTTCATTTACTTTATGAATCCAAGATTCTGACTTTTAGAAGAAGGATCGAACTCAGGGACAACATTAAAATTACTAATTCGCTCACTACCCCTACTCGAAAATTTATCAAGAAAGTCAGTAAATTGAGAAATCATATTAGTGACAGGAAAAGGCTCACGTTTGCTGCTACTATTGCGGGGTGAATTGGAGTCTTGTCGGTGACCTGAATCCCCGCTTCGCTGGTAAGATACTGTTTTGCTCCTACTGTGCCTCGACAAGGATCTCCAATCTTGACGCTTCTCTTGTTGAACCCTGGTTGAGCTGCGACGTTGATGAGCTGCAGCCGTTGGCAGCGGCGGCGTCTCAATACGCCGAATTCGACGACCAGGAGCCCACTCGTGACTGTGCTCACAGCTGCGCCGGCTGCACCTGCTGACCTGGCTGCGCTGGCTGCACCTGCTGTCCTGGCTGCGTCGGCTGCACCTGCTGATCTGGCTGCACCAGCTGCACGTGCTGTCCCAGCTGCGCTGGCTGCACGTACTGTCCTGGCTGCACCTGGCTGCACTGCCTTGGCTTCGGCTGCGCCTGCTGCCTTGGCTCTGGCTGCGCCTGCTAACCTGACTGCGGCGGCTCGCCCTGCGACCCTGGTTGCGGCTCACCATGCGACCTTGGCTGCGACTCACCATGCGGCCCTGCCTTTCCACCACTGATGGTGGGTCTTGCAGGGGTTGAGCCTAACTTTTCTCATCACTGTTATCCATTTGAAGGCCCGAACAGTAAAAAATAAAAACAGACACAGCTATGAAATTTAATTAATAGGTTTGCGGGCGGCTTCACCGTTTTTAGTGTGCAAATTATATTTAAAAAAGACAAGATAAAATTACGTAGTATAACTGAAAAAAAACAAAACACTATCACTTACGTGAGATTATCCAACTTCTGAACTGAAAGAAAAACTCTAAAAACTTGTTTCAAATACTTTAATTTAATCAGATTCACATACGTGAACACTTGGTTTACAACTCACTGCTCGAGAGCCAACGAAAAAACCCCCATTAAACATAATATTTGCCATTCGTTTTATCCGCTGAAAATCCCGTGAAAAAGTGCCTGCTGGCGCGCGAAAGAAAAGTCAATTGATGGAAGCTTATTAACTATAAATTATATGTAGGGTCTTTACACCTTTTAATGATGGTAGTTTGATTAATACGCAAGAGTACGTAATAATAGAATTTAATTGAATGATAATGAGTGCACGCGATTTGAGTGATAATTGTGTACTAAAGTATAGACCGCGTAGCGAGTAAAGTGCTGACACAATGATGTCAAATTTGTGCGTGCTTTGCACTGTACATGCTCCGGGGCCCGAGAAGATGTGAATGAGATGAAGGATAATGATTTACAAGATGATAGTTAACAATTTTGCTTACAAACTTAAAAAAACTAAGCTTAAGGTATTTCATTGAATTGAGTCCGAGCGGATGGCGAAGACCCTCTGCTCGTTGTGGCGATGGTAGGGCGACCCGCAGAGGTGGCAACGGGAGCTACATAGCTCACGCTAGACTCTGTCTGCTCCGTTGTGGCCTCTGCTCGCTCAGCTGTCGGAGGTGCGGGCGCTGGATGCGGCTGGCGCGCTCGTACGCGTTGCCATGTGTACAAGATGATGCAAACCACGACGACTCCACCCAAGATGTAGATGGCGACGTAATGATGAATGTCATGGAATGTCACTTGATCTGCCAGTTCCTGATTGGATTTCATTTCTTTGAGTGCTTTTTCAATCGCCTTTATGTCTTCCCGTTGTTCGGTGATATCGTCTGTCTCATTCAGTGGAGCGATGAGAGGTATAGACAGATTAATTATGTGGTTTATTGGTGGAATTTCTATGTTCATGACATCGATCTTCGTTTTAATTGTGTTTGATAATGCTCTGTGTGCATAAATCGTAAACATTCTGTCTTTGATGACGCAGTTGTCTCCCAGTGTAATGACACCTGTTTTGCTGAGTTGCTCGATCGTAAAATCGTCATCGCATATGACTCGCACACTGCATTGTCCGCAACAAAAGTAAAGATATGAATTAATTAAGTTCAAGTCAATCCAGGTATCGCGACATTCTCTTGTTTCAGTTTGACATTGATTAGATGCTTGATGTTTCAGACATAAGTTGTTGTCTGACGTCATTTGATAGACTGGCCTTTTCAGTGGGCAAATGTACTCGTCGGTGTCGTAAGGAATACATCTTTGTAAGTCGCTTGTAGACACTGGTATGTAAGAGTCTTTATGTGTATTGATAGCCAGGTATTTTGCTACAGGCACTATATTGACCATGCTTGCGTTGACTTGTTGTGGAATCTGTATGAGGTTGTAAAGCTCATAATCTTCCCTGCTCACAAGAGGAATTCTTACTTCGAAAATCAGGAACTTTCTGGTAGCTCTTGCTTTCACTTTCAATAGGTGATAGATCTTCGCCAAGTCGGTCTGAATATTATTAATCGGTAAGGCTAAGTCCTTTGAGATTTGTCCGGTTATAACATTCAGTTCGTTTTTCAACTGTGCCGGCGTTAGCAAGTGAAAGTTGAACTTTTCATAGAAAATGTTAGCCACTGTGTCAACTAGTGTCTCCTGGATTTCTTTAAGATTGGTCATGATGTTATTGGCTATGAACGTTGATAATGTGAATTCCGCTTTGTTGTCAGTGTGTTGGATTTCTTCTTTCAGTTTGCTTATGGCCGTGTTGCAATTGGTAATGTGTTGGTTGATTATTTTGTGCTGCTTGTCCAGGGTATTTTCAATCCTTTTGATGACATTTAGTTCAGCCTCCACTACTGAAGTTTGGTTTTTCCACAGATTACTGAGATGTTTTTGATTGCTTCTGATTAAGGCAATATCCTTCTGATATTGTTCGGCGAAAGTTTCATCCAAAACTCCAAACAAACTATGTGCGATGTAGCCGATGCCGTTGATAAGCCCGCGACGTCGGCGAACTTGACCTTGCTGACCAAGTAAAACATTGTTGTAGTGTTCAAGTTCGTTGTACCCGTGAAGCAGTTGTAATCGGACTACGTTGCATTGTGGTATTTGATCCCTTGAACATATGTTGTCCAGATGAGTGATAAACTTGTCCAGAAGGTTAATTCCTTGCCAATACGGAGCCATGTCGCAATAAACGACGAGTTTCCATTCTTCACGTTCCAATTTCATATTTGCGAGTTTATCAAAAAATATGTTTTTATTTTCTGCAACTTTGGAAATTTTGTATTCGCACGTTCCTGAGCAAATAAACATCAGAAGTACGAGTGTCGTAATTATGAAGTTGCACAATTTTGATGAGGTTGGCTTGGAATATTTATTGTTTGTTGCTTGACCTTCTTTGTTTTCCTTTTCTGTATCGTGGCTTTGATTATTGTCGTTGATCGGCAAGACGGATAATTTCTTAATTGGTCTCTTGAGTGAACCATTTTTCGTCCGTAGGGTCACTATTCTGACGTATCCGTCTTTCCCTGGATGAAGTTCAATAACTCTGCCCATGGGCCATTTTCCCGGGGGAAGATTAATGTCGTGAATGATGACGATGTCATTGATCTTCAAATTCTGATGAGGTTTGTGCCACTTACTGCGAGCTGATAGTTGGCACAGGTACTCAGCTCGCCATCTCTTCCACAGATCATCAAATATTTTTTGTGTGAGCTGCCATCTTGTTCGCAAGTCTCTCTCTGTCTCGATGATAGTTAGTGTCGGACCACTTGCCAAAAAGTGAGACGGTGTGAGACAGTCTAAATCCTCGGGATCTTCGCTGAGTGCGCACAATGGTCGGCTATTCAAACATGCTTCTATTTGAGCGAGTAACGTCGAATATTCTTCAAACGTCAACTTCTGATCTCCTATGACCCGCTTGAGATGGTACTTCAAACTCTTGACGGCGGCTTCCCAGAGGCCTCCGGCACTAGGCCAGGAAGGGGCATTAAAATGCCAGTTAATCTCCATACTGGTAATAGCCTCGAAAAAACTGTCATCCAAAGTGTTTTTGATATTCACGAACTCTTCGTTGAGTATTCTACTCGCTCCAACAAAGTTCGTGCCATTGTCACTATAGACATGGCCTGGGGTGCCTCTCCGAGCTGCCATCCTCCGCAAAGCTGCTAAGAACGATGATGAGGTCAGGTCCGATACTAGCTCGATGTGTACAGCCTTGGTGGCCATACAAACGAACACGGCGATGTACCCTTTTGTGGTTTTGATACCTCGGCCCTTGCTTGCTTTGACGTCGACAAACCCAGTAAAATCAACCCCTGTATGATAAAATGGTCGTGTTGGATTGCTGCGTGCAAAAGGAAGGTTGCCCATGAGTTGTTCGTGTTTGATTGGGTCGTGTTTTCGGCACTTGACGCAGTTTCGTAAGCGCTTCTTGACAGCTCGGTTTCCTCCCAGAATCCAATATTGTTGACGCAGCCATGCTTGAGTAACTCTCGCTCCCCCATGGAGTGTCATCTGATGTCCTTGTTCGATCAATAAGTCACTGAGGTGTGTGTTGTTGGGAACGATGAGAGGATGCTTCATGTTCTGACTCATTTTCGCGTTGTTCAATCTGCCACCGACTCTCAGTAGGCCGTCTTGATCCAAAAACGGGTTCAGCTTTAGCAATTTGCTCTTCGCGTCTATTTGCTTCTGATCTCGGAGACTAAATACCTCTTCCTTAAATACCGTCAGCTGTACTTGTTTGATAAACAGATGTTTAGCGATTTTTATTTCGCTGACAGTCAGATACTTCGGTTTGTGTTGATTGCGAGATATGGCGCGCAAAGTCCAAGCAAGAACACGCGCTGCTCGGTCGAAGTTGCTGAATCTGCTCAATAATTTTAAAATAATATCTTCATTTTGTTGGACTACATTACTTTTTATTGACTTCCTGATTTCTTCATATGTAATGTAAGTTGGTATGTCTTGATTGTGGTTTACTTTGAATGTTGATAGCCAGGTTGGTCCGTGCCACCAAAGAGGATGATGATGTAGTTGATTCGCTGATAATCCTCGGCTCGCGCAATCAGCTGGATTTTCGGCCGATTTCACATATCGCCAGCTTTTTGTTGGTATTATCTCCGTTATTTGTGCTACTCTGTTAGCCACGAATGGTTTCCAGCGATTCGGTTCACCATTGAGCCAACCTAGTACTGCTGTCGAATCGGACCAACCGTATATTCGTAGGTTATGGGTTGATAAACAGTTCTGGACAACTTTCATCAGTTTTGACAACAAGTGCGCAGCGCAAAGCTCCAATCTAGGCAGAGATACTGATTTGTTGACAGGCACGAGCTTTGATTTCCCTGCTACTATGACCACAGGGGATTGACACTCCGCCTTTTCCTGATTGATAATTCTGCCATAAATTACGCATGCATATGCCTTTTCTGATGAGTCACAAAACCCATGCAACTCTATGTTTGCATTTTTTGTAGTTTGAAGCCATCTTGGCACATTAATATGTTCGATTTGTGGTAACTCCTTTTTTATTTTAAGCCATTCTTCATTGATGTTTGTAGGTACTGCGTCATCCCATTGAAGATTCAACGACCAAACTTTTTGGAACAAAAGTTTCAGTTTGGTGGATACTGGAGACAGCCAGCCGAGCGGATCAAATATCTTTGAAATGTCAGATAATAATGATCTTTTGGTGGATGGTGTCAATGATGATGTGTCTATCTTAATCTGGAACTTGAATTGATCGTCCCGGGGGTGCCAGCGCAGTCCCAAAGTTTTGGTTGATTCTTGATGCCTGAATTCGAATGCTTGTTCCTTGTCTGATATTGATTCTTGTATGTTAATGTTATTAGATGACCATTTTCGCAAATTAAATCCACCAGACTTCAGTAAATTAATTAGGTCATCCTTGAGTTGTTTGGCTTCCTCTATACTGTGGTGTCCTGCCAGAAGATCATCCATGTAGAAGCATTGTTCAAGTACCGCTGATGCTGTAGGGTATCTTGAACGTTCGTCTTCTGCTAACCGTTTCAACGTCATCATGGCCAGGAATGGAGCTGCTTTGGTGCCATAGGTGACTGTAGTCAACTCATATTCTCTAAGCAATTGGGTAGGTGAGTCACGCCAGACGATTTTCTGATACTGAAGGTCCTTTTCATTACATAAGATCTGTCGGAACATTTTCTCGATGTCGGCTGTGATTGCATATTCATACTGTCTCCAGCTCAGAATCAATGTAAACAAATCCTGTTGTAAATTAGGACCGCTGTACATTAAATCATTAAGACTGTAGCCCATCGAAGTTTTCGCTGATGCGTTAAATACAACTCGCAGCGATGTTGTTGCCGAGTCCGGGCGTAAAACGCATAGGTGAGGTAAAATGCAATCCGGCAGAATTTTCTGTGCGCACTTGCGCATGTGACCCAATTTGATATATTCGTTGATGAATGTTTTGTAATCTTCGGAAATATTTTTATTACTTGAAAACTTTCTTTCCAGTTGATAAAATTGTGCTACGGCTCTTTGTTTTGATTCTCCCAATTTTTCTTTGATATCTGGCTTCAGTGGCAGTCTAACCACGTATCTACCATCATCTCGTCTTACTGTTTCCGATTGATATTGTTGAAGGCATTGATGATCCTCAGAGGACATATTAGTATCGGGTTCGGTGACATCTTCAATGCTCCAAAACCTTTGTATGTCTTGTATATTGTTCATGATAACGTTGCATTGATAAGACTTGACATTGCCGCTCAAAATCCAGCCAAGTTGAGTCTGTTGTGCTATTGGCAGAGATGAGTTTTCCTTGATTATCCACCGGTTTCCCAGCTTAAAATTATCGGGGAATTAATGTGACAAATTGTCAAGCACGCGTTATCTGCTGTGATTGGTTGAATGAATTCTCAACAGCCAATCACAGCAACTAACGCGTGCTTGACAATTTGTCACATTAATTCTCCGATAATTTTGAGCTGGGAAACTGAGGGTATGCCAGACATGATGATTTCCGAGTAAACTTCTGCTCCCAACAATAAATCGATAGGACGACAAACGTTGAAATCTGGATCTGCTAGTTGAATGTTTTGAAGATATTCCCAAGATGGTTTTGCAAAACTGTGGTTTGGCAAGTTGTTAATTAATTTCTTCATAATAACAACTTTTGTTTGGAATATATAATTCGAGTGTAATGATGACGCTACAAGACTGATAACTCCCTTACAGTTGGTTTGATTGGCACTGACTCCAACTATGACGCCTTTGCATGCTCGGCGCGGCAGTTTCAGTATTTGAGCTGCGTTCTCAGTGATGAGGGAGGCTTGAGAGCCTTGATCTATGAGAGCCCTCATTGTGTGATATTCCCCATTAGCTCCTTGTATACGGACAAGTGCTGTGGCTAGCAGAATTTCAACAACAGATTCCTTGGAAACATGTGTCACATTGCTTTGTGTGTAGTCTTCACATAACGTAGACGGTGACATATCCATGTTGCTGGACACTGCGTTTGTCTGTAGGGCATCGTGTAGTACGGTGTTATGAGTTCCATTACACACCCTGCATCTTGATTCAGAACGGCATGATTTATTTTTGTGATCAACCAGGCAATTTTTACACAAGTTGAACCTTTGCAATGTGTTTCTCTTTTCTGCTGACCCCGATTCTAAAAATGGCTTGCAGTAGAAAAGTCCGTGGCTGTCGTCTTTGCATAGTGGGCAATATTGTGTTTTCGTTGCACAACTTTTTACAGCTGAACTACGCAAAAACGATTTGTTAGAATCGTTTTTGTTGTTTAAATTATTCGATTTTGATTGATTATTTTTGCTGAATTGATGTCCTGAATCCTTGCTTCTACTCGGAGATGACGACGAGGTTGATTTGGATGAATAATGTTTTCGCCGTGTTGACTCGAGAGCAGTATATTTGTTCTCTAAAAATTTCAGAAAGTCTGCTAGAACAGGCAAGGCTCTTGGATTTTCTAATGATTGAGTGTATTCACTAAGCGTCTGAGTATCCAGCTTCAGTGTAAGTAAATGCACAACCATTGGTCCCATGGCGGCTACATCTATACCAAGATTTTTCAAGGCGTTCATGCATTCATTGATAGTGTCGAACATGTTCTTGATCTGTGTGTCGACTTGGTTTTGCATTGTAGGTAATGACAGGAGTATGTTCATGTGTGAGGTGAAAATTAGCCTGTCATTGTTATACCTGTGATTCAATATGTCCCAGCTGATGTGGTAATTTTCGGAACTGATGTTGAGATGTTGAATGATCCTTTCTGCTTCGCCTTTCAGCTTACTTTTTAATAACTGCATCTTCTGGGCGCTTGGGATGCTTTTGTTGTTATGGACAGCCTCTTGGAATAAGTCCTTGAATGATATCCATTTGTGATAGTTCCCTGAGAAGGTAGGAATATCTATTTTCGGTGTAAAATTTTCCCGATATGAAACGGAATACATTTTGCTATTGACCAACTTTTTGATGTCAACGTACCGTTTTTCGTAGTTGCTATATTCCTGTTCATACTCCTCATCTTCTGAGTACATCTCACTATCAATTTCCCAGTGCAGGGAATCGATGGTTGACCATTTTGCTTGAATGGTTCTGAGCACATCTTCGAATTCCCATTTTTCGGTGAGGCTCTCTATATCCACGCTCCTGATTGCTCGTGATAAAGCCTTGAAGTTACTCTTCTGCTTGCGGAGCATTTCTTCTAATTTACTGGCATTACCTCGAGAGACAATCTTCTTGAACAATGATGTGGATGGGGTGCCAGTTGGCTTGCTATTTGGTTGATCTGGATCAACTGACAACATGTCCGTTTGCTGTTGCTCATCCGCAGCTTCTTGATTGCGAGTATCTGATATACGCATTGATGAAGCGCTAGGCAACTTATCCCCTTGACCCGTACTAGTAGACGGTTTGTAATTTTGAATGATTTCCTGAGCTTCATTGTAGAAAATTCTTGCTTTGTCGTACATGTTCTCCGAAAAGTAGGTATAACCACGATCTTCAAACTCACACAATTGAGCATGATTTTCTTGAAACTCCCTCCAGTATGAATCCAGGATTTGCAAACGTTTTTTGATGTTAGCCGGAGTTTTGCGGTCCGCAGAATCCTTCTTGAAATTCCGCAGTTGCTGCTCCATGGCTTGAATGATTCGATCTTGATTGGCCAAAATGTTTTCCATGCTGGCGCTTATGATTGTTGTTGTATGATAGATTTTCAGTCGTTGAGTTGTAGCAGACGGATGTTACTCTATCCACCGGTCGTAGTCACAGGAGCTGTACTTCCGTGCTCACAGTTTAATCACACTGTTATGAACGCGAAATAGTCCCGCATATACGGATGCTCGAAGGACCAAAAAGATGTAGGGTCTTTACACCTTTTAATGATGGTAGTTTGATTAATACGCAAGAGTACGTAATAATAGAATTTAATTGAATGATAATGAGTGCACGCGATTTGAGTGATAATTGTGTACTAAAGTATAGACCGCGTAGCGAGTAAAGTGCTGACACAATGATGTCAAATTTGTGCGTGCTTTGCACTGTACATTATAACTTATTTAAAATAGTGTAATTAAAATGGTTTTAGTTGTTTTCAAGGTAATTTCGATAAATTAAATCATATTTTAATATTTAAACAAATTATCAGTGATTTATTATATCAAAGTAAGTTTATTATATTCTATCAGTACATAGAACTAAACTACCGTAGTAGTCAAATTGAGTACTAATAAACTCTTAAAATGACTGTATTTACATTAATTGACGTTAAAAATATTCAGATTTATTTTGTAATTGCTTACACCAGTGGGTATCCCGAGCAAATTTTTTTTAATTGATTAGTTTTGTGTATACTTCATAAATGAAAGCTTGATCTCTGCGACAGCTGTCAGTATCAACAATAGCGCACGACAAGCAATCAATATCTAACTTAAGGCGGAAACACATTACTGTGGCGTGGCGTGGCGCTGAGTGTGCACACTAAGCTGGCGTGTCGTGGCGCGCCCTGGCGCTATTTCTGAATTAGTATACAACGAACCTTTGCAACGTGTAGACGTACATAATATTAACTTCGGATTCGGATGATGATTTCGATGAAGACCTTCAATTTATTTCTATGCACCTGCCATGTTATATCTCCACCACCCTTCCACCATCTTGGTTGACTGGTAGAGAATACCTTAAGCTTTAAGTCTGCCTATGTACCTTTAAGTTGCATGAAATGTTAATAAATAAATAAATTTCTCCTAGCAATTAAACTACTTTAGATCAAAATTTAAAAAAAAACCGGCCTAGTGCGAGTCGAACTCGCGCACGAAGGGTTCCGTACCATTTTCGCAAAAAACGGCAAAAAAAAATCACGTTTGTTGTATGGGAGCCCCTCTTAAATATTAATGTTATTCTGTTTTCAATATTTGTTGTTATAGCGGCAACAGAAATACATCATCTGTGAAAATTTCAACTGTCTAGCTATTACGGTTCATGAGATACAGCCTGGTGACAGACAGACAGACAGACGGACCGTGGAGTCTTAGTAATAGGGTCCCGTTTTACCCTTTGGGTACGGAACCCTAAAAAAGAAGGCAAGGCAATTTCAAATTTAAAAGTTTTTAGAACAAAAACATAAAAAAATCGGTTTGTTTACATTTTGATTATAATGATATGCGATTATCTCGGAAACGTGTGGACCGATTTACATGATTCAAACGGATAAAACGGTTTTAGACCAAAACCTTTCATTTGACACTAACTGCATCATGAAATCTCCACAAGCAAAAATTTACGTTTTCAAGTTCCTCGCGTAATTATTAATGTATGATATCTCTTATCAATTCTTTAAAATCTATATATATATCGACTTTTAATGTTCAAATTAGGATTCTATATGATTGTACATGCTAGTTGGACATAAAACAAAACAAATACAACACTAATTAGTATCTAACAAGAAAACTGTACGTTGACGTACAAGTTCAATAAGCTCGTCGGTCATTTTCAACACGCAGCATACAAGCGTCCGCTACGAGTTCACGTCATTGAATGGCGCGCCACGAGCCACGCGGTGTAGAAACACATTTGCCTGGCGTGTCGTGTCGCGCCAGAGCGGTGGTGGGGGCTATGGCGCAATCGGTCGCGGGCAGTCCGCGCCACGCCAGGTCGCGCCACGCTGGGCCACGACACTCAAATGTGCCTCTAACCATACTAATTGTATGAAACCGATAGGCATCTGGCGCGACACGCCACGCCACGCCACAGTAATGTGTTTCCGCCTTAACGGAACCACACTTACGTGGCGTGGCGTGTCATGGCGCCTTCTGACGCAGTTGATTGGCTACAAAACACGTTGCGTTATGACGTAGGCTGAAACAGAGTCGTTTGATTGGTGGATCCTGCGCCACGCCACGCCACGACACGTAAGTGTGGTTCCGACTTTGATCGTAACAATCGTAAGTTTGACATATGTCGCAGAGATCAAGCTATCTTTTATGAAGTAAATAATATAATATAATAATAAAAATCTTTATTTATCTCGACATCAAAATACAGTGACTATCATAATACTTAACCTTGTAGGGAGAAGGGTGTCTGAGATAGGTAAGGCCCTGTGTTACAGATCACCCATTTTACATAGAGGAATAATTTAACCATGAAATAATTTACGTGTAGTCTTTACAAAATCGAAATTTAAGATTAAAGAAGAATACAATTAAATTAAATTAAATGAAAATTAAGTTTAAAGAGAATTAAAATAAAACCAAAGATAAATAAAATTTAAAATTTCAGCAAAAAATATACAAAAGAAGTTTCTTATTCCCTGAAAAGTATGTAGGTACCTACAAACAATAATTAGGTACCTATGTAACTAATGAGAATGGAGAAATGAGAAGGATATGTGCATGAGTGATTGCATAAGTGTAATGTGAGGGTGTAAATGTGTGAGTGTAAGAGTGTGAGTGTTAATGTGCGTGTATGAGTTTATGACACTGGTTTTAAAATATTTTCCGTGGAAATGTAGTCAAGGTTTAACAGCCAATTCCTTAATTTCCTTTTACAAACCTCTTTCGTATGCGTGTATAGTAAAAAGTTTATTATTCATAGAGTTTGTGGTAAATAGGTAGGTAGGTAGTAGATAGAGTTGGTGGTAAATAGGTAGGTAGGTAGGTAAATAGGTATAGTGTCTACACAACTGGGCAATAAGTAATTAAAAGGATTAATGGAAACAGGTGTGATTTCAGAATAGTGGAGCTGAGAATTTTCTTGTAGTATTGTAGTCAATACTGAGGTAGTCTTCGGCAAAGCTTGCCGAGAAGGCTAACTCGATATATTTGCTGCCAAATACTCTAAAATCATTAGAATGTGGTTCATCCGCATTCTTATGCAGAACAATGTAGTGATTAAAAAAAAATACTTTTGAAAGGCCTTAGTACCCAGGATACAAAACAACCAAAAAAAAAAAAATTTGACAGTTTTTTTCACGTCTATATGTCAAATTGTCAATGTCAAGCACATGTGGTATAATGTTGATCTTGTTCAAATCCTGCAGCCTGAGTTATATTTTCAACAAATAATTACATTAAACGTATATCATAAAACATGTCTTCATGGAAAAAGGCCGCGAAGGCCAACCAGAAGACGCACAAAGAGCGTCATCAGCCTGAATCGCGGCAACACCTGGGTTTACTTGAAAAGAAGAAAGATTACAAGAAGCGGGCAGACGATTATCATGAAAAAGGGGAAACTCTGAAGTTGTTGAGGAAACGGACGCTGGACAAGAATCCTGATGAGTTCTACTTTCATATGATAAATTCTAGAGTGAAAGATGGGGTGAGTCAACTTGTCTACAACTAAGAGATTGTGTTGTCTTGTAGTAAAGAAATTAACTATTAAAACTTCCAGAATACAGTAATCCTTTTAATATTTGTTATTATTTACATATATGTTATACATATCCGTACATAGCTAGAATGTCTGTTTTGTTTTGTAAACATAACCTATATCATCATCTGCCTAGCCTTTTTCCCAACTATGTTGGGGTCGGCTTCCAGTCTAACCGGATTCAACTGAGTACCAGTGTTTGACATGGAGCGACTGCCTATCTGACCTCCACAACCCAGTAAATGGGTAACACGGTACCCCTTGGCTAGACTGGTGTCAGATCTCAAGCATCAAAACATAACCTATATATAATTCTTTATTTATATTATATTTTTCTGTACCAGAATATGAACAACATTGTACTGTACTCAATAATGTACTGGTCAGCCTACCTTCCAGAGACTTTGAGCTTGTTAATACGGGCAAACTATCACATAATATCATGCCTGTGTTCCTGAAGGGCTGGCAGAGGTGCAACCACAGTACACACATTGGGCCATTTATGTTAAGTCCCATGTAATAGAGGGTGAGCCTATTGAAATCAACAGGGCACACATCCAGACACCGGACTGCTACTGAGAAATTCCAAATGGAAAAACCCAATAACACTTTGCCTGACCCGGGCATTGAACCCAGAACCTCATGCTCAGCGAGGTAGCACATGAACCACTAGACCAATGACAGGCAAACTAATCTGTACTATAATATTATAAAGAGGTAAAGTTTGTGAGGTTGTAGGGGTTATCTCTGGATCTACTTAAAGATGAAATTTGGCATGAAGATAGTTTGAGACCGAGGGAAGGACATAGGACAGTTTGTATTCCCTTGAGATGATAAAACACTTTTTAGGTGGGCAGAAGCTAGTACGTTATATTAAGTTAATATGTGCTGGTGTCCTCAACACCACCCCTAAACACATATTTTGCATATTCATGTGCTGGAATCATTATCCTTATTCTATCCACCCCAGCTCCTTAAGGTTGAACTAGTCGACCGCACAAACTAATTTGTGCGCGGGGTTAAAATGCATGCTATCTTATCCGACAACACGTGCGAAAGAAATAGATGCTGTGATGAGCAGTAAGAAGCTAGTTCGCGTATGAATTAGCACTTTTGCAAATTTGTATCGAAATGGATGATGATTTAGGACGAAAACGAGCACGCGATATTTTATAATCAGACCTTTGGGAGTCTAGATATCATGAAAAAACAACTATATGTATATTTATAAAATAACATTATTTGCATTGTTGAATTACTAATCTATCCCTGTATGGAGGCCGTTTTGCAATTTTCCTTCTTCTTATGGTATTTATTGCCGCCCAAACATGCGTTAAAATTAGTGTTGAAATATGGAACTTTCGACGCTCATAACTTTCAAATATATTTTTTTTTACATTTTTGTTTCCATACAGGACTAGATAATGATGAAACAAATTGATATCATTTTTTATTTTGAACATACAACGTCAAACAGTGGAGTAATCTCTAGACTACGTTTGTATGGAAGAATTTTCGACTAGTGTATCCTTAAAGAAGGCCAGCAGTGCCTTGGTGTTGCTACCTATTTCTATAAGGTACCCGGGTCACTAAAGTATTTCGCCCTGAAACTAGCGATTACTGGGCAGCTTAGGAGCAGGTGTACTGCTGTCTCGTCCTCCCCTTGCATGCTCTGCAGAGTGAGCTTTCCAGAATCCCTATGATAAAAAGTTGCTTATTAAAGATATATGTTATATTAACCTTATAGGAGCACCATGAAGTTGAAAAGGTGGATGAGCACTCAACGGAGCAGGTGAAACTGATGCAGACACAGGACATCAAGTACATTAATATGAAGAGGACTATAGAAAGCCGGAGGATCAATAGACTACAAGTAAGTTTTAGTGTTGGTTTATTGACTGACATTGTGTATTTTTTCAAAACAAATCTTTCACTTCATAAGGTGTTCATGTGCCTTTAATTTTAGAGCTACAATCACTCAATAATAATTCATTCAATAGGCTAAACCCAAATAATATTTTAGATGCTTCAAGAAATAAGATTAGGTTTTTTTTCATCATCAGCATCAGCCTTTTAATGTTCCCACAGCTGGGACACAGGCCTCCTCTCTGTGTGAGGGAATGAGCCTTAATCTACCACGCGGGCCCAGCGCGGATTGGTGGATGTCACATGTCTTCGAATTTTTGGTTCTAGGACATCCGATCCGGTCTCCTCACGATGTTTTCCTTCACGGTTTTGAGAGCAGTGGTGATGAAATCATTTATACAAAGTAAAGCGCCTGCCTGGGTTCGAACCCACGACGTACGAGACGTAAGTCGGTGCCGTTGCACATGGGCCACCACTGTTTTCTTTTTGGTATCAGTTTATATCCTCTTTTGTAGTAAAATAAGTGGAATGAATTATTTCCTGGCCTTCTTTTTTCTTCGGGCTATAATTCCAGTTTATTTTGGGCCTGCTTTCCCAGTGCACACTTCCTTGTGTGCCACACATCACTTTAACCAAAAGAAAATTAGTATATTTGATAACATTAATATCTTTCTAGGCTCAACTCCACATGACGGATGTAGCAGAAGTAACTCCAAACAATCACACATTCTTCGTAGAAGAGGGAGAAGACAAAGATTTTGACGTGGCCAAGAGACTGGATACACACCCAGCGTTGCTGGGCAGAAAGTCCAACAGACCCAGGATGGCAGACCTGGATAAAATTGAACTGCCTGATGTTAATGATGAGGTTGGTATAATTTTATCAATTAGAATTTAGTTTTTTTTTTTTTTTTTTTTTTTCTGTATCCTGCTCAGCGCAACAATCTGTCTTTAGACATTTGGCTGCTCCAATGTTTGAATTCATTCTGTAATTGGTCTTTGTAGAATTTGAATTTAGTAATCTGTTTCTTTTTTGGTTTTGTCAACTACACTTACAAACACTACGCTATGCAAATGATAAAACTTTGAAAACCACTCTTATTGATGCAAAGTAAATACTAATCATGGATAGGAGAAGTTAATCATGGATGTAATGAAATTATGCTGTTCAAGTGTTCACTGAAACTGTTGATCTGTTTATAGCGGCGTTTCTTATTTAGAAATGAATTCAGTTTCATTCGGAACCTCAGATCAAATAAAAAGTCAAGATGGAATGTTGCAAACAACAAAGTGACGCCGGTTCAAACTATGCCTTGCCGTACAAAACTCAATTACACGCACTCACGTACAACGAAATTACGCCTTAGCTTGTCATTCGAGCTCACAGATCAAATAATAAAGCTCAACTGACAAGCTAAGGGGTAGTTTTGGTGTAATTGAGTATTTATCGGCAAGGCATAGTTTGGAACCGGCTTCACTTTGTTGTTTGCAACGTTCCATCTTGACTTTTTATTTGATCTGAGTTCGGAACATGAATTTTGCATGGTAACTAGAACTACCAATTGCTAAAAATTCCTCCTAGTAAATGGGCCTAAATTCACTATTACTCATTACTAGAGACCGGATTATATGCATTTGCATATTTACCCCATTCACAAAGCAAATTGCATATTATATCTAATATCTAGTGATGATGCATATTTTCGTGATATTTATTAAATTTTTGGTTGGTTACCCTATTGATAAGTGTAATAATAGTTTCTTTAACCAAAATTTCCTCACAAACACTAAAAATTTTTACTTATAAAAATATTTTGATTGATATACATATATATTTATATTTAGAACACCTAGGTACCTACCTGATTGCTTAGTGTGTGTCTAGTGTTTTAGTGCATTGTTATCGTCTACAAAGTTGTTACATTTTGGTATTGATAATTTATGATTGAATAATTAATTGTATGCTGATTTAGAAATAAAAAAATTAAAGCCTGCCACTTTTTCCTTTTACGCTTGTTTCATGCATATTTCAAGCTTTTTATTAATGTAAAATATCTTATGTTTCATAAATCCGGCCTTTACTCTTTACCCTCTGTAGACCACAGCATAAAAACCTGTGCAAAATACAAATAGAATTTGGTCTTACTTTTATTCAATTTCCCATTTCCAGACACTAGAATCAATGAAAAAGAAGAAACAGAAGATCTACAGCGAGCTATCAAAGAGGATAGAGAGGGAGAAAGAGTTGACGGTGATCCAGCAGAAGATGGAGCTGAAACGTCACCTGCAAGATGTCAAGATCATGAAACCTAAGAGGTTAAAGCCTGGCACCAAGAGTTCAGCACCTGTGTATCAGTTCCAATATATGAGGAAGAAGTGAAAACTGACTATTTTATTTTAACACACATACCTTTTCCCATGGGGAGGGATGGAAAAAACTACAGAACGCCACATGCTACAATCCGGTACTTACATATTACTTACCCTTACACAGAAACTCTTGAAAAGAAGATTAATTTTATCCCATGTGCTCTGGAGAAGTGGTTCACTATGAAAGATCTCAAACTAAATTTAAAAAAGACGCAATGTTTATTATTTAAATCCACCATGAAGAACAACGATACTGTCAAAGTACAGTTTTTTTTTTGTAGTAGTTAATGTGGACAATGCAAATTTTTTTGGGGTACAAATAGCTGCAGTTTTAAATTGGAAGAAGGAATTGGAAGTGGTCGCTAACACTATGAGTAGTGCTTGCTATGCTCTCAGGAGTCTTAGAGATGAATTAACCACTGCTCACCTCAGAATGGTATATTTTGCACTCATAGAGTCTAGACTTAGATATAGAATAAAGTTCTGGGGCAACAGCTACCTATATAATATTAATGCTGCTTTCGTTATGCAGAAAAGAGCCTTGAGAACTATGCTTCGCATTGAACAAACGGAGTGTTGTAGAGATCATTTTAGGAAACTGCACATTCTCACAGTACCATGCCTCTATATTCTGGTCCTGCTTAGTCATTTTATTAAAAATATCCATAAGTTTGTGACAGAAGAACAGAGACATATCAGAATAAAAACGCGGAGAAGGGATCTACCTAATTTCATACAGCCTAAACTTAATGTCGTTAAACATGCCTCAAGAGTGCAATCAGTGAATATGTACAATAAATTGACTGTACAATTTAAAAACTATGAATCCAAATTAATTCAAAAGAAAATTAAAGTAATTGTGTAACGAATATAAATATCATTACATCTTTAAGCGACATCTTGTGCCAAACATGAGAACCAGCTTGGGTGTGTCACCAGTTGATCGTGTTGTGACACTGGATGGCGTTGCTATCTGGAGGTACTAATTAATGATAATATAAAATATAAGAATTTGGATGTATCAATTTAATTCAACAAACACACAATTCAACACTTAAATAATAAATTATTAACTTCTTTAAAATATTTACATAAAGAAAAACCATAGACTTAACGGGTCTATTGGTCCATAAACTCTCAATGTCTATGACTGACAAGAGTGACATTTCTTTTTCATTGGAATACTTGAGAGTGTCATAGACATACTAAATAATATGGACTGGAAATACCTACGAAAAAAACGTGCCTAAACCTCAAAATGTCTCATAAAATGGCCGCCGATTCTAAGGTTGTGTCAATCAAGCAACACACACACACTCACAAATCTCAATAATACAATATGTAAACAACCATTTGACAGCAGGACTACCACGAACACAACCACAAAATTCGGCACATAAAATGGCGAATATGGCACGTACCTACAACCGTCACTACGTCATAACAAAATGTTGCCATAATGAGCAACAACTGAAATATTGTTGTCTCTTTCATCAAATACGATTACTACATTAGAAAGAATGAAACAAAACGATGTTTCACATTCTGTATCGTATTTTACTCATATTTGTATAAGCTAATGTATGTATAGAACATCGCGGCGCCTCCATATATTTCCTATCTCAATGGAGAGTGTCCACCTGCGAAAAAAAATTCATCCTAAAAAGCGCTCAAAAAAGCAATTAGAATTACCCGTAGGCGGCAGGGAACCAGCCCCAAATATAAGTAAAGAATGTGTCAGCAGGCGCTGTGAGTATTAGTTGAATTAATCTAAATTGCCATACATGTGCGTGTTTGATGCTCCTTAAGCATTCTTCTCCTTGGCAGGGCAGTCTAGGATTAATTTTTAAATATAAATAAGAAAATGGTCAACTACAACTACTATTATTAAGAAGAACAGTAGTTAAACTACAGCAACGGGTTCCGAATACAGATGGCACTTTGCTTGTACGAGGTTGGATTATAGCTTCCCAGGCGAATGATACTGCTTGAGACAGGGAAAACAGGACAGAGAAAATTAATGGGTAAATTGTATCCCACATAAAAGTAAGTTTAACTAAATTAGTTGAACAAACTGTGTGACTTTTACTTCATTTAACTTCATGCGAAACCATACCTTATCTAGTCTCATGCTGATCACCTACTCCTGAGTTAGTTGGTGAGTAAGGCTGAAAAGGATACCATACAATTGTTGTTGAAGAAATTTTATTACAACATAGAAGAGTTTCTCAAAGATAAAAGTAGTTCGAACTAATATGTAATTGTATTTAAGTGACTTTAGAGTAATGTATCCAGCATTCTATCATGACGTTACATCATAATTAATTTTATTGACATACATTTCTTGAAATGAATTTATATTGATTTTGAATTGATGTTGGGTGTAATTATTACTTTAATATGACTAATAATGTTAGGACCAATAATAATAATAATAAGCCCCCTAAACAACCACACGTCCTGATTGACCATCTAATCACGTGGGGGGCGGACACACGATTGAGAAATTACTGGCGCGGCTAACGTGGCTCTGGAAACCCATTCAACATGGAGACACGTTCAAAAAGAAAACGTATAGGACCGCTGCCCGGGGGCGATCGCCGGAGCGCACCTGGAGCTGATGCTGGGTGTCACAGCATGCGAACCGTCAGCGGTCAGGAGTTGAGCAGGCGGGCTCCCACCGACAAAGATACTACAGCCGAAATCAGTGACGATGGTGACAGACTGACTAACAGGACAGACACCCCTGTAGAACCGTATAGTCCAAGCACAGTGTCTTACACACCTTCAAGAACATCATCGCCATCTATATCATCGTCACCATCTTTACCATCGTCACCCCCCATTAATATTTTAAATACAGTTCCACCCACACCAGCCTTGAATGTTGCGCGGGAAGTATCTAACTTCTTACCCGCGTCCACCAAGGCTGGTAAAACAAGAGTTCGCATGAGATGGAGTAAAGAAGTAAACTTATTTATCATGCGAATCTATCTATACATAACTAAATTAGAGACCGATATGACCACCTACAGACAACAACTGCACTCACTTTTCACACGACAATACCCAGAAATTACAGCTACGGAGCAGAGAATATCAGATCAAAGAAGAGCTATAGTTAGGAATAAACTCTTATCGCAAGAAGTTATAGACCAACTAAAAGAAGAAGTACAAACACAAATACTACAGGAAGAATCAGTAAATTCTGCAGACGATAACACCATCAGTCAAAACATAGGCGAAAGTTCTCTTCAAGAACAACCACAAGCGCTCGTTCAGTTATAATCTATTAATTCTATTGATTCTCAATCTCTACCATACAACCAATCGCAACCATACACGCAAACCTCACATATATCTACACAAACTGAATATTTAACCCTTACGCTAGAAAATGATATTCAAACTCTAGTTGTCACAGATCAAAATCTTACAACAGATACGTATATTCAAGAAATTCATGACAAATTTAGAAGAAAAATAGCACAATTCTCTGGAATGGACCCAGCAGCTCGACCTAAATTACCCAAACTTAAATACACCCCTGAACTATTTCGATTACTTAATTTATTTAATGAAAATATACTCGGACAATTTTTTATTTATTTATTCTTCAACAAATTTACATTTGTGTCGAACAGTGGTTTTAACAATAGATATAACACAACACTTTAACAATCATCACAAAGCCAGGCAAAAAACCAACACCACATTCCATATTGGTCCCAACATTATCAGTCTTAATATAGTAATAATTATACCCAACAATCCAACCCAACATCAATTCAAAATCAATATAACCTAATTTCAAGAAATGTATGTCAATAAAATTAATTAAGATAGAATGTCATTATAGAATGCTGGATATAATAATCCAAAGTCACTAAAATATTATCACTTAATAGTTCGAACTACTTTTATCTTTGAGAAACTCTTCTATGCTGTAATAACATTTCTTCAACAACAATGACTTTAATTTTCTCTTGAATTCATTTGGATTCATAGAGTTTTTAAATTCTACCGGCAATTTATTGTACATATTCACTGATTGCACTCTTGAGGCATGTTTAACGACATTAAGTTTAGGCTGTATGAAATTAGGTAGATCCCTTCTTCGCGTTTTTATTCTGATATGTCTCTGTTCTTCTGTCTCAAATTTATGGATATTTTTGATAAAATGACTAAACAGGACCAGAATATAGAGGCATGGTACTGTGAGTATGTGCAGTTTCTTAAAATGATCTCTACAAGACTCCGTTTGTTCAATGCGAAGCATAGTTCTCAAGGCTCTCTTCTGCATAACGAAAGCAGTATTAATATTGTATTGGTAGCTGTTGCCCCAGAACTTTATGCTATATCTAAGTCTAGACTCTATGAGTGCAAAATATACCATTCTGAGGTGAGCAATGGTTAATTCATCTCTAAGACTCCTGAGAGCATAGCAAGCACTACTCATAGTGTTAGCGACCACTTCCAATTCCTTCTTCCAATTTAAAACTGCATCTATTTGTACCCCTAAAAATTTTACATTGTCTACAATATCTACTTTATTCCCTAATAAATGAACTTTGATAGTATCGTTGTTCTTCGTGGTTGATTTAAATAATATACATTGCGTCTTTTTTAAATTTAGTTTGAGATCATTCATAGTGAACCACTTCTCAAGAGCACATAGGATAAAATTTATCTTCTTTTCTAAATTTTCTATATTGTCGCTAGCTATAATAGCGCTCGTGTCATCGGCAAAAACTATAAGTTTAGTATCATCTGAAATACTTTTCATGTAAGCTATCAGATCATTTATAAATATTATAAAGAAGATAGGGCCTAGAACTGATCCCTGTGGTACGCCTTTATTTATTATAACTGTGTCTGATTTGTGTAGTTTTTCATGCCCATCTTTTTGAACAGTTTTAATTACCACATACTGCATTCTATTATGTAAATAGGATCTAAACAAACTCAAAACATTTCCCCTAATGCCATAGAAATCTAACTTATTAAGAAGAATGCCATGTTCCACCGTATCGAACGCAGAACTAAGGTCGAGGAAAAGTCCTGCTACTTTTAGTTTAGCATTCAACTTATCCACCACACCATCAATTAGCATGTCAATAGCATCTATTGTTCCTACATTATTTTGATAACCAAATTGATGGCCGGCAATATTATATGTATAGATAACAGCAATTTCTTTCTGACGACGCACAACTTTTAGACATTCATTTAATGATATATTGCACAGCGGTAGTTATATCTGAAGAGCTTAATTTGAAAATCACAGACCACACAGTAAATACATTAAGAAGACACAACAAAGAACCAGCGTGGCAACAAAGGCTAGAAAAAGACATCGAAAAATTGAGAGCAGATTGTGGCAGACTTACACATTATATCAACGGTTGTAGATCAAATAAAGTAGTAAGAAGAGTTGAGGCCAATTACATGCTTACCCACGATATACAAAATATTAACTTCAGCAATAACGAGAAAGATTAACTCACACATAGAACATTAATAACATCATAACCGAGGAACAGAAGGGATGGCGGCAGGCCCATATGGGATGCAAAGAACAGCTAATTATTGATTCCACTATACACAAACATGCAACTACAAAAAACAGAAATCTTCATTGCACCTAAATTGATTACAAAAAAGCTTTTGACAGTGTCCCTCATTCCTGGTTGATTAAAATATTAGAGATTTATAGAATAAACCCAAAAATTATTGACTTTCTGCGCCGTATAATGTTACAGTGGAAAACCACACTTCAGTTAAATAGCAGACACAATACCATTACAACTCGACAGATATCTATTAAAAAAGGTATCTATCAAGGTGATTCTCTGAGCCCCATGTGGTTTTGCCTTGCCCTAAACCCTCTGTCACATTTACTTCAGAGGTGTAAGGCTGTATATTGCCTCAAGCACACTTCACAGGAAACAACAGTATCACATCTTATATACATGGATAACATAAAATTGTACGGAAAAACTGAAAAAGGTATGAAAAAATTAGTAGAAGTAACAGCAGAGTTCAGTAAGGATATAAATATGCAATTTGGTCTAGATAAGTGTAAAACCCTTCACATTGTGAGAGGCAAGTTACGACCCGTGGACTATGTAGTAAATAACACCGATACTATAACAGCAATGGAGCCGACAGACTTATTTAAATATTTAGGGTACGCGCAACTAAAGGGACTCGATCATGTAAGAATTAAAAACTCACTAACTACAGAGGACAAGAGAAGACTTAACGCCATTTGTAAAACCCAACTTTCCAGTAAACATCTAACTAAAGCTATAAACACATTGGCATTTCCTGTGTTAACATACTCATTTGGAGTTATAAAATGGACCAAAACCGACACACAACAATTAGAACGAATTACTCGAACAACTCTTACTAAACACAATAACTTGCATCCTAAATCAGCCATAGAAAGACTAACCATCAAACGACAACATAGAGGAAGGGGCCTTATAGACATCCAGCACCTTTGGCGGAAACAAAGTAGTCGGCTAAAAACATTTTTTCATGGCAAATCTCGTACTAGTAATATACATAAAGCCATTGTAACCAACGATATCAACTATACTCCACTTAACTTAAACGGTCAGATAGATTCAGAAAGTACTACCAATGAAGACCCGCAGGCATGTGCATAACTCCAGCTTCCTCATAAGTGTTAGAATAATTCTATCTATGCCAATATTTCAGGTTTAATATCAGCAATCAAAGTACCAAGTCTTTATTTAGCTGCCACGAAAACTTCGCTAATATGTGTCGTTTAGTATGAGTCAGCTGGAGTGACGTCACCCCAGCTTCCTCATTCAATACAGGCAAACTAGTGATGTTAGGGTTTTGGACTATAGTCAAAAAAATAAGGCATAATAGCTGCACATGGAAGGAAAGAACTGAACGATAATACTTAAAAAGTGTTGAAACTATGATAAAAAAACATGTGTGTAAGCTGATGTGACGTCACCCCAGCTGCCATGTCATATCTTCTTAACAAAAGAAGATACGATTTTGTATTATAGCTCAAAAATTAAGGAATAATAGCTGCGATTGGCAGCAAAATTTTCAAATCTGTAGTCAAAATACTCCATAAGTTATTAAACCGACAGATATGTGTAAGCTGGAGTGACGGCACCCCAACTGCTCATATCATATCTTCCAAACAAATGAAGATATGATTATGCATTATAGCTTAAAACATAAGAAATAATAGCTGCCATAGGCAGCAAAATTTTCAAATCTCTAGTCCTTGTAGTTTCCACGTAGTAAACAAAAAAATGGTTTCCGCGCGAAAAGATCAAATTATTACTTCGGAGGAGATACGGAGCGGCGCTGCCGTTCTGTGCGCTACAACAGCGCTAAGCTATAAGTAAAACCGTTACATATTATACATATCTACATATTGTTACAGAATTATATTTAGTTATGCTGCTTTGCTATTGAAGAGGCGCCTTTTACACAGCACTTTACAAGTTAAGCACGATTGTCTGGCCGTAAATATGACTATAAAAACCTGAATACTTACATAGTACCTACGATTCAAGTTTGTAGTCGGCTCCCAGTCTATAACCTAGTTTAAACTACTTCAAACTGATAATATAGCGCAGAGAACGGCAGCGCCGCTCCGTACCTCCTCCGAAGTAAAAATTTGATCCTTTTGGCGCGGAAACCATTATTTTGTTTACTACGTGGAAACTACAATACTAGAGATTTGAAAATTTTGCTGCCTATGGCAGCTATTATTTCTTATGTTTTAAGCTATAATGCATAATCATATCTTCTTTTGTTCGGAAGATATTATATGAGCAGCTGGGGTGCCGTCACACCAGCTTACACATATCTGTCGGTTTAATAACTTATGGAGTATTTTGACTACAGATTTGATAATTTTGCTGCCATTGGCAGCTATTATTCCTTAATTTTTGAGCTATAATACATAATCGTATCTTCTTTTGTTCAGAAGATATGACATGGCAGCTGGGGTGACGTCACATCAGCTTACACACATGTTTTTTTATCATAGTTTCAACACTTTTAAGTATTATCGTTCAGTTCTTTCCTTCCATGTGCAGCTATTATGCCTTATTTTTTTGACTATAGTCCAAAACCCTAACATCTCTAGTTTGCCTGTATTGAATGAGGAAGGTGGGGTGACGTCACTCCAGCTGACTCATACTAAACGACACATATTAGCGAAGTTTTTGTGGCAGCTAAATAAAGACTTGGTACTTTGATTGCTGCTATTATGCCTGAAATATTGACATAGACAGAATTATTCTAACACTTATGAGGCAGCTGGAGTTATGCACATCCCGCAGGCCCAAAAAACTGAAGATTGGAAGAAAAAAGTTCTTCACGGCCGGCATCCTCATGACTTAGAACAATCTCACATAAATAAATTAGCGTCCAATAAATGGCTCAATATTGGTAACTTATTCCCAGAAACTGAGGGATTTAATAAAGCGATTCAAGATCAGATCATTAACACAAAAAATTACAGAAAATACATAATAAAAGATCCTACAGTAACCAATGATAAATGTCGAAGATGCCACATCCAGCCAGAAACCATTCAACATATTACTGGCGCCTGCACAACACTCACACAGACTGACTACACTCACAGGCATAACTAGGTAGCGAACGTAATCCATCAAAAACTGGCTCTCAAATACACTCTCATACAAAGGACTAATACTCCTTACTATAACTATGCACCACAAACCATTTTAGCAAATACCACACATAAGCTCTACTATGGCCGCGCCATTCTCACCGACAAGACCATTCACTATAATAGACCGGACATAACCTTGCAAGATAAAGTAAATAAAGTAACTTACCTGATAGACATCGCAGTCCCCAATACGCACAACATTCAGAAGACAATCACTGAAAAAATAAGTAAATACGCAGAACTCAAGGACGAAATAGTTAGAATATGGCGGCAAGAAAAAGTTTATGTAGTCCGCATAGTCCTTTCTACAACAGGCGTTATTCTAAATCACCTTCTCCATAGTCTGAAGTTACTTGATCTAAACGAAAATCTCTATATCACCCTCCAAAAAGCTGCCATCTTAAACACATGTCGAATTGTCAGAAAGTTCATGCAAATTGATGAAAACGAAATAGGTCAACATCATTCATCCTCAACATAACACACCACACGCTGTATTTATGCCTTGCGTCATTAGTTGGACAGTCATAGAGCACCAGGCCCCCTGTCCCACCTAAGCCTTTTATAGGCCCTTTATACAAATAAGGTACCTGTATCAAGGCAACGTCGTATGTATTAAGCTTCAGTTGCCGAGCCAGAAGGGCAGTAGCGGCTCTGCAATGATGCAAATTGATTTGTACACACCTTAGTCCCTCCATCTTGGATATTTTGATGGGTTTGTGCTGTTGTTGGAGTGCCTCAGTTTTGAGGCTCCTCCTCCATCGCATCCTCCTCTAGAGCAGTTGGCGATTCAATCTCCAGGGTATCGAGGCCCTCAAGGATGTCATCCTCGAGGTCCGCCTCTGACGCCCCGGTCTGGATCTCTGCCTCCTGCGCTACGTCGTGAACAGCGATCTCGTCGATGGCCTCTTCACACTGCGGTGGACCATCTTCGGAGGAAGAAAACAAGCTCATGCAGATGATCAATGAAACGAAGACAGCTTGTCATATTATTAAAACAATAATCAGCGACAATGGAGGAGAATTCAAAAATGTAGCCATTGAGAAGATACCCCACTCGCATGGTATACAGCACCGGTTTACAATGTCATATACACCAGAGCAAAACGGCAGCCTGATTGTGTAAGTGAATTCGGCAAAGGAAACAATCTGTTTCTTTCCCAAAATCGACTTTTTGTATTGCGCAAAGTCGTTTTTGGGAAAGAAACAGATTGTTTCCTTTGCCGAATTCACTTACACAATTAGGCTGCTGGTCCAGTAATCGAGAAAATCGAACCCTCGTAGGAGCCGCTCGCACTATGATGCTCGCTCACAAAGAACTCCCACTTGCCTGTTGGTCAGAGCTTGTTAACACTGCAGCGTACATCCTGAACAGAACTGGGCCAACTTCTCAAGAAGGAAAGTCACCATTTGAGCTGTGGTTTGTAAAGAAGCCGTCCATAAAACATCTGAGAGTCATTGGAACAGAATGTTTTGCACATGTTCCCAAACAGAAGCGAACAAAGATGTCAAAGAAAGCTCAAAAATGTATTTTAATTGGATATGATGGTGATGATGGCTATCGATTACTGGGATTTAATAATAAAAATGAACCGTCAATGATCCGCTCGAGAGATGTTACATTTAAAGAAACTCTAATAAAATCAGTTGGATTGGAATCAGATATATCAGAGCAAGACGATGAACGCACTACGACAGAAATCGAACTCAACTTTCCAAAGTCTCCACAAAATCAACCAATGTTTGAAGCAAGGGAGGATATACCACAACATACGGAAGTATTGCCTCAAACATCTACTGATTTAAGTCTAGAAGAGGAACATCTGGACGAGTCGTCTCTTGAACCAGATGGGTGTCAAATAAATTATTCAGAAGAAGATCATGATGATATCCCTGATACTAGAACACTTCGTGACAGGTCTAAACTACAGGCTCCAAGCAGATATGATGACTTTATTGTCTCTGCTTTGATCAATGATGAGCCCACGACGTACGAAGACGCTATAAAAAGTCCACACAAGACTGAATGGCTCGAGGCTATGAAAAGCGAATTTAAATCTTTAAATGCCAACAAAACTTGGATTTTGGTAGATCTGCCAAAATATAGAAAACTATTATCTTGTAAATGGGTCTTCAAGAAGAAAATAAATGCCGACGGAAGCCTTGACAAGTATAAAGCACGACTCGTGGCAAGAGGCTACACGCAAGAGAAAGGAATTGATTACGATGAAACATTCAACCCCGTAGCTAGATTGGCGACAGTCAGATCAATTCTAAGTATCGCAGCAAACGAAGGGCTAACTCTCATGCAGTTTGATGTTGCCACTGCATTTCTGAATGGCTCACTTGATGAAGATATCTTTATGAATCAACCAAAGGGATTTAGCGATGGCACAAACAAAGTTTGCAAATTGAAGAGAAGTCTGTATGGACAAGTCCCACGTTGTTGGAATAAATGCATAGTTGACTATCTCAAGACAATCGGCTTTAAACAGTCAGACACTGATCCTTGTCTATTTATTCGATTGGTTGTAAATAAACAATAAAAAATTGAGAGTAGAACTATAATAGGACTGTATGTTGATGATGGTTTGATTGCCTCCACTAATCAAAAGGAATCCTTAAAATTTTTGGCTGAACTAAAGAGAGAGTTTAAGATTACCACGAAGCCAGCTTCCTACTTTCATCGGCTAGAAATTAACAACCACAAAGATGGTTCCATCAAGGTCTCTCAAAAATTGTATACCAAGAAGATTTTGGAAAGATTTGGAATGAGTGACTGTAAGGCAATCAGCACCCCAATAATTAAAGAAGGACAGTCAGATACGGAGCCGGACAATGAACAAGCCAAGTTTCCGTACAGGGAGGCTGTCGGTGCACTGGCATACCTAATGACAGGAACCAGACCAGACATTTCATATGCCGTAAGCGTGGTATCTAGAACACTTGACAATCCAATTAATGAAGATGTTCGTAAGGTGAAACGCATATTTCGTTACCTTAAAGGAACACCAGGTTCGGCAATCGTTTACAAAAAGGGACACAAACCCGGAGAGTTAGAATGCTACAGCGACTCTGATCACGGTGGGGATCAAAGTACAGGCCGTTCGACTTCTGGAATTATGTGCATCTATGCAGGAGGAGTGATCTTTTGGGCAAGTCGCAGACAGACATCTGTAGCGATCTTGAGCACAGAAGCCGAAATAGTCGCAGCAAGCGAAGCAGCAAGAGAGATAGTTTGGCTGAGAAGACTTTTCAATTAGATAATGACACTGAATGATATCCCAATTTTACAAATTGATAATGATGCAGTTATAAAGCTTGCGTAAAACCCAGAATTGCACAGAAGGACGAAGCAGATTGCGATTAGACAATTCTATGTCAGAAAATTAGTTACTGATAAAGAATTACTAGTCAAATATGTTCCTACTGAATACCAATGTGCTGATATTCTGACTAAGCCTGTTTTCAAACCTAGATTGGAATTTATTTATGGGCTGATTGGGTTAACGTTATAGAGTTTTCCAAAAAGGGAGGATGTTAGAAAAGGGTTTTAGCAAACTCCAAACTCTATAGTACTGGCTTTATATGTTTTCTATTTTATTTGATGTGTCATTTTGATTTGTTTACATTCTGTCAGCATTCTGTCAATATATTATTATGAATACCTCAACAATCCCCAGTTGACCAATTTCGGCGAAAGCCGTATTGGCGGTCACTGAGGATGTCGTTGTCTTCTAGGTATGCCAGGAGCGTATTGTTCAGCACACGTTCCATACTCTTACAGAGGATAGATGTTACCGAGATGGGTCTGTAGTTGGCCGGGTCAGCCCGACTACCCTTTTTGGGCACGGGCTGATCGTTAGCTTGCTTCCAAGCCTTCGGCACCTTTTCAGTCACTATCGAAAGGCCATATAGGCGTGTCAGGATCGGAGACAATTCAGGCGCAAACGTTTATAGTACAATTGCCGGTATCCCGTCGGGGCCACTAGCTTTGTTCACGTCAAGGTTACGCAACACCCTAAAGACTTCCCTCTGATGGATGCAAATATCTGACATACTCGTCCCACATCCGGAGGGGGCCGCGTGCCATCCGAGTTCAGACGTGAAGATTCCGCAAAAAGGGAGGCAAACAAGTTTGCCTTGTCCTCGGCGGAGTGGGCCAGTGACCCGTCGGGTCGCAGCAGTGGTGGTAGTGAGGTGCGACAGAAGTTTGATTCAACCGACTTAGCCAGGGACCAAAACACTTTGCTACCAGCAGGGTATGAAGCTAGTTTGTTCCCGATTCTGCTAATATGGTCAAAACGTGCCCTTCGCTTCGCCTTTTTGTAGGACTTGTCAGCCCTATTGAAGGTTCTCTTCTTCTGAGTTACGTCATTTGTCAACCCATGCCAGGTAAACCTTGTGTTTAACTGCATTTGCGCGGTTTCACTCGGCACTAAACCATGGTCGTTCAATACCGGACATCGCTACGTCAGAGAATGGAATGTAATACCAAATCCAATCCCTGCCGCAACACTTCAATCACGGCGTCAGCGCATGACGAGGGATCTTCCGAAAAGAAGCAAGTGGGCCGCCAAGGATTGCATGCGAAGAAAGATCGCATATCATCCCAATCTGCTGACTTGTACCGCCAAACCCGCCGGGTACCTCTTGGGCTGGGATCGGGCGGGGAATAGACGGACACAGACTTCACCAGACAGTGGTCGGAACTACCCAAAGGTGATTTATTTATTATTTATTTATTGTTATGGCACTCCAACAAATTGTTCACAATAACATTGACAATAGAATAATCACAATTGACTAATAGACTATAGCGAACTTTTCACTTAAAGGTGTGCACAGCACTAGCAGTTAAAGACTCTATATAATATCAAATAAAAAAATGACAAAACAAGAATTAAAAAATTGATAGCAATATGATAATTGAGAATAATAAAAAGCAAATTACAAAAAATCTATAAATAATTACTAATAATAATAATATGTACAAACACTTCAACACCTCAATGTATCGGTAGTCGATCTGGCACCGTTGGAGAGACTGCAGTACAGCCCAAGTCTCGATCGAATCGAAGGCTTTCTCGTAGTCCACAAACGCTAAGCAGAGAGGCAGGTTATACTCTTCGGTCTTCTGTATAACCTGCCGCAGCGTATGTATGTGGTCTACGGTGCTAAAGCCTTTTCGGAATCCGGCTTGTTCGGGAGGCTGGAAATCGTCAAACCTGCGCGCGAGACGATTCGTGATGACTCTTGAAAACAACTTGTAGACATGGCTAAGAAGTGAGATGGGCCTATAGTTCTTCAGCCGGGCATTGTCACCTTTTTTGAAGAAGAGGACCACCACACCCCCGCACCATGCCTGTGGCGTTTTGCCCTCGAGTATGACGGAATCAAACAGCTTCTGAAGGGCCTTAAGGACCGGTTTTCCACCCGCCTTCAGGAGTTCAGCCGTGATTCCGTCGTCACCCGGCGCCTTGTTGTTTTTGAGCTGTTTCAGAGCCATCCTAATCTCGTACAGGCTGACGTCCGGGATATCTTCGGTATAGTGTCGGGTCAATCTAGCTCTTGGGTCGTTTGCTAGATTCGCAATGGGTTTACTGGTTGACGTGTACAACTGCCCATAGAAACTCTCGATCTCCCTCAGAAGCTCCGGTTTGGCGGATACAATCCTGCCATCATCGGTCTTCAGTTTTGTGAGCTGGCTCTGCCCAATAGACAGATCTCTTGCAAAGATCTTGGAGCCTTTATTCCGCTCGATAGCATCTTCAATGCTTTCGGTATTAAAGCGGCGGAGGTCGGTTCTCAAGGACTTTGAGATCCGTCTATTTAGCTGCCGGTATTTCACCGCATCGTCTGAAGACTGCAGGATCATCTCACGCCTCTCCTTCATTAGCTTGAGAGTAGGATCAGAAAGCTATTTCTATATGTACGGCGGGTCTTGAAAAACTTAGACCCGACCGTATGGACAGCTTCCACGAACCCATCGCTGTATTCGTCCACGGAGCTCCCTACGTGTAGAGTACAGAAACGCCACCATGTCAGTCCGTCTTCAGGATCAGACCTCGAAACCAATATTTCTCCAGCGTGGCGTGAGACAGGGAGATGACATTTCTCCGAAACTGTTCACTGCTGCGCTGGAGGATGTATTCAAGGTTCTGGACTGGAGGGGCCTAGGCATCAATGTTAATGGCGAGTACATCACTCATCTTCGGTTTGCCGACGACATAGTGGTCATGGCTGAGACCATGGAGAGCCTCAATACAATGCTCGATGACCTCAGTAGAGCTTCCGAAAGAGTGGGTCTTAAGATGAACATGGACAAAACCAAGGTGATGTTGAATGCCCATGTTACACCCACTCCTATCAAGGTTGGAGACTCTACACTCGAAGTTGTGGACGACTATGTCTACCTGGGACAAACGATCCAGTTGGGTAGGGCCAACTTCGAGAGAGAGATAAACCGTCGAATCCAACTCGGTTGGGCAGCGTTCGGGAAGTTGCGCGGTGTCTTCTCGTCCAACTTGTCTCAAGACAAAAGTCTATGACCAGTGTGTGTTGCCAGTGATGACATATGGCTCTGAGACGTGGTCGCTTACAATGGGCCTCATCAGAAAGCTTACAGTCACTCAAAGGGCAATGGAGAGGGCTATGCTCGGCATTTCCTTGCGTGATCGAATCAGAAATGTAGAGATCCGTAAGAGAACCAATGTTACCGACATAGCTCGAAGAATTGCCAAACTTAAGTGGCAGTGGGCAGGGCACATTGCTCGCAGAACGGATGGCCGATGGGGCAGAAAGGTTCTGGAGTGGCGACCGCGAACCGGACGACATCATATCAGCCAAAAGACGTCCACTGCTGGGACGTCTTTTGGCTGATATGATGAATAATAATATACAAAACATAGAAATAATCAATAATAATTAGGAATAACAGGGTACAAGTCAAAATACAGAATTAATGGGCGATGGAATAAAACAAAAACAATAAATTAATTAATTTTTTCAACCTTGAGTTGTTTAGACAGATATCTATGAAATTGAGCTGATATCGACACTGAGTATCGGTCTGGATCTGTTGTCAGCAGAAGGTCCAAGCAATTGGCCGTATGCGAATCAACATCCGGCACCCTCGTAGCCCCCTGCACCAGCTGGGTGAGATTAAGCGCAATCAAAAGATTTCGTATCTCTCGTCCAGCATGATCAGTGCCACTCTTGGTGGTGGGCATTAAAGTCCCCCAGTAACACTGGTTGGGCGGAGGGGTACCGTAGCTGAGCCACATCTTTTTTTTTTTTTATTATTCGTTATAGGCTCGCGCTTGACCACTATCTCACCTGATGGTAAGCGATGATGTGGCCGACGGTGGAGCACGCTTGCCTAGAAGTAACCTATTCACTCTTGACTTAAACTCTCTGCCACCTCACCTGTACTGTGTGAGCCTGGTTGTCTCCATATCACCGTTATGCGATCGGTAGACACAGGCATAGATGATCTTATCCAGACCTGTGTCCACCAGGGCCCATAGCACTGAGTAGTTAGAGTCTTCAAGGTCACGAAGACGCCGATAGCAGATGTCGTCACGGGCGTACACGCATACACCCGCACTTGGCTTGAATTTGTGCTCCAGTTTAAATCCTGGGTAAGAAAGGTACGCCACGTCTGACGCACATTCGATCTGCGTCTCCGTAAGAACAAAAGTGCTGGTTTCTCAGTCTCAAGGTAGTGATGGACTGCATCAAGGTTCGAGTGCAGACCTCGGATGTTGCTGAGGTGCACCTTATGTGAGAGTGAGTGCTGCCGCTGTTCAGTTTTTCTCTTTGAGTTCCTTGTCATTATTGCTGTGAGTGAAGGAAGGTGAGGAGAAGGAAGTGAGATGAGGTTCCACGCTGGCAACCTTCAGACACGCGCAGACAGGACGCCATCATTGGAGGACTAGTCTGGAGACTGCGGGGACGCCCGAGCTCCCCCGGGAATGTCCATCGGGCACTCTCGTCTGCTCGCCAACCAGCACGATGCCGCATCCCAGGATTTTTCGACAGTTGGCGGGGCAGCCTTTCGTGTGTGGCTGGCACACTACTTGGGCCCCCAACTACCTGCGGTTGGCCAGTGGCACACCGTGCCTCGGATCCCGCTACCCTCCGCGACTAGTCTCCCGATAGGCCCATAACAACGCGAATCAGGCTGGTCTGCAGTATGTCCAGTATGCCACCAGTCACCACCTCCAGTGCACCAGTATGTCACCTGATTATTACCATTCGGGGACCACGTGTAGGGATTCAAAACGCTTATTTTCCTCCGGACGCGGGTGACTCGGTCCACAAAATGATGGCTCTGATGTCCTGAATCGTTCGCTCACCTTACGCCTTGTCTGCTGTTTTGCATTCTGTCGGTCCGTCTTATACCCAGTATCATGCAAACAAAATTTTAATTTATTTTAAAGCAGGTACTTTTAAAAGTATTTATGAATTTTGGAGAAGTGGGGGGTATGGGTATTTCAATTAAAACAATAAAAAAGCAGGGTATTTAAATAAAACTCGCCTGCCTTGTCAAAAAGTGAATTAATAAATTGAAATAAAAAACTAAAAACAAGTTTAATGATTTTAGTGTTGAATGGGCACAACTGAAAACCTATCTTTACAGTAAAGTCGGGGGACCTATAAAAACTGTTCTATGGAACCGTCCCCCGACAGCAAGGCAGGCGTGTTTTTAATTTTTAATGATTTATTTTTATTTTCTACCTTTTAGCACAGATTACTTAATAGTTACTACGTAACAGATACTTCACTCAGTAGAAAATGTCCAATACCTACTGCTATAATAGCCTACTCCGTTGCGTTAGCAAACACTGCATGCTAAAATGTGCCTAAATGCTCAAGCGTACAGTTGTGTTTGCTTCGCACCGCGCGATTCCACAGCAATCGCAGGGCTGCCTCTTCGATAAAATTCTAGGGGTCTTTAAGTCAAGAGTGAATAACGTCAATGTATAGAAAAGGTAGAGACTACCACAGGCAACAATGAATAAAATTATTCTCAACATGTCAAGGCGGATGAAAACATTAATACGAGCACGTAGAGGAAACACTCAATCTTGTACAATATATTTTTTATCGTAAAATTGTTTTTCTAACTACTTCTTTTAACTTTCCTTGATAACCTTCAAAAATCAACAATGTGCAGTTTTCCCATAAAATCATACTACTCACAAAAAATGTTCCAAATGCGATCTCGTATTTATTTTAAAAGATGTGTGTGTGTGTGTGTGATGTGTGTATGTGTGATTTTTATGTAAGGAAAAGTGTCTAAATATAGGTTTTTAAAATAAACTCGTAATTTGAAAAAAAAACTACTTTTTGTTTTGTGCCGCTAATTTTGCAGGTGTGTGTATTTTTGTAATTTTCAACAACGCTAAAGATACCATATAAATTGATATCGGTTAAGCCGTTTTGAAGTTATGGAGGAAAAAATAATATAGAATTCTAGTCCTCACAAACGTACATGAGCCCTGAAAACGTTTTTTGGGCAGTCGTGTAAAAATGTGCATTTATTCTGTCGTAATTTCAATCCTTTCACTTACCGGGCGTTCTCAGACAGGTAAATTTCGTAGTATACGACCATCAATTATTTCTGGCAGAAGGCATTCAAAGAATAAAAAAACTAATTTTGGTTCAACATTTCTCCAAAATTCATCGTCTCTTTAATTTTTTTCGTAAAGTGAAAAGCAAGCCGGTAGATACTCGGGGCGAGGGCGCGCGCACCGGAATCGGTCGGCCGCTGCGGCGCTTTACTCACACTTTTCGTTCGCACATTGATAGCTCACTTGGTCGGGCGCAGCGCGATGGCAATAGTTTCTTCAAATATCTATTCACAGAGTACATTATAATATACTGAAATATCTATTTTTCAAATTCGTGGGGACTAGAGTCGCCTCTTAAGAATTTGAATTCAGAAACTGCTTAGCAATTATTTAATACCTCAGAGATTTAAAAAATAAGGTCCGAACTTAAACACTGATTGTAGGTTCTAATACACAGTTTATAAAGTAAAGGTTGTAAATGTGAGCCAAAATATGTCGAGTGCATGTTGTCTAATCATAATAAATCTTGATCGGCTAGTTTAAGGCCGTACCCTGACCATAGAATCTTGAGCATTCCTAGTGCCCTAGCGGCACAATGGTGGCGCATGAATTACAGTAGTGAATACGCCCAGATTTTAGAATAAAATCGTTCTAAAATGGAATATTGGTTATTTGAAAAAAAAAAGTTACAAAATGATCGTCATCAATTTTTTTTACAAAAGTGTTAGTACAAAAATTAATTAATTAACACTTTACGAGGAGATGCATGCTATCAGTAATTATTTCTCTTTTTTTATGGTATTGTTGGAAGGAGATAAGTGAAACGTATACATCTTTAAAAAAAAAGTTAATTAAAAAAATCTAATATCCCGACTTATTTGTCGAGTGTGCAGTTGGTGCATTCGGAGTATACATATTCGGCAGCTGGCTGAACAAAACCAGATGTATCCTTCGACTGCATAGCATGATTTTCTCCTTGTTTATGTCTTTTTAGTTCGCTTTTTAAGCAGTCGGGATTTTTCATTTTTTGAATAAACTTTTTCATTTATAACTTTTTAAATATTATTTTTTCGAGTTGGGCACATTTAAACATATAAGTGTTATATATTTTTGAAAGTACCCCTTATAACCCTTTATTTTGATACCCCACACGATGGTTTCGGCAGAAAAAAACAATTTGGGCCCCCACAAAAAGCCGCATTTTTTCTATTTTCCAATTTGAATGTAGCCAGTGACACTCGCAGGGTTAAGACAAATCGATTGACGTAAGAATCATCATAATCGGCCAACGCGTTTGGCCTCTAGAACGCCACATAGGAACAAACATACATACATAGACTGCTGATAAACACATTACCCTCCTTCGGCAGTCGGGTAAAAAAGTATATGTATTTTTATTAATTGATATTTATTTTTAAATAACGAGTGGATAGCTCCTAAAAACTACACAAAAACGGCTAGCGCGGCGTTTTGCTCGGGAAGGCGCCTTAATAGCATTTCTTCTTAAACAATTACTACTTAAACATAAGTTCTTCGCATAATACCGGGCGCGTATCACAGTATTTAAGTTATACGTAAACCCTAAGGTGGTAACTTTCAAATAAGCTAAGATCTAAGAGTCTTTGGTAGTCCTATCCTACATCACAGGGTCACCACAGCACACACTTGTGGACAGGGTTCATGGGGGTGCCTGCGGGGCAGCTCCAGGCTTCCGCGAACTCCGCGGAGTTGCTGAGGGTGCCTATCACGCGGATCTTGTTCGGACTGTGCGCGTCTTGCACCATTTTGGATTTTAAGGCGCCTACTGTTGAGTTGCTGCACCACATCTGTTGGAAAAAGAAAATGATGCTATTTTTAGATATGTTCAAATATGTGTCTTTTGACCTTTGCCTTTCAGATGCTGGGTAGTTTTGAGCAAAAAGTTAAGTGGTCTCTTGTCTTGTAGCTATCGTAATATAGCTCCCTAGTATCTGTTCATATCCAAATATGAACAGAATATAAGGTCTAAATTCTACGCAAGAACTAAAGGTTCCATCTCTGTGGCCCAAATCCGAAGAGGCCAGAGCTCATAAGTTCTGAGGACTTCAAGATCTACTGGGTTTTTCTGGGCCATTCGGGTTCAGTAGGTTTTTCTATAAAGTAATTTTTTTTCTTTTGTTATCGGCAGTGTGGTTGTAGTTATAGTAATAATTTTTAGCTTATAATACCGTTTTGAGAAAACCAAGTTACTCCCATGTTCTGGTGTAGTATTAGCAGTTTGCCACTCTATATTAACTTCTTACAATATCCCATATTCTCTAGGTAAATTACCTGCGCGAATCCCAAGAAGAACAGCTGATCAGGCTTGTAGTCGGGCAGGCCCGGCAGCGACACTCTCCGGTCGGCGGGCGTGCGCTTGGCGAACAGCTGGTACGCGTGTAGCGCCGCGCGGAGACCGCCGTTATCTGCTATGTTCTCACCCTGCGTGATGAACCCGTTTACCTATGGAACAGTTTATGAGTCTAGAACATTGTGAACTAATTTAACGTGGAACATATTGGCAGCTGAATGAAATTGCGTCAACGTTTTGGGGGTTGTCTTGACTTTTACATCGCTTATGAAGCATAAGCATATTCTGCCTTTTTACTTTCCCACTGCTGGAAATCAGGCCTCCACTCTGTGACAGGGAATGGGCCTAAATTCACCACGCAGGCCCAGTAAGTGTTGGTGGATGTCACATGCTTCCGAATTTTTGGTACTACGACATACCGGTGTCCTCACGATGTTTTCCTTCACCGTTTTTATTAAAACAGTGGTGATGAAATAATTTACACACTGTAGAAGCGCCTGCTTGGGTTCGAACCCAAGTAAGTCGGGCCCGATACCACTGGGCTACCACTGCTCATATGAAGTATGAGTGTAAAATTGGTATATAATCATTATCGTTTCAGTCGAAAGACGCCCACTGCTGGACATAAGTCTCCCCAACTCTCACCATATCGACCTGTCCTGTGAGTTTCGCATCCAGCGTATTCCCGCAGTCTTTATCAGGTCATTGGTTCACACAGTAGGAGGCCTTCCAAAGCTGCGTCTTCTGGTTCGGAGATATAGAATTGTGCAGCAATAGTACATTGTGATACAAAGGTGGAAAGTAGGTTATTGCAAACGAGCTGTCACTATCAAGCCCGAGCCGAAGGCGAGGGTTTTTAATGACACGAATATGCAATAACCTACACAGTACCCGTGTATCACACGACGTTTTTCAATACAGTTGTGGGAAATAGTAAAAACAAATCAAAGAATTAGATTTTAAATTTTAGAATTTTATTTTGAGCGGTTTAAGAGGAAATGTGACCATCCAACCGGTGATTTAAGTTGTCCGGCACGTAAATATGCAGAGACCAACTACATTAACTCAATAGACTATGAGGGCACCTAAGAGCGCCACATGATATTCTTTTATCATGCTCAAGGTCACACGCGTTGAACTTCTGCTGCTGACACCACAGTGGCCTACTTAGCGTAAAAATTATGTGTTATAATTTTACAACATTGACTGTTATAATTCTGCTTACGCAACTAATTTATTTGTGTGTAATCAAAGTGCATGTTTTACAATATCGATAAATAAGACATTTAATTATAAAAATAATTGTGACCTAGTAATTTAGTTCTATGTTTATAGTGTTTAAGTAAATTAAGTTTTTTTATTTTTCAAAATTATTTAGTCTTGCTACTTTTTTAAGAATTTCTTGGGTTAAATATTGTTTAAATTCTGTTGTTCTAACATAGGCATATTTTTTGAGCTCCTTACTGCCTGTGATACAGGATTACCTAGTACAGGCATCTTCCATTATTATACCTACATTAGTTATCTAAGATTCATACAGTGTTATTACCATTTTATTATCTGAATAAAGATTATTATTATTATTTATTAAAAAAATTTTTTTTTGAAAATGGCGCGTTTTTGCAACTGGACATATTTTTTTTTACAATGAAAACACAGCCTATACCTACAAATTTTGACAAATGGTGATGTGATAATAATTAAATGAAAACTCTAATATTAATAAGAAAACTCCTTGCTACTAAACTTTTTTAAATTGACTTATACATTTAAAACTCAACTGCAAAAGTAATGATTGAGCTCGTAAACAAACGTCATGACCGCGTAACAGAAAGATGCCTATGCAAAAGATTTAATTTTCGAATCATAATTATAGCTTCTGAAAGTACGCCATGTTGAACAACTGTATTGAAAAATAAATAACACATAAATTTACTCTACATTTAGTCTGTGTACATATAATTAAATCTTAAAGCCTGTGTTACGCATCAGTAGTCTTAAAACACACGTTAATTACCTACAGATTTTGGTTTAATAAGATGATACCTGAAGGTAGATTCCTTGAGGTTTTCTAACGACCTTGAGGCTAAAATACAACGGTCAATCATAATTTTTAACCGACTTTCCAAAAAAGAGGAGGTTATCAATAAGACTGTATTTTTTTTTTTTATGTTTGTTGCCGCAGAACTTTTTACTGGGTGAACCGATTTCGATGATTCTTTTTTTATTTGAAAGCTGGTGCTTGTCATGTGGTCCCATTTCATCAAGATCTAATGAAGGACTTTGAAGATATACATCAGAACTCTTCAATAAATGACTGCAAATCACACGGGATAGCTGCAATCGCATGTCTGTTTATTGTTTTTACCATTACATAACATAACATCACACTAGTACGCTCTAAAGAGGGTACGCAAGTGTGAACAGTTAACCATGGTATACTCTCATTCCACCGGTTTTGTTTAAGTTTCATACATACATACATACATAAACTCACACCTTTTTCCCATGGGGGTAGGCAGAAACTACAGAACACCACCACTTTAAGTTTCATGTTTTTGGGATAATCAATTGCAAAATTGAAGCGTGTTAGATATGTAGGTACAAAAAAAAAACAAAAAAAAAATCACAAAAAATACAACCGACTTCCAAATAAAAACAATACAAAGTGAAAAATAAATTCAATTTCGGAAGTCGGTGTCAAAAAACGAAGAAACGAAAACAGGAACACCGACTTCCGAAACTGAATTTATTTTTCACTTTGTAGTGTTTTTATTTGGAAGTCGGTTGTATTTTTTGTGCAAAGTTTTTTTTATTTATTTTTTGTACATTTTGGATAATAAATTGCCCAAATCGTGTCTTAACTGGATAGACATAGACAAATTGATCTATCCTAGGTGTACGACACCTAGGATTGATCAATCTGGAGCCTTGAAATAAATTACGTTATGCTGATGTTTTAGATGACTCTGGAAATTAAGAGACAATAACTTACGGTATAGTTGGACAGCTGCGGCATGTGATACTTGCTGTACTGGTCGATGATGCACTGCGACTTTCTGTTGTAGTGTTCTAACGTCGCCGCAGACCACCACTGCTTCAGGTTACCTTCTTCGTCATAACTGCGACCTGGGGACAGAATGAATTAATAAAACCAAAAGATGCTTCGACCAGAAGCCATGACAAAAAAGTACTCTTTGAGCCATGACCATAAAATAAAAAGTATACAGAAGGAACACTCCCGCCATCCTCGAAAATTTACATCACAGCTAAACTCTCTAGGGTTGCTACTATTATATTCTGAATTAAAAAAAATAGTAGGTAGTATACATTTACAAACAGACATAATATAGTAGCATCGTGCGTGAAAAACGAGTGAGGAAGAGGGTAGACAGATATGTCAGTTCGTAAATAACACCTACCCGCAAAGACTTTAGTTCTCGTGATCATGGCGCTTGTGACTGTGCCGAAATATCGAGCTCTCAACCAAAATCAAAATATACATGGTAAATATCCCGAAACAAATATCAATTCTAATGATTGTGACCATGTCAGCTTAAAAACTTATACATATAGTTCTCGCCAAACTTCTTGGCTGCCTTGAAGTTGGCTTCAATATCTGCGCATTAGTAAATCTCATATAAGAATAGTACCGATCCTAGCCTTGCGCATCAGAAAGCCAACTTCAGGGTGGGCAAGAAGTTTGGCGAGAACTATACATCGATTCGTCTAAACTATATTGTATCAAGCTTAAATGTTTTAGAGGGTAGACAGATATAGACGCCTAATACGACGAAGATTGAAGGGTAACAAGACATAACAACAGTGTAATAATGATACCACTAAAAAAAAATGTAAAAAACACTAAGCTCGACAAAAGTATAAATGTGAAAAACTTAATAAAATTAAAAAAACCCGACTGCTTAAGAAGCGAACTAAAAATACGTACTTAACAAGAAGAAAAACATGCTGTGCTGTCGGAGGATACATATTCGTGAGCTGGATTATTTAAACATATTATTAAGTAAGAAGTTGGGCTTTTTGATTTTATTAACTTTTTTAATAGGTACAAATTTTATTTATCTTTTTTTTTTGAATTACTTTTATACATATAAGTGGTATATATTTTTGTAATCACCACTAAAATCCTTCATTTTGATCCCCATCCAATGAGTTTTAAAGAAAAATTGGGGCCTCCACAATATAGCGCCCAAAAGCCGCAATGTTTGTGCTTTGACTTTGCTTTGCTTTTTCTTTAACGTTGTTATGTTGACAACACTGTTACACAGTATAAATATGTACAAACAGTATGGAAACTTCCTACAAACGCTCGAAACAGCACACTCACACAAACATGCGCATCGACGAGGCCCCTAAGCGGCTTGCACTACTGACAGTACCGCGAGAACCGCTGAGGGGTCTCGTAGATGCGCATGTTTGTGTGAGTGTTCCGTTTCGAGCGTTTGTAGGTATTTTCTATTAACATTATCATTAGAAGCGGGGTATTAGTGTTAGTGACCATGACAGTTTAAAAACTTAGTTTCCATACTGTTTGTCCATATTTATACTGTAATATCTTTATATTTTGAAACTATGTTAGAAATAAATGTTAGCAGTGTGTTTTTTATTAATATTATTATAATGTTATAAAAATCATAATGGTAGTTCCATTTTACGCCACGACGCCGACGGTTCTCTTTCCACACAGACTCTAACGATGTATTATTTAAATAAATCCGTCTAGTGGTTTGAAAGATATGAGTTAAGAAAGACATATGTGGGGTTTAGCCAATAGTACGGACGTCAAAACAAATCGCAAGCACGCCATCTGGCGGCAAAGCAAGAACAACTACGCATTGGCGCGCTTTTCCTAACGACTTGCGTGGTGGGGACAGCATAATATAGCAGTTGAGTACTGACAGCCTTGGAGCTAAGACGTCGTAGAATAAGTGTCGATCCGTAATATTAGTAAGCAGCATTGTAACTGTGTCTATTTGAATAAACCCAGTGTATCGAATAATTTGTGTAATTTCATTTTTACCACTGTACCCACAGACCTGCCTACACACGATGTCTTAACCTAAAGGAATACATCCTGACTTCCCGATGGTAAACATCTATCGGCCAGCCTTGATGCGATACATACATACATGATACGCGCAAAAAACATAACGCATTCCTTGCAGTCGAGTAAAAAGTCGACAAGTTCGACAAGGAAGAGTTGAGATCTAGAAAGGTGACAAGATTATATCCTATCCAATTTCGACTATGGACTTAAATAATTTATAATTTTATTAAATATTGAATGTTTAACTTGTCATCTTGAAAAATTTAATGTCCTTTATAACTTAATAATTAATTATATAACGAATTAATAAAGGTAACCCAGCCAATGCAACCTCCTCGTTACAGTACTTTATGAATGACGCGACTGAGCTCGGTCCAATGCAGCCCAAGAATATGTAAAATCGCAATGCCAATGTGTGTGTGCAAAATTACGATTTGTTCGTAATGGACTCTCTGTCTGCGGCGCACCGCCGCTTATGTACTTTGTGCCAGGACCCAAAAACCAAAAAAAGCATAGCCTAGAAGCCAGAACCCAAAAGAAGCTTAATCTAGAAGCCAAGAGCCAAAACCGAAAGAAACTCAGTCCAGACCCCTTTGATATGTTTTTTGCCATCAGGCAGTAAGGTTTTGATCCAGTTTTTGTTAGAAAAATTTGATAATGCATATTCTTTGGCAAAGTGATCTATAAGGCGGACTCGAAGATCGGTTCTATTGATTGAAAGCAGATTATTAGATATGATATGTTGTTTACCTGCATCGTCAAATCCGTGTGTGATTTCATGTCCCATTATGGCACCAATAGATCCGTAATTGAACGCTCTAAAACAAACGACTTGCGTTATTTATTTTGTTCAAAACTAATTTAAAAAAATATTTTTGTGGGTAGTTGAAGACATATTTTTATGTCAGTATTTTGACGGTACTCACTCAATTCCATTTCCGTAGAACGGTGGCTGCAATATACCGGCGGGCAAAGCTGAAAAAATTGAATTCTGGTTAGGTACCAAAACAAAACGGTAGGAATGATATCACGGCAGTTTATTGATGATGATGGATACCAAGATTTAAAGAATACACTCGCAGCGAATCAAATAGGTTTTTACCCGACTAAGGTGAAGTAAAAGGTAGGGTTATGTTTTTGACCGGTATGAGTATTTTTATGTATGGACTAGCTGACCCGGCAAACTTTGTTTTGCCATAAAAATACCAAACATTTATCTACCCTACCTTACACTACCTACCCTACCCTACACTATCCTACACTACCCTACCCTACATTACCCGACCCTACACTACCCTAAGCTACCCTACACTACCCTACCTTACCCTACCCTACCCATCCCTACCCTACCCTACAGTACCCTCTGTTGAAATTGAATAAAATTTGCACAATACACGTGGTTGATTTGATGGTTTCCAGTTGAAATGTTAGGAAACGAATAACTTTAACTTAACTTTTACTTATTTTTCACAATTTCACAGTGAACACAATACCGGTTTGTCACTTGAAATTAACTGATCAGAGAACAATTAGTAGCTGTCAAACAATGTATCACGCACCGGCGCCATCTTTGTAGTACATGCTATGTATCAGATGTGGCGCTGTATGTGAAAAATGATTTTCCTGCTTGAAAGGGCTTTTTTTTTTATTTTTTCCTGAATTTTCTTTGCTATAAACCTCACGGAGCCCGAGACCTTTCCAACGAATGCAAAACCTTGGAAATCGGTTTGTGCGTTCTGGAGTTATAGCGTCAGGGAGAAACCCGACTTATTTTTATATAGTAGAAGATGTATATATGCTCATCTGTTCCCATAAAACTTGGGTCTTGAGCATTGCATTTGAATGAGAGTAGAACTTTTTATTTTATTCGGTACTAGCTTCCGCCGGCGGCTTCGCCCTCGTAAAAGTGTTTTATCACCCAAGGGAATACAAACTATCCTATGTCTTTCCCAGGATCTCAAACTATGTCCAAATTTCGTCTAAATCAGTTCAGTAGATCCACCTAAATCGTCATTTAGGGGTAGTTTCAAAAAATAATAATGATTACATTAATTGTTTATCGAGGTTGGTATTTATGTCAAGTTTCATATTTATTAACCCAAGAAATCAAATACTGCCGTACAAACTTCAAAACCCTCTATCGTCTTTTGGGGGTCGTTTCAAAAAACTATTATTGACTCATTTATTAGATTGGTAGTTATTTTAGTCAAGTTTAAAATTTTGTTAACCTAAGAAATAAGATTCTTCAAAAACACTTTAACACACCCCAAATGCGTCTTTTGGGAGTTGTTTCAAAAGACTAATAATGATAAACTTTATTGTTTATTTAGATTGGTATTTAACTCAAGTTTCAAGTTTATTAATCCAAGAAATAGGTTTCTTAAAAAACACTTTAACATCCTTAATCATCTTTTGGGGTTAGTTTAATAAAATTATAATAACAACTGAAGCTGTCGGTAGCCTTGAGCACCATGGCCTGTCTTGTTGCAAGAGCGCAGGACACGTAGCACGCCACGCCAGCATCCATGACATTATTCGTCGAGCCCTTATCACTGCCAGCGTACCAGCTGTATTAGAACCTATGCCTTGGTACGTGACGATGGGAAGAGACCAGATGGCATGACATTGGTGCCGTGGAAGGTGGGTAGGCCTCTGGTGTGGGACGCAACTTGTGTCGACACCCTTGCGCCATCTCATGTTCCTAGTTCGGCGAGCAGTGCTGGCGCTGCTGCTTCGGCTGCTGAGGCCCTCTAGTGGCGCAAATACTGTAGCCTAATCGGTAATTACAGTTTGGGGTCGAACGTAGCCGTTTGCACGTCTCCTTTTTAAGGAGATCTCTCGCCGACTGATCGACACTGTGCGTGACAGAGGGCTGGCTCTTTCTTAAACCGGAAACGGAAAAAAGTCAGTGACTCCCCAGAAAATATAACCACTACCAACATGTTCAGCCAATTGGTTTGTTGAACCAATTTTTTTTTTGTAATAAATGAAAAGATCATATATAAGTTTCCGTACAAAACTATTTTTAGTTTTTTTTTTTCACTGTAATTACAAAGTAAAATCCAATTGAAAATATATTTTTGAATCCAGTACCGAAAACACCCCGATAGTTTGCCGAGCAAATCCGAGCCCGTGTGACGTCACAACGTTCATTTCTACTCATTGTAGCACATAGCTGATACAGTGTTTTCACTTTTAACCGATTCAATCTTGTTATTATCGTCAATATATTGATGAATATCGAATATATTGCTTATAAATATCGAACCTTAAAAGTTATCGTGCTTGCTTCGTACCATTATGTACGAATACTACAAAAAGATCCCAATAATATGTGTTTCGCGCAATAGCCTAGTACCTAGCAATCTACTAAATTTAAGCAATGTTATAGGTATGTCTAACTAGATTCCAATTATAATGTGTTAATTCTGTTGTTATCTTGTTCTAATTTAGTATTAGATTCGTATTAAATTCTTACTTTGATCATTAAAGACTGATAATAGTAAATTTTTAAGGGAACTTTCGAGCAAAGTTGACATTGTTGTATAATTACGTAACTTGAAAATATGATTTTTTGTTTATGGTGATATATTCATTATTTTATACTTAAATGACAGATATAGGCGTAAAACTAACATTTCTGTTTGAATTGTGAGAATCGATCGACGTATTTAAGAGATATTTACTGAAGAATTAGTGTAACGAAAATCTAAGTACCAAGTTAGTATGTTTACGTTTCTGTTCTACAAACTTTTTAGTGTTTGTAAATATATAATATAGACATTAGTGTTCAATATTATTAAGGGATATTGTCAATCTGCCTAGCCTTTAACCCAGTAACTGGGTAACACGGTACCCCTTGGCAAGACTGGTGTCAGATCTCAAGCTTCTGTCTACCCGTAACGACTGTCAAAGACCTTTAAATGACAGCCGGGACGTTGGGCTTAATGTGCTTTCCAAGGCACGGAGGAAACACGGTATGTTGAAATGGTCACCCATCCACGGACCGACCTCGTCAAGCGTTGCTTAACCTTGATGATCGAACAGTGCGGCTGTTATTATTTAGCCACGAGCTCCTCTATTAAGGGATATGTAAATAATGGGAATTACCAAAAATTTTATATGTATGTGTATCATATTTACGCCCGGTTTCCCAGCTTAAAATTATCGGAGAATTAATGTGACAAATTGTCAAGCACGCGTTATCTGCTGTGATTGGTTGAATGAATTTTCAACAGCCAATCACAGCAAATAACGCATGCTTGACAATTTGTCACATTAATTCTCCGATAATTTTGAGCTGGGCAACTGAGGGCTAGTGGTATCTAATGAAGTTTTTTGTTAACCAAAGTCAAAGTTTCGCGCCAATCGTGTTTGTTTACTTTTTATTTTACACCGATATCACCTACCTATATGTAAAAACGATTACATTATGACAATTATGTTTCCCAATGTACCTGGTAAACAACATTATCTAACACCGGTCCACTCTCACGTATTATTTATTACAACTACTTTATTTAAGCTCAAAACTTCCAATTCGTCCATCAGGTGGGTATATTATTGACATTAGCCTTTATAAATCCTTTATCACACATGACTAAATAAAATTTGATGTTTATTAATATTTTTGCGCTAGTTTTCGGATATTTTAGTCAATCTACGTATAGTTGACACTATAGTATCATGATTTCCTTGAACGTTATGACGTCACCAACATGGCGACCAATTGTGGCCCGTTTGTAGTCACGTGGTTCTATTCAAAATTTTATCGATTTTCAATTGCTTATAATAAATTGAAAAAAAATTATTTATTGTTTTTTGAAACAACAATATAATTTAAGTTATGTAAAGTTTAGAAATAAATAAAAAAAAATGTATTTTTTTTTAAATTCAACAACCCAATTACCAATTGATCTAACAGAAGAAACTACTCCAACCAAGGAACCAGTGGAAAAAAAAACCTAGCAAGCCTCCACCCATAATATTGTATGATAAAGAAGATGTCAATAAATTAACTGAACTCGTGGAAACTGTTGCAGATAAAAGTTTGTTCACATATCGGATTACTAACAGAAACCAACTAAGAATCAACAACCAAGATACGGAAGCTTATAAGAGAATCATCACCAAATTCCGTGAAAGTGGTTTAATTGGTCACAAGTTCAACAAAAAGGAAGAACGACTCTGCCGTATTGTCATTCGTAATCTACACCACACAACACCTATAAGTGAGATAGAGGAAGAAATTGAAAAAACTGGAAACACTGTTGTTGGGGAAATTATTAACTCCAGATATGGTCCAGAAAAAAAACCTACCTCAACATTCTTTGTATATCTTCTACCTAGTCCGAACAATAAGGCAGCCAAAGAAATCAAATACATCTATCATCAATCTGTATCTATAGAGGATCCCAAGAGGAAAAATTTTATCGTGCAGTGCCAACGGTGTCAGAAATATGGGCACACGAAGAATTACTGCATGAGGCCTTTCCGCTGCGTTAAATGCGCGCAGGCACATAAAACATCAGACTGCCCAAAGCGGGATAGAAATACGCCAGCCCAATGTGCACTGTGCCAAGGCAAACTACAAGGGTTGTGAGGTGTACAGAGAAATACTTGCCAGAAAAATGAACAAATACGGTCATCGAAGAGCTGATAGACGTGCTATTGTAAAAGACAACACGATTCGAGATACAAACCCCGAAAGAAATACTGCCCAACAATCTCTCTCCCCTGATAAAGAACATGAACCATCATCTTACGCCAAAGCTACTAGAAATGGGACAAACAAAGTAACCACAGAAAATGCCATACCTAATGCAAACCAAAACCTAACAGTATTAGTAACTTTCATCACCAAACAAAACGAGAAATTCGACCTTATCTTACAACAAATGAGTTCTCTAATGAGCCTGATGACAACGCTAATAACCAAACTACAAAGTTAACAGGCCTTGGGTTAAGACTGGCGACTTGGAACATAAATGGTCTCTCACCCAATAAAGATGAGCTCGAGATACTAATGGCCGAGCACAAACTGGACATAGTCCTAATATCCGAAGCACACTGCACAGACAAAACTAATGTCAGAATCAAAGGGTTTCAGATATACACTACAAACCACCCAGACGGTAAAGGCCATGCAGGATCAGCTATAATTATTCGGGACAAAATAAAGCACCATCTACTACCTGAATATAAAACCGAGCAAATACAGGCTACTACAGTCGCAATACAAGACAGATGTGGATACTTTAATGTCTCAGCTGTATACTGTCCACCAAAACATCGAATAGACTCCGACCTTTTCTCTCACTTCTTCTCAAGTCTAGGCAATCGCTTCATAGGAGGAGGCGATTGGAACTCCAAACATTTCCATTGGGGTTCAAGACTAATAACAACTAGGGGAAGACAATTGAAGTTGAGCATCGATATAAATCATCTAAGTGCAATTGCCCCATCAGAACCCACCAACTGGCCTGCCGATCACAATCGAATACCGGACATACTCGACTTCAACCTAACAAAAGGACTCTCCAAACAGTATATGAAGATCGAGTCATGTGCTGATGGGTCATCTGATCACACCCCAGTCTTACTAACTATCAGCTCAACTATAATTGAAGTCGAGAAACCCATAAAATTGTACAACCAGCTTACCGATTGGTCCTCCTTCAGGGAACACATAGAAGAAAACCTTAATTTAAATATCAGACTCAAGGAAGCGGAAGAAATTGAGACAGCAGTAGTGCAATTTACTAATCTCATACAGGTCGCCGCGTGGAAAAGCACACCTAGTACTGAACATAGGAACCAGCCCACAAACGTACCACTGGAAATTAAGACCATGATACAGGAGAAACGCAGACTACGCAGAGTTTGTCAGCTAAACCGTCATCCGCAAGACAAGGCCGTCCTTAATAAAGTCATTGTAGAATTGAGGGAGGCTATAAAAAATGTCAATGACTTAACAAAGCAATAAAAATTGGAGTCTCTAACGGCTACTAAAGCCAGCAACTACTCGCTGTGGAAAATCACCTGTTCCTGTGACAGACCCAACTTACCAAAAAACCCAATAAAAAAGGAAAATAGCTGGGCGAGAACAAGCCAGGACAAAGCGGACTTGTTTGCGGATAATCTAGCAAGCGTCTTTAAACCGAACGTTACACTAGACAATTCATCAGAAGACTATGTTGATCTCATCCTAATACAAGACCTTCATATAGACCTTCCCCCTAGACCTGTGTCGCCCGCGGATATCATAAGAACGATCAAGCGGTTGGACAGTAAAAAGTCACCGAGTTACGACCTGATAACTAAAGAAGTATTGCTGGAACTACCGAGAAAGGCTATTGTCTACATCGCCATGATCTTCAACGCCATGTTACGAATAGGGTACTTCCCGACTGCGTGGAAAGTCTCGGAAATCATCATGATTTACAAGGCTGGCAAACCAATGGGCGAAAAAACATCATATCGACCAATCAGTCTGTTGCCTACTCTATCCAAGGTACTGGAGAAGGCAATACTTCGCAGAATTATGCCAAGCCTCTTGGAGCGCAAAGTGATACCAAACCACCAATTCGGCTTTAGAGAACATCATGGCACAGTGGAACAAGCCCACAGGGTATGTGCTGCCATAAGAAAGTCCTTTGAACAAAGGGAGTACTGCTCGTCGGCGTTTTTGGATATCCAGCAGGCGTTTGACAGGGTTTGGCACAAAGGCCTACTATGTAAGATCAAGCAGAATATTTCCCACTCATATTTTCCAATATTCAAATCTTACCTCGAGGATCGCATATTTTATGTAAAATAATGTGACGCCACTTCTAAGTTCCGAGAGATTAACGCCGGGGTGCCACAAGGATCTGTTCTTGGCCCCATGCTCTACACACTGTACACTGCTGACCTACTGCTAACGCCAGGAATAACTACAACTACATTTGCAGACGACACCGCTATATTGGCCAGTAATAAAGATCCAAGACTGGCATCAGAGTACTTGCAGAAAGGCCTTAACGAAGTTAACAAATGGCTCCAAAAATGGAAAATAAAGGCTAGTGCGGCTAAGTCAGTACAGGTCACATTCATTCTCAAAAAAGGAGACTGCCCACCTGTAAAGCTGGGTGAATGTACTCTGCCCCACAGCGACTACGTAAGATATCTTGGTTTACATATAGATCGTAAACTAAACTGGAGGCAACATATCAAATGTAAAAATGACGAGATTCAACTAAAGTACAACAGCCTATACTGGATGCTAGGAAGGAACTCGATACTCTCTTTGGACAACAAACTGCTTATATACAAAGTCATCCTAAAGCCCATTTGGACATACGGTCTGCATCTGTGGGGCAGTGCAAGCGACTCCAACATAAATATACTTCAGCGCCAACAGAACAAGATCCTAAGAACAATCGCAAAAGTACCATGGTACATAACCAACAATGAACTTCATGAGCACCTTGAAATGAAGACAACCAAAGAGGAAATACGGAGTTTGGCAGCTAAATACAAAGAGCGGTTAATCCATCACCCTAACGAACTTGCTCGCCAACTCACCATGGACCACTATGTGAGGTGACTAAAACGTCACCTCACATAGTATATATATAGCTCTAGTATATATATAATATACTAGAGCTAGAAGACCGGCAGTAGCCCTGGGCAGCAGATGAGTTGATGCTTCCAATGGGAAGCCACTCCGCATGACAGCATCACAGAACAGATTTGCTCATAGTCTTGGGACTGATTGCAAATACACACAGAAGAAAAAAAAAAAAAAAATGGCCACAGGTGTATCGCCCTTAAAGTAGAAAATAAAATTTCCATGATCTCCTAGGCGTCGAACTTCGCTCAATCCGATCACCGACCATTTAATGTTTTCTAGTGTTATAACAGTTTGGTCAGGCTTTCGTTAGTTCTTAGGGAGAGCGTATTGTATTCATTTTTCTTTTGTCAGAGTTGGGTTCAGAAAGGCTGTGTTCCCTTTTTCCTCTCTTCTAGTAGTTGTGGTTGCAAAGCTTTCCTTTTCTCTAAAACTTCCTTCGAGTGGTCTTCAGATACGTGGATTTTCTTAAAACTCTTTCTATTCTTAATTATTTCGTTCTTTTTCCATCCGTTTATAAAAGAACATAACACAGGTCTCGGTTTATTCGCGACTTTGTTTTGCCCTAAGCGGTATAATTTGTTCACTTTTTTTCTTCTATGGTCATATTTAAGTCGCCTTCAAAGTTCCTTACGCTCTCAAATAGCTTCGATGTGGAGTTTTCCCTCTCCTCCAATCCAAAAATAATTATGTTATAACTTTTTTTTCTTTAAATATTCGATCTCTTTCTCTAGATTGCAATTTTTTTGTTTTAGTTCTTCGTTTTCTTTAATAATCGGTGTTAGTTTTTCATCCATCCGTTCCATTATAATATTTGTGATAGATTCCGTTAATACACTTGACTGCTTCTGCATTTCTATCTTCATTTTATCAAATAATATTTGATTCTGGTCTTCCATGTTTTCGGTTTGAATTGTGAAAAACGGAACGTATAATAGAAGTAAAAACAAAATCTTGATCTGGCCACTCTAGAGATAATGTCAACCTAATAGGCTGACATCTAAGCTTATGTCTGTTTGACGTTGATCGAGATGTCAGTAAATTGAGTGGGGGTGACAGGGTAATGTTTTGCTTTTGAGTTTCTGACCTCAATTGTTGTTGTAGATGTCCATCATCTCTTTGCTGGGTATTATGTTGACAAAGTCCACGATTTACTCCTTTGTTGTTTGTGACAATTGTTGTTCCAAACGTAACTTTTAAATATTTCAACAATGTCTGTGACAGGAACAGATATTTTGAAGTTGACTTTATCAAAATATTTGAGGGTAGAAGTTTTTCAATGTGATCCGTTGAAAGTTCTGATTGATAATTTAGGATGTTTTAGCAATGTTATCACTAGATAACAATAGAACACCTGCTCGAACACTTTATCCACAGATCTATAGTATTTTTGTGCACAAACTTCGCGGTTTTTATAATTAAATACGGAAAATTTAGAAAGCGCTAAGTACTTCTGACAGCAGTTTGACAACAAATGTCTTAATGTGAATAAAGATATTTAAACCGATCTAAGAACTAATTTATTATGTAAAAAATTATTTAATTATATTACTATTATATTACTATTAAATTTATTGTTTTAACTATTAACGATATTATATGTAAACATCATTGTATCATATTATTTAAATCAATGGTTGGTTGGTGTTGAAACAGGAGATTGTCATGGTCATAGGCTATTTAGCGTTGTATTGTTAAGGTTAAGCTTCAATCCTGTTTTCCTAGAGAAAACGAATAATTAAGCTATAGCCTCAATAATAATAATCATTTTATTAATTAAAAATTAAAACTTATGCATCTTTTTTTTTATCTGCCAACTATTTAAATTTGCTGTAAAAATATTTATTAAATCAATAAATTACTTAATTTGCAACATGTTTTCTTTTTATATGGAGATGCATAAAACACTTTTTATTTTATACCTTTTCTAAGATGCATTCCTTTCGTGAAACTTACTTGTCATTATTTGTTACCATGAGATTAGGTTAACAAAAAGAAACTTCGTGCAGCCGAGATTTGATGTCGCGTCTATTAGGATCCCGTTTTGGAGTGGCACTCTCTCACGAGTCTGCAACGTTTGATGATAACTACTATGACGAATTTTAGACTTCGTTTTGAACCTGCTCGACACGGACTTTTGTAGTTATATCTAAGTTAAAAGAGTAAGTATATATTTTTATCTTTGTGTGTCGTTGACCATGCCCCTTCACCTCGTAGTTAGACTGTATGATGTCTTATTGTTTGCACAAGTTTTCTTGTTTGCTCTTATTGATCATCACGCACACACTGATATGCACAAATCCGTACAGGTGACTATAATCATTGAGATTTGACTGCACTTTAGATTCCTTACTGTAAATCATATTGTTGTCAAGCGTACCATTTGCAAGATATATCCCGTCAAAGTCATGAAAACAATTTTTATGCCGACTACGGCGTCGCAGTGTTCGTTGATCGGTAAGTATATATGTAAGTATGTATGCATTTATGTTAATTTGTTCCCTCATTACTGACTCATAGCACAGCTGTCCTTTAGTGAATAGTATATTTTCTAAATCAACTACGTCATCCTTATACGATATCTAGAGTCCACTCTTGTGACTTATGAATTATCTCCATATTCTGCAATAGTCCTGCACCAGCCGGTAATTGTCCTTGGGTGCTCTTGCGTAGTTACTAGTGCATAAAGGGATAATCGCCGGCTGGTGTCACATTTCATCCTACATGCATACTTTTTAGAGCGGGTTTTTTCAGTAGTTATGTTCTAGAATAGAATAGAATAGATTAGAATAGAATAGAATTTTATTTTGCAAATATGGGTAATATACAATAGTTGTTATGATATCAAAGCTCAGCCATATTTTACCATTCGGCATGCAAACATTTACATTATTTATGCAACATGAACAAACATTTTAAAACCAGATAAATAAATAAATTATCATTACAATTATCATTCAATGGATCAATTAATAAAATATAATTACAATTATCATTCAGTAGATCATTAATAAATTATCATTATGCTTACAATTTCAATTCAATAGATCACCTAATAAATTATCGTAAACATCACAATTAAAATTCAATAAATCAATTAATAAATAATCTTTATCATCACAATGATCACTAATAGATCATATTTACATTATTATTATCATTACAATCATACTACAATAGATCAATTAATAAATTATCAATATCATTAAAATTATCATTCAATAGATCAATCAATCAACAAATAAATTTTTGTCTGTCAAAAATTCACCACACTGTAGTATGTTTTATTTATTAAAAAAATTCGTAGTCTACTCTTAAACATCACCGTATTTAAATCTTTCCAACCACTTGGTAATTTATTGTAAATAACTGGGGCCATGCAATAAACACTGTTGCGCATCAAAGTGGTTTGACATGATACTTGACATATTTTGCTATTGTCACGCCTATTGCTTGGGAATACATCAACTAGGCGTTCAAAACGACCTGGATTTTGCATTACAAACACAGCCACCTCGAAAATATAAATACAAGGAAGTGTCAAGATATTGTATTGCTTAAAATAGGGCTTGCAACTGTCTGTAGTTTTAAGTTTAAACATTGACCGGAGACATCGTTTTTGGGCCATAAATGCCGTGTCTCTATCAGTTGAGTTCGTTTGTCGCCCGTGTTACTACCAATCTTACTACCAGTAGTAATAATGGTAATTTTATTCCCTTTCTTACTACTGCAGTAGTAAGTTGTTACAAGGGTAATTACAATTTCCCCTTGTTACTACCAATGATAATAATAAAGAATATGGCGACATGATGCAAGAAGGCCTATATGATTCGATGCCACATACATAACTTATGAGGGTGCTGGAGTTGTATAAAATTGTTGAGATTCTGCGCATCTTCCTGACGTCACGTATGAGGCAGTGACGGACGGTCCTTCTCTATCCAGGATGTCGACAGATTTAGGATAACAGCGAACCTATAAGAATCGAGCGTGGAATATTTCAGGGCGACAGTCTGAGTCCTCTGTGGTTTCGCTTAGCCCTGAACCCTCTTGAGTACACTGCTGGAGGGTTTGGGCTATCGGTTGAGAAGAGGGTCAGGTCATATCACACCTTTAAATGGATGACCTAAAGCTCTTTGCCCCCAACAACTTGCAACTGATGAAGTTTCTAGGTAACAGAAAACTTCAGTGACGCCATCAGGACGGAATTTGGCGTGGAAAAATGTGCAGTCATGCATGTAAAGCGAGGGGAGATTATGGTATCCGTGGGAATACAACTCTCAGATTCTATGTACCTTAGATCCCTTTCCTCAACCGAAACTTACAAGTATTTGGGTATGTCGGAAGCACTAGGCATCAATGCTACTGACGTCAAAAAGTCGTAGCTTCTTTGGTCGCTTGAAAAAAGTACTAAATTTTATTTTATCGACGCTCGATTCTTATAGGTTCGCTGTTTTCCTGAATCTGTCGACATCCTGGATAGAGAAGGACCGTCCGTCACTGCCCCATACGTGACGTCAGGAAGATGCGCAGAATATCAACAATTTTATACAACTCCAGCACCCTCATAAGTTATGTATGTGGCATCGAATCATATAGGCCTTCTTGCATCATGTCGCCATATTCTTTATTATTATCATTGGTAGTAACAAGGGGAAATTGTAATTACCCTTGTAACAACTTACTACTGCAGTAGTAAGAAAGGGAATAAAATTACCATTATTACTACTGGTAGTAAGATTGGTAGTAACACGGGCGACAAACGGTTGAGTTCCCCCAGAAAATGATGCCGTAGCATAAGTGAGACTCAACTATGCCGTAATAAGCCGTTAAAAATGTTTTGGTATCTACTAAGGAGGATAATCTATATAAAACATATGCAGATGAACTCAGTTTTTTACACAAAATATCTGTGCTTTCCAATTTAAGCTGTAATCTATTTGTAATCCAAAAAAATTCGTATCTCCTGCTTCCTCAATATTGTCATTTTTGTAGTGTATATGAAGATTAGTTAAGCCTGGAGTACGCTGTCTAAAGTGCATTATCTTTGTCTTATATATATTTTTTTTTTTTTTTTTGTCTAGCCATGTAATTAGTGAGTCAAGAGAACTATTGATGCCATTTTCATACGTAATTACGTTTTTACAAGGGATCGTTACTGTGCTATCGTCTGCAAACATTGTTATAGGTTGTTCAAGGGACATGGGCATGTCGTTGACATATAATATAAACAAAAACGGGCCCATAACGGTACCCAGTGGTACACCGTATGAGATTTTACGTTCTCGTGATCTTGTTATCTCTTCATGTTTATTAACTACATTAATGCGGCTAACTTCGGTTATTTGTGTTCTATTTTCTAAATAAGATTTCATAAGTTCGAGCACGTTACCTCTAATGCCATAGATTTCTAATTTATTAAGTAAGGTATTATAATGGACATAATCGAACGCCTGAGTCATATCGCAAAATATAGCACATATGGGGGATCGTTTATCCATGTTTCTAATAATAGTATATAAAAAGTCATAAATTGCCATATTAATGGTTCTGTGCTGTCTGAATCCTTTTTGTTCTTCACGTAATTATATAATTCTCTGTAGATGTATTTCTCAAATATTTTTGAAATAACCGGTATGAGTGAAATTGGTCTATAATATTCTATCAACTCCTTATCTTCTTTCTTAAATAAGGGTTTAATTATAGATGTTTTTAAAGCATATGGATATACACCTGCACAGATAATGAGGTTGAGTATGTGACTTAGATGACCGCATATCTCGACTGACACTGACTTCAGCACTTTTGTGGCGATTCCATCAAAACCTACACTGCTAGTGTTTTTTAGGGCCATAATTATTTTATATAAATCGTGTGGTTTGCTAGGAGCCATAAACATTGAATTCAGTTTCGTGGATGGCATGCAGGCTTTTGGCTTACATTCAGCGTCTATTTTTGGATGTATTTTGTCAACGAAAAAGTCATTAAAAGCACCAGCTATAGCCGAAGGTTCGTATATAATTTGATTACCAACTTTAAGTCTCCCAATACGTTGTTTAGGGATATTGTACTTTGTCTGTTTAATTACTTGCCACGTAGTCTTCGATTTATTTTTGGCTTGCTGTATTTTGTGGTTATTTTGAGCTAGTTTTTAGGGTTCCGTACCCAAAGGGTGTAAACGGGACCCTAATACTAAGACTCCACTGTCTGTCTGTCTGTCACCACGCTGTATCTCATGAACCGTGATAGCTAGAAGTTTAACTTTTCACAGAGATGATGTATTTCTGTTACCGCTATAACAACACAAAAAAAAACACTACAAACTTAAAACAGAATAAAATACATACCCATGCAACAAACGTTATTTTTTGCCGTTTTTTGCGATAATGGTACGGAACTCTTCGTACGCGAGTCTGACTCGCACTTTTTTATCATCTATAGGCTTAAGATCCTTTGGCCATTTAGCTATTTTATTTGAAGTCTTTAGCTTTGAACTGTCCCACTTTTGAGCAAAAGCCTGCCCCATTCCTTCCAGTTTTCTCGATGTTGTGTCTCTAGCAAATTCTTAAAAGCTTCAATCTATAGCTCATGACTGGGTATACTTACTGATAGAGTTGAGTAGAACTGAATAGAAGGCGTTCACAGTAGTTGGGCTGGCCGCCCATTGGTTCCTGTCAGACTTTTCTCTCAGAGACTCCAAGGACTTCTTCACGTCTGCGAACGTCAGCTTTAGGTAGGAATCGAACAAACTGCCTTCTACTACTTCCACCTGAAATAGATAATAAGTATAAATTAACCATTTTTTAGAGATGTTGGCAGATCGCATTTTGGAAGTGCTCGATGATATAAGTAGTAAGCAAAATGGCATGAGAAAATAATAATCTTGTAAATGGATATGAGTACATCATTTTAATAGGTCAATCACTTATAGTCAAGTGTGCTTCACCGTCGACCACATCAACGCTTACTATCATGGTTCTTACGTCAATCGATTCGTCTTAACCCTGCGAGTGTTACTGGCTACATTAAAATTGGCAAATTGAAAAAAAGTTAAATCATAAATTCAAAAAGTGTTAATGGAAAAACAAGTTCAATCAAAAATCTAAAAAACCCGACTGCTTAAAAAGCGAACTAAAAAGACGTAAACTTTTTTTCCATTAACACTAAATCGATAAGCACTATAATAACGTGCACGTAATAACCAAGATTAGATCGGGACGAAAAATGTACGTAACGGAACTTCACGCCGGTATTGCCCAAAGGTATTGGCAGAGATGTATAGTTGACATCAAGCCAGTAAGTATATTCTTAAAAACATTTCCCCAAATGGGAAAAGAAAACTGCTAAGCTACTTATGCTTATGCCAAAAGTGTTGAGTGTTTATGCAACTTACATGTTTATAGTGCTTATCAAGCTGTTCGTGCGTCAGCAGCCAGTCGGGGAAGCCCACAAAGTTCCTGATGGCCTTCAGTTTGTCCAGGGCCTTCCGACGAGTGGTGGAGTCCATCCAGTCCAGCCCCTGTACGTTGGCTGCGAAGGCGGAGCGCACGTCCTCTACCATGTCTCTAGCCTGGGGGATGATGTGGAGACTTAGACGAATAACGTCATATACTTGCAATTACACATAAATTTTGATCATAGCTTTATTTGGTCTTGGTTCAGAGGCGTTAGAATTTCTGTTATAATTAAAGACCCTACTTGAAATAAAGGGAGTTAGTCTGACAGGCAGCATATTAAATGTAACACAAAATTTTGTTGATACTAATGTAACAATAATTTATGTTCCGCCCATTTTAACAATCTCTGCGTAGATCTCATAACAGGTTTGTATTTTTGCTACGCCGCGCCGCCGCCGTAGCAAAAATATTCTATAGATATAGCTCTATTATTCCTGAACAAAAAATGTGTCCTTTTTAGAGCCTAATAAAATTGCTTACGACTCAATATACTGAATTTTTTTTTTTGCGACAGATGAAATTGTTGTAAGTGCCAAAGTCAAAGATTTTATTGAATTTTCCCTTTCTTTTTTTTTCTAAAATTAAGCTGGGCCATGACGCCGCATTTCCGCATGACGAAATTTAGGACGAGCTTGACTCCTACCGACAGGATTGGTCCACAATATTCCAAAACCGGGCAGACTGCACTGGATGAAAGGTGGCTTTTCCCTGTAGTGAGAGAGAACTTGCTAATAATAAATAATAATTCTTACCTTCTGCTTCGACGTATTTTCAAAGTGCCTCTTCACATAGAGATAACTTAAGGCCATTCCGAATTTCGAGTTAACATTGTACGTGCAAGTCTTCCAGCGTGGCTTAAGCTGCTGCTGTCCGAACACGGCGCGATAGAACTCGAATTTGAGGGAACGGAACGCGGATAGAGTCATCGGGGCTACCTTGGCGAAAACTGACCACCATAGGAAACGTTCTGTAGAAAGAAGATGATAATATTATTTTCTTTAAATGCTGCTAAATGTTTAAGAGCTGCTGCTGTGATTAAAGTTTAAGAAAAGTCTCTACTCGCTATTGATTGAAAAATGTTATTATACTGTAGAAGATTTTATAAATGATATTTTTTAGTATTTCGTGTGCACATTTGCTGTGATTCTTATATATGTTTGGTTAGATTTAACTGTAGATTTTATTAAGATATTTAAAAAGGCACCATTTTTTTTTTTTACTTTTTTTTTTGTAGTCAGTTGTTTAATTTAGTTTTATTCTGTTGGATTTTTTAATTTTTTGCTTTTATTTTCATCAATATTTGTACGCCTTCGCGGCTAAACATAGCGCCCATTATAATTAACCTGAGAACTTCATGTAAATACCTGTTTCTAAAATAAATATTCTGATTCTGATGATGATGAATGTTGTGTGTAGAACTATTATAATCTATGGTTGATGTTAATAGAGTCTGTTATAGGAAAATGGAGATTACTCTATGGTAACATGTACGTGAGGAATAACCTAAAATACAAGTACTTTTTAATAATGAATATTCTTTTATTGTAATACATAACATGGCGCTGCAAAAGCAAAATACCGGATTGGAACCTGAACGAGATGGTGAAGGAGTTGTGGGCTTAAAAACCCTACAGCCTTTGGTAAATTTATCTGCTGAAGGGTTTACTACGTGGATTCAGCTATTTGAAATCTACAGAAAAGCAACCGGCGTCACTAAAAAAGACCAAGATGTCCAAGTTGCAGTGCTCTTGCATTGTATGGGAGAGGCGTGTGTAGAAATTTTTAATACTCTACAAGTAAACGAACAAAGTACATATGAAGAAGTGAAAAAGGCGTTCAACCAACACTTTGTACCAATAAAGAATGAGTGTGTAAATTCACATGTATTCTTCACAAGAAGTCAAAAAGAAAAAACCTTTGACCAATATGTGACTGACTTAAAGAAATTAGCAGCAGAGTGTAACTTTGGTGAATTAAAAGACAGGTTGATCAGAGACAGAATTGTTGCAGGAATAAAAGACAATAGACTCCGAGACAGGTTACTAAGAGAAGGTGACTTAACTTTATATAAGTGCATAAACATATGTAAAACAGCCGAGTTGGCATCAGAACAGGTGAAAAAATTTGAGCATAAAGATGATAAAGAGATATATAAAATAAATAGAGAAAATACACAAAATGAAAAAAATTATGCCACCAGCAGTACAAAGTTTAAACAACCAGTTACAAGAACCAGTAATGAGTGCTCAAGATGTGGATACAAGCATGCCCGAGAAAAGTGTCCAGCATATAATAAAAAGTGTTTAAAATGCAACAAGTATGGTCATTTTAGTAACAAATGTCTGACAAATAATAAGAAATATGTAAGAAGAGTAGAAATGGAAAATAACAGTGAGGAAGAAGAGGAGGAACTAAACACTATGAGGTTAGGATTAATTAAGATTAACTTTGTTAAAAATAATAATCAATTATGGCAAGAAGAGGTCAACTTTTGCAAAAGTAATAGTAAGGTCTTGTTTCGATTAGATACAGGTGCTCAGTGTAATGTCATATCAAAAAATCAATGTAAATTGCTTAAGATTTATGAAATAATTCCTTCAATTTTAAAATTAAGTAATTATGATGGGGCTCGCATAGAAACGGTTGGAAAAATTCAAGCAAAGTGTGATATTGGTGGGCATAGTAATATAGTTGAATTTCAAGTATGCAAAGGAAATTTTGAACCATTACTAGGATTACCAACTATTGTAAAATTTAATTTACTAAGTAGAGTACAAAATTTAAACTTAAAAAATGATTTTATTTCAGATTATCCTGAGTTGTTCAGTGGTATAGGTAGGATACAAAATTATGAGTATAAGATTAAATTAAAACAAAGTGCTGTTGGAAAAGTAGAACCATGTAGACATGTACCTTTCAAACTTTTACCTAAACTTAAAGAAGAATTGCTAACTATGGAAAAACAGGGTATTATATCAAAAGTTGATAAAGCTACCGAATATGTCAATTCATTAGTAATAGCAGTAAAACCAAATGGGTCCATTAGAGTGTGTCTAGATCCTCAACATTTGAATGATCAAATTTTAAGAGAACAATATATGTTACCAACATTAGAGGAGATAACCTCAAAACTTAAAGGTTCTGAATATTATAGTACATTAGACGCTTCATTTGGATTTTGGCAAGTTGTTTTATCTAAGGCTAGTAGGGAACTTACAACGTTTAATACACCCTTTGGTAGATTCATGTTTAACAGATTACCATACGGTTTAAATTCTAGTCCGGAAGTATTTCATAAATTGTTCAGTAAAATCTTTGAGGACATAGAAGGAGTAGAAATATTTGTGGATGATATTTTGATCCATGCGGATTCTGAGGAAAGACATGATAGTATATTAAAAAGAGTGTTAGACAGAGCACGAGAATATAACATTAAGTTAAATAAAGATAAATGTAAAATAAAAGTGAAAGAGGTGAGATACTTAGGACATATTTTATCAAGTGAAGGAATAACATTAGATAAAGACAGGGTTAAGAGCATCACAAATATGGCAACACCTACCTCAAAAACTGAATTATTAAGATTTTTAGGAATGACTAATTATGTTTCCAGATTTATACAGAATTATTCTGATATAACTTCGACTCTTAGGGAGCTAATAAAAAAAGATGTTTTATTTATTTGGGGTACTGAGCAACAGGAAGCATATGAAAAACTTAAAAAAATGTTGTGTGAACCACCAGTTTTAGCTTATTTTGATATAAACAAACCAATTGTACTAAGTGTAGATGCATCAAAGGATGGCCTAGGTGCTGTGTTGTTACAAGATAATAGGCCTATTGCATATAGTTCTAGATCATTAAGTAACACAGAAAAATGTTACAGTCAAATTGAAAAAGAAAGCCTTGCAATTGTGTTTGGCTGTAGTAAGTTTTATCAATATTTATTTGGTCAAGAATTTGTTGTTGAATCTGATCATAAACCATTAGTTTCAATATTTTCAAAGCCAATGAATAAATGCCCTCCCAGACTACAAAGAATGAAAATGGCTTTAAATGAATATAATTTCACAGTGAGGTATAAACCAGGGAAAGAGTTGGTTGTTGCAGATCATTTAAGTAGAAGTTATTTGAAAGATAATTGTAAAACTTACGGAGAAGAATTAGAAGCTTATGTAGCTATGGTATTTAAAAAGTTTGATGTATCTAATCAGAAATTAAAGTTAATTATTAGAGAAACTTTAAAAGATAAAGAATTACAGTCTGTATTAAAATATATACGAAATGGATGGCCAAGTAATAAATGTGTGGTGGAGTCTGATGCAAAAATATATTTTTCTTTTAGAGATGAGTTAAGTGAATATAAGGATTTAGTGATGAAAGGTTGTCAAATTGTAATACCACAAAGTTTAAGAAAAGATCATCATCATCATCATTTCAGCCGAAAGACGTCCACTGCTGGACATAGGCCTCCCCCAGGCGTCGCCACATTGACCGATCCCGTGCGTCTCGCATCCAGCGCCTTCCCGCAACCTTAACCAGGTCATCGGTCCACCTAGTGGGAGGCCTTCCAACGTATCGTCTTCCAGTTCGCGGTCGCCACTCCAGAACTTTTCGGCCCCATCGGCCATCCGTTCTGCGAGCAATGTGCCCTGCCCACTGCCACTTAAGTTTGGCAATTCTTCGGGCTATGTCGGTAACTTTGGTTCTCCTGCGGATATCATCATTTCTGACGTGATCACGCAAGGAAATTCCGAGCATAGCCCTCTCCATTGCCCTTTGGGTGACTTTAAGCTTTCTGATAAGGCCCATTGTGAGCGACCACGTCTCGGTCCCATAGGTGATCACTGGCAACACACACTGGTCATAGACTTTTGTCTTGAGACTCTGCGGTAAATTGGACGAGAAGATACCACGCAACTTCCCGAACGCCGCCCAGCCGAGTCGGATTCGACGGTTGACCTCTTTCTCGAAGTTGGACCTACCTAACTGGACCGTTTGTCCCAGGTAAACATAATCGTCTACAACTTCAAGTGTAGAGTCTCCGATCTTGATAGGAGTGGGTGTTACATGGGCGTTCACCATGACCTTGGTTTTGTCCATGTTCATTTTAAGACCCACTCTTTCGGAAGCTCTACTAAGGTCATCGAGCATTTTACTGAGGCTCTCCATGGTCTCAGCCATGATCACTATGTCGTCGGCAAACCGAAGGTGAGTGATGTACTCGCCATTAACGTTGATGCCAAGCCCCTTCCAGTCCAGAACCTTGAAGACGTCCTCCAGCGCAGCAGTGAACAGTTTCGGAGAAATTACGTCTCCCTGTCTTACGCCGCGCTGGAGAAGGATAGGTTTCGAGGTCTGATCCAGAAGACGGACTGACATGGTGGCGTTTTTGTACAGACACTTCAACACCTCAATGTACCGGTAGTCGATCTGGCACCGTTGGAGAGACTGTAGTACAGCCCAAGTCTCGATCGAATCGAAGGCTTTCTCGTAGTCCACAAACGCTAAACAGAGAGGCAAGTTATACTCTTCGGTCTTCTGTATAACCTGCCGCAGCGTATGTATGTGGTCTACGGTGCTAAAGCCTTTTCGGAATCCGGCTTGTTCGGGAGGCTGGAAATCGTCAAACCTGCGCGCGAGACGATTCTTGATGACTCTTGAAAACAACTTGTAAACATGGCTAAGAAGCGAGATGGGCCTATAGTTCTTCAGCCGGGCATTGTCGCCCTTCTTGAAGAAGAGTACCACCACACCCCTGCACCATGCCTGTGGCGTTTTGCCCTCGAGTATGACGGAATCAAAAAGCTTCTGAAGGGCCTTGAGGACCGGTTTTCCACCCGCCTTCAGGAGTTCAGCCGTGATTCCGTCATCACCCGGCGCCTTGTTGTTTTTAAGCTGTTTCAGAGCCATCCTAATCTCGTACAGGCTGACGTCCGGGATATCTTCGGTATAGTGTCGGGTCAATCTAGCTCTTGGGTCGTTTGCTAGATTCGCAACGGGTTTACTGGTTGACGTGTACAGCTGCCCATAGAAACTCTCGATCTCCCTCAGAAGCTCCGGTTTGGCGGATACAATCCTGCCATCATCGGTCTTCAGTTTCGTGAGCTGGCTCTGCCCAATAGACAGATCCCTTGAAAACACCTTGGAGCCTTTATTTCGCTCAATCGCGTCTTTAATACGCTCGGTATTAAAGCGGCGGAGGTCTCTTTTCAAGGATTTAGAGATCTGTCTATTGATCTGCCGGTATTTGCACGCCTCATCTGAAGACTGCAGGATCATCTCACGCCTCTCCTTCATAAGCTTGAGGGTATGATCAGAGAGCTTTTTGTTTCTATCTGTACGACGGGTCTTGAAAAACTTAGACCCGACCGTATGGACAGCTTCCACGAACCCGTCGCTGTATTCGTCCACGGAGCTCCCCAGGCACTCGAAACGATTCTGGAGTTCGAGCTGAAAGCTCTCGGGGTTTTGGACCTGGAACTGTGCTGGACGGAGCGTGGACTTCATCAGTCGAGACCTTTCAAGCTTAATATTAATGTTCAATGTGCCTCTTACCATGCGGATCATTGAACATTTGCTTCTTGGTTGACATGATGAAGTCGATCTCATTTTTTGTTGCAACATCGGGGTTCTGCCAGGTCCACTTCCGGTGTTCACGCTTTTTGAAGAAGGAGTTCATCATATAGAGGCCCTCCTTCTCCATAAAACTGGCCAGTAGGTGACCCCGGTGGTTCCGTCGTCCAACTCCAAATTGCCCCACTTGCAGCTCATCCTCGTCTCGTTTGCCCAGTTTTGCGTTGAAGTCCCCCATGACAACGGTGTAGTGAGTTTTGAAACCATGCATGGCTCTGGAGATATCCTCATACATGGTCTCTACCTCGTCGTCGGGGTGTGCCGAGGTTGGGGCGTAGACCTGTATGACCTTCAGCGAATATCTAGAGGATATTCTGAGTATAAGGTACGCCACCCTGGTCGACACACTCTCGATTTTCACCACGTTGTTCACAAGGGACCTGTGGACGATAAACCCGACACCACCTTGTGACTGCCGGTCACCCTCTCGGAAATAGAGCAGGTTACCGGATTTGAGGATTATCGAGTCCTCCCCCTCTCTTCGGACTTCAGATAACCCTATAATGCTCCATCGCAACCTGCTCAATTCCTCTTCGAGCTCGGTGATCTTCTCGTCGGTCCGAAGTGTGCGCGTGTTGTACGTTGCCAGGTCCAGTCGTCGGTGATTGTTGGGGTAGCCGGATCTCGTCCGGAGATTCTTAGCACCCCTTGCCATGCCGTAACCTCGACCGCTACCGTAGTCGAGGGTAGGCGGGCTGCCGGGCACTAGGGGCCATTTTTTATTTGTGCTATTCATAGGGGGGGTTTTGCCATAATCGCCACGCTTGGCAGGCGGATTGGCGATCGCAGTATGGTTGTTATAGGAGCACAGAGAACGCTGCTGCCCATTCTCTGGTTTGTCCCTTAGTCGCCTTTTACGACACCCACGGGAAGACATGGGATGGTGAAATTCTTAACGTCCGGCACCATACGGAACGAAGAAAAGATATGTTGTCTAAAATACATTATGCTCATTTAGGTATTGTAAAATGTAAGTCATTAGCCAGAGAAACTGTGTACTGGCCAACAATGAACAAAGAAATTGAGGATTTAATAACAAATTGTGATACTTGTAAGAAATATTTAAATGCTAACTGCAAAGAACCAATGATTTGTAAAGATATACCAGTTAAGGCATGGCAAATATTATCTGCAGACATTTTCTTTTTGAAAGGAATTCCTTATATTTTAGTTGTAGATGCTTATAGTAAGTTCATAGAAATTAAAAAGTTAATAGATTTATCAGTTAATGTTACTATTAAATGTTTAAAAGAAATATTTGCACGGAATGGAGTGCCAGAAACATTGTATACAGATTCAGGAACTCAGTTTACCAGTATTGATTTTGCAAAATTTGTAAATCATTGGTGTTTTTCTCACATTACAACAAGTCCAAAACATCATCAAAGTAATGGTTTAGCTGAAAGGCACATTCAAACAGTTAAACGAATGTTGAAAAAGTTAATAGAAGAAAATAAGGACATTTATATGGGACTGTTGACATATAGAAATACACCAGTATCTGACAGTGGTAAATCACCAGCTGAACTGTTGTACAACAGAAAGGTGAATCACATGATACCTAGTATATGTAAATTCAAAGCTAATAATTATAAGAAAGAATTGTACATGAAACAGTGTAAACAAGAATATGATTATAATAAACATGTAAGACCATTGCCTAAGATAGAGGAAGGAAAAATTGTAAAGATCAAAGAGGAAGGCAGGTCAGGACCACATAAAAGTGGAGTAGTCTTAGGCTATGGAAAAGTTCCTAGGTCATATTTAGTTAAGACAGAAGAAGGTAATGTAATACAAAGAAACAGAAAAGATTTAATTAGTAATGGAAAATATTATGACAAAACTATAGATCTAGATATTACAGATAATTGGGATGAAGAGAATAGAGTTGAGTTAAATAGTAATGAAACAAATGATAATAATATTATAATTGAAAATAATAGAGACAATATTTGTAACGAAAATACAGATTCAAATTATAGAACAAGAAGTGGAAGAATTGTGCACATTCCTAGTTATTTAAATGATTATGTTTAATTAAAGTTTACAAAAGAAGGGAGATGTTGTGTGTAGAACTATTATAATCTATGGTTGATGTTAATAGAGTCTGTTATAGGAAAATGGTGATTACTCTATGGTAACATGTACGTGAGGAATAATCTAAAATACAAGTACTTTTTAATAATGAATATCCTTTATTGTAATACATAACAATGAATGTCCTTGTAAACCATCAAAAAATTCAATGACATTTAAAAGTGCCGTTAATGGCTTTATACTTTCTCGAAAACCTCACCGCATTTTAGCATGCAATGAAAAGTATTTCGCAATCGTGCGGAAAAATACGGCAGCCAGCCCCTACCACAGTTTATTATACGAGTATCAGCCTGATCCGCCGGCAGACCCTACGAAAATTAAGCTCAGTGGACGAAAAAGATTAAATGAGTGTTTTCACAAAATTATTACTAATAAATATTATCATGATCATGTTTTTTTTTTTTAATAAGTGTTTAAAAACATCGTTAGATTCACATCACGACCGCCATACGGCCTTCGGATCGGATGTCTATTCCGCCTAGGCTGTAATGACAAAGTTTGCCCACTCATATTAAAATATATGCGTACCTACATACTTATATTTTTACCAACTAAAGCCACTTGATTTTTAATACTCACCAATAATAACAGGCTTAGTGTCAGCTAGTAGAACGGACAGGTTCTGAAGGTAGGGCAGGCCTATCACCCTGACCTCGTCCTGGTGCAGCTGTAGCGTCACGCTCGTGTTGGAGAACACCAGCTTCAGGTATCGGCCCCAGTCGTGCTGAGGAAATGAATCGGATAAGGTATGGAGACAGGACAAGAAGTGAATATGTGAAATAGAAATGCTGAAGATAACTTACTGTTGGACTCTTTAATCAGACGCTAATTTTACATGATCCTCTACATTGCATAGCAATCTAAAGTAAATTGTCGCTCTGACTAAGCTGAGGGTATTCTTCCTCTGTTGCTTCCACTAATTCGTCTTATAGCTGTTTCAAAAGATTTTGAAAAAGCAATTATGACGTAATGTTGAAGTCGTATGCTGTGTTCATTCATTCCACTACCAAATCTTTAATTGCTGTCCGTTAACAGCTGTGGGTCATTCAAGGAATGGAACTGCTTCGTTTGTAGAGGTTTTATAGTTTGTATGACCCTAAATTTTTGGAACATTATTTATAAATGGCGACCTACACAAGGAATTCACCCGATGGAGTCACCAAGAATCAGATTAAGCACCTTGCCATTAGCGCCATGGCGTTCCTCATTTCTCGAAGTCGCAATCTGGTAGTTGCTTAAGTCTGGCTTAAGGTTGCAACCTTAAGCCGGACGTAGCCCGTGCGGCTGGAGGACCCGGCAAGATTGAAGGTTCGATGTGAGTAAATTGCGTGACCCGGGCATCCGTGAAACACTTCAACTCAAGTAACGTAGTCGTTTTTGGGACTCTATACCGGTTCGGACTCATTGGACGAGGAGTAGAAACGCATCAAAGTGGCTGTACAGAGACCAGTTCCGTCGTTTTAGAACACAAACCGACTCATACTCGCGAAGACTGGATGTCACAGCACCCTTGGAGCCTGATCGAAGATAGAAGAATCCTTCATCTGAGACTACTTGAGACCCGTAATGACGCCATGCGAGCTGACCTTAACATACAATACCATCAGAAACGCAAAGAAATATATCGCAGCACTCGCAAATATAGGAGGCAGTGGGCTGATGGTATATAATAATAATAATAATATTGTTGATCGTGCTCAACAAGCTGCAAACACCGTTACCTGAAGGAATTGTATAAAGCTACCAAAATCTTGCCAGGTTACAGCAAGTAAAAGAAGAAGCCGCCCAAATCTAAAGACGCTTAGCTCATAGTGACGTCAAAGATAAACATCCCGAAGACCCAAGAGATGAGGTCCGCTGTGAAGAATACGTCACCGTTGCTGATTGGCTCAGAGGCAGTGGAACGCGTCCACAAGTTTACTTACCTCGGGAACGTCATGTCAGAAACTGGAGGTAGTGAAGAGGATATCTCTTCACGGATCGCCATACCACGAGAGGTCTCAGCTGTGCGAAGGTAGCTTCGCACAGCTGAGACCTATTTGGCAATCGCGGCAACTGACCCGAAGGATTAAACTCAAAATCTTCAGGTCAAATGTCAAGTGCGTGCTGCTTTACGGGTGCGAAACATGGAAGGTCATAAAAGACATCTCACGTCAGACCCAAGTTGTCGTCAACCGCTGTCTTCACCGCATACTTCAAATCTACTAGCCCGAGACCATCACTAACGTAGAGTTGTTGGAGAAATGCCACGAGAGCCCGATCGACCGCCATATCAAGCGCCGTGGATTGGCGTTACGCTGCGAAGGGATTCTGATCATATACCCCAAGGCAAAGGAAAGCGTGGCCGTTCCCGTCAAACCTGGCGTCACACTGTTTTTCAGAAGCGACGAGCATCTGTATGACGTAGAGCGAGGTGAAGCGTGAATCTCAAGACTGATCGAGATGGAGGACTACTGTGGACGCCCTCTGTCCCATCCAGGGGAAATTTAGTCAAGACAGTCATATTTTTTAAGACTATTAACCTTTACCCACTGTGCGCGTACCTGTTTCCACTGTGCGGATCCTACGTTGGAGCCCTGTAACAGTTCCTGCACGGACCAGTAATAGACCGTGATACCTCTGCGACGCACCTCTGCTGGGGTCATTATCTGTAAAATATTTCATGTTTGACATTAAAATAATTTTTAACTAAGTGATCAGAGTTATTAAGCATTTCAGGACGTTTAATATAGCGCTTTCTTTTTAACCCCCAACGGAAAAAGAGGGTTATTATAAGTTTGACGTCTGTACCTGTGTGTTTGAGTATTTGTGTATCTATCTGTGGCATCATAGCACCTAAACGGATAAATCGTTTTTTTTTTAAGTTTTTTTGTTTGAAAGCATTTTTATCGAGAGTGTTATTAGCTATGTTTAATGAAAATCGGTTCAGCCGGTCAAATGTTATGGTTGTTTTACTGTTTGAATCGGGGTGTTTTTGCAAGATATCGTGTCATAATTATGTGTTCAATACTTGTCTACTACTAGATAAATTATGTAGCACGAAATAATTTGAGAGTTTTTTTTTTTAATTTTAGGCTTTGATTACGCTGGGATTACCGAGACTGAGGGATGTTGCCATCAATTCAAACCGCGGTCTTCATAGCAGCGTGGATGCTGCCACTGAAAAGTTTCTTATTGGAAAACTCACAACCAATTAGCCCAACCTGGCAGTCGAAACTATTAGGAACCCGAGGTATGCAGACAGTCTCAACGATTAATTTAATAACCTACTAACTGGTTATTATAAACTTAATCGTTGAGACTGTCAGTTTCCAGAACCAATATTACTGGCCAACTATAAACAAGCCTCTTTTATTTCGTGACAAAACTACATAAGAACCTTACTTAATACCTACTTTAAAATAAAAATGGGTATTTTATGGGCACTATTGAAACGAAGAAACTGTGTGTTGTTACTTTAACAACTTGATTTAAAAAGTTGAATTTTACCATAAGTAGTTTAGTATTCTAACTCCTTTTATATGTTTCAGCTTTTAATATTTTTGTAAGTAAGTAATTATTTTATATCTATATTGAATAAAATCGTTATCATAATCAATATTGTTTTTCATTTCTGTTGATTTGTATTTAAATAGTTAATTAAAATTCCTTTTTTCATTTAATATTGTAAATAATATTTTGAATTAAAAAAAACATAATTGAATATTATAACATACATACATACATAAACTCACGCCTTTTTTTCCATGGGGGTAGGCAGAAACTACAGAACGCACATCTAGTCATACACACACGCCGGTTATGGGTACTGCGCACTTGGCCTTTCTGAAGAACATCACCTATAAGGTCTATGTATGTCTTTCTAGGGCGTCCCTTCCCGGCGTTTCCATTCACGTCTGCCTTGTAAATACATTTCGTTAGTCGCCTTTCATTCATCCTCTCAACATGGTCAAACCATCTTAACATACTCTTTTCAATTTTAGCGACTACATCTTCTTTAAACCACAACGTGGTCTTATTACCTCATTCCTCAATCTATCTTTTAAAGTTACACCACACATACTCCGCAAGGAGCGCGTTTCTACTGCATTAATCCTACTTTCATGTCTTTTTTGGCATACCCAACCTTCACTTCCATACATAAGTGTATGCACCAGCTCGCTGTGGTAAACGGTGCGTATGAATATTATAAAAATAAAGAAAACAATAATTCAAACAAACTCGCAATCATTTTGACGTAGTGACTTAAACAAATATTGTTGTTATTAACAACCCGTCATGGTCACAAAAAGTATTCAAACGCTTACCTACCCTAATGTTATGTGTTAAAGATCAAATTGGCATAACTGTATTCTATAATATTTGGCTACCTTGATTAAGTCGTTCTAGTTCGATAAGCTCATACGTATCGAATAACAATTATCTACTGCTGATTGCAGAAGGTTCGAAATCGTCTAACTTTTAGTGGGTCAGCTCACGGCAGGGTGGGTCAGATAACATCTATTACCGACTGTACTTGTGGTACTTCTGCAGCTCGTGAGAGAAGAGCCGCTTACCTTAGCCAACTTCTTGCTGAAGTCCACAACATCATCAGCGAACTGCTCGGCATCAGTCTCGTTGTGCGCGATGCTGATCATGGAGCGGATGTACCTGTGGTACTGCTGTATCTCGTGAGAGAACTGCTCTGGTTGTAGCAGGTAGCGGTCGCTGAAGCCCTGGAAGGTTGGGGGGATTGGTGAGACCTGGTCCACCTGTAACGAATTTGGAGGTTTAGCAATTGATAGAAATAAAACTGAAACAGGTGAAAGTTTAAAAGATGAAATTAATGCTTAATTGTGACTGATCTAATTCAAGTTCCTTATGTTTACATAAGCTCTTTTTCTGGCTAGTACAAGAAATTATTTATAGCAGACAGCTACATAAATAAGTTTAGACTTATTCATTTGCCGAGAAAACATCGAAATATCTCGTACCTAACTTCTTTAGCTGCCTCTTACACGTGAGAAATGCTTTAGGTATTGTAGACTTACAAATTCTTACACCTGAACAACGCTATAGGTATTGTAGACTCACAAATTATTACACCTGAGGAACGTTTTACGTATTGTAAGCTCACAAATTCTTACACCTGAGGAACGCTATAGGTATTGTTGCCTCACAAACTCTTACACCTGAGGAACGGTATAGGTATTGTAGACTCACAAACTCTTACAGCTGAGGAACGCTATACGTATTGTAGACTCACAAATTCTTACACCTGAAGAATGGTATAGGTATTGTAGACTCAGAAATTCTTACACCTGAGGACCGCTATAAGTATGGTAGACTCACAAATTCTTAGGGACCTCACCGATCGAGCGACGCAATTTAAATTGCATCGATAGGCAATATCGTTTAAGTATTTTCTAAGAAATTATGTGTAGGTGTAAATCGGTCGATTTGCATCGCACTGTGTCCATGTAACCGTGCTTGCAAATTTGCTTAGTTAAAATCGCTTATCGATGTGATATAAATTGAATCGCGTCTCACTCACCCAAATCAGATTCCTGCTAGTGTTCCTGACATCCTCAGCCACCTCCACGCTAAGCAACACATTGAGCCCGAGCTGTCTCCTGCCTCTCCCAGCCACCTCCTCCCACGTAAAGTTAGCGCTCAACTCCGAGGGCGGGTTGGGGGGTAAGCCTAGCTGCTGCAGAAGCTTCTGAATGGGCTTGATGCCGTCGGCTTCTAGTTTTTCTGGAACATGTACAACAGAATGGCTTAGTAATCTATAATGCCAGTCACTTGGCTATTATGCTGATGCTATTGTACCTTATTGTGACTAAGGATAGGTGAAATACGAAGAAGCATCTATCAAATATTCTATTAAATAAATTATACGCATACGGAATAAGAGGCAATATCCTACAGCTTATCGAGTCATATCTAAAAAATCGTATACAGTATGTGGAATTTACACAAGTAGATCCAAAAATAAAAAAACAAAATGGTCTATCGACCGCGTGATATAACAGTCTCATATGGTGTGCCACAAGGGAGCGTGCTTGCCCCCCTCTATTTATACTCTGTATAAATGACCTGCCAAAAGTGAAAAAAACATCAGATGACACTTTTTGCCGACGACAGCACCGATACTATTGACTGCAAATATAAATTAAATTATGATAATGACATTACTAATACTATACACTCAATAATACTATGGCTATATAACAATAACCTTAAAATAAACATAGACAAGATCAAATTGCGTTTATTTATTTTTTACCGTTGCGAATCTAGCAAACAACCCAAGAGCTAGATTGACCCGAAACTATACCGAATACATCTCGGACGACAGCCTCTTCGAGATTAGGATGGCTCTAAAAGAACTTAAGAACAACAAGGCGCCGTGATGGCGGAATTATGGCCGAACTCCTGATGGCTGGTGGAAAACTGGTACTTAGGGGCCCTTCAGACGCTGTTTGATTCCGTCATACTCGAAGGGAAAACGCAACAGTCGTGGCGCAGGGGTTTGGTGGTACTCTTCTTCAAGAAGGGCGACAATACTCGTTTGAAGAATTATAGGCCCATCTCACTTCTTAGCCATGTCTAAAAGTTGTTTTCAAGAGTCACCATGAATCATCTAGCTCGCAGGTTTGACGATTTCCAGCCACCCGAACAAGCCGGTTTCTGAAAAGGCTTTAGCACCGTAGACCACATACATACGCTGCGGCAGGTTATACAGAAGACCGAAGAGAGACGACCTGCCTCTTTGCTTAGCGTTTCTGGACTACGAGAAAGCCTTCGATTCGATCGAGACTTGGGCTGTACTGCAGTCTCTCCAACGGTGCGCTAATCGATTACCGGTACATCGAGGTGCTGAAGTGTTTGTACAAAAACGCCACCATGCCAGGTCAGGATCAGACCTCGGAACTTATAGTTCTGCAGCGAGGTGTGAGACAAGGAGACAGTTTCGCAGATATGAGTATCTGCGAAACTGTTCTCTGCTGCACAGGAGGATGTCTTCAACGTTCTGGACAGGATAGGGCTAGGCATCAACGTCAATGGCGAGTACATCAGCCACCTTCGGTTTGCCGACGATATAGTGGTCATGGCTGAGGCCATGGAAGACATCAGTACTATGCTCGATGACCTTAGTAAAGCTTCCGATAGAGTGGGTCTAAAAATGAACATGGACAAAACCAAGGTTATGTTGAATGCCCATGCTGCACCCACTCCTATCTAAGTCGGAGACTCAACACTCGAAGTTGTGGACGAATTATGTATATTTGGGTCAAATGGTCCAGTTAGGTGGGTCCAACTTCGAGAAAGAGGTCAACCATCGAAACAGATTTGAATAACTTCCCGAATGCTGCCCGCGTTCGGAAAGTTGTGCTGTATCTTCTTGTTCAAATTTCCACAGTGACTTAAGATGAAATTATGTGACCAATACGTGTTGCCAGTGATTACTTAAAGGACTGAGACGTAGTCGCTGATAATGGGCCTTATTAGAAGTCTTAAAGTCACCCGAAGCAATGGAGAGGGCTATGCTTGACGTTTCCTTGTGTGATCGAATCAGAAATGATCACATCCGCAAGAGAACCAAAGTTACGAAGAACTGCTCAACTTAAGTGGCAGTGGGCAGGGCACATTGCTCGCAGAACGGATGGCCGCTGGGGCCAAACAGTTCTAGAGTAGCGACCGTGTACCGGAAGACGCAGCTTTGGAAGGCCTCCCTCTAGGTGGAGCGACGACCTGGTAAAGGCTGCGAGATCCAGGTGGATGCGAAACGCACAAAACCGATCAGTGTGGCGACGCTTGGGGGAGCCCTATGTTCAGCGGTGGACGTCTTTCGGCTGAAATGATGATGATGATGGATCTAAAATCTAACAAAAAATAGCAATTTAAAGCTTAATTTTTCGCAAACAGATCCCTTAATCTAAAAATCGTTTTCACATACACGTAATATTTTTGAATGGCCGTTCCAACGATACCCCACACCATGGGAGATACGAGAAAAATAAACAGCCCCACTTTAAGTGTACAGGAAGTAATCAAAGTTTTATTTGTTATTGTTTTATTTTACAACTTTGTCAGCGTGATTAATATGTATATCCATGCCAAATAATAGCTAAGCTGCTGACGGATGGATGGACAGACGGACATGGCGAACTTATAATGGTCCCTTTTTGACCACGGAACCCTAAAAATGCTCACCAGTATTAATACAAGCCCTATAATAGCTCTTGGCCTTCACCACACTGTTGGGCAGTCCTTCATCATCCTTAGCCTCCAAGAGTTCCCTCAGGTCCTTGTGTAGCTGTTCCCTGAGCTTGTGAAACTGGTTCCTTGACGTGGCCCAGTCAGGCACCGGGTTCTGTTTGATCCAGCCACCACAGGCGAACTCGTAGAAATCAGTGCATGGGTCCACATCTTTGTTCAAGGCTTGCAGAATGTTTGAGGCTGTAGGTGAGAGAATTTCGATAAAAATTGCGGATATTGAAAAAATAAAGTTCAGTCAGTCAGAAGGCACGGGTCGCGGGTTTGAATCCCGACACGAATTCCAGCTCAAAAAGTTACAGAACAAGAAATTCTTTGAGTGAAAGAAAGGAGTGATATGAAGTCGAGTAAATTTCCTTATTTTCTTTTAAAAACTCCAAAGTTCATCTTTTTAATATCGCTTTAGGTATTATTGTCACTCAATTAAATGTTTTCAAAATTGTATTTCCTGTATCTAACTGAAATGGTGTGCAAAATAAAGAGTATTCTATCTATCTATGAAATTAATAAGATCGCAATACATTTAGATACGTTTAGGTTATTTGATTAGGTACACAGATTATAATCTGTGACTACGGTAGCTTTCAAAAAGCTTAAAGTACTTCGCATTATTATGTAATATCAGTAGTCGATACCTACTGGAGATACATAGACTTACAAAATCATAATTATAAATAAATCTTTAAAAACATAAAGAAGCATAATATATTATATATACATTTGCGACGCCTCGAGGAGGGAGGAGAAAACAGAAAGCTCGCTAGCTTCCTCTTCAAATGTATAAAATATGCGCAATACGTTAAATATATAAAACAACGATATGTAACTCGATGCCTGCTGCCTACCCACCGCACTGGTACGATATATGATGCAGTATAAAAATAAAAGCGATCTTGTTTAGTGTTTTGTTACGAAAATGGTTGGTTTGGTCGCCTTTGTACATAAGCTGTCCTTTTGTATTTGTATAAATATGTTTTGTATACAATGAAGAATAATAATAATATGGTTAAAAGAAAGTCAAATTTCAATTCGAATATATTTGAGTTTAAAATAAAATTATCACATAGATGATCGTAAGTAAAATTGTTGCAATATAATTATTTTAACATATAAACAATTGAATATTCTAAAAAAAACAAGCCTCTATACAAATACAAAGGGGAGAGGGAAAAGGGGAGCCCTTTTGAGCCCCTTTTGCTCTCCCCTTTGTAAAATAATTAAGTATTAAATAATAATGATAAAAAAAAAACAATTCTATCCATCAAAAGGAGGTCCGTAGGGTGCTGAGCAGCCTCGACGTGAACAAGGCTAGCGGCCCTGATGGAATTCAAGCAATTATTCTTAGAACCTGAGCGCCTGAACAGTCTCCAATCTTGACACGCCTATTCCACCTTTCGAATGAGGTTGGAAAAGAATTGAACGCTTGGAAGCAAGCTAACGTACAGCCCGTGCCTAAGAAGGGCAGTCGAGCTGACCCGGCCAACTAAAGACCCATATATATCTGTAACCTCCATTCGCTGAAAGGTATGGAACGTGAACACAATATTAAGCTCCTGGCACACTTAGAAGCAAACTCCTAAGTGACCACCAATACGTCGGAATCGGTCTACTGGGGATTTTCTAGCGTATGCCATTCACATCTGGAGAGAGGCCTTCGAGAGGCACGGGATAGCGCTTGCCGTCTCCCTCGACATCTAGAAGGCTTTTGATAGGGTCTGGCATTGAAGCCTTATTGGTAAGCTTCCTTCATTCGGTCTGCCCGGTGGCCTTTGTGATTGGATTGCAGACTTCCTGAGAGATCGGTCCATTCGAGTGGAAATCGATGGCTGCTCGTCGGACAATTTTTATTATTAATGCCGGGGTCCCTCAGGGGTCGGTACTCTCAGCAACTTTATTCTTGCTTCACATTAACGATCTGCTACAACCCTGACTTTTGAGTATGCAGACGACAGGAATGGTGCTGAGAGATACTTGTTCAATGTTCGAGCTACCAGGCCTCAGATCCAGTCTCTCCGGGAGGCCATGGTGAAGCGCTTGAACCTGTCCTTGCAGGCAGTCTCCGAATGGGGCGATGCCAATCTGGCCAGGTTTAATGCTGCTAAAACCCAGGCGTGTATATTTTCGCTAAAAAGAGCCAATTTCACCCTGCTCCAACTTTCCGAGATGTGGTCGTACCAATAACTGACCATCTTGAGATTCTTGGCGTTACGTTGACATTGACTCTCAATTTTGGCCCAAACATTGAGGCAAAGGTTCAGGTGGCTGCCAAAAAGCTGGGGATCCTTGCAAAGGTTAGAAGGTACTTCACGCCAGAACAGCTGCTCAGCTTGTATCAAGCGCATTTTCGATCATGCATGGAGTACTGTTCTCATTTCTGGGACGGATCTGCCAAATACCAGCTTGATGCACTTGAGTCGATCGAAAAGCGGGCCAAGAGGCTCGTCGGAAATGAGGCACTGGTTATGTCAAAGCTCCAGCCTTGAACATCGTCGCCGAGTTGCCAGCTTGTCGGTTTTTTATCGGTTGCATTTCGAGGAGTGAGCGATGGAGTTGCATGATCTAATTCCGCTAATCCCGTTGCATCATCGGACTACAAGACGTACGGCGATGCGCCATCGGTACATGGTGGACATCCCATTCGGATGTCCACAGGTTTAGTGCCTATCTAAACCTTTTGGAAATACTTTCATTATGCGTACAGCTAAGTAGTGGAATTCCCTGCCGGAGTCCGTGTTTCCTGATAGCTACAATCTAGGAGTCTTTAAGTCAAGAGTGAATAGGTTACTTCTAAAAAAGTATAAGAGATAGATAATATAAAAGAAATTAAAATTAGAAAATATCGTGAGCAAAGTAATTGAATATTAAATTGCGTATCTAAGTGATAAAATAAAAGCGATGCTGTTTCGTAGAAGAGTATATATTTTTATATTATTAAAAACCTTTTTTTTATTAGTAACCAGCTAACCCCCGCGGCTTCGCTCCCGTCAAAATTATAGCCTATGTTACTCGGGAATATCGCAAATAGCAAATAGGATAAATCGCAAATAGATAATTACCGCCCAATATCTAAGCTATGTCTTTTTTCTAAAGTTTTGGAACGAGTGGTACATACGGAGGTCTATTCAGCTTTGCAACATCACTTTGGCGACGAACAACACGGGTTTCTCAGAAAACGATCAACTGCCTCAAACCTGATACTGTCCAACGAACTAATAACCAGTGGGATGGAAGAACGATGTCAGGTCGATGTTATTTACACGGACTACAGCAAATGTTTCGACCGAATAGATCACCGCGTGCTTCTTCAGAAGTTATCATCTGCAGGATTACACGGTAATCTATTTCGATGGTTTAAGTCGTATATAGATAATCGAACGCAGGCTGTGGTCTTACGTGGATACACGTCCGGATGGAAAACTGTCCCATCAGGAGTGCCCCAAGGCTCGATCTTGGGACCGTTATTGTTCACTATATTTATCTCGGACATAAGAAACTGCTTTTTAAATTCACATATTTTGCTATACGCAGATAACATGAAAGTCCTTAAGCCTGTACGTACAGTATCTGATACTGAGTTACTTCAGTTGGACCTTGACAGATTCGTATCAAACTGCAAAACCAATAAATTACAGCTAAACGTATCCAAACGTTTTCATGTAATATTTACTCGTCTTAAAACTAACATTGGTTCGGGTTATATACTAGACGGTACGTACATAAGTAAGACAAGTAACATCAGAGATCTCGGTGTAATCCACGACGCCAAATTACTTTTTGATGATCACATAGAAACCATTGTCAAGAAAGTCCTCAAAGCTCTGGGTTTTATTATTAGAGCTTGTTCAAGCTTTCGGTCTCTAAAACCAGTAAAAGTCCTCTACTGTTCCCTCGTGCGCAGCCACCTCGAGTACGTTTCTCAAGTTTGGAGCCCTCGATACGAGATCTACAAATCTCGTATCGAAGCTGTTCAGAGAAAATTCTTGAGATACTTGGACTTTAGGGTAAAGCAATTCTCAGTCGACTACGAACACCGTTGTAAGCGATACCATTTTTTACCGTTGCACGTAAGACGTAACATCAACGACATATGTTTTTTGGCAAACATAGCAAATGGCACGGTGGATTGTCCCGAGCTACTCAGCAAAATACTTCTTCGCACTAACCAAGGCATCCTACGAACACGGCCTCTGCTGCAGGCACCGTGCGCATTGACAAACTACAGGCGTAACGCCTTCTGTATACGTAGCGTTGTAGCTTTCAACAAGTTGCCAACACACTTGGAAATCGATCTCTTCTGCACCGGCGCACACAAAATTAGAAAAATCCTTGGCAAAGAATATTTTAGCGGCAGTCGGGAGTGAGTGCAAAATAGTTTTTGTTAATTTAGTGTAATGTCATATTTGTATTAGGTATTTAAATGTAGTACGAATCCATTTACTTCAACCTTTCTTTTTTAATCATTGTCTACCCATTGTTATTATTTTATTCTGTGTATCGCTATTATTGTAACGCGATGTATACATGTGTAAGCTTTCTTTAAAATAAATAAATAAATAAAAATAAATAAATAATGTAGCTTTCCATAGGTGAAAGAATTTTAAAATCGGTCCAGTAGTTTCGGAGCCTATTCGGTACAAACAAAAAAATCTTTCCTCTTTATAATATTGGTATAGATGGTATAGATACGTTCCTTGGGAAGTATGTGTGATGTAACTTTAAATGATAAGTTGGGGAATGATGTAATGATAAGACAAAGTTGTGGTTAAAAAGAACTGACGACGACTGATGTAGTGACCAAAATTGAAAAGAGTATGCTAAAATGGATTGGCCATGTTGAGAATATTAATGAAAGGCGACTAACGAAAGGTAGGCAATGCAGAAATGAATGGAAACGCCGGGAGGGGAGGCCCTAGAAAGACATACATAGACCTAATAGGTGATGTTCTTCAGAAAGGCCTAGTGCGCAGTACTCATAACCGGCGTGCGTGTATAACTAGATGTATGAACGTGAGTGAAGCAAAAGAATTATGTAAGAATCATAGCAGGTGGCGTTCTGTAGTTTCTGCCTACCCCCATGGGAAAAAAGCGTGAGTTTATGTATGTATGTATTTAAAAAAAAAGTAAATATAATACCAAAAAAAATAAGTTCAAAAACTTAATTGAACTAACCTGTTTCTGTTTCAGGAATCGAGGCTTGCGAAAACGGTACACCTGAAATAATGTATAGTTTAGAAGTTATATTAAATTAATTAAAAACCGGTCAAGTGCGAGTCGAACTCGCGCACGAAGGGTTCCGTACCATTATCACAAAAAACAACAAAAATATCACTTATGTTGTATGGGTGCCCCACTTAAATATTTATTTTATTCTGTTTTTGGTATTTGTTGTTATATAGCAGCAACAGAAATGCCAAAAATCCTGTGAAAATTTCAACTGTCTAGCTATCACGGTTTAAGAGATACAGCCTGGTGACAGACATACAGACAGACAGACTGACAGACAGACGGACCACGGAGTCTTAGTAATAGGGTCCCGTTTTAACCCTTTGGGTACGGCACTCTAAAAACTAAAACCTCGACTCTACGAAAACCAAAATACTTTAGAACTGTCGATAGATAGCGTTTGTAGTATTTTTAACGTTACAATATAATATGATTGATTTGCTGGCGCTTAGTTTAATTAAATTATGAAGGTTAGATAGGTGTTGGTGGTTTTCTCCTCTATGATTTGATATCCCACTCGGTATGATAGTACGTATACATAAATTCAGAGACCCCACTTTATTGCATGTAAAAGACTACGTTAAAAGGCAACATTAGCCTTATGACTAACTTGCATTACAGGCCAGTTGCGGTCAGGCAACCCTGCAGTAATCCATTATGTAATCTATTTGCATTACAGCACATATAGCCAAGTTGACAATCTACAATCGATAACGTTTGTAAAAAAAAAAGGAAAAAAGGAATGGGAATGACACATCTGAACGTTAAGTTACGCGGTTAGACCATACAGATAGAAGGCGTTAACGATTGTAGAAAGAGATTCCATACGAATCATTTGTAATTTGGCTAGAGGGGCAGGCCAGATGCGGTCCGGCAATCCAGTAGTAATCTAATGAATGATTCATGAGGAAGAAGCGATAAAATCATGTTTTATGAAATACAATTTTATATACCTGCAGATTTGTGCAGTGGGATCTCATACTATTAAAAAGTTTGGATGATGGTGGTATCCTGGTATCGAATCAAAATGCATACACTATGTTATCTGATACCAATAAAAGTTCGTAAAATATTTTAACAATACTTACAGTAGTATTCTTCTAAGCACACCAGCACCAAGGCGAAAACCTGAAATATTATATTTTTTTATTAGGAATCCTCTGATAGATTTAGATTTTATTAACATATATAAAATTGAATATTCTAAAAACAAATACAAAGGGGGGACGAAAAAGAGCTCATTGTGCATCAACAAATTCGTCCACATGGATGTCAATGGGAAACGTGCCCAGGACGCTGGCAGCATTGCCACGTTGGATGGCAATGCTGATTGTGTGGCTGAAGAAAACGCCAGCCCTCTGGTCACGTGAAGAGTCGACGAGCTTTCTGCTAATTTCTCGATAAACTCGATGAGCACTCGGACCCCATGGACCTAATGTTTCAACCCCAAACGGCTCAAACATATAACTTCCAATAAGGTTGTTATATTTGTGCCGTTTGAGGTTTTCTGCATCAGCAGCAGCCGCCCCAGCACAGCCCGCCATGCTAAGAAGATGGGATGGCGCAAGGGTGTCGACACATGTTGCATCCCACACCAAAGGCCTACCCACCTTCTAAGGCATTATGGTCATCCCGTCTGGTCTCTTCCCATCGTCGCGTGCCGAGTCATTGGGTTCTAAAACAGCTGGCCCGGCGGTGACAAGAGCCTGACGTATGATATAATTAATGCTGGAGTGCCGTGCTATCCGGCCAGCGCTCCTACTGCAGGATAGGCCATGGTGACCGAAGCGGTCGACTGCTTCACCACATTTACAACGATGTGGAGCTCCGCTAGGAGCACCCAATTAGCACTTAATTTTTCTTTCTAGAAAGAAAACTGTAAATTATTTATCCCTAGAACAATTTCTTACAAAAAAAAAATCGCATCTGTCTGCGACAATAATCCCACCTTAAGGCCCCTTAAGGTGGGATTATTTTCTCGTTCTTAAAGCTATCATCAATCTGAGTTAAGATAAGTGTAGTCGCAATTTGCGTCACCTTTATCTCTAACAGTCGTGTTTTCCACATAATATGCCCGTCTGTGGCAAGGTCTGCTTCCAATCTGAAGTAGAGGAGAATTCATTAGTCGCCTTATTATCGTCATCATTTCAGCTGCAAGACGTCCACAACTAGAACCAGGCTTCCCCCACGTATCACCACATCGACTGCTCCTGCAATGCTATTTTGTAATAATCGCATTGTTCTTCTAATTCGCCATTAGGTGTAGTGAATATGATATAAGCTGTTCATCTGTCGGGTCAAGTTAGGATGCTAGATCACTTCAAGCTTACTCCACCTAAGTTTTCAACAGAATAGATTGGTTGTGTTTCTCCCATCCAGCTGGCGTCCACGGCTCTCATCAGTCGGTCCACCTTATAGGAGACCTTCCAACGCTGCCTCTTCATTTACGAGGTGGCGGTCGCAAGTACAGCTTGGTCATATGTCTCTTTAGTGTCTGACTGTTGCAGGTAAGCCCGTAGGCTTATCTAATCAACTCCCTGTTTAATCGACGCATCTGACCACATCGGCTGATTGATGTAGCGATTAATAAAACCACCCTAAAATAAATGTTAAAAATAAAAGTAAATACACTTACCAAGAGCTTCATAGTGGCTGGTGTATGTGATTAAACTAGGAACAGCGTAGCTTATTTGTGAAAGACGTACTCGCACTGAACCTACAAGAATTATTCAGAGCTTATATACCGAAGAATCGGGCTGTCCCGAAATATTATTAAATAATATGTGTGTTTGATTTCCTCAATGAGTATTAGATGCCTATCTGAACGTTAAGTCTGTAGATACATATAATTTCGGGCTTGTCCGTATTTTAGGTTTGGGTCAGCCTCTGACTTTTTGTGTGATAAGGTAAGAAAAAACTACAAAACAAACTTATCTTAGAAAAATACACCTATATTATAAGTAAGTTACTATTAACCCCGATCTATGGTAAATCCTAAGATTTGCGAGTAAACTCTAATAGATACCGAGTATTAAAATCTGGTAATAGTCTGCATTGTTTTGCCATAATCGATGCTTTCAGACGTTTTTTCGACTTGTAGGTGTCTCCGAGACAAAAACCTAAGATTTTCCTCTTTCGAAAAGAGTATCTTCACCAATGAAAGCGTCCAATAATTTTCGGCACTACCGAAAAAATTAAAAGAGAAATTTAGGCTGGAGGTGTTACATGACACCTCACGTTTTTATGCTATCGTATGGAGTGGGATATCAAATGCAAGAATTGACAGGAGAGATAATCATATAAATAGCTTTACGTATTTTTCGGGTAATAGACAGTAATATAAATAGAAAAGTTGGTAAGACCTTCTCCGCCCGGTGGTAACTCCTTTTCCGCCCGGTGGTAAGTTCTTCAAAACGAATGACGTATTTACATAACCGCCCTCGTTTTAGGCTATAAGTAATGGAAATTTTCTGAAAACAAAAAAAAAATAGTTTATTTTTTATAGGTTTGCTCTTGACTCTAGTCTAGGCCGAACGATGGATTGAGCTTACCCAGAAGAAGCCTGTTCACTCTAACTTTTAAAAGATTCTGGTTGAATGCGTTCGAAAACACAGACGCAGGTAGTGAGTGCCACTCATTCGCTGCGCGCATTATGAAGGATGTTTGGAAGCGCTTGGTGCGAATTGGTGGAATGGCAACCAGGTAAGAATGGTAACTTACAGTGCGCCTAGATGTTCGATGGTGGAAGGGGGCCGGTGGGATGAGGTCGTGGAATTCTTGAGCACCTTGTTGATACATAGAATGGAATCGTTTATAATCCAGATAGTAGATGAGTGTAATATTTATTATGTAAAAGAAAACAGATAACTTAGTAGATACCGATGTTACCCTGAGCCTGAACACTAAGAGAAACGTTGATCACTATAATAGCGATAAAATTAACAGAGGTAGTATTGTGAAAATTCATTTTAATATCAATTTTCCGAAGTCGGTGTCTTTTGTAACTTTTTTGCCGTGTTTCGACACCGACTTCGGAAAAGAAAGTAATTTTTCGCTTTAAAGTGTTTTGTTTTGGAAGTCGGTTTGATTTTTTGTTAAAAAGTTTTTACTTTTTTCTCTTTTTAGTCTTGCTAGGTACCTCTAATTGCCATAAAAAACATAAATAGCTAAAGTACATCTCACGACGATTCCAATAAGCCCAAACACGACTAGGCTACAGTGTTTTATTTCGGAGTTCCAGTGCCTACCTGCCGGCTTCATCATCAGATCAGTTCAATGGTACCATTTTCATCAGTACTATTTATTTATATGTGCTATGCTTCATCATAGTCGTTTAAATATTAGAGATATCGTAGATATGTGAGATTAAGGAGACTTAGCATTAAGGAGTTCCATTGGCCATCTGTAGTCTTCTTCACCAGTTCCACTTCACCAAATGATACTTTCTGAGTGCTAATGATTGCATTGTAGATGAAAATGCCAAAATCGTTATATATGTCTATAATATCAGATCCTGACCCGATGACTATGGGACCAACTAGGAAGTATACCCTTTCAAACCAAAGAAGAATTTTCCAAATCGGTCCAGGCGTCTTTGAGTAATCAGGGAAGATACATTAAAAAATGATTCCGACGAATTGAGAACACAGGGACATTGAGTTTTAGGATTTATATTAGAAATATTAATGTCAAATAAAATGTGCATAAGTTTAAATCGGAAAAGAGGAAAATATGGCGCGACGCCTTGGATATTATTGCAGAGATTGCCTCAAGAATTGCAGATATGAAGCACAACACCAAGAGACAAGGAATGGGAGGAGGCCTTTGCTCAGGAGTGGAACAATTCAGACAAACAATATAAAGATAAAATTACACGAAGGCGGACTGGTTCCTAATTCCTTATACACTATAGGTCATAACTTTTCAGATTTAGATATATTTATTTGTATTAAGGCAAAAATAAAATAAAAAATAAAAAAATAAAAAATCAGCATGAGATATGAGCATTCCTATTGGCCTAGCGGCACTGGTGGCGCATGAATTACAGTAGTGAAAACGCCCAGATTTTAGAATAAAATCTTTATTAAATCGAATTTTAGTCTTTTGAAAAAAAAAATACGACAAAAATTTTCGTTATTAAATTGTCTATCCATTATTTATTTATTATTATTTATTTATTTATTATAAGCTTTATTGTACACCTTAAAATAAAGTTATAACAAGAAACTTAAAATTAATACAAATACAATGGGCGGCCTTATCGCATAGCGCGATCTCTTCCAGGCAACCTGGTATGGACAGTAATTGTCTGGACTTGAAGTGGGGTTGTCGTTGCTGTGACATTAACATAGTTTAAATTCTATAATTATAATAGATACACAGATAAATACATATGCTACGTAATATAAACATACAAAATATAAAGGCAATAAAAATAAATGATGAATGGAATGACTCAATTGATAATCACAATCACAAATCAACACGCTAAGACGAAGACAGTGACAGGTAATGTTCCTTTACGAGTCTTTAGAACACAGGCAATGATTGAGCACGTTTGAATGGATCTGGCAATGAATTCATATGGCGAGTAGCCTGGACAGTAAGGGATTTGTCCAAAAAAGTCGTGCAATGTGTTGGAATTTGAAGTCGTAAGTTGTCTGATGACCTAAGAAATTTTGTATGGGAATCGCGGAGAAACTGAAAACGTTTCTTAAGGTAAAAAGGGTGGAAGGAGTAAAGAGCACATTGTATAAAAGGGAAAGAATATGAGCATTCCGGCGAAGGCGATTTGGCAACCACTTGAGCTTCACACGAAATTCGGAAACATGGTCATATTTGCGCAACCCGAATATGAACCTTATATAAACATTTTGAAGCCGCTCAAGTTTATCGAGTTGTTCTTGAGTAAGGTCAAGATAGATGCATAATCAAGTATGGGTAAAAGAAGAGATTGTGCAAGCGCAATCCTGGTGGCAGTCGGAAGAAAATTACTGTCTCAGTCTCCTCAAAGCTGCAGCAGAAGCAAATAGCTTGCGGCTAACCTCCTGCAGTTGGGCAGTCCAAGAGAAGTTTTAGTAATAGTACAAAAAATAATTAATGAACACTGTACGAGGAGATGCATGCTATCAATAATTATTTCTCATTTTTATGGTTTTGTTGGAAGGAGATTAGTGAAACATATACCTCTTTAAAAAAAAAGTACGACGACCGTTTTAGAATCAAAAATATGTAGAAATTTAACGTATTTTTATTAGTTGATATTTCTTTTAAATAACGAGTAGATAGCTCCTAAAAACAGCACGAAAAAAGGCTACCGCGCCGTTTTGCTCAGGGTACCGCCTTAACATGTACAGTATTCACATACAACAGATAAAAATAATAACTGCATGCAGGATTACAAAAATGAAAAGGTTCTATTGTGATTTGGGACTATCCCAAAGTTTATCGGTGGCGGCTAGCGGCCTAATAATCAGTTCGAGGTCGTACTGACGTCATTTTGTAAAACCCACAGAATGTTATCATGAACAGAGTATGAAGTTGGGCAGTAACACAAAAATGTAATGTACCTATATTGATAAGTTCCACTTCGGTATTTCCTCAGATAAAGTACCTGGGTTTTTCAGTTTTGTTTGTTTGTTTGTTTTCCTATTCTTTATCACAAAACGTTTTAAAACATGTGAGTAAGTGTTAGGAATTCATCCCAACACATCGGGCAGCCGGAGCGCGCCGTCTACGCTGCACACAAATCTGCGTGAGACACACGGCATCGGTGTGTGAGTGCGCGGCGGCGGCGGCGACGCGGCGCGGCTCGGCAATACACTCGCTACCACGGACTCCACCGCGACAGTCGACACCTCTCTCTAAAAACCACAATCTTGTTTGACCGGGACAGTAATTTGTAATTAACGGCAATAAACCATTTCGCCTAAAAATACAGTCCACTCATTTCCATCCACGAGCTAACAGTAAGCTCATACAAGGACACGACGCGATTCCGATCCGCGCTTTCTTTATAATGTAGTGATGCAATGAGGAACTATATTTTCTACACGAAAATGTGTTCAAAGGTACAAATTCGAAATTCAAATTCTCTCACTTCTTTGTGTAGCATACAAAGTTCATTGTATCACGGCTCGATATGAGGGCAACTTGCTCGTTTCTGGGTTATCCTAAATAACCTGGTGTTAACAGCCCGATCAAGTTAATCCAGAAACCAGACTGCTACAGAGTTGCGAGTGCTTATGCTTATGTATTTAAGACAACGTAGTCTCCAACGACCTTGAGGGAACAAAACGCACACTCGTTTCACACCGGCGCGGCCCAAAATTCAGTCGTTTTTTATACCCTCCTTATTATTCTACGACTTCAAAAAAAAAGCCTCAGATCAAAATATAGATAATTAAATTGTCTTTGAGATGGTGACAATTTCATTAAAATACGCCCGGCGGTTTTGGTGCGATTGTCGTTTTTTGCCCGTGTTAGACATTTATTTATTTAAACTTCATGAACAATAGTGGTACATAGGCGGACTTAATGCCACAAGGCATTCTCTACCAGTCAACCTTTGGGTTAAAAAGGACAACGTTGTGAACGGGTACAAAATAATATTAAAAAACCACTTATATACGGAAAAGTATATGCTTACATATATATTAATAATACACATATGTAAATAAAATAGACTAATAAATATCAATAAAAAAACGAGAAACCTATTAATAATTATTATGACTAGACTTCTGTCTGTAGATGAGAGCTATTTAGTCTGACTCAAATGGTGGTCACGAACTTTTCTCTTAAAAGTGAATTTGGTTTCAGCCTTTTTTACAGCGTAAGAATTGAACATAAAACCAGTGCGGTGTGAAGGAATTTGGAGGAGTAGATTTTTGAAAGCTCGAAGGTTATGACTGTGGGAACTGCCCAACACTTTGAAATAAGTTTTTAGATAATCGGGAGCACAAGGATCGTTCATAATAGTGAAGAGCAAGCGGAGAGATCTGAGGGACCTCCTGAGACGGATAGGCAACTAGGAAGAAATGTGTTCGTATTTACGAAAGCCAAAAACAAAGCGAATACAATTTTTTTTTTTTTAAACGTTGCCCCACACTAGGAATTTCTTCCTGTATCGTGGGTGCGTTTACAAACATATAAACTCACATACACAAACACCCAGAGCCGGAACAACTATCTGTAGGTCATACAAATATTGGTTTCGTGCGGGAATCGAACCCGCGACACGCAGCGCTGCAGTCAATCGCTCAACCACTGCGCCAACCAATACAACTGTTGAGAAGTCGATCCAATTTGTTTAGAAGTTCTTGGGATAGATCAGGATAACAAACATCAGCATAGTTGATAAGGGACTGGACCAAAGTAATTTTGGTGCTGGATGAAAGGAAATGCTTGAATCTATAGAGAGACCGCAGTGAGAACGCAACTTTCTGGCTCACCTGAGACACGTGTTTATTCCTGCTAAAACTGTCGTCAATGTACAGACCTAAATCTTTTACATGAGGTGAAAGAGAAATGACGGAGTTCTCGTACATCAGTGGCATAAGTTGGCCAATGTTCACACTTCTCAAAGAGTATGAACTACCAATGAGGATGGCCTGACATTTCCTGACGTTAACATTAACCCCAAATTTGCCAGACCAATCACTGATAGCTCGAAGATCAGCATTGAGTAATGAAATGCAATTGTCAAGGTTGGCAACATCTGATTGAGCGTAAAGTTGCAAGTCATCAGCGTACAGATGGTAAGAATATTTGAGGATAACAGTAATGGAGTTTATAAATAAAGAGAATAAAAGAGGAGAGAGTATACCGCCTTGTGGAACACCATCTACCAAGTCGCACCAGTCAGAGCAATCCTAATCAGCAAGCACAGCCTGCTGGCGACCACGAAGATATGATGAAAACCAATCACGTGACTACGAAGAGACCCCAATTTGAGACAGCGTGGCCAGGCGAATGTCGTGATCAACGGTGTTAAAAGCATTGGAAAAATCTATTAAAACCAGCACCGTTAACCTCGAATTCTCCAAGCCGTCCCTAATGTCTTCAGTAACTTTAAGCATAACATATAAGACATAATTTTACAAAATAATTACACTATGTTATACAAATAATACCCAAAATTCTCTTAGATAAAATTATTAAGAAAATAGTCTAATGTAACATAAATATTTTCAAAAAAAATGGAGTAGCTGTTTAGACTTGATTCTCATTTTAAAATCAGCTACTCAAGGGTATCTGCGCCTTGAAGAAATTGCGAATTTTCTACACATTGAAATACAATAATCGTGCATTTAAACAAGATCGCAATCGACGAGTTCTAATTCTAATCTACCAGTCGTTTATTTCTTTTAAACACAACAGAGGTACAATTTTTACTTACTGTGTTTAATGGGATAAAGCACCCAAAATAATTTACGCAGTGAATAGAATTATTCAAAATTATGCCGATTACCCTCAAAAATCGAAGAATCCTCCAAAAACGCCTGAAGCAGTTGTGTGGGCAAATTTTAATGGCCTGTATTGCTTTAATATCTGTCGGGCGTTATAGGATACTTCTCGCTGCAACTTATTGCTTTAACATCTTTGAAAGGAAAACTAGCACCCCCAACCCCAACTCATTAAGCAGCTTTACTTACATCTACATATTCCTGGTGTCCTAATACTTATGGAGTTAACAATGAACAAGTCGCTATCGGAAATGGATGTTAACCAGTCAGAGCTTAGAACACCCCCAAACTATGTGTTCCAGCGGATGAAGAGAAGCCGAGACGACATAGATGACTCCCTTGATAAGCAGTTAGGGGAGTTCAAGGAAGAGATTAGAAAGATGCTGGGCCTCTTCTCCGTAAAACATGAACAAGAGACTCAGCGCATTTGTACTACTCTAAAGGAAATCCGGTAAACTAATAACAAAATAGAGAGCTCCATTGCTTATCTTACTGTCCAAAATGAAGATTTTAGAAAGAAAATTAAGCAACTAGAAGGCCAGGCTAGGGAAGACAAAAAATTGCATCAAAATTCGATAGTTAGAGGTGCATTATAGGCTAAAGCAAACCACATTCATCATCATCATCAGCCTTTTAATGTTCCCACTGCTGGGACTTAGGCCCCGTCTCTGTGAGAGAGAGGCACATCACATTGCGAGGGGCGATTGCCATCAACCGGGCATAAGTCCAGACTCCTGGCTGCTATTGACAAATTCCAGATGGAAAAACCCAATTAACACTTTTCTGACTCGGGAAGGAAACTAGGACCTCATGGTCAGCAGTCCAATAATCACTTTTCTGACCCGGTAATGGAACCTAGAACCTCATGGTCAGCAGTCCAAGAAACACTTTTCTGACTGTCAAAAACGAAAAATAATAGGTACCCAAGACACCGACTTCCGAAAAGAAAGTTATTTTTCGCTTTGTAATGTTTTGTTTTGGAAGTCGGTTTAGTATTTTTGTTATGAGCTAAGTTACCGGTAGCTATAAGAAAATCATCTGAAATAGACCACTCGGCTACGACTAGGTAAACTACCTCTGGACCTGTTCGGTAGGACAGTTGATGTTCACCGTGGCTTCAACTTCTGTTTTGTGGGACTAATGTCCCCACAACTCAATCTATGTGGCTATTTGTGTCAAGTTTACCGACCTGTCTAATTTCACCAACTTGCCACAGCTGTTTGTATATTTCTATTAGTACATAATTGATATGAGCGCCGCGGTGGTGGTACGCCGCCGGTGCCACTGTGTCAGTATTTTAAAATGTACTCTGTGGCCACTGTGAAGAACGTAACTTTTGTTACATTTTACGTAACTTTTGACCGTCTCATGTAACCTCCATGTAACACGACTCAAAATGTAACCTTTACGTAACTTTTAGGACTTACAAAAATATAATAAAATATTTGCCCGTGTTAGTATTGGAAGGACGTGTGACGTCATTAAATCATGAATTTCCACTTTATAAGCACAATGGTTTGCTACAAAATATAAATTGACATATTTATTAAGCATCTACCGACAAATGTCGAAGTACCTACCTTAATTATTATTGTGTTGTCAAATATCTACAATTGTTAGAGTACCCACCTTAGCAAATATTGTTGTGTGAACAGGAAATAACTCTAAACTTTCTATAAGCCAAAGTGATGATATTCCTATAAAATATTACGTAATTTGTAATGATCATTGTGATGTATCCTGGATTTTATATTACCATTTTAGTATTATAAGTCCTTTAAGACAATTAGTAAAATACTGTCAATTAGTATCAATATTCTTTCGAATATTGATTAAGAATGACTAAATAGGCGATATTCAGTTCCTTAATTGTGTTGATACGTTTTAAAAAGGTTTCATTACTCAAGAATTGATTATTGACCTAATTGTGAGATTATTCATAGAAATGTAGAAAATGGTGGGGACGTTTGACAGGTCGACTCGTTGCTATAAATAGTGGGTAATTCGTAAGTTGACACACTTGGTTGTGAACTACAAGCCAGTACAGACCAGTTGTTATGTTGTGATAGTGATAGTGTTTTCCTGAATTGTTATATTCTGTGAAAGATGGACTACACAAGCTTGACGTAAGTTATTTGATATTATAACTTGATTATTGCTAGTGCTTGTGTTGAAAGTCTATTTCATATTGTGGCCTTTAGTCACAATAATGTGAATAATGAATAATGTTAAATTGATTTAAGGGCTAGTCATGTTCCTTGCCTTATCATTTTTGTTTTGATTATATAACATTGTGAAATGTTACAAGATTCATTATGTACGGGCCATAATAGAATTAGATCTTTATTGTGATAAACGATATTAATATGGTTGTAAAATATATCTATAAATACTTTTACAACCATAGTTGCTTCCGTGGAGTTTCTTGCCCTTCTTCTCCACGAGAACTAGGTCTAGCGAATGGGCGGTAAGCTCTCTGAGCCTCAATATGAATTAATTGACAAGCCTAATTGTAATAAATACATAGTCTTGTCTTTTTGTGCTTTTCTTCATAAAACCTTTCCCTTATACACCACATACATAGGAACTCTGATACACAGTAAATAACCATCTTGACATATATCGATACTTTTATATGGAGTTCCTCCATGATTCTAACATCAGAAGTGGGATTCAGCTCTAGCTTACACAAGATTTCTAATGAATTTCATTTTGTCAATTTCATAAACAACGTGATGACGACTCACTGACTCCACTCGCATCAAGACGATGTCCTGGCGATGCCACTCCAGCCGACGGCACTGCGAGCTGCATAGCTTGCAGATCTAGAAGCTTTACGACATGTATATGCAAACTATGTTCTGAGCATCGGCTCTGACTATGGAGATCTAGCTGACAGCTGCAGCACGAAACGGCTAAAAGTGGTAAGGCCTTCAGAGGCTTTGATTTTATTTACTGTTTAATATCTTTGGTAATATAAAGATATGATATTATGTTTGAAAAAGCTTAAAACGATAATTCCTAAGCTATTCAGTTTCAAACAAAAAATAATCGTGAAACGGAAAGCATCTAAGAAAGCTTTTATTCGTCGTGTTGTCGCACCTGTGACCTGACTTTATTCACTCACTCACTCACGTGTATTTCTAAATCTCCCATCCCGCTTACTCCGGCGAACGAGTGAACGTCGCGTTTTGTTTGCTAAAATATTTTTATCTCGTAAAATTCGAATAGTGGGCGCGTTCTGTCACCTACATAGTAGAAAAAAAATAGTAATTTATTATTTTAGTGTAATTTTCCACTTAAAATAAGGTAATGTAACTTTTCTCATGCAAATGTAACTTTTTGGGATGTCTCATGTAACATTTGAGTATCTGTCACTGGCAACACTGACTGTGAGTTCAAGTCGCGACGGCGCTTCGCGCGAGCGCGCCCGCCGCCGCCGCCGAGAAAAGCGCGCGGCGCGAGCTCGCGCCTTGCATTTCGTAGCTTGCTTTCTCACTTGCACCAGCGTAAGACAGTGGAGTCGAGTATTTCACCGAGTGAACTTTTTTCGTTAATTGCGTGAAGTAAGCAATGGCGGCGGTAATTTCGACTTATCATCATTTCAGCCGAAAGACGTCCACTGCTAGACATAGGCCTCCCCCAAGTGTCGCCACATCGACTGGTGCTTTGCGTGTCTTTTTCCGCTACCTTAATCAGTTTATCGGTCCACTTAGAAAGAGGCCCTCCAACTCTAAAAAGAAATCGGGTCCATCAGTCTTCATTTCTGATTAGATCACGCAAAGATACCCCGAGCATAACATTCTACATTGTCCTCTGAGTGCATTTAAATCTTCTGATGCGGCCCATTGTGAGCGACCACGTTTCGGTTCCGTATGTTACCATTCTATCAAATTAAATTTAATAAACTATGTTTATTTGGTTACGTCCCACCCACAACGAACGAAATGGGAGTCTTATTTTGGAGAAGGGAGTCCCCACTACTTGGTTATGACAACTACGAATATAACCGCAATACATAACACTGCAACTGTGAAAACCTCCCATATTGACACAAAGTAAAGACTATTAATCATGGTTGTGATGAGTATGTGCTGTTCAAGTGCTTACTAAACTGTTGATGCCACTTGCAGATATTGCAGATATTGTGGCGTTTTTTATTTAGAAATAATTTTAGTTTCATTCGGAACATGAATTTCGTATGGTAACTTGATAAAAATGCCGCCTAAATTCACTATTACAATTTTATATTACCCTCTTTAGACCACAGCAGAAAAACCTGTGCAAAACACAGAGAGTTTGAACTCGCTCTTATTCAATTTCCCATTTCCAGACACTAGAATCAATGAAAAAAAACGAAGAATAGAATAATAAGAATAGAATAGAATCAACGAAGATCTAAAGCGGATAGAGAGGGAGAAAGAGTTGACACTAGTCGAGCAGAAGATGGAGCTGAGACGTTAAGATCAAGAGATGCAAGATCACCTTGATTCGATGTTAAGATCATCAATCAATATCAACACATATAATAAATCTGAAGAAAATTATTTTTTGAACTACGAACATATTTTCAAAAAAAAATAGCCAGGGTACTAAAAGATAGCCAGCGGAACCCATTTCCAGCATTTTTGGATTTAATATCTATTATCTGTTTGTCTTTTCAGTTGTGCAAGCTTCACGTAAATTGTACGAAACCAATGTAGATAATATATTATATAATACATCTATACTAATATTATAAAGCTGAAGAGTTTATTTGTTTGAACGCGCTTATCTCAGGATCTTCTGGTTGAACTGAAAAATGGTGGATAGTCAATTTATCAAATGTTGCAAAAACGGGCAAAATTATTCCTTTTTAAGAGCTTCCGTTGCGTGCGCTGCGTAAACGGTTTAAGTGACGCAAACATCATGCAAGATGGAATTGTTCCTATTTAAAAGTTCAAAAAAAAGTCCGCGACAGCATATTTCTATCTTGACTCACTATAACCTTCTTTTTTATGGTAATCAAATTTGTTAATTTGTGAAGGAGTTTTATCAACATCTTTACTAATGTTATAAAGCTGAAGAGTTTGTTTGTTTGTAGGGTGGATAATGTAGGTAGATAGATCGCCAGTTGACGGGAGCGAAGCCGCGGGGGTCAGCTAATGATACATAAAAATTGTGTGTAACTTACCTCAAGTTTATTACTTAGTTTTTGTTTCATCGCAATCAGTTCACGCTATCAAAGTTAGATGAATTTAAAGTGTTCAAGAAATAAAATATCACAACGCACGCGATTCAGATACTTGGACAGTTCAACTCCATATTCGATAGATGACGTTGTGCATTTGACGTCATTTTCTGAATGGCGGTGTTAAGATCCGCAGAAGAATGGTACTAGAAACAAAATGGTGTGTTGGTAGCAATGTAAATAGGGTAGGTAGATAGGTATGTAAGGTAGGTAGGTATGTAGGTAAGTGGGGTAGGGTAAGCAGTTGACGGGAGCGAAGAGGTGGCCACAGCTTGTGAAACCTAAGAGGTTAAAACCTGGCACCAAGAGTTCAGCGCCTGGGTATCATTTCCAATATTTATTTATTTATTATAAGACTCACCTAAAGCATGACGTACGAAACAGTTTGTAGTAAACAATGTTAAAATAAAGGTGCTGGTATGAGTGCTTATTACAGGTATACGCAGCTTACACCATACGAACCGAAACAGTAATTACTATTTATTAAAAAAAAAAAAATATAATCGAAACCTAAAAACATCATAAAAATAAAAACATATAAGATGAAAAACAGACAAAGTTAAAAAAATAGAGAAGTAGGATATATTCGTAATTATTGGCCTAAGTTGAAGAATTTACCTCCGAGACTGCTCTTCTAAACGTTTGGAGTTGTACAAAAACTATTATAGCTTCTACAAATGCGGAGGAGTGGAGTGTTGAGGCCTAGGTTGGTTTTGCGGAATGGAACATGGAGCAATTTTGTGATGGGATGTCTGGGTAGTGTTGAAGGGACTGAATATTGCACTACTAAATCATTGCACTTTATAAAACCGTTTGCTACTTTGCAAAGGAAAATTAGATCACGCGTACGGCGACGGTCACGTAGTGTCGTTAATCACCACAGCACACACTTGTGGACAGGGTTCATGGGGGTGCCTGCGGGGCAGCTCCAGGCTTCCGCGAACTCCGCGGAGTTGCTGAGGGTGCCTATCACGCGGATCTTGTTTGGACTGTGCACCCCTTCCACCATTTTGGATTTTAAGGCGCCTACTGTTGAGTTGCCGCACCATATCTGTCGGAAAAACAAAGATGATGCTATTTTTAGATGCGTTCAAAAATCTATCGTAGAGCGTTGAATTGCTGTGTAGATTTTTCCAAAACCCACTTCTTGAGTAGTTCAGAAATGGAAGCAACTACATAGGTCAGAGTAGGTAGGTAGGTGGTGGGCTTGGTTTTCTTTATTTGTCATAGAGAAAACAAAGTTGCTCCCACTTCTGGAGTAGTATTTGTCAGCTTTTCACTCTATATTTACTTTTAACAATATCCCAATCTTCTCTAAACTGCTAGGTAAATTACCTGTGCAAATCCCAAGAAGAACAGCTGATCAGGCTTGTAGTCGGGCAGGCCCGGCAGCGACACTCTCCGGTCGGCGGGCGCGCGCTTGGCGAACAGCTGGTACGCGTGTAGCGCCGCGCGGAGACCGCCGTTATCTGCTATGTTCTCACCCTGCGTGATGAACCCGTTTACCTATGGAACATGAAGTTTATTAGAACTTTGTGAACTAATTTAACGTGGAACGAATTGGCAGCTGAATTAAATTGTGTTAAAGTTTCGGGTGGTTGTCTTGACTTTTACTTCTCTTATGAAGCAAAAGCATAATCTGTCTTTTTATGTTCACACTGCTGGAAATCAGGCCTCCTCTCTGTGACAGGGAATGCACCTAAATCCACCAAGCGGGCTCAGTATGGTTGGGTGGATTTCAGATGTCTTCGAATTTTTGGGTCCAGGACATGCCGGTTTCCTCTTGAAGTTTTCCTTCACCATTTTAGAGCATTGGTGCTGAAATAAGCAGACAGAGAGTCCACTAGAGAGCAGTGGTGGCCCAGTGAGAGCAGTGGTGGCCCAGTGGTATCGGCCACGACTTACAAGTTGTAGGTCATGGGTTCGAGCCCAGGCAGGCGCTTTGCTTTGTGTAAATTATTTCTTCACCACTGCTCTCAAAACGGTGAAGGAAAACATCGTGAGGAAACCGGCACGTCCTAGAACAAAAACTCGAAGACATGTGACATCCACCAACCCTCACCGGGCCCGCGTGGTGGATTACAGCCCAGTCCCTCTTACAGAGAAGAGGCCTGTGTCCCAGCAGTGGGAACATTATTAGGCTGATGATGTGATGTAGTCCAATACGAACAAAGCGCTGTTTTGCACGCACACGTTGAAATTGCGATTTTACAGGCATTCTTGGGCAGTATTGGCAAAGCTCATCAGGGCTGTCACGAGTGCTAGCGTGGACGTTTTTCACGTCATTTAGTCTTTTGGAATAACTTCAAAATGTATATTTTTCAATGCCTTGCACATGATAAATGATTTTATTTCTGTAAGTTGGTTTGTACAAACACTTTTGCATGTCGATCATATTTTTTAAAAATGAGGTCGGCGTTTCCTATCTGACTACTCTGAGAAGAAAGGCCGAAACAAACTCAGAGGTCACTTGGAGGTCACAGTCTCTTTTAAAGTCCTGACAAAATCCTGGTTATATCATGTGAAGACCATGTAGACAGATGTCTGAAATGGTCATTTGTCAATAACCGAGCAGCTCAACTCAGAATTTAAGGAGCTCAACGATTCGACGAACAATACCAAAGAAAGGACATTCGGGTAGGCCGCATAAACTACTCAAACTGCCAGACCATGAGTAAAAACTAACTAAGATAAAATTAAACACAAAAAAAAATAAACCACATAGTGTTCACATTCACAATAATAAAAATAAAATAATATAATACTTTAAAAAGTAAATATTCTTGTCATTGCAAGAAAACAAAAAAAAAACAAAATTAAAAACAAAATTCACAGTGCAAAATATAAAAAATCAAAATTAATTGGAGCAACTCAATCCCAAGCCTTTTTGTCCTTAACGTAATCTTTAATAGTATAAAATGCATGTTTCCCCATCATGTATTTAAAGAAAATGCAAATTTTCTTCACGTTGAAATACAATAATCGTAGAATTAAACAAAGGTACGGGGCGCAATCGACGAGTTCTAATTCTAATCTACCAATCTTTTATTTTTTTAAACACAACAGAGGTATTTTTTTTACTAAAATAATAAAAATATTATATTCTTTTTTTAAATACAACAATATAATTGTAGTTATTTTTCACTTTGTAGTATCTTTATTTGGAAGTCGGTAGTATTTTTTTGTAAAAAAGTTTTTTTGCCATTGCCCACAGTGATGCCAGAATAGATAACCCGAATAACATGTATCTTCCCGGACTTTCTTTTCGGAGTCTGTGTTTCCCGATAGCTACAATCTAGGGGTTTTTAAGTCAAGAGTGAATAGGTTATTTCTAGGCAAGCGTGTTTCACCGTCGACCACATCATCGCTTACCATCAGGTGAGATTGTGGTCAAGCGCGAGCCAAAAAACTTGAACATAACACAGTGGAATGAGAGTATACCAGGATGAACTGTACACATCTGCGTACCCATTTAGAGCATATTGGCGTGATGGTATGTTATGAAATCGATATGTTATATTATGGTACATACCATAATATAACATATCGACTATCTATATATATATAAATCAATTGCTGTTCGTTAGTCTCGCTAAAACTCGAGAACGGCTGGACCGATTTGAATAATTCTTTTTTTTGTTATGTTCGACAGAATACAGGGAAGGTTTAAAAGCAAAAAAAAAAAAAAGTTTGGTTGGATAGGGTAGGTAGGTAGAGTAGTGTAGTGTAGGTAGGTAGGTAGGTAGGGAAGGGTAGGGTAGGGTAGGGTAGGGTAGGGTAGCGTAGGGTAGGGTAGGGTAGGGTAGGGTAGTGTAGGGTAGGGTAGTGTAGGATAGTGTTGGGTAGAGTAGTGTAGGATAGGGTAGTGTAGCGTAGGGTAGGGTAGGGTAGTGTAGCGTAGGGTAGGGTAGGGTAGTGTAGGGTCGGGTAGGGTAGGGTAGGGTAGGTAGGTAGGGTAGGTAGGTAGATAGGGTAGGTAGGTAGAGTAGTGTAGTGTAGGTAGGTAGGTAGGGTAGGGTAGGGTAGGGTAGGTCGGTAGGGTAGGTAGGTAGAGTAGTGTAGTGTAGGTAGGTAGGTAGGGTAAGGTAGGGTAGGGTAGGGTAGGGTAGGGTAGGTAGGTAGAGTAGTGTAGTGTAGGTAGGTAGGTAGGGTAGGGTAGCGTAGGGTAGGGTAGGGTAGGGTAGTGTAGGGTAGGATAGGGTAGTGTAGGGTAGTGTTGGGTAGAGTAGTGTAGGATAGGGTAGTGTAGGGTAGGGTAGTGTAGGGTCGGGTAGGGTAGGATAGGGTAGGTAGGGTAGATAAATGTGTGGTGTTTTTATGGCAAAAAAAAGTTTGCCGGGGCAACTAGTATTATTATATAAACAATAAACAGACATGTGATTGCAATAATCCCGAGAGATTTGCCATCATTTACTGTTGTATATCTCCGAATTTCTTCATCAGATCTTTACCAAATTTAAATGGGACTATTTCGGAATAAATTTCTGCCAAAAAAATGTTGTAAATCCTGTATATGACGACGTATATATGACGGAGTTATTACCGAACAAACATAAAAAAAAAACTAAACTTCCGAATTGAGAACCTCCTCCATTTTGGGAAGCTGGTTTAAAATAGTAACGAATATTTATATTTTGAGGTATAAACGGCCTTCCTGATAATTTACGGGGAAACCTACACGAAAATCCTAAGTCCTACGGAACACTCGGCACGCGGGTCCGACTCGTACTTAGCTGGTTATATTTTTTCCATTTAGCTTATTGGTCACCACACACACACACACACACCCAGAAAATGGGCAGAGGCGTTCTCTGTTCATGTTAACAACAAACTGCGTTCGCCAACCCGTCTGCCAAGCGTGGCGATTAAGGCAAACCCCCCCAAACCAAAATGAAAAGCACAAGAAAAAACGGCCCCGAGTGCCCGGCAGCCCGTCTGCCCTTGACTACGGTAGCGGTCGAGGCGATGGCGTGGCACGGGGTGCGACCGGCAGTCCCAGGGTGGTGTCAGGTTTATCGTTCACAAGTCCCTTGTGAACAACGTGGTGAATATCGAGAGTGTGTCGACCAGGGTGGCTTGCTTATACTCAGAATATCCTCGAGATATTCGCTGAAGGTCCTATATGTCTACGCCCTGACCTCGGCACACCCTGACGACGAGGTAGAGACCATGTGTAAGTATATCTCTAGAGCTATAACATGGTTTCAAAACTCACTTCACCGTTGTCATGGGGGACTTCAACGCGAAACTGGGCAAACGAGACGAGGATGAGCTGCAAGTGGAGCAATTTGGAGTTGGACGTCGGAACCACCGGGGTGTCCTACTGGCCAGTTTTATGGAGAAGAAGGGCCGCTATATGATGAACTCCTTCTTCAGAAAGCGTGAACACAGGAAGTGGACCTGGCAATGCCCCGATGGTGCAACTAAAAACGAGATCGACTTCATCATGTCAACCGAGAAGCAAATATTCAATTATGTCTCTGTGAACAATTCGGTGAAAACCGGGAGCCATCACCGCATGGTGAGAGGCACATTGAACATTAATATCAAGCTTGAAAGGTCTCGAATGATAAAGTCTACGCTCCGTCCAGCAAAGATTCAAATCCAAAACCCCGAGAGCTTTCAGCTCGAACTCCAGAATCGTTTCGGGTGCCTAGGGAGCTCCGTGGACGAATACAGCAATGAGTTCGAGGAAGCTATCCATACGGTTGGGTCTAAGTTTTGCAAGACCCGCCGTACAGATATAAACAAAAAGCTCTCTGATCCTACTCTCAAGCTCATGAAGGAGAGGCGTAAGATGATCCTACAGTCTTCAGATGATGCGTTGAAATACCGGCAGCTCAATAGACGGATCTCAAAGTCCTTGAAAAGCGATCTCCACCGCTTTAATACCGAGCGTATTAAAGACGCGATTGAGCGGAATAAGTGCTCCAGAGTATTTGCAAGAAATCTGACTATTGGGCAGAGCCAGCTCACAAAACTGAAGACCGATGATGGCAGGATCGTATCCGCCAAACCGGCTCTTCTGAGAGAAATCGAGAGATTCTATAGGCATTCATTGTAAACGTTTGAAGGTATGCGGAACAGGGTGTAAAGTCCCACAACCTGGGGGAGATCCTCCAACGACGGGTGTTGTGTCTGGTCAACTGCCTACGGTTATTGTCAGACTATTGTATGTATTCAAATCGCGCCGAAAACTTTGTTTTCGCGATGCAGTATTTGTGTGACGTCATGTCATTAGTTCATAAGTGGCGGCGTCGGTGCCGCTACATCACTCCCCTCCGGAGACCAGAGGTCGATAGCCAAGTAACACAGACGTGCTGAATAAAGATTGAGTAAGAGCAATCATCAACAGCATAAGCTGAATACTAAGCTGAATAACGTCTGAGTACCGTCTATTCAGCTGTTATTCAAGCAAAAAGGGCCCTAATTTTAAATGCTTAACGCTGAATAACATCTGAGCAAGATCTGCGTAGGAGCTTAATAACGTTTCAATTAGCCTAATAACCTTTGAATAACAGCTCACATTATTTCTATTAAGCTCTTACAACTGAGTTACTCAGCTTAGCTGATTTGGTTGTTGTATTCAGAATTTATTAAGCATTTAAATTATTGTTCTCATTTATGTAAACAATATTCATACACATTGTGAAAAAAGAATTTAATTGGACTAAATATTTTAATGTTGATGTCGAATTTAAATGTTGATTTGACATGACGAACTTATAAAATTTGTAAGTAAATTTTAATTTACAAGTTAGAGGTCTGCTATATGTTAATTGTTAGTGCGCAAGTAATTTTGTCGTAAATAGTATGTTTTTTTTCATTACTTATGACGCGCCGCGTGAATAATCAAGATAACAGATAGTAAATAGTATTTTCATACATACATAATAGGTCTGACAAAAGTACTTGTGACGAAATAGCTAATACTAACAATTTTAATCCAACAAAATAACACGAATCGAGTTGAAAATGTTGTAGTTGTAAGACTAAGCTTTTTGGTATTTCGTAAATTCATTGTAAGTATAAATTACAAAGATGTTTAATGGCTGTCGATTGTTTTGCTTTATAATGCTAAATAAAAGTGCACACATTACAAATACAAATTACAAATAGTTTATTTTCTTTAACAATTTTTGTAGTACATAGCTAGTGTCAGAAGTGTCCTTTTAAGCAAATAAATGCTTGTGTTAGGACACTCCACTCTTCCGCAACTTAGATTTACACACAATAATATTCAAAAAAAACATGCTACTATTTATACATTTTGTGAGAATAATTAAAATAAATACAAAAGAGAATTCAAGAAGTCTGTTATTTTATATCAGCTTTAACAAATGAGTCTGAGTTATGTGTGTATGTCTTATAAGTGTGTGTATGGGTTATATAAGTGTGTATGGCGTGCATATGTGTGTGTGTGGGGTGTTTATGTGTGTGTGGTGTGTTTATGTGTGTGTGGTGTGTGTGTGGGAGGTGTGTTCGTGTACCTACCTGTGTGTGTGTGTGTGAGTAAATGCTGTGAGTAGGTTGTACATGTGAGTAAAAGCTGCGTGAATGAGTTATGATGCGTGCTGCAGGAGAGTTTCTGTTTCCTCATATTTGAGAGGTTTTATCCATTTAGTTATAAGTTTTTTACACTCAGAGTATGGTTTGGTGTATACATATATCTCTTTATTTATCTTATTGTAAAGTTGTGATGATCGTTTCCCGTGTTGCCTACTACCAAACATGGTTTTTGTTTGTGGTATCGGTGCTATAATATCTTTCCTTCTTTTTGATAACATAGCGATATCATAAGGCAGCTCTTTGTGTTTTTTCAGAACTATGTGTAATATATACAATTTTCTCACCGAGAGCAAATCACTTATCTGATAAAGTCTCTCGGTGGGATATCTAATCCTTTTAAAAAACATTATTTTTATTAGGGCTCGTTGCACTCGTTCCAGCCCAATGAATTTGGATTTAGCTGCACCTCCCCAAATAGGGATGCAGTAAACCAAGACCGACTGCACCAGAGCGATGTATATATCCGTTAATAGGTTTTTAGATGGGTCTCCGGTATTGGTGGCACTTCTTGGAACAACATGTCTCAAAGTTTTAAAAATCCAGCTTAGCTTCCGAACCCTGTTAGAGACTTGCTCAAGTTGAGGATACCAGGATAATCTCTGGTCAATCATGACACCTAAATATTTGGTGTATGTGACCTTATTAATGGTAGAGCACATACAGTTTTTGTTTTTAATGTTACCACATTCGTGAACTTTGATGGTGAAGTCCTTATTTGGTTGTGTACGATTACAGATACTAAAGCATATGTAGTTTGTTTTTGAGGTGTTCAATGTCAGCAAATTATTATTCAGCCATTTAGCTATTTGGGCCATGCCACATGAAGCACTTTGGTCTACGTCATTCCAGGAGCTGCCAGAAAAAACAACAGCCGTGTCGTCGGCATAAGAAAAGACTTTGGCATTTTTAATGTTCATGTTACAGAGATCATTGATGTACATACATACATACATACATAAACTCACGCCTTTTTTCCATGGGGGTAGGCAGAAACTACAGAACGCCACCTGCTACGATCCCTACATACTTCTTTTGCTTCACACACATTCATACATCTAGTCATACACACATCATTGATGTATGTTAAGAAAAGTGTGGGACCCAAAACACTACCCTGAGGCACGCCGTACGACACTTCAGCATCATCACTGACGTATTGCCCCAACTTAACCCTTTGCTTCCTGTTCGAAAGATAGTTTTTAAAAAGATTGAGAGCAATTATATTATTATTTTGCTCTTATACCATTTTTTTCCAGTTTTTTCACAAGGATTGGCACAGAGACAGTGTAGAATGCCTTTTTAAGATCCAGGAAGATAGTTAAACATTTATTGCCATTATCAAGTTGATCAGCTACAAGTGAGCTTAGTGCGGTAACTGCATCCTCGGTGGATATATTTTGCCTAAAACCAAATTGTGTTGAGGATAGTATTTTAAATTTATTTAAATATTTGAGAAGCCTAATATTGATTAATTTTTCCAAGATTTTCGATATAGCTGGAAGGACAGATATCGGCCTGTAATTGCTGAGATCGTCTCTGTTCCCACCCTTGTGTACTGGAGTAATAATGGATTGTTTAAGGGGTGCCGGGAAGATACTGTCTCTGAAACAGAGATTTGCAAGATCGGTTATAATTGGGACAACTTCCTTGCCTATATACTTTAAAAATTTAGTGGAGATATTATCCCAGCCAGCGGCACTATCTGATTTTAGGTTCATCAAAATGCTGTCCACTTCATTGAGGTCGGTGTCCAGGAGTACAAAGGAGTTAACCTGTGTTGACAGTTGATTAGGTACATAATTAGGGTCACTATTTGCGCTAGGTTGGATTTGTTGGGCCAGCTGTTTGCCAATATTTACGAAATACACATGTCTTGTTACTAAGCTATAACTTGAAAAAAGTTGTCTCATTACACTAACTTCTGAATAACAATTATATAGTTGATCACATTTCTACATTATTCAGATTTATAGGGTTCTCTAATCGATTGAACAAAAACCTTTTATAGGGTGGAAATTTCGCGCCCGGCTTTCACTGAATTGATTACATTTAAAATTATAGCGCCTTTATTCGCACTTTTTTCGTGAAAAGAAATCTCATTTATGTTTAGTAATTTCGTTTGCGTGGTGTGCACTGCGCCCTAGTTTATTCTCACACATGTTTTGTAACTTGATTTTTTGTGCTGACACCAGTACATCAAGCCACTGAAATTGTCAAATTGAAAACGTAGCTGCGCAGCTGCCAATTGGAACTAATGGACACCAGACATAAGAAGGAATCAACAATAATACGCGATACAACCACATATTATGTAAAATCAAGACAAAATCATGAAAAAACTTGCATAAATTTCTGTGCAAGGAAGGATTAAAGTCGCAAATAAAATAAATCTTATCACAACGTAAATTTTATTTTCTTGCACTGTAATACCTTCTGCTAACAAAATAATCATTTCAGAAATAAAATCATCATATTAGATTTTGAAATCTTTTTCTATTAAAATTGGCCAAAATTCATTATTGGAAATTGAAAATTTCTGTTGAAAATTGGAAGACCATCCATGTTTATATTCAGTGATATGTTTTCTGGCACAAAATTTGTGTTGATCAATATAATGACGCCATTGTGCCAGTATTCACCTTGCTCAATAGATTTTATGTGGACATGTCTCGGTGTATTTAAAATAATTGTCCTTGGATCATTACGTGGCATCTTTGATTTATATTTCTGCCAAATCCCAATGCTGTTTGACTTTTTTGGGGGACGGAACCCTCTTCATTGCACGGTAACCACGCACGCATCCATAACGCAAAAAATAAATACGGACAAAATATTTATAATTAAGCTAATATTAAGCTATGGGCGCTATAACAATACGAATATGGACTTTAATTTGAATAAGTTAGTTTGAAACTCTCTATTATACTGAAAAAAGCTTAATAAAACATAAATAATATTGTTTATTCAGCAGCTGAATAATTAGTAAAACTTAGAATCTTATTCAGTTTAAAGATATTCTAAAAACAATTATTCAGTATCAAGCTGTTTAATAGAATTATGTGACGATATTATTCAGAAGGTGATATTTTATTCAGCAATTAGCTGTTTCAAACGCTACTAGCTTAGTACTGTTTTAATAATAGCAACACAGATTATGGTTATTCAGATAAATGCTACTGACGGGCCTGTTTTTCAGCTTTAAGCCACCTGGAATGCGTAATGCTAAATAACGTCTGTATAATAATAATCTTACGGTGATTGGTTATTAAGCGTAAAGAAGGGAAGGACAGAAATACAGAATTTATTAAGCGTTAAGAATTTTAAGGGTCCGAACTCAACCTAATTCAGCATTTCACTATTCCCAAAGCTCTTGTACAAACTATATTCATTTTTGAACTGTAAAATGTTCAAAATGTATACTGTTATCTTGCTTATGTGTTACTTGGGGGTTGAGTCGCATCCTGTGATGCGTGCTTGGCCAGTGGAAGGTTGGTTCCCGTGAGTCGGAACCGGAAGTCGCAGAGTTCGCGGTGAGTCGGAACTGTATGTGGTTGTGCCCCAGTGAGTCAGGTTGATGATATCCCAGTGAGTCGGGTCAGTGCTGCTGGTTCCAATGGTTCGGAGCGGTGAAGATGCCCCAGTGAGTCGGGACAGTGCTGCTGGCTCCAGTAGGTCGGAGCGGTGATGATAGAAGCTGATGATGCTGACCAGGAATGCGCGTCCGCTGCATGCTAGTGGTCAGGATACCCTCGTAGATGCCATGGGTACTGGCTGGCTGTACGACTCGCTGCTCAAAAGCTTGAGGAAGTGCGGATGACGTCACGATGAAGTTGCGTCACCAGTTTGGGGGTAGGTGGAACAGGGTGTAAAGTCCCACAAAACCTCCATAGAAATGGGAGAATCCTCCGACCAGACGGGTGTTGTGTCTGGTCCGGGCAACTGCCCAACGGTTATTGTCAGACTGTTGCATGTATTCAAATCGCGTCGAAAACTTTGCTTGCAGGATTAGTGTGACGTCATTAGTTCGTAAGTGGCGGCTTCGATGCCGCTACACACGCCAACCAGTAAACCAGTCGCGAATCTAACAAAAGACCTAAGAGCTAGATTGACCCGACACTATACCGAAGACATTCCAGACGTCAGCCTGGCTAATACTTACGGTATAGTTGGCCAGCTGCGGCATGTGATACTTGCTGTACTGGTCGATGATGCACTGCACCTTACTGTTGTAATGTTCTAACGTCGCCGCAGACCACCACTGCTTCAAGTTGCCATCCTCATCGTAAAGACGACCTGAAGACAGAATGTTAGAATGATAGAGATTAGAGCTTAGGAACCAATTATGGCACATGTCCGTAAATACAGTCATTTGGGACACAACTTTCAGATTCCTCCGAGCGCTTATTCAACGATGATGACGAAGAAACATGTCGATAGTGAAAGCGAGGACGGTTTTATCGAATAATTGTCCACCAAAAAAGAACATAAACAAGTTGTTCTGACGCCAGGGACGCGTCTCACGCCCCGCGCATACCGTACCGCATACAAAAACATCCAGCGGGCCAGATGTCTTTTGGGTACCCGAAAGGTGCCCAAGGTTACGTCCACAACTGACGTCTGATAGTTTGCACATTGTATTGCATATCCTTAATGTTACAGGTAGAGGGTTCGTTCGTGTTTAGTGTGGGTCAGGTAACAGCTATTATCGACTGTACATTCATTACCCAGATATTCTTTAAGTTGCGGCTGTCAGTTGCGTCCGATAGTGTTGCCAGCTTTTGTGTGATATCAGGTTATTCGAACGCATGTGGTTACATACGAACTATAGATGCGGCCACAAGAAAATTTTGATGATGCCAAAACGATCCATAAGGTGAACTCGAAGAACGTTTATTGATAAAAAGTAAATAATTACGCTGCTATACTATACTACTTTTGACAGTTCAAAAGTACCTGTAAGATTTATTTGAAATAAACTATTATACCTTGGTCGTCAAATCCATGAGTGACTTCATGTCCCATTATGGCACCAATAGATCCATAGTTGATCACTCTGAAACAAACGACTTGCGAGACTTGTGAGATCTTTTTGTGGGTAATGAAGGAAAGAGTAGTTGAAACGCACGAATTCAAAACGGGCACTTTAATAAATTGCGTTTATATGAAAAACTAGCTTCTGCCCACGGCTTCGCCCGCGAAAATACTGTTTTATCATCCCAAGGGAATACAAACTATCCTATGTCTTTTTCATGATCTCAAACTATGTCCATGCCAAATTTCGTCTAAATTGGTTCAGTAGATCCAACTAAATCGTGTTTTGGGGGTAGTTTCAAAAAACTTTTAATGATATGAATATTATTGTTTAGTAGGTTGGTATTTATGTCAAGTTTCATGTTTATTAACCCAAGATAAAAGATTCTTCAAAAAAACTTTAACAACCCTAAATAGTCTTTTGGGAGTAGTTTAAAAAACTATTAATGACAACCTTCATTGTTTATTTAGGTTGGTATTTAAGTCAAGTTTCAAGTTTATTAACCCAAGAAATAGGTTTCTTCAAAAACACTTTAACATAGCCTAAATCATCTTTGTTTCAAAAAATATAAAAACAACTTTCAATATTCATTTAGTTTAGTATTTGTGCCAAGTTTCAAGTTTGATGACCCAAGAAATCAGATTTTTCCTTACAAACCTAAATCATCATTTGGGGGTAGCTTCGAAAAACTAATAATAGCAACCTTTATCATTTACTTAGATTACTATTTTTGGCAAGTTTCAAGAATTTTGGCTGACGTAATTAGATTTTTCATACAATCTTACAAACCCCTTTTTTCCCCCTAAGGGGTAGAATTTCCAAAAATCCTTTCTTAGTGCTCAATAACGTCATTTGAGGAACCCTTTTGCCAAATTTCATGCTTCTAGGCTTAGTGGTTTTGACTGTGCGTTGATCGATCAGTCAGTAAATCAGCCAGTTTCTTCTTTTAAATATTATATCTTTGTTTTGATGATTTTACTTTATTTTATTTTTAATTTTGACTAAATTTTACCTTGATTTTAATTTGGATTGTGATTGAAATTTTATTGTTAATTTTGACTTAGAGTGTAAATAATTTTAACTTGAGTTTGATTATAATTTTAATTCTCATTATGAATTTAATTCTGATTGTAATTTTATTTTTGATTTTAATTTTATTATTGAGTTTGTTGAAATTTCGGATCTTAATGATGATTTGATTTTAGTCTGGGATATTTAGTGAATACTTGTCTGGATTACAATTGTGTTTCAGTAATTATAATTATGTAACATAACGGAGGAGATCACTGGCCCCTGAAACACAGGTGCTGTTACCTAGCTCAGGGGTCAGGGTTTCACGAATTTTGTAAAATTTTGAAGCTAATAAACAATTTATTTATTATTATTATTATTTATTTATTATAGCTGACCCCGCGGCTTCACTCTCGTCAACTGTCTATCTACCTACCTAGCAACTACTTACCCATCCACCTACCTTACCTACCTACCAACCTACTCACCTGCCCTACCGATCAACCTACCTACCCTACTCTATCAACCTAATCACCTGCCCTATAGATCAACCTACCTACCTTACCCTATCCTACATACCCTATTTACCCTACCCTACCTACATACCCACCTATAAATTTGTTAAACTATTTATTTGAAAAAGAATTAATACTACAATACGAATGACCAACTTTTGTTTCTACCGGCGCGCGGCGGTCCAATTAAATTTTAGAACACAGAAGTTGCTATTGTGACTTAACTATGACAGTAAGATATATTCTCTTGTAGGTTTTTTTGTAGTAAAAAAAGGGCTTTAATCATGTAGTACATAATTTTTATGTAACATCAATAGTTTTCTCAGCGCACGCCAAATAATGAATTTTATAGGCAAAAAATATTGCTACTTTGGATTACATTATTGCATTTTTCATAAATTTTCTGTTTTTTTGGAAATAAATTATAGCATATGTTACTCGGGAATAATGTAGCTTTCCATAGGTGAAATAATTTTTAAAATCGGTCCAGTAGTTTCGGAGCCTATTCGGTACAAACAAACAAAAAAATCTTTCCTCTTTATAATATTGATATAGATTAGCTCACAGGACTATAATAAAATTATATATGTTAAATCTAGGTTTATTGATCCTTTTGTTACTGTGAGCCATGTGCAACATACAAGCAATAGATGTGTACTACTTAGTGGTCACGAGCGCAGCGATGCGCGTTAAATATATTATGGACCAAGTGATTAATCAGGGCACTGTGTATAATGGCCGGGCATTATGAATCAAGTCAAGTCAAATCGGGCAATGTAATGAATATTGATTTAAACTTCTATAGTTACCACGTTGTCTGGTCATTATGATTATTGCTACGTAACGGTTGGGCAATTCGATAATTATGGTCAATGAGTTAGTCCAAGAGCGAGCGAACTCAGCTCCCGTCATCTCCTTCATGTTAGATTACTTTAGACCGTGCAGACAGAAATAGGGGCTCCGTCGACTTTGTTGCCTAAATAGTAATCGTACTTGCCTATTATATCAATTTGCCTGCCTAGCCTTTGCCCAACTATATTGGGGTCGGCTTCCAGTCTTACCGGATTCAGCTGAGTACCAGTGTTTTACATGGAGCGACTGCCTATCTGACCTCCACAACCCAGTAACTGGGTAACACGGTACCCTTTGGCAAGACTGGTGTCAGATCTCAAGCTTCTGACTACCGTAACGACTGTCAAAGATCTTCAAATGACAGCCGGAACCAACGGCTTAACGTGCTTTCCGAGGCACGGAGGAAACTCGGTATGTTGAAATGGTCACCCATCCACGGACCGACCTCGTCAAGTGTTGCTTAACCTTGATGATATATATATATATATAAATACCAAGGTCAACAATATGTTTTTTTTTAACACATTTTTTTATAACCGTCCCAATAAGTGATGGACGTTATTCAAAAAGCCCGACTAATTTAATTATTTCAATCATTTTTATCATATTGCCTACTAATAATAGACATTTTCAAATGCCCGGGCATAATAAATAATGGCATATTAATCACTTGGTCCATAACATATAGACGCGCTATTAATGAGCGCACTACTGACGCACGAGCTGGCAAAATTTTAGTTAGGGGATTCCAACAGATAGTTAAAAAACATTATTGAAAGAATGGCGAATACTCACTCAATTCCATTTCCGTAGAACGGTGGCTGCAGTATACCGGCGGGGAAAGCTGAAAAAGTTAAAATCTCTGGTTAGTTACAAAAATAAATCCATCACATAGGAATAGTAGCACTGTGGCTGATTTAGTGACGACAACGTCACTACAACAAGTTGGAAGACCGTGATCCCAAGAGCACACTGGCCAATTTTCTTTTAATTTTGTAAATCTTTCTTCAAGCATCAATGTAGGTAAAGGTTCATTTATGGGAAGTAGAGTAAGTAGGTATTATCCCTGGGTACACTTACTGACAGAGTTGAGGGTAGCCGAATAGAAGGCGTTAACAGTAGTAGCTGTGCTGACCCATCGGTTCCTGTCAGGCTTTTCTCGCAAGGACTCCAGTGACTTCTTCACGGCCGCAAACGTCAGCTTCAAGTACGAATCGAATAAACTGCCTTCTACCACTTCCGCCTGAAATGAACACGACAAATCCCGCAAACGTTCAATATAAGGTATTAATTGGAATTTATGACAATGTATAATTTTAACAATAATTTTCATGCCTGAATTGTTGCAACACAGTGGATTGCGCATTCACTTGACATCTGAAGATTTATGATTAGGTACAGTGTTGAGCAATAAATATTTGAATTTGAACCTGTTGTATATATTCAAATCGCGCCAAAAACTCTGCTTGCGCGATGCAGAATTTTATGTGACGTCAGGTCTATAATTCGTAGGTGGTGGTATAGATGCCGCTATACATATTTATTCCATCCTTTCAAGTAGATATTTACAATATCAGCACAGGTGATGAGATGAGGGCTTCATAATCTTAATAGTACATCATCATCATCATCATTTCAACCGAAAGACTTTCATTGCTGGACATAGGCGTCGCCACATTGACCGGTCCCGTGCGTCTCTCAGCGTCTTCCATAGTACTCACGTGTTTATAATACTTATCAAGCTGTTCATGCGTCAGCAGCCAGTCGGGGAAGCCCACAAAGTTCCTGATGGCCTTCAGTTTGTCCAGCGTCTTCAGACGAGTGGTGGAGTCCATCCAGTCCAGCACCTGTACGGTGGCGGCGAAAGCGGAGCGTACGTCCTCTACCATCTCGATAGCCTGGTGAAAAAAATAATCTTAGAAGAGAACGTTTCGGCTGATACGCTAGTTTTATTGTTCCTTAGCGAGCCTGAGCCTCGCATGATATAATAAGAAACACAATCCTTCTACAAAAACATTTAGTATTGACAAAATCAAACTGGTTAATTTATATATTCATAATTATTGTATTGTTTTTTTTTGTTTTAAGAAATTGACTCACGCACTGTTCCGTTGTTGTTGAATTAGGTAATTTACCTATGTTTGCAATATTTGTAAGTATGTGAGAACCATGTTCCTATTTATCAAATGAATGAATTTACTTGTGAGTTCTTGTAATAATTAATAGTAGTCTGGGTGCATCGTCCTCACGTTTATGAACTATTTCACGTATGTAAATATTGTAATACACTTTTTTTGTAAGATAGGTGTGGCGTTTCTTTTCCTTTCTTCTCAATAACAAGCTACTATTTCGAATGGACGGTGAAATAAATTATTCTTACTTTTAAATCTAAAACTGCCGCATAATAGCCTTATTGAAATAAATAATTTGGCTTTGACTTTTGTCGTTTGTCGCCCTTTTTATTTATGTTATGAAAACCGTTTCTAAATCTTTTGCGTGGTTAGAACAAGTCAGTGGAGGAACAGACAGACCAGACAACCACTTTATTTTTATAGTATTTAGAGAAGAGATGCTTTTGTCGTTGGAACCAATGCTATTTTCTCGATCCTCATGCTGAACATGGTGGAATATATGATTGAACTGCTTTTTCTATTATAATGAAATACCCTTTTTTGAAATAAAAAAGAAATCTTCTACAGATAACGTATTCAATGTAATGCAAACCTGTCTACACCACTGTAACAATAAATATTATGTTCCATCCATTCTAGCAACTATGTGGTACTTGCAAGTAAACATAAATTAAAATATTAATTTCTGCGTAGACCTTATAAAAGTTTAAGGTACGGCAACGGCGTAGCAAGGTAATAATGGTTACGTTTACTACGACGACCTTTAGCGCGTAGCAAACAACCGAACTGCTAAGTAGACCCTATTCTTGAACCGAAATTGTGACTTATTACGAGCTAAATAAAATGGTTTTACAATGATTTTAGTTTACGATTCACCATAACAGAAGTGAAAAAAATGGCGAAAAATTGTTGGAAGTACCAAAGTCAAACATGTTATTGAATTCTTCCTTTATTTTTTATTTTTTTCTAAAATTACTCTGGGCCCTACACGCCTGCTGCATGTCGAAATGTTCATGTGCTAAATCAACTACAGTGTGGGTCACGAATAATGGCCGGCGACATCTTGGTATACCCAGGCGAAGATGGCGAAGCGAGCTTGATGCTCATCGACAGGATTGGTCCGGGAGAAATGGATCGAGACTCCGTATCAAAACTTCGCAAAACGTCCTGAGGTATGACTGTACTACTTCCTTTTTTTTTGTTTTCGAGACTAGTTGCTCATAGGTCGTTCTGCTCATGGGACGTTTTGCAAATAGGACGTTTTGATACCAGGTCAACATGGAGGCTTTGGGACAGAAAATGCTGAAAATAAATAAAAATCCTTACCTTCTGCCTCGACGTATAATCAAAATGCCTCTTCACGTACAGATAACTGAGCGCCACACCGAAGTTAGCGTTAACATTAGCGGTACAGCTCTTCCACCTCGGCGTGCGCTGCTGCAGCCCGAACACGGCGCGGGAGAACTCGAAACCCAGCGAGCGGAACGCGGACAGCGTCATCGGGGCTACCGTGGAGAATACTGACCACCACAGGAAGCGTTCTGAGGGAGAGAATACGATTATTTTACTTCTTTAGGTTTAAAAATCCTAGATTTTTCCCAATCATGTTGAGTTCGGTGGTACACCCCAACATGGTTGAGATTTATTTTACCAGACTGGACAGCGGGTGAACCGCCACAAAAATCGAGCGCAGCACGCAGTACAATAAATTGCTACTAAATATCATGTTTATCAAGTAAGTGTGTCGAAAAACGTCGTTTGATATAATATATGTATATCAAACGATGTTTTTACCTACGCGACCACGCGCTGTAACGTTCTCGACGTCGGCTCGGTCTCGTAATTCTGCCTTGACCACAATGACAAAGTTTACCCACTTGTATCAAAATATTCTATTTAACCGACTTACCAAAAAGGAGGAGGTTGAATGTTCGACATTTTTTTTCTTTTTTGTTGTGTTTTCGCCGATATCTCCGTCAATTGTGGACCGATTTTGAAAACTCCTATTTTTGATTTAAAGAGTATGTTCCCAAATTGGTCCCATTTTAATTTGGTGAAGATCTGGTGAAGAACTTTGGAGATATACAACAGAACTCTTCAATAAATGACGGCAAATCTCTCGTGCTGACTGCAATCGCATATCTGTTGTTTATCCCATTTCATGACATAACATCACGCCAGTATGCTCTAAAAGGGTACGCAGATGTGTACAGTTCACCTTGGTACACTCTAATTTCACCGGTTATGTTCAGTTTCATGATATTCGGATAATATATTCTGGCATTATAGGTACTTTACTAAACTACTTGCCTATTAGGTAGGTACAACTAAAAAAATAATAATAAAAAAAAAAACCCGACTGCTTAAAAAGCGAACTAAAAATACGTAAACAAGAAGAAAATCATGCTGTGCACTCAGAGTACATATTTGCGAGCTGGCTGCCCAAAACCAGATGTATCCTCCGACTGCACAGCATTATTTTCTTCTTGTTTATATATTTTTAGTTCGCTTGCTAAGCAGTCGGGTTTTTTGTATTTTTTAATTACTTTTTTTTATTTACAACTTTTTAGTTATTTTTTTTAATTTATAAATTAAAATTAATTAAAATTAATTTTAACATATAAGTATTATATATTTTTGAAATCACCTCTTAAAAACATTTATTTTGATTGTTTTTTTTTTCCTTTCAAACCCTCAAGACGGGTTTGGAAGAAAAAAAATTCCCCCCAGCAACATGGCGCCCAAAATCCGCCATATTTTCTATTCCAATTTTAATGTAGCCAATGACACTCGCAGAGTTAAGACGAATCGATTGACGTAAGAGTCATCAAAATCGGCCAACGCGTTTGGTCTCTAGAACGCTATATAGGAACAAACATACATACATAGACTGATAAACACATCACTCTCCTTTGGCAGTCGGGTAAAAAGTGAAAATAAAAAAACTTTATTATAAAAAAAATACTAACGACTTCCAAATAAGAAAACTAGTCGGTGTTCATATCGAAAAAATATTGGTACCAAAGATACCGACTTCCAAAAATAAAGTTTTTTTTCACTTTGTAGTTTTCTTAAAGTCGGTACAATTTTTTGTAAAAAGTTTTTTTTATTGTGTTGTCACTGTCAGTTTCTGTGAAAGCAAGGATAAAAATGTTGTGTAAAAAGTAATTGAAAAACATTCCTAATGATAAGTTGGTGTTCTCAATGAAGGTTCATTAAAATGATAACAATGTCTGGTGAATCTAGACCAACTGCGATAACATTAGGTATTTTGTTTACATTCTAGGACATCTAGTAATTCTAATAAATACATATTGAATTGGATAACTAGTACTTAATGGTATATGTAATGCAATTCATTCATCCGTTACCTAATGTTCTTAGGCATTAAAAAACCGACGAAGTGCGGGTCGGACTGGCACACGAAGGGTTATGTACCATTATCGCAAAAAACGGCAAAAAAATCACGTTTTTTGTATTAGAGCTACACTTAAATATGTATATTATTCTGTTTTTTAGTATTTTTTGTTACAGCGGCAACATAAATACATCATCTGTGAAAATTTCAACTGTCTAGCTATCACGGCTCATGAGATACAGCCTGGTGACAGACAGACGGACAGAGGAGTCTTAGTAATAGGGTCCCGTTTTTACCCTTTGGGTACGGAACCCTAAAAAGCGCAGTTAGACATCACACCCTGTATTTCCCGAAGGAACACTTTGCCCGACACTAGAATGGAACCCAGGACCTCATGCTGAGTGCTAGCGCTTGCAACCACTAGACCAACGAGGGAGTTAGATATCCATGACCTTAAAATTTGAAATTTATACAGGGTTACTTTTCAATGACTAGCAAAAATCTAAAATTAAGATTTAGATATCAAAAAGAAGGTGAATTTTAAATATTATTGTCGAATAAACTAAAATAAAATACTAGATTTATTTGAAAATGTCTCAAAAATTTCCTAAATCATAAACACGCGATCGCGCACAAGTTGGGCGCGCGCGGGTGCGCAGGCGACCCCTAGAGCCAAACTTATCTGTGTGCTGACTACTACCTATCTAGGTTGGTGAACTGAATTGTGCTGTTGTAATATCCACAAGTTCTCTTATTAGTGGTGGACAGGAATGAAATCTTATTAAAATAATAATTTTTTTTCGTTACCTCGAAAATATTTTGAACCATCTCTGAAAATTTGGCCAATAATTGAAAACTAGCCCCGTATATTGTTAAAAACTTGAGACAAAATTTGAGTTTATCGATACGAGAAGAAGAAGACCACTCACCAATAATAACAGGCTTAGTATCAGCCAGTAGGACGGACAGCTTTTGAAGGTAGGGCAGGTCCATCACCATGACCCTGTCCTGGTGCAGCTGTAGCGTCACGCTCGTGTTGGAGAACACCAGTTTGAGGTAGCGGTCCCAGTCGTGCTGAGGGGAGAATGGGATGAAGTTAAGATTGGAGAAGTCGGAAAAATTAAGATTTTCAGGATAAAATACATTCTGGAGAATTGTCATAAGTCTTGTGGCGTCATAGTTTTTTGAGTGGTACGTAAATTAGCTACTTTTAATCAACAATGTGAGTTTGATCAAACACCAGTTTCATCTCTTTTTTGACAGAGACGATCGTTTATCGAAAAGTCTAAAATTAAGAAAGTTTTGGGATTCATATGTGCTATCGACATGCTAAGTGGCTTTGCAAACGACACCCCATTAGTTGATGTTATTATAGCTGTGGATTTATCTGATACAATACCACACCAAACCACACCACACCAGATCCACAGCTAAAGGAAAAATACATCACATCCTAAAAATATTCAGTTTTCGATCCCAGTTAGCTATCTATAAAACAAGAGGTATCGTTTGTATATCTAGACAAGAAGATCAAGAATGAAAGACTCTTTAATGGTATCCTAAAATACAGATAAAAGAAGGTGGCCTTAACAGCCAGCGTTACCTGTTTCCACTGAGCGGGTCCTTCGGTGAAGCCCTGCAACAGTTGCTTCACGGACACCACGTAGGCCAAGTGAGTGCCGCTGCGACGGACCTCCATGGGGGTTATTATCTGTGGAATGTGTTTGAACATTACACTACTATACACTAAAATTAAGTGTGATCTCAGTTAATGAAAAGACGATGTAGCTAGCAAGCGATTATTGACAAAAAGTCTTATGTCTGGAAGTTTTGGGCTTTAATACCAATCCAAATCTAAGACGCAACCGCTGCAAGTGCTGTAGCTAAAAATAACATTTACACCTTTCCAGATCTGATGAACGAAATAAAGAATCGCCTATAGATTCGATCAGTAGACCAATTAGGCAAAGAGTTTCTTGTATCCACATTGTGATACTTAACTGACTGTTTAACCTTTCCATAGTTACATTAGTTACTATCCTTAAAAATCCTAAAGAAGAGAACAATAACATCTACTAGCTAACCTTAGCCAACTTCTTGCTGAAGTCCACGATATCATCAGCGAACTGTTCGGCATCAGTCTCGTTGTGCACGATGCTAATCATGGAGCGGATGTACTTGTGGTACTGCTGCAGCTCGTGAGAGAACTGTTCTGGCTGCAATAGGTAGCGGGCGCTGAACCCTGGGGTTACCTGCTCTACCTGGACGATATTTGGCAGTTTAGCATTTGATAGAAATATAACTGAAAGAGGACAAGTTTAGAATTTGAAAGGAAAATTCAGACTGATCTATTTCAAAGTTCCTTACGTCCACCACACAAGACTAATATTCTAATTGGAGTTAGTGCCAATTTACACATCACATTACATCATCAGCCTATTAATGTTTCCACTGCTGGGACACAGGCCTCCTCTCTGTGAGAGGGAATGCCCGTAATCCACCAGGCGGGCACAGTGCGGGTTGGTGGATGTCACATGTCTTCGAATTTTTGGTTCTAGGACATGCCGGTCTCCTCACGATGTTTTTCTCCACCGTTTTGACAGCAGTGGTGATGAAATAATTTACACAAAGTAAAGCGCCTGCCTAGGTTCGAACCCATGACCTACAACTTGTAAGTCACGGGCCACCACTGCTCTTACAGGGTACATATTATTATCGAAGTTTGCCCTCATGATCTTTTATAATCTGGTTTTACGGGGTGGCCCCTGTAAATTCCTCCTCCCTTTCATGCAACCTGGGTATAAAATGATAGGGAGAAGAAATTTAACCACTTAGCTTTTCTATTCTAATATAATTATCCAAAAAAAAGCATCAGAGCACCTGTCTTTAAATTTTGTAAAATGTATCAGAAAACAGATAACTGAGGTTGTAGTAAATCAGTTGTTACAAAAAAAAAGTTTGTAGGTAAAAAGCTGTTTCTGATCTTTCTCCTCGGAACATCCCTGAAGATTAATCAAAATAATAAAATAACAGGACAGTTGCACTCACCACAACTTGATTCCGGCTGTTGTTCATGACATCCTCGGCGACCTGCACGTTGAGCAGCACATTAAGCCCGAGCAGTCTCCTGGCTCTCCCGGCCACCTCCTCCCACGTGAAGTTGGCGCTCACCTCCGAGGGTGGGCTGGGGGGCAAGCCTAGCGACTGCAGGAGCTTCTGAATGGGCTCGATACCGTCGGCTTTAAACTAAACGATCTTTACGATATCTTTACTACAAAAATAAAACTTTATTGTACAAAACAAAATATAAAAAGTATTCAAATATACTGGACAAGTGCATTATTAAATCAAAAATGAATTCTAATATTAACTTCATTAAAAAAAGTCAAAACAAATGTAGAGCAACGTGGTCAGTCATTAATCACGAAATTGGGAATACAAAACATGACAATAATATTTCTGAATTACAATTAGATAAGAAAATACTGACGAATCCGACTGACATAGCGAACGCTTTTAATAATTATTTTATTGACTCGACAAACACCACATCTAATAATTTACATCATAACTCTAATAAGGTGTCAATTCCTAATTCTATGTTTCTTAGTCCTATGACAGAAAATGAAGTTAAAAAGGAGATAATGGCTTTAAATAATACAAACTCCGAAGGATATGATGGAATTAGCACAAAAATAATTAAAGCGTGCAATACTGAATTAATTTCTATTTTGACATATTTAATTAATCTTTCATTTTCATCAGGTACTTTTCCTGATGCCTTAAAATTATCAGTCGTGAAACCACTTTACAAAAAAAACAATAAAAATGACGTGAGAAACTATCGTCCGATTACTCTTATTCCTATTTTGTCAAAAGTATTCGAAAAATGTATGCTCAATAGACTTGTCGATTTTTGTAGCAAATATAACATTATAGCTAATGAACAGTTTGGATTTCAAAAGCACAAGTCGACAACACAGGCAATATATTCCCTTTTGAGCAATATCCTAAGTAATCTAAATAATAATCACATTACAACAGGACTGTTTTTCGACCTGTCGCAAGCTTTCGACTTTGTAGCACATGACGTTTTATTAAAAAAGCTAGAAACCATTGGAATAAGAGGACTAGCACTGCAGTGGATTGCGTCTTATTTAAGTGTTAGGAAACAATACGTTGTCATAGATAAAGTACACGATAACTTACTTTCTTCTTATTCTTCTGACTCCAGGGAAAATAAATGCGGCGTACCTCAAGGGAGTGTCTTAGGACCCATTTTATTTATATTATATATAAATGACATACTACTAGTGACTAATTATAAATGTATATTATTTGCAGATGACATTTCAATTATCGTGACGTCTGATAAGAAAAATAAATCAATATCTGACCATGAAATGGACATTAATAATACTATTGACAATATTTTAGAATGGTTACAAATAAATAAATTAAGAATCAACTTAGACAAATCCAAATTTATACAATTTAATAAATCTAAACATGCTAAATACAATTTTAAACTTAATATTGATAGACTGAAAGAAGTTACACAAACCAAATTCTTGGGTGTACTCATAGACCAAGACTTAAATTGGAAATTACATGTAGATAATTTGTGCAATAGGATTAACAAATTTGCTTATGCTCTCAGGCAAGTTAAGAACGTGACCAATAGGAAAACGGCAATAACTACATATCACGCATATATAGAATCTATTTTACGTTACGGGCTTATTTTATGGGGAAACAGTACGGATAAGGACAGAGCATTTATTGCACAAAAAAAATGCGTCAGAGCCATTTGTGGACTCAATCCTGATGAATCCTGCGAACCGTTTTTTAAAAAGCTAGGTTTATTACCACTTCCCTCAATATACATATACGAAATCTGTAAATTTGTGTACAGTAATAAGGGATTGTTCAACAGTGCGTATGAAGTAATCTCTCGACCATCAAGGGATCCCCACAGACTTATTTTGAAGGAAACTCCTAAGTCAGCCAAGTATGCTAAAAGCTGCCTTGTGATGTGTGTACGTATATACAACAAAATACCAAAAGAACTAAAATTATTAAATAATACTAACTCATTTAAAAACAAACTATATAAGTGGCTGAATGGACATAATTTTTATGACATTAAAGATTTCTTTAACTTGAAAATATAAAATATGTATCTACAGGAATTAATGAAAATGTATTAGTGATGTATGATCTGAATGACTATTATTGTATTACCAATTAGTAATCTGTGACATTGTGTAGTTCACCTTTAACTTGTGTATTAATTATTTTGCATGCAATTGATACATATTCTGTATAGCTAAACATGTGGACATTATATCAAAACCCGACTGTAACAACTTTATACCATGTTTAAGGCAAATAAAGACTTATCTTATCTTATCTTATCTTATCTTATCTTATCTTCGAGTTTTTCTGGAAGTGGAAGAGTAAGTAATGTTTGTTTGTTGTTAACCTTTGGTTTGTTTTTCACTTTGTCGGGATGTCTTTGTTGTTATAGAAAACCAAGAATGAAAAGCACAAGAACAGTCAATGTGGCCACACTTGGGCCTTGTGTAGCAGTCATCACCATCATTACTTCGGCTGAAATGACGATGATAAAGATACCGGAGAGGTTGATCAAAATCAATGCGGCAAATGAAAATGATGATAGATACATGCAAGATAGAGACACAAAAGATATCGGTGTAAGAAAGAAAAAGTTGCCAAATGCAAAATATCCTCCCATCGTAAAGTCGGTTAACAAAAAGAAGTGTAGTTACAGGCAAATAATGCTACATAATCACTCACCAGTATTAATACAAGTCCTATACAAGCTCTTGGCCTTCACCACACTTTTGGGCAGTCCCTCATCATCCTTAGCCTCCAAGAGTTCCCTCAGGTCAGTAACCAGCTGTTCCCTGAGCTTGGCCAGCTGGTCCCAGGACGTGGCCCAGTCTGGCACTGGGTTCTGTTTTATCCAGCCGCCACAGGCGAACTCGTAGAACTCTGTGCATGGGTCCACATCTTTGTTCAAGGCTTGCAGGATTCTTGATGCTGTGGGTAAGAGAATGTTATGAATACAAAACAGAAATAATAGTACATTACTGCCGCGGTCTATAATGACTACTTTGCTGGTCGCGCTGATTATGGCCGACAGCGCAGCGTAGCGCAGCGTAGCGCAGCGTAGCGCAGCGTAGCGCAGCGTAGCGCAGCTCCAGGCCGACACAAGCGCGGTCAGCGTGCAGCACTTGATGGACGAGTTGAGATAAAGGCCAAGACCGTAGGCAATCATAGCGTGACCAGCAAAGCAGTCATTGTGGGCCAAGGTTTGTATAGTGCTTTACTCAAAAATGCAAGTATCTAATCTAAATAAAACCAGCAAGTTATTTAAATAAAAAATATATTAATTAACTAGAATTTTAATTAAAATGAAAATTATGAAAAGTACAGTTACTAAAATTCAACACCGACTTTCCCGGTTTGATAGTAGTAATAGTTTGCGATAATTCTAATGCGGTGTTTGACTGCTGTATTATTGAAAAGAAAACATTTTCGGATAAAGATTTAGATTTCCTCACTGAGATAATATGTACTTCGTACTAGAGAAGCTATCCTAAACAAAATGCATGCTCCATTCATTGAGGTAATAATGTACTACGCACTAGAGAAGTCATCACACATCACTACTGCGTGCCGTTCAATTGCGGTTTTCTAGCCGCATTTCACTCATTTGCTTGCTAGATCTTGACAGCTTAAGTCATTTTTTGTTTTTAAACGAAAAAAACGTTCAGACGCATTAAATATGCCGTGGTGTGTTTTAAGATATTGCACTAATAATTCAACTAATACGGCGAAGTGCAAAGGAATAACTTTTCATCGGTGAGTAACTAGATAATCATTTTAAAATATAATTTGAACAAAATATTTGGTGGACGTCATGTTGTGACATTTTTCATATAGACTAAAAATTAAGATGTGACAATTTGTGTAACAAGAAGAATAAAGAGGAAAATAGTAATCTAACATATATTAATCCATTCCATCCATTCATTCTAATTTTAATTATTGTTCATTTTTTTTTTTTTTGGACTCCTACCACTGCTGTGTTCTTTTTAACCCAAAGGTTGACTGGTAGAGAATGCCTGCTGCATTAAGTCCGCCTATGTATCACCATTGTACATGAAGTTTAAATAAATAAATATTTAGAATCATACATACATATATATTTACATACATAGACTGATAAACACATTACCCTCCTTCGGCATTCGGGTATAAAGAACTGACTGTGGTTATTCAATGAAAAAAGATAAAAAATGAAAGACGAAAAACAATTATTACATAATTTAAGACTTAATTTACATTTTGTTTATTTAAGGTTTATTATTATAATAAAAAAGTACAGAAGATTCGTGTTTCAAGCAAATTGTAAAATTCCCTATTCCGATTTGATATTTTTTAACTTATTGTAAGCGCATTTGACTTATACTTTAACAGTCGGTTATTTCAACTATTAATAAATTTTGAATTGGCCTGTGTGTATGACTAGATGTATAAATGTGTGTGAAGCAAAAGAAGTATGTAAGGATCGTAGCAGGTGGCGTTCGGTAGTTTCTGCCTACCCCCATGGGAAAAAGGCGTGAGTTTATGTATGTATGTAATAAATTTTGAAAAAGTGAAAATTCTAATGAAGCTTGTTAGGTATAAAGCTATGTCGCTTCTGTAGTCAGTCAGCAAATTAGTCTATATGAATGACAATGTGTTGCAGAACGTTGTACGAAACGCGTAAGCGCCATGAAAATCACGGCGCTTCCGTCTTTTTGGTCGCGAGAAAACTACACCTTAGAAGCGCTCTAGCGCTGCATGTTTATATTGTTTTGTTAGACGACTAATTATTGTTTCAGCGCTGCAGCGAATTTTTAGTTTAAACTCTTGTCAAAATTGACAAAATGGAGCATGTATTTTGCTTAGGATAGCTTCTCTAGTACGTAGTACATATTATCTCAATGGCTCCATTTTGTCAATTTTGACATGAGTTTAAACTAAAAAATTCGCTGCAGCGCTGAAACAATAATTAGTCGTCTAACAAAACAATATAAACATGCAGCGCTAGAGCGCTTCTAAGGTGTAGTTTTCTCGCGATCAAAAAGACGGAAGCGCCGTGATTTTCATGGCGCTTACGCGTTTCGTTCAAACTTGTCATTCATGTGAAGACTAAATTGCTGACTGATTACAGAAGAGACATAGCATTATACCTAAAAAGCTTCATTAGAATTCACACTTTTTCAAAATTTATTATTAGTTGAAATAACCGACTGTTAAAGTATATGATACTTTTGTATTTCTTTATTTAATATATAATCAAATGCGCTTACAATAAGTTAAAAACATATAAAATTGGAATAGGGAATTTTACAATTCGCTTGAAACACGAATCTTTTGTATATTTTTAATATTAATTATGTTAATTTAGTTACCCCTAAACCATATCAGTCTTATTACAAAAAGCGGTTTAACTAAAAACCCAGGTTTAAATCTCTATAAACCACTGTTTAAATAAAAATGATATTACAAATAATGGTTTAGCGATAAACCATGGACCATATCATGGTCTAACGCTAAACCTCGGCGGCCCCTAGTTTAACGGTGGTCTAAGTCGTATCTGTCAAAGTTTTTCTTTTAGGTTATAGAATCTTTTTCATTGTGTTGTGTTGTTTTTACCCGAAAATGGATATTAACATGGTGGATTTAATTGATATTGTGGATATTACTTTTTCCTCGGTACTCCAATTCTCAGATGTTCTTTTTGTTGGTCCATCACAACACTAACACATTATTAACAAAGAGGCAATTGTTATAACAGAGACTTGGAGAACTTAAAAATCCAAAGCCTAATGAACTTTGTTCAACGAGCGATGGTTTTGTTTATTGTTATGGTAGTTAATATGGATTCATGTAACGCGCGAGAATGTTACGTTTCGTTACACGTACGTAGATGTATTATTAGTAATTAATACGAATTTAAGTAATGTGCTTAAACCTAAACAAAACTGCAATCGATAAAATAACTAATGTTAATATACATGCAAAATAACAAAGTGTCAGTATTTTAACACTCCTAAACATCATTTAATCCTTATCGTATTATCAAAAAAAATTCTTTTCTTGGCATACGGAACGTTGCAATTGAATGATATTATGGTGAACGAATGATATTTGTTTTAATCTGTGGTTGATATATTGACAATGGTTCAAATGACTGTACTAAGAAGACCAGGGTTTTTTTAAGTTTTGTAATACGGACAAATTTAGACCAATGGTTTTGCAGATAAGCCTGGACTTGATAGGCCAGGTTTAAACCAAGGTTTATTGAGTTTTTTGTAATAAGACTGTATAAGTTTAGTTAACTTTTGACGCTTCGATAAATAATTATTAGTCTGATTAATTTTAGCTTCGTACTTCAAGCGAATTCTTGTGTATTTGTTTATGATGACCCGTATCAAATGTGTTTGGTGATTTAAAGTGCTTGGTTGATCAAAAAAAAATGTTGAAGCAAATATGTAATTTTTTCCTTGTGAATAAAATATTCCAAAATATTAACAGTAATATAACTGAAATGATATTAAGTAGAGAGACTGATTCAGAAAACGCCTGCCCACTTTTGTGGTATATTTATTCTCTTCGCGAAATTGCTACGAACATACATAAGTATGATTGGATGGTAACCAGCAGCCTAATTGTGTTAGTAAATTCGGCAAAGGAAACAATCTGTTTCTTGCCCAAAAACTACTTTTTACAATACGAAAAGTCGTTTTTGGGAAAGAAACAGATTGTTTCCTTTGCCGAATTCACTTACACAATTAGGCTGCTGGTATCTTCACTGCGGTTAATTTGGATAAATTTTATCCATTTTTTACCCGACTGCCGAAGGAGGGTAATGTGTTTATCAGTCTATGTATGTTCCTACGCGTTGGCCGATTTTGATGATTCATACGTCAATCGATTCGTCTGAATCCTGCGAGTGTCATAGGCTACATTAAAATTGGACAATAGGAAAAATGGCGGATTTTATACGCCATATTGTGGGGGCCCAAATTTTTAGAGAGTAAAAAAAAATAAAAATAAAGAGTTTTAAGAGGTGATTTCAAAAATATATGTCGCCGCGTAGGCGTGAATTTGCTAATTTATTATCCTAATTAATCGTTTTAAGTGTCTATGTCTATTTAAGTTGGGTTTTGAGTTCAGCGCCATCTATTGGCTCACTGTGGAATCAGTATTGATTCATAATTCATATGCTAATTTCAATGTTTAATTAATACGAGATGTTTAAATTAAACAGGAACACTTATTGTAGGACTTTTGGATTTGTTCTCATTTTAACTATTGCACATTTGACGAAGTAAATGTTTTTCATTATGTTATTCTTATTAAGTTGTCAAACAATGGCGGATGTTATAATTTCTATGACCAATAACCAGATTTAATAATTTAATACGAGAACTAAACAAATTTGAGTAAATGATTAAATACTAAGAAGTCATAAGACTATTTTACACAGCTATGTAATAATGAGAAACTTTCTAATTAGTAACATTGTTAGATCACCGGAAACTTGAATAGTTTTGTTATTAGATGACTATTTCAATAATAAACTACAAACCACTTTGTATTTGTGAGTATTGAGGTTGTTTAATGTTAAAATAATTAACTGATCAGCATTTTAGTATTGTTTGCTAACTTTACTCAACTATCCAAGTAATTAGTGTCTAAACAAAAACAATATGGAAGTCCCGCGCATTGTGGAGTACGTGCATGGCGCGTACGGTGCATGGTGTGTGTAAAAAATAATAACTGTAAAACTGTTTAATAAATCTGCTAATTGAATAGATGTTTGAAAACCTAATAAACATGTAACGTTAATTGTCATAAAGTGATTGTGTAATCTATAAAAACATTTAAAAAGAGTATCCTGGAGTTTCTGGCTAGGTCTTCTCCAGCGACCGACAAAAGCCTTGGACCTAGCAGGCCACACGAATTCACGATGTGGTTTTAGCTTCAAGTTCATTTGAAAACTCAAAGTGCCTGTAACTAAATCAAATAAACACTCTTGAGTTTCAATCCAGTGTTGTGTGTTATTGAAGTAACCCGCTCCAGTCAAGAATAAAGGAATTGCCTCTAGACATTGGGGTTAAAGATGGCGGTCCTACGATACATAGGTACTTCGACGTGACATCAGAAGTGGGATCAGCTCCCACTATCGCCTTCTGCCCATGCTATGAAAGCCATCCGAAGAATTTTGTACAACATCGCCAGCGCCGAGGGTATGGCAAAAGATTTTCCTATGATAATTTCCAAGAGTAAGCGATGCCCAGACATAGGCGAAAATAACTGGAATATTTTTACGTGAACGATCTGAACTCTATTGAAACGACAGAAGAAGCTACTGACTAGTGGCATGGATGCTGTCCTACACCATTGTGGCCAAAACTTTATACAGCACAGAATGACCGAAGCAGCTAAACGAACAACTTGATCTGTCCATTGATAGATTCCATCATGGTTGAGGGGAGTATTCTGTTTTTTTTATTTATGTAACTTAACATTCTTAATTATTTTCATCATACAAGGCAAGGTCAGTGACCTTTTGTGTGACAATTTTAATCAATCTGCCTAGTCTTTTCCCAACCAAGTCCGGGACAGCTTCCATTCTAACTGGATTCAGCTGAGTACCAGTGTTTTACATGGAGCAACCAAAACCCAGTAACTGGGTAAAACAATACCCCTTACTGACTGAGTGGTCCCTGCTGTTGATTGTGTGGCAATTTGTGGAATTAAAATGAATGAAACTGCTTAAATTACTCCATAAAATAAGACAGCTGACTAGGAACTCAATGTTATTGTTTAAATATGGTTCTTTTGTCTTAAGAATTGCAATGGCTCAGTTATTTGAGAAACTTTATTTTATTTGAGGAGTATGTAAGGATCGTAGCAAGTGGCAATCTGTGGTTGCTGCCTATCCCCATGGGGACAAGGTGTGAGTGTATGAATGTTAAACAATTCAAAGTACCTACGTTGAGTTTTGTACCGGACAAAAAGTAACAACTTATTTTTATAGCATTCATTACATTTAGGTAGCTAAAACAAAAGTTTAGTAGGTAAATAAGTTAAGCAAGTTACAGAATGTATGTGCAACAGAAGTAGTAAACATTTGGCAGAAAGTGCCATGACATATTCATGTTGATGCACTAATTGGCATTTTTGCAATTTATTGTTTTTACCCGACTACCAAACGGGGTTTATTATTGAATAATGTGGAACCCGTTGCATGTCATACTTTTTTAAAGTAAAGTAAGATAAGAAAATGTATTAACACATTCCTTAAACATGAAAAGCACAACAAATAAAAAATAAAATTATAGTGTGCTCAAGAAAATACTTACAACGATTTGCATTTAAGTAGCTGGGGTGAGAATAATTGTTTGGTTACAAGACTAAACAATATTTAAAATATTATCTAGAGGTTTTTGTAGAGTGAGTATGCATCTAATATAAATGTATTTGTATGAATGGGTGAAAGGGTTGTGATACACCTGGGTGAGTCATTACAAACTTTATAATCAGGGTAAGTATCAGCAGAGCTTCAGTTCATGCATAATCATAATATAATAATAAATAGTCATAAACTGATAGCCACCTGGTAACTTTTAATTTATAAGTAGGTACGCTTAGTATGTGTGAGTAACCTATTATGTATGGACCTTGTGATTTTTGGTAAATTAATGGTCCTGTGTATGTAAGACATATTTGAGTGAATCTAATGTGATTACTGTGTTCCATCTTATCTGTCTACTGTTTCTGGTAGATTTGTTTTGGCTATGGGGTTCTTGATAGTGATAGCGCTATAAGTTAAATCTAATTAAAAAATTGTCTGACCCTACATTCTTGGTTCAGACTGTCAGTTGGATACTGATGGGGCCTTTTATAAGCTCTAAGATTTATGCTTGTTCAAGTTAAGTTTGTTATAATAAAGTTTATTTAATCATTCAATATTTGAGAACCTTCCTAATGAATTAAATCTCACAATGGGTTTAGTTGAATTTTACTTGTTATGGTACATGGGTGTAAATAGATTAGTAATTTCTGACAGATTTCAAAGCTTGTTATTGGATGCACTTGCACAGAATAAAAACAATCAAAAGACAGGTTTGTTTTTTGATAATTTGTCACTTTTAGCATTCAATAACTTTCTTTTCTTTTTGCAACTTTTTACCTAGCTTGTATTCAAACTTGTTCACACATAAATGTTTTGTAATGAAATAGGTTTGTAATAGGTGTGTAAATAGGTTGTTGTGTGTGTGGTATGCAAACATGCATCATTAAAAGTAGTTTTTAACATGTTTTAACATTAATCTTTAGTTAGTGCAAACACCGTCATAAGTAATGCAGCAATCTTCATAGTTATTCATTTCAGTGTCATCAGATTCTAGTTAACTTTGAATTACTCACTTACTATTTCAAAACAATAACATAATTTATTTGTTATCAGTACTAACTCCTACTTATTTAAATATTAATAGGATCATCTTTTCTTTTATTATTATTTATCTGTATACCTTCTCACATTCCAGATTCCTGTGTCATATCAAAAATCAAAATGGTTACCTACATAGTCAAGTATTATCAAGGATGTGGAAACAAAACTAAAAATACCTGGTTTGCAAGTGACCGTGTCGCCGGGTCAGGACCTTAGAAGCTACCAACATACATACATGCCACCAAATAGAGGTCAGCTGAAAAATGACTTCCAGCCAAACATAACTAAAGTAAAAGGTGAGAAGTTTTCAAACTATCTTCTACTCACCTCGCTAACTGATACGGTGTTGTTGTATCAGAAGGCTCAACACAATAGCCATGTCGAACAACTACATGACGCTTGTGCATGATACTACCATGCAACAAAGTACTTTTAAATTATTATTCCTGGGTTCAATTCCTAGGTTGGGCAAAATTTGTTTATGGGGTTTTTCCAATAGGGATTCCTCTGTAGCAGCCCAGAGTTTTGAAATTGGTGAACCCCCATGCTTCAAAAAGCATGTTGAGCCATTGGCCTTGTGCACCATAGTACCTCCTTATGCAGATGGCTCAACAGTCAGGAGGACTACTGTTATTATTATGTTTTTGTAACTCGTTTCAGTTTATGCTATTCTATTGTCATATTTAGTCAATTATAAAAATGAATAATAAAACAAGCTCTCATTATTGAGATGTCCAATAACCTATAGCTCTGGAGGCACTTAATAAAATAATAGGTTATATCAACACCAAACTATCAGCATCCATGGAGATGGATTTGAGGTAATAATGAGAACACAATAAACTATCTTATTATGCTGTGGAAGCAACTAAGATTGATAACATAACAAACTATCCTATTGGTATGCTGTGGAATCAAGTAATAATGATAACACAACTATCTTGTTGGTATGCTGTGGAAGCAACTAATAATGATAACACAATAAACTATCCTGTTGGTATGCTGTGGAAGCAACTAATAATTATAACACAATAAGCTGTCTGTTAGTAATCCGTGGAGGAAACTAATAGTGATAATACAACACACAATCTATTGGTTTGCTGTGGAAGCAACTAATAAAGATTTAATATCCATTGGTTAGGCGTGGAGGCCGCTAATGAACAATCTCTCATGTTATCCTGCTGGGTCCACGGTGTACAAGACCACCCAGAGCCTGGTTCCTTATATCCTGTCAAATCAAAGACTTCGTGCCTGTCACGGAGCAATGATCCTAAACTCCTTAACCTTTAATCCTGTCAAATCAAAGACTTTGTGTCTATCACAGAGCGGTGTTCCTGATCCTATCCTTAAATCCTGTCAAATCAAAGACTTTGTGTCTATCACAGAGCATTACCGTCCCGTGAGAATGAAACTAAACAAAAAAACAGCTGATCACAATACTCCTACACTACCTACACTATACTTACCAAATACAAGGCTGCTATGTAAGCCTTCTTATAAGTAGGTATGTGCTCATTAATGCATCAAATATTTTCATTTGAGATAAACTTAATAGTTACCTAATTTCATAAGTATTCAGTGATAAATTGATAACTTAAACTGACTATTACCTATTACAAATCAATGAATATTGTAAGATAATACAAACAATAACATTCTGCAAACAAGATTCAAATTGGACTAAATAAGCTAGCAACTGATTATTCCATGTCAAAAATCTGAAATAGAAATTGTATGCCTTCATTGACATGACATGTAGCAGTTAGTTGTTTCCTAACAACATTGGTCTTTACCATATAGCAAGTAGAATACCTAAAGCATATAGCTGTGGGTGTAAAAATACATTCAATATTTCCAAAATAAGGCATACTCAGCTCAGATTTATTACAAGCTGTCAATGATAAATAAAATCAGTTGTTATCAGATTCTAAACTTAATTAATACTGTAGGATGATAAACAACAATAATCACAATGGCCGTGTCGCCGCGTAGGCGTGAATTTCCTAATTTATTATCCTAATTAATCGTTTTAAGTGTCTATGTCTATTTAAGTTGGGTTTTGAGTTCAGCGCCATCTATTGGCTCACTGTGGAATCAGTATTGATTCATAATTCATATGCTAATTTCAATGTTTAATTAATACGAGATGTTTAAATTAAACAGGAACACTTGTTGTAGGACTTTTGGATTTGTTCTCATTTTAACTATTGCACATTTGACGAAGTAAATGTGTTTCATTATGTTATTCTTATTAAGTTGTCAAACAATGGCGGATGTTATAATTTCTATGACCAATAACCAGATTTAATAATTTAATACGAGAACTAAACAAATTTGAGTAAATGATTAAATACTAAGAAGTCATAAGACTATTTTACACAGCTGTGTAATAATGAAAAACTTTCTAATTAGTAAGATTGTTAGATCACCGGAAACTTGAATAGTTTTGTTATTAGATGACTATTTCAATAATAAACTACAAACCACTTTGTATTTGTGAGTATTGAGGTTGTTTAATGTTAAAATAATTAACTGATCAGCATTTTAGTATTGTTTGCTAACTTTACTCAACTATCCAAGTAATTAGTGTCTAAACAAAAACAATATGGAAGTCCCGCGCATTGTGGAGTACGTGCATGGCGCGTACGGTGCATGGTGTGTGTAAAAAATAATAACTGTAAAACTGTTTAATAAATCTGCTAATTGAATAGATGTTTGAAAACCTAATAAACATGTAACGTTAATTGTCATAAAGTGATTGTGTAATCTATAAAAACATTTAAAAAGAGTATCCTGGAGTTTCTGGCTAGGTCTTCTCCAGCGACCGACAAAAGCCTTGGACCTAGCAGGCCACACGAATTCACGATGTGGTTTTAGCTTCAAGTTCATTTGAAAACTCAAAGTGCCTGTAACTAAATCAAATAAACACTCTTGAGTTTCAATCCAGTGTTGTGTGTTATTGAAGTAACCCGCTCCAGTCAAGAATAAAGGAATTGCCTCTAGACATTGGGGTTAAAGATGGCGGTCCTACGATACATAGGTACTTCGACGTGACATATATAACACTTATATGTTTAAATGTATCTAATTCGAAAATAACCTTAACTAAAAAGTTATAAATAAAAAAAGTTAAATCCAAAAATCAAAAAACCCGACTGCTTCAAAAGCGAACTAAAAAGTCGTAAACAAGGAAAAAATCATGCTGTGCAGGAGGAGGATACATCTGGTTTTGGTCAGCCAGCTCGCGCGTATGTATCCTCCGACTGTAATAATTATTTTTCATCTTTTATCTTTTTTCATTGAATAACCACAGTTAGTTCTTTTCTAAATATATGTTATTATTATTTTCCGCTTTAAAAAGAAACATCAGCTAATTTTACCTACACTTGTTATACAAATTGTCACATCTGAATTTTTAGTCTATATGAAAATTGACACAACGTGGCGTCCAGCAAATATTTTGTCAAAATTAAATTTTAAAATTATTATCTAGTTAGCCACGTATGAAAAGTTATTCCTTTGCTCTTCGCCGTATTGGTTGAATTATTAGTGCAAAATCTTAAAACACACGACCGGCATATTGAATGCGTTTGAACGTTTTTTCGTTTAAAAACATAAAATGACTTAAGCGCCCAAGATCTAGCAAGCAAAAAAGTAAATTGCGGCTAGAAAACCGCAATTTAACAGAACACAGTAGTGATGGGTGGTGACTTCTCTAGTGCGTAGTACATTATTACCTCAATGGATTTCCTACAGATTTTCCACTGCACAAATTTTTCATATGCAAACTTATATTTTTGCTTTGAGTTTCGCGGTATCATATTTTCAACCACTAATTTAGCTCCATCTTTAATGCCAGGCGGTGTTAAACACATTGAATCGGAAGAATTTTCACTTTGAGAGCTCATTTTTAGCAAAAAAGTCACTAAATAAAAACAAAATTTTCGCTGAATTGCGTTTTGTTACTTCTTTGTTTTTTTTTAGCAATGGTAGTTGGAACAGCCTAATATGGAATAAAATCTTTTTGTACCTCTATAGATACAAACAGCTGTGTTTTAAATAAAATCTTTTTGGATTTGATTTTTTAAAACGTTGAAACGTCAAAATAGCGGCCGGCAAAACATTGCCGACCTGTTAGAGCGGCCAGCAAAACTTTGCCGGCCGCTCCTTGAAACAGAACGGCAAGGTCGACTTTGCTCAAACAAGGTTGTCAAAATAATGACCACATTACATGCATTTTTGAGTAAATGAAAATAAGTATCTCAGTGGTGGACCGAAAGCTAGGCCGTGACTGCTGTAAGTTTCAATCTCACCACGAAGTCCTGCTTAAAGAGTTATAGTTAAAAATAATTTATTTGAGTGGATGAAATAAGTGTCCTTCTCTCCTTTATAATTAATTCATAGGTCGTCTTTAAGATATCGCTTTTCGCATTAAGGCCACCGCTAATTGTGTCACCCAGTAAAATGGCCTTCAAATTATATTTTCTATCTATCTATGTCATTAAGAAGATCACAATGCTATCGAAACTATCATAAAGCCTCAAGTTACAAACTAAGATACATAATTATACTTATTAGGCTCTTACAGCCTAATAAGACGTAGTATCGGTAGTTTGTACCTAATGTAAATAATATATCGACTTACAAAATCAAATAAATTTCTATGGTAGTTGGAACTATACAGCCTAATATGGAATAAAATCTTTTTGTACCTCTATAGATACAAACAGCTGTGTTTTAAATAAAATCTTTTTGGATTTGATTTTTTAAAACGTTGAAACGTCAAAATAGCGGCCGGCAAAACATTGCCGACCTGTTAGAGCGGCCAGCAAAACTTTGCCGGCCGCTCCTTGAAACAGAACGGCAAGGTCGACTTTGCTCAAACAAGGTTGTCAAAATAATGACCACATTACATGCATTTTTGAGTAAATGAAAATAAGTATCTCAGTGGTGGACCGAAAGCTAGGCCGTGACTGCTATAAGTTTCAAACCCACCACGAAGTCCTGCTTAAAGAGTTATAGTTAAAAATAATTTATTTGAGTGGATGAAATGAGTGTCCTTCTCTCCTTTATAATTAATTCATAGGTCGTCTTTAAGATATCGCTTTTCGCATTAAGGCCACCGCTAATTGTGTCACCCAGTCAAATGGCCTTCAAATTATATTTTCTATCTATCTATGTCATTAAGAAGATCACAATACTATCGAAACTATCATAAAGCCTCAAGTTACAAACTAAGATACATAATTATACTTATTAGGCTCTTACAGCCTAATAAGACGTAGTATCGGTAGTTTGTACCTAATGTAAATAATATATCGACTTACAAAATCAAATACACTCTGAATTTCAAAAAAAAAATATAAACAAAGAAGTATATTTATTTATAATTCTTATAATATGATTCGCGACGCTTCGAGGAGGGAGGGGAAAACAGGAAGCTCGTTGGCTTTCTCTACGAAGGAATAAAATATGCGCAATATTTTAATAAACAACGGGCTATGTAACTCGATGCCTGATGTCTACCCACCTCGCTTGTGATAAAATGACAGATGATGCAGTAAAAGTATGCAATAAATAATAAAATAATTTAAATAAAATAATGAAAATTAATAAAATAAAATACTAATATCTAGACATTTGTTCGTTCGTCGTCGGAGGAGTTCGTGGCGAAATAATAACAGCCGCACTGGTCAATCTTCAAGGTTAAGCAACACTTGACGAGGTCGGTCCGTGGATGGGTGACCATTTCAACATACCGAGTTTCCTCCGTGCCTCGGAAAGCACGTTAAGCCGTTGTCATTTAAAGATCTTTGACAGTCGTTACGGTAAGTCAGAAGCCTGAGATCTGATACCAGTCTTGCCAAAGGGTATCGTGTAACCCAGTTACTGGGTTGTGGAGGTCAGATAGGCAGTCGCTCCATGTAAAACACTGGTACTCAGCTGTATCCGGTAAGACTGGAAGCCGACCCCAACATAATTGGGAAAAGGCTAGGCAGATGATCTAGATATTCGTTAGTAAAATTTTTGAAAATTATTGTATAAATAAAAGCGATTCTATCTCGTTTTCTATTTTGATCCAAATATTGGTAAAAGAAAGTAAAATCACCATTTAAAAATATTTGGGTTAAAAATAAAATTATTATCTACCTAGGATGACCATTAGTAAAATTGCTTCAAAATAATTAAATATTAAATTACGTATCCAAAAGATAAAATAAAAGCGATCCTATTTTTTTCTAATATTAGTAAAAGAAAGTGACATTAAATTCAATGATGATGTGTTCAAAAACTAAATTAAACTAACCTGTTGCCTCAATCAGAGCAGTTTCTTCAGAAATCGTATTATCACAGTTAACATCCGAAGCAATACGAGCATCAACAACCCCAAAATTAGATAAAACAACTACAAATACTGGATGAAGGCAAACTAACAAAAATATTTTGATCGTAAACGTAAACAAAGAATGCATCGTGTAACTTTTCTTGTCTAAACGACAGCTAAACGCAGTCTAACCGATGTTTCCAACGGTTCGATGTTTTTATTGATGAATGAAAATAATTAAAATTCAAGAACAAATGATACGATTGTTTTGTTAAGTACTAATGGGCTATATCGCCTATATTACCTAGGACATACAGTACCAACACGTGTTGACACAGCGTGTAAACCATATACACAAAATGCGAAATAAATCTTTAAAGAAATCGTAAGTAGGTACCTACAGGTAGGTGTGACTCAATTGCCGTGCCGAGTGACATGTCAAATTTGTGTTCCGTATTTTAAAATTATATTTAATTAGTATTTAAGTGCAATTAATGTTTAATTATAAGTATAAACACAACAAAACGCTATAAATTCTCAGGATTATTGTTTTACTGGCAAAATATCGAGTTATACAAAAGTTTGTGGCACTGATCCGGTAACCTATCGAACAGCTGACAACTGAGGTCTAAAGTGCGGAACTACGGATATTCTAAGGGCAGTATTGTTTTATTTATAGCACACAAAGTGTACATTTAACCCTGTAATACATTCTCGTTTAGTTTTAACGTATAAATTCTGTTGATTTAGTACTGTGCAGTGAATCTAAATCGTTTTGTTGACTTCTTAGAAAACGAAACAAATCCAAGATCCCAATGCCCATAATTCTTCTAATATATTCAGATAATTTAATAATAAACATTAACATAACGCTATGATCGTTATTTTGCATAATTTAACTAGAAAACTATAATAAAACATTCATTCAGATTCTGGGCACCATACCCACATTAAAAATAAAAATAAAATCAAAAGCAACTAAATTCAGTAATAAATAGCTTTTTAATCCAAATTCAGCCTACCTCATTTCTCTACTTAACTACACTAAATATTACCTCTATCTCCAGCTTTACTTTATTTTATTTTGTTTTTCCTCTATTCCTTTGCTTCTCACCGTTACTTTATTTCTATTTCCAGTAACCTATCCTGAAACCATGCCTGTGTTGACCCGTAAGGCTACTGCTCAGGACTTAGAAATTAAATTGAGAACAGCACTCCAGGAACTGAAAGACTCACAAAGCCAATGTCGTGAGATGTTGCAAGAAAGAGAGGATTGTGAAGTAGAAGTTGAGAATATTGTATATAAAAACACAATCCTTAAACGGGAGCTAGTTGAACTAAGTCAGCAATACCAGAATGTTGTGGATGAACGCGACCAACTGAGGGTAGTCACGGATGGTTTCAATAACTGCAGTTATCTATATGAGGAGGCCTTAAATAAAGTTAGGGATCTTGAACAAGAACTGATTCATGCAAATACTCATATTTTAAAATTACAAAAAGAACAGGAGTCAACCCAGGTTGATGAAACTTGCCATTTGTATGATGAACTTATTAAATCTAATTGTAAGCCTGTTTCAATACCTACTATTGATTTAACTGAAGATTCTTTTTTGAATCAGAATTTTTTTAACAAAGTTAGTCATAAGAAACTTAAGAAATATGCAAAACTAAATAGACTAATAAGAAATTGTAACAAGTTTAGGAAACAACACAAGTTCTTCATTAAAAATATTCCACTCAGGAAAGAACGTGTTGACCTACTTAATAAATTAAATAATTATGAAATTAAATTAGAAGACAGCAAAAATATCTATGAGATTGACACACACCGCTTACAGACACAAATCCAGGTACTTGAGAACAGACTTAGTTCTCTTTACAATAAATATGTAAATTCAAAATTACAAATAAAAGAACACATTTTGGCCGCAAATGAGTTAGTGTTGTGTCAGTGTAACTGCCAGACAGTCTCAAACCTAGTTGCAGTCCAGCCTGATGCTACGGAGGACCCAGTCCAAGCTGAGAGGGTGCCTCAAGATAGTGTCTTCGTACAAGACATATCTAATATAGTACAGGCTTTGCCTCAAGTAGACCGGCCTGGGAGTGCTGGCTTGTTATTTAGTCATAGTTACGAAGGTTTTCATTCGGTTATGTTTTCGGATGGTGTAGGAAGGGGTTTAGGTAAATTAATAAATGGCAGTCAGCATCATTCCACTTTTAATTATTGCATGCCCGGGTCATCTTACAAGAAAATAATGGAATCTGTGACAAAGAATTTATATAAACCAGATACCAATATAACTGTATTTGTAGGTAATAGTAAAAATGTAAAAAAAGATGACATCACTGAGTATGTAAAAGAGATGTTAAAGTTAAATTGCAATAAAATTATTTTGTGTGCCTTCCCTTACTTAGATAAATTGTCAAATAGACAAAATAATCACATTCACATGCTTAATAAGCATCTGCACTTTCTTGTGAGTCACTATAGTGACAAACTAGTTTTTTTTGACATCAACATTTTTGTTGATAAATTAAAGTCGACAGGCAATACTTTGTATCTGCCTCTTAGGGTAAGACATCAAATAGCTCGGCTATTATCTTATACAATAAACTCAGACATAAGTAGTATGTCGAAGTATCCAACAATTATTGATATTAGTAATAGTACTAATTTAAAGGTGGTAAATACCTTGAATAACGTTAGCAAAGATGCTATTAATATTTATTCTTTAAACTAGTTGATAGGACAAGGGAGGGTACCAATAACAGAATAAATAAGAGTATATCCACCATCAAAAAGGTACCTTCTTGCTCGCAAAAATTTAATTTCAAGAAAAGGTCTGAGCAGAACTCTCTGAAATTATTCCATCAGAATATTCAGGGCTTTTCTTCGAAGCAATTAGAAATCGAACTGTTTTTGGAAAAAACAAGGTTCGAAATTGTTTGTTTTACTGAGCATTGGCTGAAAGATTATGCAATGCTAATCAATTATGAAAATTATACTGTGGGCAGCTGTTTTAACAGAAATATTATGTTGCATGGGGGTTCACTTATATTAATTAAAAATGGTATTAAATCAAAACCCCGTAAAGATATAGTAGACCTATCAGTTGAACATAGTGTTGAACTGTCCTGTGTTGAGTTGGATAAGCATGTCATAGTGTGCGTTTACAGACCCCCTGATTATAAAAACTACTCTATATTCGAGTCAGTAATGGAAGATGTTTTGGCTAAACTTGCAATTGGTAATAAACAAGTAATTGTCTGTGGTGACTTTAATATTAATATTCTAGAAGAAAATTCAGATAGCAGTAGGTTATTAAATCTCTTTAAATCATTTAATTTGTCACATGTATTTATGGAACCAACACGAACTACATTGACTTCTGCTACATGTATTGATAATGTTTTTTGTTGCTGCAACTACTTTGACAAGGCCATTATTAATTATTTGCCTTCGGATCATAGTGGGCTACTGGTGGCCTTTGAGTCCATTATGCTAAAACAACAAGTGCAGATTCAATCCAGACCAATAACATCCGGTAAATTAAATAAATTTAACAGCACTTTAATCAATAAGTTAAGAGATCAGGACCTCACAGTGAATGATGGTAATATTTTGTATGATGAAGTTTTTTCAGTGGTTCAAAAAGATTTCAATTCAATTTTTAAGAAGCAAACTAAAACTATATGCCCTAAGTTTTTATTCAGTGACTGGGCGACAACAGGACTTAGAAAAAGTAGGGAAAGACTTTACGAACTTTACGGCCTTAAGCCTTTTATTAATACTGAAACGTTTAATAAGTATGTTGCTACTTACTCAAGAATTTTTAAAAATACATGTAAGGCAGCTAAGGCCTTGTACATTAGCAATAAGGTTAAATTTGCAGAAAATAAAATCAAGACGGTTTGGCAAATTATAAACAATGAAACGAACAGGAATAAAAGAAATAATAATGATTACACACTTGAGACCACACACGGACTTATTAGAGATAACAAAACAGTTGCTCAAGAGTTTGTAAATTTCTTTACCAACATCCCAATTAAAACTACTGAAACCTTAAATTCTTCGCCCTCGCTAGCTTTTGGATTATTAAACGCGAACGTTTCAGCCTGCCCCAATGAATTTAACTTTTCACATATAAACCCCTTAACAGTAATAAAAGCTTTTAAGCAAATCAAGATAAAACCGACCGAAGATCTATGGGGAATGTCCATCAAAGCTTGTACCTCTATTATTCAGACTATAGCGCCGTACTTAGCTTTGATTTTCAATTTGTGTGTGGATCAAGGAGTCTTTCCGGATCTAATGAAATATAGTAAGGTTATACCACTTTTTAAATCCGGGGACAGTAAAGACACAAATAATTATAGACCAGTATCCGTGTTGCCGGTTTTCAGCAAGGTATTTGAGAAGATAATGCTAAATCAAATGCTCATTCATTTTAATACGAATAACATCTTACATGATAAACAGTATGGTTTCACCAAAGGACGTTGTACAACTGACGCTGGTGTCACCCTATTAAAACACATATTTAATGCGTGGGAAGAGTCGCAGGATGCCATAGGTATCTTCTGCGACCTGTCGAAGGCGTTTGATTGCGTTAATCATGAAACATTACTTCTGAAACTTGAGCATTACGGGCTAGGTCAATCAGCGTTAAGTTTGATTAAATCTTATTTGAGTGATAGACAACAATTAGTTCAAATAAACGGTGTGAATTCGTCGGGGTTAAATGTGAAAATGGGGGTACCCCAGGGCTCAATTTTAGGTCCTTTCTTATTTTTAATATACATAAACGATTTACCCCATTTATTCGAAGGCAAACTAAATATGGTGTTATTTGCTGATGACACATCTTTAGTTTTTAAAGTAAATAGACGTACTTGTCAGGTTGACGACGTAAATAACGCGCTACGGCAGGTTCAGGATTGGTTCACTGCCAATAATTTAGTATTAAATGGTAAAAAAACCAAATGCGTAAAATTTTCGTTGCCAAATGTCAAAAGTACTGATTGTGACATTATATTAAACAAGGAGAAGCTCGAATTCGTCGATAAAACGGTTTTCCTGGGGATCACGCTAGACTCAAGGTTACAATGGGGTCCTCATTTAGTATCACTTGCGGGGCGGCTGAGTTCGGCAGCTTATGCTGTCAGAAAGATTCGTCAATTTACTGATGTGGATACCGCTAGGCTAGTCTATTTTAGTTACTTTCATAGTATAATGTCTTACGGTATCTTACTATGGGGAAGGGCTGCAGACATTGAGTCTATTTTTATTCTGCAAAAACGAGCCATCAGAGCGATTTACAATCTTCGCCGCCGTGATTCTCTAAGGGAACTGTTTAAGGACATTAACATCATGACGGTTCCTTGTCAATATATTTATGAAAACATTATGTACGTGAGAAAGAATTTACATCTTTTTAGTAAAAACGGAGACAGACATAATTACATTACTAGAAATAGGGACCAATTAGTTCAACCAGGTTTCAGACTGGCAAAAGTGGCCTCATCTTTCATGGGGTACTGTACAAAATGTTACAATAAAATTCCTCCCCATATTCTAGAACTGAATGAGACGAAATTTAAAAATTGTATAAAACGCACACTATGCAGGCAGGCATATTATAAGTTGGGGGATTATATCACTGATAAAAATGCTTGGCTCAATGCTAGTCCTGCTCCACAACCACTAGGGCGCAAAAACAAATGATATGTTTATGTTTGTGTTGTATAGACTCGATTTCTTTTAGTATTGTATAGCTGCACAGCACGTGTGTGGGTACTATGTACCCAACTGTAAATCTACCATTTGCTATACCTATGTGTCGTTCGTTGACTTGTGTGTGCCCTGGCAGTTGAGTGTGTCATGCTCTCTCAAATGTCTCTCTGATGGTGGCGCGTGTGTTGGATCATTCGGTTCCCTTCATGATGGTTGAGCTGGGTGGTGCCGATTCATGCGTCATGTTCGTGAACGGGCGCCGTCAGTTGGGATTGGTCATAACTCAACTGCTTCGGATGTTGATGTTTTTCTAGTACCTATTGTATAACTGCACAGACATGTGTGAGTACTTTTAATACTTTATACCTTTACATAGTGTAGTGTGTAGTGCTATTCTGGGTGCATTGTCCTCACTTATGTGAATTTATTAATGTATATGTACTCATGTACCTAAATATTGTAAAAATCTTTTTTTTTTTTTTTAAAAGAGTAAGTATGGAGTTTCTTGTGCATTCTTCTCCATAACAAGCTACTTTCCGAATGCACGGTAGAATCATTTTTTTTTTTTTTAAAAGAGTAAGTATGGAGTTTCTTGTGCATTCTTCTCCATAACAAGCTACTTTCCGAATGCACGGTAGAATCAACTTTTATTCCATGTAAATTTAAAAAGTATGGAGTTTCTTGTGCATTCTTCTCCATAACTAGCTACTTTCCGAATGCACGGTAGAATCAACTTGTATTCCATTTAAATTTAAATTGTGACATTCAAAAGTGCCGCTTGGTGGCCCAGTTGAAATAAATATCTTTTGTCTTTTGTCTTTTTGTCTTTTGTCTTTTGTCTTTTGAAATTAATTAATTTGTTCAACAATTTCTCGCAAAAGTGGTGCAGTTATCCCTTGCATAGAACACACGTGAATCTTAAAATAAGTGATGTAAGAACCACTTGGGGTTAAATCTTTCAGTCTTTATAAAAAAAAAAAAAGTTGCCCCCCACTAGGAATTTCTTCCTGTATCGTGGGTGCGTTTACAAACATATAAACTCACATACACAAACACCCAGAGCCGGAACAACTATCTGTAGGTCATACAAATATTTGTTCCGTGCGGGAATCGAACCCGCGACACGCAGCGCAGCAGTCAATCGCTTAACCACTGCGTCAACCGTGCGCCCATCAGACCATGCGTTTGATTTTCAAATGTATGCGACAACTTGTATTTAAATTGAAGCGATATACTATAAAATTATCTAGATGTGCGTAGGGGTTAAATGCGCTGGTTCTTTGAAAATCTCGCAATAAGTTCCGTAAGGCAAATAAACATTATCAAGACATAGGAGGACTGGGGTGGTAACGGCGTACAGTGTGTTCTGGTGCACCGCTGATGGGTGGTACTCCCCAGAGGAGGGTCCGGTGACGGACAACCGCAGCGGGTTCGCGGTGAGTTCTAATGCGTGCCCGTGTTCCCGCCATAAGCGGCACTGGAGGACACCGTGGAGTTTTAGTGGGTAGGAGTCCCACATAACTGTACTAACTCCCGTGGTAGTGCAGTATGCATGAGCACTTCTCAAGGCAAAAATAAGGCTTGTGGACACTATTGCGTCGTCGGAATACCTCAACAATAATAATAAACAATAATCAGTATTCCTATTCAATAATATAGGTTGCAACAAAAAAAAATCCTAAACGCTATATATGTATTTATTATTTACGAGGCGAAAAGCGGTGTTTATTTGAAAAAGTCGCATAAAGCTTGACTGATTCAATATAATTAGAAAAGCAACACATACTTAATAAACTAGTTGTAGAAAGTGATAGTCACACCTATTTTCCCTAGTACACTCTTACAAGCTGACAACATAAATTCCTAGGAAAGAAAATTATTGGCTTAAGCATTTGGTATAACCGTATTTTTTTGTGTAGAAAGCTCTAAAGATTTTAATGTATGTGGTTGTGTATAATAAGGGGTCCAGCTGTTTCGATTGAGATGGTTCTTCCAATATAGATTACATAGAAAGTTCATTTATAAATAACTTTATTATGGCTATCTAAGCGAGCGAAATCTCGAGCCTTTTTGTTATCTGCATATCAACAGCCTGACACGGCATTTCTTGACAAAGACATGTTTATACTAATTACTTGACGATAGAAATCGAATCTAAAAGGATGAGTCTACAACATTTGCATATGCAAATGTTACATTACTCGCATAATGAATCAGAAGCCTTTTACATGGCAATATTCCGTACATTTGTAATTAAAATTGACTACAAACAAAAACGTATGAGGCATTCTTCCGTGGAGGATCCCCAAGGAGATGCCATGGTGTTTATAATGCTATGTTAAGTAGATGTAGACAGTCATTACACTATTTACATACCATCGATAAATTACAGGTTAAGGACACTCCCACCGCCCAAAACCACTGCAACTCCTGAATGTCAGCATCAAGAATGGCGACCACCAGAAAAGCGCCGAGGCAATGAAGCTCGACGAAGTCCCGGAGAATGAATTTAATAGTCTTGGATCCCGCAACGAAATTAATCAGAAAAGAATAATGGAGGAGTAGAAAACGATACAAATTTCCACTTTCCATTTCCATATCAATCAGGAGACAGTACAAACAAGACCAATATGCACAAAGGGTTTTTACAACTGGGATAAGCCCAGTTGCCTAGCACCATGGATAAAAAATTAGCATTATTATTAATGGGTCCTAACATTCAGCAAACTTTATCGAAAAGCTTGTGCGACATCTAGAAATAGGTTGTTGGTTGTTTTCGACCGTTTTTACGATGATTTTTGTTATTTTGTGTTCCTGGTCTATAGTATAATAATTTTCCCTGAAGCCAAATTTACTGTTCGTTTTCCTAGATATGAATGCAAGATGTTTAGTGAAGGCTCTTAGATAATTTTCAAGTCTTTACGAATAAACAGCGTAGTTCCAGGCGACACTGGTGTATACAACCCTGGTGGTAAATAAAACTATTTTGGGCGTTGGTTGTTGGAAGCCTCTTATGTTGCGTTTAACAAAACCCAACATATTCGCAGGCTTCTTTACGACGTGGTTGATGTGTGTTTTAAAGATAGGTTTATCATCAACCAGAGCCCCAAGAGCCCGGGATTTTTTTGCAAATGTTCAAGTCATCTACAACCAACATTGTGTGACAGTGCCTGATATGATTTGTTATGTCATCAACAAAAAGTATAAACAAAACTGGGCTAAGGTGGGAACCTTGTAGAACACCGGAGCGTGCATGAAATTCGTAAGAAACATAGCCGTTGACAGTAACAAATGTGAGTGATTTATAAGATAGGATGCAAACTATCTCAACAAAGATCCGTAGACACCACTAACCTCAAGTTTTACTATCATGAGAGGATGACTCACCTTATCGAACGATTTGCTGAAATCTGTATATATTGCGTCGAATTCGTGTCTGCAATCGAGCGCTTCAGATATGACGTAGTAATATCTGACTAAATTAGTCTATTATCATGGCTTACCAGCAGGTGAGATAATGGTCAAGCGCGAGCCCATTACCCAATAAATAAAAAAACCGGCCAAGTGCGAGTCGGACTCGCGCACGAAGGGTTCCGTACCATTTTCGTAAAAAACGGCACAAAAATGACGTTTTTTGTATGGAAGCCCCCCTTAAATATTTATTTTATTTTGTTTTTAGTATTTGTTGTTGTAGCGGCAACAGATATACATCACCTGTGAAAATTTCAACTGTCTAGCTATCACGGTTCATGAGATACAGCCTGGTGACAGACAGACAGACAGACGGACCGCGGAGTCTCAGTAATAGGGTCCCGTTTTTACCCTTTGGGTACGGAACCCTAAAAATAGTCTCTGTAGAACTTCCAATTCGGAATCCATGTCGGCTGTTGGAAAGCTAAGTGTCCAAGTAGTTGGTGATGATGGAACAAACGAGACACTCAAAAAGCTTTGAAGAACATGATAGGATGGAAATTGGCCTGTAGTTTTTAATATTGCTAGAATCGCCTTTTTGTGTACAGGCACGATCCGAGTCTTCTCCCATTCTTCTAGAAATACTTCCGACTCTAAAGGCCGATTAAATATTAGACACAGTGGCTCTACTGCAAGTGCTCTCACACATGATTTAACAAAAACTGGTAGAAAACAATGGGGACCAATATATGAGGAGAATGCCACATGTTACGATCCTTACATATTCCTTTTGCTTCGTTTACGCCCATATATCGGATCATACACGCACACTGGTTGAAGTATATTTCTATTCTCATAAGATTTCAAACTAAGCTCTCTTCAATGTACTCCACATTGAAGAATTTCCAGTGTAGCACAAATATACTTGATGCTAAATGTGCTGTGTCAATTTTCCTTTTTATATTTTATGTAGAACCTGAACCCCTGGGAACCCAAACTTAGCTATGTTATATCTCTAACAGGGTGAAAAGAGGATTATGTTTTAAAGGAGAAAATAAGTTAAAGTCATAATTTTTTTTAAAATTCGTTTTAATTTTTCGTAATAAATAATTTTTGTTCATTACATTAATAGATGCACCCGGGTTATTGCGCGATACAATGATATTAGTTAGAAATTCAAAAAGGTCATTGAATCAAATAATGCCATTTGGAAATTAGATTATAAAATCAGTTTTAAACTTAAAATATGCCTTAGCTACAAGTTAACGTAGTTAAAATATGTTTTAAGTTCTTTATAGAAAATGTCCCTGTTTAGTCATAAAAATACTACAATACTTATACCTAATTACACAATACATAGCTTAATGGGTAAGACATTCACTGGTGATCAACAATTCAAAAGTTCAAGTTCTTCCCTTTGAGCTATTAACACACTTAAACCAACTCCTGATAATTGGAGGGTTCTATCACTCATTGTCAGGAACGTTACAACATCAACATACTAACCAACCAAAATAACAAGATTACAAGACAATTCTCAGATCGGATAAGTAAACAGCAGATACCACAATTTAAATAAAACTGGTTCTTTTCATTTATAACAGAAATGTTTATGCGAAAAGCGTCTCAGTTCAGCATACTATTAGATAGGATGGAAACATTAGGCCTTATTTTCAAAACATTTTAACCATGATAAATGTAAACACTGATTAGCATTTATAGCTGGTTCTATCTTAAAATTCTATCGAGAACATTTTAATTAAGTATCTGCTAACCTGTTGCTAAACAGCGTCGCGATTTTTATAAATAAGGCTCTTAGAGTGAAGGTTCTATAAATCAGTATTTGAAGGCTGTAAATGAGTGCGAAAATATGGCGGGTGCGTCGCATTACACTTTGTATAAACATCTTGGTCGGCTAGCACAATAGCATTTCTTCATAAAAAATGACTACTTAAAAATAAGTTAATCGCATTATACCGGGAGCGCATCACAGTATAAAAGTTGTACGTAAAACCTAAGGCGGTAACTTTCAAATAAGCTAAGATCTAAGAGTCTTTGGTAGTCCTATCCTACATCACAGGGTCACCACAGCACACACTTGTGGACAGGGTTCATGGGGGTGCCTGCGGGGCAGCTCCAGGCTTCCGCGAACTCCGCGGAGTTGCTGAGGGTGCCTATCACGCGGATCTTGTTCGGACTGTGCACCCCTTCTACCATTTTGGATTTTAAGGCGCCTACTGTTGAGTTGCCGCACCATATCTGTTGGAAAAACAAAGGAGATGCTATTTTTATATGCGTTCAAAATTGTATCGTAGAGCTTTGAATTGCTGTGTAGTTTTAACCAAAACTCACTTCTGGAGTAGTTCAGATATGGGAGCAACTACTACTATTTTTCGTAGAGAAAACCAAGTTGTTCCCACTTCTGAAGTAGTATTTGTCAGCTTTCCACTCTATATTTACTTCTAAAATATCCCAATCTTCTCTAAACTGCTAGGTAAATTACCTGTGCAAATCCCAAGAAGAACAGCTGATCAGGCTTGTAGTCGGGCAGGCCCGGCAGCGACACTCTCCGGTCGGCGGGCGCGCGCTTGGCGAACAGCTGGTACGCGTGTAGCGCCGCGCGGAGACCGCCGTTATCTGCTATGTTCTCACCCTGCGTGTTGAACCCGTTTACCTATGGAACATGAAGTTTATTACAACTTTGTGAACTAATTTATCGTGGAAAAAATTGGCAGCTAAATGAAATTGTGTTAACGTTTTAGGGGGTTGTTTTGACTTTTACTTCTCTTAAGAAGCATAAGCATAATCTGTGTTTGTTAAATTCACACTGCTAGAAATCAGGCCTCCTCTCTGTGACAGGGAATGGACCTAAATCCACCTTGCGGGCTCAGTAAGGGTTGGTATATTTCACATGTCTTCGCATTTTTGAGTCTAGGACATGCTGGTTTCCTCTTGATGTTTTCCTTCACCGTTTTTAGAACAGTGGTGATGAAATAATTTACACAGTAGAGCGCCTCTTGGGTTAAATCCCGAATAAGTCCGGGCCGTTACCACTGCGCTCATGAAGAGTAAGTGTGGAATTGGAATCATCATCTTTATTTGAACCGAAAGACATCCACTGCTAAACATAGGCTTCTCTCAAGTGATGCTACATCGATCGGATCTGTGCATCTCACATTCAGCGGATTCCAGCAGCCTTAACCAAGTCATCAGTCCATCTAAAGTATTGATGTTGCTGATGAAGGGGCGAGTGGATAGTGCTCGGTCACTCGCGCCCATCACGCCGTCCGTGAGGCCATGTTTTGGAAATGAAAAGTGATTCTGCTTCCAAATATGATTTTGAAAAAGCCTTTATTTTGGGTTAATATATAAAATTAAATCCCAATATACTATTTTCTTGTTTTCAAGTAGGTTCTTATTTGTATAAAAAAGTATTATCTGCAGTTTTAGTGTATGTTGTTGTTGTGTTTCGAAAATAGCAGCAAAAACGATATTACTAGTGATTTACGTCATGCACGATCTTCTATTTAACCCAGAATTAGAAATACATATTTCAAAAATATACAAACTCTCCATCATATTGACTGTATGTACTTTTTCAATATAGGTAGGTATATATTTTGAATATATATATCTGAATTGAAGAATTGATTTTCGCACTTATTATTCCCTTGTTCCCATTTTTACAATAGTTCTACGGTAGACCGGTTTAAGCATAAAGTACATAAGCGGCGTCGCGCCGCTGACAGAGTCCACTACGAACAAAGCGCTGGGGGGTAACCACAAGCTCTTAGAGTAAGGTTATTTTGAGATCGAGTAAGTGACAGATGTATACAAGTCAGATACATCTGTCCCTTACTCGATCTCAAAATAACCTTACTCTAAGAGCTTGTGGTCACCCCCCTGTTCTGCACGCACACATTGACATTGCGATTTTACAGGTATTTTGGGCAGTATTATTGGAAAAGCTCAGTCAGGGCTGTCACGAGTGCTAGCGTCGGCGTTTTTCACGTCATTTACTCTTTTGGATAATATTCAAAATGTATATTTTTCAATGCCTTGCACATGTTTCCCCATAATGTGTTTAAAGAAAATGCAAATTTACTGCGCGTTGAAATACAATAATCGTGCATTTAAACAAGGTACGGGTCGCAATCGACGAATTCTAATTCTAATCTACCAATCTTTTATTTTTTAAACACAACAGAGGTAATTTTTTAACTAAAATAATAAAAATATTATATTCTTTTTTTTAAATACAACAATAAAATTGTAGTTATTTTTTACTTTGTAGTATTTTTACTTGGAAATCGGTTGTATTTTTTTAAAACAGTTTTTTATCTATAGTAAGGTACCTATAATGCCCACAGTGATGCCAGAATAGATTACCCGAATAACATGTAACTTGAACATAACCAGTGGAATGAGAGTATACCAGGGTGAGCTGTATATATATACGTAACCGTTTAGAGCATATTGGTGTGATGGTATGTTATGAAATCGATATGTTATATTATGGTTATTATATAAACAATAAACAGACATGCGATTGCACCAATCCCGAGAGATTTGCCATCATTTATTGTTGTATATCTCCGAATTTCTTCATCACAACTTTACCAAATTTAAATGGGACTATTTCGGAATAAATTTCTTTCAAAAAAATAATAATTTTGCAAATCCGTTTATATATGACGGAGTTATTCCCGAACAATCATTAAAAAAACTAAACATCCGAATTGAGAACCTCCTCCTTTTTGGGAAGTTGGTTAAAAGTAGTAACGAATATTTTAATTAATTTATATTTTGAGGTATAAACAGCCTCTCTGATAATTTACGGGGAAACCTACACGAAAATCCTAAGTCCTACGGAACACTCGGCACGCGGGTCCGACTTGTACTTGCTGGTTATTTCTTTTTTCATTTAGCTTATTGGTCACCACACACACACACACACACAGAAAATTGGCAGTAGCGTTCTCTGTGCACATTAACAACAAACTGCGATCGCCAACCCGTCTGTCAAGCGTGGCGATTAAGGCAAACACCCCCAAACCAAAATGAAAATCACAAGAAAAAAACGGCCCCGAGTGCCCGGCAGCCCGTCTACCCTTGGCTACGGTAGCGGTCGAGGCGATGGCGTGGCAAGGAGTGCGAAGAATCCCTGGAGTGGACCCGGCTACCCCAATAAACACCGACGACTGGACCTGGCAACGTTAAACACGCGAACACTCCGGACCGACGAGAAGCCGAACTCGAGAAAGAATTGAGGAGGTTACGGTGAAGTATTATAGGGTTATCTGAAGTCCGAAGAGAGGGAAGAGAAAATCGAAAAGGAGTCGAAAAACCTCAAATTCAGTAACCTGCTCTATTTCCGAGAGGGTAACCGGCAGTCCCCGGGTGGTTTTGGGTTTATCGTCCACAAGCCCCTTGTGAACAACGTGGTAAATATCGAGAGTGTGTCGACCAGAGTGGCGTACCTTATACTCAGAATATCCTCGAGATATTCGCTTAAGGTCATAAAGGTCTACGCCCCGAGCTCGGCACACCCTGACGACGAGGTAGTAGAACATATATGAAGATATCTCTAGAGCTACAACATGGTATCAAAACTCACTTCATCGTTGTCATGAGGGACTTCAACGCGAAACTGGGCAAACGTGACGAGGATGCGCTGCAAGTGGGGAATTTCGAGTTGGATGTCGGAACCACCGGGGTCATGTACTGGCTAATTCTTTCGAGAAGGAGGGCCTCTACATGATGAACTCCTTCTTCAGAAAGCGTGAGCACAGGAAGTGGACCTGGCAAAATCCCGATGGTACAACTAAAAACGAGATCGACTTCAACATGTCAATCAAGAAGCAAATGTTCAATTATGTATCTGTGATCAATTCCTGAAAGGCTGAGACCATGGAGAGCCTCAGTAAAATGCTCGATGACCTTAGTAGAGCTTCCGAAAGAGTGGGTCTTAAAATGAACATGGACAAAACCAAGGTCATGGTGAACGCCCATGTAACACCCACTCCTATCAAGATCGGAGACTCTACACTCGAAGTTGTAGACGATTATGTTTACTTGGGACAAACGGTCCATTTGGGTAGGTCCAACTTCGAGAAAGAGGTCAACCGTCGAATCCGACTCGGCTGGGCGGCGTTCGGGAAGTTGCGTGGTATCTTCTCGTCCAATTTACCGCAGTGTCTCAAGACAAAAGTCTATGACCAGTGTGTGTTGCCAGTGATCACCTATGGGACCGAGACGTGGTCGCTCACAATGGGCCTTATCAGAAAGCTTAAAGTCACCCAAAGGGCAATGGAGAGGGCTATGCTCGGAATTTCCTTGCGTGATCACGTCAGAAATGATGATATCCGCAGGAGAACCAAAGTTACCGACATAGCCCGAAGAATTGCCAAACTTAAGTGGCAGTGGGCAGGGCACATTGCTCGCAGAACGGATGGCCGATGGGGCCGAAAAGTTCTGGAATGGCGACCGCGAACTGGAAGACGATACGTTGGAAGGCCTCCCACTAGGTGGACCGATGACCTGGTTAAGGTTGCGGGAAGGCGCTGGATGCGAGACGCACGGGATCGGTCAATGTGGCGACGCCTGGGGGAGGCCTATGTCCAGCAGTGGACGTCTTTCGGCTGAAATGATGATGATGATGATCAATTCGGTGAAAACCGGGGGCGATCACCGCATGGTGACAGGTACCTTGAACATTAATATCAAGCTTGAAAGGTCTCGACTGATGAAGTCTACGCTCCGTCCAGCACAGATCCAGATCCTAAACCCCGAGAGCTTTCAGCTTGAACTCCAGAATCGTTTCGAGTAACTAGGGAGCTCCGTGGACGAATACAGCGATGAGTTCGTGGAAACTATCCATACGGTTAGGTCTAGTAAGTTTTTCAAGACCCGCCGTATAGACATAAACGAAAAGCTCTCTGATCCTACTCTCAAGCTCATGGAGGAAAAGTGATCTCCACCGCTTTAATACCAAGCGTATTAAAGACGCGATTGAGCGGAATAAGGGCTCCAGGGCATCTGATCGGCAAGAGATCTGACCATTGGGCAGAGCTAGCTCACGAAACCGAAGACGGACGATGGCAGGATCGTATCCGCCAAACCGGATCTTATGAGAGAGATTGGGAGATTCTATGGACATTCATTGTACACGTTTGGAGGTATGCGGAACAGGGTGTAAAGTCCCACAACCTCCATAGAAAAGGGAGGATCTTCCGATCGAGACGGGTGTTGTGTCTGGTCCGGGCAACTGCCCAACGGTTATTGTCAGACTGTTGTAAGTATTCAAATCGCGCCGAAAACTTTGCTTTCGCGATACAGGATTTGTGTGACCTCATGTCATTAGTTCGTAAGTGGCGGCGTCGGTGCCGTTACATAAATCCTCTCCGGAGAACGAAGTTCGATAGCAGGTTGAGTCGTACATCTTGTGATACGTGCCGGGCCAGTGGAAGGTTGGTTCCCGTGAGTCGGAACCGGAAGTTGCAGAGTTCGCGGTGAGTCGGAACTGTATGTGGTTGTGCCCCAGTGAGTCGGGGTGATGATATCCCAGTGAGTCGGTATAGTGTTGCTGGCTCCAATGGTTCGGAGCGGTGAAGATGTCCCAGTGAGTCGGGACAGTGCTGCTGGCTCCTTTGGGTCGGAGCGGTGATGATAGAAGCTGAGGATGCTGACCAGGAATGCGCGTCCGCTGCATGCTGGTAGTCAGGATACCCTCGTAGATGCCATGGGTACTGGCTGGCTGTACGACTCGCTGCTCGAAAGCTTGAGAAAGTGCGGATGACGTCACGATGTAGTTGCTCTGCACGAAGGTTGCGCTGATGTTCATGTTCGAGAGACACCAGTTTGGGGGTAGGTGGTACAGGGTTTAAAGTCCCACAAACCTCCATAGAAAAAGGAGGATCCTCCGACCAGATGGGTGTTGTGTCTGGTCCGGCCAACCGCCCAACGGTTATTGTCAGACTGTTGTATGTATAATATTCAAATCGCGCCGAAAACTTTGCTTTCGCGATGCAGGATTTGTGTGACGTTCATCATGTCATTAGTTCGTAAGTGGCGGCGTCGGTGCCGCTACACACGTCAACCAGTAACTCCGTCGTGAATCTAACAAAAGACCCTAGAGCTAGATTGACCCGACACTATACCGAAGGCATTCCGGACGTCAGCCTGTACGAGATTAGGATAGCTCTTAAGCGGGAGGCCTATGCCCAGCAGTGGACGTCTTTCAGCTGATATGATGATGATGAGCTTATTGGTTGTGTAATTGTCGGCAAAGGGTGGACAGCTAAATAGCATATAGACAACCGTCAATAAGCGATGTAGGTGCAGCTAATGTAAGAAAACCTGAAATTACATACAGATGCTTACTGTATTCTTCTACACTATACACTAATATTATAAAGAGGAAAGATTTGTTTGTAAGTTTGTTTCTGAAGGATAAATTCAAAAACAACTAAACCGATTTTGAAAATCGAAATTTCCATGTGGCTGATTACACCAACCTTTGCCCCAATGACAAAATGGCAAAAGTCCGCACTCTTTTTGATTTACTAAATAAGAAGTTTCTGCAATATGCTGTTATCGAAAAGGACATCAGCATAGATGGATCAATGATACCTTACTATGGTAGACACGGTTGTAAGCAGTATATCAGGGCAAAACCTATTAGATTTGGATTCAAAACGTGGATTGCCGCCTTGCGCTTAGGATATTGCTTATACGCCGACCTGTATCAAGGCCGCTATGAAACATATAGTACAGGGTTAGGACAATATGTTGAATAAGTAATGACAGTTAAAGTAATGACTGAAATACAGAAAGTCTACGAAGAAACAAGATTCTCAGTTTTCATAGACAACTTCTTCACAGGATTACCATTGATAACATCAATGAAAGAAAACATATTTTGGGGTACAGTTCGTGGTAATCGTACTGAAAAATGTCCTTTGAAAGACGGCAAGTCATGCAAGAAGGAACAGTGAGGTTACCATGATAGTCGGCTCGATCTAAACATCGGCATTTGTGCAGTGCGCTGGAACGATAACAGTGTAGTGACTCTGTTATCCATTGAATACGGGGTGGAACCTGTACGAACTGCAAGGAGATACTCAGCTGTGTGAAAACAAAGAGTAAATGTGCCACAACCCAACGTTGTATACCAATACAATCGTTTTATGGGAGGGGTTGATCGTTTGGATGCAAATATCTATGTACTTATCGAATAGCAATGAAGGGCTAAAAGTAGTATAATCCCTTACTTTTCTGGTTGGTAGAAGTAGCAGTCAACAATGTTACCCTGTTAGCTCGCAATTTCTCTAGCAATATAGATACGCTGGAGTTTCGACGTAGCTTTGCCCAAACCTTACTTCAAAAGTATATCTATTCCTGCACAGTTCACAATACTTACGGTATAATTGGCCAGCTGCGGCATGTGATACTTGCTGTACTGGTCGATGATGCACTGCACCTTGCTGTGGTAATGTTCTAACGTCGCCGCAGACCACCACTGCTTCAAGTTGCCTTCCTCATCGTAACGACGACCTGAACACAGAATGTTAGAATGATAGAGATTAGAGCTTAGGAACCAATTATCGCACATGTCTGTAAGACCCGACTCAAAGCTGTGATTGGTATGTGTATACAGTCGACACGGCTTGCGGACTCCTCCGAGTGCTTATTTAACGAAGATATGATGACGAAGAAACATGTCGATAGTGAAAGTGAGCACGGTTTTATCGAATAATTGTCCACCAAAAAAGAACATAAACAAGTTGTTCTGACGCCAGGGACGCGTCCCGCTCCCCGTCACGAATACATCCAGCGGGCCAGATGTCTTTCGGGTGCCCGAACGCCCAAGGTTACGTCCACCACTGACGTCTGATAGTTTGCACAATGCATTGTATATCCTTAATGTTACTGGTGGAGGGTTCAAATTCGTTCGTGTTTAGGGTGGGTCAGGTAACAGCTATTACCAACTGTAAATCCATTACCTAGATACTCTATCAGTCGCGTCCGTCAGCCGCGTCCGATTATTTTTTTCCAGCTTTTGATGACAGGTTATTAGTACACATGTGGCTACATACGCACTATAGATACCGCCACAAGATAATTTATATGATGGCAAAGCGATCCATGAGGTGCAGATAATTACGTTGCTATACTACTTTACCTTGATCGTCAAATCCATGAGTGACTTCATGTCCCATTATGGCACCAATAGATCCGTAGTTGATCGCTCTGAAACAAACGGCTTGCGTTATTTATTTCGTTCAAAAATTTGGTTTTAGCAAGTTTTTTTTTTGATGATAGAGACCTATATACAAGAATAATATTAAAATTTGCGACTCACTCAATTCCATTTCCGTAGAACGGTGGCTGCAGTATACCGGCGGGGAAAGCTGGAAAAGTTAAATTCTGGTTAGCTAACAAAATAAAAACAGTAGTGATATAGCTAAGTAGTACTTTTAGTGATGGTGTCGGAGACCAATATTCAAAGAACACACTCAAAGCCAACCCATTACTTAACCAACTATCAAAGGTAGTGTATGCTCCATGCTAGAAGGTCGTTAGACCATTGAACTATTTTTTTGTTTGAACTATCCCACTTTTGGGCAAATCTTCATTTTCTTTTCAACTTCTCTCCTTGTTGTGTCTCTTCCAGCAAATTCTAGAGGAAGCTCCAAAATCTTACATATTACTGGGTATATATACTTACTGACAGAGTTGAGGGTAGCCGAATAGAAGGCGTTAACAGTAGTAGCGGTGGCCACCCATCGGTTCCTGTCAGGCTTTTCTCGCAAGGACTCCAGTGACTTCTTCACGGCCGCAAACGTCAGCTTCAAGTATGAATCGAATAAACTGCCTTCTACCACTTCCGCCTGAAATGGACATGACAAATGTTTTGGTAAACAAGGTTTTTCATACAAATACAACTATGGATATGTATAGAACATTCAACACTTGAAGTGCTGTTAAAGAGTTGGGCATCTGGGCTTAAAAATCAAACCGTTAAAAAAAAAATGAAATTAAATGTGAAATGTTCTATCTACCCGATTTGGATCTTTGGTTTCTAAATATTTATTTCAAACCGATTAAAAAAAGAGACATGAAATAATCCAATCCTGTCCAAATTACAATAGCTCCTGAATTGAAATAAATATTGTAGTCGTCGTAAATAGTGAACAAAGGTCTCCCATTAGATTTACAAAAAAATCTGATCCTGGACCGCTCAAATTTGGAGGTAGGCGGAACAGGGTGCAAAATCGCGCAAACGTTCAGTGAAAAAGGAGGATCCTCCAACTATAGGGACAGACAGGGAGTGGACAACTGCCCGACGGTAGTTTTTCTTATTTGTGTGGCGTCTCGCGGTTCAACATAAGGTTGCTGGAGACTTCAAACAAACGACTGCAAACCCAGCCGGAGTCCGGAGATTTTTGTCGGACAGTTAAATTTAATTTAGTCTATAAAATTTTATTTCAATATTTGCTTAATTGTTGCCTAATTATGTATAGTTAAAAATAATCCTGTTAAAATTAGGAATAGGGCATTTATGACATTGTATAATTGTAATTAATATCTATAATTTTGCATGGAAATGTATAATTAAGTACTGTGAGGACTCCTCACCCATTTATAGGCAACCATCTTGCCTATTATAAGACTGGCAACAGATAACTATTTAGTTTTGGATGGTGATTGAAACCAGAACGTTGGGAACTAATTTAAGATGTTTTTTGTTTAGCTTTGGTTGTGACTTCGACTTCGGTACAAGCCGCCTTAGGGCGGGCATGTTGTTGATACAATATAATATATCAAAGTAATTTCTGTTTATTATTTAGCGCTCTCTAAGCTACCCCCTCACAGTACTGTGTTTAGCAATCAATATGAATGAATGAATTTGAATCTGTTGTATATGTTCAAATCGCGCCTAAAACTCTGCTTGCGCGATGAAGGATTTTTGTGTGACGTCATGTCTATAGTTCGTAAATGGCGGCATAGATTCCGCTACACATATCCATTCCAGCCACTCAAGTGGCCATCCATTCAAGCCACTCATAATGAGATGAAAGAAGAAATTAAGAATCTACCAAGCAAGCTTGGCAAATAGTACTTTATCATCATCATCATATCAGCCGAAAGACGTCCACTGCTGGACAAAGGCCTCCCCCAAGCATTGCCATTGACAGTCCCGTGTGTCTTGCATCCAGCAAATCCCCGCAACCTTCACCAAGTCATCGGTCCACCTAGTGGGAGGCATTCCATCGCAGCGTCTTTCATAGTACTCACGTGTTTATAATGCTTATCAAGCTGTTCGTGCGTCAGCAGCCAGGCGGGGAAGCCCACAAAGTTCCTGATGGCCTTGAGTTTGTCCAGGGTCTTCAGACGAGTGGTGGAGTCCATCCAGTCCAGCTCCTGTACGGCGGCGGCGAAGGCGGAGCGTACGTCCTCTACCATCTCTATAGCCTGGTGGAAAAATGAACCATAGAAGAGAACGTTTCGTCTGATAAGCTAGTTTTATTGTTCCCTAGCGACTGGTCTGAGCTTTGCATGAGATAATTAGAAACACAATCCTTCTACAAAAACCTTTAGTGTAGACAAAATCAAACTGGTTAATTTATATATTCATAATTATTGTATTGGTTTCTTTTTGATTTAAAAATGACTCACACACTGTTCCGCTTTTGTTGAATTAGGTAATTTACTTATGTTTGCAATATTTGTAAGTATGTGAGAACCATGTTCCTATTTATCGAATTAATTAATGTACCTGTTACTGCTTGTATTAGTCTGGGTGCATCGTCCTCACGTATATGAATTAACACTTGTATGTTAATATTGTGAAACATTTTTTTTTAAAGATAGTTGTGGCGTTTCTTTTTCTTTCTTCTCCATAACAAGCTACTACTTCGAATGGATGGTGAAATCAATTATTATTACTATTACTATATGGCCATAATGAATTTGACTTTGACATTCCCTGTTTGTCGCTCTTTTTATTTATGTTGTGAAAACCGTTTCTAAATCCTTTGCAAGGCTTAGAAAGATTTAGTGGAGGAACAGACAGAGGACTTTGTTTTATAGTATTTAGAGAAGAGATGCTTTTGTCGTTGGAGCTAATGCTATTTTCTCGATCCTCATGTTGAACATGGGGCTAACGGTTGAACTGCAATTTATATTATAACAAATTACCCTACTTGAAATAACATATTCAATGTAACGCAAACAACTGTCTACACTACTGTAACAATAAATATTATGTTCCATCCATTCTAGCAACTATGTTGCACTTGCAAGTAAACGTAAATTAACATATTAATTTCTGCGTAGATCTTATAAAAAGTTTAAGGTACGGCAACGGCGTAGCAAGGTAATGACTACGCTTGCTACGACGACTTTCAGCGCTTAGCAAACAACTGAACTGCTACGTAGACCCTATTCTTGAACCGAAATTGTGTCCTATTGCGAGCTAAATAAAATGGTTCAAGGTTTTATAATGATTTTAGTTTACGATTCACCATATTAAAAGTGAAAAAAAATGGTGGAAAATTGTTGGAAGTTCCAAAGTCAAACATGTTATTGAATTCTTCTTTTATTGCTTTCTTTCTAAAATTACTCTGGGCCCTACACGCGTGCTGCATGTCGAAATGTTCATGGGCTAAATCAACAAAAGCCTGGGCCCCGGCAAATGTCCGGCGACATCTTGGTATACCCAGGCGAAGATGACGAAGCGAGCTTGACGCTTATCGACAGGATTAGTCCGGGAGAAATGGATCGAAATTCCGTACCAAAACATTCGCAAAATGTCCTGAGGTATGACTGTACTACTTCCTTTTTTTTTTGTTTTCAAGACTAGTTGCTCATATATCGTTCTGCTCATAGGACGTTTTGCAAATAGGACGTTTTGATACCAGGTCAACGTGGAGGCTTTGGGACAGAACATGCCAAAAATAAATAATAATCCTTACCTTCTGCCTCGACGTATAATCAAAGTGCCTCTTCACGTACAGATAACTGAGCGCCACACCGAAGTTAGCGTTAACATTAGCGGTACAGCTCTTCCACCTCGGCGTGCGCTGCTGCAGCCCGAACACGGCGCGGGAGAACTCGAAACCCAGCGAGCGGAACGCGGACAGCGTCATCGGGGCTACCGTGGAGAATACTGACCACCACAGGAAGCGTTCTGAGGGAGAGAATACGATTATTTTACTTCTTTAGGTTTAAATATCTTAGACTTTTCCCAATCATGTTGAGTTCGGTGGTACACACCAACATGGTTGAGATTTATTTTATCAGGCTGGACAGCGGGTGAACCGCTACAAAAATCTACTAAATATCATGTTTATCAAGTAAGTGTGTCGAAAAATGTCGTTTGATATAATATATGTATATCAAACGATGTTTTTACCTACGCGGCCACGCTACGCATGTGGGTATTTGTCAATTCAGTCTCTCGGCGCTGTAACAGCCTCGACGTCGGCTTAGGTAGATATCTATTCTGCTTTGGCCACAATGACAAAGTTTACCCACTTGTATCAAAATATTCAATTTAACCGACTAACCAAAAAGGAGAAGGTTCTATGTCCGGCATTGCTTGTTTATTTTTTTTGTTTATGTTCACCGATATCTCTGTCTATTGTGGAACGATTTTAAAAATTATTTTTTTGTTTGAAAGATTATATTCCCAAATTGGTCTTATTTTAATTTGGTAAAGATCTGATCAAGAACTTCGGGGATATACAACAAAACTCTTCGATAAATAACGGCAATTGACATTGCTGTATCGGGATTGCTGCAATCGCATATCTGTTTATTGTTTATCTCATTTCATGACATAACATCACGCCAGTACGTTCTAAAGGGGTTCGCAGATGTGTACTGTTCACTTTAGTGAACTCTCATTTCACCGGTTATGTTCAGTATCATAATATTCGGATAATCCATTCTGGCATTATAGGTATCTTACTAAACTACTTGCCTATTAAGTATGTACAACAAAAAAAGTGAAAAATAAAAAACTTTTTTACAAAAAAATAATACCGACTTCCAAATAAGAAAACTGCAAAAACGCATAAACTTGGTACCTACCAAAGACACCGACTTCCAAAAACAAAGTTATTTTCACTTTTTAGTTTTCTTATTTAGAAGCCGGTATTTTTTTTTTGTAAAAAGTTTTTTTATTTTTCACAGTAGTATTTTTTTGTAAAAAAGTTTTTTATTGTGTTGTCACTGTCAATATCTGTGAAAGCAAAGATAAAAATGTTGTGTTAAAATTAATTGAAAAACATAACTAATGATAAGTTGGTGTTCTCAATGCAGGTTCATTAAAATGATAACAATATCTGGTGAATCTAGTCCAACTGCGATAACATTAGGTATATTTTTACATTCTAGGACATCTAGAAATTCTAATAAATACATATTGAACTGGATAACTAGTACTTAATGGTTTATGTAATCAGATTCGTTCATCCATTACCTACTGTTTTTAGACATTAAAAAACCGGCCAAGTGCAAGTCGGAATCGCGCACGAAGTTCTGTACCATTATCGCCAAAAAAGACACAAAAAACACTTTTGTTGTATGGGAGCTCCGCTTAAATATTTATTTTATTCTGTTTTTAGTACTTATTGAAATAGCGGCAACACAAATACATCATTTGTGAAAATTTCAACCATCTAGCTATCACGGTTCATGAGATACAGCCTAGTGACAGACAGACGGACAATTCCACCGCACTATTCCCAAACCACAGCAACTCCTGAAAGCCATAATCAACAGTGGCGACCACCAGAAAAGCGCCGAGGCAATAAAGCTCGACGAAGTGCCTGCGAATGAATTTAACTGTCTTGGATCCCGCAACGAAATTAATCAGAAAAGAATAATGGAGGAATAAGAAAAATACAAATTTCCACTTCCTCCATATCAAGCAGGAGACAGAACAAACAAGACCAATAGGCACAAAGGGTCGTTTACAACTGGAATAAGCCTAGTTGCCTAGCACCACGGATAAAAATTAGCATTAAGATTAATGGGTCCTAACATTGTAAGAACTGTTATATTTGATTCCAATAATAGGTATGGCAAAAACGCTTGAACGCACGGAAATTTGTTCTAGTTTCCACAAGGTCCGTATAGTAAACAGCTCCTGATACAGCCTGTATATTATTCAACATAGTATTGCGTTCATTCTGCCAAAGAATACACTCCCATAAGATATGATGTGCAGATTGTACATATTCGCAGTCTGATATAGAACACTGACATAAAGGCGAGGAAACAAGCTTGAAGGAAAATAATTTACTTTTAAAATTACCATGCCCTGTGAGAAATTGGGCAATACAGTGATCCACCTCTAGCCACGTCCTGTCAGCCGCACGCGAACGGATGGAAAGAATTGGTGGAGGTGTCGGCCCTTGATGGAAATATCCCACCTACATTGCCATTCAGATAAAAGTTCCTCCCAGGCGTCAATATGTGGTTTAAATAATCTAGAGATTTTCTCACGGTCACTCCGCGTTAAAAAGTCCGCGTCTATGGTCACTTGTGAGGAATAGTATATTGCAGCACGTCGCTGCACTTAAATGTCGGCCGGAAGTACGCCAGCAAGTACCGGTAAGGCCTCAGTACCTACTAACCGTTATGTATGCTTTGCATAAGAATATCAAAGCCAAACGCTAATTCTGAAGTAATTTACGTCGTACCTACGTCGTGCCTATTGTGGACCTATCAGCCTAAACAGGCGCCCCATAGCAGAGACAACCCAAGTAAGTAGCCCCATAAATAGTCTTTAAAGTCAAAAAAGGCAGACCGCACGTAGATTTAGATATTCTCGCTAAGGCATAGAAGTTGTTTTTTGCTTTTTCGCCGACTATTTTAATATGATCTATAAATGCCTAATTCCTCTCTAATACTAAACCAAGATAGCACACGGACTGCTTCCTTTTTACCGGAACGTTATTAAATTTAATATTAGGACACGATTTAAGATTACCTTTTAAAATGAGTTGATAAGTTTTGTGCGGAGCAGAGGTCAGGCTGTTTCGATCGGCCCACTAAGATATTAGTCGTAGGCAAGTGTCAGCCAAGTTCTCGAGTCTAGCTCGAGTACTTGATTGAATGAGCAGAAGACGGTCTTCTTCATCCTCGTAACCAGTTAATGAACAGCCGCTTGGAAGCGCAATCGCGAGGAAATCATCAAAGCCTAAATGCCATAAAGGCGGACCAATAACCGAACCCTGAGGACATCCCATGGTGAGAGACTTCGACATGGAATGATGGCTGAGTTTGAGTTTCGCGGAACCATTTAAAAAGTAAGAGTAAACTAAATTGCATATATTTCTATAGCAGCCTCAAGTTTTCATTTTAAGTAATAGCATTGGCCGCCATGCGTTATCAAAAGCCCAAAGACAGACGGACAGGGGACTCTTAGCAATAGGTTCCTATTTTAACCCTTTGGGTACGGAACCCTAAAAAGCGCAGTTAGACATCACACCCTGTATTCCCCGAGGGCTAGGCAGAGTTGCACCTATAGCACAATACACAAGTTATGTTTAAGTCCCATGTAATAGAGGGTGGGCCTATTGTCATTAACCGGCCACAAAACCATAACTCCGGGCAGCTACTGAGAAGTGCCCTATGAAAAACCCAGTAACACTTTGACTGACCCTGAAATCGAACCCAGGACCTCATGCTCAGTGCTAGCGCTTATAATCACTAGACCAACGAGGGAGTTAGATATTCACGACCTTAAAATAAAAATCTGTACAGGGTTAGTTTTCAATGACCAGCCAAAATCTAAAAATAAGATTTAGATTTCAAAACAAAGGTGCATTTTGAATGTTTCTTATCTTGGGACTAATAACAAAACAAACTTACATACAAAGGGGAAAAAAGAAAGGCTCATTGTGCATCAAAAAAATCGTCAATTTCAAAGTGCATTTTAAATATTACTGTCGAATAAAATATAATAATAGAATTAATTTTTCATCCCACCATCTCTGAAAGAGTATTTTTAATCTTAGTGAATAAAAACGGCTTTTCCACTCAGATATTGTCTGAGTGGAAAAGCCGTTTTTATTCACTAGAGGATAAAGTAAATTGAATTTAGAACATCGTGTGCACTAAGTTTGTGAATTAAAAAAAACATTAAACCTATTTACTGCTACCTCTATGGTGCCGAATATATCATACAACTTTTTATTAATTTGTTAAAAACTCAGACTCGGAACCTTCTTGGTGTTCTTTTTTCAATTTGCTTTGTACGCGGTTCTTTACGCGACATTTTTTCACGTCATTGTTAAACCTTATATTAAAAACAAGAAACTTGAAAATAAGTGAAAAAACTAAAATGAGTGATTCTAGCGACGAGGAAGTTTGTTTGACGCCAACAGAATTGACTGAAACTGTTAATAATGCGCAAATGAGCTTTCTCCCTCAACAATAACTGTAGCAACGTTACTTTAAATTTTTCTTAATTATACCTTAGTATTATTTTGTTATAATTTAAAGATTATTCTGTAATACTTACCTGTCATAATGTAGTAATTAATACCTAAACTGAAATAAAAGTGTACCTATCTTGTGATTGTAAACGTTTTTTTTTTGCATTTAGTCATTTCCTCGCTGAGGTGGAATGAAAAGTTACGTGTTGCACTCGAGTGCAAAGATTTTTCACCTCGTGCTCTTTTGATTCCCTCGCTAACGCTCAGGATTCTAATTTTGAATAAAAAATAAAGTTGTTTTTGTTTTCATTACATCGAAAATATTATCGATTCTGAACCATCTCTGAAAATTTGGCCAGTTGTTGAAAACTAGCCCTGTATAATGTGAACTTGAAACAAAATTTGAGTTTATCAATTCGAGAAAAGAAGATCTTCAAAGCCACTAAGTTATAAAGACTCACCAATAATAACAGGCTTAGTATCAGCCAGTAGGACGGACAGCTTCTGAAGGTAGGGCAGGTCCATCACGATAACTCTGTCCTGGTGCAGCTGTAGCGACACGCTTGTGTTGGAGAACACCAGCTTGAGGTAGCGGTCCCAGTCGTGCTGAGAGGAGAATGGGATGAAGTTGAGATTGAAGGCGAAGTATTAAGAAATGAAGATTTTCAAGATTATTATCTTGAAAATCTTCATTTCTTTAGATTGTTTTTCTAGGGAGCAAACAACTGTTTTAAAGGCGAGAGTGTTTAAAGAGTGGAGCGAAGGATTGAAAGTACATCACTCGACCTTAAAATAGTGTTGCTCCCGAGGTGGACACTCTACTTTTTATCACCCTCTATGAGAAAGAAAATAAGTAAGTGCAAATTATGAACAAGAACGTTACGTATATGTTTTTACATACAATTAGGAACCATAAGACATAATATAGATATGATTAAAGGCTAATGTTTATATTTGAACAATTATGAAGGTGACAATTTATTATCGTAACAATTTTATTAGTACCATCCGTTACAGTTGTAGATTTATTTTTTAATTTGGCTCGCGCGCGGTTTTCTAGCCAGTCACTTGTTAAATTTTAGCGATGTAATCCTATTTTGGATTGATTCATCTCTTTGCTGATTGGAACATTTACTAACAATATCTACATTCGTAATTCAAATAACTTTTAGTCCCTAGGGATTAATGAGCTATTTTAGTCCCAGTTTACAAAAAATAAACAAGCTCTTTTTGAATAGATGTGATAAAAATACATTCTGGAGAGTTATCACAAGTGTTGTGGCGTAATAGCCATTTGGTTGGAACGTAAAGCAGCACATTTTAACCAACTATGTGACTTTGATCACACACCAGTTTCAATGGTTTTTTGACAGAGACGATCGTCTATCGTAAAGTCTAAGATGTATAAAGGTTTGGGGTTGATATGTGCTACCGAAATGCTAATTGGTTTTGCAAACGACACACCATTAGTTGATGTCGTTATAGATGTGGATATCTCTGATACAATTCCACTTTGTTTAGATCCACAGCTCAAGGAAACATACATCACATCCTTAAAGAAAAATATTCAGTCTTTGAACCCAGTTAGTTATCTATAAAACAAGAGGTATTGGTTGTGCAAGATGATGAAGAATGAGAGACTCTTTAAAGGTATCCTAAAGACGAAGAGAAGAAAGTGGGCTGTTACCTGTTTCCACTGCGCGGGTCCTCCGGTGGAGCCTTGCAACAGTTGCTGCACCGACACCTCGTGGAACAGGTGAGTACCGCTGCGACGGACCTCCACGGGGGTCATTATCTGTGGAATGAGTTTGAACATTACTCTACTACACACTAAAATTAAGTATGATCTGAGTAAATGAGAAGACGATGTAGCTTGCAAGCGATTTTTGACAAAAAGTCTTGTTTCCGAAAGGTTTGGGATTTAATACCAAATCTTAGATGCAACCGCTGCAAGTGCTGTAGCTAAAAAAACCCATTTACACCTTGCCAGATCTGATAACCGAAATAAAGTGTCGCCTATAGATTCGATCAGTAGACCAGTTAGGAAATAAGTTTCTAGTATCAACATTGCGATGCTTCACTGACTGTTTAACTTGCCATAATTACATTAGTTACTATACTGAAAACTCCTATATAAGAGAACAATAACATCTACCAACTAACCTTAGCCAACCTCTTGCTGAAGTCCACGATATCATCAGCGAACTGCTCGGCATCAGTCTCGTTATGCGCGATGCTGATCATGGAGCGGATGTACTTGTGGTACTGCTGCAGCTCGTGAGAGAACTGCTCTGGTTGCAGCAGGTAGCGGTCGCTGAAGCCTGGGGAAACTTGCTCTACCTGAAAGGATTTTGGCAGTTTAGCATTCGGTAGAAATAGAACTGAAAGAGGACAAGTTTAGAAGTTGAAAGGAGAATCCAGACTGATCTATTTCAAAGAACCTTTCGTCCACCACACAAGACTAATATTCTAATTGAAGTTAGTAGCAAGTTACAGGGCTCATATTATTATCGAAGTTTGTATGTACCTACGTATAATGTGATAGGGAGGACGAATTTAACCACTTAGCTTTTCTATTGTAATAAAATTAGCCGAAAAAAGCATCAGAGCACCTGTCCTTAAATTTTTTAAAAAGTATCAGTAAACGGTTATGCAGTAACGGTGAGCAGTGGTGGCTTAGTGGTATCGGCCGCGACTTAAAAGTCGTAGGTCGTGGGTTCGAGCCCAGGCAGGCGCTTTACTTTTTGTAAATTATTACATCACCACTGCTCTCAAAACGGTGAAGGAAAACATCGTTAGGAAACCGGCATGTCCTAGAACCAAAAATTCGAAGACATGTGACATCCACCAACTCGCTCTGGGCCCGCGTGGTGGATTACGGCCCATTCCCTCTCACAGAGAGGAGGCCTGTGTCCCAGCAGTGGGGACATTAATAGGCTGATGATGTGATGTGAAATGGTTATGCTTCGTCTTCTTTCTGATATTACTCTCCATTCTCCTCAGAACATCCCTGCAGATTACTCCAAAATAATAAAACAACAGGACAGTTGCACTCACCACAACTCGATTCCGACTGGTGTTCCTGACATCCTCGGCGACCTGCACGCTCAGCAACACATTGAGCCCGAGCTGTCGCCTGCCTCTCCCAGCCACCTCCTCCCACGTGAAGTTGGTGCTCACTTCCGAAGGTGGATTGGGAGGCAGGCCTAGCGACTGCAGGAGCTTCTGAATGGGCTTGATGCCGTCGGCTTCGAGTTTTTCTGGAAGTGGAAGAGTGGATAAGGTTTGCTCGTTGTTTATCTTTGGTTTGTTTTTCACTTTGTCGAGATGTCTTTGTCGTTATGGGAAACCAAGATTTAAAAGTACAGGAACGGTCAATGTGACCACACTAGGGAGGGGTCCTTGTGCAGCAGTCATCGCCATCATTGCTTCGGCTGAAATGACGATGATGAAGATACAGGAGAGGCTGATCATAAGCAATGCGGCAAATACAAATATTATATATAGTTCTCTAAATCAATATAAGATAGAGACACAAAAGATATCGGTGTAGCTTACTAAGTAGGTACTACATATATGAAACAAAAACTCGCCAAATGCAAAATAGCGTCCCTTCATAAAATCGGTTAAAAAAACCTGCCAAGTGCAAGTCACACGCACGAAGGGTTCCGTACCATTATCGCAAAAAAACGGAAAAAAAAATCACGTTTGTTGTACGGGAGCCTTAGTAATAGGGTCCCTTTTTTACCGTTTGGGTACAGAACTCTAAAAGAGAAGTGAAATTACACTCACCAGTATTAATACAAGTCCTATACAAGCTCTTCGCTTTCACCACACTGTTGGGCAGTCCCACATCATCCTTAGCCTCCAAGAGTTCCCTCAGGTCAGTAACCAGCTGTTCCCTGAGCTTGGCCAGCTGGTCCCAGGACGTGGCCCAGTCTGGCACCGGGTTCTGTTTGATCCAGCCGCCACAGGCGAACTCGTAGAAGTCTGTGCATGGGTCCACATCTTTGTTCAAGGCTTGGAGGATTCTTGATGCTGTGGGTAAGAGAATGTTATGAATACAAAACAGAAATAAATTTAAATAAGTAGGTAGCTCAGTGGTGGACAGAAAGCTAGGCCGTGACTGCCGTGAATTTGAATCCAACCACGAAGTCCTGCACTAAAAGTTATAATTAAATATAATCTCTTTGAGTAGATGATAGTAGGAAAGTGAAGTGAGTGTTAAGGCCATCGCTAATTGTGTCACCCAGTGAAAAGGTTTCAAAATTATATTTTCTATCTATGTATTATATGAAATTAAGATACTGTTTGATTGTTCTCTATTGCATGATGTGGTCTCCTATAATTAAGGAAGCACATAGTTTTTTTTTGTGTTCTGTTACTTTGTGATCATAATAAAATAAAATAAAATAAGAAGATCGCAATAGTATCGAAACTATCAAAAAGCCTCAAGTTACAAACATAATTACGAGAATATAGTAAGAGCTCAATAAGGAATATCGGTAGTTTGTATCTATTCTAGATAATATATCGACTTACAAAATCAAATTAAACTTATCTTCCAAAAAAAAAACAAAGAAGTATATTTATTTATAATTCTTAGATTATAATTCGCGACGCCGCGAGGAGGAAGGAGAAAACAGGAAGCTCGCTAGCTTTCTCTACGAAGGCATAAAATATGCGCAATATTTTAATAAACAACGGGTTATGTAACTCGATGCCTGATGTCTACCCACCTCGCTTGTATAGCCAGATGATGCAGTAAAAGTATGCAATTAAAAATATAATAATTTAAATAATAGAATATTATTTTTTAGAAAATCGTTAGTAAAATTTTTGCAAATTATTAGTTTAAGTGTGAAAATTAAAGCGCATCTATCTTCTATTTCATTTATTCCAAATATTGGTAAAAGAAAGTAAAATCAACATTTAAAAATATTTGAGTTAAAAATAAAATTATTATCTACCTAGACGATCATTAGTAAAATTTCTTCAAAATAATTCAATATTAAATTACGTACTTAGATATGTAATTACATATCTAAGTACGTAATTTAATATTGAATTATTTTGAAGCATTTTTTTATTAAATAAAAGTGATTTAATTTTTCCCTAAAAGAAAGTGAAATGAAATTCGATGATGATAAGTTCATAAACTAACCTGTTTCCTCTATAAGAGCACTTTCTTCAGAAATTGTATTATCCCTGCTTACATCCGAAGCAATACGAGCATCAACAACCCGAAAATTAGACAAAACAACTACAAATACTAGATGAAGGAATACTAACAAAAATATTTTGATCGTAAAAGTAAACGTAAACAAAGAATGCATCGTGTAACCTTTCTTGTCTAAACGACAGCTAAATGCAGTCTAACCGATGTTTCCAACGGTTCGATGTTTTTATTGATGTTTGAAAATAATTAAAAATTCAACAACAAATGACACGATTGTTTTCATAAGTACTAATAGTATATATTACCTAGGACATAATAGTACCAACACGTGTTGACAATGCGTGTAAACCATATATACAAAATGCGACTTAAATCTTTAAAGAAATCGTAAGTATGTACCTACAGGTAGGTGTGACTCAATTTAATTAATTTGTTCAACAATTTGCTCACAAAAGTGGCGCAGTTATCCCTTGAACACACGTGGACTGCAAAATAAGTGATGTAAGAACCACTTGGGTTAAATCAGATCATACGTTTGATTTCGTAATTTATGCGACAACTTATATTTTAATTGGAGCGATATATATAGTATATTGCTCCAATTTTTGCGCATTTGGCGCACGGTTGGCGCAGTGGTTGAGCGATTGACTGCTGCGCTGCGTGTCGCGGGTTCGATTCCCGCACGGGACAAATATTTGTATGACCTACAGATAGTTGTTCTGGCTCTGGGTGTTGTGTATGTGAGTTTATATGTTTGTAAACGCACCCACGATACAGGATGCAATTCCTAGTGTGGGGCAACGTTTTAAAAAAAAAAAAAAAAAATTGTTATCTAGATGTGCGTAGGGGTTAAAAGCGCTGGTTCTTTGAAAACCTCGCAATAAGTTACGTAAGGCAAATAAACACTATCAAGACATAGGAGGACATTGTGGCGTCGTCGGAATACCTCGACAATAATAATTAACATCATCAGTATTCCTATTCAATAAAACAGGTTGTAACAAAAAAAACACTATATATTTATTATTTATGAGGCAAAAGGCGGTGTTTATTTGAAACAGTCGCATAGTGCTTGACTGTCTGTCTGCCTACCCTTTTCCCAACTATATTGGGGTCGTATAGAGCTTGACTGATTAAATATAATGAGTCATGCAATGCAACACATACTTAGTAAACTAGTTGTGGAAAGTGCTCCACCTATTTTCCCTAGTACACTCTTACAAGCTGACAACATAAATTCCTAGAAAAGAAAATTATTGGCTAATAAAGCATTTGGTATAACCTTATTTTTTGTGTAGAAAGCTCTAACGACGAAATGTATGTGGTTGTGTATAATAACGGAACCAGCTATTTCGATTGAAATGCTTCTGCCAATATAGATTATAATATAGAAAGTTAATTTATAAATAACTTTATTTTGTCTATCTAGCACTAGGCATAAGTATTCGGTTTGTTAAGATTTCTCTCGCTTAAGAACAAGAGAATAAACGAATGGATGCCTTTTTGTTATCTGCATATCTACAGCCTGACACGGCATTTCTAGACAAAGACATGTTAATACTAATTACTCGACGATAGAAATCCAATCTAAAAGGATGAGTCTACACCATTTGCATATACAAATGTTACATTGCTCGCATAATGAATCAGACGCCTAATTACTTTAACATGGCAATAAAACGTACAATTGTAATTAAAATTGTGTACAAACAAAAACGTATGAGGCATCCTTCCGTGGAGGATTCTCATGGAGATGCCATGGTGTTTATAATGCTATGTTAAGTAGATGTAGACAGACATTACACTATTTACATACCATCGATAAATTACAGGTTAATAACGATTGAGCGAATCGACACGTGTGGCGGTAAATATTATGGCAAACGTATTATGGTAAAATGTGGCAATATACGCATTTTACTGTAAACACAGCGGCATGTTTATTTACTTGTGGTTTATTTTTTAATGTCATTAATTACAGCGGGATGTGTGCGATGTTTGTTTGTTGTTATTTAGCATAATTAGCGCACGCTTAGAATTAATAATAAAGATGTTGATCAGTTGATAAACGTCATAAGAAACAGGTTCTTCTGAACACTTACCTACCTTAAGGCTTGTTATTGTGTCAAATTCGGAGCATTAAGTGATGCATTATTTCTCTATTTTGGACTTATTCAAGGCTTTTGACACTGTTTATATTCTTATTTTGCTGTCTATGCCAAAAAGAATAGGAGTGAGCGGATACACTTGTTATTTTAAAGAGTTAATTTTCAAAGCGGACCAAAGGTGTCAGAATAGACTCACTTGTAAGTGTAGAACATACACTGTTTTTTGGAATTTCTTAAGGATTGATTTTGGGCCAACATTATTTTGTGCTTACTCTTTTCCCAAAAATACTGGGAACGACCTAAAATCTAACCAGATGCAGTGGACTGTCAGTATTTTAAACGGAGTGACTGCCTATATTATCTGATCTCCAGAATCCAGTACAAAACTCACCGGTTCCGACGCACTGTTCGCTAACGCAGGGCCGAGGACTGCGGTACTCAGTGAGCACCAACACTGCTGTATATACCGCCAGCGCTACTAATGAGATGCCCAGCGCGCCGATGAGGACTGATGAACATCTGACTGTGCGTTCTCTGGAAAATTAAGAAAACATAATGAGTTTATAATCCGCTATTGATCTTGCTAGCCAAGAGTGTGGTTCTTTTTAGTTTCTAACTGAAAAAATAAATACAATAAAGTAATTGGCTTTGGGAACAAACCTATTGTCGTTATAACTGCGATAAAAATAGTAGTAAAAGCGGATATTAGGTCATAATTGGGTTCGAATTGCAAATCCAAACTTTCTACTATTCATACTATACCAGTGATGGAAAAAATGGAGATAAAATCTGTCATTCAAATCAAAACGTCAAACGTTATTCAAATTTTAAACATACCCCAAAAAGCAAAGGAACCATAACGATGGACGCACGAGATAGTTAAAAAATTATAAACAGCGTCACATAAAATTGCAGCACATTATGAAAATTGTAGGTAGATATTGTAATTGTATTGTACCATGAGGGCAACTCACCTATTTAGAGGAAACCTCCTTGCATATTATAAAACTGGCAATAGATAACTATTTAGTTTTGGAAGGTGATTGAAATCAGGACGCTAGGAACACATTTGAACACGTTTTTGTTTAGCTTTTCTTGTCAGTTCTGTAAAAGCCGGGATAGCGCGAAGACGAGAGATTAATGATATACGATAAAAATGAAACGAATCAAAGTAATTGGACTCTTTAATTTAATTGCCTCTGGCCCTTATAGTACCTAGAAATTGTTCATATCTTTCAGATACAATCTGCTAAAATCGTCTATTTAAGTTTATTTAAAGTTCTGGTGTCTTCATGACATCAGGCATGTTGTTTACATTTTGTGTAGGAATAAAAACTGTATTATGTTAGTACATTTTGTAAAGTGAGATCACTTTCTCTACTTGATAGATAATACCTACCTACATAGCATAGTGTTTCCTATATTTTAGATGCGTATCTGACACGCGACGTGACTTATGTAATTGTGTTCTAAAATATTTTGATATTTTGTATGTGATGCACGCGCAGCAATAAATCGTTTTGAAATAAATGTTTTTGTAGTTGAGTCATAAAGGAATCATTCTTGAGGAAATTTACTGTCTTCTTTGGAACCGAACCAACTGCATCGTTAGATCTCAATAACATAGACGATGGTTTAGATGGTGTTTTATTTAGACTTAATCAAGTTTATAAACAAAACAAAATGCAAATATAATGATCATAATAGGAACTAAGAAAATATAAAGAAAGAGTGGGAGTGGCTACTGAAAAGACGTCTTATGGAGAAGTTTGAAAATAGATGAAATAAATTGGGATGACGAATTTTATTATAATAATGAGGTAAACTGACCGTACCTCACCCGAATTTAAAAACGTAGGTATCGAATCTGCCATTCCCAATACCAAATGTTTTCGGTCATAATCAACTTTATTGTTACTTTGAAGGGAATTCAATTCTAGCTTCTGCCAGACGCTTCGCCTGCGTGAAAAGTGTTTATCATTCACCTCGTGGGTATTGAGACAGACCTATTCTGCTGTACTCTGGGTGAATTCACAAGGAGTGCATTGTTTAAAATATGTTATAGTTGGATACTTTATGTAATAGATTAAGATTACTGTAGTTACGAATGTGAAATAACTTAGAATAAGCGCATTTATCGTATTGGGAGTAATCCTGTAAAGATTTTATGTAAGGTTGAAGTAAATAAATAAAATAAATAAATAAAATTCCATGGGAACATTTTACCGGGAGCATACCTTAGCCGGTGTGCTATTCCAGACTATAATCTACATGTGTGCCAAATTTCATTCAGATCCGTTCAGCCGTTCTGGCGTGATTGAGTAACAATAATATTAGTTATAATATTAGTAAGATAAGATTATTTAATTCACTTTAAGTGTTTTCTCCTGCCTGCGCTCAGTGACAGTAAAAACTTGAGAGTACTGTGTCATTTCCGCGGGTAATGCAATCTGTATGGAAATTTCACCATCACCAAGCACTTACTACATTGAGTATTGTCATAAATTGTGTCTTTAATTGATATTGTTGTGATGATGAAATGGTATGTTGTAATATTATTATGGTTTTTATGTTTTGTTGCACAATGAGAAATTGTATAGCTGCCTACTTATGTTGTGTATGATTTTAAAATTAATGAGGATGATGCGCAGCAGATAATTTTTATAAAATACTTTCTCATTATTATTTTACTGACAGTTGTGCAGTTTCTGGGGATTTCGATTCGCGACTTTCCAGCTAAAACGCTAAGAAAGTGTTTGGGCAAACTGTTTTTTTAATATTGGACTTTCAAAAAGTGCTGATTCTCAACCTAATTTGAATAAATGATTCTTGATTTTGGCTTTAAGCTTTGCAGCGGTTAGTAACGTCTGCAGCCAGATAGATCACCTAAGGTATTTTTAGTGCAATTGCATTTATCGAAATGCAATCAATTTCCCTGTTAGGAAAGTTCTTTCTGTCACAAAGCAGGGATAGTATTAGAACTGTGTAAGTGTGCCACACAAGCACGACGAGTATAAGTATAATTATGCTACAATATATCTTATCCTAGAGATAATACATCTCATAATTACATACACAACCATCGAGTATCATGGTTACACGTAGTTCTGAAATCGAAACTGAACTCAGCGAACCGTGGATGCTCATTCAAACCTACAACTTTGCCGCAAAGCACGTTGACATAATATTTATATGTTGTTAATGCTAGAGAACAATTTAAGGGGCTGTTACTTTAAATGCCCGACCAAAAGTGTTACAAACCAGTCAGCAAGTTGGATAGTAATTCAGCTGACAGCCTAAAGAGCACCCTAGTTTTTGAGGACCCGGTACAAATTATCAAAAAATAATGCCGGTTTAGATAAATTTATTAAAGACTGGACCGTATGAACCTATTATAGAGATGAGAGTTGATTGAACTTGAGTCTAGACTTTCAACAATGATTCCTTTCACTGATCCCTTTCTTAGGTAACTAACGACTAACAAAAAAATGTTACCTATTTTAAACACTTGCCACCACAAACATTTATGCAAGCTTAGGATACATCATCCAGTAATAAACCAACAAAAAGGCAGACTAGGAAAACTTAAAAGATGAAGTTAAAAAAAAAATACGAGACTAAATACTACAATTTATAGAAAGTTCGCTTCGATGGTTTAGTAATCGTCTCGTAAGTGCTAGTGCTGGCTTCACAGACATAAATCTAACCAGATAACGCAAGTCCCTCCATCTGTATGAAAACCAAGCGTGCCACTTTATCACACACTACTTAAAATCAAATTTACTTACCAATGAAAGAAAACCATTTCCAATGCCTCTGCCTATTTTTCTAAACAGTCTTTACAGCTTAATATGGAATAAAAAGGCATTTTTCTAGATTTCGGTGGATTTCCGGTGCCGATAATGCTAAATGAAAAGCTCAGATTACGATCATTGATCGCAATTTTACTCCGTTTTTTGGCACGCGAAGTACATACAATCGCGTCATCTAGTTAGATTTATGTCTGTGGCTGGCTTCTATGCCTGGGTCTGGTATGAGATTGTTCGTTTATAAATTTCTCAATATATAACAGTCCGAAGTTTAGGAGTTGTTAAGCTCGCCCCCTATAACATGCGTTTTAAACACCATTTAGCGATATGTGGGTGTATTATAGGTTACCTCCTACACTGCCTTACCCTTCCGGGTTACAGGCATCATGTTATGTTATAACTTTTTTTTTATCTTCTACAGGTTTGCGCTTGACCACTATCTCACCTGATGGTAAGCAATGATGTGGTCGACAGTGAAGCACGCTTGCCTAGAAATACTTATTTACTCTTGACTTAAAGAACCCTAGATTTTAGCTATCGGGAAACACAGACTCCGGCAGGGAATTCCACTCCTTAGCCTTAGTACGCATAATGAAAGTGTCCCCAAAACGTTTTGTGCTTATGGGTGGAATATCCTCCATGTACCGATGACGCATCGCCGTACGTCTGGTAGTCCGATGATGGAAGACCAAGACTTTTTATAATATGTATAAATGGGTATAATCTATAAACGTCGTCGGAACTGTCGGAACATTAGAATTTCTTCCGGCCCGCCCGCAGGCACGAGGCGCGGAACTCTCAACAAATAACAATTGCCATCGCGCATCGAGGTGGTTTCACTTTCCTCCTCAATCAGCACTACGCAGTGCAGTGAGGAGTGTAGAGGGAAGTTCTTGCTAATGGGGTAATTTATACCTTGCAGTGTCTATGCTTGTAGGAGACAGTGAAAGAAGGTGTGATTGAGAACTAATATATGTTTATGTTTGTAAATGGTAATCTCTGGTATAGGTTAGGTTAGGTTAGGTTAAAACGGGCTGGTTTCCGCTACTCCACGACCAAGCGCGTATTTTGCGTACGGTTTGATAAATAATAATAATAATAATCTCTGGTATAATAAGATTTCTAAAATTGTTTCAATTTAAAGGTACACCGTCGCCGAGTGCCACAGGCTACTTTTTATCCCGAAAAAATGTACAATTTCTGTTGTACAAGCCACGGGGTAGGACTAGTTCAGTACGAAAAGCTTGGTGGTGGAACTTTTAAACTCTATTATGACAATGTAAGAGAGAAGTGAAAGAAGAGAAGTGGAAATTCTTTTGAATGATTTTGAAACTGTAGATAACATCTCCTTTGGTTCTAAACTGTATTCATTTTTACAGACTGTATTAATTGTTCACATTTCTATTAATTTAATGTGTAAAGTTGTGACCTTTTAAGAAATAAGTTATTTATCTAACTATAGTTCTAAACTTCACATTACAGTAGCACATTAGTAACTTTGAATTCAGGCAGACATGCGAATTACTGTCCAAACATAATAACTTAACTGCAAACAATAGTCAGCACTAATCAATGCTAATTGCCGAGCCCCTTTTAAAGAAACAGTTAGCTTGTAAACAATGAAAATTAACAAAGTGACACACTCATGATAAGACAACACAGAAGCTCATAATATTTGGTTAACAGTTCAGAATATTCTGAGTTTACAAAGAAAAGAGTACTAAACCATCTTAAAATCTCAATAGCGAAAAGAAGTGGTCAGACGACCTGCAGCGTAAGTGAGACTCCATGAAAGAATATGACACATTTCCTTTATTTTTTTTTCCTTTTCAATATGAAAGTCGTTATTTTAAAGGTGTCGTCCCCCTTACCAATAAGTGTTCTTGGTCGAATTCACTTACGAAATTAGGCTGCTGGAAGTATACCACGAGGGTTGGTTCGAAGAAGCACTGGCGAAGAGTACCTGAAAGGACTTGGAGGAAGCCTTTGCTCAAGTGTGGGACAGTATCGGTTAATTCAAATAAACACACATGACCGATACTAGATTTAACTAGTAAACTTTTCACCATTGAAAATTTTCTGAATTTTGCCATACACTAGGGAAAAAAATAAACCTTTCTGTGCATCGTATTAGTCTGTGATAAAAGAGTATAAACATCCAAAAAATGTTTTCAACTACAAAATAAAATAATGCGTTTTATAAATGCCATGAAGCATATAAGAATTTCCACAAAACAACAAAGCTATCGACCACAAAGACCATATTTACATTTTTACAACCTTTCCTCAAAACTTTACCAATCTTTGACATTTATCTGAAATTCCTGCGCATACTATCCCCAGCAAAATTACAAATATGTTTAAATATATTTACGAGCTTTGTCCGTCGAAGTTGAAGCGAGGCATTGACTCGGAAAAATAAGGAGAACCTACCTAACGGTAAACACTTCGTGCTTTCCGCCCTGGTTCGGTCATTAGGTATTCTGCTCATATCCTACGAGCGTCGTCGCGAAGATTTACAGTTTGGTCAAACTCGTGAGTAAGCCTAAAAGTAGCCGCAAAGTGTTAGACATGTTTTTTCGTTTGAGATGACAGTAAAGGAAAAGTGATTGATGTGTTTTTAGGCACGGTGAGTCGGTGACACATTATTGATAGTAAATTGGGAACTGAATTGTTAGTCACACCTTTATCGAGACATTAACAGTGATATTTTATACCTCTTTACCATCTTTCTGCCCTTGGCTAATTTTACTTGAGGTTCGCCATCCCCCAAATTAGCGACCAATACGTTTTCTTCTGCCATTCACCCTTTCAATAGTGACGCTATCATTTGCTCCCTTATCTCTCATATCATTCCGTTCTCACACTATTTTTCCATCTTTTATTGGCCTGCCCCTTCTTCTACATCTCAAACTTTATATTATTTGAGCATCGAGAGCTTTGAGCTATATTTCTCTACTTCCAAACTAGTTAACTATTATATTGCAATTTCTGTCTAACCTGGATAATCTAATTGCAGTATAGCTCTTCGTTAATTAAAAGTTAATATAGCCCTAGATAGGACCGCGCCTAGATAGAATTTTCTACAACTACTAACACGATTACTCTCTTCCTCATCAGTGTAGAACATGTTAGATACATTACGCAACTATAGACCCTATAACAAGTTTAACAACAAGTTTAATTGTACAAACAAAATCATAATCAAAATCAATTTTTTATTTCATATAGGCCTACATGGGCACTTATAAAACGTCGACAATGTGCACGGTTCGGGTTGGTCGTTTCCTATGGAGAAGAACCGGCAAGAAACTCCATGGACAAAATGGAAACATATTGCTTATCATGAGAACTAAGTAACTGTACCTATTTAATTTCTTAATAGTCTCACTTGATAACTATCTGTTCATGAAACGGTAATTTACATCCGAAAAAAAAAAACAATGAAAAATTAGCAAGCATTAACTTTTAGGTAAACTGACTGATATAGGGAAGAAGACATGCTGTGCCGACCCCAAATACATTGGTGCAGAACTGCCTCGTTGGTCTAGCGATATTGCTGAGCATGAGGTCCTGGATTCGATTTTCGAGCCGCGGAAAGCGTTGTTGGGATTTCCCGTTTTGAATTTCTGTCCGGCTTTGTGCCCGGTTGAAAGCAATAGGTTCGCGAACGAAATGTGTGCGTGTGCATCAACCCTTCGGAGAACACAGGTGTGAACTTATGTTATGTTCAGCCTCAAAAACTCGCTAGTACATTGATTAGAAGATTCTGAATTCCTATGAAGAATTTGAATTAAGAATCTACTAATCGGTGTTTAACCGAAACATTTGTATACTGAGATCCCACAGCAAAAATCTGCATGTTTTTTGATGAAACTTTATTTTATGAATAAATATGACAGTAGAATTTGAACGTTTTTTAAGGTTCCGTACGGGTCGTCGTGGAGTCTTAGTAATGGGACCCTATTACTAAGACTCCACGATCCGTCTGTTTGTCTGTCTGTCACCAGGCTGTAACTCATGAACCGTGATAGCTAGATAGTTGAAATTTTCACAGATGATGTATGTGTTGCCGCTATCACAACAAATACTAAAAACAGAATAAAATAAATATTTAAATGGGGCTCCCATATAACAAACGTGACTTTTTTGACGTCTTTTACGATAGTGGTACGGAAACCTTCGTGCGCGAGTCCGACTCGCACATGGCCGATTTTCTTCACCAGTTTCTTTCAAATGACGTTAGATTTACTCAAAAAAAACTTTTATGTTTGGCGTTAACTATTAAACATAATTTACAATTTATTCAATTCAGGTAATTGCTGCTAGATATTTCCAGGCATCCCTGCAGCAATCTATTCTATTATCAAGTATTATTGATAAAAATTAAGTTAAATAAAAAACCCTGATACCTGCAGACTTCTGCAGTCGGATCTTAGGCTATTGGTTATAAAGTTAAAAAAAAACTCAGTGTTTGGGTTAAACCAACCACACAACCTACGTCTCATTTACCGCGAAAGTTTAGGGAATGACTGTGTCATCAACTCATCGCGATATCAAAGGAAACTGATAGCATCTAATAATTCTCGGACGTGACAATAAAAGCTTGGTATTTCCAGCGCTGCATTGTCATGTGACACATTTGTGGCGCTTTTCCGGTTTATTGTGAAGACATCGATGACTGGCAATTAGACATTATAGTGAATAATTTGTACATCATTACTTCATCAGTTACTGAGACATTTGTCTTCTCCAATAGATTGTAGGGTAGGGTAAGGTACTTTTTCTTCTTCTTTTTGTGTGAAGATGTGGCCACCAATGGTGTCAGAGTTAACTAAGCCGCCTCTGGGAACCCCACAGGCCTATGACTTGTCTATTACAGACTTTCATTTAACTATATAAGTCCAGGTTTCTTCACGATGTTTTCCTTCACCGTTGCTTGTGGTGTCCAAGATAAACTTAGGAAGTACATAAAAAATTTAAAAAACATATTGGCCCGGACCTTGGACCCATGACCTCAAGCACGAGAGACGAGGTCTTTGCCACTGGACCACCAAAACATAACATAAGGTACTTACAAGGCAGATGTGAATGGAGAGGTCCTTGTAGAACATACGAGTACACGTATTTTGTTGGTGATGTTCTTCAGAAAGGCCAGGTGCGCAGTACTCATAACTGGCGTGTTAGTATGACTTAATGTATGAAAGTGAGTAAAGCAAAATGAGTATATAAGAACCACTGCAGGTGGCGTTCTGTAGTTTCTGCTTACCTATACAAGAGGTGTGAGCTTATGCATGTATGAATATTTGCTATGCATGGGATGAAACTGATGTACTTGTACTAAACGAAGCAAAATGAGTATGTAAGGATCACCGCAGGTGGTTTTCAGTAGTTCTGCTTGCCTACCTGCTACCTAGTAAAATGGCATGGGCTTATTTATGTGTGTTTGCTTATTTTTCAGGTCATGGGCATCTCACTGACAGTACAGTTCGACCTTACGAGAACTATGCCGTGTTCTTCCCCATTACATCTATCTTTAATACATAATCATATGTAATCATAATATTACCGCCAAGTTCATCAATTCATGCCGATGCAATTTCAGTAACATCATGTATTGCATTACTGCTATCAAGTTTATCAATGTAAGCGTATCTATATAATGTATATCACTGCATTTTCATCATCATTGTACCACCATCTGTGTCTATACTAAATATATATATATAGTATGTAGATATTACGAAAAAGTGTCTGTCTGTTTATTACGTTTACACGTCTAAATCACTGAACCAATTGATGAATTGTGAAGAGAGATAGATTCTTCAAGAAGAACATTATAATAATAAATCCTTTATTTTAACTCTTCACAAAGGTTCACATCAGTATATACTTACATACTACATTTATATAGGTTTAATTTAATTTAAATTATGATACATTTTATCACAGGACTATGATAATTTTTATCACAGGAGTATGTTTCCTTGAAACAATTTCTGAGTCTTACGCGGGCGAAACCGTTGGCAGAAATTAACTGAGCGTATTTTCGTGGTTTATGAAATAGACGTGGATTATGAATTTAGGACGTGGAATACTTTAAGTTTCCTTGAACTACCTAAAAAAATACTTCTCATGAAGGCGAAGTTGCGGGCAGAACATTTTCTACATAAAAAACCTAACTCAGCTATGAGCTACACGTAACGCAAACCCATTAATAGTGACCGCGTGACACAGTACTGATTCCATTGAAGCATTGTGTTCTACACGCCATTTGCATAACTATAGGACGAAACAAATGCCCAATATGTTTGTTGAGCACTTTCTACCGGTGTCTGCTTTGGTTCCGGTGCTGTTCATAGTAAATAGGTATTGAAAACATCTGGTTCTTTGGGGTTAGTAGGTAGACTTTGTTTGTGGTGTTCAATGCTTTTGTTCATTTGTAGTTTGTAGGTGTTCTGTCTTTTTCAACAAATGAGAAAAGTCGGTACAAAACATCATCTAGGGGTCAACTACCGCAGATAGAGCAGTTATTTAAAATATGAGTTTCGAAAATCGGTTTATTTTTTAGTTTTAATTACTTATTTATTTAGACTTGATGCACGGCAATACAAAGACTGACTTTTTGTTGATTGTTTAGATATCGATAACAATCCGTCACGTCTGTGAAGTATTGCTGACAGATTGAATGTGACCATTTAAGGTATATATTTGCAACAAGATATTTCGGAACTGATAGCAAATTAAGTATTGTTTGATGAAGGCTAACTGAAATTTTGTCACCCGGAAAAGGACGAAATATATTTTATTGCTAAATTATATCAGAAATTATTTGTTAATGTCCAGGCTAAGTTTTATTAACTGCCGCCACAAACTGATCTCAATTATTTTTATGCGGCTGTGTAATTTAGATTAGTAGTTGATAATTTGAAGTTGTCCTTTAGGCTTGGTCTATTTTTATCATATTTCCTGGCTAGGATATTTTGATAAAGCTATTCTCGTGTTCAAACCTGGTGGCGATTGGTGGACTTTCGATGTTATCAGTATTTACGTGAAAATTAAATAAAAATCACGTAGGTTGAAAAACACTCGTTCCACGAATTTTGATGGGGCTTTCGCGGCCACAGTACCCTTTCACTGCTTCAATGCAGCGAGTTTTAACGACAGATATAACTAAGGTTTCCAAACCCAGATTTGTATGCAATCTAAACTAATATTATATAGACGAAATGTTTTCGTATATTTGTTTGTTTTTAACAAGCTTTTATTATTATTATTAACTTGAAATGTATATTTAGTATGTTCTGGTCTAATCTTGCAACTGAATTTTAAAGCAGTTATATGGTAATTCTGCATATACGTTTGGTTTGGATAAAAATGCACGGTAAGCTAAAAAGCTTGTTTAAAAAGGTATCTAATCTCTAAAAGTAATTATCTAGTAGGCTACTTCTTTATCCCGGAATAATGCACGGTTCCCTGCCACGGGACTCGAAGCCCAGGAAAAAGCTTGTTTAAATTACTTTCAAAGAAAGAGCCATTTGTCATTTTAAACTCCGATAAACCATAATCACCTTCCTTCAACAACCTCGTTATAACCCCATAAGCCCCTCATCGGAAGCCTCAAACACCTACACCATTAAGAGAAAGCCGATTACCTGCTATTTAAGCCACCTAATGGCACATAACATCGCTTCCGAAACACTGGCAAGTGCATGGCATTACTGGCAGTTCATGGCGGTTCAATGCCACGCAGACCTGCGCGTGCGCCGATAGTAATGTTATTAAGGCGAATCACGTCCGAGGCTATCCTTTAGGTAAGGGTTAAGGTAGAGGAGGTTAGCGAACTTTGTTGGTAGTTAAGGTTGTTTTAGATAGATGGTAGATTGGAGCGGTAGATAAGCTTTGTTTTATTTTTGAGTCAATAAGTAGATTCTTATATTATGTAAAGATTGTATAAAGTAAGTTACAAAATACGGTGCTCTACAAAATCTTTAGCAGCCATGGCAGCCATGTTTTACGGTTGTGATTCGAAGTTACAGATCACAGAAGTTAGGTCAGTTTGCCTAAGGGTGTATTAAACTTTTTTAATTTATTTTTAAGCTTTTATGTTTTTTTTTCTTCATATTCTTTTCGAGTCGATGGAAAACTCTTTAAATATATTTGGTCCATTTTTTTTTTTAATAGCTCCGATCGGGGCACTATCCATCGGCAATTATGCGTTATTGATGAAAAAAGTCGAATCACCAAAATGCATAACTTGTAATAAAATTGTGGACGTACAACATTTGCTGATGGCTTATGTTAAAAATAAGATTGAGAGAGAAAAATTGGAAAGATAGTATGGCTTGAGCAGGTTAGATATTGGTTTAACATTGTCAGGTTAGACATTGCTGGATTGTTGAATAAATCAGACCTGCTGACTATACAATTAGAAAATTTGCAAAAACAAGGCACAACCTTGGATGTATTATGTTTAACAGAGCATTTCATAACCTGTGGACATGAGAGATTGCTGTACATTCCAAATTTCCACCTAGCTGCTTGCTTTTCACGAAGCACTAATCGGGGAGGTGCTTGTATTCTCGTTAGAGCGGGGCATCAGAACAGGGAATTACCCGACGTAGCAAAGCAATCTGTATCAGGCGTGTTTGAAACTTGTGCAATAGAATTGACATCTTATTCAATTATTATTGTATTTGTTTATAGAGTACCAAAATATAATTATTTGACATTTTATGAAAAACTTGACAATATATTGAAAAAAGTATGTTTATCAACAAATAAAAAATTTGTATTATGTGGCGATCTGAACATTAATGTATTGTTAAGAAATAAGTTTACTTTGGAACTGGAACATTTCCTACTTAGTTATAACTTAACACTAGCTTTAAATCAGCCTACTAGGCTTCATAGTAACACGTGCATTGATAATTTTGCACATAATCTTCGTAAAGGATGGACAACAAAAATTATTGATCTTATGTTGTCGGATCACACATCTCAAATACTTAAAGTACCTATAAATAAAACTTGTCGCCTAAAATCTTGGAAATCAATTAAAAAAGATTACACCAAAGAGAACCTTGAAAAATTCAAATCTTGCATAGACAAGTTATCCTTCAAAGAAGTATATGAAAGCAATGATGTTAATGTAGCCTATACAAGTTTTTATAACCTTTTCTCATTGTTTTATAATCTTTGCTTTCCAGATAAAATAATTACGATAAGCACTAATAAACAGGTCAAATGGATATCGCGTGGCATTAAAACCTGTAGTAAAAACCAAAGACGTTTGTTATGGGCTTACAGACTACACCCCACAAATAAAAATAAAAGTAACTTTAAAAATTACAATAAACGGTACAAAAAAGTTATTAAATTAACACAAAAAGCTCAAAATGATTACTTCATTAGAAATTCATAAAACAAATCTAAAGCAACTTGGCAAATAGTTAATAGATCTAAAAATTATCTACCTAAAGAACAAATAATGACAATAAAAAACAAAAATTTGACATATACAAATCCGAATGACATAGTAAATGCATTTAATGATTATTTTATTGACGACATCGAGAATAGTATAATTAATGACATTGAATTAAATAACAAGCCAAGTAATTTCACATCGCAATCAATATTTATGCAGCCTGTTCTAAACTCAGATATTATTTCAGCCACAAAAACGCTTAAAAATACAAGTACTGTAGGGTTTGACGGCATATCCACAAAAGTAATTAAATTTGTTATTGAGATCATAGCACCTGTGCTAGCACACCTTATTAACTTAAGTATTACCGAAGGCATGTATCCAGAAGACCTGAAAAAAGTTATAATAAAGCCGCTTCACAAAAAGGAAGACAAAATAGCTAAAATATCCGTTATTTCAAAAATCTTTGAAAAAGTCATTTATAACTCACTACACCAATATTTTACTAAATTTAACATTTTATGCAAAGAACAAAATGGTTTCCGAAAAAATAAGACAATTAACATGGCTATATTTGATTTTTTAAATAATGTTATGTCTGCAGTTGACCAAAAGACTCCCATCTGCGCTATTTACACAGACATGACTAAAGCCTTTGACTATGTGGATCACAACATACTATTAGATAAATTACGCAGTTATGGCATCAGAGGTAACATTTTAAGATTACTGGAATCATATCTATGCAACAGATTGCAATGTTCTGAAATCACAAGAGTGTGCTCAAAGACAAAAGTAGAACGAACATATCTGTCCAAATTCAGGACTATAAAATATGGAGTGCCGCAAGGAAGCGTGGTTGGGCCACCACTATTTCTCATTTACATTAATGATTTGCCACAAGTGACACAACAACAAATGATTTTGTTTGCAGATGATAGTACTGCCATAGTAAAATGCAAAAATTTAAATTCCTATCTATTTGAAATTAACAATACACTAACTGACATTATTAATTGGCGCAATATGAATAATTTATTAATTAACCTTAAGAAAACTAAAATAATGCATTTTCACCAAAAAACAAATATACCGAAAATATGTGTTAACTATGACGATAACGAAATAGAAGAGGTAAAAGTAACTGTGTTTTTAGGTATTCATATTGACAACCATCTTAATTGGAAGGCACATATAGAACAATTATGTAAAAAAAATAATAAATCTGCCTACGCACTCTTTCAACTATCGAAAAAAGTAAACAGAGATGCGTTACTGGTTGCCTATCACGGTCTAGTAGCTTCGATTCTACGATTCGGAATTATATTTTGGGGCAATTCTTCAGATAAATTACTAATATTTAGGGCACAAAAAAGATGTATAAGAGCCATGTGTGGTCTGAAAACAGATGATAGCTGTGCACCTTACTTTAAATCCTTAAAAATACTTACATTGCCGGCGTTATACATATTAGAAATTAGTATTTTCGTCAAAACAAATCCAAACCTTTTCGAAAAAATATCTACTGTACGAGATGTTCCAATTCGTAGTCAATACAAAAATGCCTTGTGATTACACAAATGTAAAACTGCTTTAATAAAAAAGAGTGTTCTGGGTATGGCCCCACGTATTTATAATAAAATTCCAGATGCCATAAAAAAATTAGATTTAATACATTTCAAGAAAAAAATTAAATTATTACTTGTTGATAAATGTTATTATACTGTTGACGAATACTTAGATGATAAATTAATTTAACATGACATCACCATATTGATATAATATTCATTTATTCTTTTTCAATTAGTAACTACTCTAAGTTTGACATAAATATTTGACACTAAACGTACCAATTTTTTTTAATTTGACATTGTTTTATTGAATTTGACTAATTTGTACTAAATCAAATTTGTACACCATAATTATTTGTACGCCTCCTGGCATAACATAGCGCTCTGTTTCATGTAAGCTAAGATCTGTATTTATAAACACCTATGTTAACAAATAAATGATGATAATGATTAATTCAGATATCGTCGATATTGGTTTAATTCAGACGATATTATCGTATGATAATATCGTCTGAATTAAACCAATATCTAAGTCTGATCTAGCAAAACAAATTTGTAGGCTGGCAGTAATCTCAAACCCGTAATGTTATATTTCTTTTCAGTAAAGTATTGTAAAGTGCATTATTGCAGTATATTGTTTAAGGTACAATGGGGTTGACGTATCCTTGTGGATAAAAAAAACCCAAACTAATAAAAAAGATTAAAAAAAAAGGTTTTGGTCCCACTGGGTGACCACGTTAATTGCAGCGTCAGTGGCGTTCATTACTAGCATTTGAATCGAAACCACTTTTGTACCTACTTGGTAATATTTTCGGATACCGCTTTCGCTCATACCTCGCGTCCTCCACGTGCGCGTGGGTTCAAACACTCGCGCTCTATCCGAATGAACCGTATCATTGTGAATTGACTATAATAGCTCTTAATAAGGACGTCACTTTCGCTTTTAATTGATGTGTGTGCCAAGTGATGGACTTTCGACTATAATTGAGTAGGTTATCGTAACACTTGGTAACAGCTTTGGCTCTATTTGATAGTGATTACGTAATTAATACATAATGTAATGACCGCGTATAATTGATTTATTTTGAACTTTAATTAGAAATAATCAAAAAAACATGTGCATGCGAGATTAAAACAATTAATGTAAATAAATAATTATAGTGTAGTACCTATAACACACTATAATTATAGAATGGTTTCTTTCTATTAACCATAAACATTGTAGGTACCAATAATGTACTCTAACAAGTAAAATTTCACAATTTAAAAAACCCCCGACGCATTTATCTTGCGAAAACACCCCGATTCAAACAGTAAAATACCCATATCTTTTGAACGGCTGAACTGATTTTATTCAAACATAGCTAAGAACACTCTCGACAAAATTACCTTTCAAACAAAAAAAAACTAAATTGAAATCGGCTCATGCGTTTAGGCGCTATGATGCCACAGACAGACACACAGATACACAGATACACAGCAACACACGTGAAACTTATAACACCCCTTCTTTTTCCGGCGGGGGTTAAAAAGATGATTCACTGTCAATTATATATAATAATAAATTTTAATGTCAGACCAGAGTCCATAGTAAAATTACACGTTACACACACAAAAAAAAACAATTACATTCACGAACACATACAATTGCGAAAGTACACATTTTTTTTTTACATATTTAAAAGACGCTCTGAGTCGTAATCTAGTGCCACATCAATGGGCTGTCTTGTCTGTCGGCCGCAATAGCTGCAAGGCTGTAGGAGCTATCACGCATTTGTCGCATCAGATATGCTATTCGAGCATAATGGCGTAATAGTCTGGCACGCATGACACTGCGAACATTCCCGATGAACTGCACAAATGCACTGCAGAAGCGCGGTGGCCCCAACATTACCTTGAAAGCGTTGTTGTATTGGACTCTCAGAGTATTGTAAAAAAAAAACCTCCTAATACCTAATGTATCGATCTACCTAGCCTTTAATCAACTATATTGGGTTCGGCTTTCAATCTTACCATCTAGCGACTGCCCACACTTTGAACCAAAGATCTGACCTCCACAACTTAGTAACTGGATAACGCGATACCGTTTGGTAAGACTTGTGAACCACTGTTGACTGATGGTGGAATACCCTGATAAAATGCAAATATTCGATCTAAACTTTAACGGTCACAAATAATAATACTTAGTGGTCTATGGTAAAAACGAGATGAAATAACCACAGTTTAACCATTTACCCGGTAAGCCTCAAACCACAGCAAAAAATGCCACAGAGATATCGCTGGCGGAGCATGGATGTCAAGGCTCAAGGCGAACAAACGAGGCTCTATACACTATCAGCCAGTGAACACGAAGAGATGAGAGATTGGGACATTTTTGTGGATGTTCATCAATGTGAATCATCGCTTTGTGTTTTTGTACAAGTATGTTAGTCACGGTTTTCTGGCTTATAGGGTTGACCACATGACAAAGGGTTTGACTCCATGAAAGAGGATGACAAAATCTCTTTAAATAATTTAGGTATTGCCGGAAATTATTGGCCGTTTTCATTGGTGAAGATACTCCACCTACCTTATTATTTACAGAGTATTTGTCATACTCTTTCGTGGGGTCAAACCCTTAGCCTTGCCGAATTCACTTACGCAATTAGGCTGCTGAACTCAGTCTTTCAATGTTGAGGCAAAGATATTTATGAGCAGTTTTAATTGGTAACTAAGGTACCAAAGCAAGTAATGGGTTTGTTTCACACTTTCGGTGCCGGCGACACATATTATATGGTGCTCTTCGCGAAATATATGACAGGCAGCAGTGACTTCATGAAAATAGAGGTGAGAATTGAAAGTGTTAATGGGTCAGGACCAAATTTTTGACGTAATTGCACAACGGAAATCACAATGTGTCAAACTGGAATATGAATGTTCGATAATAAATCGCACAATGGAATGAAAATTATTCACGACAGAACCTGCAAGTTGCAACAATTCACAAATTAAAAAAAAACAGCGGCAAAAATATTGTTAGGTAGTCAAGCAAGGACATGCGTATTTTACATAGCGTAAAAAAACACCGAGCTTGTTATTATATTTTATTTGGAGAAAATAAGCTTCAAGTTTAGTTGTTTAATGAAAGATACTGTTTACAATATATAAAGATAATTATTATTAGCAAATATCCAAAATTATTTTAAGGCATGTAAAGTTTGCAATATTTTGTCACTTATGAGTCGGAATCCACAGTGTCTGTATCCGGCAAAAAATTGGACCTGTCCCTGATATACCCTTTCATTATTTTTTCATCCAATGAAGACGTATAATATATTATACCTACTTCTGTTTATTGATTCAACTTTAGCATATTGACCTATTAAACTCTAGTACGTAAAACAAGGCCATTTCATGATAAAATCAATCAATCAATTAAACTTAATACAATTACAAAAATTGAATAATAACAATAATAACTCAATGCTTTTAACCTAGAACTTGCCAATAAATCAAAGGCTCTAAAACAAAGATGCATCACATGCCGCAGTACGAAAAATAATTAATTTGACTAATTATCATATTCGTGATTTATTATCTGTTACATAATCAGGTTAACAATAATACAATAGATGGATATCTCTCGGCTAGATTGCTAAATAAATTGTGCAATTACTCGAGCGAAATCGAGCGGATATAATAAGTGGCTAAATACTTGAATTTTTAAATAGATGACCTAGGTACAGTTTGGAACGGTACTGTCATCTTTTTTGTTATGGATATCCGTACTTTTTAGATTGAAAAAGGAAAACAATGTTTGGTTAAACATATATCGTTTTTGATTAAACCAATTAAGGTATCTTTATTTACATACATACAAATACACTTAAATAAAAAACGACTTACTAACTAAGCCTAAAAATAATGTAATCTAAAATATGGCGTATTGTCCACAGGTATTGTGCCCAAAAGGCTGGCAGCATTACCACGTTGCATGGCAATGATTATTCTCTGACCACTGACTAAGGTAAAAGCCAGCCCTTGGGTCACGCGAAGTGCCAACTACGTGTTTGGAAAGATCTTTAAAAAAAGCTTAGTAGTGTATTTATTTGTAGTATTTAGGTTCTGGTCGGTAGCAATTATAAACGATTAGCCGAAATATTATGATTAGATGCTTTGACGAGTGTAAGTCAACATTGTTTACAGGCAGTCTTAACTCAGCCTGTAGGCAAAATAACAAAAGAAAACACGAAAGAACATTTTCCGTTGACCATGATTTATTAGGTCATATATAAGTATATTATTTTAAATTAAATAACTAAGACTACTAACATATACACTTTAACCAAAAACTACTCACTAACTAAACCTTGTACCGCGTTGTATGGCAATGCTTATTCTCTGACCAAGGGAATAGCCAGCCTTTGGGTCACGCTAAGTCAACTAGGTGTTTGAAAAGATCTTTAAAACAAAGCGTGAGCACTCGGAACCCACGGACGAAGAGTTTCAACCCCAAACGGCTCGAAAATATAACTACCGATGAGGTTATTATATTTCCGCCGCTTGAGGTTCTCTGCAGCCGCAGCGGCAGCGCCAGCACAGCACAACACATTTTAAATCTTGATATTCGGTACCTAATATAAAAGTTAGGTACCGAATATCAAGATTAAAAATCATTATCACTATTTTCAATCAATCATCAAGTTACATACCTTGTTTTGTTTATGAATGAAACAACAACTTGTGTGCGAGTAATCTTCGCGTGTCCTGTCACTATTCATTATTCCATGCCAGTGGATTCAATTGAGGCAAACGCCACGATATACTCCGAATGATCTACTATACCTAGATACAAATTACTCATGTACGTGACTTTGAACTACATGTAAGTATTTGTATGAATGCCCTAATAAGACCTCTAGATGGGGCAGAGGGCAGCCAAAGTAGTCCTCCATCGCGAACGGTCTTGATCTTCACGCTACACTTCGCTCCACGTAAATCCGATCTTCACATCTACCAACAATGTGCGACACCAGGTTTAGTCATTGTCTTTTTCGGAAAACATGTGTGAGTATTTTAGACTCATTGCCAAGGAAAACAAGCCAATGTAGTCATTCTTTCTTTTGAAAAATATGAGTGGGTGTTGAAGAGTCATTGTCAAGCAAAAGTAGTCAATGTGAACTTTTGGATTCATTGTCAAGGATAACTCAGTAGGGAAATACTGAAACCACAAAATGTAATGCCGACCGGTAAATCCTTAAAACCAGATTTTATGTTTAGAATGTTGTGCATAAATATAAGAGCATGTAGACAGTGCAGGGGGGTGACCACAAGCTCTTAGAGTAAGGTTATTTTGAGTGTGTGTAAGGGACAGATGTATACGACGTGTATACATCTGTCACTTACTCGATCTCAAAATAACCTTACTCTAAGAGCTTGTGGTCACCCCCCTGATGACATCATTCATAATCGTTCTCTTGCCGATTATTTCAATGCATTTAGGTTCGGCGCAATCTTCTTCGTCCATACTATTCTGTTAATTGTCATCTCAGCAGCCTAATTGCGTAAGTGAGTTCGGCAGAGCAAAAGGAACAACTGCATGAAAAAGTATGACACATTTCCTTTAAATATTTTCGGTATTGCTTAAATAATTTAGGAAGGGTACGTCCTCCACCCTATGAGTTGAATTCATATATCCTCTCCATGACCTATCTCCTTTCTAATGTGTATTACGCAATACGAAAGTCATTATTTTAAATATGTCATCAACCTTACCTATACGTGTTCATTGCCTTACGTAATTAGGCTGCAGAAGTTATCTCCTGATGTATTGACCAATAAAAAGATAAAAGTAAAAAGGTGATTGATGATATGAATATTTAGAAATAACTTCCTTCAAATCTTTGTTAGCATCTTTGCCGTTTGCTTACACATTAATAAGTGCTTATAATACTCAAGTACCTTTAATTACCATCGATATTAACCAACTATTCACTAACACATCACGCACAATGTTAATCATCATCAAACGCGCATAATTTCCATCAGAACAATATGCACTTATCATCTGCCGAATACGGAAGTATTGAGACCTGAGTCTTCTCACAACAAAGAGTAAAACTGAATACTACAATAAACATATAATCACTGATGCGAAGCTTTCTTTGTTAAGTGACTTATAGGTTTATTAAATAAGGAAGGGTAGAGACCAGAGACAATGTGTCGTTCTGTCGTACGCATACGTAAATGCTTTGTCATCATTACCAGTAATTGCATGCTAATTTCGCGATTTGTTCGCAATGAAAAGGGATTTTCTATCAATGTGCCGAAGACGTGCTGAATAACTTAGTTCAAGAAGGAAATGTGTTGTATTGACATCGTTTAGTGGCGATTAAATAGATGCTTTATTGCAGAAGACAGAGGCGTCATTGTTGTATGAGGTGATTAATTAGAGATAAGAACTAACAAATAAGAACCAATAGTTTATTAGCACTTCCTGCTGCATGCTGGTACTATGGCCATCGGAAGCTATAAAAGTGATCGTCCTGATTGGTGTTATCGATTAAGGAACTCGTGTTTATTGAGTTACTGAAACATGTTTTCAGATGTGCAATAATATTTGAAGAACACTAAGTATGCAAGTGTGCTTTTAGACGAGGCAGTAAGTATTCGTATTTAAAGCATTGTATAGCTACAGGAATACGGTCTTGGAATATTGTACCTACTTAAATTTTAGTAAATGCTTTCGCAGATTTGCACTAAGCAGCAAGAAAATTAGCCGTTAACACAAACGCTTCATTATGTCTATCGAGGCTGCCTCTAATAATGTCAAAAACCGTTTGAGACCAACTATAATAAGGTTACAGTTTATGAAAAGCTACAAATCGCGTAATTAATTCGTAGTGATCAATAATCTTATCCTCAATACTAGCTGTCCCACGCGGCTTCGCTCCCATCCACCGCTACCCATCTACCCTACCTACCCTACATACATGATTGTTGCGTAACTGTAACCGTTTACGCAGCGCACGCAACGGAATCTCTGAAAAATAATAAATTTCCCCGTTTTTGGAACATTTTTCATTGATGCTCCGATTGCTTCCTATTGGTCGTAGCGTGATGTTATATAGCCTATAACCTTCCTCAATAAATGGACTACCCAACACAAAATATTTTTTTCAATTCCAAACAGGAGTTCCTGAGGTTAGCGCGTTCAAACAAACAAACTCTTCAGCTAATAATATTAGTATAGATTTGGCGACGTATGTTACGTTTTCCTTAAGCTATAGCAGTAACGCCGTCGCCAAATGTTGGGCCAGGCAAGGGATTTAATTGGGAAGAGTCTATTTTTAACCCCCGCCGAAAAAAAGGGGTGTTATAAGTTTCACGTGTGTTGCTGGGTATCTGTGTATCTGTGTGTCTGTCTGTGGCATCATAGCGCCTAAACGGGTGAACTGATATTGATTTAGTTTTTTTTTGTTTGAAAGGTGAATTTGGCGAGAGTGTTCTTAGCTTTGTTTGACTAAAATCGGTTAAGCCGTTCAAAAGTTATGGGCGTTTTACTGTTTGAATCGGGGTGTTTTCGCAAGAAAAATGTGTCGGGGGTATTTTAAATTTTGAAATTTTACTTGTTGTCATCAGCACATTAAGAAACGATTATGGCACCTGCGATTACTACGAATAACTTCTGCTATAAACATAAATATAATAAGAGTACTTTTTTTATTAGATGAGGGAAAATGGTAATATTTCTCAAAACGTTTTCCTCGTAAAGCCTGTACATACCAACTATCACTTTTAACACAGTAAACAGAATTTGCTTGAGATTCTGTTTATTTTTTGTACTTTAATATGCAAATTTCTGACTAAACGATGCGTAGTGTATTACAGTATTGAATTAACTGACATAACTGGCTGCCTCTGAAGATTTCATTTACGTTTTCAATTCATTCTTAGAACAATAAAACAATAGCCCTTTTGTGATTATAATAGAAATTGATGCAATATCCATAACAACTGATTGTTATTCAATACAACACGAGGATATCATGAATAAGTAGATATTTATTTGGTAATAGATTTTTGAAATTGTAGAATATTAAATTATACATGTCCATTATCAGTCTATTATAGGTGTCCAGTTCTATAAATCGGTATCATCATATTTTTCCATTGTCAAATACTGTTTAGTTTTTTTTTGGTACGTATCCAAAAAAAACACATTATCTGTAATATTTATAAGCTTTGGTTAGGGATATTTTGTCCAAAGTTATTTTTTTATATATTTTTTCTTTTAGGCATGGAATATTCCCACTCACTGAAAAGATATTCAACAAAAAACAGTAAATAATTTCTCTCTATTAATAATCTTTATTAATATCACCATTACTGACTTATAGCTTGGTAGTTTACTAAAACAAATCGATTTATTTTCCTCAACCTTTGTATGTTATGAAAAACTAAACAAACAAAAAGATAAATACTATAATTAGCGATGGATTCATATAGAAACTTCTAAACCACAATATTGATTAAATACAAAACCCTAAATAGATATATCTACATAATAAGCCAAGAGGTTAATGGATTCCAAGGTTAAACCGCACGTTTTATAGAAACGGAAAATCCCATGTTTTGTCCTAATATATCAATTTCAAAAAACATCGACTAAGCTGATAAAAAAGTGTACCTAAATCAATATTACTTGATCTTATACGAAAAAGTAAAATAAAAGAACCTGTGCTTTGTTCACAGAATAACAAAATACTCGTAAGTTAATAAGATTAAAGACACATTGCCCTACTACAACATCTAGCTTATTAATCGTTGGGGCCTCATTTATAAAAACACAGTTAATTTAATTTAGTTTAAGCACTAATTAGTAGGTATTCAGGAAAGGAAAATCTCTTGATCGGAACGCACAACGCTGCGGTATGCGGCTCCAGAACCATGCTAGGCGTTTTCGTACGATTTATTATGTGTACGCTTCGCATACAGCAGCGTTGTGCTTCGGATCAAGAGACCAACACGCCTATTTATAAAAACTTTTGAACCATAAGTGATAAATTGTTTAGCAGATTTGACATTAAAATTTACCATGGAGAATTTGAATTTAGACATTATAAACTACAACTCATTGTTTTTTTTTTTTAACTTAGGCCACACAGCTTTAGCCACAACCTCCTTCAAGTACTCCATGGCCACTATCAAAATTAAAAATAAACAATTCCATGAGATTAGAACAAAAACCATTGCTATCTGACGGCGGCCTTCTTTGTACTGCGGAAGAGTTCAGAGGCCGCCTCTCGAGTGCGGCGAGATGAACGAGACTGATGACACAAGAAACTTAAATTGTTTCTTACTAAATAGTACTGCATGACGAATTGGCTATTAGCAGGTCCAGTTTGTTTGGTGGATTTTAGTGCGGCCTTCGGGTGTATTGAAACAGCATCTACTAGTGGAAATGCTTACGGAGAAAATCCTGTAATGTTTAAAAAAAACTTCGTTGATTTTAGCAATTCTCATAGGTTAATTATTTGTCATTAATATTTAGTTCGAGCTACCTAGTATGTCTCTTGTTAATGGCAGAGCCAGAGGCTTACGTATCAGTTGAAGTTACAATGACATTGGCATTGACATGTGCGTTCCGTTTCTAATACAAACCTATACATTGGGATTAGAAAGCTTTAAGATGCAAGATGCAGTGGTGGCCCTGACTTACGTATCGTAGGTCGTGGATTCGAACCCAGGCAGGCGCTTTACTTTATGCAAATTATTTCATCACCACTGCTCTAAAAACGGTGAAGAAAATATCGTGAGGAAAGCGGCATGTCCTAGAACCAAAAAATCGAAGGTGTGTGACATCCACAAACCCAAACTGGGGCCGCGTGGTAAGGCCCATTCCCTCTCTCCCTAAGAGGAGGCTTGTGTCCCAGCAGTGAGAACATTAATAAGCTGATGATGATAATTATGAAGATGTTTAATTTTGATGATTGGTAATTTTTTTTAACACGGCTTGAATTATTTTGTTGTTTACCAGCTAATGCTAAGTCCGTTCAGACAATTAGACGTGGAAATACTTTCGCATTTCTAACATTAGTATGGATTAGCCAATCAATACTTGTTTCGGATTGAAGAAGAAGTGAGGTCTTGTAATACGAAGATAATGATTAATTAGTAAAACCGGTTCGTGGCACTATTATATCGTGTAGGTAATGTTGATTAGAAAATGACGTAAATGACGAAAATAAAGATGATAACTCAATTAATTTAGTCAAGTGGCCATGCGCTTTTAGACGAAAAACACAAACTGCTTGTTAATAGTCTAATTGATATAAACAATTTGACTTTTCTTTTTTATTTTTGTTTAGATGACTTTAACTTGTTCATATTTTTAGAAGTATCATAATCATATCTCGTTAGAGCGAGTCATAGACCATAACTTTGTTTTTTTTTTAATCTGAACTTCTTACATAACAACAATAACATTAAATCAAAGCACGTAAATGAGTTATTGACCATAAAACGTGATATAAAAGGCCATAAAATAAAAATTTTGAGCCACGTGATCAACTGCCAAATCTCGCCGTGGAAAAGACATCAACGCGCTGAACTGAATTTTTACCAGACTATTAATGTTCCGCGTATTTTTTTCATTTGAAATCTTATAAAAGATTGCTTTTACGATTTGTATTTCTGAGTATCACAAACCTTTTATGTTTTGAAGGATATCTTCTTGTTAACAAAACTTTGCATAATACAAAATGCATTTCCTGTAATATTATAAAGAGGTAAAATTGTTCATTTGAATGTTTGGTTGTAGGGAATTATCTATGGAAATACTGAGTTGATTATGAAAATTCTGATACAGAAAAATGCTCTAAAAAGCTACACCAGCGCCAAAGGTGGTTTTATAAATCAGAAGAGCAAAATTCTTGTAACCACGAGAACTAAGCTACGGAAATAAACCAGTCAAAATCATTAGTAATGTTTTAGGTTAAAACTGATCCACCATTGCATCAATCTACACAGGCCCATACGACCACCTCAAATCACCATAAACCGACCCACCAATAAAATAACATAGGAAATCAGTGAACACCATTGTGTGGTGTTACATAACATAACAATAACATCGCTCATACAATTCATACACATCAATCATACAACGCATAAAGGTGTTCAGTGCAATTGTATGCAATGGTATTACCATAACGCTATGTCATGTGGTGGGTTGAGAGATGGATGACAGTTTTTTTTTTTTTGATATTTTTTTATCTGATGAAACGAATTTTTATGTCAGTGTCATTGCGCTGTAAATGTGTCAGTCAGCGGCGAAATATATGCAAAATCTTGATATAAGATCTCTTTGTAATACCCGATGGTTGAATTTGCAGAATGCATTCACCTGAGTCATCATGCAGGTTTAGAAGTGCCGATTTATTTTTTTATTATTATTGACTAGCTGTTCCCCGCGGTTTCGCTCCCGTGGACCACCCCACAAGACCCGCGATAAAAAATAACCTATTTCACTCAGGAATAATGTAGCTTTCTATTGGTGAAAGAATTTTTGAAATAGGTCCAGTAGTTTCGGAGCCTATTCGGTACGAACAAACAAACAAAAAAATCTTTCCTCTTTATAATATTGGTATAGATAGGCTTGCGCTTGACCACTATCTCACATGATGGTAAGTGATTATGTGGTCGACGATGTAGCACGCTTACCTAGAAGAAACCTTGACTTAAAAACTCCTAGGCTGTAGCTATCAGGAAATACAGACTCTGGCAGGGAGTTCCACTCCTTAAATATTGCGATATGACTTATTAGTATACAAAAGCTGTCAGTAAGATAAAGTTACCTTAATATTGGAGTATAAATCCTTATAGCAGTTGTAAATTAAGTCATAGTGAATCGATTCCACTGGCTGTTATAAAATAAGATCCAAACGAAAGAGTACTGCTTCTTTCGGAAACTTAAATGAATACTCGTACAAGACCATATGGTATATAAATACTATTAGAGCTTGTAAGAAACATGTTGATGAAATGATAGTTGTGAGCAAAATTGTTACGTGCATTCATTTTTTTAATATAAGGTAGCGTTGTCTGTGAGCTGTCTAACTAAAGCTAGATGATAACATTACAAAACAAGCAAGACAAATTAAATAGAGTTGGTACTTGTTAAGTTAACGCTAGTACACAATTAATTGATGTTAAAAAATATTTTATTATGAAAAACTGAACAACATCCACATTTCTGCAATTAAATTCTATGGGCACGCTATCAAGAATTAAAATTTTAAACAAAAAATATAAATTTTTCAATAATTATAGGTAGGAATAGGAATAGAATTTAAAATAGGTTACTTCTAGGCAAGCGTGCTTCACCGTCGACCACATCATCGCTTACCATCAGGTGAAATAGTGGTCATAGTGGTGGTGGAGTGAATAGTGGTGGTGGTGGTGGTTTAGTCTAAGTTTTTTTATTTTTTATGTTGTGTGCTATGGCTTGTGTCAAATAAATGTGTTTTCTTTCTTTTCTTTCTTTCTTTAAGCGCAAGCCTACTTAAAAAAAAAGACTTCCAATAGCATTCGAGTCATTATTGTGAGTAAAAGAAATCGCAAACGATGCTCAGTATTCAAAGAGCGCTTAAAGTTTCGCTGTTTCGCATAATTATACGCAATATGGAACATTAAGATCCGCACATATTATTATAGGTACACGATTATTATTTCACGCACTTTTGCTTTTTCTTTTGTGTCTCGTTGTGTGACGAAATCATTTGCTTCATCTTAAGAGGGCCTAAACAAAGAGGCATTCTACAAGCGTTAATGATTTCCAAAATCTAAAAGAATAGTATTTGTACTCACCAGTTGGCGCAAATGGCGATTAAGGGCCTTAAATATAGAAGTTAAACGTTTTTATTACGCACACATAAGCAACGTTTGAATTAAAATCATTTCCAATGCCATAGAAGTGTTATTAAATGAAAAATCGAGTATGCAACAGTTTTGCGCAGCTTTTTTTTTTCGAAAAAGGAGGAAAAATTTCGGAAACATAAAACTCTATTACAGCAGTGCTTGGTAAAACCCGTACCTATCTTAATCTGCTATTTGGAAAATATTCACAACAATAAAAAAGTAGTAAACAAACTCGCATTAAAAAATATGAAATTTGACATTTCCAAGATCTCACTGTTGTCACAAATGTTGGTTATTGTTGCGACAAATCGCAACATTTATGACAACAGCGTTATCGCTGATATAATATTTTACTTCGTCTAGAACCCACATCTGGCGCACTTCTACAGAAATATTCAGTTGAAATTGCAATGTAAATGCAAAAGCATTAAAATAGAATTAATTCAGAGGTGATGGTTATTAATGCAACAGCGTGACAATTACATCGTGTCATGGAGGTGCTTGCCAGGACATTATACAATTGTCAAAGTTAATTTATATCGTGATTAAGGGCATTTAATCTTGGAACTAAACTTTAAAATATTTTTTTCTGTTATACTGATCGATTATCTTGCAACATTCTTGGGGCAGTACCTACACATCACTATAAATATTTACAATATCTTAAATCATTTTATTTATTACTTGATAATTTTACCATCGATACTATGAAATAAAACATCTAACAATACCAAAGTAAGTTTAGCACATAATTACATGAGCAAAGGAAATGTAACAAAATCCTACAGAACGCAGAAGTTTGCTATGTTCCTGATACTATAAACTTCAGGTCTTTGAGTCAAGAACGAATGAGTTTCTTCTAGGCAAACGTACTCGATCGTCGGCTATATCATCGCTTCCCATCAAGTGAGATAGTAGTCAAACGCGAACCTATCAAGATTGAAAAGAGTATGTTAAGATTGTTTGGCCATGTTGAGAGGATAAATGAAAGGCGACTAACGAAAGGTATTTACAAGGCAGACTTGAATGGAAACGCCATGAGGGGACGCCCTAGAAAGACGTACATAGACCTTATTGGTGATGTTCTGCAGAAAGGCCAGGTGCGCAGTATTTATAACCGGCGTGTGTGTATGACTAGATGAATGTGAGTGAAACAAAAGAGGTATGTAAAGATAGTAGCAGGTGGCGTTCTGTAGTTTCTGCCTACCCCCATTGTATAAAGGCCTGTATGTATGATATATTAGTTTAATGGCGGGTGGCAATAATAGTAAAACTGTTCTGAAATTAGTTCTACTTTAAATCTACGTCAGAAATACAATTCGCGTGTCGTTCTGTAATCTCACAAATAACATGTAACACATGACATAATAATCATAACTGTATTGTTAACTGTTTGTTATTCAATCGTTGCGTTATCCTATTAACTTTTATTTTAACTGGTATTTATAGTCTATTATTATTAAGTTTAGAGCAGCTATATTAGTTAAGTAATTAAGATTCAATTAACTTTTTATCGGGCTTAATTATGCATTTTATATTAAACAATTATAAATGAATCAAATTACATGCAGTTGTGCAATAAATTCATGACAACACAAAAGAGAGGATGATATAAACTGCTAACATCATGGACGACAGTGTTCACAACTATATGAACAAATGCGGTCTATCTACTGATGATGCTTATCAGCGGAACAATTGGCGCCTCAGCCGAGTAACGCGAAGTGGCGAGATGTAAGAAAAAGAAGACAGTTGTGTAAAAATTAAAACAATCAGAAAGGATCACTTGAGAAGCTGGAGGCTATGGACCGTACGAAGTATAAGTAATATCATATGTACTTCGTCGTAATCGTTATTAATAATCATAACCCATGTTGGAGGGTCCATACCCTCCATCCGAAAGGAAAGAAACTAGAAAGGAGAACAAAATCTGATAAAACGTGTCTTGAACCTTACCAATTGCACGCAGTCGTTCTTCCTTTCTAGAACTTATACAAGCAGTATATAACTCTCCTTCGGAGTTCCGATGCAGTTAAATAAAAACGTCGATGGTCCATCAACGCAGACCATCGGATATACGTCGGAAACTGAACCGAAGCAGACTCCAACAACAAAGGCGTTAATTCCGCCATTGTCTGAATCCGTCCACGCGCACATTTCTTATATAATTACTTATTTTTCCCAAGCAGAAACATGATATGCCATTGAAATTAAACTTGAAAGATTTTATTACAGAATCCTTCGTTACGTAAAAGTATTATTATACATTGCGTGATTGTTAATTTTTGTATAATATCTGACATCGGAGAAGGAAATCATCGTGAGGACACCTGAACCTTAATTGCGTAAGTTTAATGAGTGGCGCAGGTATGATTTGCTTGCATTCATTGCTTCATATGTTCAAAAATCCATCTGCTCGACAGCGTAAGACGAGTGTTGAGTTATCAAAATGAAAAAGAGCGCGCGTGCTTCGTGCTGTCCAAACAGTATGGCAAATAGGGCAGATTAATATTTGTTTATATATTTCTTTCTTTCTTACCTTCTTTCTTTCTTTTTCCTTCTTTCTTTCTTTTTCCTTCTTTCTTTCCTTCTTTCTTTCTTTCATATGTTAGAAATCCCCAAACCGCCTTGAGGAAGCGTGCTGATTAATGCTCGTGCTCTCTGTATGAGAAGAGACCTTTGCTTTGCAGTGGGACGATAACATTCTGGTATTATTATTATTATTGAACACACAACTATCTTGTCCTCTTGATGTATGTTCTAAGCAACTATGCACCGCAGAAACGTCTTTCTCAGTATTATTCAACAAATTGAAAGATACATCTTTGAAGAAAAAACCAGTAACTAAAGACAAAGTTATGCAGTTAACAGACTATCAATCTGCAGCTATTTCTCAATTTGTAGTGAATTGCAATAGACATTCCGCGGGTATAAACTGTAAGTATTATATTATTTGTTATATTAGTATTGTATAACTTGTATAAGACGAGTCGGTGCGTTATGTCGGCGTCTGCGGTCGCGACCTCACAGGCTTCCTACATTTCAGCATCGTCAGCTGTTTCAGACGTTAAGAGAAGATAAATGTGAAGTCTTATATGGATTTGTGAAGTAATGGAGGATTTATAAAGTGTTTGTGTTGTATTTTTTACAATGATGATCTTATTATTTAGTTAAGAAGCACAAGATGACTGAGCATCATTATCCTCTACCCTTAACCCAAATAGAGGACGGCGGCTCCTGTTCTTCCAAGAAGAAATGATCACTAATTCGATATGTATCTTTGTTCATTCACCTAACCACATAGGTACCTCCTTGATCTGTTTATTACCTCTGTGGTCATTGAGTTGGCAGAATTATTAGAAACCTATGTAGACAGTCACGTCACTTCACCTTATAACAAAGACAGCAAATTGTAAAGGGTTTTTTCATTCACATCAAACTACTCACAGATCGACTCAAACTTAATAGCATCTGTGAAATTCACTACTCGCTGCGTAACAACCCAAACCTCACCCCTGCTATCACACGAAATTGCTACGGACCAGTGTTTCGTGGTGTGTTCCGAACTGCTATTATATTAGATTTTACCTACAATAAGCTCTTAGCACAGAATCAAAATCAATTTTTTTATTTCATATAGGCCTACATGGGCACTTATAAAACGTCGACAATGTGCACAGTTCGGGTTGGTCGTTTCCTATGGAGAAGAACCGGCAAGAAACTCCATGGTTACTCTTTTAAAAAAATGGTTTGGTTTTACAATATTTCCTTGTTACAGCATTAGTACTTAGATATGTGGGGACAACGTAGGCCCGACAATAAGTCGTAAGAAAACAAAAAAAAAAAAGATTACATATTATTTAAACAAAAGAAAATAAAACGAGTTAAAAAGTTAACAAGCATCTAGAAGGCCTACAATGTTCACACATTTACAAAATAATCGGTAAAGGAATCTATACAAAAGTAAAATAAAAAAAAGACTAAATCTAACATGTGGCACAAATATTGTTATCAGTGCTGTAACTATTCTTAACAGAATAAATAATAGTACAGCTTTCAGTATGTTTTGAGAAACATGAAAGCTATTATCGTTGACATCATTAGTTTGGGTCTAGAAACTAGATATTTGCGTAAAATAACACTTTAGTTCAGTCAATATGATGAACACTGAGTCAGTCAGAATCGTTTTGCTTACCAAGATTAGTGTTCCTTTGTCTAGCTAAAGATAGTGCTTAGGTAACTGATTGTCTATATCATCTGAGATTTAATTTGTCATAAACTTGGGAATGTAACAATACAGTTTACAATACAAGAACAACACTGAGAATGGGTAACTTATTTCCTTCCTGATTATGTAAAGAGGGTGTGGAGCAGCATTTTACTGTATGCGGTCTTACAAGAATACGAAAGCCAATTAACAAGTTTATTTATTATAACGTTCTTCACGAATACAAAGGCGGTCATAATGTCTTAGATATTTTTTTTATATAATTTACTATTACGACCATGATCTGTGCGCCCGATGGAATCCCAATGGCAAAAAGTACGAACTTGCGTACAAACTTTCAACTCATCTTTAAAGAACACTTTAATTTTTTAAATTCTTCCTTGGTGCTCATCCTCGTTAAACATATATAAAAGGAACTCTTGTGCAGGACTTCAAGCAGACCCGGTGGCTGTGGTTGTGGGTTTTCTGTCAGAGTATTTAAGACGGTACCCTGACCAAAAAATCGGCATGAGATATGAGCGTTCCTATTGGCCTAGCGGCACTGGTGGCGCATGAATTACAGTAGTGAATACGCCCAGATTTTAGAAAAAAATCTTTATAAAATCGAATTTTGGTCTTTTGAAAAAAATAATTCTACAAAAATGTTCGTTATTAAATTGTCTATCCATTAGTGTTAGTACAAAAAATAATCAATGAACACTTTACGAGGAGATGCATAATATCAATAATTATTTCTCATTTTTATGTTTTTTTGGAAGTAGATTAGTGAAATATATACAACATTAAAAAAAAAAACTAAATCTACCATTTTAGAATCAATATTATGTAGAAATTTAATGTATTTTTATTAACTGATATTTCTTTTTAAATAACGAGTAGATAGCTCCTAAAAACAGCACAAAAAACGGCTTGCGCGGCGTTTTGCTCGGGGTACCGCCTTAAGACGAATTAATGAATTTCGCTGCATGGTTGCGAGACGCACAGGACGCGTGCTAGAGGATATGTTTAGCAGTGGAAGTTTTTCGTCTCAAATGATGATGACGAATGGATTTTGCTAGGAAAATAAGAAAGAAAACATAGTGAATTAAAAGTAGTTTTAGACAGTTACTTAGACCTCATAAAAATATAAGAAACAAACAATTGTAATACCTACAGCTACAAGAAAGCCAGACTTTATCTTAATCGCCATGACCAAGGTCATTTCATAAAAACATCGTTTTCAGGGTTCCGTGCACTTCAATATAAAAACCCGACGTACGGTAGCTGCATTATCAAGAAAACTTCAAAATGATCACCTTGGCATGTCACCTATAGTTGCTAAGACAATACTAAACCTTCGCTTCGGTGACAGAGGGTCGTGGGTTCTATTAAAACGATACTTTTTGTTGCTTTGAGATTTTGAGCATTGTTAAAGAAAAGTTTTGCTCAACTCAACCCTGAAATAGATTTTTTTTGCGACTGTAACTTTCCTTTATTTTGGTAAATACCGTATAAGATAAGGAATAATTTTCTATGATTAAAATATGCTAAGTGCATTACCAGTGAGTCAAGCTCTGATTTTAGCAAAAAACCAAAAGCTGAAAAGTTAATATTTTCCAGTAGGTAAAAAAACCGGTATCGTATTTTTAGATCGATTTACGACATTTCAATGTATCTAATAACTATTTGCTGAAATACAGATTGTACGTGAAAAACATAACGTCAAATAATATGTACGGAACTTCACGCACATTCGAAAGGCGCTTTACTTTAAACATCTGCTTCTTTGAACTTTTTTATTATTTGCAGCATTTATTTGGGCAACGCTTGTATATGTTAACATAATCATTGGTCTTATGTAACAGTAGCCGTGTTGCAGGTTTAATCAGATATTGCAAGACTCAGCACTCAGTTGACTAAGTTTTGTAACCTTTATTAGGTAGCTAATGACAGTTCTGCAATGTAAGAAAAATGCACTACTTTGGTTGTGTGTACATGTTGTTATGGTGGGTACGCATAAGCAGCATTTCAACGCTCTCATTTGTTTTTACCATGTGAGTGCATTGCATGTAAGTCCAGAGCATGATATCCCCAATAGCCCATGCACCTGCACCCTGTGGGACTTGATGAACGCCACAGATCCTATTGGGCCCAAACTGGGTTAAATCACCATCGACTCGAATAGAAGAGAAGAAGAAAGGTTTCAATGCTGTGCCACAGGCCTTCTCTTGGTGGGAGGGAATAAGCCTTAATCTACCACAAGGGCCCAGTTTGGGTTGGTGGATGTTACATGTCATCGAACTTTTGGTTTCCTCACGATGTTTTTTCTTCGCCGTTTTTAGAGCTGTGATGATGAAATAATTTAAACCAAGTAAGTGCCTAGGTTCGAATCCTACCCCATTGAAGTTGGAGCCGTTACCACCTGAGCCACCACTGGTGGATATGAATGGATGGTAAGTGCAAAAGGTCGTGTACACAATGGCCCATGTTTTAACTAGCATTGATGGGCTGGAGTTGAATCGAGATGATTGTTTGTTACAATGTGTGCAATGATAAAAGTGGCCAATTTATAACTATCCAGCTTCTGTCTTGATTTATTTGAGTGGACAATTTTAATCTAGATATGAAAATCGTATCCATGTTACTTTAAAGATCTTTAACAGTATAAAGTCCATTTTTATTAACAAAAAATCTGCAACGATCCTTACATACACCTTTTGTATCGTTTACATTGGTCATACAAGCAAGTCGGTAAAAAGTACCTAGTACGCACCCATCCTTTCTGAAGAACATTACCAATAAGATCTATGTGCGTCTATTTTTAAATTCAGTCGAATATAAAGTTTCAAGAAACAGTAAGTAGGTAGTAGGGAGCGTAGACTTACAATTTTTCTTCTATGGAGCTCGCCGTCACCTTTCCGGAGTTGTGGCTCTCCGCATCAATGTCCTTCACCTGAAAAGATAAAGTATTATAAGTAAAAACATTAAAACAAAGTAGCACAGTGGTGGCGTCCTGAGACAGATTTTGTCAGCTAGACAGATTTTGTCAGCTATACAGATTTTGTCAGCTAGACAGATTTTGCCAGAACTGGAAGGTGGAAGGGCTGGAGGGAGGTTTAGGAGTGGGATAGTCCAGGTTCCAGACTAGCAAAATATAGTAAAATTAAAACAATCAGATTTCAGATTCGTGGGATTAAGATGGTTTAATAAAACCAAACTAGTACCTAAGATAGAAAATGCTTCAAAATAACGCGTGACCCCAGTTGTATTTCAAGAAAACTTCAGCTTCATAAGCATAATGATTAGTATCATACCAATTTAATGGTAATAAATATTAATCATAATTAGCAACAAATAAATTCATCCTAGCCACGTTGTTATCGATGTTAAAGTTAACAAGTTAATCGGCGATTTACTAACTTTATTATGATTGATTAAGTGTCCAATTTTCAATGCCAGGTTACGAACTTCATTGCATAAGCTGAAATTTGGATCAAGGATTTAGCCATGTCTGAACGTATACTAGTAACCAGTGGCTGTATTTTAAGGACACTAAGGGTCGACACTGTGGCAGGGAAATTAACTTACCTGATTAATAAATTGAAACTGAATTTGTTTGAATATATAGGTCTGAGATAAGCAAGAATAGAAATAATCCTAAGATCTGATAGCGTCAAACTTATACCTACCTAATTTCTAGGTCAATCTTTAAAAAAGGAAGAAAAAGTATCCCAAAACCCATAACGAATCTTTTAGTTAAAGGCGGGGAATATCTGGCAAAGCCCTGAGAATCCCCCGGATGCCAGAAGCACATGGCCGGCCTATATCCAGCAGTGGACGACTTTCGGCTGAAATGATGACCGAACTGAACCAGTACTGTCGAGAAGAAGCTGTCAATTCTTCCAAGACTCAATAACTCATACAAATAAGTTTGTACAAAATGTTGATATTACTGCACTGTGATGTAACATTACAGTGAGCGTGGATCTCAATATAATATCGGCCGGTAGTATTATTTAAGTATTAACGAAACAATGAGCCGCCATCTCTTATTGTATGTGGATAACATACGTAACATAAACAACCGTCTGCGTACACGCCGATATTTAAGTAAATATATTATATTCGGTAAAAACATTATCATTTTCGAGCGGCACAGTTATTCCAAATTATATTTATTCATTGATGGCACCATACAATTTACACGTGATACAAAACATCGTAGTGTTTCATTATCATCACCATCATTTCATCCGAAAGACGTCCACTGCTGGACATAGGCCTCGCCCAGGCGTTGCCACATTGACCGGTCCCGTGCGTCTCGCATCCTTAACATTCCCGCAACTTTAACCAGGTAATCGGTCCACCTGGTGGGAGGCCTTCCAACACATCGTCTTCCGGTTAGCGGTCGCCACTCCAGAACTTTTCGGCCCCTTCGACCATCCGTTCTGAGAGCAAATGTACCCTGCAGCCACTTAAGTTTGGCAATTATTCGGGCTATGTCGGTAACCCTTTGGTTTGTAGTGTTTGCCTCCATCAGATTACCTATACATGACTCAACTTTACCAGCACTTTAAAGATATCTCAGCGAATCATCTTCCTACTGATTGCTTTTGATCCTGTGCACCTTCCTTCGGAACAAAATTCTGATTCTGACACATGTTGTAACAATTTCTTTCTATATTCATTATTCCAGCTGTCAGTGTCCTTGTTTTAAAAAGAACCACCTCACCTTGGATAAATTAAATGTGTACTGTTAACTCCTAATTTCGAGACACCTATTTAATTATCATTAACCACATATAAGGCCACCATTGTAAAGGCCACCATCAATGTAAGAATATCATGACCTAAAAAGTAGACACATCTTATCATGTTTTGGATTTCCTTCTACCATTTCGTGTTGTAAAACAACTGCAGCATAGTATAGTATGTTAGGTAAAACGTTATCTATGCTAAGTATAAAATTGACACTTCGCATTGTAAGCGATACCAATGCGTGTAGTCGCTCAAAGTAATTTAGGGCAGTGGAATAATTTACAATGTTAAAAAAACTGGGACAATATTAAGCGCCCTGTAAACAAATAAATTTGTTTGTATTTTTTTTCGTTTTTGTCAAATTATTTGATAGTGTGCAGCTGTGTTTGATGCGTGTTTCAAACATTCTACGTGTTTGTCGTGTTTGTCGTGTTTGACGAAAACCTTAATTGATGATGTGTTTGACACACAAGTTTGAACGTGAACGGCGGTGTTTGTCAAACAAGATCTGCAGATCCAGATGTATGTCAAACCAAATGAACGGGCAGTTAAACAAATTTGTTTGATCTTTGGTTTGATCGTTTAAGCTATTGTTTGATGAAAACGTGAAGTTTTACCAAGTAATTTGTCAAAAAAATTTGATCGTTTACATGGTCTTATACTTAGAGACAAAATACTAAAAGCAAAATGATGGTAACTCATAAGTGACAGCCCCTGCCCAACCTCTCAAACAAAAATTACATACATAAATGATCATAGCTGGGAACACAAACACGATTATGGGGTAGGCAGGGGTGTGTCTATAGTAGTCAATACACCCATATTTTGCCAGTTATATGTAAGACCCACAGATATAAATCTAACTGGATGCCGCATTTTTATGTACTTCACTTGTCAAAAAACGGAATAAAAATACGATCAATGATCGTACTTTAAGCTGTTTCATTTAGCATTATTGGTACCGGACAATGCCTAATTAAGCCTTATTGAGCTACAAAAACTGTACAGAAAAAAAGTTGGCCGAGGCAATGGAAATATTTTCTTTCATTGGTAACAAAATTTGTTCTTAGATTGTGTGTGCAAAAGTGGCACGCTTGGTTTTCTTACAGATGGAGGGGCTTGCGTTATCTAGTTAGATTTATGTCTGTTGTAAGACCCATGTGAAAAGTGCCGAGTCTATATCCATCAACCGGGCACAAATCAAGACTCCGAGGAGCTACAGAGAAATCCAGATGGAGAACCCCAATAACACTTTTCTCGAACCCAAGGAAGTACGACCACTATACCAATGACCAACGAGGCCGTCAATTACTATTTTAATTCAAAGAATTATGAAAGCATCGAATACCTGAAAAAGACAAACGTACTTTCTCTGAATCTACTCTAATATATATCGAAATATTCATTTCCAGTAGAGTAAACACTAAATATAAACAGTTACAACTACAATAAAACAGTGAAACTATCATTGCAAAAGTGATCAAAACACAATTGCTCTGAATAAAGTTGCAAAAGAACTAAATATCGGTAGACAGTGTGCCAACATGGGACTGATTAATTTAACAGTTAGAAAACTAACAAATATATACAGACAAAACGACACCAATATAGATAAGTATTTATTGAAATCAGCATATATCCAGGCTGAACACGCTGTGGTTGGGACCAAAGACTCACGAGGGTGCTGCAATAGTGCGGCCATATTGACAAACTGTAAACACTCATGGTTACTGGAACGATGTAAGAAAGATACTCACCGGGACGTAGCCCTATACGATAGCAACACTAAACCGACCAAACAAAACTACACCTGGACCGAAAGTTTAGCCGGCCACATCACGACGCTAAGCTGTTAGCAAACCTCTGAAGAAGGAGTAAAGGATCGAAGAACCGAACCATTAACTCGAAAGGGGAAGTAAGATAACATATGCCATTTAATTAAAGAACGTCATGATCATATCTAAAACATAACCTAGAGATGCCTAATATCAGACCAATAAGCAACGGTATACGACTTGAACTGCCATCATAACTGTTCTTGTAAAACAAACTTCCCAGAATGTGGGTCAAGGAACTAACACATGAGTTAATGAGTCTATTTCCTCTAAACGTTGCAAACCATAACATTGTTTAAAAAAAAATCGGATGTGGATCAATTGGACGACCATCAAATTGTCTTCCTTGCCAATTACCTTAGGTTATTGTCTTCCTTACCGACTGTTTATGTATTCCTCAGTTACAATAAAATAGACGGACACGCCCTGTTCAGTACCGACTATGTTCCATTTGCTGAAGTGTTCCAGGTGCCCATTCACTTGCACCCTAGATGATCTGCTGTACAATGCCTCCGACACTGCAATAAACATGTCCATCTAGGCGCAAACACTTTGAATAAATGTACCGTCACCGTCGAAGCAAAAATAAGAAGTTACAAAAGCTAGTTTCCTAACTTTCAAATCGAACGCAGTTAAAACAATTTTCCTGACACGGGTCAGCGGTCAGGTCTTCAACTTCAATGATCACAAATTAACATCTCTTTCAACACGAATCCTAACTTCTCAGTTGATTTCAAACCAGTCGATGGTAAGTCATCAGCTGATGGTAACTTGGAAGTTACAAATCAATCAGCTGCTGATCTTCATTGAACCGTCGTGGTGCGAATTGGTTTTCGCAACGTGCCCCAGTGTTTGGAGCTTGGTCCAGTGCACAGCGAGTAACCTCATTCTAAGACAACAATAGATCTTTTTCACGATGTTTTTAGGTTCTAGGTATTGAAATACATGACTCTATAATGTTATCGCATCTACTGTTGCGTACGTTGTTCGATAATCTTGCTGATGTAAACTGGATATTTTACTCCGTTAATTATCAAAAGACTGCTTTGAGATTTTTCTTCAGCTAATTGTTTTTAACCGTAGGAATTAGTGTAATTTAGATTGGCGTGTACAGTTAACAATATGTTCAATTATTCATCACCACTCTTCTATCCAGTTTATTTGTAGTCTTTTTTATCCTTATTCATCGTCTATGTTTCTGTTAACATTTATATTTTCCTGGGTCATTATATTTCGTTCCAAGGTTCACAAGATATAACTAAAGTTATGTTGAAAACAAAAGAAAAACTTGAATGATGTGTTGAACAATTATGTTTATCATCCGGAAAGATTCGATCGTTAATCTTGTCTTTTTAATATAGGAAGTCATATAGTGCACTCATCATATTTAGTTTTATGGGTCATTAGTTCATATTATTATAACGTTTTTTTGAAGAAGTGCCGTTTTTCTGAATAATCAACACGCAAAAACCACTTAAATTAAACTACATGTTTCAAGCTTGATTTAAATCTGGCTGCTGTAGGTAAAACTAGCTCTGTTATTTGCTCACTTATTTTCAAAATGTTAAACAGAAAATTTACTTGTGAAAACTCTTTAAAGACAGATATTGATTTATTACATTAGGTACGTGATCTGCATATAGTATTGCACTAAAAATATATAAGCACCTCATAAAAAATATTTCTCGGATAAGAATAATATCTTACTCGAGTAATAACATTACTTCTAAATGTTCTCAAGGGAAAAAGTCGTGACTTTACATAAATACATGGAACTATTGTTCCACTATTCAATACAAAGTAGGTAGGAAGTTAGATAATTGGATCGAATCCGACGCCGTACAAACGCATATATCCGATCGCGTGCAGTCAATGCTTCGTCCAATGTCGTCTACACCCGCACTAGCATCACGATATGGTCTAAGAGTCAGCGACCACGTTATTTACGATATGTAAAGAATATGTCGAATGATTTACAATAAGGTTGTTTTTGTTTACGAAATTAGGTATGAAAATTCGGAAGGCTCAACACTGAAGGCATCCTCGAGACGAGCTCTGAGAAAAGTGGGTCATGCGTAGAGTTGTAAAAAAACGGTTATTTTCTGAGATGAAAAAAAAACCTTTAAAAAAAACATGAAAAATACAGTTTTTTCTGGGGTAGGTTTTTTTTTCAAGAGTACGAAAATAGAAATATGGTAAGGGCGTTTTCGCATATGAATTGATATTTTTTTTTGTTTAATAAGAAAATACTATTTGGTTTTTGTTAAATAATAAATAAATGTCTTAAAATAATTGGCAAAACCCGCTGAAGTTTACCATTTATCTACGGACGGGGATTTCCTAATTACAAAGAAAAGATGATTCTGTTTATAACAAATTAAGTATTTTCCAAGTTCATAATAATAGGTACCTAAAGATTTAAACATAATTTGACTTTAATTAAAATAAAACAACCAAATTTAGTTTCACTTTTTCTGAAAAAAAACCAAATGTAGAAAAAAAACGACAGTGCTAAGTTTTTTGTTAGAAATCGAACAATGCCACATTGGGCTTTAGTTAATTATTATAAATTCGCTGAAGTAATTCAAATGCTACATAAATCATAATTTGTGAGTTATTTAAGTATGCAGTAAAAAATGAAGCTGCTTTATACTGCAAAAAATCCATGAGACCACCACCATGAGATATATCACAGAAAAGTAGATCTATAAATTATACGATTCTAAACAAAACAAAACCACGTGTAAGTGTAGCGGTCACCGGCTCTTGGCTCATAGCATCGAGTGCTACGAGTATTATGTCATATCGTTCCACTTGCAGTGTGTTGGCCCAATTGCCGAGCTAAAGTTTTTGTCTATTTTGTGTTGCAGGCTTGCAGGTCGCTCGAATACGATTCGAAAGGTATGGCGGTGCATTCTGTACCATCTTTTCAAGTCTGTTGATGTGTTTTAGATTTTGGTTCCTATTATTGTAGTGCGTTCAGTGCTATAGGGACTTCGTTTTCAGCCTGTTTTTTTTTTTTTTTACATAATACATTAAATTTTTATTTTGTTCATATTTGGTGCTGGTCATGTTTACAACTCGTATTCTTTTAATTCAGGCCCCGTGATTTATTATCGTTTCTTTGCCGTTGCAAACCGTTATTCGAGTGTTGTCTTGGTTCAATTTCAAGACTCCCTCTTGTAGTTTTAATGAAGTCTTTGTCCTTCGAACGTTTAGATCTACTCCATGGTCTAGAGTTGCCAATAGAAAACATGTAAAATTAAATATAGTCTTTGTAATGAAGTAAGAAATATTACACTGTCACTTACTTATCTCAATCAGCAAAAAGCAAATTCCAGCCCAATCACCACTTATCCCAAGGTGTCAGACAGCACTCAAAAACCCTGCGTTTACCTCATATTACGAAACAATGTGGGATCGAGGCGCGACAATATTGCAACTACAAGGTTTCATCACGTGGGACAGAGCAGCCATTTCTTATTGATAAACTTTCCCTTTAGCTCAGTATTGTCTGGCTTACTTAACTAGCCTTAGCCTTATTTTTCTGAACATTTTAAGTGCAAATCTTTGATGTTTTCTTTGAAGGAAATCCATTGGATTTTCTGGCGAAACATAAAAGAAAGATTGAAAGTTATTTTGATAATGAAAATATTCAAATAGATTACAGATTCTGAAGACATGGCCATGATCCATGCCAAGGCGTATCCTAGGCCTTACAGCCCGTAGCAGGGCCTTATAAATTGGTCACATTTAAAAATAATTAGTTGATGGCAAATGCCTTAAATAATGACAGACTATTAGGTACTGGCATCATTTGTAGTCTGGTGTGTATGTGAATAGCCTCTTACTAACAATTAACACCTAAGCTATGCTCGCGTGGGAAACTCTTTTGTTTTTGTTTAATCATTTACTACATGACTGTTATTTACATAATTCTAGCACAAGCAAGCATGCACTTAAAATTGTGTATGAGCGTTAGAAAATACTCCAACTCACTGTTACTCTGCAAATTAACCTCTAAACTTTAATAAATTTTAAAATATACACCAGTTTCCGTCAGAACGAACCTCAGCTTCAAGTTCTCGGTCCGATCGTGACCTCCAAATTCGCGCCACTGCAATCGCCCGCCATATTTGTCGCAACCGCCATTTTCCATGTTTTCGCGCCAAATTACGTTTCGTTCTATCGCTCCATTGACTTCAGCAAGAAACAGTGAAAACCGCAAGTTAGAATAGTAAAGTTTTCCAAAAGAAACCTCAAGTTCATGACAAATGTAATAATATCGTAATAATGTTGGAAATATTGGTATAGGTGTTTAAAAATGGCGGCGGTTCAATGACTGGAAAGTGCAAAAGGGCCTGTGACTGTGAATAAGCAGTTTTTGTTTATTTTCTGTCATTAAATATTATGTTTTCTCTTATTGGTATTTGCCAATATTGCATCATTACTGTTATTATTAGAGAATAACAGAGTATGAAATTATACTGTTTTTTTTTTCCGGTCTACGATTTACCACGATGACCACGAACTACCACTTACCTAGTACCTACCTACATACAAATATGTAAGTTAAAACAACAAATATCACCACGATACCGTTACGCTTAGGCTCTGAACTTCCGAATGAAAAACCCAAAATCCAGAAGGAAAACCCAGCTTACGCTGCTTCAGAATAATCTTAAATATTTTCAGCTTAAATCACTTGATCAAGACGAATTTTCTTGACCATCATTTCTAACACAAAGCAGCCCAATCGAATAGGCTTAAGTATTCCTTTCACTGTGGCAAAAATTGTTTCTAACACCTTCGTACATTTTCATATCTACCTAACAGATAGGCACATCTATGTTCCTCGTATCGTGAACTCACTAAACACGTTTCCAGTGTATTTGCAATCGTAATTGCACGGTCCTCGCATTAAACAACATATTATGTAAACCAGGCCTGAAGACGCTGCAGCCTCCTTGGCACACTTGCATTCTATTGTGATTATTGTCCATTTTATTGTTCTAAGTATTTAACTACTAACTAGCTGCCGCCCGTGGCTCCACCCGCGTGCATAGGCTTAGGCACCGACCGAAGGGGGGGCCGCAAAATCGTCAATGTTTTTTTTTTTTTTTAAATATTTCATACTGTTGTACCTATAAAATCACGATTCCCGCGTTTCGCGAATGAGTGGGCAGCGGGGGTACACTCGTTCTATGAGTCAAGAAAAGTTGTGCGACCTAGCTTTGCTCAGTGTAGTGCGAGAAGAAACAGAAAATTATTATGATTTATTTGCTTCTCAAAAGACCATACATGCATGTGCATATACAATGTGTCCGTTTGTAGTCATAAAACTTTAAGGTCGTTAAAAAACCGTAATTTTATCGATAAAAACACCCTGTTGTTAGTCTTTCAGTCACGATCCCATGTCCTTCTTACGACCTCAAACTATGTCCATACCAAATTTAACCAGTTTATGTTTATATTATTTTAGATTTAGACAACTTTAAAAAGTTATTAATATTCAAAAAATGGATAATTATTCAGTAAAAGTAAAACTTATCTTCAAGATAGGTTACCTTCGCTAGGTTAGACATTCTCGCGTTTGAAAGTTAAGAAAATAGAATATTCTTGAAACGTCCAATAGTTTTTATATAAGGACTAACAGCAATATACCTAGGACTTACCTCGCATGTAAAAAGGTAAACAATTATTTCTATGCAGTTCTAATTTAAAAATCGAATTACACTCCAATAACATCATAAATAGATAAGAATATAAGACGTGTATTGTGATTAAACTAAATAAAACACAGACAAACGAAAATTTCCTGTATCTAGACTTAAAACCCGGAATTAACAATATCATAGACAACCGGAAGCTGATATAACAGGCTTATAACAAGACCATAGACAGTAACACACGCTTGTCTATGGCTACGGAGGGAAAGCGCTGGGCTCATGACAGTTACGATTCGTGCTATGGTGTGACGCAATGAAGATGGGTTTTAGATCGAAAGTTTGGATAAAAATTAATGCAGTGAATAAAATGTTAAGTATAAGTACATAACTATACTTAGGGATAAAGAGGACTAACAAAGAAGTATGAAAGATGAAGACAATAATATGTAGCTCCTATCCCAAATAAATTAAGAAAAGGGCAAGAGAATTGTTAGATAACTATTTAGTTAATGTATGGCTTTATACTTTATCGGCGTAATAGAATGTCAACTTACCTTTGCAAACATCCAGAAGAAATTAAAGATAAAATGGCAAACAATAAATAGCAGCTAATAAATGATGAGTACAAAGTCCGTAATAAATTCGAATATTTTCCTCATGTATTTCCCATGCAGTTTGGAAACACGCTGGTCAGAATTAAAAATTTTAAGCTTAATTATGCGATCAAGAATTGTTTGTGTGACTTGTTCTGACTCATCTAAAAGATCTGCTTATTCCCTACTTTTTAGGGTTCCGTAGCCAAATGGCAAAATACGAAACCCTTATAGATTCGTCATGTCTGTCTGTCTGTCTGTCCGTCCGTATGTCACAGCCACTTTTTTCCGAAACCATAAGAACTATGCTGTTGATACTTGGTAAGAATATGTATTCTGTGAACCACAATAAGATTTTCACACAAACATAGAAAAAAAACTAACTAATAAATTTTGAGGGTTCCCATACTTGAAAAATTTTTTTTTTTTAATTCATCATACCCATACGTGTAGGGTATCTTTGAATATGTCTTCTAAAATGATATTGAGGTTTCTAATATCATTTTTTTCTAAACTACTGTTTTCTTTTGCGCGAGAGACACTTCCAAAGTGGTAAAATGTGTGTCCCCCCCCTGTAACTTCTAAAATAAGAGAATGATAAAACTAAAAAAAAAAATATTATGTACATTACCATGTAAACTTCCAACAAAAATTGGTTCGAACGAGATCTATTAAGTAGTTTTTTTTTAATACGTCATAAATCGTTAACAGCAATTTACCAAGTACGGAACCCTTCGTGCGCGAGTCCGACTCACACTTGGCCGGTTTTTTTGTTTTGAAGGCGTCAGTCAAGTACTGGTTTTTTTTTTTAAATGATGATAAAAAAGTCATGATTTCCTTATAGCTAGGTAGGTATTTCAAGTTATGTCCATCATTGCACGTTCAAGTAGGTATTCAACATGTGCGATTGGCAATGCGTCTCCAGCACGGGTCTCCTGTCATCGTAAATGTCTGCGACCGACAGATAAAATATAAAGAAATTCGTAATAAAATCTAAAATGTGGAAAGGCCCGGTTCCAGGGAATGTCTGTAGAAGAGTTAGCTATAAAGTAAACACGTGATTTGAATAATACATAGAATGTCAAGCATCTGTTGCTATGATTGATGCTAAGTACCCACATTAAAAAGAAGAAAGAAAATATATAATGCCAGTCACCTTCCATTGGGTTTTCCTCGCTTTTAGCGCAAAAGCCTACACAGATGAAACAGAAACATATTTGCTAAGCTAACAAAAGCAACGAAGTGGACGTCTCTATATATGCTGCTCACAAATTTATTAAGACCATCACAAAGAATATATTTGAACTACAGTTATCAGTTTAATACACATCTATATAACTACACACCAATAAATAGAGAAGTGCCTAATGCCTAACTTATTGGCAGAAGACTAACTATATTTAAATTTTTACTCACATGGTAATTTCACACATATACCTTATAGTAAAGTTCCGTAGCTATTTCTAGTGTTGCTACAATGCAAAGAAAAATCTACAATATAAAAGCGGTTTAATAAAATTTCATCACAATTTATAGCTGATTGATATTACCGCATACCGCATTGCCATATATTTACCATGTCAAGCGCATCTTCCTAGATCTAGAATAATAACTAGACAAACAACTTGAATTGTCACTTAATAATTAAATCAAACTCAAGTATAAAACATGAGTTCATGTTTTATTCAGTTCAGGTACACATGGATACAGCTTCATTGTTGTTCATTAACACTATGGAAGATAGAAAAACGTGTGATAGAAACGTTTTGCAAAAATCTTCTGTAGTTTTTACGTCGTGTTTAGTTTCTGCAGTCATTTGTTTTTATAAACATCTCGTTCTAATTGTTATCTTGCATCTTTATGGCGTTAAATGTGGCTTGCACGTATGGTTTTAACTGATTATTTTAATTGGTTTGGGTGTTAGTGTTTTAAATGCAGAATGTAGAATGCTTGACTTCTTAGGTTCTAAGGTTTGAAAGCAAATAGAATTCTTTCATTCAAACTCCTAAAACCAAATAATTATAACTACGATAAACACAATCAACGAAAGGCAGCGCTGGAAGATCTCTCACAAGGTGAAGCGGCCGGGACCGATAACTCCGTGGAAGTCGGATGGCTTTTTTATTATATTTTTAAGAAGTTATTGAATAACAAATACCAAATAGGTATATTTATTTCAAAAACAAATAAGTAATTCAAATACTGCCCAACCCTGCCTACAATGTAGGTATGGTAGGTCCTACACAATCGCTTGCTAATCGCTCGCTGTTTGTCAAATGCACTTATTTCTAAAAAAAAACGTAAAAATTCTAAAACTTCTTTATTGAAGAGCAATAATTGCTCAAAAATCGCTATCGTTTTGCTCTAAAAGTAGACAGAACAGAAGTCTTTCGGTTAAGATGATGATTACGAAGTGATCGACCCAATTCAAAGTCAAAGTCAAAGTCAAAGTCAAATGTGTTTATTTCAAGTAGGCCATTATGTGGCACTTTTGAACGTTAAAATTTACATTTAATAAAAATTGATTCTACCGTGCATTCGGAAATGTAGGTTGTTATGGAGAAGAACGCACAAGAAACTCCATACTTACTCTTTTAAAGAAAAGTTTTACACAATATTTATATAGGTACATACATAAATAAATTCGTATACGTGAGGACGATGTACCCAGCACTACTATACTACATATAGGTATGAGAGAATTACAAGCATTAACAGGTAAATTCCTTTTCTTGATAAATAGGAACATGGTCCTCACGTACTTACAAATAGTGCAAACATAGGTACATTACCTAATTAAACAACAACAGAACAGTGTGCGAGTCAATTTTTTTAAACAAAAAAAGAAGAAAAAATAAAAATAAAGCGTTACTATAATTATGAATATAATACAAATTAACCATTTTGATTTTGTCCACACCAAAGATAGGCCTATGGAGCAGGACCAGCATGTTTCCAAGCATTCTTATCTTGAATATAATCATCTAATTTGTAATATGCTTGTTTACAAAGTGTGCTTTTAACTATTGTTTTAAATTTTCTTTCATTTAACTTTAATATCTCACAAGGTATTTTGTTATAGAATTTAACACAGTACCCCATGAAAGATGTGTGTACTTTAGCTAATCTATATGATGGTTGATCTAACTTATCTTTATTTCTGGTATTAAAATTGTGTCTATCACTAACTTTACTAAAGAGATTTAAATTTTTCCTTACATACATAATATTTTCATAAATGAATTGGCAAGAAACTGTCATAATATTAATCTTTTTAAATAGCTCCCTTAGAGATTCTCGGTGACTTAACTTATATATGGCTCTGACAGCTCTCTTTTGCAATATAAATATTGATTCAATGTCAGCCGCCCGACCCCACAGTAAAATACCGTATGACATAATGCTGTGAAAGTAACTAAAATAGACCAAACGCGCGGTTTCTACATCCGTTAACTGTCTTATCTTTCTAACAGCATAAGCGGCTGAGCTCAGCCGTCCGGCCAGAGATGTTATGTGAGGCCCCCATTGTAATTTGTCATCTAGAGTGATTCCTAGGAAAACTGTTTGATTTACATAGTCCAGCTTTTCTCCATTCAATATGATGTCACATTCGCTACTTCTAACATTCGGCAATGTGAATCTAATACATTTGGTTTTTTTTTCATTTAGTACCAAATTGTTTGCCGTGAACCAAGTTTGGACCTGATGAATAGACTTATTCACATCATCAAGATTTTGTGATCGTCGATCTATTTTAAATATCAAAGATGTGTCATCAGCAAATAACACGATCTTCGGTTGATTTTGTAATAATTGGGGCAAATCGTTTATGTAAACTAAAAAGAGGAATGGACCCAATATAGAGCCTTGAGGAACGCCCATTGTCATTTCAGACCCTAGTGAGTTTACGCCGTTTACCTGAACTTTAAGTTGTCTGGCTTTCAAATATGATCTAAGTAATTCAAGGGCCGTATGCCTAATCCCATAGTGCTCGAGTTTTAACAATAGTGTCTCATGGTTAACGCAATCGAACGCTTTCGAGAGGTCGCAAAAGATTCCAATGGCGTCTTGTGCTTCTTCCCAGGCGTTAAAGATGTTCTTTATTAGGGTGACGCCAGCGTCAGTTGTGCAACGCCCTTTGGTGAAACCGTATTGTTGATCATGAAAGATGGAATGTTTGTTAAAATGACGCAACAATTGGTTGAGCATTAACTTTTCGAAGACTTTACTGAGAACCGGCAGAATTGAAACTGGCCTATAATTATTGGCTTCCTTGCTATCCCCGGATTTAAACAATGGAACTACTTTACTGTGTTTCATGAGGTCCGGAAAAATTCCTTGATCGACACTCGTGTTAAAAATGAAAGCTAAATAGGGTGCAATAGTTTCAATGATTGATTTACATACTTTTACAGATAATCCCCAAAGATCTTCTGTTGATTTAATTTTTAGATCTTTAAAAGCTTTTAAAATAGCCTGGGGGTTTGTATGTTGAAACTTAAACTCCGAAGGGCACGCATTTACATTCTTTCTAAGTAAGTCAGCAGAGAGCACGGGTGAGGAGTTTAAAGCTGCTGTAGTTTTAAAAGGAATATTAACAAAAAAGTTTTCAAATTCCTGAGCAACCTCTACATCTGAATGTATGGGACCATGTGCAGTCGCTAAATTAATTTCAGTATTACGCTGTTTTTTTCTACCTGTTTCATTATTTATTATTTTCCAGGTAGTTTTTATTTTATCGTCTGCTGATTTTATTTTATTGCTTATATACAGCGCTTTAGCTATTTTGCATGCATTTTTAAAAGTTTTTGAATAATTCGCAACATATTTATCAAAGCTTGCATTATACATATGTTGCTTTAGGCCATAAAGTTCATATAGCTTTTCCCTGCTTTTACGAATGCCTGGAGTCGCCCAATCGCTAAATACGAACTTGGTGTAGATACTTTTCGCTTTCAGTGGAAAAATCTTATTAAATTGCGTGTTTAGTACTTTAGAAAATTCGGCATAGAACTCATTTGGGTCCACTATATTATTAAAATTTTGAACACATAACTTACTATTCACGGTATTATTAAATTTTTCTAAATTTTTACAAGTAATTTGTCTAAATTTTATTTGTATTTTTTGTAAAGGTATGTAGGTACTAAACGTTATTGTTTGTCCACTGTGATCAGATGCTAACTTATTTACAATTTCTTTATCAAAGTAATCACAATTACAAAAAACATTATCTATACAAGTCGCAGAAGAACCTGTCACTCTGGTTGGTTCCATAAAAACATTTTCCAGATTAAATGATTTAAATGATTTGAATTACCCTAACTATGCCAAGAAAGCATCATAAAGACAATAAATCGTGTCAAAACGGACCCTCGATCCTACGAAGGTAAACAAGCAACAATATGTCGTCATACTCTGTAAGAACGACAGGAAGTGGCGCATTTACGGCTGTGACCAGAAGCCAGTAGCACGACTACTCGACTAGCGTACGGATAGTGAAATTTTAGCTATAATTACCTTATTAATAGTGTATCAGACTTCCCTATCGACGCGTTTAGTTGTACGCTTCTAATTATATTTAGAAGCGTACAGTTTAGTAGTATTTACAATTTAATTTATACCAGCTAATTTGTTTAGAAGTGGGATGTAACTTGTTTCGTATCGGTTTCATAGGAAACTCTGCTTCTATATTCTCAAAATCACTACCGAGTTCTGCCTTACTATATATATTCCGTTATCGTTTAAATTTCTAGTTTTTAATTGGAAGTAGTTTGGGATTCCAAAAGCTGACGGGAGCCGTTAAAATTTTGGGGTATCAAACAATTTTTTTTTTGTAGTATCTTTTTCAGGAGATAGAACATCATTTGCCGGTTTGATCTGGGTAGATGATACGAGCCTATTTATAAATATAATTTGATATATGATACCAGGATACCAGACAATACAACATTTCTTAAATGAACTAGGTATAGAGCAGTGTAACTATTTTTAGACTTTAGACGCCAAAACACACTTTGCCTTCTGCCGGAACAAATACAATTAAATACCATCAACAAAAATATCTCTAATCTAGAACAGTTCTAAATCGTGCCAACGTAGACCTCCTTAGCTCGTGATGTAGGAAACGTGCCGGTTAGCTACGACTACAAATCTACTGGTAAGTAAGTGTCGGGTGTTGTGCGCAAGCGCATCCGTTATGCAAGGACAAAAGCTTCTAGGGCTGTTGTAAAATTTTGAAGAATCAATCCTATAAACATGTCTGGCATGGAGAAGAAAGATGAACAAACGCAGGTTGTGGCGAATCAAAAGAAAAAAGCTAGCAAAGATCTTCTAACACTGAAAACAGTATCTAACTAGGTAAATAGGTACCTATCAAGACTAAGTGCAAATATTTTGTCATCATCACATAAGGAGAGCATTGTGTCATGGTTGAAAAACATTTGAGCTGGTGACAAAGTTGAACAAAGGTTATGCCCAAAAGTATTTAAGATAGAAATTAATAAACCATTTTCTGCAGCTGTGTGAGGAAAGACTATGAACATACCTACATCTACAATTCTACATTCAAAAAAAAAAACTCGCTCAATCCAAAAATAAACTTCTTTTCGTGTGAGGATGTGGCCACATCAGGTGTCAGAGTTAATAAAGCCGCCTCTGGAAACCACACAGGCCTCTGACTTGGCTGTTTCAGACTTATACTAACAATATAAGTCCAGGTTTCCTGACGATGTTTTCCTTCACCGTTGCCTGTGATTTCCAAGATAAACTTAGAAAGTACATATAAATTTGAAAAAGTCACATTGGTAGTTGCCCGGATTTAAACCTACGACCTCAAGCACCAGAGGCGAGGTCTTAGCCTTTGGGCCAGCACGACAACCAAAACACTGAATCGAGCTTTTAATGCACTATATACGCCCCAATGTTAACGCAGTACTGGCCGTGCGCCCGCTCGATGCCAAAATATCAATATTTAACCTCCTTTTGAACAGTTTTGTTTGCAAAATATTATATGATTTACATATGCTATGTTAGTTATGAAGAAATTGCAGCCATACATTTTTCTGTGTAAAAATATTTTTAAACATCCAAGTAGTTTTGGAGGAGTTTCCAAAAGTTGCGAAAAAATGTCGTGTTGTTAATTATTTTTTCAAAGCAAAACTATTAGTTACACGAAAAAACCTTGGGTTCAAAATTATGTACATGAATCAATAATAAATATATTTTTTATTCAAACCTTTTAACCTAGCCGTTACTAAGAAGTATGCTTTAGAAAGTTACCGTTTTACGACACTAAATGGTATGTAGGCCCTTAATTTATAGTAATTTTCCCACGCCTCTAAAGATGGACCTATGCAAGTACTTAAACAGTGCTTATAATAATAGATATTTATTAGTAAGATAGGGTCTCAAAATTCTCAGCTATTTGAGGTGGTGACCCTAGGATCATCTACCGCACCTTACCAAGCTATTTGGAAAACTATTTGAGGTTTTACACTATACTGGAGAACGATTGTGTAAGAGCAGCATAACATCTTTTATTGTGTAGTGTTTAAGTACTGCTTTGTGGAATGTTTGAGGTGAGGAAAGTGAGATAGGTAATAAAATTCTAGCTTTCAAAGTACTACGATTATTGAACACAGATAGAAACGATGTATAAGATAAGACAATAACCTTTTTTATGATCTGGAAAGTGTTCAAAAGAAAATGCCACGATTAGTAGATTATTAATTTTATAAAGAATTTGAATTTAGAACCTGAGACTTTAGAGAATTAAGACTGCTAATGAGTTGCCAAACGGTTTCGAGATTTTTTTTAAATAAGGGTGTTAATGCCTTGCCAGGACTGGGCGAAGTTCTCTTCTGAAAATAATAGACAGCAAAATAAATTCTGCAACACCTGGGTATTAAAATCGGAAGCAAGGTGACCTTTGAGCAAATATCGCTTTGATCAACGGTCAAGAGGAGACGACCTACCCAGCAATCAACATATACGAGCCGAGAATGAATGGAAAAAGTGATATGAACATTCAAATAACCAACGATCATAAAAAGTGTTGCATGTATATTTACGACTACCAATATAAACGGTATTTAACAATGAACGCCCATTCATATACTCAATAAATAACAAGCGAGCGAAAATCACAACCATGGTCAAATCTGCAAGCAAAAAAATACAACAATAGTTTTAATAATTCGGTCAAGATGACATGTGAATAATTTAACTGTACAATCCACAGACAACGGAATCGCCACTTTCTGACAGTGACAAGCCACGCTATAGCAGTAAGAAGACAAAATCTAAGAATTGTCACTGGCTGTAAACTAAGAGCTTATTGGTTATAAAAATCTCTGAGCTGTTTAGCAACTGAATAGCAGATTCCGTATTCAAATTCTCTATAATAAATTTAAATATAAAATGTGCTAAGTAATCGCTAACCAGTTTCGAGATTTTTTGAAATAAGAGTTTATGTGTAAGCTTGGTATTGAGTAGCAACTTGGTTTGTATGAAGAGTTTTGCCATTGCCACCCATAGCACTGACGGCAGAGGCACCACCGTGATCTGTGGTACAATCAAACACCACATTGTACACGGGTGAATGACCGATCAGATGTTGTCAAAAACGACGGAATTGACCAACCATTGTTTGATAATTCCTAGGTACTAACGGTGCTTAATCTATGATACATTTAAAACGGGACCAGATTGATAAAGGATAAGGTACCGTTAAGAACTTGGAGTAAATTGTGCATGACCCAGTATCGTTACCTACTATTGTTGTAGTGTCCTCAAGAATATTATGATGGAAAGATAAATTAGACAATACCAAATGAAAGTTCACTAGGTTGAATAGCTGTGTATGAAAGGTGGTTTTCAGCGTGGCCTACTTCTGTGTGTTTAACAGTAAAGCAATTCATGTAAAAGAGCTGTCAGAGAGTCAAATTGTTAGATGGGCAAACCGGTATCACACAAGAGCAATAAATAGTGGACAACGGCCTACAGGTTGAACAAAGATACCAACTAATTATGTGGTGGCCACACTACAGGGCATTTGCAATTAAAAAAGTAGCTACCCTCTTCCTGAAGTTTGCTTAAATGGATAAAACGAAAAACGATACGCATTCCTATATTCCAGTTTACTATAGACCAAAACATAGGTGTACCGTGTACCTAAGTCCCTACTAATTTCGATATGGATTTATTGTCCAACACATCTACTGTAAAAATGAATACGTGCGTAACTGAAGTGATGTCATGTAATTTACTATACCTATAGTACTATAGTATTGATCTATTGTAGTCAGATAAAAAAACGCACTAGTAAATACCAATGGCCTTAAATTGTGACGAGTCCAGAGAATAAAATAAAAATATACCTAGGTAGGTACCTGGCATTATTTTATCTGTGCCTAGGCGGACATGAAAATATCACGACGATGGTTATATCACTTGAGGAACGTTTAAAGTTAGACTGTTAGGGGTCAAGGGCAGAAATGCATGTTCTACAGATTACAATGAGAGAGGGACTTGCAGAATAGATAGGTAAAGAATTGAATATAGTCTCTCTTTGGGCATTTTCGCGGATATGCGACATTAGGCTCTTGTTCTTACTTTGCAAATCAGCAACTTGATAAGTTCAAATATGGTAATGAGAGAGATATATAGAATAGATATATAATTGAAAATAGTCGAGCTTTTTTTGTAGATATAACAATAATAATATGCGTGATGAGACGTATGTCTCAAGTTTTTTTATTGCAAATCTGAATTTAGGCAATGAATATGAGTAATATAGAAACCATGCTCGACCTTCGGGCATTTTCGTAGATGCTTAGATGAGACTCATCAAACTTAGGATAAGTTTCTATAATGCATATCTCAAATTCATTGTTATGATATTTACTGAGATGCAACTGTTAGAGATTTCGTAACCCAGTGAATGAAGATTTCAAACATTGTGATGTCACTTTAGTGACAATGCATCATGCACTAGTTAGATATAAGAATTTTCACAACCGCTTCTTCAGTTTTCGCACTCACAAAACGCGGAAACCACAAAAGATATTCGTTTGTGGATGACACTGGCAGTTTGTAATTTTGAGAGCGTTTCCTTTTCCCTTCCTTGTATAAGTTTATTAAGAGTAATGTGTAAATTCACCAAATATAAATAACGAGGACATAACAATGGTCGGTGGTTGCTGCTGGTGATGCCTTTATCAAAACAATTTCTTGTTTTGTTTCGAGTAACACAAGTCTTTATTGTGCTGTGTGAAACAAACCGTAAGGAAGGCAACGATGCTATTATAATTATTATATCTGTATGTTTTTTTAATTAAAAATAATAATATATCCTTGCCAATGCGTCCACTGCTTGAGAACATGAGAACCTACCCAACAGTTGTCTACTTCTTTCATAAATATTATTTTAAAGGGCGAAAAACATCGGCCAGCCGAGAAATACATACATCGGCTTGCCGACGCAAGCCGATGTTTTTACCGCATAGCAACTCAACTTCATTTTATTCATCGTTGGAAGACAATGGCGATGCTTGGAACCGATGATCTTGTTCGACGATTCACAATCTTTTGCAGGACTGTTGGAGTTTCCCAAAACTAGACAGTAAAAATCACTTTATAGCAGAAATATTGTCACGAACAGAAATAGCAACTATATTTAAATTTGTAATTTAATTTTTATTTCTTTATATTTTCTTTTTTTTTTATATCCTTTGATATTACATTATTTATTGGATGTTATCTATACGTTTATTGTTGTTGACAGTTGTTCAAGTGTCGCCACATTGACCGGTCCCGTGCGTCCCGCATCCAGCGAATCCCCGCAACCTTCACCGATGACCGATGACCTGGTGAAGGTTGCGGGGATTCGCTGGATGCGGGACGCACGGGACCGGTCAATGTGGCGACACTTGGGGGAGGCCTATGTCCAGCAGTGGACGTCTTTCGGCTGATATGATGATGATGATATGATGATCTATACGTTTTAAGTTTTTAAACTGTCATAGTCACTAACATAATCATTAGAAACGGGATATTTACCATGTTTACTGTTTGTTGTTTATATCGGCAACTCGCAACAAACAGTAAACAGGGTAAATACACCGTTTCTACTGTTAATATCTATACGTTGTCTGAAAGCTGTTTGATGACTAATCGTGTCATCATCTTGTTGCCACCACAGATTATAAACGGTACCATAATATTTTGAAATACCTTAACGAGCCGGATTATTCAAAACTTTGTGATATACAAACCGTGAAATTGGCATAAATTATTTTGTTTTTTTTTTTCAGCATAATTGGAGCAGCTATGGATTTGCTCTACTTTGTGCATGATCGGAATCAGATATTTTTTGGTTGTAACTCTTACCTTTCAACATTGCAAAATATTACCAATACTATGCTAGTATTATAATATCTGTGCCAATACCAAAAAAAAATAACTACTTAAATAAAATGATTTTCAAATATACAGATAATGTTATGAGCGCGCGCATTGTGAAGACTCGAATAGGGCACAATTGTAACCTTTAGTCTTTAGTTTATGTCACGCATGGCGAAGGGCGATACGCTTTGTTGAAACAAAATCAAAATTTTAAAAAAATGCCATCGTATGTATTTAAAAAGTGTACCAATTATGATACCAAAGTAAATAAAACAGAAGGGATCTCATACCATATGTAAGAACGCAATACACCTCAATTTACTAATTTATTTCAATAGTTTTGCCGAATATTCTGATATTTGGAGGTTAGAAAAAAAATTGGTGGTCAGAATAATGTTTGTTTACATCCACACGCAAGTGACAAACACTAGCTGTCTCTTTTTTTCTTGTTGGTTTTATCAAGCCATCCCTTTCGAATTGTAGTGAAATGTCAGATGAATGAAATGTGTGTATGTGTGCTGCCGCTGCTGCGCGGAACACTTTTTTCAATTGTTTTGTGAGTGTATAACGTATCTGTTTATTTGAATATCATTGCTAAAATATAAATGTAACTATTAGGGCTGAAATATTTACAAATGTTATTATAAGACATAGATAAATACTTGTTTGCTATTATGTAATGGATCTAGGTACTCATAAACAGCAAGCTAATCTATGTCATAGCTTTGTTAAACCTTTGTACATATTTATGAACTTAGTTTTTTTTCTTCGTTCCGATGCACAGTACAGTCCATCAGTTTTTGCAGTCATTAGAAATGTTTTTACGAAATAATTACAAATAAATGGTCGGTTATACAACACGCCAATTATTATCTGCAACTGGTACCTACTGTTACAATCTCATCGTAAATTATTATTACTGTGCCGATTTTCAGTTATGAAGATAACGGAGAACTTTTTTTCTACAATCTAGCTTTAGGTATGTACTTAGGGTTAGGATTCTTGTTCTTTTTTCTCCTAGATCATTTAGGGTCAGCTTTCTTGGTACGTTTGTGCCACACCGTATCTTTATTTAAATAGATAAGTAAGTAGAATTGGGCCAAAAAAAAAGAATACCTCACAATGTAAAGAAGATATAATTAGAACCTTAGATGACATATTTCATAAAAGTCTAGAAACCTTTGATTTTGTTTATTATTTTAATAAACCTATGAATCATCGTAGGTACTCGCTCATCATTCTAATAACTTCTAGTATGGGAAGTTTACAGAATTATGGCATTTTAGGATTCATAATAGCATAAGGAATACCGGCACCCTTAAGAGATCATTCTAATGTCTGTGACCTGTCTGTCACAGAAGTTTTTTCATATGTTACTAAATGTAAAAAAATATCGCCCTCATATTTTGTAGCGGTATAAAATATATGGGAAAAACCCGCAAACCTAGTTAAAATAACTAGGATTGCGGGGTTAAATAAGTTCCACGAAAATGTTATTACTCAATAGCTCTCTCATTGGATACAAAGATTTTAAAATAGTCTATTCATTTATTTATAACTTCATGCACAAAGGTACAATGGCGGACTTAATGCTTTAGGCATTCTCTGCAGTCAACCCCCTTGGTTGACTGCAGAGAAGAAGGTGAAGAGATAAAGTCTGGCAAACGAAAGTAGACACTTGATTTATTTGCAAACTTTTTATATGGCAATGCTATACTAATGTCAACCTCAGTTTTCCAAAACAAGATGGCGTGTTGTTTTGATTTGTTGTGGCCTTGATAATAGCATTTATTCAGTGAAAAATGAATAAAACAATTAAAAGTGGATTACGGAGATGTTGTTTCGCATGATGTCTGAATATAAAGAAAAACAACAAGAGAAAGACACCGATTTCAAACAAAAACAAGGTTGTTTACATGTGGTTTAAGATTTTTAAGTTAGTATGACGCTAATAATTTGATACTTTATTTTAATTCGTAATTACTATTGATGCAAAAACTATTTCTCTATTATTATTCACATTCATTTTATAATAAGTTAAACACCTTCATAATAATGCATTATGGCTATTTATCATACCATAATAAAAGTTGCATTGTAATTTAAAAAAAAAAATATTTTACGCAAGATCTGGAGGATTTAGCAGGAGTTAATGAGATAATGGAAACTATTGAAAAACTTACGGAATTAGAGCAGAAAAATAGGATAAAAACCCTAAACCAGTACTTGGGTGAAATAGCTAGAGGAGTGGAAGAAAATTACTGACCATGTCATACAATGTTGAAAAAAAATTGAATGAAAGGAACAGAATTACAGTAAATAATTTATAAAGTTTCATGATAAATGTACGAAACAGTGATTCCAGTGACTCTAATGAATCTATGCATTTGGAAGTCTTAGATTCAGATTTTGATTATGGTAGTGAATAAACCAAAACTATTATAGAATACTGTTGTGTTTTTTAATTGGATTGATAGATACGTAATATCTAAAATATTGCCTGCCTAAAGTACCTATAGTATTTTTGTTCAGACGAAGTAAAATTAATAATCCGAAAGTATCAAATTAGGTTATTCCAAGTATTTCATACTAGTTTTGGGGTTGCTATGCTGAGATTTTTTAAACTTTCAGTCTCTACTTTCGTTTGCCAGACTCTAGTAGATATGACAGGTGCATTATTTTATACTTTTTGAGAAATGGCAGAAAATCATCGCACCTACCCCGTTATTGCTTACAAAACTTAAACCGAGTTGCGGATTAATTTTTAAATGCACCTGATTCTTGGTGCTCAAATTTCGGTGTATTAGTAAATGCACGATGCGTTTGTGACTTCATACACAAAATCAATACAACAAACGTGTCTACTCTAATAATATGCAATACAAGGTTCCGATTATACATCCAACGACAGATGTTTTGACCAGGCTATAATGACCTGCAAACAATTGACAATTCCATGACAGACCTTCAGTTATTGTGGTTACTACTGGTTTCATATTCTGTTTGTACGTTTTTGACGTAATGTGGATCAATGAACAGTTGAAGACTTTGTTATCGTGTGTATCTAATCAATAATGGGCTAGGTGTTACTGAGGTTTGTTATGGGAATCGGGGAACTGGGACCATTTTGTAGGTTCAAGCTAATATATTGTGTAGGTACTAGCTCACCAAAAAATATACATTGATGACCTATTTTATCTCCCTGTCAGAAAGGTTCCTAGCAAACTGCATCAGGGAAATTGTTACGCATAAAAACTTTTGCTCTAACGCTTACAATTATATATAGTTAAAGTAACTAACCTAACCTAACGTATCAGCAAATACGAATCTAGATTTAATTTACATATTTTTATTCCTTTAAATTAGATAAGAAAGTACCTACTTTTTGTGGGAGATGTATTTGCGGGTATTCAGAAAACTTGCGCCATGTCGATACGAGAAATTGTTTCAAATTAAAATGTATTAAGCAGAATAAAAGTTAATGCCTTTGCCTACTTTTAACTTGAAGTTAAATCAACTGAATTACCAGAAAAATGTTAGCTATCAGTTTCAGCTTATATTGGAGAACAGTTAGATTTAAAGTGCTTCCGAGATGGTCAAACGGTTTGATTCTAACACGTAGATTTTGGTTTGACTCAAACCATTTTTGTTTGACAAATCTGTCAATCTAGCTTAAACGATCAAAATGGTTTGAGTCAAACTAAAATCATCATGTTTAACCAAACCGTCTTGGGGGCGCTTTAGGTTTGATTCTTTGAATCAACTTTACTTCATTTTAATTTGATCCTCCTAGATTTTATGAATATTTCATTAACTGCTGACTTGAGAAAAAAAAAAATTGTTTTCATCAAACCAATCTATTGTATTTCTCATAATGATTGCAGTTTTGCAGGCATGAATCACTGGTCATCTCGAATTTTATGTTATTTTGAATACCTATTTAGTTTTTTTTTGCAATTTGATAAACTGAAACAATTTAATTTAAATAACGTAGGAACTAACTAACTACCCTCTTTTAAAAATTAGCATGGTACACTTACACTATACTTTATACTATACTAAAATAATTGCTTAGACATGGCACTTATAATAATGTTTATAAAAACAATAAATAAATAATCCTTACCTTATATTTCATTTTGAAAAAAACTCGTCTTCTTTCAACAAAATCACAACACTAACAATGACAAAAACTAACAATCAAAATATTCTACGTTCAAAAATAATATTTCTCGTTCATAAAATTGTAAATAAATAAAATCGTCAAAGTTTGCGATCGCGAAATGTTTTGGCGCGGTTTCGCGATGTCCGCGCGCATGCGTTCAATGCGGCTGCGCGGTAATGGCTACGCTTTGCGAGGCGCGATGGTTTTGCTTCCCCGCCATCGAAGTGCAACGACCCAATACTGCCCGCGCGGACACTTCCTCGGCCCGATGCAATGAAGGTGAAGGTAAAAGGTGAAGTGCGAAATTGTTGCCGAAATGCCCAGTCGTACGGCCCGTACCTACTCGTTCAGCCTAGGCGACAAATAATGAATGCGTTTCACGCAGTTTTCACGGCTTAGTATTGCAATTTGTATTGAGACAGTGACCTACAGTTTTGGGCAATTGATGTGACAGCGCGTAACTTTGTTTGAACACGGTTTTACGATTTGTGTCAACGTGAAACCTGGGGTTACTCGAGGGTAGATTGAAATCAGTTTGTAATATAAGCTGATTTGCAAATACCTACAATTGAATGCAAACTTGCTAAGAATTGCTTAGGTACTGAGAATTAAAACTTGACCAATGATTGAGCCTACGCTGATGCATTTTTTTTTCAATGAAGACTGCGTTTCAATGTATGTACCTATGGTCTCCCGACCGAATCTCAGTGAAGTTCCTTTTCTCTCATAGTCCAATGGGACAGCAATTCGGCACGAGCTGGAAGAATACAAGCGATGGACCAACGGGTGTCACACCACGACCAACACACAGAACTGCGCTGTGAAAAAGAATGATTCCTATTCTTGTTTTCGTGTCGGCGGTAAATTTAATAAAACTGGGCCCAGTATAATGTCCATGTTTATTTCTGGATTAAATGGACAATTGGGACAGCCAATAAGGACAGTCAGTAGGTGCAAAACCATTGCACTCACACCGAGTGTTCCATAGTTCAATGAATCCTTTAGATAGAAATACACACATCCCTCGGTGCTATGCAGCGTCTCACATCTCTGGTGGAAACCCAGCCGGTAGGGGTTGACAACGGCGCCGCCATTCGCCACATACTTTGACATTGGGCCAATTTGATCTCCAGCACCAGTTGATCAGTAACTTTGTAGCAGGAAGGGAAAACTTGCAATTTATTATAACCAACCTCTTATCTATATATATAAAAGAAAGTCGTGTTAGTTACTTCACTTATAACTCAAGAACGGCTGAATCGATTTAGATGAAAATTGGCAGGGAGGTAGCTTAGAACCAGGAGAAGGACATAGGGTAGGGTAGGGTAGGGTAGGGTAGGGTAGGGTAGGGTAGGGTAGGGTAGGGTAGGGTAGTGTAGGGTAGTGTAGGGTAGTGTAGTGTAGGGTAGTGTAGTGTAGGGTAGGGTAGTGTAGGGTAGGGTAGTGTAGGGTAGTGTAGGGTCGGGTAGGGTAGGGTAGTGTAGGGTAGGGTAGTGTAGGGTAGCGTAGGGTAGTGTAGGGTAGCGTAGGGTAGTGTAGGGTCGGGTAGGTTAGGGTAGGGTAGGGTAGGGTAGTGTAGGGTAGGGTAGGGTAGAGTAGGGTAGGGTAGTGTAGGGTAGGGTAGGGTAGGGTAGGGTAGGGTAGGGTAGGGTAGTGTAGGGTAGGGTAGGGTAGTGTAGGGTAGGGTAGGGTAGGGTAGTGTAGGGTAGGGTAGTGTAGGGTCGGGTAGGGTAGGGTAGTGTAGGGTCGGGTAGGTAGGGTAGATAAATATTTGGTCTTTTTATGGCAAAACAAAGTTTGCTGGGTCAGCTAGTTTAATATATAATTGATCGAAGTCCTAGATAAATTAAATATATTGCCTTTGGATTGATCAATCATACAGCTTTGTCAATTTATAAAGAAAACCAAAACAATGAAGAGAATTTGTTTAAATTCAATATAAATTTCGCGCGTCGGTTTGGTAGGATCATAGTTTGACATCCTAAAAAACTTTAAGTTTCAAAGCCTCTTCCTCTTCAAATGCCCGTTAATAGGTACTAGGTTTTTTGTTTAGATATGTACCTTTGTTGATAACTGATATCTAAATATCTGTACTTGTACCTTGAACATACAGAAATTGGTGGGCCATCTATGCGGGAATCGAACCCACTACACGCGTTTCGCGCGCGCTGGCTGCGTGTCCTGCGCTTCGTTCACATAGGGCACAGAGTACTTTGGAGCAGCTTACAATATAAAAAGTTCAGATTTCAGAACCCGTGGGATTTAAAACTCGAATTTATTTACAGAATAAAAAAGTATTATTTTTATCAAGTAGTTTTTAATTTAAAATTATGTTATTAAGTTAAAAACTTTTCAGAACTAGCTTTTTTTGTTTTGTGCATTGACATCCAAACCAAATGTGTATCCAAAGTTTGAGCTCAATTTATTATTTAATTAATTACGACGATTGGGCATTACCTACATTAACTAAAATTAAATAATTAAAAGTAAAAAACATTTTCAAACCAAACTTTTACTGGATAATCTAAGTTAATGTACTGAAAAGTACGGCATGTAATATTGCTTGACATTAAAAATCCCATGAGCCTAATGGTGCCACAGAATAAATAATAGATGGTGCTATCTTTTCTATTTGAGAAGTTGCTATGACCACCTTCTGACTCCATCATAGGACCAGCTCCAATACTATTTCAATGTTTCCAAAGTTACTTAGGTACCTACGCCAAGTTTCAGCTTAATCGGATGCCAGGAACAGGAAGTGCTAGAAAAATCAGTAACTAGTTGCCGGACACACATACAAAGGCAAGGTAATATAAAACTTGTAAAAAAATACCGGCCAAGTTATAGTCGGACTCGCGCACGAAGGGTTCCGTACCATTTTCGCAAAAAACGGCAAACTATCCCGTTTGTTGTATGGGAGCCCCACTCATATATTTTTTTATTCTGTTTTTAGTATTTGTTGTTATAGCGGCAACAGAATTACATCATCTGTGAAAATTTCAACTGTCTAGCTATCACGGTTCATGAGATACAACCTGGTGTCAGACAGACGGACAGGGGAGTTTTAATAATAGGGTCCCGTTTCTAACCTTTGGGTACGAAACCCTTAAACGAAACAGTGATATATACAAAGTAAAATTTGAAGCCTTTCACAGTAGTTCTGACATGTCAATAAAATCTTCGTCCATTCATCCCCGCGAACTGAATAAAACCATTGAGATGTATGTCTATGAATAAAACAGACCGTTTGATGGATGAGAATCTAAGAGATCATTAAGATGACGACAGTCGCCAACGACCTTGAGGGAACAAAACGCGCGACCCAAAGTTCAGTATTTTTTTGTACATACTTTCCTTATTATTCTATGACTTTGAAAAAAAAACCTAAGATCAAAGTGTACTAGGATAATTAAATTGTCTTTGAGATGGTGAAAATTTGATTAAAATAAACCTTACGGTTTTTTTTTGCGATTGTCGTTTTATATCCGTGTTAGACATAACTTTACAAATTAATTACACTATGTCATACAGCTAATAAAGCTCAAAATTTTCTTAGATCAAATTATTAAGTAAATGGTCTAATTTAAAATATATTTTTCAAAAAAATACGACTAGTCGTTTAGACCTGATTCTCATTTTAAAATCAGCTATCTGCGCCTTAAGGTTGCCCTAGTCGATCATTCTTCCATACAAGCGTAGTCCGGCAATTACTCAACTGTTTGACGGTGTATGTTCAAAATATATCGATTTGTCTCATCATTATCTAGCTCTGTATGGAAACAAAAAAGTAAAAAAAATATATATTTGAAAGTTATGAGCGTCGAAAGTTCCATATTTCAACACAAATTTCAACGCATCTTTGGGCGCAAATAAATACCATAAGAAGAATAATAATTTTGTACAACAGTATCGCGCGAAGCATCTTGGAGTGTTGTAGCGTTGTATGGAGACCTCACTACGCCACTCATGTGCTGCGGTTAGAACGAGTGCAGAAACGTTTTGTGTGGCACCTGGCTTTTTGTGAAATGAAATCCAAGCAGCTACCCTCCTACAAAACCCGCCTGCGTCATTACAGAATGCATACTATACTCTATCCACACGCAGACAGGTCACCGACGCCATATTTTTGTACAAAATAATAAGAAATCAAATTGATTGCTCTAAACTATTGAGTCTTATTAGATTCCATGCTCCATCAAGATATCCAAGAAATACCATTACACCACTGCATAGTGGTGTAATGGTATTTCTTGCACCACAACGAAGGACTGTACTTGGCACAAACTCACCTTTTTTTTTTTCTTTTTTTTTTTTTTTAGCGTGGTGAAATTCTCATGCATACTGCGCTACCACGGGGAGATAGCGCAGTTATGTGGGACTCTAACCCACTAAAACTCCACGGTGTCCTCCTGTGCCGCTTGTGGCAGGAACACGGGAACGCGTTAGCATACATCCGCGAACCCGCCGCGGCTGTCCGTCTCCGGACCCTCCTCTGGGGTTTACCCCCATCACCGGCTCACCAGAACACACAGTACGCCGTGACCACCCCGGGGACCAAACCAGCACATGGGTACCAGACAACCCCGTGTATGGCACCCTTGATCCCCCTGTGACGGGTCAGGACAGTGGCCCCGCCACCTACCACTTTTCGGCCACAGGGGATAGGGAGAGCGGCCAGCGCTATACCGACACTCCTCCTCCCCTGCGGCCCCACTGCGTCCGCCATCAGACGGTGGCGACCCCGTGCAGGCCGCGGAGGGTAGGGCGAGCGGCGCACCGTAATACCAGCACTCCTCTCCCGCCGCGGCCTCCGACCCTCAGCCGCAATGCCTTCCATACCACATCGCGGCCCGCCTCAGTTGCGATGTCGCCTAGGCAACACCGCAACCTACATGTTGGCCGCTACGTCGTCGTCTTATCGGCAAAAGCCCTGACGAGCGGCCCCTCCTCGGGTTCCTCTTGGCTTCACCGTGCTTGTCCAAGCCACGGCTACTGAGCCCCCCCGCCTCGACAATGCGGGAACCCACCGGGGGGGGGGCACACAAACTCACCTATACCAAGATTATGTAAAGTTTTCAATAGCTGCAGTGATCTAGTGGATATAAACCAGGACAGTATTCATAACATTATTAAAGTGATTGTAAATGAACAAAAACACACAACAACACAAAAACTTGATTCATCCAGCATAGTATCAAATTCAAATTTCATTTAATTGAAATTATTATAGCAAATATATTAAATACTTAATGAATTATACAATTTTTTAATTTAAATATGATGATTTTAATTAATGTTTTTTTTTATAATATAATTTATCGACACTTTTATTGTTCGGGCAATTCCCGAACAATAAAAGTGCCGATAAAATTTATTATTGCATTTTCATATAGATATTATTTTAGAGAATTCGAATGTTATACTAAACTAACCTAAATGTTAAAATAGTTATTTATGCTACAAGTGCGGAAGGTAGGTGATTTCCGATGAGTGGCATTTTTATTCACGAGCGAGCGAAGCGAGTGAGTGGATAAATCGACACAAGTCGGAAATCATCTTACGTACGTGTATCATACAAAATTTTACTATGCATTGTGCGAGAAAATAAATAAATTAATAAAATGAAATTAATAAAATGGCGGGCTTATTCAAGCGCGTTCAGCATATCCACAGATTAACAAATAATTCCTCGGGCATATCTACTGCGCATGTGCGAATAGCTGTCACATCGTAAGTAATCGTAACGCAATAAGGCACGAGCAAAATATACGTTCTGCCAAACTTATTTAATGAATATTTAAAATTAATTTATTGATCAAAATCTAAATCTAGAGTAATTAAAAACACCTAAAATAAAGTATTAGTTTTATTTTACCTTTTATATGAATGATAATCTGTACATAACTAATTTTTAAAACTTTTCTCAAATAATAAAAACTCTATGCGCCGGGCTGACGTTGGAGTTAAAAATTAAAAAAATACAGGAAAGTAAAAAGCACTAGTGAAAAAAAGTGATACTTTCCGCACAGTTTGGCTGCTTGGAAAACCGATCTTTTCGAGGACATGCATTGTAAAAAAATATTTAGTGTATTTAACCCGTTTAAAGTACATGCGATGTTAGCCTATATGTGATTGTTACACTTGCAAATGTATGTCTGTCAATCGCAATGTATTTTTATATGTGTAAACAATTGTTGGTTAACCTAATAAATAAATAAAGAAAGAAATTTGCAAAACGGTCACCATTCAGGTATAGATTATTAGTTCAAAAAGGGGAATTTTTAACTGCACCTCTATTTAGAAATTTAAGCAAACAAAATATCTCCACTAATAACCTACTGCAAAACAATATTACTCACCGTAAAACAAAAATACTGATTTGCACACAAATTATTCAATTAAATATAAAATAAATGTGAATTAGTCCAAGAGCGAGCGAAGCGAGCTCGGGAGCTTAGGGCACCCCGACACGGATAGGTTAGGTTCGAAGGAGATGACGGGAGCTGAAGTGAGCGAGCAAAGCGAGCGAACTCAGCTCCCGTCATCATCTTTCGCACGTGTTGTCGAATGAGATTAGCATGCATTTTACCCCTGCGAAAATAGTTCGTGCCGTCGACTAGAGCAATCTTAAGAGCGGCCAGAGCACGAGGTACCTATACGTGCATCGCTGCATCGGTGCTACCAGGCACGGCTACGGATCGTTTTGGTGGACCCAATGTGGTACCTACAACTCCACATTATTCCACTAGTACCGAAAGCAGGTCCAGAGTTCATCTTGATGCAGGATAATGCCCGATCGCATACGGCGCGACTTACAATACAAACATTAGTTGACACACTGAAATTGAGATGGCCCTTATTTAGATTTTTGAGTAGTATTTAGTGTATCTATTACCTTAGCACGTACTACTTTTATGACCGATCCTAAGGCAGCAGAATATGAAGTCAGCCTTCTAGGCAAGCTTCGCTCCTCCCCGGTGGGTTCCCGCATTGTCGAGGCGGGGGGGCTCAGTAGCCGGCTTGGTCACCCACGGTGAAGCCAAGAGGAAGAGTCTGAAATGTTTAGCCAACAGTCGTTTGGCCCATGAACCGTTGGTCAACGGAATCTTTAATCCATTAACTTTTCATCCAAAGAACTCTTTAGCCACGAACAACCAAGGGTGCCATACAAGGGGTTGTTGGGCGCCCATGTGCTAGTTTGGTCCCTGGGGTGGTCACGGCGTACAGTGTGTTCTAGTGCGCCGGTGATGGGGGTACACCCCAGAGGAAGGTCCGGTTACGGTTACGGACAGCCGCGGCTGGTTTCGCGGTGAATGCTAACGCGTGCCCGTGTTCCCGCCCTAAGCGGCACAGGTTTTAGTGGGTTGCAGTCCCACATAAATGCACTATCTCCCCGTGATAGTGCAGTATGCATGAGCATTTACAATAAAAAAAGGCGTGTTTCGGAGAGTTAGGTAGTCATAATAGTATAGTCATAGTCACTACAATATTGTTACAAGATAGGGCAGCGCCATCTAGTGACGAGTAGAATAACTAAGTAGTAACTAGTGGCGCCATCTAGTATCGAATAGCGGAACTAATGTTCTCGAAAGTTCGTGTCGAGTAGAATTTTCCAGAATATTCGAACCGAACATTCTGGAAGTTTCTAGTCGCTTCGGGATCGATGAGTTCAAAAGTCGATTGTTCTGGAAGATTCTCGAAGTACCTAGAACAGTATGGAACGTTCTAGAAACATCTTCCGGGCTATATAAAGAGCGGTCGGGTTCGTCGTGAGTCAGTTTCGATTGAGAAGCGATAAAGAGCGATCAAAGCGGAAAATAGTGCGAAGTAATAGAATTGTTTAAGAAGTGTTTTTGTAATAAACAGTGATTAATTGAATTCTGCTGTTTAAATAATTTATCCCTGAACCCCAGCTCGTAACAATATAATAATTATATTGTAGTATATTAACTCAGTGAAACTCGCCTTTTGTTCTATTTTACCGAGATCGCGACTGTTTTAATATTGTTCAGTTGCATCTATACACTTGAGTCACAAAACTACATAAATTTTAGGTACATCACAATATCCACTGGGAATCAATTTAATCAGTGAAAAATTTAAACAGGGCTGTTTTTTTAACCACTCATTCAATCACTCGAAAAAAAGCCCGCCATAAACTGTGGTGTACATAGATTTAAAAAAAAACTGTGTTCGAGTACCTACATAAATCAAAATAGATATTTAAAGCATTTTACACTGTGGTTTGCACTCTGTGGCTGTTTCTGTGCGTGCTCCTGGCGTGCTCTATAACCTGTGGTTTGAGAGTCAGAAAAACTTCAGAAAAATAGAATTGAATTCTGCCACAGAGTACTTTTTGAGCTATGCGCAGCGGTTCTAAACATACTGAGGTAGCTCCAAACCTCGTTTAAAACCGTGTAGCCAGCATCGCCCCACCCGCTTCAAACCAAGGTGACCTTGGTTTTTGTCTTGGTTGGTAAAATTGTATTTTACACAAACGTGTAGCACAAGCTTAAAGCTTAATGATCAGTAGTCTGTCTATACTTCATAAATTGAGGCAAAGACTCAGCTGGCCGCCAAAAAGTTGGGGATCCTTGCGAAGGTGAGACGGTACTTCACGCCAGAACATCTGCTTATCTTGTATCAAGCGCAAGTTTGATCATGCATGGAGTTCTGCTCTCATCTCTGGCTCTCGTCTCTGCCAAATACCAGCTTGACGCACTTGAGTCGACAGAAAAACGGGCCAAGAGGCTTATCGGCAATGAGAAACTGGTCGAGTCAAGGCTCCAGAGCCTTGAACATCGTCGCCGAGTTGCCAGCCTGTCGGTTTTTTACCAGTTACGGGGAGTGTACGATGGAACTGTACAATTTGGTTCCGTCTAGCCCGTTCCATTATCGGACTACAAGACAAACGGCGATGCATCATCGATATAATTATGGCGAACATCCCACCCGTAGGCACAAAGCGTTTTGGGAATACTTTTATTGTGCGTACAGCTAATTCCCTGCCGGAGTCTGTATTTCCTGGTAGCTACGATTGACAGGCGATTTTAGTCTACTTTGTATTATAACTGTGCGAATTTAGGCTACTTGGGGCAAAGAGGTCCATATTGGCTCACCTAAAGTTCTTTACCCGAAATTGTTCTTCCTAATGATTTGTAATCCGAATGATCACTCTTCCTAAAATTTTACATCCTAATATTTTCATTCATACTATTTGTAGTGCTACCAGCGATGTTCATAACACTCATGTTTCCGAAAATTGTAATTAATAATATCATTAATGTAAATATATTTAAACTCCTACTGTTTTTTATCATAACGCTTTTATCCCTAAACATAATAATATTTTCAGTCATATTCAGAAAAAAACATTTACCAAGTGTAATAAAAAATATAAGTGGGTAATTATGTCTAAAAAATCAACTGTTTAGAATGATTAAAGGTCGTTTCACTGATTTTTGTTTTAAATGAATGAAATTCAGGTCAGAGTGTCATGTTGAAAAAAACTACCACTATATACTATAAAAATACTACTAGCTGTTCCCCGCGGCTTCGCTCCCGTGGGCCACCCCACAGGACCCGTTTTCGGGATAAAAAAATAGCCTATGTCACTCAGGAATAATGTAGCTTTCTATTGGTGAAATATTTTTTTAAATCGGTCCAGTAGTTTCGGAGCCTATTCGGTACAAACAAACAAACAAACAAAAAAATCTTTCCTCTTTCTATTATTGGTATAGATATACTATCTAGGGTTATTCCCGTTCGTCCACACCCCGTCGTCTACACTGCGGACGACTGGGAATAATGCGTTCTGTTCGTCCACAGTGTAGACGAACAGAACGCAACATTCCCAGTCGTCCGCACCTCGTTTCATGTTTAGTTTAAGAGTCAGTGTTTTTTTTTTTAAAATTAAATAAATGATTTAACGGTTTAATTACTTTAAAAACAACATAACTATTAAGTTTTTTTTATTTAAAATCATCAAATGTTAAAATAATTAACAACAATTCTAGTTTTTATCACAGATCAACATATTTTACAATAATTAAGGGCAACAACAAAGTAATTTGTATCACAGATCAACTTAATTTAAACATTACCATTTTTACAACATAACTATTTACAATTTTTGTCAGTAATAGTACAATTTTACAAACCTTAAAAAACTTACGAGTAATTAGAATCACATTCAATAATTAAAAAAAAAAAAAAAAAAAAAAAAAAAAAAAAAAAAAAAAAGATAATAAAAAAAAAAAAAAAAAAAAAAAAAAGAAAAAAAAAAAAAAAAAAAAAAAAAAAAAACGACTAAAAACTAGAATTGTTGTTAATTATTTTAACATTTGATGATTTTAAATAAAAAAAACTTAATAGTTATGTTGTTTTTTAAAGTAATTAAACCGTTAAATCATTTATTTAATTTAAAAAAAAAAAACACTGACTCTTAAACTAAACATGAAACGAGGTGCGGACGACTGGGAATAATGCGTTCTGTTCGTCCACAGTGTAGACGAACAGAACGCAACATTCCCAGTCGTCCGCAGTGTGGACGACGGGGTGTGGACGAGCGGGAATGACTCACTATCTAGAAAAATTTCGCGACCAATTTCGAGGTAGCGCTCGCCGGCCGCTGCCGCGGCACTGCTCGCTTCGCTCGCTCGGCTCGCGCGTAGTTGGTCACAGTTCCCCCCATCACCGGCGCACCAGAACACACTGTGCGCCGTGACCACCCCAGGGACCAAACCAGCACATGGGTGCCAGACAACCCCGTGTATGGCACCCTTGGTCCCCTTGTGACGGGTCAGGGTCAATGGCCCCGCCACCTACCATTTTTCGGCCGCAGGGGATAGGGAGAGCGGCCAACGCTATACCGGCACTCCTCCTCCCCCGCGGCCCCACCGCATCCGCCATCAGACGGTGGCGACCCCGTCTAGGCCGCGGAAGGTAGGGAGAGCGGCGCACCGCAATACCGGCACTCCTCTCCCGCCGCGGCCTCCAACCCTCAGCCGCGATATCGTATGGGTATGGGAGACCCCATACGACATTGCGGCCCGCCTCAGTTGCGATGTCGCCTAGGCAGCACCGCAACCTACATGTTGGCCGCTACGTCGTCGGCTTATCGGCAAAAGCCCTGACGAGCGGCCCCTCCTCGGGTTCCTCTTCGCTTCACCGTGGGTGACCAAGCCACGGTTACTGAGCCCCCCCGCAACTACAATGCGGGAACCCACCGGCGGGGTCACAGTTCTAACCTAACCTAACCTATGGATATCTTAGCAGGTACACACAACTATAAATAAAATTAAATGTGAAAATAAAGTCACGCAAAATTAATGTATATAATACTGATTATTATGAATAAAAAGAAATCTAAACAAAAAAGATATGACTTTGAATACCTAATAGTGTAAAAGATGGTTAAGTTGAGAAAATATAGGAAAACAAATAAAAGTATAATAAATGTTTATTGCTACTGACATTATGAGTTTAAATGCTTCGGAATTATGAACATTAGAGACAGAGTAGTTAGGAATTGTGATTGTTAGGATGAAAAATGTTCGGAAGAACATTTTCGGATTTCCAATTATCGGAGTTAAAAATTTAGGTGAACTTTGGCGCACCCGGGGCAAAGACCTTAAACGTAAGTAAGAAATATAAAGGTGGAAACACATTTGCGTAGCGTGTCGTGGCGTGTCGCGCCAGATGCCTATCGGTTTCATACATTTAGTATGGTTAGAGGCACATTTGAGTGCCGTGGCGCAGCGTGGCACGTTCTGGTGTGGCGCGGACTGCCTGCGACTGATTGCGCCAGAGTTGTGGTGGGAGCTATGGCGCGACACGACACGCCAGGCAAATGTGTAACTACACCGCGTGGCTCATGGCACGCCAGTCGCCATTCAACGACGCGAACTCGTAGCGGACGCTTGTATGCTGCGTGTTGAAAATGTCCGACGAACTTATTGAACTTTTACGTCAATGTACAGTTTTGTATGACACAAAGTCTAGGGAGTATAAAGATCATTTTTATGTCCCTAATTGTGTAAGTTAATAGAATAGTGCAAGATACGCTTTCCTTGCATTCATTGCTTCATATATTCAAAAATCTGTCTACTCGACTGTCGGCGACGAAACCCCGTGTACAAGCTGATTAGGTAAAACAACGAAGTTTATGCAATATCTACTCATGCAAGTACCTTAAGTACATATGTAAAGTACATAAAAACTTAAATAAAATGTTAGATAAGTATATCTAATAAGATTGCAACTAGTAAGTAAGTTATCTAACCAGATTGTAAGCAAATGACGAAAGTACTTCGTAAGTGATAATTATTTCTTAGATACTAATTAGAGTGTTGTATTTGTTTTGTTTTACGTCCAACTAGCATGAACAATCGTAAAAAATCCTACATGTTAATAATTACGCGAGGAACTTGAAAACGTGATTTTTTGTTTGTGAAGATTTTTTAATAAGGTTGGTGTCAAATGATGGTCTTGGTCTAAAACCATTTTATCCGTTTGAATAAATCGGTCCACACGTTTCCGAGATAATCGCATATACATACACGCAGTTACACGTAATCAGCAATCTGTGGTCACAGTCTCACAGACTTCACAGAGTTAAGGCGGAACCACATTTACGTGGAGTGGCGTGGCGTGGCGCAGTATCCACCAATCAAACGAATCCGTTTCTGCCTACGTGATAACACAACGAGTTTTGTAGCCAATCAAATACGTCAGAAGGCGCCACGCCACGCTACGACACGTAAAGGCGGAAACACATTACTGTGGCGTGGCGTGGCGTGGCGCATACTGGCGTGGCGCATACTGGCGTGGCGCTGAGTGTGCACACTAAGCTGGCGTGTCGTGGCGCGCCATGGCGCTATTTCTAAATTAGTATACATCGAACCTTTGCAACGTGTAGACGTACATAATATTAACTTTGGATTCAGATGATGATTTCGATGAAGACCATCAATTTATTTCTATGCACCTGCCATGTTATATCTCCACCACCCTTCCACCATCTTGGTTGACTGGTAGAGAATACCTTAAGCTTTAAGTCTGCCTATGTACCTTTAAGTTGCATGAAATGTTAATAAATAAATAAATTTCTCCTAGCAATTAAACTACTTTAGAGCAAAATTTAAAAAAAAACCGGTCAAGTGCGAGTCAGACTCGCGCACGAAGGGTTCCGTACCATTATCGCAAAAAAGGGCAAAAAAATCACGTTTGTTGTATGGGAGCCCCCCTTAAATATTAATTTGTTGTCATTGTTGTTATAGCGGCAATAGAAATACATCATCTGTGAAAATTTCAACTGTCTAGCTATTACGGTTCATGAGATACAGCCTGGTGACAGACAGACAGACGGTCCGCGGAATCTTAGTAATAGGGTCCCGTTTTTACCCTTTGGGTACGGAACCCTAAAAAAGAAGGCAAGGTCATTCCAAATTTAAAAGTTTTTAGGACAAAAACATAAAAAATTCGGTTTGTTTACATTTTGATTATAATGATAAGCGATTATCTCGGCAACGTTTGGACCGATTTACATGATTCAAACGGATAAAATGGTTTTAGACAAAGACCTTTCATTTGACGCTAACTTCATCATATAATCTCCACAAACAAAAATTTACGTTTTCAAGTTCCTCGCGTAATTATTAAGTATGATATCTCTTATCAATTCTTTAAAATCTATATATATATCAACTTTTAATGTTCAAATTAGGATTCTATATGATTGTACATGCTAGTTGGGCATAAAACAAAACAAATACAACACTAATTAGTATCTAACAAGAAAACTGTACGTTGACGTACAAGTTCAATAAGCTCGTCGGTAATTTTCAACACGCAGCATACAAGCGTCCGCTACGAGTTCACGTCATTGAATGGCGCGCCACGAGCCACGCGGTGTAGAAACACATTTGCCTGGCGTGTCGTGTCGCGCCAGAGCGGTGGTGGGGGCTGTGGCGCAATCGGTCGCGGGCAGTCCGCGCCACGCCAGGACGCGCCACGCTGGGCCACGACACTCAAATGTGCCTCTAACCATACTAAATGTATGAAACCGATAGGCATCTGGCGCGACACGCCACGCCACGCCACAGTAATGTGTTTCCGCCTTAAGTGTGTTACAGGCTTTATTTCCTCGGGTATATTTGTTCTGTGGTTATTTATGGCGTTGTGTTCTGTGGTTGTGTTGTGTAAATTAAAAATTAAATGTGGTGTACCCGTACGGCGCCGGTAGAAAAATTGTGCCTGTGGATTACTAATCCTGTAGGTGGTTTTCCATAAATGTAAGAATATACTAGGAAAAGTTTTTAGTAAACTTGTGATATTAGTTTTATAATTTAAGAATAAAATTCTTCATTTCTTATGATGATGGAATTCGTCTCAATGAAAGTCGCGTTGCTGGACTGGTAAGCGTCATTAAATATATTATTATTTACTAGCTTTTCCCGCTCTTCGCTTGGCCTATCCCACAGGAATCGGAATTAAAACTATAACTCAGCGCGAGCAGTATTTCCTTAGATTACTTTTTTCAAAGTTTTATCATACAAACTGTATTACCTCTAAAATAAGTGTTAACTTTTCACTCAGATGAAGTTTTAACGGTTCGGGTTTCGCCTCAGGAGTTATTTTAGCAATGCCAATATTGTAGAGTTGGTTCCTATCATAACCTCCTTTTTTTGAAGTCGGTCCTTATAGGTACCATTTTTTTACACAATAAACCTATAAAAATAGAAATTGTAATTTATGTTAATTTGCCCGTCAATGTACCATTTGTACCCGACAATTTAGGTACCTATTGTAGGAACACATTGGGCAACTAATAGGAAAAAGTACAAAAAAAAATACATGCTCTCCCCGAAAAATCACGAAAGAGGTTGTTATTTGGTTACACAGGAACAGATCAATAGGCAACTATAGTATGGTTATTAGATGTGGGTAGTATTATCTGTGTACCCAATGTCCCAATCCATCCAAGCATCCAATCCATCAGCCATGACACCTCTTGAACATTAATTTTGCATTAAATCTAAAACCCTTCAACTAATATTATAAATATGAAAGTCACCTTTTTCCTGTGAGAGTAGGCAGAAACTAAAGAACGCCACCAGCTATGATCCTTGCATGCTCCTTTTGCTTTTATCCCAGAAATTCATTAAGTATTTTTCAGATGATAAAATATACAACTAAGAAACATCAGCCTGAAGTATTATAAAACCCTTGGATTTCCTTTCAGGTATGACAGAGAGGACAGGGGGGCTTTTTTCCTACAGGAAGATGACGTAGATCGCTGTGCCACAGAGAGGATACTTAAAAACCAGTTTTATGACCCCCTAGCGTCCAGTGACTCCGATAATGACACTCCTAACAATATCGACTGGGATAAAATCTTCAAGAATAATAAGGTAGAATTTCTCCAAATAGACTTTTTTTAATTATTGCAATCCTTTAGAACAAGCATCAGTATAGCCCTCGCCAAACTTAATGGCCGCCCTGAAGTTGGTTTACCGCATGCGCGAGGCACAATACAGTGCTGTTTTTGTATGAGATTTCCTACTGCGCAGCCATTGTAGCCAACTATAGGGCGGCCAAGAAGTTTGGCGAGAACTATAACTTATCTGCTTATCTAAATTTATGGGTGTCTTGAGTTTCAATCAAAAAATAAGTAAGATACAATTATTTCCTTGTTGTCCCTCAGCTAGTTTTTGGATTTCTATCAGTTGCCCTTTGCACTTGGACCAGACCGAATGCTCCTAATAAACTTGGAAGTATATAATAGAGCTTTTAATACTCTTTTAACTTGATGTAATTTATTTTTAAAATCGGAGGAAAGTTGCTAAAGGAAAAATAGTTTTAAAGCTCTATATAGATCACACAGAAATCAAAACAAAACAACAATAAAGTACTTAGCTCTGAATCTATATTATTATACACAATAACTCTATTACATGGAAATTAGCATTTGTTTGTATTCAGAAATGTGATGAGTACCGAGGGACATTTAGAAAATAGTTATACTGTAAGTTTCTTTGCATGGTAATATAATCAGACACAATGTGTACTGTATGTGGTTATTTAACAATTTCACTGCATCCCCAATCCTCCGTCCTGTAATATTTGTAGGGGACATTGTATAGATATACAATGTCCCATACAAATATTACAGCAATATTTTCATAGTGCCAGGTGCAGAGGAAATATGGGCAGAGAGCTCCGACTGAATTAAAGAGAGGTACAAGAGGTTTGGCTCTTGTCTATTTCCGCCTCCAATATTGGACCTATTTAAAAGATATTTCATAAACTGGAATAGTAAGATATATACTATGCCCCTATGTTTTCCTTTTTTCATTTATATTTGTCACATTTGTACACTAAGCCTCTATTGACAGAGCAATTATCAGCATTTTTTAAGGGTTCTAGTTCTTCTAAAGATATCATCAAAAAGGAAAACAGGGAAATTCAGTTGGCGCTCTTTGCCCCTATTTCCTCTTAAAGTGTTAATATATTCATATATTGTCAACTAGTGCCACTAAATATCTAATGTTCTTTTTCAGCAAATAAAATTGAAACATTTTGTAGCATGTCTCCGACCAATGCCTCCATACCCAAGAGTGTCAGGACTGACCCCGTACCAACACAAACAGTTCTTAAAGATTCTAAGTCATGAGAACCCCAATGTTTTGGAAAATTTGGACCTAGGCAATCCCACCAGACAAGATTTGAAAGAGTTTGAAGTAAGTGTTTAAATATTTTTATTGAAGGTTTTTGTTTATTAGGGTCTTGAAGACAATTCTAGTTTAATCTGAAATTTCAGTTTCTTTTTTAAAAGAACGAGAAAATATCGAATTTAGATAATAAAAGACAACTAAAGTGTATGTTTTGCTACATCTGCCCTATAAGGGCCTACAACCGCTTTAGTGCCGTAAAACGGTAACTTTCTAAAGCATACTCCTTAGTAACGGCTACGATAAAAGGTGTGAAAAAAATATAGCCTTAAGACGGTACCCTGACCAAAAAATCGGCGTGCGATATGAGCATTCCTATTGGTCTAGCGGCACTGGTGGCGCATGAATTACAGTAGTGAATACGCCCAGATTTTAGAATAAAATCTTTATAAAATCGAATTTTGGTCTTTTGAAAAAAATATTTCTACAAAAATGTTCGTTATTAAATTGTCTATCCATTAGTGTTAGTACAAAAAATAATTAATGAACACTTTACGAGGAGATGCATAATATCAATAATTATTTCTCATTTTTATGTTTTTTTGAAAGGAGATTAGTGAAATATATACAACATTTAAAAAAAAACTAAATCTACCATTTTAGAATCAATATTATGTAGAAATTTAATGTATTTTTATTAATTGATATTTCTTTTTAAATAACGAGTAGATAGCTCCTAAAAACAGCACAAAAAATGGCTTGCGCGGCGTTTTGCTCGGGGAACCGCCTTAAGGCGCTATATACGCCCCAATGTTAACGCAGTACTGGCTGTGCGCGCGCTCGATGCCAAAATATCAATATTAAACGTCCTTTTGAACAGTTTTGTTTGCAAAATATTACATGATTTACATATGCTATGTTAGTTATGAAGAAATTCCAGTCATCAATTTTTCTGTGTAAAATTATTTTTAATCATCCAAGTCGTTTTGGACGAGCGAAAAAGTATCGTGTTGTTAATTATTTTTTTAAAGCAAAACTATTAGTTACACGAAAAAACTTTGTGTTCAAAATTATGTACTTGAATCGTGGCGTGTCGTGGCGCCTTCTGACGCAGTTGATTGGCTACAAAACACGTTGCATTATGACGTAGGGTAAATACGCTAAATGTCGGCCCCCTAACGGCTTTTCTAACTAGTGATCGCTCTGGCGCCATCAGTTTGCAACAAAAGGATGCTTGTGATGCGGTTTTGGAAAGTTTGTTAAATCTATTTCATCTTTATAGGCATAAGATTGACATTTCTACTAAAAGAAAAAAGTATTAAGGTTTAAATGCATCGAGAACGAAAAAACCCTAAAGTCGGCCGTTCACGGCCCATGGTCGGTCGCGTTTTTCCCTAATGTCGGTCAGGTATAGGGTGTTTTAAATTAAGACAATGAAAAATATTATTAATATGATTTATTTTGGCAGCAGTCTAATATCACCTAAGTAAACATTTGTATTTGTTTAATAGTAAATAATTTTTTTGATTTGCACTTAAACAATGTTACTATAATTATAATAAAGTAAAAAAAATATAATAACTAAGTATGTGATAAGAAACTTATATTCTTTATGATATTAATAAATTATAATAACACATATTCAATTTTGAGAAAATAAGTTTGATAAATAAATTAAATATGACCACCCACAAAATCAATGAAAAAATACAAATGTAACCAGCCTGTATAGTGACGCTGTAATTCGAGGCTGGCCGACATTATGATCTTTAATATTTCTAATGACGGCCCCTGTTTTGTGTACCTTATTTCTCGAGATTCAACTAATATCACCCCGGCCGAAATTTGACGATTAAACGTAAAATAGATTTATTTGCCTATAAACTTTGCAAATTCTCTTATTAAGCCAATGGTTGTGTCGTTTCGGCTTCTAGCGAGAACGGTCGCGTTACGCACGCTCTTACACAAGTCTGCGCTCGTGTACAAGTGCTGACGCCGCAACCTAATTCCGCCGCGTATTGCCCTCGCGGGCGGTGCAATGACCTAGACTTCTAAGTGAATCATGCATTATTATGAGAATTTGCGGTAAGTTATAATTTTTATAATTATAACTTGTAAACAATTATGGCTTCGCCGAATAAAATAGTCCTCAAAACTGATCTGGAACATCAGTTGTACACCCGGTAAAAAGAGGAAGCTAAAGAGCGCCAAGAACTGCAGCAACTAGTACAAGTGCTCAGTAGCCAGGTAGAAGCCTTGCAACACCAGCTGAAACTTATCCAGGAACAAAATAATGTTACTTCAGAGAAGGAACATTCGACAAATGATAAGCCCCAGTCAACAGTCGAATATAAGACTGATGAAGAGGACCTTGCCAGAGAAACTGAGTGGGTACGACAAAAAAGTAGAAAGAAGAGAAAGATGAATGCTTCACTGTCTCCAGTATCGCAAGGAGCAAGCTCCATGGAACCTCAGGCTGGTACAAAGTCCGAGCAACCAAAAATAAAAAAACTACCACCACCTCCCCCAGTCATAGTAGAAAATATCAGAAACTACCAGAAGTTTTATGATCTTCTCTTGACTTGTTCAAATAAAGAGTCCTTTGTGGTCAAAATGATGAACGGGGATTCTGTCAAAGTAAACGCCAGGAACGAAGACTCCTACAGAGCGATTACTAAATTATTATTAGAAAATAATTGTCTCTGGCACTCCTATGAGAACAAACAAGACAGACCAATTAGGGTCATAGCAAAAAATCTACACTCATCATGTATGCCAAATAGAATAGCTGAAGAATTAAATGCTAATGGCTTTAAAATCCAGGAAGTGGTAAACAAATTAAGTTGGAGGACTAAGGAACCTCTAAATATGTTTATGCTTTCCTTTCAAAAAGACGAAGATATACCTAAATAAAATTTATAGTATTAAGACCATATTAGGTTGTAAAGTAGAAGTACAGCCTTTAAAAACTTCCAAGCTAATACCACAGTGTAAGAGATGTCAAGCATATGGCCATACACAGAAATATTGCTCCAAGGAACCTAGATGTGTGAAGTGCACAGGTAAACACTTTACTAAAGACTGCACAAAACCTATAGCAGATAAACCCAAATGCGTTCACTGTGGTGAGCCACACCCAGCCAACTACAGAGGGTGTATGGTAGCCAAAGAATTGCAACAACTGAAAAATAAAGCCATGAAAAAAAAAGTTACTACACCTGTCACTCAGGCTCCTAGTGCTAAGAAAAATCTCAAAGAGTATCAAAGGGTATCAAAGAATGTGTCTTATGCGCAAGCTACGAAATCTCTTGAACCACAACCACCAGTGCACGGTTCACAACCCTCCACGTCAATAGACGCCGACACAAATGAAAATATAAATAAAATTTTGAATATTTTAACCTCATTTGAACAAAGGTTAAAAAACCTAGAAAGTAGTGCTACGCAGCTACCTCGTATGACTCAAAAATGAAGAACACTCTAAAAATTATGGCGTGGAATGCAAACGGACTCCTAAAGCATCAAAACGAGCTACAGGCGGTCCTTGCAACAGAAAAAATTGATGTGTGCCTCATATCGGAGTCTCACTTCACAAGAGAATCGTATATACACCTTAACGGATATAAAATATTTCATGCACTGCACCCTGTCAATACTGCGAGAGGGGGAAGCACCCTTATAATAAGAGAGAACATCTACCATTACCTAGAACTTAAATATGAAGAAGAGTTCATACAAACTGTAGCCGTTAGGGTCAAAACTAAATATCATCACATTACCGTAGCAGCTATATACTGTCCACCAAAGCATGCTCTGAAAATAGAGCAGTACAGAAACCTGTTGAAACTTCTTGGCAACACGTTTATATTGGGAGGTGACCTTAACGCAAAACACATACGTTGGGGATCTAGACTAACCAACACTAAAGGAAGGGAATTGCTTAGTGCTATGCGAGAAATCAATTGCAATGCAATATCAACAGGAAAGCCTACTTACTGGCCTACTGATACCCAAAGAATTCCAGATCTGATCGACTTTTTCATATTTAAGAATCTGTCGGCTACATATCTTCACATACAGGAGGGATTTGATATGAACTCTGATCACTCGCCCATTATCTTAACTTTAAGTGAAACCATAATTCAGAAAGAAAGCAATCCAACTTTAGTGAATAAAAACACGGATTGGGATAGCTTGAAATTCGATTTAGACAATATGATTGACCTCAAAGTACCACTCAAAAATAATCAACAATTAGATAAAGAAGTGTCAAAATTTGTGACAGACATTCAAAACTGCGCTTGGGGAAATACACCTCTCTTGAAAAGAAAAGTTGCAAGTCATAGTTATCCGTTAGAAATAAGAAACCTCATAGCCATAAAGAGGGCTCAGAGGCAAAAATGGCAACAATCAAGATATCCACCTGACAAAACAATGCTAAATAGACTTACAAAAAGATTAAGTAAAGCAATACAGGAATATCATGATGATGCTACACATAATTACTTAAGCCAATTAACAAGTAGTGGAAAAACAGAACACTCACTGTGGAAAGCCACTAAACGTCTGAATAAGCCTATTGTTCATGCATCACCTATTAAACAAATAGATGGCAAATGGGCCATAAGCAACGAACAGAAAGCAAATATATTTGCAGAGCATTTACAACAAACTTTTCAAACAAGTGCTGAGGAAAGCTCTGAAAAAATAACACTAGATGTCACTCACCATGACGAGTTGAATATACGATTAGCTACGCCGAAAGAAGTGCAAAATATGATCAAAAACTTAGCCAAAAAGAAATCGCCTGGATACGACCTTATCACTGGAGAACTGCTTCAAAATCTGCCACGAAAAGCCATAGTAAAACTTACAACCCTTATAAATGCAACATTCCGATTGAAACACGTGCCTGATATCTGGAAAGTTGCTGAAGTAATAATGATCCCCAAACCCGGAAAATCGCCTCAGGAAGTAACATCATACAGACCTATATCTCTTTTACCAATCATTTCAAAATTATTTGAAAAACTACTTATAAGACGCATAAAACCAATAATAGAAGACAGAAAACTGATTCCCAATTACCAATTCGGTTTCAGAGAAAAACACTCCACGATAGACCAAGTACATAGAATTACCAACATTATAGAAAGAACCCTAGAAGAAAAAAAAGTCTGTTCTACAGTTTTTCTAGATGTAGCACAGGCATTTGATAAGGTTTGGCATAAAGGTCTCATTTATAAGTTAAGGAAAATGCTTCCTAAACAATTTGCAGACATTTTAGAATCTTACCTAACAGAGAGGACGTTTAGAGTCCGACATGAAGATGCTTACTCAGATCTCAAGCAAATAAAAGCTGGTGTACCACAAGGAAGTGTTCTTGGACCTATCTTGTACCTATTGTACACCTGTGATATCCCAGAAATGAAAAACAACTTTATTGCAACCTTCGCAGATGACACAGCCATCATGGCTATAGGTGTCACTCACAAAGAAGCCGTAGATAAAGTACAAATTGCTGTGAACTCCATCACCAACTGGACAAAAAAATGGCGAATTAAGTTAAATGAGTCCAAATCGACCCATATAGACTTCACAAACCGAAGCCCTAATTATACACCGGTTTATATCAACGGTTGCATAATACCTTACGAAAATACTGCAAAATACCTGGGTATGACGCTTGACGCCAAGCTTCGCTGGAAGGCTCATGTCAAAAAGAAACGCCTGGAGTTAGATATCCGCTACAGGAATATGTACTGGCTACTTGGCAGACATTCATCATTGTCAGTGTACAACAAAGTACTTCTGTACAAACAAGTACTTATGCCTGTATGGGCATACGGTATACAGCTTTGGGGCTGTACAAAACGTACCAATGTTGAAATTATACAAAGATTTCAAAACAAGGTACTGCGGAGCATAGTAAACGCTCCCTGGTATATTAGAAACGAGGACATCCACCGGGACTTAGGAGTGGACCTCGTCGCCAAAGTTATAAAAAAATACGCCGAAGCCCATGAAGAGAGACTTCATAAACATGTGAATGTCGAGGCTATCCAGCTCCTTGACACCACGGACATAATAAGGAGACTGAAAAGGACTAAGCCTTTTGAGTTAGTTTAGAGTGAAATTAGTGTTACGGAGTGCAGTGAGTGCTACCTTTTAAGAACACATGAACTAAGTGTCTTCCCATCATAATAGAGACAATAAGAAAAGTGCCAATAGACACATTCTTTACCGTATAAATTATTAGCAAATTAGGTTAAATTTAAGTTACTTATTAGCCTCAAGGCTAGATTGTGACTGTTATGAAGTAACTACTCAGTTACATCGTAATAAAAAAAAAAAAAAAAAAAAAAAAGCCAATGGAATTGGTAGAATCGGAATTTATAAAACAGACTGCATTTACTTTAAGTCGGCCACGGCCGAGAATCCGGTTTTAAATCGAAATTGGTATTCTAATGGCGGCCCGCTATTTTTCCCTTAAAACAATACGCAAAACGTTGAGAAAACTATCTCAAAATATAGTAAAACAAACTTTTTAGTTATAACAAAGCTTAAAAACAAAAAAATAAAGGTCTTATCGTTGTAATATCAATCCCCGAAGTGCGGGTATTCACAGCTAGTAAGCTTCTTTAGCTGCTAATTTGACGCTGCAACGGCGCAATCGCTATTGACGCTCAGTGTGCGAAGAGTGAGTGACGTAATCGAATAGAAACGGTTTGTACTTATAGATTATGAACTAAGAACGAATGCAAGCTGAAAATGTGCAGACGGCCGAACATTGGAGGGTGGCCGACGTTTGGCGTATTTACCCTAGGCTGGAACAGAGTCGGTTGATTGGTGGATCCTGCGCCACGCGACGACTCGTAAGTGTGGTTCCGACTTTACCGTTTTACTAGGCCCTTAACATTGGGGCGTATATATCGCCTTAAGTATTAATTGTACTGGTGGGGTATTGTACTGTATAAAAACATAACTTTAATTAGGGTTTCTTTGAACAAATAAAGACTTTTACAATGCATGTCCTCGAAAAGAGCGGTTTTCCAAGCAGCCAAACTGTGCGGAGAGTGTCACTTTTTTCACTAGTGCTTTTTACTTTCCTGTACTTTTTAGGGTTCCGTACCCAAAGGGTAAAAACGGGACCCTATTACTAAGACTCCGCGGTCCGTCTGTCTGTCTGTCTGTCTGTCTGTCACCAGGCTGTATCTCATGAACCGTGATAGCCAGACTGTTGAAATTTTCACAGATGATGTATTTCTGTTGCCGCTATAACAACAAATACTAAAAACAGAATAAAATAAATATTTAAGTGGGGCTCCCATACAACAAACGTGTTTTTCTTGCCGTTTTTTGCGATAATGGTACGGAACCCTTCGTGCGCGAGTCCGACTCGCACTTAGCCGGTTTTTAATTTTTCACTCCAACGTCACGCGCTTGAATAAGCCCGCCATTTTATTAATTTAATTTTATTATTTTATTTGTTTCCTCGCACAATGCATAGTAAAATGTTGTATGATACACGTACGTAAGATGATTTCCGACTCGTGTCGATTTATCCACTCACTCGCTTCGCTCGCTCGTGAATAAAAATGCCACTCATCGGGAATCACCTACCTTCCGCACTTGTAGCATAAATAACTATATTGTAATTATACTTACTCTGATATAATAATGTTAAAATATTTACAAAACATGCCACCTGTAGTAGGAATACACTCATATTTCGTCATTTAAGTAATAATATTCCAAATAATGTAAAATTCACTTTGATATGTTTAGCTAACAAGCTAATCTCTTTTTGTTACTTAAAACAATTTCAGGCTGCAAAAGAAATATACCTGAAAGAGCAAAAAGAGTACATAGAATGGGCAAAGTCGCTATGGGTTACTGACCATTGTATCCGGGCATTACGACCAAAGCCTGCTATAGAACAAGTTTATGAGGCGGAGTTCAAAGCGAAAGCCCAACGAATGCAGACTTTACCGAAACACTATGATTTAGCCGCTCAAATATCATTGGAGAGTCAGACAAACAATTACTGTGATGCTGTGCTTAAAGAAGACTTGATTAAAGTAAGTATACACTAAAGAAGGGGTTCCCAAACTGTGCGTCGCGACGCTCCGGGGCGTCGTGGTGCTCTCTCACGCGCCGTCGTAAACAATGAGGTATATGTAATACGAGCCGAAAACTACAAAATACTACTCGATAAATACAAATAGGTACTACCCAATAAATACAAAATTAAATTTTAGAGTAATGTATCCCAAGATTATCCAACTCTGGGTACTGTAGATTCCTAGTACTGCTTCTTACATCGCGTCGCACATAGTTATGCGAAACTGGCTATTCTACAGTTGCAGTAATTAATTCGTAGTACAGATTACAAGCCAGTAGTGGACTGTTACAGGCTGATGATGATAGATTCCATATCAATTGAGTAAAGTAAAGTAGAGTACTTTTTTTATAATTTAGCTCTGATTTGAAAAATCATGCTCAGAAAAGCCAGCGGACTATATTTTTTCCTAATAATCAATACTAAGGTACAAGGGCGTCGCAATAAAATACACTCTGTAAAGGGAGTCACAGTATAAAAAAGATTGGGCAGCCTTGCATGTTACCGAAACGGTGTTTATAACACCTTTTTGTTGTATATAATTTCCACATCATCAATTGTAATCCACTTTCAGGTTACCCTAGCAGAAATGCCACAGGTTCAGATTCCAGATAAGATTGAAAAGCAGTACAACATCATTACTCCTTGTGCAGTGCCAGAGCCTTGCCAGAAACATCCATATCAGATTGTATTGCCAAGTAAATATATTTTATGCTTGTATTCCTCTATATCTTGCTTTCTTTCTTACCTTTTTATGCTGAACTAGTTATCCCCGACATTATTCAAATACATGTGACATCCACCACCCCGCATTGGGCCTGCGTGGTGGATTACGGCCCATTCCCTCTCACAGAGAGGAGGCCTGTTTCCCAGCAGTGGGAACATTAAAAAGGATGAGTTGTCCCCCGCGGCGTATAGTATGGAATACCACATGGCTACTTTTCATTCCGGTTTATTGTTTCCTTGGGATAAGAAAACACGGGTGAACCCGCTGGTAGAAGCTAGTTAACTATTAGTCCAGGTTTCCTTACGATGTATTACTTCGCCGTTGTCTGTGATGTCCAAGATAACCTTAGAAAGTACATATGAATTTGAAAAGTAACATTGGTACTCGCCCGGATTTAAACCCACGACCTCAAGCACGAGAGACAAGGTCTTAGCCACTGGGCCACCACATTTTGTTTAATTAAAAATATGAGAGAATTGAGTAAGTAAAAACATGGTCGCAGGCCTATCTGGTCTGACCCAATTCGTTCAACGCTTAACACCAGTTTGCATGATGCACTCCACGACGTCAATTTAGCGAGTACATCACTCACCTTCGGTTTGCCGACTATATAGTGGTCATGGCTGAGACCATGGAGGACCTCAGTACAATGCTCGATGACCTTAGTAGAGCTTCCGAAAGAGTGGGTCTAAAGATGAACATGGACAAAATCAAGGTAATATTGAATGCCCATGTTGCATCCACTCCTATCAAAGTCGGAGACTACACTCGAAGTTGCGGACGATTATGTCTACCTGGTACAAACGGTCCAGATAGGTAGGTCCAACTTCGAGAAAGAGGTCAGTCGTCGAATCCGACTCGGCTGGGCAGCATTTGCGAAGATACGTGCAGTATCTTCTAGTCCAACTTACCACAGTGTCTCAAGACGAAAGTCTATGACCAGTGTGTGTTGCCAGTGATTACTTAGGGGACAGAGACGTGGTCGTACACAATGTGCCTCATCAGAAAGTTTAAAGTCACCCAAAGGGCAATGGGGATGCCTTTGCTCGGAGTTTCCTTGCGTGATCGAATCTGAAATGAAGACATCCGCAAGAGGGTTAGGTTACCGACATAGCCCGAAGAATTACCAAACTTAAGTGGCAGTTGGCAGGGCACATTGCTCGCAGAACGGATTGCCGTTGGGGCCGAAAAGTTCTAGATACCGGAAAAAACAGCGTTGGAAGGCCTCCCTCTAGGTGGAGCGACAACCTGGCCAAGGCTGTGGGCGTCCGGTAGATGCGAAATGCACAGGACCGATCAGTGTGGCGACGCTTGGGGGTGGTCTATGTCCAGCAGTGGACGTCTTTCGGATGTAATGATGGTGAATGATGATGACTCCACGACACTTATACTACACTACACAATATACGTATTTTAAGAGAAAGGTTGATATCCCCTGGGGGGCATCACGACCCTCATTAATGAGGAACACGAAGCGAGTGGGAAGAGGATTGATTATAGCCTAACAACACATTCCGATCTATCTTAACATTTCTTTTCTTCACTTGCAGATGAAGAAGCACTGTCAATGCTACCCATAACAGAGATACATCGAGAACTAGCAACATTCGCTCTGAACAACGACACACAATACATAGCGAGTGAGAACGCACTCAAGTGCCTAACGCAGTGGAACAGACACTGGCTTTTACCGCTCTCTGTGTGTGACACTATTGGACCCGGTGAGTTGTGGAGAAAATTATATGACCATGTTACCAGATTCACGTGAGCTACTACTAACACCAAACACTGACACCAACAATGACCAATGAGAAGTTTTGCAATTTCACTGTCACACAAAAACGGATAGATTGTAGACTGGTGCACTGATAGGTCGTATTTTATTATTTTCGAAATATTTAGTTCACAATTTATCAACAGTTTAAAATGCCTCGAAATAGTTAAATTTACAGAGTGTGCAATAATCCAGTGACAACTATAAAGGATTAATACTGCCTCATAGAAATATGTTTACTATAAAATAGTTTAACAAACATAGCTTTTTTAGGGTTCCGTACCCAAAGGGTAAAAACGGGACCCTATTACTAAGACTCCGCGGTCTGTCTGTCTGTCATTTTGTCACCAGGCTGTATCTCATGAACCGTGATAGCTAGACAGTTAAAATTTTCACAGATGATGTATTTCTATTGTTGCTATAACAACAAATACTAAAAACAGAATAAAATAAATATTTAAGGGGGGCTCCCATAAAACAAACCTGTTTTTTGCGATAATGGTACGGAATCCTTAGTGCGCGAGTCCGACTCACACTTGGCCGGTTTTTTTTTATCACACTATGTAGCATAAAACTGTAAACAAAATATAACTTTGTTTATGTGTTCTATCATCTGTGGTAAGAATGATAAGATAAGATATATTTATTTTGTAAAGCATGAGTACAGTATGAAGGTCTTATACATGTCGGCACATGGCATGCATGGCTACATGTTTTGCCATTTATGGTGTACAAAATCTTCGTCCACCCAAAGCAGGGTTTGCCTTACCAACTGCAAATGTTCGTTCACCCGAAGCAGGATTTTCCCCACCAAGGGCAAATATTCGTTCACCCAAAGTAGATTTGCCCCACCTATTCATAATCTTCGTTCGCCCAGGCGATTTGCCCCACCATCTCCAAATCTTCGTTTGTTTGATCTCTAGATGGCAAGACAGTAAACGTGATGGTACTGGACAGCGAGTTCTCAGTACACAAAGAAGCTGCGCACATGAGGACCTACAAAGCGTTCCGACATCTCTTAGAAAATGCATTGATACCGTGAGTTCACACTTTTCGCATTTTGTCTTTAAAGTAATCTTAAAATGGCCGTTCGCTCATATAGATCTACCATGAAAGAAATTTTACGGTAAAAAGACTTAAATATTCATATTGGACATTGTACCAATGAATAAATCAATACACTGAAATATCGTAATAAGCAGCATTGTGTGCGCGGGACCTATTATTTTCTTATTGAATTGCTTAGCAAACAAAAACAATTATTATATCAAATATCTTGAAGTGCCCATACGTTTGATAGTGATTAATGTTAAAAGGACAGGAGATAACAACACAATGTGCTTACTAGGTCATCAGAGAGGGAGAGGATAGGGTATATAAGAAGGAGCAGAGTTATAAATATAAAGAAAGAAGTTCTTCCAGTCCAATCTAAAGCTCCTGCCAAGCGACCTCTGCAAGACGTGGATGTGAGCAGCGATGATGAGGACGACCAATTAGTTATAGATACAGGTATGTTTCATCTCTTTTACGCACTAAGCTGTTGTTTAGTGTTATCTCTTTCTATAATTCTGGACAAATTGCTTTTAAGTCATTAGTATTTCTTTTTAATCTCTGGGAATATAAATACTGGTCTACACTTAAAATCGTTCGAATTCAAAAGAGGAAAAGGAGGCCTTTGCCCAGCAGTGATAGAATACAGGCTGAAAATAAAAAAATATTGGAAATCAGTATAGTTTTCCAAAAAGCTTCTCGCATTTCATAAAGCTCTGGCCACAACGACGCAAATTCCGTACGCGACTTCAAGTATCGGTTGTTTCAATGATTAGAAGGAGTCGCAATATAATAAAAAAAGAGATACCAGAGATGCCGACTTCCGCAAAAGTAATTTTTGCACTTTTCAGTGTTTTGCTATGGAAGTCGGTTTATTTATTGTGAAAATGTTTTAATTTTCTCTTTTTAGTTTTAGTACACCATCCTTAAAAAGTGAGCAAGTTATATAATTATAAACAGTAAGGTATCTAAATGATTGACAAAATGCCCATAATAACTCAATTTACACATTCGTGTTGTTTGTAGATAAGGAGTTCGGTTTTACATTCCATATCTTGAAAACTGCTGAACCGAGTTTGAAAAGTTTTCCCTAAGTTATGAGATACTTAATCCAATAAAAAAAGTATTATAACGATCTGAGTAACAGTTTCTGAGAAATGCGTATGCAAACATACAATTAAATTTGGTACACAAGTTTAGAAGCCTACATAGAGTAACATCATTATGTGAAAATTGTGCAATTCCAACAATATTAAATATTGATAACCTCCTTTTATTTTTAAGTCGGTAAAAGCAGGCGACTATTCCCGCCAGTTATATTAGAACATCGCACTACAATCATGTTAGTTGACATTATCGGCGGGAGTAAAGATTCGCTTCACTTTGGCCAGAGCTTAACTCGCTTACTCAAAATCAAAATAGTTTATTTCAAATAATCCTTAGAGGTACTTTTGAATTGTCAAGAAGAAACTCTACGGACACTATTTTCCATCAGTTTCAACTACAATATTGTAACGTTTTTGGTTACATAATTCTTGTTGAAAAATACATATATGTGAGAACGATGTAAAAAGACATGCACGTAAAAGCGTCTAGAGAAACAAACAATTTCACCAACAAAAATGCAATAACAGGCAAAGGCAGCGTAGCGTAGTGTTTCACCGTCGACCACATCATCGCTTACCATCGGGTGAGATTGTGGTCAAGCGCGAGCCTATAGGTTATAAAAAAAAAAAAAAAAAAAAAAAAGTTATGTCCAATCCCAACTGATGGCGACCGGTTACGAACATGACGCATGTATCGGCACCACTCAGCTCAACCATCATGAAGGGAACCGAATGATCCAACACATGTGCTACCATGTGTACTTTATAATATAGTCAAATCTAATATCTTTATTTGTGTACACAAGTATAAGGTAGGTGTTTCTAGGTAGTACAGGTGTCTCTCAGTCCAATTTTGCCATCAGATATTTAAATTCGAAGAATTTTGCCATCAGATGCTTGAGGTTGAATATGTATCTTTTTCTTTCAGGAGACGATGTGTGTTTGGCTGATCCCATATTGGCAGGCAATGGTTCACCTAAAGCAAAAATTGCTGCGCCACCGCTGTCGCCCAGAACTGAATTTGCCCCACCTAGTTATAATCTTCGTTCACCCAAAGCAGGTTTCGCCTCACCAACTGCATGTCTTCCTTCACCCGAAGCAGGATTTGTCCCACTAAGTGAAAATCTTCGTTCTCCCAAAGCAATATTCGCCTCACCCAGTGCTAGCCTTCTTTCACCTGAAGCAGGATTAGCCTCACCAGCTGCAGGTCTTCGTTCACCCGAAGCAGGATTTACCCCACCAAGTGCAAATATTCGTTCTCCCAAAGCAGTATTCGCCTCACCCAGTGCTAGTCTTCTTTCACCTGAAGCAGGTTTTGCCCCACCAAGTGCAAATCTTAGTTCTCCCAAAGCAGGATTCGCCTCACCCAGTGCCAGTCTTCTTTCACCCAAATCTGGATTAGTCCCACCTAGTTATAATCTTCGTTCACCCAAAGCAGGGGTTGCCTCACCTAGTGCAAGTATGTTTTCACCGAAAGCAGGATTTGCCCCACCATCTCCAAGTCTTCGTTCATCCAAAGCAGGATTATTTGCCTCACCAAATGAAGGTTTTGGGTCATCACAAGCCCAGCAAAGTATCCCGCGGAGAACGACGCGTCTATCTGTCCAGGAGGCTACCGGAAACATCAGAAGTGCTTCCAGTAGCAAACTCAGTGAGAAACGCCCCGTTGTGGCCAATGGGAACATCGGAAGGGCTGTCACTAGAAACCTCAGTGTGGAGTGCCCAGATATTGGAGTTTATAGCTGTACTTGTAAAGGTAGGTAAAATCTTTAGATAGTAATACACTAAACACATTGTTAAATACTGGCCTGTGGATCACAACCAAGGGCCGAAGACCGAGGCCCATAGCAGTCTTGCGACCCCTGGATTTGCAAGTCTATACCCACTAAACCACGGTACGTGGCAGTGTAAAGCTAGGGGTATGTTATTCAGAAGGAATGGTTTCTACTACGGGGGTAAAGTTGTACAATGTGATTACTCTTATCTGAGGTTCTCGTGGTGATCCTCTGTTCCTCGTTCAATCCCGTGTGTTGTATAGGGGGAGGAAAGCATATACATAAGAATGGAATAAGGATTGGAAAAAGGGACACAAACGCGATCCGGTGAGATACTCGCCAGACTCCAACATGCGTTCCCGGCAAAGGCACTTCGCTGCGCGTGAAATATACACCAACACCAATTGCACAGACGCCGCACAATACAAATTGCGAATCGCGGACGCAATTCCGATGCAGCTGGGGTTGATTATTAAACGATTATATCCAATCAAACGAGAACCCGATTTCCCGGTGCATGCGATCACACACATGTTACTATTTACGATAAATATTTATTACAATGGTGATTCTTATCTCTAAAATAAAAACTCTTAAACTTAACTGGATCATGATGATTTTCTTGAAAGTATTCTTTTGCCCAAAATGATATGTTTGTAATAGATATTCATTCAAGAATCCCATTTAAACTTGGGTGAAAGCTAACATAGTTTTGTTGCTGTGAATAATAATACCAGATTTCAAACTTATATTAACTACATATATAAGATTTTCTTGAAAGTATTCTCTTGCCCATAATTATTTGTTTGTAATAGATATTCATTCAAGAATCCCATTTAAACTTTCGTGAAAGCTAACATAGTTTTGTTGCTGTGAATAATTATACCAGATTTCAAATTTATATTAACTACATTCATAAGATTTTCTTGAAAGTATTCTCTTGCCCATAATTATTTGTTTGTAATAGATATTCATTCAAGAATCCCATTTAAACTTTCGTGAAAGCTAACATAGTTTTGTTGCTGTGAATTATAATACCAGATTTCAAACTTATATTAACTACCTACATTTATAAGATTTCAGCATAATTTTGAGGTGTTCAATTGTGTGAAACAAACTTGAACACCGAATCGAACACCAATCGATCGTCAGTCGTCATTTAAACATCACTGTATTGTAATTGTATCTATCATTTATTCTCAGGCACATTATATGAGAAGCCTCCTCGTCGATCGTTCAGGAAGTGGCAGTTCAGAAATGAGGGTAGTCATGAAAATTATGATATAATCATTCATAGTCCACATAAAGCTAAGGTGAGTACAAGTGGCATACGTTTTAGTGTTCAAATGTGTCTGAATTCACATAACATCGAGTTTTCATTCCTCGAATGGTCGACTTGATAATTTTGTGTAACAGGAGACGAGCCAATAATCGACAATTGGTTACAAATCCAGACTAAAAAATTTCAGGTAGGAAACCCAAAAACACTGCCCAACCTGGGAATCAAATGCAGGACCTAATAGGACCTACTAATAACATGGAGATCTTCATGAATGAGCTCCATCGAAGGAGTTTCGACGATTATGTAGGAATCCTATCTACTTAAAACCCTACCGTTCTTAGCACCATCATGAGTCGGTGGCCCAGACCTAAATCATCATCAGCCCTATAATGTTCCCACTGCTGGGACACAGGCATCCTCTCTGTGAGATAGGTAATAGGGCTTAAAACACCACGCGGGTCCATGAGGGTTGGTGGATGTCACACGTCTTCGAATTTATGTTTCTAGGACATGCCGGTTTCATCACGATGTTTTCCTTCGCCGTTTTAAGAGCAGTGGTGATGAAATAATTTAAACAAAGTAAATAAATAATAAGACCTCAATAGTCACCAAGAGTCATAGAGTTAGTATTCAATTAATTTTGGTCCTACAGGATAAAACAGAGGAACTAATACTAGAACCGCTGCTAGAATACCAAATAGACCTGGGAGCAAGCGAACAGACACCCGACTCAGTGCGAAGTGCGGCCTTGTCACTCGCGCTTAGAAAAAAGGCTTCGTTACTAAATGGTATGTTCATTAATTGCTTTTATATATTTCTTGCTAGAATAGGTATTATAATGTGTGTTTAAAATGTACCTTGTGATATCTATGCAGATGAGATATTTTGCCTCATTCGTCATCATTGATAGCTTTGTTCTACGCACTAATGTTTATAATCCTCCTCCCATTTATTCCATGTTTCCTTGGTCTGTGCGAGTCTCAGCCAGGTTTTATTTTTTGAATACTTTATGCACTCAAACATACAGATGCGGAATTAATGCCCTAGGCATTTTATGCCAGTCAACTTTGGGTGATGCAGAGACAAATAGTGGTTTTCATCTAGCTTAGTGAACTGGGAATTTCCTTCGCAGTTCGCGTAGACGGCCCAACGGGTGACGTGGTTACCTTCGAGAGGCTATCCTCGGAAAAGTTCGCCGAGAGACACCCTGACGTGACGCGCCAGGTCCTCAGCAGCATACACGCCGCGCTCAGCCAGCTGCAGGGGCTGAGGCCGGGGCACTATGTACTGCAGCATGAGGTATGTAAGATAACCTTCGGCAAGCTATCCTCTAGCTAGGAGACACCCTGACGTGACGCGCCAGGTCCTCAGCAGCATACACGCCACGCTCAGCCAGCTGCAGGGGCTGAGGCCGGGGCACTATGTACTGCAGCATGAGGTATGTAAGATAACCTTCGGCAAGCTATCCTCTAGCTAGGAGACACCCTGACGTGACGCGCCAGGTCCTCAGCAGCATACACGCCGCGCTCAGCCAGCTGCAGGGGCTGAGGCCGGGGCACTATGTACTGCAGCATGAGGTATGTAAGATAACCTTCGGCAAGCTATCCTCTAGCTAGGAGACACCCTGACGTGACGCGCCAGGTCCTCAGCAGCATACACGCCGCGCTCAGCCAGCTGCAGGGGCTGAGGCCGGGGCACTATGTACTGCAGCATGAGGTATGTAAGATAACCTTCGGCAAGCTATCCTCTAGCTAGGAGACACCCTGACGTGACGCGCCAGGTCCTCAGCAGCATACACGCCGCGCTCAGCCAGCTGCAGGGGCTGAGGCCGGGGCACTATGTACTGCAGCATGAGGTATGTAAGATAACCTTCGGCAAGCTATCCTCTAGCTAGGAGACACCCTGACGTGACGCGCCAGGTCCTCAGCAGCATACACGCCGCGCTCAGCCAGCTGCAGGGGCTGAGGCCGGGGCACTATGTACTGCAGCATGAGGTATGTAAGATAACCTTCGGCAAGCTATCCTCTAGCTAGGAGACACCCTGACGTGACGCGCCAGGTCCTCAGCAGCATACACGCCGCGCTCAGCCAGCTGCAGGGGCTGAGGCCGGGGCACTATGTACTGCAGCATGAGGTATGTAAGATAACCTTCGGCAAGCTATCCTCTAGCTAGGAGACACCCTGACGTGACGCGCCAGGTCCTCAGCAGCATACACGCCGCGCTCAGCCAGCTGCAGGGGCTGAGGCCGGGGCACTATGTACTGCAGCATGAGGTATGTAAGATAACCTTCGGCAAGCTATCCTCTAGCTAGGAGACACCCTGACGTGACGCGCCAGGTCCTCAGCAGCATACACGCCGCGCTCAGCCAGCTGCAGGGGCTGAGGCCGGGGCACTATGTACTGCAGCATGAGGTATGTAAGATAACCTTCGGCAAGCTATCCTCTAGCTAGGAGACACCCTGACGTGACGCGCCAGGTCCTCAGCAGCATACACGCCGCGCTCAGCCAGCTGCAGGGGCTGAGGCCGGGGCACTATGTACTGCAGCATGAGGTATGTAAGATAACCTTCGGCAAGCTATCCTCTAGCTAGGAGACACCCTGACGTGACGCGCCAGGTCCTCAGCAGCATACACGCCGCGCTCAGCCAGCTGCAGGGGCTGAGGCCGGGGCACTATGTACTGCAGCATGAGGTATGTAAGATAACCTTCGGCAAGCTATCCTCTAGCTAGGAGACACCCTGACGTGACGCGCCAGGTCCTCAGCAGCATACACGCCGCGCTCAGCCAGCTGCAGGGGCTGAGGCCGGGGCACTATGTACTGCAGCATGAGGTATGTAAGATAACCTTCGGCAAGCTATGCTCTAGCTAGGAGACGCCCTGGCGTGACGCGGCAGGTCCTCAGCAGCATACACTCCACAACCTGGTTACTGGTTAAAACCCCAGGCTGCTTGTCAGACTTTCGGATTTTTGATTACCCAAAATGATTATCAAAGACCTAAACTACGAATGACTATCAGGACCTATGTAATGAATACCACATGAGGAAAATGTAGCTTAAAACGCGGTCCACACATTTCCGGGTTCCCATTCCTGACGGAACACAGCAGGAATCGGTTACATACGATTTGTACGAACTTGTTCACACATCTCCGTATCAGGGGGATTCGGATTGTTCATACAAATTGTATGTTAGTGTTCTGTCAGGGACGGTAACTCGGAAATGTGTGGACGGCGCTTAAACTTGATTGATTGAACTGTGCAGTATCTACTTACATATTTTTTTAAAGCTTTCATTTCACTTGTCTTGCAACTGAATTTGAAAACAGTTAAACAGTTGTCCTCAACTGATTGAGCTGAAATTTTGCTTACACATTTAGTATGGATGAGATGACAATGCATGGTTAGCTAAAAAAACTTGGTTATAATAATTTTATTATTTCCTCAGCCAAGTCACGGTGCCAATGCCATGCTGATGTGTCCCCGGTCCCCTCAGCAGCGGCACACGTTACTGCTGAACTTCGACAGCAGTCAGCTGATCGAGGTGGATGAAGCTCACATGGCCAAGATGCCTCCCACCATCGGCACTGCGCTACTGCCTTATCACAAGTAAGTAATGAACTGATATGTTGTATTGAATGAAGGTGTAACTGTTACAACAACATTCGCTGTTAATTATGTGAGTTTAAGAGACCCCGCAAACTACAAACTTTTTAGCGTCTGATAGTTTGGTGGGGCCTTTAATCACTATGGGGAAGTATGCAAGTGCGCATTTTACAACGACTAATTAAGTAATGAATGTATTTTTATTCCGACTAAACTACCGACCGATAAAATGTCTGTAGTTTGCGGGGGAGCTAAGTGTTTGTAAGCGCATCCACGATTCAGGAGAGATTCCTAGTGTATGGATTTTTTTTAAATTAAAAACAAACGCATAGTAAAAATGAAAAATGTTGTTGTCATACAGGGTAAAATTAAAATATCTAGCAATTCTCGGTAGGTGTATATAATGATTCAAACAAAAAGATCTTAACCCAAAATTACAATAGGGATGTTTCCTAGGTAAAAAAATATATTTAGTCTTTCAGTGAGATTGTCAAATAATATTGGACAGATATTTTTTGCTTAACCAAATCAATAAAAATTTACAAAGAAAAAGCGCATCAAAGTTCAGGAATGGCGGCTTGTGATGTCATTATGTCAGTATAAAGTGGCTGACTATCAGCGTGACGTCACACGATATTTCAACGAGTTATATCGTCATCACTTTATGTTTACGGGTCAAAAGAAAAAATACGTGTCCAATATGTTTTATTAATCTACCTGACGAACGAAAAAACGATTTTTCAGTTAACATCCCTATTAACTACTTTACCGGCAACTTCTTGACTCTGTAGTCAGCTATACTTAGAATTTAATTTGGCCCTGTATAATTTCTGGAAGACTCTTATTATATGTTTACCGTCCTCTTTAACCTAGTAAACTGCATGGCTAAATTTATAATGTACTTCTATTTCTGGATTTGGCTTGGTTACTGTCTAAATCTGTATTTACTAAAGTATCATCCGTGCCTAAACATCCTGGGAATAAACGTGTGATATTTAGATGTGCAGTTTCTTGAATGGTACGGTAGAATCATGGGTATTTTTAATATGTTTGAACCATCACATTGTAGAACATTTCGTCGTCATTTTACTGTAGCAATTCTACTTTATCTTTGCTTACTATATTGCATTATTTATTTTATGTATTTTAACCCATCGGTACAGAACATTACATTACCACAGATAATATAATACTAGCATACAGATGCCTCATCCCATACAAAGAAACCGTGCTAGCGTTTTTCGTCTGATTTAGATGATTATTTTTTTAAGTACTACTATTGCGTTCCACGGCTATAGATGGTGTAGCAGCGACTTGCAAGTAAAAGGGATTACTCGGTTCGTGATTATTTCTTTCTTTAAATACAGTGACGATATATTTTATAGTATTTTTTTGCAAGGTTTAGAAAAAAAATCGTACCAGAATGTGTTACAATACAAATTAAAAAAATCGAGTGGCATGCCTCAGAAATTTAAAACCGCGCCATCTTTAGGAATCAATTTTAAATTATCCGTTCAAATAATCTTTGAGAAATGTGAATTATGAGCCCAATATTCCATAATTTTGTGCTAAGGGGAGTTGATTAAAAAAGGACATATTTTATGATCAATTCTAGAAAATGTTAATATTGATACACAATTCAATAACAAATCGATGTATATCGCGCCATCTTGTCATATTAATTTCAACCAAATTTTCTTTGTTAGTGCTAGCGCTGCGACCCCGTGCCATTACCTATATGTATAATTATTTACCTAAAAATATTACCTATATATTCAACGTGTCACTGCGGGGTGCCAACTGAAAACCAACGCTGGGCGTCACCCAGCAACTGCTGAGTTAAGTTAATAACCCTTTTGCCATGAGCACGGTCGCGCTGAGCACAATTTTTTATTGTACCTACTTTTATGTTCTTCTCTTTTACTTTGTCATTGTTGTATTATTTCTGTGTCGAATAAATGTTTTCCATTTATATTTCTATGCCAATATGCTTTACGAGATAGGCTGCATTTGATCACTGTTCTTATTTTTATTGTCTGTTGTTTTATTACTGATTCATTTCAAACCACACATTCACAAGATCACTTACAGCCACAGCACCGCCTTTTCCCATCTCTTAGCGATCAAAAAGGGCCCTATCACATTGAAAATTTGACGAGCGTGTGCATCCCTCGTCAAATTTGAATGTGAAAGGGGTCTTAGCTCATATATATAGATGGGTGGGCAAGAAGAACTGCAGAAGACATACGGAGCTCCATGGTGCACTTGGGAATGGGATCCTCTCATCATCATCTGCTCATCATTTTGTGTTTATTTTTATTAATGGCTAATTTTTCGGTCTTCAGATAACTTTTATTGGAGGGATGAAAATTACACTTTGACAGCTTTTGAATAGAAAATATGACAAACCGCCGAATAAATATTTTTCAGATAAAAGTTATCAGACTATTGATAAATCAGCCCTTAGAGAACTTCGCCATTTGTCCCTAATAGGAGACGGCGCAGTTTGTCGGATTCATATTGGGACATGCCTCTTAATTTCAATTGGGTGTCTGTAATATTTGTTGTTTTCATATTTTTGTTTTACATTGAAATTATTCCCAAGTGTTACATTTGAAGTATTACGACGGGTATAATATTCGCAGGGGGTCTTTGTGTGTCTGAAGATGGCTCTGTCAACTATTGCGCAAGAAACAGTTTAACTGCATAGAGTAAGCGAGATAGGATGATGCGACAAACGTAAACGAGTGAAACAGACAGTTATACAATGCTATCTTCACTTTCAATATTGACACAAAAATAGCTACTGCGCAGGTTCTTGCAGCCAATACAGAGACACAAAGATCTGTTGTGAAAATTATACTCACTGCTGTTTTTGTAGTGGCTAACCGTATATTTTGTAGTCATATCCTTGTTTTAAATTTAATTTATTTCAACATTTTAAACGGAGATCATTCAGGGTTCGAACAAAAAACAAAACTGTTTTCTTCAGGGGAATGAACTCGTGAACATATTTCAGCACTTTTATATTTAGGTACGATCTGAATGATCTCCCTTATTTCAGAATGACTTCTGATACTACTAATTTGTTTTAAGTTGTAGCGCAAACTAAACTTTATGTGTAGGTATTACATCCATTTTTACAAAATCACATGCTTATTTGCACATTTGTAAACTAAACTGCGAACGCAAAACCTTGCTTGCTTCATCGACAGTATCGTGATGCAGTTTGTGACTACAAAACGTTGTCATGTTTTTGTGTAACCATTAAGAGCGGTCATAGAAGGAATGCTTAGAGCAGTCAGTGCCGATAGCTTCAAGAGGTCGCTGTAGTGCAATCTGTCGTTTTTGGATGCGACTGCAAAAGCGGTACCAGTATTGTAAACATCAATTTTGTATTGAAACTGCAGATAGCCCAACAGCGACTGCTAGAAGCTGTATAATATAGTAATGCCTAATCTTATTGGGCGGCCAGAAGTTGGCTACAAACGGCTGAGAGACTAGAGAGGAGCTCGTGGCTAAATAATATCAGCCGCACTGGTCGATCATCAAGGTTAAGCAACGCTTGACGAGGTCGGTCCGTGGATGGGTGACCATTTCAACATACCGAGTTTCCTCCGTGCCTCGGAAAGCACGTTAAGCCGTTGGTCCCGGATGTCATTTGAAGATCTTTGACAGTCGTTACGGGTAGTCAGAAGCTTGAGATCTGACACCAGTCTAGCCAAGAGTTATCGTGTTACCCAGTTACTGGGTTGTGGAGGTCATATAGGCAGTCGCTCCATGTAAAACACTGGTACTTAGCTGAATCCGGTTAGACTGGAAGCTGACCCCAATGAAGTTGGGAAAAGGCTGGGCAGATAGATTGGCTGTACAGTAGTAGATCTCATACTACAACAGCAGTGCTATGTCCTTACGTTCAGTCCGGCCAAAAATATTGGGGATTACTGTAGTGACTGCTCCAAGTAGTCTCTCTATTGAGGCTCTAACTTGTACAAAGATTCTTAAAACATTATATCTTCCGTCTTAGACACCGTAGAGTGCTTCCCTGCGCCTTCACACCGTACGCGGACAGAGTGGTGAAGGAAACGAAAAAACCAGCGCAACCGTCCAAGAAGAAGGCGCCACCACAAGCCCTCAAGGTAAGGAAACAGGCGAAAAGACGGAAGTAATATGTTCTTTATCTTCTGGAAGGTAAGGTATGCGTATGCCGAGGAATTTTCCGTTTTTTATCCCAGTGTGGTGGATTGATATCAGATTATTTTTAGGCTGGTATTGCCAGTGCTAGCGTACGGTGAAAGAAGGGCAGTGTAGCACGTAAATTAATCATTGAAAAGGCAGTCTTATAGTGCGTTACGCAATGAAAGTACGTCCAAGGAACGAAGATGTTGAGCATATCAAACAAATTTGCCTTTCCGAACTATAATTTTCGTGCTAAAAGTTGACATTACTTACAGAAACGTCAAAAAAATAAGTTCCAAGTCAAAAGTAATCTTACAGTACTAATCATTATCATTCCTTGACTGTACTTCTGAAATAGATTCACCACACAGCCAGATAATAACTGAAAATCTTCTCGGTGTAAATGCATTGCACCCTATCAGCATCGCTTCGTCTTGCACCTTCCTCAAGCGATTCTAATACGGTGCCGTGCTTGTCTTTGCATCAATCAAGTTCTACGACCCCTGTCCTTGTGTTGAGGGTCGCGGGTTCGAATCCCGCACGGTGTAAATATTTGCAATTTAAGTGTTTGCCCTTTTTCTTACAAATTTATTATAGGAAATACACTATGCGTCGTTGGGAAACAGAGTAAAATTTAACCCTCGGCGGTGTATTGGTAAAGTTTTTTCGGAAAATCGAAGAAAAATCATGTATTTGGCTTATCCACGTTATGTCTATCGTTACTATTCAAAACGGTAGCGGTCGATAGAGATAACCGTTCAAATCCAATATTGTGTGGACCCGGATTCGATTCCGAGTAGAAACTACCTTCTATATTCATAGCATAGACTTCTATGCTTTCACAAAAAAACGAATGTTTAAAAAACATTACAATTATTTTTGAAAGTTTTATAAACACTTCAGCGTCCCCTCAGCGAAACGATAAAAATCTTTACGATAAAGTCGAATCACTAATCGTTTTAGTGAAGTGTGAAACCAGAGTTAAACCAAAATAAAATCATTGAATATACCCAAACTACCGACATCTGTCGTGTTGAGTATTAATGAAAGACAGAACGTGGATATGTCGAGTTTCACTCACAAGTTTTCGGGTACAAAGTATGTATGTATGTTTGTTTGTGTAACCTAAAGAAAGAAAGTTTCGTTTATCACCGGGTGATTATTTAGTGAATTGAGATGTTGGGCATTTTAGAAACTTTTATTTATCTTCAGTTATTTATTTTTATTTTGCGGAAATCTTTCATTAAAAAGTTAAAAAAAGTTGCCACACAAATGAGTATGGCGTAGGTCTTATCCAAATAAAAAATTAGACCCTTAGAAAATAATAAAAATAATTTTGCAAAAAAAAACATATTTAAACAATCAGATTAACTTTTAAATATTTAAAGCCACATAGCATCATTTCAATGGAAAAGCTATCGCTAAATAATAAACCTGTGATAAAAACAACTTTCTTTTGCTGACATTCTTAACCAAACGCTAATGTTCCTTTTAGCCTGAAATACGGCTAGAATTTTCAGGTGTTTCTTCAGGAACATCAGAAATTGCTGAACTGAGTCAGTGTTTAAAATGTGCCTTTATAAACGTCAGGCCAATGAGCCCATCAGGGTGAGGTGGACGTTTATACGCTCGCAGGTCGCCAGTAGCAGGGTAGGTTCGAAGGGGAGGCCTGTGACCCAGTAGTGTCTGTCTGTCAAAGTTATGTTTTGTTGTTTTGTCCTTTTCAGTTTAAATAGGGAACGCCCGTGACTTCGTCCTCGTCGATGACAAAACCAATAGTTTAGTACTTAATGAATGTTTTACACGGAGCGAGTTTCTTAAGGTTGCACTAGTCGATCATTCTTCCTTACAAACGTAGTCTAGCGATTACTCCTCTGTTTGACGATGTACGTTCAAAATAAAAATTATATCAATTTGTCTCATCATTATCTAGCCCTGTATGGGATCAAAAAAGTTAAAAAAAGAATATCTGAAAGTTATGACCGTCGAAAGTTCCATATTTCAACACTAATTTAAACGCATCTTTGGGCGGAAATAAATACCATAAGAAGAAAAAAATTGCAAAACAGCCACCACACAGGGATAGATTAGTAGTTCAACAATGCAAATAATTTTATTTTGTAAATATTCATTTACTAGTTTTTTCATGTTAATTGCAAAAGTGCTAATTCGTACGCGAACTAGCTTCTTACTGCTCATCACAGCATCTATCTCTTTCGCACGTGTTGTCGGATGACTTAGTATACATTTTAACCCCGCGCACAAATAGTTCGTGCCGTCGACTAGGGAACCTTAAACCTAACTTTCAATTTGAAGGCATACAACAGACGAAAATCCAAGAAAGTATTTGCCTTCCGTGAAATGAATCGCGTCATTTATCATATGAAATGATTTAAATCAAATCGGTCTTTAATCAATACCGTTGCAATATTTATTCAAATATTTCTTGTTGGCAGCAGAAGATTCAACTTCGATCATACTTTTGGTACTAACCAAAAGTGTTCGAGAAACTCTCTCCGTGTAGATAATATGAATCCACAATAGAAATATTTTAGGTTTAATATAATTTTACAAGTTTAAATCGCTAACTAGCCTGGAGCAGGCGTGGTGATTAATGCTCGTGCCTTCTCTGTATGAGAAGAGGCCTTTGCCGTGCAGTGGGACAGCAATAGGCTAATATTATCATTTTATGTAGATCTCAACACTAAAACTATAAAATATTTTACAAGTAATTAAAAATACAATCAATCAATCTTAATTTGTAAAATCTATTAAATATAAATAGTTATGAAATATTAAATTGCAAACAAATCCATTAATATGAAACATTATTTTATTTGTTAACTAACTAAAAATGCTAGCAAAAACTAGCCGCCTGTTAATACCTAATCAAATTGTTTTAACATTGCTCTAAAAAACTTGCGTTAAGTTAGTGAACAATTAATTAATTTATCTTTTACAACAACAAGTTTGATTATCACGATCGACATAACATTAATTTCCATAAAAATAAAATTGACTAATTTCATCACGCGGGCGAAGCTGCGGGAAAAGCTAAGTTCTTCAAAAAATCCTATCACTTAGGCACATTTTAAACGACCGCTGTCTCAGTTCCTACATCACAAACAGTCTCAAGTACTTGGATGTTTGTTTGTTTCAAATGTGGTAATCTACTTGTTTAGTTGCAAGCGGACGCGCAGGATACCCAGGCACCTCGTCAAAAGGTATCGAAGGGGTTATCCAACAAATTTAACAAACTACCCGCCGTAACGTATGAAAAAATGGAGCTTGACGCCTTACAGAGATTAGAGGAATAGTTCCACTGGGCTCGGTGCTATTAGTTTATTTAGCAGCAATTTTTAGTTTTAAGTCAAATGCTTTGTTTCGTTTTAATAAAGCTTTTATATAAAATATGTAAACAAGTATTATTATTATTTGTTGTGGGCAGTTTGTGTCGCGCATTCCAAAATTTTGTTTTATGTTTTCACTGTATTTATTTTATCAACTGACGATGGCTTTAAATTTATTTTCTGCTAAATTAAAATTTTTCGGTCTGCATGCCTGGAATTATACGTTATGTTTTTTTACGATGCCTTTGATTTTACCCGAGTTGAACTATCGCACTAATCTCTGAATGTATGTCGATTTGCTGAATAAAATGGGACACGGTTCACCGAAAAACGGTTAACCAGCTCAATCAACGGAGAAGACATTATAAACAACTCGAAAAATCAGAAGTGGACTAATATTTGTCGTAACAGCAACCAGGAACTTCATTTGATTATACTTAATGGTATTTTAGATGATAGCTGCTTCGGTTCCATATAGCGCAAGTCATCATGCATGAGGTTTAAATGTGGCTTCTATATTTTTTTACTGTTTTATTTAAAGCCTGAATAATACATAAAGCTAAATAAAGGGCATTATATCAAGCGTCAACAAACAAGGATATATTATTGTGGAACTCCTATCCCGGCTGTCTAAATTGGCCTTCTAAATTAACTTTGTCATGAAAAAAAATTATCATAAACAAATATATTTGTCTCTTACGCACTTCATAATCTATTTACGTTTATTTATTTCCTTTTTTTCTACTTACGCCATTTGGAACGGAAGTAGTTAATAGTTAGTAATAAATGGTCGTTTTCCCAGCAATTCCTCCGTTGATTGTATAGTATCTATAACAGTATAGTATGCATTCAATGACAGCCTCTACGCTGATCTCTGAAACGTATAATCATCAGAGAAATCTGTCCAAAACCGTCGAAGTTATGGGCCCAACTTTTTGTTCGCCTGTCTTCCAATGATGGCTTACTGCCACGCCACGCGGTGGTCATCATTAGACGACAACCTCTTTCCGTAAATTAATTTATTTGTTGCCTTTAATATGATAAATGTAAATTTTGAAGTAAATTGTCATAAGGGGTTTTGGCGGTCAAAAGGTAAAACTTTCTCTCATCGCTTGAGAGCATCAGAAGTGGGATATCCAGTGGCGGATCAAAATATAGACTACAGGCAAGAGTGTGGACTCAAACCTCCCTGACTCATGAGGTTCCCCTCCGTGGATATACCAGAGAATACGGTAACCTACGATTTTAGTCAAGCGAACCATCAACCGTTCGACCGTTTTTTTTTAACTCAGTTACGTTACGATTACAATAATACTGCTGGTCATTTGTGTACTTAATTAAATAATTATATTTAAAGTGTTGGTTTTTGCAAATTTATGTGGAAATGTGTGATTCCTTCAATGAAACTTGGAGTTTCGGAGCTGATGAAACGCTCAGGGGGAGGCCTTTGCCCAAAAGCTAGCTGGGCTAGTAATTTGCCAAGTCTATTATTATAGAAATTGAAACAAGTTTGGCGATAGTGGAAGAGGGCCTATTGCAACACACCAGGCATCATTCTAGCACTTGGGCTGTTGTTATTTTCCTGTATGACCCACCGAACATATCCGCCACTGTGATTTTCCCTATCATTTTTTCAATGAAACTCTCATCACTATCCCGCAAATTATTATTTTTGGGCGTACTGGAAAGGTTTAGTTAGAAAAAGATTAAACTTTGACTTGTTCGCGTTAAATGTTAGTTGATACTAAATAATGTAGTATTTATGTTACAGCCAGTATGCAGTTTATTATATATTTTAGATGTTATAATAATTTTCATAACAGTTATTTGACCCATGATTTTAATTTATTTTAATAGAAGTTATTCAAAGAAAATGTATCAGACGAACATGCTTGTGTGTTCATGTTTATGTATTCAAGTAATATGTGAAGAATACCAATAAATTGATATTTCAGGGCTATACTGTACGTAATTATTAATAAGTAAAGATTTTGTACATAATAATAAGGCTGTAACATATATACTCCACACATAGTTCAGAACAAACCTACGCTTTTTATCAAGTATGCAAGTCAGAGTTTATCTGGTTTTTTATCCAAATACGAATGTTACGGAGATGTTTTTGTTTCAGTTTCCCAAGAGGGGGCGCAAGAAGAATATTAAATGGTGAACTAAGATAACATACAACTTAATTTATAATTTATTCCATAACATAATATTTCAAAAATTTATTCATAATAATATAATTATTCCGTATTTGATATAATCATTTAATATAAATTGTGTTTAAATAAATAGTGTCTTTCTGTCTGTACTAGTACATTCTCCTCTAATATACAAATAGTTTATCTAATTAAGCAGCTTCGTCGAAATACCCCTCCAGTTGTGTAGCGATCTGTAAATATATAATATATACTGTTACATAATCATAATTTGGATCGCTTGTACAAAAGACACTAGAGTTCGGCTGTCACCAAAATCCTAGCCAGGTATGCAATATGCATATCTAGAGCTAGTTCAGAACCGAGTGCCGAATCGCATTTAGGGCAGTCCCTAAAAAATATCATGTGATTATAGCCATAAAGATCGAATGTGCCGAGCTGAAAATGTAAGCCTAAGAATAATTAGCTAGAGAGGGATGTAATCCACCATGTGGGCGCAGAGCAGCTTGTAAGATGTCACATGTCTTCGTATAAAATGCCGCTTGCCTCACGATGCAGTGGTTGTAGTGATTTATTTAATTATTACTGTCACAATTATAAACTGACCTGCACGGGACTGTACTTGACATATTTGTCAGGGTTCTTGGAGAACGGCAGCGAGGCGTAGTGGTCGTAGAAGGTGGTGTAGGGCGGCAACAACGCTTGCTTGTTGTCTCTCTTCAGAGCTTCTCGCAGCTCCGCGTCCGGCACACTGTAAGTACGCTGCACGCGGGAACATTCCTCCCACTCGCGGTTGAACGACTGACAGCAAAAAGATTCATTTTAGATTATTCTTGAAGTTAAAAAGCAGCAATCCTGCAAGATGAATACTTCTTAAATAGTGATAAATTGTTCACAAATACATTGCCGTCCAAAAATTGTTAAATAATGCTCATGAATCATGATGCAATCATGTCTGACGTGGCAAAAAGTACCCTCGATTTTGGAAATTAGAACTGCATGTAATAAAATAATACGGGACGCCCTCAGGATGGGTGGAACGACGATCTTCCCAAGGTAGCTGCTAGAAGCTAGATGAGAGGTAACATAATATGGCGTGCGATTGGAGAGGTTAGGACGACTGCTGTAGGCTTGACGATGATGTAATACTTCAGCAGTATTTGTTAGTTTACGCGTTCCTGTTTTCATAATGTCGACTGTTAGTTTACGCGTTCCTGTTTTCATAATGTCGACAATAATGTTATCAAGATTATCCTTATTTTTACAAGTTAGTAATAGTACTTACTGCGAACTTATCCTTGAGTATCTGTCTATCCCTGTCACGTAACTTTGCAGGAAGGGTCTCGTCTAACACAGTATGTGCTAAAAGTTTGTTCCAGCTGTAATAACAAACATTCATATGTAGAATACACTGAATGAGCCGAGGGCGTTAGTCAAAGTTTTCTCCAGGAGTCAACATCGCTCCTGGCGCTCTAATATTTGTATGGCGACATTGAATAGGACATCGTGAAAATTGGGCAGGTAGTTAGTGTTTACAGCTACATTATCGAATTATAATTATATATCGATAGTGGTCAAGCGCGAGCCTATAGGTTATAAAAATATCATTATGTTCTGAAAAAAATCATTTCTATCTGGTGTACGTTACCCCAACAGGAAAGTGACTCCTAGAGTGATGATATGAGTGGAACGTATAATTAGTGCGTAATCTGCTCAGAATGTGCGCCACATAAAAAAGGGCGTGTCGTCGTTTTTGAAAAAAAACCGAAAAATCGATTCCTGCTGGGGTAACGTTGTTCCAGCAGGAAAATTCTAAACGAATGATCGGAATGAGAAATATTTTACATGGTCAGAGAGCTTATAGTTGTGCAAAAATGTGCGCCGAAATTATAATTGGTGCATCATAAGGTTTTCGAGATATTGCATTTCTTGTTGGGGTAACGTTTTGCAGAATCGGACAGCTAGTAGAATACGTATAATTCAATTTTATTTATAACTTTGCTACCTCAGTGTAACACGCTACAACCGGTTCGTGAGTAAGAAGGTCATCGTTATGTATGAATCCGTCGCTTTTTTGTAGTCATTCTAATTTGGTCGGATAACCAGCCATTGTTTACATGTTTAGTTTTTTTGTTTAAATCTACTTAATGCGAAACATTCCAAGCTAAATAGTTTCACAATATATTTTTGACTAAACGCACATACTTGTGGTTAACCTATCTTTGGTTGAGTCGGTTTTTTGTATTTTGCCGTTAAAGTTATGACACCCTCGTTTTGACTTTTAGCAATATTATTCGATAACGAAAGCATGTATGCTTTTGAAACTTTTTATTGTTAATACAAGCGTCAAGATGGACTGAATACAGTTTTCAGCGATCTTATACGTTTTCTCATTTAGGCGCTGCGAATTTTTTTTCGGGTTTTCGAAAAAGCGCAATTTCTTGAAAATTATAATATTTTCTTGAATCTAATTCCGGCACAAATCAAGAGACGGTATGTTTATTCTACAGGTGCACGTACAATGGTTTTAGAGAGACACGATTCTGCAAAACTTTACCCCAACAAGAAATGCAATATCTCGAAAACCTGATGACGCACCAATTACATTTTTGCACAACTCACAATATTTCTCATTCCGATCATTCGTTAAGAATTCCGTTATTTTTTCAAAAAAGACTACAAACACTTATTTTTTATTTGGCGCACATTCACAGCGCAGATTACGCACTAATTATACGTTCTACTCATATCACTCTAGGAGTCACTTTCCTGTTGGTGTAACGTACACTTCTATCTGAGTGCAGTGCAGTTACCTCTGCAAGTACGAGTTCTTGTGTTCCTGTATCATATCTCTGTAGTTAGCTTCACACTCCGGCTCTGCGAGCATCAACACGTCTAGAAGACCGCTGCGCTGCAGACCCTGGAATAAAGTGCGTCAACATTATGAGCTGGTAAAAAGTATCACATCTTCTAAATACAAAGTCAGGGCAAAAAAAGTTTCATAGGAAACGAAGTACTATTCAAAGTAAAGTCTAATATGATAATGTGAATGTTACCCATAATGTCCATTGCACAGCACACCGAAACAACTCGACTCTAACTTAGAAAAGTCCGATCTAAACATGATAAGGCTATATAAAGAACGAGCTGCCGCCCGTAACTCCGCCCGCGTGGTATTAGTACTTCTTCCAATATCTTTATAAATTCTGTAAAGTTTCATTAAAATCCGTTCAGTAGTTTTTGCGTGAAAGAGTAACAAACATCCATCCATCGCCACATACTTTCACGTTTATAATATTAGCAATTGTAAAATGATACCTGTAGCAAGTATAAAGTGTTGTTCAGCAAAAATATCGCTTTTAGCGCATCGGGATACTGCTCACTTTTGTTTCTAAGTGCGAAGTTCAGCTGGGCTAGTACCTTGCCTGAAACATGAATTTTATAGATAATAGGGTAGTTGTCAAAAAAAAACTATTTAGTCCGTCAATTAGATTAATACCTAAAAATATTGGACACGTATTTTTGGTTTGCCAAGTAAACAAAAAATTAAGATTATATCGTGTGACGTCACGGTGTGCTACACTATACTGACAAAGTGACGTCACAAACCCCCACTCCTGAACTTTGATGCACTTTATCTTAGTCAATTATAATTTATTTAATAAAGCCAAAAATAACGGGTCTAGTTTTATTTATTCAGGACAGTTTCGGAGAAATGACATCTCCCTGTCTCACGCCACGCTGGAGAAATATTGGTTTCGAGGGCTGATCCTGGAGTCGAACTGACATTGTGGCGTTTTTGTATAAACACTTCAACACTTCAATGTACCGGTAGTCGATCTGGCACCGTTGGAGAGACTGCAGTACAGCCCAAGTCTCGATCGAATCGAAGGCTTTCTCGTAGTCCACAAACGCTAAACAGAGAGGCAGGTTGTACTCTTCGGTCTTCTGTATAACCTGCCGCAGCGTATGTATGTGGTCTACGGTGCTGAAGCCTTTACGGAATCCGGCTTGTTCGGGAGGCTGGAAATCGTCAAACCTGCGTGCGAGACGATTCGTGATGACTCTTGAATACAACTTGTAGACATGGCTAAGAAGTGAAATGGGCCTATAGTTCTTCAGCCGGCATTGTCCCCCTTTTTGAAGAAGAGGACCACCACACCCCTGCACCATGCCTGTGGCGTTTTGCCCTCGAGTATGACGGAATCAAACAGCTTCTGAAGGGCCTCAAGGACCGGTTTTCCACCCGCCTTCAGGAATTCAGTCGTCACCCGGCGCCTTGTTGTTTTTAAGCTGTTTCAGAGCCATCCTAATCTCGTACAGGCTGACGTCCGGGATATCTTCGATATAGTGTCGGGTCAATCTAGCTCTTGGGTCGTTTGCTAGATTCGCAACGGTTTTACTGGTTGACGTGTACAAACTGCCCATAGAAACTCTCGATCTCCCTCAGAAGCTCCGGTTTGGCGGATACACTCCTGCCATCATCGGTCTTCAGTTTTGTGAGCTGGCTCTGCTCAATAGACAGATCTCTTGCAAAGACCTTGGAGCCCTTATTCCGCTCGATAGCATCTTTAATGCTTTCGGTATTAAAGCGACGAAGGTCGCTTTTCAAGGACTTTGAGATCCGTCTATTTAGCTGCCGGTATTTCACCGCATCGTCTGAAGACTGCAGGATCTTCTCACGCCTCTCCTTCATTAGCTTGAGAGTAGGATCAGAGAGCTTTTTATTTCTATATGTACGGCGGGTCTTGAAAAACTTAGACCCGACCGTATGGACAACTTCCACGAACCCATCGCTGTATTCGTCCACGGAGCTCCCTAGGCACTCGAAACGATTTTGGAGTTCGAGCTGAAAGGTTTCGGGGTTTTGGATCTGGATCTGTGCTGGACGGAGCGTGGACTTCATCAGACGAGACCTTTCAAGCTTGATATGAATCTTCAATGTGCCTCTTACCATACGGTGATCGCTCCCGGTTTTCACCGAATTGATCACAGAGACTTCATTGAACATTTGCTTCTTGGTTGACATGATGAAGTCGATCTCGTTTTTAGTTCCACCATCGGGGATTTGCCATGTCCACTTCCTGTGCTCACGCTTTCTGAAGAAGGAGTTTATCATATAGAGGCCTTCTTTCTCCATAAAACTGGCCAGTAGGTGACCCCGGTGGTTCCGACGTCCAACTCCAAATTGCCCCACTTGCAGCTCATCCTCGTCTCGTTTGCCCAGTTTACCTCATACATGGTCTCTACCTCGTCGTCGGGGTGTGCCGATGTTGAGGCGTAAACCTGTATGACCTTCAGCGAATATCTTGAGGATATTCTGAGTATAAGGTACGCCACCCTGGTCGCACACTCTCGATCTTCACCACGTTGTTCACAAGGGACTTGTGGACGATAAACCCGACACCCTGGGACTGCCGGTCACCCACTCGGAAATAGAGCAGGTTACCGGATTTGAGGATTATCGTGTCCTCCCCCTCTCTTCGGACTTCAGATAACCCTATAATACTCTATCGTAACCTGCTCAATTCTTCCTCGAGTTCGGCTATCTTCTCGTCGGTCCGGAGTGTTCGCGTGTTGTACGTTGCCAGGTCCAGTCGTCGGTGTTTATTGGGGTAGCCGGGTCCACTCCGAGGATTCTTTACCTACTTGACCGTGTAATCATATGCATCAAACATAGGCCAGATTACGTGGTCAAGTAATTAGTACTAGTAATATTATAGTTACAGTGGCAAGCCGACAACCCTAGCGCGTCACTCCGCGACAGAAAGCGATAGAGTTACGCGTTAGAAGAGAGCGGCAGCGTTTAGGTGAATATCGCGTTAGGTAATGAGCGCTAATGCGAGCTGAATTGCACTTTGTTGCTTATAAGCAAGAATCGCTATTTCTATAAATTGTTGCGCGAAGTGACTCTCCTGTACTTGTACTATTATTTATTCTGTGCCGTAATCGCCACGCTTGGCAGTCGGGTTGGCGATCGCAGTTTGTTCTTAAAGTGCACAGAGAATGCTGCTGCCTATTCTCTGGTTTTCATAAAGTCCATATTTTTCATAAATCAAAAGCACAAACTATAGTAGTTCATAAAACTTACGCATGTATACAGCCAACATGACTGCATTTCTGTCGTGCACTCCAGACAACTGACTGACTGCACGGTTGTACGATGGTTCTGTAGCGAGTGCTGGACCTGCAAAAGAGTACAATCATGTAAAATATATATATCATATAGTCCCCGGCATGTAACTTGGCAAGGTTCTGGCGTAGTTCTCGCTATGCGCGTACTTACCCCCCGTAAGTTCGCGCACAGTGTGCGAACTGACCAACCAACATATAGAGCGAACGGAACGTGGACGCGAAGCGATCGGTCAGTCGATCCATGTGTCAACTGACCAACGAATCGCGACCAAAATTTGTAAAGGAGTCAAGAAGCGACTGCGGTGATAGCGCGCCTATTTGGCGGGCTATGTCCGCAGCCGTCTTCTTGAGATTCGGCCTATATGACAAGATGTCGGTGGGGCCGTGGGTGGTTGGTGGGATTGAGCAACCAATCGCGCGCTCGGAACACAAACGCTAAACGTTCCCCGCGTCCCGCGCTGTGAAGCAAAGAGACCTAAAAACGACTTGTGCGTATCTAACGACTCTTGCCAAGTTACGTGCCGACCATGGTTGCCAGAGATGAAACTAGATTTTTTTGACCTGGGAAATTGTAAGAATCGGGCAATTTTCACAATACATTTCGCGACGTTGATGGAGCCGGATTTCAACAGGATTGGCCATGTCATGAAATAGCTCACGAAAGGAAAAAATATGTCTTGGTCACGGTGAACAAGAGTAACAATGTTCACTTACCAATAGTATGTATATGCTGTGCGAGTGCCTGGCAGTGCGCTAGAGCAGCTGCAGCTAGCTGATGTACCGTGCCGTCCACCGGGCCTGCTGCCGTGTCCGACCTGATGCCTTCCACCCACTCCTCCAGGGACTTCACGCACTGGGATATAAGGCAACATGGATTAGCTATATTGTTGTCACAGGAGCTGACATGACTATACCTATTAGCTGTACCTACTTTTTTTGGCATGTGAACATTACATGCGTGATTATCCATCCATTTTACATCCACTGTACCTATGACTTACAAATAAAGATTTCTGATGCTGATGAAATTAGGTACGTTGAAATGCCGCGTGGCGTCGCGTTTGGTACCCTGTACACTAATAATCTTGATCTTCTTTTGGGGTCGATGATAAACTCTTAAGATATTTTGGGGCCAGTAGGCAGCCACACCAATAGCAGCATCAGTGGCGATTAGTTGCTCCAAAGTGCAAGTGGGTGGGCTTGATGAGCTTTATCTTTGTCCATTTTTATTGATTTGATTTAGCAAAAAATACGTGAAATATTTTTGATAATATAAATAACTGACAGCAGCCGCCGGGAGCGCATAGTACTCACATTCTGCTGACAGTGCTGCAGTATGACCGCATAGGGCTGCGGCGAAGCAGGCGTTAATGCTCGCTCCAGTTCTGGTTGCAGCCGCGACAGGCGCGCCAACACCGCCCAGCAGCCGCCGGGTGCGCATAGTACTCACATTCTGCTGACAGTGCTGCAGTATGACCGCATAGGGCTGCGGCGAAGCAGGCGTTAATGCTCGCTCCAGTTCTGGTTGCAGCCGCGACAGGCGCGCCAACACCGCCCAGCAGCCGCCGGGAGCGCATAGTACTCACATTCTGCTGACAGTGCTGCAGTATGACCGCATAGGGCTGCGGCGAAGCAGGCGTTAATGCTCGCTCCAGTTCTGGTTGCAGCCGCGACAGGCGCGCCAACACCGCCCAGCAGCCGCCGGGAGCGCATAGTACTCACATTCTGCTGACAGTGCTGCAGTATGACCGCATAGGGCTGCGGCGAAGCAGGCGTTAATGCTCGCTCCAGTTCTGGTTGCAGCCGCGACAGGCGCGCCAACACCGCCCAGCAGCCGCCGGGAGCGCATAGTACTCACATTCTGCTGACAGTGCTGCAGTATGACCGCATAGGGCTGCGGCGAAGCAGGCGTTAATGCTCGCTCCAGTTCTGGTTGCAGCCGCGACAGGCGCGCCAACACCGCCCAGCAGCCGCCGGGAGCGCATAGTACTCACATTCTGCTGACAGTGCTGCAGTATGACCGCATAGGGCTGCGGCGAAGCAGGCGTTAATGCTCGCTCCAGTTCTGGTTGCAGCCGCGACAGGCGCGCCAACACCGCCCAGCAGCCGCCGGGAGCGCATAGTACTCACATTCTGCTGACAGTGCTGCAGTATGACCGCATAGGGCTGCGGCGAAGCAGGCGTTAATGCTCGCTCCAGTTCTGGTTGCAGCCGCGACAGGCGCGCCAACACCGCCCAGCAGCCGCCGGGAGCGCATAGTACTCACATTCTGCTGACAGTGCTGCAGTATGACCGCATAGGGCTGCGGCGAAGCAGGCGTTAATGCTCGCTCCAGTTCTGGTTGCAGCCGCGACAGGCGCGCCAACACCGCCCAGCAGCCGCCGGGAGCGCATAGTACTCACATTCTGCTGACAGTGCTGCAGTATGACCGCATAGGGCTGCGGCGAAGCAGGCGTTAATGCTCGCTCCAGTTCTGGTTGCAGCCGCGACAGGCGCGCCAACACCGCCCAGCAGCCGCCGGGAGCGCATAGTACTCACATTCTGCTGACAGTGCTGCAGTATGACCGCATAGGGCTGCGGCGAAGCAGGCGTTAATGCTCGCTCCAGTTCTGGTTGCAGCCGCGACAGGCGCGCCAACACCGCCCAGCAGCCGCCGGGAGCGCATAGTACTCACATTCTGCTGACAGTGCTGCAGTATGACCGCATAGGGCTGCGGCGAAGCAGGCGTTAATGCTCGCTCCAGTTCTGGTTGCAGCCGCGACAGGCGCGCCAACACCGCCCAGCAGCCGCCGGGAGCGCATAGTACTCACATTCTGCTGACAGTGCTGCAGTATGACCGCATAGGGCTGCGGCGAAGCAGGCGTTAATGCTCGCTCCAGTTCTGGTTGCAGCCGCGACAGGCGCGCCAACACCGCCCAGCAGCCGCCGGGAGCGCATAGTACTCACATTCTGCTGACAGTGCTGCAGTATGACCGCATAGGGCTGCGGCGAAGCAGGCGTTAATGCTCGCTCCAGTTCTGGTTGCAGCCGCGACAGGCGCGCCAACACCGCCCAGCAGCCGCCGGCGGCGCCGCAGCGGGAGGCCGCGCGCCGGGAGCGCATGCAGGCGCGCTACAGGGGACAAAGACGCGTTATTACTGCTCAGATACACATAAGAGCCAAGCCAAAGTAGTAATAGGCTGGCTTTATCGTACTGAAGACAATGATCAGACAGTGAAGCAATATTTCTGTTTACATTGTAATTTCCCACTGCAGGTCCTTTGCCATAAACCTCTGTCCTCTGCCACTGCAAGCCAGTATTTCCAGCTCAGGGATCATTTCTTACAAGAATTAAAACATTAAATAGTAATGTACATAAAAAAACTATATTCAATGTACCGTTCAGGAGCCTGTTTTCAATGGTGGTAAATATCTTGCTTGCCAAATCAATAATGATCTAGCTATAATCGCCGTATACCGTTCGCCCTCTTTGAATTCTAAAGTAGTTTTTGATAATTTCCTAGACAGTCTGGACTGTGTGCTTGCAACATTAAATAAATGTAATAGTATATACTTCATTGGAGATACTAACATAGATATTAAACCGTCAAATTCAGATGAACGATGTGCTAATTACCTAACCCTCAACGCCACGCCACCCATGGTCTTCTAAAATCAAAGAAATCACGTTCTACTAAAATCAAACAAATCACGTTCTACTAAAATCAAACAAATCTACATCCATACTTGTATTGGAATCCCACATCACTGATCACCTTCCACTTCTAATATGTATCGATGATCCAGGTTCGGTGAAAAAGACAGTACCAGCCTATAAGATCCCAAAAATTGATTATCCTAATGTTGTAGAAGATATGGAAAGTAAGGCTTTCTCTCAAGTTTCTAACACAAATGACCCTTATCTACCTGCCACTTGTCTGATAATCACTTGTTCAATCTATTCTTAAAAACACACACGTATAATCAATGTTCCTAAAAAAGAAAGAATTCCCGTTATAACACATATAATAAATGTTTCAATAGCGTCAGGATTTTTTCCGGAACCCTTTAAGAAAGCCTTGGTCCATCCAGTGCATAAGCGCGGGCGCAGAGACTGTGTTAATAATTACAGACCGATCTCGGTTCTTTCGGCAATGTCTACGGTTATGGAAAGATTGATAAACGGTTTTCTACTTAACTTTCTATGCAAACATCAAATCATTGCGCGCAACCAATATGGCTTTAAAAAAGGTGTATCTACGGAAGATGCAATTGCCAACCTAACGGAAACTGTTGCTAAGAATTTTGATGAACGTCGTAAATGCCTTTCAATATTATTGGACCTACAGAAAGCCTTTGACACGGTCTCTGTTCCTATTCTCCTGTCGAAATTGGAAGCTGTGGGGAGCAGCGCATGAGATTTTCAAGACCTATCTCCAAAACAGGAAACTCCGCGTTAAGATCGATTCATACACTAGTGATGAAGAAATTATCACATACGGAGTTCCGCAAGGCAGTGTATTGGGGCCTACGCTCTTCCTAATATATATAAATGACCTTTGCACACTAGCACTCCCCAACACCAAGATATTCACATACGCTGACGATACTACGATCGTGGTATCTGGGGATACATGGCGTGACGTGAAATATCATGCAGAACAATCATTACATACGATCTTGAGGTGGCTGCAGAATAACCTTCTGTCACTTAATTTGGCTAAAACCAACTACATGCCTTGTTTCATTAGTCACAGGACCACAGCCCCATCTGATTTAAATATTCTTGCTCATTCCTGTTTGGACTCCTCTTCATGTTTATGTTCTGCACTATCTCGTGTCAGTCATACCAAATACCTGGGTGTGGTGATTGATGACGGACTGAAGTGGTACTCTCAAGTTGTAAGCCTAACGTCAAGGGTCAGGAAACTTATTTATATATTTAACCCTCTTACAAATAAACGCAGAATAAAGTTATACCATGTATAAACCTATAAAAATGTATGGGTATACCTTAGTTATACCTGGTATAACTTTATTCCGCGTTTATTAGTAAGAGGGTAAGTCTCTAAGGCATTGCGCTGACATCAAAACATTAAAAATGGTGTATCTTGCACTTTGCCAGTCTGTCATCAGTTATTGCATTCCGGTTTGGGGTGGCACCGCTAAGACTAAACTGCTTGGATTGGAGCGCGCCCATTGGGCTGTGCTCAAGGTGATGCTCGGCAGACCATATAGATTTCCCACAAGTGAATTGTATGCGGAATCCAGGGTAAACTTACTGTGCGGCAGCTCTTTGTGCTCAATGTCACACTCAGGAAGCATGGTCAGGTTCCTCCATTAGATCCAACCACTCGTAAAGCCAAATCTGCATGCCCATCTGTTTCTCACAAAACAGCTCTCGCTGGCCGCCAGTTTTATGTAATAAGCTCCCTCATTTACAGAAGGGTCAACAAACATATCCAAATAAGTAATTTAAACGAACACAAAGTCAAAACCAAATTACAAAACTGGCTGTATAATCAAGACTATTCCAGTACAGAAGACCTTATTTTTAATATAATATTGGCACGTAATAATCACTGTCATTATACAAAAACAAATGCAACATCACACGAAAACACCTTACACGACTAGACTACACACACTCCCACACACACACACTCCCGCAAGACACCTACTCTCCGCTCATACACCACACCACACTACATACACACCCCATCCCACTCACACAACCATCCCACCTTGTACACACCTAGTCAAATATTCATATTCAGTTAAATCATACATAGTGGGTTATTACTTTCATAAACATTAAACATACTATGTAAATTTAGTTTCTCAGTAAGTGAATTATTGTTAATTCTTAATGAGGAATAATAAAGTTCTTAAACCATATTAACACACATAATTAAAGGTTTATTTTGTACACGAAGTTACAGTAGAACACTAACTCCTAGGTCACAGGGTTCCTCTAGTTTAGGAGGCAGGGTTTTTATTTTTTTTATTTGTGCGCCCTTTTCCAAAAATCCAATGTAACTATGTGAAATGTATTGGTATTGTATACAAAGGTATTTTGTGTCAATAGACCTTTTTTTTATGAAATACCCAAGTTCACATACTTGCAGTTTGTTTTTATTTAGCCTACACTGCCCAATTGCTTTAAAGAGCTTTCCCCAAATTCTTTCAGAATCACCTCAGACCAGACCTTGCAGTAGGTGCCTGGTTCACGTGTCCTGCCCAATCCCATTTTAGCCTGGCAGCCTTTTTTCTGTTCCATCTTGGAAGGGACGGGACCCAGCCCCAACAATTCTACAAGCGAAGCCTCACCTCCACATCACTGGCGAGGATAGTGAAGCAGTCCTTCAGCACGGCAGACAACAACGGCGGCAACCTCGGCAGCGGCACCAGCCCCAACAGGTGTCTCTGTTCATGTCTCGCCAGACGACACACTGCGGCTGCCACGTTGCCCGCTATTTCAGCTTCCCACTCGTCGAGGGCTTCGCTGTTACTTTCTTCTGTATCTGAAGAAAGAACAGTCCAAAGCTTAAGATGAGCAAAGAGCCTATGACTAAAGACCACATATAAAAACGACGACATCACCCATTCTGTAATTATGTCGAATCGCTTATGTGTTTCAAGCACCGTTAGTCGGTTTATTCTGTAAATATCTTACTGTGAAAACTTATGTAGACTGAGCTTGAAGTGAACGAACAATCCACTTTGATTGAATGTATTGAGAATTTACTTCACGGTGATATTTTTACATAATAGCAATGACGCTAATCAGGAAAACAGCAGCTAGCCAATCAAAACCGTAAAACATGAAAGATGATATCACAAACTATATAACATACCTATTTTACATGATAAAATGTTGAGAGTGCCTCCTCAGGTTTATTTTTAATTCCATCTATATTTGCATGAGTACTCAAAATCAAATGAAAATCTGCAAACAACCTGCTAGCACCACCATCAACGAACCCAAACCAGAGACATCTACGAATGAATAGCAACAAATATCAGTTACCGCTAGTTTCCGAACGTGGTTTCCTTAGGTGTGCGAGCTTGCAGTGGAGGCACTCCCTAAAACGTTTGTAATACATTCCAAAGTCGTACTCCGATCGCAATGCTAGACAAAAAGAATAAATCAAGAAGAGTCGGAGATAGAAAACGATATAACAAAACATCACGCCTTTGTGCCCTAAAGAGTTAAGCAGAGATGTACCTACATTTCGTCAATACGGAAAAGAAAATGTGTCGGAATTTAAGTTTGTTGTCCTGCTATTGTGTAAAAAAAATCATTTTTGTTTTCCACTAAAATTACAGTCCGATTCTGAAATAATATTGGCATTCAAACAAGATACTTACATGCTTCAGATATAGATTTCCTGGGTCCAATGGCGAAACCAGTTGATTGCTCCAAAGTCTGAGACGCTTTCATCATGATCTTGTTCGCGCGTTTCTCGATACTGAACAAAAAATATTCATCTTTATTTTAAACTTGCCTTCAACTGAAGAGACTACCTTACTTCAAGCAGGGTAAAATGTTAGGGGTAGGAAGAAGGTGAAGATCAAGTTAATAGAATGCTTTATGCTAGAACTTACACTTTCTGCAGTTTACTAGTCCTTCTTTGTGTGCTGTCTGAACGATGCAGTAGATTCTTGGCTCTCTGAAAAATAAGTTTTGTTTTAATCACTTTGGCATTATTGGTAGTCTTTTATAGATTTTGAAACTTCAATAACTAGAATTTTTTGAAAGTGTAAATTTTTACGTCTGACATTGGTTTGCTCAATATGTATACTCATACTCATACCATCATCGGCGACGCAGCCATCGACCGGGACCTCAGGTGGTCTTTGAAGGCTAGTCTTGGCGGCCGGCACGCGGATGGCCAGCAGCTGTTGGATAGGGAACAGTCACTCACCATCAGCGGCGATGCAGCCATCGACCGGGACCTCAGGTAGTCCTTAAAGGCCATGAGCGAGCTCTTGGCGGCCGGCGCGCGGATGGCCAGCAGCTGGTTAGCTGGTGGTACTCCGGCAGCTGATAGCCAGGCTGCTGCCGCGCGCATGCTCTCCAGAGCTGTAGCAGAGGTGCTGCCGCTGCCGCTGACGGAGACACTGTCTACGCTTGAGTCTTGGGAGGAAATAACGTTGTTGAAAGCTCAACTCATTATCATCTGCTTAGTCTTCCTAGTTTAAATTGAGGTCTGCTTTCAGTCTAACTGGGTGCAGTTGAATGCTCAATAAGCTGCTGTTGTAAGGTCACCCACAAATTAGAAACTTACTACGTAACAGATATTACACTCTCCGAGATCAAGTACACAATTTTGAGCTCAATATCCGTGATGGTTCGTTTCTTGCGGGGCTGCCGAACTAAGACCCCGCGCCCACCAACCACGCACTCGCGAGCGGTGACAACCGACTGGCGGAGCGGTGCCTGGACCGCGCGAAAGTGTAGGCATTCATCGCTGTAAGTACAGTCGAGTGAAGAAAGCCTGGCTCAAATGTGAGTTATCAGGCGAGGTAGTGGTCAAACGCGAGCCTATCTATAATAAAAAAAAAGAAAGGTAAGGGTAAATTTATTGATCTCCTTCGCCTTCTTAAAAAATATATCTAGCTTTAGGTATATTGGTTGCCTGAAAGAGATCGCGGCACGTGGTAAGGCCGCTTGTTGTATGTTTGTTTTTGTTTAAAGGTTTCTTTATGTAGGTATTGTTTTTATCTTGGTGTACAATAAAGTATATATAAATAAATAAATATATTGTTTAGCTTGTGTATTATAGTTATTCTTTTTTTAAAGAAGTTCACTACAGTTAACTCCCTGCACACGATAACACAATATTTATGTTGAAAATGGGCGTTTTTTAACAAAACCAAGTCTAAACATTTCGATAAGATAAGCTGTGAATGTCTGTAAATCGAAGAATTTCACGCGCCTCGTCTGCTTCTACGAAAAATCATGTGATATGATAACCTGTTATTTTCAAATATTCAGGAAAGGGTAACAAAAAATTAATAATTTGTCTTTGAAAATAACTTGCCTTCTTCTAATGCTATCATGTCCATGAGCGTTGTGGGAGACAGAGGCCTCGTGTTACGACTCAACAGCTCCTCAAACGCATTCTCTAATTTGGACACACCAGTATTGTACAGTTGATTCTGTTGAACAAACAAAGTTTTTATAGTTCTTGGCATGTGAATCTTATGTTATTGATTTAACACATTCCCTGTGCGTCACTCACTTAGATGAGGCGTCAGTGCACCACATGTGGGTCACTGCCCCGTACAAAGTTTTAATAATGTCAAGTCTCGCACATATGAGTTAAAGCATTTCAATAGCCTTACACATGTGGTCAAGTTGAAATTGTAAACAAAAACCTTGAAATGCTTGAGGGGTCAATATCTAATTTGCAGTTGCACAGTCAACGTGTTAAGCTATAAATCGCAATGATGACTTCTTGTTTGTGAAATTAAACAACATCAAAGATCTATAATATAAAAATGAATTGCTGAATGTGTTGTTAAGCGCAAATGTCGAGAACAGCTGGACCGATTTCGCTTATTCTTTTTTTGTTGTGTTTGTTATTGTTAGGAGAAAGTTTTTATGAAAAAAAAGAAATGGTTCCTTACCTCTACATAGGTCGGGTAGGGTAGGTAGGGTAGATGAATGTTTGATGTTTTTATGACAAAAGGCAAAGTTTGGGGGGTCAGCTAGTTACAGATAAAATTGGTTCTTACAATGTTTTCCAGTTCAACACTTTGAGGGTTATTCTTGTTGAAATATCCTTGGGCATCTGCCAGTTTGTCTAGTGCCTGCAAGCAAGGTTATATGTTAAAACACTCACATTTAAAGGACTGTTCAAACAGTTGAATTAGTTTCCAAACATCATGTTAAATATGATTCTGATTGTTGCTCTTATTTTGTTCAACAGATTTTAGTCACACAACATTTATTTTATTAAATTTTCCATCTTAAGTTCTATTCAAATCCTTATTTCTAAGTGATGTTATTTGTTCATTAACAAATATCAATTTATGAAAGTGCAAATAAATTGAATTGCAAAAACGCATTCAAATGATCTCTCTCTCTAATTGGTAACATACCTCAAGATAAACATTGAGAGACTCAGTAGTGCTGGTATGAGGTCCAGCTTGTATCAGGTCCACCAGCTCTCTGCTGACCATGTAGTAGTTGATGACATGGTCCAGGGAGCGCACTGTACGCTCCATATCTGGAAACACACAACTTTATTTACTATGAGCTCTTTGCTAGTAACTTTTTCTCTATCCATATTTATAAAACTGGTCATGACTATTTCAAGGGATCTTCTTGATTGATTAAAGTACCAGAAAACTGAAAACAAGAAAACTATGCAGGCTCTTACTTTGATGAATATGTTGCAGTCTAGCAGTATCTCCATACAGAGGAAGTACAGCAGTCTCCAGCTGCTGCAGCCTCTGTTCACACGCGCCGAGCACGTTGCACACATCGCTGGCCAGAGTGGAGCCACGCTTGGCTGCAGCCTTCAGCTCTTGGATGTTAGTCATCTCCTGGAAAGTGGGAGAATTATGTTGTGTAGAAAATAAAGAATTGTAAGTTATTATTATACAACTATAATTCTTTGGCGACACTTGGGGAAGGCCTATGTCCAGCAGTGGATGTCTTTCGGCTGAAATGATGATGATAAGTCTGTTATTTTATCTCTGCTGACCTATTGGAGTAATGGTCGTCCTGACCAATCCGAGTAAAAAAATAAGGTCAGTGGATCTCAAAATAGTGATAGTGGCAAAATAAGGTAAATAATAGCAAGTTAAGTGAGCAAACAACAAACAAACATATTAATTTGACGCCCCCAAAAATGTTAATGTTTCTTGCCATCATGACGCAAAATAGTAAGCATTTGGTCTTACACCAAACCTGGACTATAGAAAGCTATCCATGATCAGTAAACAAGAATGAGAAAGTAAAATAACTGAAAATTCAAGGCGTAAACATACCTTTCGTAACTTCATTTCTATTTCGAATTTCTTCTCAACCGCATACATCTTGGATGATTTTATTAGGTTCTAAGCAATTCTTAATCTTTTACTGAACCTTATATTACAATTAATCAATTTCATAGCCCAAACAACAATATATAGAAATTGTTATCAACAATCCCGAAAATATTTTTGACAAAACTGAACTGAATGACATCATGACTTTGTTTTGTCAATGTCAAAGTCAAGTACGGGCTGTCAAACACATAGACATACTAAATAATATGGACTGGAAATACCTACGAAAAAAACGTGCCTACCTAAACCTCAAAATGTCTCATAAAATGGCCGCCGATTCTAAGGTTGTGTCAATCAAGCAACACACACTCACAAATCTCAATAATACAATATGTAAACAACCATTTGACAGCAGGACTACCACGAACACAACCACAAAATTCGTCACATAAAATGGCGAATATGGCACATACCTACAACCGTCACTACGTCAAAACAAAATGTTGCCATAATGAGCAACAACTGAAATATTGTTGTCTCTTTCATCAAATACGATTACTACATTAGAAAGAATGAAACAAAACGATGTTTCACATTCTGTATCGTATTTCACTCATATTTGTATAAGCTAATGTATGTATAGAACATCGCGGCGCCTCCATATATTTCCTATCTCAATGGTCAAACATGATAGGGTTTCAGTGCTGCCAACTTAGTGCTTTCAGCGCCACATCTAGCGCTTTTTTTGTTCAATAGCGTGTTCTAGCGCCTAGCGCTAAATCTAGCGCTTTTTGAAACTCTGTACTTTCTTTAAAAAAAAGTAACTGCGCAAACTTTTAACTTCCCAACGACGTGTTGATGGAAAGAAGGATGGCCAAATCGTACCAGGTGATGAAAAGATGGCGTCCGAATTTGCCGTATATATGAAAAATACCCTTATTTTCTAAGGTTTTAAAAAACACAAGAAATGTCTCTTTAAGTAACCACAAAAAAAGATATCCATTTATTTTTGTTTATGTAATTTTTTGGCAATTATTTAGAATACCATGTTCAGAACGCACCTATTGACGATTCATTTCACGTATGAAATGACTGGTATTCAAAGACTATAATTATTAACGTTTTTCTGAATAGTTGTTAATGTATTTCAATTTAATTAGTATGTAGGCAACAAATCAACTACTACGCTGTTTTATTATGCATTGGATTCATGTCATAAAAATAATTATATAGGCTCATAGTAAGTATTTATGCGTTTTATTAAATTGCTTAGAACGGAACATTATTTGTCATCGACCCGCGCCATTGATTGACACTTGACAGTGTCAATCAATGTCAAATGTCAATTTGACACCCGGCGATGCGATCATTCGCTTCGCATTGGAAGAGTACGATTAGCTTCACTCGTTGTTGTGAATTGTGATACGTACTGTACTATTTTGGATTTCCTTCTGTTGTTTTGACCTTCGCTTGTCGAGTTGTCGCTAACTACCTGTTTAGGCTACGCCACAGTCTAGTGAAAGGCAGTTATTGATTCTAACCTCAAACACATTGTTTACATTATTATAAAAAATCGTGGCCATTTCGATATGATTTTCAAACGGGGTGATGTTTACAACATAAAAACAAACGAATCTAGCTATAATTTACTTTGGGACATGAAAAATAAATTTCAAGTCCAGCTCCTATAGAAAGGCGAATGGCAGATTTTGTACCGCATACTTTTTCTGTTGTTCGGTTATAGAATTTGTACCACTTATTATGTCAACTAAGCCATTTATTTGCATGTAAGTTTACTATTTTTAAAACTTCGGATTAATTAATAACATCAATCTAAAGATTTTAATATATAAACGTTATAAAATCGTAAGCTAAACGCATTTATGTTATTAGAAATTGCCTTACGTAAAATAACACAAATATTGAATTGATAATTAATTACTTAGAAATAGATATAACATTAAATATAATCAAACTCATCATTATCAAACGGTTGCAGTCCGCTGCTGGATATAGGTATCTCCTAATGCCCTGAGTAGGTACGATCCGCACCTCTATCTACCTACTTAATGGTAAGTAAAACACTACAAAGATAGCAACAAATAATTTACATAGCACATAATGCAACATTTACCTATATGTAACAATCTACATTGGAACACTAGTACATAACCTTAAAAAATAAAACTGGTTATAACATTTACGTCCCAAGTTTAAAAAATCTAAGAATTTAAAAAGGGATTATCTATCATATTAACTACCAAATAAAACAAAAAATATCCCAAAACACAAAATTTCTATTAGCGGTACGAAACTCCCATACAAGCCTGCCATTCTCCTTTGGCCATCGTTTTTTCATGCACAGATGACAGATAAATATAAATTCAAGTCCGAAAGGATTCCATCCGTCCTTATTTCAGCCTGAGAAGCAATTGTAGTAGAATCAGACGATGATGAATTATTTTAATCCCTTTATTTTTTTAAATAATTACATTAAAACGTCACTACTTTATTTTATTCAAGTACTATACTTTATGTAACCCTTTTATATGACATAATTTGAATAAATAAAACATAAAAAAGGCGTTTATACATTTCTAGTCTCAAATTATTGGGCGTTTAGTTTTAATTTGGCGCTGAATTTGACCGATTTTTGGAGCGATTTTCTGAAAGAGACCATTTTGCGCGTTATAGCGCTTATTTAGAGAGCCAACAGCGCGTTTTTGCTTAAACGAGTTGGCAGCACTGTAGGGTTTCATTTACAACCATTTATACGTTGTTACTTCTTTAAAGCAAAAGTAGAGTTCAACTAAAAACAACGGGCTCTTGGTTCTCTGTTAAGAGAGGAGTAAGACAGGGGGACCCACTATCACCTATATTATTTATAGCCACATTAGAGTCTATAATAAACAAGTTTGACTGGAAAGAACTTGGCATACAAGTAAGGTATCTAAACCACCTACGTTTCGCCGACGATTTGGTGCTAATATCAGAAAAAGGAACAGAATTACAGTACATGGTAGAGTCATTAAATAACGCTAGCAAACTTGCTGGCCTAGAAATGAACCTCTCCAAAACTATGTTAATGACCAACAGCACCAAGATACAAATATATGCCGACGACGAGCCTCTTCACCATACCGAACAATACATGTACCCCGGCAAACAAATTAGTTTCGACAGATCAAGCTACTACCAGGAGGTAGAACGCAGGGCACAGTTAACATGGAATAAATTTTGGAGCTAATAGGAAATATTTAAGAGCAACATGCCGATCAACCTGAAGACCAAGGTTATGAATTCTTGCCTTATCCCATGCTTGAACTACGCCTGCCAGACCTGGAAGTTCAATAAAAATATAAAAATTAAAATTACGACGTGCCAACGCGGAATAGAGCGCAGTATGCTCAATTTTAAAAAAATACAAAAAATACGACATACAAAAATAAGATATATCACAAAAGCAACTGACGGTCTGACACAAGCTCTTGCACTAAAATGGATGTGGGCTGGGCAAGTTGCTCGCCTCCAAGACCAGCGATGGACAAAAAGTGTGACTGCGTGGAAAGGGCCAATAGGCAAAAGAAGGAAAGGAAGACCCCATAAATAATAGATGGGAGGACGAAATAAAATGCACAGCGAGGGGTTCTTGCAGAATAAAAAAAAAAAAAAAAACTAATTATCTTGTTATAAAATCAAAAAAAACGTACTAATACTAAATTAAGAAATAATTACACTTTTAATAACTACTAACACCACTATTTTGTAGACTTTGATTCTGTAAGAAATATAGGCTTTTTTATTTTTATTTATTTTATTTACTTCTTTAACATTTTGATGACAAATTTATACGATTTTGATGGAGAAGGTGTCAATCGATTCGATATTAGGTCCCGGATATTATACTCACAGCGGATCTTTGTCTCTAAATTGGCTGCAAGACCCTGCACAGTAGCTATTTTTGTGTCAATGTTGAAGGTGAAGATAGCATTGTATAACTGTCTCTTTCACTCGCTTCCGTTTGTCCATCGAGCACACAACCCGCGTTTGTCGCATCATCCTATCTCGCTTACTCTATACTTGATGACAAACTGTTTCTTGCGCAATGGTTCGTAGAGCCAATCTCAGAGACACAAAGATCCGCTGTGACTACCAGGTGACTACTGTAACATAGGCTAAACAATTCGTAGTCGGGTTTCAGTTTTAAAACTTTTTGCTTGTTACAAGTATTAATATATTTATCTAGTAAATTGGCTCCATGCGGTACCTACAACAGTGTCACATTTTATATTGGATAAATATATAAACATTTACCCTCTTACAAATAAACGCAGAATAAAGTTATACCAGGTATAAACCTATGAAAATGTATGGGTATACCTTAGTTATACCTGGTATAACTTTATTCCGCGTTTATTAGTAAGAGGGCTAGACAATTGAATATTCTTTAAAAAACAAGCCTCTAAATAAATTCAAAAGGGAGAGGGAAAAGGTCTCATTGTTCATCATGAAATTTGTCCACATCGGTGTCAATGGGAAACGTGCCCAGAACGCTGGCAGCATTGCTACGTTGGATGGCCATGGCAAATGGCAATACTGATTTTCTGGCCGAAGAAAAGGCCAGCCTTCTGGTCACGTGAAGAGTCGACAAGCTTTGTGCTAATGTCTCGAAAAACTGGATGCGCACTCGGACTCCATGGACCTAATGTTTCAACTCCAAACGGCTCAAACATATAACTTCCAATAAGGTTGTTAAATTACTTTGAGGTTTTTTGCACTGGCTCACAGTGTTTTATAGACCCAAAAAAAGTGACATCGGATTTTTATTGGCTATTTCTACTATACTCGTGCATTTGTAATAATTCATTACAAATGCACGAGTAGAACTCCCATGTGACAATTTTGAATACATGTTTTTTTTTTAAATCTTCATGTTGTATCCCACACCAAAGGCCTACCCACCTTCCAAGCCATTATGGTCATCCCGTCTGGTCTCTTCTCATCGTCGCGTGCCAAGCCATTGGGTTCTAAAACAGCTGGCACCCCGGCGGTGACAAGAGCCCGATGTTTGATTTCATTTCATTAATGCTGGCGTGCCGTGCTATCCACAGACTACTTAGAGATACTACGTATGTGCTATCCGGCCAGCGCTTCTACTGCAGGATAGGCCATGGTGACCGAGGCGTTCGACCGATCGACCATCGGCCTTTTTTATGTTACCACTGCTGGGACACAGATCTCCTCTCTGTGAGAGGGAATGGGCCGTAATCCACCTCACGGGCCCAATGTGGGTTGGTGGATGTCACATGTCTTCGATTTTTTGGTTCCAGGACATGCTGCTTTCCTCGCGATGTTTTCCTTCACCGTTTTGAGTTTTCCTTCACAGTGGTGGTGAAATAAATTACACAAAGTAAAGCGCCTGCCTGGGTTTGAACCCACGACCTACAAAGGCTACAACTTCTAAGTCGCGGCCGATACCACGAGGCCACCACTGCACTCTCAATAAAAATATACTGAATTTATATTAAACGACTAAATTCCTAAGGGATCTTTCGAAATTATGTCGATTTTCGATATAATTAAAAGCATCGCGCGAATGCTAGTAAATTATACGAATAGGGTCAACTCGCTGAAGTCTTTTAAAATAATAGTAAAACTCAGAAAGAAGCTAATTATCTCTCGTTATTTTTTTTCTAAAGTTGACATTATATTAATTGAATATAAAAAAAAAATACAAAGAAATTGATTTTATATACATCTGGACTGTACGTGGTTTACATGGTGGTTTCGTGGAGTTGACAATATATCCGAACGCGATATGTGTGGTGACGTGCCGTGAATCTCGAAACGTGGCTGACGTTTGCGTTGTTTTGTCAGTTTTCTGTCCGTGATTTCCAACATCGGTGGCCGCTAATACTACGCTAAAATTGCGTTGTGCCTAGTATTACTTAAAACCCATTAATTTAACTATTATAAGTAAGTAATTGTGACTTGTTTACCGTTCTACCATTAGAATCCTATTGGAAAAGCGAGTTATTACCGTCGAAAATCTCTGATTACCAATCTAACTGTTCCGTGTCCTATTTCTAGAATAATGGATCAAATCGCTAAGTTCGTCGAGCCTGGCAAGCAGTTCGCCAAGGACTCCATCAGACTGGTCAGGAGATGCACAAAGCCAGACAGGAAAGGTATGTTTATCATTGACTTGAATACTTTTTATTGTGTAAAATTACGATGTTGGCAGAGTTCCACCGAGGTTCTGTTTTTTATAGTTGGTTGTATTTTGATTAATCTTCGTAAAATGACAGAAAGTTTCACTCAATCTACTTTCACTGAAAAAACTAGCTTCTGGACATATGTTTCAAGAATGTATAACAAAATATATGAGATGATTATATGAGATGTTTGAAGGGAAAGTAATTGATGATCTATATATTAATTTCTGTATGAAAACTTTCTGTTTGTAATGAAAAACATTTAAGTATTAGTAGGTTTTGTCACTTGAAAGGTCTAAATATTGACACCTCATCATAATTGTTGTGATGATGACATTATGTTTAAACTCCCATCATTAGCACAGCCTTTCCATACCAGATTTTAATAATAGTTTGACCAAGCCAAATTTCAAATTAAACTATGCATTCAGATTTCTTTGCCTACAAACAGCTGTTAGTTATTTTAAGTTAGCTCTTCTATTTCATTTTCAAAATGTAACAGAAATAAGATTTGACTGCAGGCTAGCTTAGTTCACTGATTGCTAGAGGCCTTTCACAAATCATTCGACCACACAGATGGGTCAGTGGCTGTGCGATCGACTGGCCTGCTTTGTGTGGCAGGTTTTGATTCCTGCATGGAACCAATATTTGTATGGCCTACAGATAATTATTCTGGATCTTGCTGTTTGTATATGTGAGATTAAATGTCTGTAAATGCAACCAAGAGACAGGAGAAATTTCCAAAAACACAGTCTACCTTTGGTGTTAAAGAGTCCGTCCAATCAAACTAATAGGCCTGTACCTATTAGTTTAATTAGCATTTTTAATGACTATTTAACTAATATCAATTTAAAACGTCCGGTCCTCTAATTATAAAGTCATTGTGTCTCAAGTGGATCCACATTTAAGGGCCCATATCATACAGACCCTAGTTTCTCAGCAGTCTCAAGCAATCAGAATGCTGTATTTGCTTAAACTGAGTTTAGTCGAACTAATTGCAACTAGTTTTATTGGTGAAATCCCCTTAGGCACTCAAGGGGTTAATCAACTTTATAGCTTAGGTACCAGCACTACTCTTTGTTTGAAATTACTGAAACTTCGTCCTTTTACAATCTCTATGATATTGCCAGGGCTGATTCTGATGCAAATTTATAATACTATAAAAATACTGTCATACTATTTGCTGTAGCTTTTGTTGTCAAAGCTTAATAGTATCAAAGAATACAATTTTTAGGGTTCCGTACCCAAAGGGTAAAAACGGGACCCTATTAATAAGACTCCGCCGTCCTACTGTCTGTCACCAGGCTGTATCTCATGAACTGTGATAGCTAGAAAGTTAAATTTTCACAGGTGATGTATTTCTGTTGCCGCTATAACAATAAATAAAAAACAGAATAAAATAAATATTTAACTGGAGCTCCCATACAACAGATGTGATTTGTTTGCCGTTTTTTGCGATAATGGTACGGAACCCTACGTGCGCGAGTCTGACTCGCTATTGGCCAGTTTTGCAAGATTTGATTCACTCTCATTAGAGTGAAAGTTAATACCTACATGATGCCTTCCCCACCTTATTTTTTTGTAATCTTGTGTTAACGCATACTTATGTTTTAATTCCAGAATTCCAAAAGATCGCGATCGCCACAGCTATTGGTTTCTGCATCATGGGCTTCATCGGCTTCTTCGTCAAACTGATACACATTCCTATCAACAACATCATTGTCGGATCATAAGCTCCCTAGCATAATTTTAGACTTAATTCTACATGTAAGACCCTCACCAACTCTATAAGTTAACTGTCAATTTCATTTATAAATGTTTCTTAAAAAATAAATTATTCAATCCATACTTCTTTATTTTTTATCTGGCAACTTTATAGATTTAATTTATACCCTTGTGCATGAGTTAATGAATGGTTATTTAACTTAATTTTGAGATGTTTCTTATTGATTTGTTTATGTGTAATATATTGCAATAAATTTATTAAAATATATTACATCTACATTTCACTGAATTTTTCTATTACACTGTCTAAATACTTATTTACTTTTTTATTATTTTACCCATTGTAGCGCGAGTAGTTTTAAGTAAGTTGTCGAGATTGAGATGGCCCTGAAGCAGCTTAAGAACAGCACGGCCGAACTACTGAAGCGGGTGGAATACCGGTACTTAAGGCCCTTCAGAAGCTGTTTGATTGGCTGTCATACTCGAGGAGAAAATGCAAGCATGGTGCAGGTGTGTGGTGGTACTCTTTTTTTAAGAAGGGTGATAATGCCCGGCTTAAGATTTAAAGGCCCATCTCGCTTCTTAGCTATGACTACAAGCTGTTTCGGAATCGTCTCGCACGCAGATTTGGCGCATATTTGATTTGCAGAATATTTTTATTTTATTTTTGGCTTGCCGCACTAAATAATTTATTACCCACGTTTATAAAATAAATAAAAATTTAAGGTGGACAACGATACATAAATTTTTAACCAAACCACCCCAAAGTTACCGACATAGCCCGAAGAATTGCGAAACTTAAGTGGCAGTGGGCAGGGCACATTGCTCGCCACAGAACGGATGGCCGATGGGGCTGAAAAGTTCTGGAGTGGCGACCGCGAACCGGAAGACGATGTGTTGGAAGGCCTCCCATTATGTGAACCGATAACCCGCAGCCTAATTGTGTAAGTGAATTCGGCAAAGGAAACAATCTGGTTCTTTCCCAAAAACACACATACACAAAAAATTTGAATCTTTATTCATCTTTTTTGTATATGTGTGTGTTTTTGGGAAAGAACCAGATTGTTTCCGTTGCCGAATTTACTTACGCAATTAGGCTGCTGGATAAGTTTGCGGGAATGCGCTGGATGCGAGACGCATGTGATCGGTCAATGTGGCGATGCCGGGGGGAAAGGCCTCCAGCAGTGTACGTCTTTCGACTAAAATGATGATGAATGATGTATAACTTGGACTACCCTTTTGTATAATAGGAGTGAGTTACAGATTGATACTCTTGTATTGCCCTTGGTAGGTAAATAATTTAAGTGAAACACAGAAAAAACAAATTAACAATTTAATTTCATCACAATATTTGTCATTTGATAAGCCTAAGAAAATCTCATTTTCACACAAATAATTTTAGATCCAACCTAAGTTACATTATTAAATATAATAATCAACAATTAATCGGCGTGGCCACCTACAGGGCCCACAATTTATAAAGAGTTTCCCATCGACTCGAAAATAAGAAGATTATTAAATTACTAAAACAACTTTATTCTTTGAATATTTTTATGATCTTTAATTTTAGTCCTTAATTTTACTACAAATAATTTGCATTTCGCTTCTTTTTGAGGGGGTGACCAATTGAATTGACCATACTCTGGGCACAGATTAACTATAAATAATTAGAAAAGATTTTGGGCTCACTTACTTTCTACATTTTGCGACGATAATGTCAAATTGTACCTATAGAAAACTTCATAAATTAGATAATGTCAAATTGTATAGAAAACATAAAATTATTATTTTTCTAATAAATATAACTATCAATCACTGGCTTTCTCAAGCACGTGTATATAAAAGCTGGGTACTGCTACATCCTTCAATGGCTTGAAGTCAGCATAGATGGAGTGCTTGGCGCGGTTGTCGAACGCCTCATCTAACATCTTCGTGAACTTCGCCAATTTGTGAGGGAAGTAGCACAGACGGAACTCGCTGAAATCAGAAAGCATAGGAATATTAGTGAGTGGGGTAGCGCAGTTGCGGGTTTGATTCCCACTTGAAAGTTTGAAAAAGAACGATGGCGAGATTTTAGCTGACTTAAATTTGAGCGTCTGAAAGTGAGTTATATACGAAAGACGTTCTATTAATTGTCTACATTTTTTTAATATATTATTGGGCTGGTTCAAAACGGATAAAAAAAAATCATAATAAATAAAAAGTTATTTGATTTTTTAGTTAATTTCTTTAGCTTAGTGTTGCCATTATATATTTTATCTGCCAAGTGACAAGTAGTAACTATATTAATTAATAATATAATTAATGTATTTATTGCAGTAAATGAGTTAACAATACAGTTTATGTCTAAGTATAGATGTTCCTCGCAGGTAGGTAATAATATTGTAGTGCAGTAGAAATAAATGAATTACTTTTAATTAATAATTGGCAAAAAGACTAGTATCCAAGTTTAAAAAATATAGCTTGGTTGTTGACAAGGACGACGACCTTTTGATAAACGTCAAAGTCGCTTAGTTTAAATAAATATACTCTTTCCAAAGAGTATATTATACATTTCATGCTGAAATAACTAGGTAAGGGAAAAGCGAATACCATAACCTACAAAAGTTTATGACTGAATATCTATTATTCTCGACATTATCGTACAAAAATTCTTGCACAAACTAATTCAGAACATCATCCTGAGTTAAACCAGATATTTTTCATTTAAAGACGTAGGAATTTAATCTCAGCTAAAAAAATGTATGGGCACCTGCCATTGTTCGTGACCTAATCATACATTTTATTTTTATGTTTAACATTTTAATACAAAAAGGACCATAGACATTAAGGACAAGCAAGAATGTGACCCCCACAAAAGTTATGTTTTCCTGAATACAACATAGATGGCGCTATGCTTAGCCTTAGAGCAGTTAAAATTAGTAATGTAATGCGAAACTTGTGGTAAAGACCCCCGATTTACGTCTCGCAGGTACCTAGTGGATTCGAACGAAAACTTCACTTAGTATAATTTTTTCCATCACCACTTTCTAAAACAGTATGTCCTGGAATACCCATTTATCCAACAATTCGAAGTCCACAAATCTGCACTGTGCCCATTTGGTGGATTATGGCCCATTCACACGTAAATTGTCGACTACCCACTATACAGTACCTAAGAAGCTGCGCGATGGCGACGTGCATTTGTTTGTTGTGTGTTACTCGTTGTTCTTTAAAATTTTAAAATTAGTAATTAATAATTAATTTTTCAATTCGATTTTATTCGATTGGCAACACTTAATTTTCTCCAATGTCCAATGCTAGTGAAGGATTTAAATCCTAGAGGAAGGTGACACGTGACACACAATTTGGAGGGAGACGCGAAGGCGCGGAGCTGACTTGAATAGAGAGAACTGGAGCGGGACGTAAGTGGCATTATTGGTGCCGGTGGAGTTGCGTCTGAAAGTATTAGGCTAGTGAAAGTGATTACAAATTGGCGCGTCAACTTGCTACTAGAAAAGGACAATGGAATATCTCTAAAACGGCTTACTGTTACCCGCCTTGCTCACGCATTACCCACGATAAGCCCACAGGATCGAGGGTATAAGGAAGGAAGTCCTCCTGTTTGCGATACATATATAAACTAAAAAAGATAAAATAATGCTCACCTCCTTTCATTGTTGGTGTCGTCGGTGGTTATGCAGTAGTCTAACGCGACCAGCTGAGCTTTGCCGCCAACCACCAACACTGACGTTCTAATGTCTACTGGATATTTGCTCTGGAAATTAAACAAATTATAGGTACATTAGTTAACCTTTTATAGATTTTACAAGAATCTAACTACCAAGTTGTTCTGGTTTCGTTTTTCAGTAGGTAGGTACTATACCAGGGATGGCGAACCATTCGATACTAGAGAACGTGCCATTAGATTGTATTTTAAAAATAATGTGACAGTGAGGTGACGTACCGCCAAAGAATCATGACTTGGTGTCATAAAGACAAAAAATTAAACTTTAAGCGACTAGTTAGCTAGGTAGTTAACTTATTTTTTTATTTGCAAATAGTTTTATGTTTAAATATTTAAAAGCAGTTTCCACTCGCAAAAAATACTGTAATTTACGTCATTTGTTTTTTGATTTATGCTCGCGTTTTGCCACTATCACGCCTGGTGGTAAGAAATGATCTTGTCGATTTATTAATTCAGTAATTAATTATTATTTTCCAAATGTCACCCCATACTAGGAATGACACGTATGTAGTATATTCTATTCTAACACTTGCATAATCACTAAATCCGGCAGCCTAATTGTGTAAGTAAATTCGGCAAAGGAAACAATCTGTTTCTTTCCCAAAAACGACTTTTCACCGGACAACACGTACAAGATATAAATACCGCGAGAATTGAACCCGCACGCAACTTGACTGCTGCGCGCTGCGACACCAGTGTCCTTCCGTGTTTATTATATTACGCTTAGCCCGTGCCGAGCGGATAAAGGCTCCCTTGTCCCTTCGTCCATTTTAATTATTTGTATCCCGAGAAGGACTTGTTTCAATTGAAAAGGGTTTCATACTCAATACAGGAGGAGGTAGGTACCTACAACTACACAGGCCTAAACCTACCTAAACCTAGGTACACGTGATGTTATTGAACATGAACGCAAGCCTTGAACTACGCAAGTTCACTTGATTTAACATAACTAATGTATTTGTCACCGTCGGAGCTTGTTTATCTTCTCATACAGATAAAATTGAAAACTCCACGTTGACCTGTTACTTAATACATTTATCGTTTTAGATAAAGATGCTGTTTTCATGTATTACGGTCCATTTTATCAAAGAAATGAAAGTAAACATTTCTGATTACGAAATTGTTTACAAGACTTCGCCTAGAAACAAAATGTCGGATGGAAACAGAACAGTGCCTTGTTGTCGTCTCGATGAACGTAAACGATAATTTCATTAAACCTATAAGTAGTAGATACGTTTTATATGCATAATATATTTAAACCGGTGAGAACTGGATTGTGAACAAGAAACCGATAAGAATCCACGTTTATATTTCTAGTTAAGTATAGCCATCGTTTCAGTCACAGTTGTTAATTTTATAACGACGCAAAAGTGAAAATTCACTACCATACATTTAATTAATACAAATTTTAATGCACCTTTTTGCTTAAATCAAACAAATAAAAAAATACAGTCGAATTGGGAACCTCCTCCTTTTTGAAGTCGGTTAGAAATCTGTCATAACATGTCTCTAAGCATCTATTGATACTGGCACGAGTTGATCTCACATCACTGCAGAGCATAAGGGTTTGATTCCTGGGTCGGGCAAAGAGTTATTGGTTTTTTCCCTCTGTTAACAGTAGCAGCTTTGAAACTAATCTAGAAGAGGAACCTGAGGACGAGCAGCTTGTCAGGGCTTTTGCCGATTAAGCCGACGAAGTAGCGGCCAACAACTAGATTGCGGTGCTGCTTGGGCGACATTACAACTGAGGCGGGCCGCGATGTCATATGGGAAGCATCGCGGCTGAGGGTTGGAGGCCGCGGCGGGAGAGGAGTGCCGGTATTGCGGTGTACCGCTCTCCCTACCTTCCGCGGTCTGCACGGGGGCCCCACCGTTTGATGGCGGACGCGGTGGGGCCGCAGGGGAGGAGGAGTGTCGGTATAGCATTGGCCACCCTCCCATCTCCTACGGCCGAAAAGTGGTAGGCGGCGGAGCCATAGACCTGGCCCGTTACAGAGGGACCAAGAGTGCCATACACGGGGTCGTCTGGCACCCATGTGCTGATTTGGTCCCTGGGGTGGTCACGGCGTGCAATGAAACAAAAAATAGTATCTACACCTCTGCCGAAGCCCTTGGAGAATACAGGATACTTACATTATAATAAATAGAGTGCCCCGGCGTGGCTCCACCCTCAATCATCGCATCATAGTTCCTATGGTCAATAAATAACATGCCACCAGGCTTCAGGCAGGTAGCGAAGTTCCTAAGGCACATCTTCTGTACTCTCTGGTCTCCGAACTCGTCCAAAAGATGGGCGAAGGAGTTTCCGAGGCAGATGACAGCGTCGAATTGTGTGCCGGGCAGGAAGCCTTCGATGTCACGGGGTAAGGATTCCCAGTTGGCTTCCTCTATGACTGTAATGGGAAAAGGAAATATTAGCTAGAGAAGTGACGAAGCAATCAGATGGTGCGAAGAATGGAGAAGGAGTGTTAAAAAAGTTCTAGAAGGGCTGGTAAGTGACGGCGCAGGTGAAAAAAGGGACAGCAATAGCTACATAAAACAAAGGAAGATGTAGGTATGCTTAGGGTGGTTACGCACTTTAACATCCGATCCGTGTCCGTGAAATTTCGGTTCCGAAGTAACCGTAGTACTTCTTGTAGGGAAGCTAACGCACTACATCCGAACTATATCCGTCATCATTGAGAACAATTTGTACTTGGTAGGTACTCAAATCACGGACACGGACGTCTAGTGCATGACCGTCTTTAGAATCTTGGCTATCCGAAATTTACTCTAGCTAGAATTTCTCAAATTATTATCTTATAGTTTTTATACCCGACTGCTGAAGGAGGGTCATGTGTTTATCAGTCTATGTACGCATGTATGAATGTTTGTTCCTATGTGCCGTTCTAGAGACCAAACGCGTTGGCCGATTTTGATGATTCTTAAGTCAATCGATTCGTCTTACTTAACCTTGCGAGTGTCACTGGCTACATTAAGGCGGTACCCCGAGCAAAACGACGCGCGAGCCGTTTTTTGTGCTGTTTTTAGGAGCTATCTACTCGTTATTTAAAAAGAAATATCAATTAATAAAAATACATTAAATTTCTACACAATATTGATTCTAAAATGGTAGATTTAGTTTTTTTTTAAATGGTGTATATATTTCACTTATCTCCTTCCAAAAAAACATAAAAATGAGAAATAATTATTGATATTTTGCATCTCCTCGTAAAGTGTTCATTAATTATTTTTTGTACTAAGACTAATGGATAGACAATTTAATAACGAACATTTTTGTAGTTTTTTTTTTTTCAAAAGACAAAAATTCGATTTTATAAAGATTTTATTCTAAAATCTGGGCGTATTCACTACTGTAATTCATGCACCACCAGTGCCGCTAGACCAATAGGAATGCTCATATCTCATGCCGATTTTTTGGTCAGGGTACCGCCTTAAAATTGGAAAATAGAAAAATATGGGGGCTAAATATTTTTTTTTTCTTCCAAACCCATCGTGGGAGTATCAACAGGTGATTTCAAAGAAATGTTACTGTAAGCACCACCTAGGTTGCAATTGCAATTAAACTAATTGCACCGTTTGAATGACTTGGAATCACGGGAAATTCAACTGCTAGCTTTAATTTTATTTTCGTATCTTTTCCTTATAAATAATCCAGTGGAATATAAGAAATAAGGAAAATGCAACTAAAACGGAAATTTGTCTCTATAGTAAAACAATACGCATAACAGTTACCTAAAAGTTGACAGGTACAAGTAAAGTTTCAAAATTTTAAAAAAAACCCCGACACATTTATCTTGCGAAAACACCCCGATTCAAACAGTAAAACGCCCATACCTTTTGAACGGCTGAACCAATTTTATTCAAACATAGCTAAGAACACTCTCGACAAAATAACCTTTCAATCAAAACCGTTTCATCCGTTTAGGCGCTATGGTGCCACATACAGACACACAGCAACACACGTGAAACTTATAACACCCCTATTTTTCCGGCGGAGATTAAAAAACTTTCGCGTTGTTTTGCGTTAAATTCCCGTGATATATTGTTTTTCACGAAAGATTATCAACATAGCAGGCAGATGCATGCATGCTTGTAAATAACACAAAAGTATGCAAGTCTTGTAGCTTGCATAACATAATGCGTTTACGACTCGCGTCGTGGTTGAAAGTTAAAGGGATGACTTTACAAGTAGGGAAGGACCGAAAAAACGATGGATGAAATGCGTTCAAGTTGAAGAGATGACAGCTAATAGATAGATATGAAAGACATGGGTAGTAGGTAAGGTAGGTAATTGAGATATCTGCTGGCTACTTAAGGCGGTACCCCGAGCAAAACGCCACGCAAGCCGTTTTTTGTGCTGTTTTTAGGAGCTATCTACTAGTCATTTAAAAAGAAATATCAATTAATAAAAATACATTAAATTTCTACATAATATTGATTCTAAAATGGTAGATTTAGTTTTTTTTTAAATGTTGTATATATTTCACTAATCTCCTTCCAAAAAAACACAAAAATGAGAAATAATTATCGATATTATGCATCTCCTCGTAAAGTATTCATTAATTATTTTTTGTACTAACACTAATGGATAGACAATTTAATAACGAACATTTTTGTAGATTTATTTTTTTCACAAGACCAAAATTCGATTTTATAAAGATTTTATTCTAAAATCTGGGCGTATTCACTACTGTAATTCATGCGCCACCAGTGCCGCTAGACCAATAGGAATGCTCATATCTCATGCCGATTTTTTGGTCAGGGTACCGTCTTAAGAGCCTGCCATCGCTGTAGTGCCGTAAAACGGTTACTGTCTAAAGAAAGAAGAAGAAAGTTAGTAAAAAGGTTAGGTTAAGTTGAAAGGTTTGAAAAAGTTGATATTTATTATTGATTCATTATTTATGAAACATATTTTATTCGTGTAACCTATAGTTTTGCTTCAAAAAAAAATTAAACACACGATATTTTTTCGCTACTTTTGAATACTCCTTCAAAACGACTTAAACGTTAAAAAATATTTTAACACAGAAAAACCATGGCTATAATTTCTTCAAAACTGAAATAGCATAAATGTAAATCAAAGAATATTTTGCAAAAAACTGACCAAAAAGAGGTTCAATATTTATATTCTGTCTCCTAGCGGGCGCACAGTCAATATTGCGTTAACATTGGGGAATATAAATATCCGCCTTAAGGAGGGCAGGGGGGGATGGTGATGAGTAAGCAAAGTTACGTACTCCATTCGTCGTATTTGGAGTCTTTTCTCTTTTCCCACCGCGCTTTGAGAGCGTGCTTCAACATCTTATCTGAGGCGTCCACTGACACCAGTTTGAAGCCTTCGTCCACCAGCATCATGGAGTCGATTCTGAAATAGATAAAATCAGAAACTTTAAAACAATGTAGAATAGCGTTCTTTCGCTAATTCTAACGCTATTCGCTATCTATTGCTTGTTCAGTTTGTTTTTATGAACAACCACATCAAAGCTTTGATTTAAAAGGTTTGTAATTATGCAATTCTAAAATCTTTTATTTGGTCTTCCTCTCCCTCTCCATTTATCCACATTTATATTCATAACTCTTTTAGTAATACTACTGCTCCGTTCTAATAGAAAACTGCAAAAAAATCACCAAAGAAAGCGCGAATGCTTTCGTGATACCGGAACTACACAACGATGATTAGATACTTTACTTATGTGATAACAATACCAGATTTCGTCAGTTCAATCTTGTGCCAAATGACTTTGAAGTTCACAAGATAACAAGTGTTTATATTATACACGTATTTACATGACATCAACATATTTTGCTAATGTTACTGGATAATTATTACAAAACAACTGTAATGATGCGATAGTCTGGTATCTTTTTATTTTTTGCTTTGCATATAATCATCCAATGACTGCTCCCGCTCTTTTACTGACTAAAGCTCACCCGTATTCCTTCAGCTGCTTGAGCCAGGGCCGCTGTAACTATAGCCTGATACCTAAGAACATTGAATGCAAACCGGATGGTAACCGACAAGTTTTCAGTGAAGTTTTCCCTTGAGGTTTGCCTCAAAAAACTTTGCTAATTATTTTGGTTCATTCATTCAGAAAAGTAGTTCAAAGTATTATTTTTAATGTTTTGCTCCACGAACTGATTCCACTATCATCACTATCAGACTACCAGATGTACTTCAGGGTATAAGTCCTCGCCAAACTTTTTGACCGCCCTGAATTTGGTTTACCGGATGCGCGAGGCACGAAACGGTGCTGTTTTTGTATGAGATTTACTACTGCACAGCCATTGTAGACAACTTCAGACAGGTCAAGAAGTTTGGCGAGAACTATACCATCCGTGCACTTGGTTAAGGCAGGGGCGGCCGTAAGGGGCTCTCTGCGGGGCTCCGGGTGGGCAGCAGATATTTGCGGCCCTTATCCTTTATGCAATGTACATATGTGATGATGCACCAGAAATGCAAAACTTTGCACTTATTGTTATTAATACTTTACTATGTAATACTTAAACAATTTTATTTTATTGATAAGGATAAATGTTTGCTGAGAATAACATAAAAAGTTGTAATTCTAAGCATTTGGGTTGTCTCACGAGGCCTCTCCAAAAGTGAGGCCCTGGGCGATTGCCCTGTTCGCCACCCCTTTAACCGCCACTGGGTTAAGGTACCTATTTATTACAGAGCCAAAGTGTGGAACTCCTACCATCTATAAACATAGCAACGAAGCCTCAAAAGAAAGAGTGAACATACATCTTCTGATAGCGCTCGTTTTATCGTAGACCTTCGACGATCGCTTTCTTTCAGGAAGGCGAGATCTAAGTCAAGAACGGGCACTTAACTATGTTAGGTTACACTTAGGCTTGTTCCTATGGCTATTTCTGTTGATCACTCTTCTGTCAAAGGCTAACCAAAACAAACAAAAACTATATTCGGACTTACCCAGTACCGCAAGCGGTGTCAAGCACCTTATTGCAGCCATTCTTCTTGAGGAGTCCTATCAAAAAGTCCTTGTAGTTCTGTGTCCTCTGGTTGCTGTCTCCGATGAACTTATTCCATGTCCTGGCTGCTTTACCGTCGGCGTACTGGTCCTTTACTCCCTCGGAAGGGATACCTTCAGATCTTGAGTGGAACACTTGATCGGCTGACATGGTTTACTGGAGAAAGAAGAGTTTGTATGAGGAAAGGTGACAGAGTTTTAGAAATGATTTTCTACACGTAAAAATGGAATGTTTAGGTATCCGTCTGACGTATGGAATGGCTTATACCTAAGTTTAAGATGAATACAGGGAAACCTTCAAAAGCCGTGGGAAGCCGACGGATGCCAAAAGCAAATAACCGGTCGATGTGGCAATTGGGTAGGCTTATGTCCAGCAGTCGTAGTATTTTGGCTGAAAAGATGATGAAAATCTAAACCAAATCTCTTTCCGTAGGTGTACTTTAGTGCCTTTTTAGGCTGATACTAAGGGCTCGTTCGCACAGAATATCCGTATTTCCAGGATCGTTTTAACGGATCCGTCGCTACTGGAGTTTATGTTCACACCGCATTTACAGTACCTACCGGTTTAACGGATCCGTCGCTACTAGGGGTAATATTCACATCGCATTTACAGTACCTACCGTTTTAATGGATCCGTCGCTACTAGGGGTAATGGGCACGCCCCACGTCGCTTCGATCCGATAAAACGGATCAGTATTGTAATACTGTTGTGTGTGTGAACTCGTTCATACAAGTAGGTACAACTACTACATACGTCATCGCTGAAAAACTAACCCCTGTGTGAGTATACAAAAACATACAATAGGCAGTATGTCACTAATAATCGCAATCACTTCAATTTCATTCAACTACCTAACAGTCTGATGACGCAAGATGATGCAACGACCATAATATTATGTTTTTCTCTGTTATCAGTGTGATAAGAGATTTCCCGCTCGAACGTTGATGCTACCCGATAGATAGTGCTGCTAAATTGTTTTTGATCGCTGTTTCCTTTTATAAAACATATATAAGTGGCTATGTAAGCATAAGCACATATTATGTCTGGCTTCCACGTGCCATATTTGTGAACTAGAATTTTCCTGTGTATAGAAAGAGGCATTTTCCCTACATGGGACAGTTTCAGAGGCATTCAGTAGTATATATATTTGGTACCTAGATGATGATGTATCTACAGAACGCCACCTGCTACGATCCTTACATACTTCTTTTGCTTCACACACATTCATACATCTAGTCATATTACACACACGCCGGTTGTGGGTACTGCGCACTTGGCCTTTCTGAAGAACATCACCTATAAGGTCTATATATGTCTTTCTAGGGCGTCCCCTCCCGGCGTTTCCATTCACGTCTGCCTTGTAAATACCTTTCGTTAGTCGCCTTTCATTCATCCTCTCAACATGGCCAAACCATCTTAACATACTCTTTTCAATTTTAGTCACTACATCTTCTTTTAAACTTACATTGCTTTCAAAACAAGCTTTTCAAAACATTTTCAGTTTATTCATGTGGTCAGAGGTACCAAACCGCGTCAAGCTGATGGGCAAGTTCGAATGCCGCCTGTTGCACGGTGTAATGTAGAGTTAGCAAAAATATGATCTCGCCATTAAGGAATGAACCTTTGAAATAAATTTTTACTGAGGCAATTTTCCTGTTAGACATAAATTAATCACTTCTTAGACGAAAAGACTAGGTACATAACTAAATCCATAATTCTACATAGGTATGGAAAAGTCATTTAAAAATTACAAGTTTAATTAAATTATTAAAAGTTGCGTAGGTTTAAAGTCAATAAAACTTGATATTCTAATTTTATTTTCCTGCGGAATTCGAACTTGTTTACAATCGATCAATGCGCAATTCATTCACAGAGTTCATTCATGTCAATAAGCAAAATATTAGCACGAGTCGTAGATTCACATCTTCAAACCTTGGTTGAAGAGTATATCATGACCACACTTTTATGGGGGTATCCCCCCATACGTGGCACATGTAAACTCACAACACATTGCATCAGTTTTCTTAATGATTGTTAAGGTAAACACATAGAGAAAAATCTCCATATAAAATGTAGAGAAAGAATACCATACCTGTAACGTGGCGCTCTTTGATATAATTCAGAACTTGTTAGCACTTTATTACGTTTGTCTCGTGTTTACGGTGTTTATTATGTCACGGAGTTATATTAACAATTTGTAAGATTGGCTACCGCTCGCGAAGAAGTCACGGATCTGACTGATTGAGCTCCTCCGACGACGCGAATTATAACTGTTTTATGTGCACACTTGAACGATTTCTAGACACTAGTAGACATCAAATGTGTACCTAACGAAAATTAATTTTAAATAAGTAATATTATGAAGCAGTAAATTATACGTTTGATCGCAATGGGTAATCTCTGAAAGTACAGATCCGATTACGAAAATTATTTCACTAGTAGAAACTACATTATCAGTGGCGTAGCGTAGTGGATGCGGCAGGGGCGGCACATTTTGGGGACGCATAGTGGATTGAAAAAGGGCTCTCATCTAATACTGATCATGCATAAGAGATTACGTTGACGACTGTACTAGTATAAACTGTGTCACAGTCGACATCGCCCACCTCCCAGTGTACTTCAATATTACAAAATTATTGTTTTAGACAAAAATAAAAATATAATTTGTATCACTATTTTTTCTTTCTACAATAGACAAAAATTGGTAATTCAATTACCTGTGTGTATGTGCGGTGTGTTGTGTAGTGTGATGTGTTGGTGAGTGTGTGGATGCAATTATGACTATTTGTTATTTACTATTTCCTCCGTTTCTGAATAGTCCAACTGTAGGAGCCAGTCACGTATGACATTCTTGCACTTGCTAACAGTTAGAGGAAAGATGTGAAATGAAATGGCTTCTAATAGCCAATATCATGCTTATACATTTCATAGGATGCAATCTGGTAAGCAAATGGCCACGAAGTCATTTTTTGCAAAATTGTTGCATGGAGCTTATGTATAAAATGCATAAATCTACGGAACCACAAGACTAACCGTAATATCCTTGCGCACGGTTATAAAACTATTTATTTATGATTTTTTGACTTCCTTCGTATAACGTGATCGAGTGAGTTTTCAAAAAAATATTGTTTTCTTGCCAATTTGCCTACCAGCAGCCTAATTGTGTAAGTAAATTCGGCAAAGGAAACAATCTGTTTCTTTCCCAAAAACGACTTATCGCAATACGAAAAGTCGTTTTTGGGAAAGAAACAGATTGGTGCCTTTGCCGAATTCACTTACACAATTAGGCTGCAGATTGCATCCTATGAAATATATTAAGCATATTAAGTTTTTTATGCTATGTTTTTAATAATATCTAAAAAAGTAATCAAAAGTAAAGTGCGAATCGGACTCGCGCACGAAGGGTTCCGTGCCATTATCGAAAAAAACGGCAATAAAACACGTTTTTTGTATGGAATCCCCACTTAAATACTTATTTTATACTGCTTTTAGTATTTTTTGCTATAGCGGCAAAAGAAATACATCATCTGTGAAAGTTTCAACTGTCCAGCTATCACGGTTCATGAGATACAGCCTGGTGACAGACAGACAGACGGACCGTGGAGTCTTAGTAATAGGGCCCTGTTTTTACCCTTTGGGTACGGAAACCTAAAAATGAATAAACGAAACAATATCTTGAAAAATCTTATAAGGGGTGTCTCAGAATGTTTTTCGTTTTTGATACTTAAAAAAAAGGTACTAGAATTAGTTAAAACTCAGTTTAATTACTGTTGAATTAATGAGCAGTATTGTAATTTTATTTGTAAAAAACGAAATTAAGTAAATTCGCACCCTCCTCGTCCTGACACTCGTTTGGCCTGCAACTAAAATTTTCATTATTTGTTTCGTCTGTGAGTCTTTGCTTGCTTTTAAACATTCAGGTTGGGTGGCACTAGTTTGTAAACTTAACTTTTTAAGCAGCTCTATAGGAGAACATCAGCAAGCGTTTAATCTGGGCTATTTGGGCTGCCATATCACGTCAAGGAATAGTCGGTCCCTCACTTTTTGGCGTGTGATTTAAGATTTTAGTTCCAGGAAAATTGAGTGTCAGGAAGTCAAGGATGCACATTTACTTATTATTGTTTTTAATAAACAAAATTGGAAAACTGCTCGTTAATTAAACAGTAAATAAAGCGAGTTTTAACTTATTCTATTACCTTTTTTTTAAGTATCAAAAACGAAAAACATTCTGAGACACCCTTTACTTAAAGAAAAGTGTTCAAGGTTGCATAATAAGAGTTGCAAATTAGGTGAGAGTACGGGTTCTTTGGAATTACTGTAATAAATAAGGAGGCGGTGAAATTTTCCTCCGCCCCGGGCCACAGATTACTTAATAGTTCGGGCGTCTAAAAGCCACGCTACGCCACTGTACACTATTGCTGATTGGCAGCTACTTCATATCCCGAAAAGAAGCCTATCTATACCAATATTATAAAGATTTTTTTGTTTGTTTGTTTGTACCGAATAAGCTCTAACTACTGGACCGATTTTAAAAATTCTTTCACCTATGGAAAGCTACATCATGCCCGAGTAACATAGGCTATAATTTTGACGGAAGCAAAGCCGCGGGGGTCAGCTAGTCCTATATATTATGCAGGATAGACCACGGGAGCGAAGTCAGGGGTAAATGTTACACAGACCGTTCGCATACGATTAGTAGGTTTTTCCCTGAAGTTGTTATAGGATATAAAACCTTGTGACAAAGGGAAAAGGTAATATTTGCAGTGCGGTTACTAGATTAAAGTCGTTAGTGTTGTCGTCTTAATCGTAATGTGAGCTAGATAAGGAAAATTAACCCTTTTTACTCGGTTTCAGCATGCTGGTCAGTTACGGGAGATCAACAATTTAAAAGTTTTTTTGTTTAGGAGTTGACTTCTAAATAGATGTTTGGGTTGGCCAGGATAGGCTCTCAGTACTATTGAGACTATCTATACTAATATTATAAAGAGTTAAGTTTGTGACGTTGTAAGGGGTAATCTCTGGATCTACTGAACCGATTTTGAAAATTCTTTCATCAGTAGAAAGCTACATTATCCCTGAGTGTCATAGGCTATAACATATTTTCAAAAAAAAATGTCATCCTTATGAAAACTGCAATAATGTTACCCAAGGTAGCAAAATGTTGCCTATAAAATTCATTCATTGGCGCGCGCTGAGAAAGCTATTGATGATAGATACAAATTATTAGGTAGTGTAGGCAGGGTAGGCTGGGTAGGCAAGGTAGGCAGGGTAGGCAAGGTAGGCAGGGTAGGCAGGGTAGCCAATTGACAGGAGCGAAGCCCCGGGGGTCAGCTAGTTTATATAATAAACTTGGTTGGATAACGAGTAGACAGGAATGTGGGAGAAGGCTATGCTCGCAGTAACTCTCAACACTATCGCATAATACAGCAGCGTTCAGAGACAGGTTTCGCTAAGCGGCTTCCAAAGTTTGCAACAATATCCCACTACCGATCAGAACAGCCAACACAATGGACACATTTAGGAGAGGTTTATTGCAGTATCTGGAAGCGTAACGAAAACTGGATATTTATTTAGACTTCATGCACAAAGGCACAGATAATATAATACTAGCATACAGATGCCTCATCCCATACAAAGAAACCGTTCCGACTTAACTAGCGTTTTTCATCTGATTAATCTTGTTATTTTTGTAAGTACATCAATTGCGTTCGATCCCGTTTCACGACAATAGATGGTGTTAGCAACGACTTGCAAGTTAAAGGCTTTACTGGGTTTGTGAATATTGTTTTCTTTAAATACAGTGAAGGTTCGTTTTATAGTATTTTTTTTGCACGTCTTTACAGTTTTTTTTGCACCAAAATGTGTTACAATGCAAATTTTAACAATCGACTGGAATGCCTCAGAAATTTAAAAATGCGCCATCTATTTGCATCAATTTTTAAATGATCCGTTCAAATAATCTTTGAAATGTGAATTAAGAGCCCAATATTCCATAATTTTGTACTGAGGGAGTTGAGTATACAAGAACATACAATTTTTATGTTCAATTCCAGAAAATGTTAATTTTACACACATTCTATTGAATTGAGTGTACATGTCGCGCCATCTAGTAAGATTTATTTGAACCAAATTTTGTTTCTAAGCAATGAGACCCCGTGACAAAGGTATAAAGGCGGAATTAATGCCTTAGGCATTCTCTACCAGTCAACCAAGGGTGGTGAAGAGACAACATGGCAGGTGCATAGTTTAATAATAAAAAGCTAGTAGTTAAATATGCTAAAATAGGTGAAATACACATACAAATGTATTGAATATAATATATACCTATATAAATATATATATATTTATGAAGTAACAGAAAAGAAGAAAGTGAGATGTTGTGTTGAAAATATAGCCGGCATTTCCGCTTAAATGCGTACCGACTGATGGCCGTCCTGATCTCGTAAGGAAGCGCATTCCAAAAAAGAATGGACTGGATATGAAAGGAAGAGTGAACGAAATCAGTAGTATGAGAAGGACAGAGTAAGAGGAGATTATTGGACGAACGCAGATTGCGAGCGTGTGAAGAACTTAGATATTGAAAGCCTAAGATAAGATAGGAAGGAGGCGTGGGCGAATTGAGTAGCGAGAACAGCGTGGTCAAAGCGCATAAGCTTCTTCTCTGGCGAATGGGCAACCATTTTAACTCGGACCTGTAGCTCGATACATGGTCATATTTACGAAGATTAAATATGAATCTAATACAGTTGTTCATCCCATCTAGTTTGTCAAGCAAGACCGCGTTTTCAAAAGTCAAAGTAGCACACGTCCCCATAGTCGATGACTGGGAAAATTAAAGCCTGCACAAGCATTGTCATCGTCTTTACAGGTAAAAACGGTCTCAAAGGATATGGCCGCACTGAATGCCTCAATAATATGACGCATTAGCCTACCTACCCAAACCTCATTTATTGTCACACTCACCTTATTTATTGTTATGTAGTGTACCTGTATTTTTTATTAATTTTAATATACACATATTACCCATCTATTTTTATGTCTTGTTTTACATACACATTTTGTCACTTATAACTGATTTACGTCCGTCACCTCGGAAACCAAAGGTCCAGTTGAAAACCTCCTACAAAGTCCCTTACGCACACTCAAAATAGTCTTACTCTACTCGTAAGAGCTTTTGGTCACCCCCTGGTCCTGTTTGACGCAGCCGTGCGTGGGTCACACAATGTTACACGTATATTGTTATCTTTCTTTTTTAGTTTGTTTTTTTTAAGTTTTTGTTGTGTGCTCTAGTAACTTGTGTCAAATAAATGTATTTTCGTTCTTTTGCTCTTTTTTTCTTTCGGTACACTGCCTGCTTGCCATTGCTACCCTGATCATCTTGGCAGTTTGAAAATCTCTCACGATTCCGTATTACATAAATTCAATGCCATGGTTCTGTTTCATTTTTATTCACATAGTAGGTACCTATAGGTCAAGAGCACAAGAGTAAAGACCTAATTGTAATACTTCCTTTTAAATAAAGATAACATAATTGGTGTAGTACACTAACAATAACAATGAATCGGCAATCATTCATGGCGAATAAAGTTATATGACTGTGCAAGTTTCTAAGATGATAGAAGAAGAGATACGTTTACATCATAAGCTGAAGGGGCAGGCTTATTACGTAGGAAACAGCAATCATCGCGCGATCAAACGCTTATGCTTAAGTCCTATATAGTACTACGAGTCGAGCCTATTGCCATCAACTGCCTGCCTATTGGCACAAGACTCCGGCAGCCCAATTGCGTAAGTCAATACGGCAACGCAAAGGGTTTGACCGCCATCAATCGACCAATCACAGAGACGGAAACCCACATCGCGTCATTCATCTCGCAAGTGATTGGTCGATTGATGGCGGTCAAACCCTTCGCCTTGCCGAATTCACTTACGCGCGCAATAAAGCTGCCGGTTGCTACTGTGAAATGCCAGATGGATAAAACCAATAACACTTTGACTGACACGGGAATCGAACCCGGGACCACATGCTCATCCATAGCGCTTGCGAACACACCAACGACCTTAAGAGAACAAAACGCATAATCGTTTCACACCCGCGCGACTCAACATTAAGTAGTTTTTTGTACTTTCCTTATTATTCTTTGACTGAAAACAAAACCTAAGATCAAAATGTAGATAATTAAATTGTCAGGTGGTAACAATTTCATTAAAATACGTCAGGCAGTTTTGGTGCGATTGCCGTTTTTTTGTCCGTGTTTGACATAACTTTACAAATTAATAACAAAATGTTATACGAATAAAACTCAAAATTTTCATATTTCAAATTATTAAGAAAATGGTCTAATGTAACGTATATTTTTCCAAAAATTTACGACTAGCCGTTTAGACACGATTCTAATTTAAAAATCAGCTACTGAGGGGTACCTGCGCCTTAACCAACGAGGCAGTAATATGATATTGGTGTTCATTTACCTGTGCTTCTCGCATCCACCAGTCTCCAAGGGCCCTCACTAGGTCATCGGTCCTTCGTGTGGAAGGCCTTCCAACGTTGTGTCTATCGATGCAGTAGCACAGGACCGGTAGGTAGTTGTGGCTGCGTCAGACGGAGGCTTGTGTTCGTCTGCCAGCTGCAACGGCCATGTTTAAACAAAATGGCGACCTGGATCTTAGGTTTGTAGAAAGTTTTTCACAAATGAAGAATAGATAAGCTGCTTCCGCTCCTTATCGACGAAATCTTAGAACAAATTTAGTTATCAAACCAGATTTTTTCCCTGTTATATTGGCCTATTTGTTTGATATATTATGATGACCATACCTACTCTAGTTAGTTATCAATATGGTAATAAATTGTACGTTGTCATCGTGATGACGTAACATCATCTGATTTTGCCGAGATGTTATGATCAAGTATTGGGTAAGTCACGTTCAAGATAGCGTTGTTTTGTTACAGCGCGGATGCGTGAACTCCGCCTTATCATAATTATAACAAGATTTTGTTTCCAAATTACATGATTTTATGTGAAAAACCCGTGTCGATGTGCCTGTAGTTAAACTGTTTTAGTTTGTTTCGTGTTTTGTTTCTGTTCAAATAGGTACACGGAATCGAATAGAAAGTATCGATACTGTACTCATTAGTATCGAAAAAAAAACGTTCTCATAAAAGTATCGAAACAAAAATATCGATTCTTCAAGGTATCTAGAACTTTTCTTAGGGCCCCTAAATGCGCATAGAGCATAGGTCAATATCAGTCAGTAAATAACGTCAGGGCAGGACATGAAAAAACAAATGGTGTTGGTACACAAATTTAATACACTAATAGAAAAAGACAACTGTAACTTAAAAAAAAAAGTAATTTAGGCATATAAATTTAAGTTCCCAGAGGGTTCAGAACGAGTGAACTAGATGGCGTTGCCATTACCATAAACATAAGCCGTAAGGTCGCAAGTTTTGAATGGGTAATTTCTAATATTACCTATTTAATACTTAATTTCTTATTCGATACGATACCTACCAAAAAGTAATCTTTGAGTAAAAGTATCGAATGCAAAGTATCGAGTACAAAAGTATCGGTATCGAATGGAAATGTAGGTAATCGATACCACAAAGTATCGATACTTTTTTCGTGTCCCTATGTTTAAACTAACCTAAAGGTCTCCTGACTGATTACTTGAGAGCCTGTCTTGCATTTTAGAAGTTCTCTACTTCCTACCTTTTTTAGGGTTCCGTAGTCAACAAGAAGGCAGCTTTTCTCAGCTCCCGTCATCTCCTTCATGTTAGGTTACTTTAGATCCTGCAGACAGAAATAGGTAGCCGCGCAGAGGGCCTCCGTCAACTTAGTTGCTTAAGGCGGAATCACACCGTGTCGTGGCGAGGCGTGGCGCGGGATCCACCAATCATTAACTCTGTTTCAGCCTACGTCATAACACAACGATTTTTTTAGCCAATCAACTACGTCAGAAGGCACCACACCACGCCACGACACCTATGTGTGTTTCCGCCTTTAAATATTAATCGTACTTACCTATACTATATTAAAACCAATGTTAACATTAAAATAATTAAAAAAAACCTACCACGTGCGAGTCGGACTCGCGCACGAAGGGTTCCGTACCAATATCGCAAAAAACGGCAAAAAACACGTTTGTTGTATGGGAGCCCCACTTAAATATTTATTTTATTCTGTTTTTAGTATTTGTTGTTATAGCGGCAACAGAAATACATCATCTGTGAAAATTTCAACTGTCTAGCTATGACGGTTCATGAGATACAGCCTGGTGACAGACAGACGGACCACGGAGTCTTAGTAATAGGGTCCCGTTTTTACCCTTTGGGTACAGAACCCTAAAAAGCACATCTTTTTGGAGCAGTTGTGGTCCAGTGGTAAAGACTCCGACCCACTTGTTTTAGGTCGTGGGTTCGAACCTAGACAGGCGCTTTACTTTGTGTAAAATTATTTCATCACCACTGCTCTAAAAACGGTGAATGAAAACATTGTGAGGAAACCGACATGTCCTAGAACCAAAAAATCGAAGACATGTGAAAACTACCAACCCGCACTGGGCCCGCGTGGTGGATTAAGGCACAGTCCCTTTCACAGAGAGGAGGCCTGAGTCCCAGCAGTGGGAACATTAAAAGGCTGATGATGATGTAATCTTTTTATTACGCGGCTCAATAAGTGATGGGCATTATTCAGAAAGCCCGGTCAATTCAATTATTTCAATAGTTTTTATTATATTGCATACTCATATTGGGCATTTTTCGAATTGCCCGGGCATTATGAATAATGCCGTATTAATCACTTTTTCCATAACAGATAATTATACATATTAATCACGCTGACAAAGTGGTAAAATAAAACAATAATAGTATATTATGCAACTAGTGAATAAAAGACGGATTTAAAGCGAGGGCCATAGATGAATCAAGAGCAAGTGATGGATTCTAACGACTGAATCACGACCGTAGGGAGTGATTCATGATGATTGAATCACGAGCATAGCGAGTGATTCAAGTGTTAGAATCATGAGCGACGCGAGTGATTCATGGCCCTCGATATAAATCCGTTTTATTCAAGAGTTGCATACTATATTTTATACCATGACTTCGAGAAAAAGAAAGATTTAAACGAAAAGCACAAGGAATATTACGAGTAATAAATAAATAAATGGTATATTACCTTAAAAATTTACAAAAAATGTGTAACCCTGACCCCTGAGCTAGGTGCTGTTACCTGTGTTTCAGGGGCCAGTGACCACCTTCGTTACTTTAAATAATTATAGTTAATTAAATACCATTGCAATTAATATTAGAATTACAATCCAAATAAGTATTCAATAAATATCCTAGACTAAAATCAAAATCATTATTAAAATCCTAATTATAAAAAAAACTCAATATTAAAATTGAAGGAGTTTGAAAGTCGAATATTCTCTGCACAAGAAGTTTGTATCGAGTATTTTTTGCGCAAGGAGGTTACATAGCATTGAGATGGACGTCTAATACATTGGTGTGTTCCAAATTCAAACTCCAAAACAGTGATTAAAAGTGCTTTTTATTCACTGTTTTCAGTGAATAAAATAAGCTTTTTAGAGGGGGAATGGTATAAACAATTTTTTTTAGGGTACGCGCTGTGAGTAGGTACGCGTAAAGTGGGAATGTTTTTTTTTCTCGTCTTTCTCATGGTGTGGGTGTATATCGTTGAATAGGCCATGTAAAAATATTACGGGAATTATTAAAACCATTTTTCGATTCAGGGACTCGTTTGCGTAAAATTAAGCTTTAAATGTATTTTTTTTGATAGTCAAGTGTCGCCCCCCTGCGAGCTAAATTCCTTTTGGATATGTGAAAAAAATTCACGGCAGTAGTATATAAAACGAAAATTAAAAAGAAAACTATCGCAGCTAAGTAGGCTTTACAAGTTTACGAGTAATAATAATGAAATTTATTAAATTTACTTCGAAAAGTAACAATTATGTCTATTGATGTATGGGGACAACAGTTTTCGAACGGCAAAGTTAATTTTGTTCCTTCTTTAGAGCAATGTTCGGTGCTATCATTGTTTATGAACCTTAATAATGTTACCTGTTTATTTTGGTGAATGTAGCTGTTTATACGGAACCCTCTGTGCGCGAGTTAGACTCACACTTGGCCGGTTTTTCCACTTTAGGTAGGGTCGGCACTGCTTATTTCAAATTTCGAATCGTTGGGATTGCTCGTTTCAAACAGGAGGCTACGTTTAGGACCGAGGGCGAGGCTGTTTATAGTACCGGCAACCCGACGGTACAAATTTGTTAGTTTGTACCAGAAGTTGAGCAGCTAGGATATTAAATAGCGTCTCTCTGTGTTTGGACACATTTTCTCGATCTTTGGCGGAATTCCAAAGATTCCAGATAAATAGTGTGTGTCCACTGTGTAACATGTTCTGGTATCCAGAACCGTTGGGAGTAGTCAAATAGCAATTTAAGACCTGTTACTTTTGTTAGCTTGGGTCTTACCTGTAAAAGCAATGTATTTGTGATTTCACGGTGCCAAGACGTTCTGTCGAAAGTTGTCGGGTCAGGTAATTTCTTAGACAATACGTGCGCGATATCGCCTATCGACGCAATTTAAATTGTGTTTCGCCATCAGGGAAAGGGCCTGATTTGTTGTCGTGGTGGCCCAGTGGTTAAGACCTTGCCTCTCTTGTGATTTTTTTCTTGCAATCCCATCTTGTGGGGTATCAACATAAAGGGTTTTAAGAGGGATTTTAATAATATATAACCCTTACATGTTTAAATGTACCTTAAAATCCTTTATTTTGATACCCACAAGATGGGATTGCAAGAAAAAATAAATTGGACCCATTGATGTATTAAAAGTAGGTAGATACGGGACTGCTCACAGCGCTTGGTCCTACTAATCTAAGTGAAGGCCCGCAGCGGGCACTCAGTCGCGCACGGCACATGGTTGATCCCACAGCTCAATAATTTCAGTGTTTTTATATTTTTTTGCAATAAATACGCATCAAAATGACTTCTTGTGTAGCTAAACAGTGTTTAAATAATACCAGAAAGAAAAATAAGTCACACGGGATCACTTACCACTCGTAAGTACAGTCAAAAATGTTAATTTGTTGAAAATTACAATAATATTTAATGTTTGTTTCGCCATATTTGTGAGAGCGAGATAGATATTACAAAAATGCGTGAGAGACACGATACGCACATATTGCAATGTAATTTCATTCATTTAGCATTCGGACAACATTCGGCGGCTAACGCGATTTCGCTCGCACTACAGCGCCGTCTCCTATCTCTGTCCTTGTCTATCGGTAACTGTAGGTTTGGGACTGGTGACATAGATGTGTGAGTTTCGATGCATGTAGTCGTGCGCCGAGCCCAGGTTTTCTGATCACGACGTTAGCGCGTAACGTACCAGGCCCCTCAGAAAGTATTGCGAAAAAAAGTTTTTATATATGGGAGACTGGCCAGTTATAATGTTTTTCGAAAATATGATTATTTATAAGTAAAAATAAGTAAGTTCCAATTTCAAAATTTCCCTCCACATTTTTTGCGAGTTAATTCAAAGTATTGTGTCTCACTGAAATATGGATCTGCGCCGGGAACATTTTAGAGCTATGATTTTATACGATTTCAAGTGTCGCCTGAAACCGGATGAATCGTACGATAGACTTCAAATGGCATTCATGGATGAAGGCCCTTCCAAGGCAACCGTGTATCGTTGGTATAACGAATTCAAGCGCGGTCGACCAACTTTGGGGGATGACGAAAGAAGCGGTCGCCCTTTGACGGCTGTTACCGAAGAAAACGTGCTAGCAGTGAAAAATTTAATCCAAGACAATAGGCGAATTACATATCAGGAGATTCAACACATATTGAAGATTGGATCGGGAAGCGTTCACGAGATTCTACACAGCCATCTTCGCGTGAGGAGGATAGTATCACGCTGGGTGCCGCACAACCTCACCGATGCTCAGAAGCAGGCCCGGGTGGAATGGTGCCGTGATATGCTTAACAAATTTGAAGCAGGCTCGTCTCGGCGTGTTTACGACATCGTTACAGGTGATGAGTCCTGGATTTATCAATACGACCCAGAAACCAAGCGCCAGTCGACTGTTTGGGTGTTTCAAAATGAGCCAACGCCTACCAAAGTGAAGCGATCTAGAAGCGGGGGTAAGATTTTGATCGCTAGCTTTTTTAATTTGACTGGCCACTTGGTATCAATTCCCTTACGGGATCAAAGAAGCACTAATGCCGAATGGTATACTACCAAATGTTTGCCAGAAGTTTTCTCTGTTATAAGCAACAAGCGACCAAACACAGGGCTCCGCGGGCTACTGCTCCACCACGACAATGCACCTGCGCACACCGCACTCAAAACGAGGGACTTCCTGGACAGCACGCCAGTCAAACTCCTGGGTCACCCTCCTTACAGCCCTGATCTAGCACCGTGTGACTTCTTTTTATTCCCAAAAATAAACAATCAGCTCAAAGGGATACAATTTTCGTCGCCGGAAGATGCGCTGGCTGCGTTCGAGCAGGCTGTAAACGAGGTGTCTGCGGCGGACTGGAAAAAGTGTTTTGAAAACTGGTTTAGGCGCATGAATCTTTGTATAGAGGCTGGTGGAAAGTACTTTGAAAAGATTTAATAAAAATATATGTACGTATAGAACAATTTTTTTTAGTTTCGCAAAACTTTCTGAGTGTCCCACGTATCTTCCTACTTTTAATACATCAATGAATGGACCGCCATTTTTCTATTTTCCAATTTGAATGTAGCCAGTTGACAGTCGCAAGGATAGACGAATCGAGCACATAGGAACAAATATACATAGGGGAGATACGTGTAATATGATCCCTCGAGGTGAAATGAAAAAATTAAATAAAAACCTTTAAAACTTGTATGGACTTTTTGGGGAAAAGACCAGGGGAGTGACCATAAGATCTTAGAGCAAGGTTATTTTGAGTGCGCGTAAGTGACAGCTGTATATGACTTGTATACCTACATCTGTCACTTTTTTACAGTCGAACTATGATAGTTTAGACACGTCTGGGTACGGGGGCAGGGGAGCTACCATAAACACTTAGAGCAAGGTTATAACCACTGTGCGTAAGGGACACATGTATGTAGTCTATCCCATACGCACAATCGCAGTAACCTTGCTCTAAGAGATCATGGTATGGCTTCAGGTAGTGTGGGATTTTTACCTCCCTAACATCACTCCGGTGATCACCATTAGCACAAGGAACCCTGTGCCCTCTTAAAATATCACGCATCATTTTGAGCTAACCTAACCTTACCTTTGGAGCTATACTAATATTTTGAGCAAACCTAACCTTTTGAGCTAAATTAATATTTTGAGCAAACCTAATATTTTGAGCTAAACTAATATTTTGAGCAAACCTAACATTTTGAGCAAACCTAACATTTTGAGCAAACCTAACTTTTTTAGCTAACCTATGAGCCGGAACTCTGAGCAATGCCCGTAAGAGCACATCCCTGGGGAGACTGAGCCGCGCCGTGCACTTCAGCACGTGATTATTGTGCCGCCGTCTTTCCTGGAGTCACGGCGGTAGGCGGACAGTCCCCAATCAGAGCGCCCGCGATTCCGAAGTCCCGTCTCCCTATGATACAGGCGGGGTTCGGTGTTTTAGTCTGTGATATTACCGTTACCTTCGTCTTGGTGGGTACCAAGACAGACAGTAATGACAAAGACTATAAAATAGACATGTCATAGACAATATTTTGGTAAAAGATTATAAAAAGGTAAAAGGAAACACAAACATTTTAACATGACATTTATTATCATGAAAAGATATTATCAACTTAATTAAAATGATTTTCAAGTTTGGACCTAATCCAACATGCACAGTGGGTTAAATCATATTTCACATAGCCTTAAGTCAATATTTGATAATAAAGTAAATAATAACACATTACGCTAACTCTATATAAGAAAATATAGTTAATACATTCAGTATACATAGAAAATATTTTACAAGGTTCGCCAGGTCAATTTTACACCTTCAACAGTTACATAACTAGTATCATAAAAAAACTACATTATTATGTAACCTCATGTTTTTCTCTCCTGGGGGAGTGGGTAGGCAGAAACTACAGAATGCCATCTGCTACGATCCTTGTGCTTTGTTTACGTTTTACGTTGCCTTACACCTGATGAAGAAACTACAGGACCTTATAATTTAATATGTATTGGCTACAATGGGGTCGCCCTTTAAAAAAAAACCGGTCAAACGCGTGTCGGACTTCGCACATTTTAACTTCGGTTCCGTAACAAACCGCAAAATCAAGTTGGTTGTAATAGTAAAAATAAGGGGAATTTTATAAGACAAATCTGATTTCTCAATATATTGTCATTTGTTAGTAAAATATACGTAATAATAAACATTATCAATAAATTTGAAGTTCGTAGGTTAAAGGGAAATTAAAAATTCTCTAGAACAAAGTTTTGAAAAAAAAAAGGTGACTTTGGTGAATCCTTTGTTTTCCAATATTTTTTTAAAACAAAAAATACAGTATTTATCACCACAAAGAGCTCTAAACACGATACCTCACTCAATAGGAAAGGCCAAAAAATTTTTTGCACTCCCCTTTTTGCTGTATGGGAGCCCCCCCTAAAATACATTTAAAAATATTATTTGACAATTTGTATGGCTTTGGGTCAAGATGCTTATTCCGTGAAAATTTTAAGACTGTAGCTCCAAACTAAACTGACAGACGATGGACGGACAGACACGTGAGTGAAAGCAATAGGGCTTCCCTACCCTCAACCCTAAAAATATTAGAAGAATACATGGGTAAACGCAACGAAACACTCAATTCTTAAATCATCAATAATACATATATGTTTGACACATTACTGAAATACCTAGTTAGCCTTAGACTTAGGTTAAATTTCATTGTACAGAATTGCAATTGGAAACCACATAAAAAGAACACAAGAGTTAATTGCCAGAGTATTAAGACATAATTGGCAACATATCTAGAATCTAGATCTATACAGCTTCTAAAAATTGAAGCTAATTTTATTTTGTTACATAAACAATATAATAATACTAAATACTCTGTTACCTTCGCTTGGCATTAATAATGCTACTTGACAGTACTCCCCAATCTTATTGGACGGCCGGCGGGCTTATTACGTAAGGAACAGCAAGTAGCAATAATTGTACAATTATTGCGCGATCAATTTAGTGACCTGGCTACTGAGGTCTTTAAGTCAAGTTATTTTTTTTTGACAGTCACTTTTAACAGAAGCTATTTTATCTGTCCGATGATTTATAAAATGTATCGTTTGATGAATTAACCAGCTTATGAAAGAGCAACTGTGGCTGATAGGCTGTTATTTTACAATAGTCAATTTAATTACTATTTAGCTCCAATATTCCGATAAATTAATATTCGCAGATGTAAAGTATTTGTGTAAAGTAAATATGGCAGTGAAAATTTGATATTTGCATTTTATTTACTTAAATGTCAATGTGCAAAATGAATTAAAATTTCTTCGAATTGTCGATTGTTTTAAGAAATCGAATCGATAACGCATTAGAACATCACTTTGTAGACTACATTATCTCGTATTTGAGCTATGAAACATAAAAAAGATTTTTCAAATTTAATTTAGACATTGGCAGAATAGTCGACATCGGTGTTTGCCATATAAAAAAATATATTATAGAAGATACTTATTGCGGACTTATCACATTCTCATGTGTTTGTAAGTATTTAGTAGTAAACATATAAGCTTCGCTGAGGTAGCCAACACAGGATTTTATACTGTATATAAAAAAAATCCTCTACTTTACCGTAATCACTTCTGTTTCAATGATTCAACAAATAGTCCAGTTGCGTAGACATTAGAGACTCAAAACAACACCAATTTGTCATTTACATTTACAATGTTCACTAGGAATTTGTTATTTCAATATTTATTATTTTAATTTGCGGATAATTAAAGTAGCCACAAAATAACATACGAAAAAAGCCGCCAAAAACTCAAAAACTTTTGTACCTACTCAGCCATCAGCGAGCGATTAGCAATCGACCAACAACAAGGGAAAAAGTAATCGCAATTTGACAGCCACATTTGCTAGCCGATCGCTGTCGCTCTGCTGTCAAAAACCATACGTAGTACGAAATTATCGCGATCAACTTGCGATAAATGCAAATTTCAGTTAACAGATTTTTATTGTTAGCAGTGCTGTCGTAAAATTATTATGGTGTGGCCATAGCTCATATATAATGCGGATTCGCGATTGAAGAGCAATTATTTCGCAAAAATAAGCCTTCCAATTTTTTGACGTAAAGCGATATTCGCGCGATGATTGTACAATCTCTGCGCAAATATTGTTAATTGATGTTTCATACGTAATAAGCCTGCGGGCTTAACATCAGCTTTACAATGCGCAAGGCACGGCGCGCTACTGTTTTTGTATGAGATTTACTACTGCGCAGCCATTGTAGCCAACTTCAGACAGGCCAAGAAGATTGAGGATTACTGTAGTACCTACATTTTACAAAATTTAATTAAGTATGTGGAATATCTGTCCAGCTGTGGACTTCGATAGGCTTGTGATTGCTTGAAGCACATATGTATCATTTAAGTGAGTCGGTTAAACATGAAAACAATTAGCAACCTTTGGCGTCAATGTGTTTGCCGGCTCTGGGCATCAAACTTGAGTACCAGCATAGAAAAAGGAATAATATTCGAATGGAGGAGAACCTCGTAGAACAGGCTAGTATAGCTCTGGTCTCTTGGTCGGAACACATAACGATCAAGAGACCAAAGCTTTGGTTTTCCATCTATATGAGAATACGAAGTTTTATTCCTCTTTCTATTGCTCATCCTAGATACACCCAACATCAGACGCATCGATACCTAACATCGCCATGTCATCCATTTCCTCCTGCTTTCTGGCTACTTCTCCATTCTCCTCAGCGGTTGGTGGTGGTTGCAGCGGTTGTGGTGGTTTCGAGTCTACTTTAGGCCTCTGGTTATGTTTAGGTTTATTATTCCTGTTCTTGTTCTGGTGTCTTGGCTTCGGGCTGGGTACCAGGGGGACATGTGTGTCGTAGAGTTGTTGGCGCTGTGGTTGGAACAGCGGACCGTTGAGGTCGAAACCGAACATCTGCGACATCTGTGACTGCATGAGGGGGAGGGGAGGGAAAGGCGGCATGACTCCCCCCAAGCCTGGCAGGAAGCCGGGAGGGAGGGGGAACAGTCCATCTCCTTGGGACATGTCTGGCTTCACGTCAGTAGGAAAGATGATATCAAGCGCGTCCTGGAAGTCTTTAGGTAGCGCTGGTTGTGGCGGTTGCGGTGGATTCTGTGGTCTGTAACAATAATGATTAATGTTAGGTAAGTTTATCGATATATTATTCAGGTAAGAATATGACAAAAATACCGATATGGGTGCAATTGGGTGTCTGGCTGCTCGAAAGTTACCTCAAACCAAAAAAGACTAGTTACAGAAGATGGTTTTCATTTAACATTTCAATCTCTCACCTCATGTACAAAAAAATTTTAGAACACAGTAACAGTTCTGTACTGACTAGTTTCGCGAACTGATTTTGTTTCCTGAGCCTACTATTTGAAAATACTTTGTATGCATGTTAGAAAAATTATTCATTTACCTATTTAATCAATTGGTGGGTACAACTCTTTTTTATTTATTAATCTTTTCTTAAATAAATCTTTTGCAAAACTTCACGCTTCTTAACCTAGCAGTATAATACTCACAACGGATCTTTGTGTCTCTGAATTGGCTGAAAGAGGTTGCGTAACTATTTTTGTGTCAATATTGAAATTGAAAATAGCATTGTATAGCTGTCTCTTTCACTCGCATACGTTTGTCGCATCATCCTATCTCGCTAACTCTATGCAGTTAATCTGTTTCGTGCGCAATAGTTGACAGAGCCAACTTCAGAGACACAAGGATCCGCTGTGAATATTATAGAGGCTGTGCGTTGTTTCTCAAAGAATGAAGGAGTTTCAAAATTTTTATGAAGCAGATTTTCTTAGTAGCAGCTCAAGAGTCTGGACTTGTGTCCGTCTGATGGCAACCGGTTCGCCCTCTATCACATGGCACTTAAACATAATTGGCGAAATTTGGATGTGCTGTAAGTGCTACTCTGCTTAACCTTTCATGTAATACAGGCGTGATGTTATTTATTACAAGCTCCTGCCCGAGGTTTAGTCCGCGAAAGTTTATCATCCCAAGGAAACACTATATAAAAACTATCCTATGTCATTCCCAGGGTTTCAAACTATCTTCATACCAGATTTGAAAGATGGAAAGTAAAAATTTGTTAAATACTGGCAAGTTAGACGAGCAGCATTTTCGTCATCATCCTCAACATTTTAGTCGAAAGGCATTCAATGCTGAACATAGGCCTCGCCACAGCGACCGGACAGCGACAGAAATGAGGTAATTTCTGTTGCGATCACGCAAGGAAACGCAGTGCATAACTTTGACTCATGACTTTCGCGGTATGTTAGACGAGAAGATACCGCGCAACATCCCGAACGCTGTCCGACTGCGATTCGAGTGTTGACTTCTTTCTCTAAGTTGAACCTACTTAACTGGACCGAAGTCCGACATAGGTCAACGAAAATATGGTCACGTCATTTTTTTTAATAAAAACAATGATACAATCCTCAAAAGTTTATTATTTAAATTTAGTTTTTTATTTAAATTCTCCGGGCCGTTGTCACGCCGCCGCCAATTTTTACCGGTACCCGCCGCCGAAGATTTATCATCGGCGCACACGTCTAGACTCAAACAATAGTCTCATCGAGACCCAAGCAATAGTCTTACAGACCCGGGTAATAGTCTTACACAGACCCAGCCACTATAAGTCTAGCCGCGCTTTCTACGACCAGACTGTACAGTATGTACAACAAAGTGTAGATACTAGTCTCACATAGATCCAGCCACTATACATCTAGCCGCGCATTCTACGACCAGACTGTACAGTATGTACAACAAAGTGTAGATACTAGCCTGACACAGATCCAGCCACTATACACCTAGCCGCGCATTCTACGACCAGACTGTACAGTTTGTAAGACAAGTGTAGATAGTAGTCTCACACAGACCCAGCCACTATACGTCTAGCCGCGCTTTCTACGACCAGACTGTACAGTATGTACAACAAAGTGTAGATACTAGCCTGACACAGATCCAGCCACTATACATCTAGCCGCGCATTCTACGACCAGACTGTACAGTATGTACAACAAAGTGTAGATACTAGTCTCTCACAGATCCAGCCACTATACATCTAGCCGCGCATTCTACGACCAGACTGTACAGTTTGTAAGACAAGTGTAGATAGTAGTCTCACACAGACCCAGCCACTATACGTCTAGCCGCGCTTTCTACGACCAGACTGTACAGTATGTATAACAAAGTGTAGATACTAGTCTCACACAGATCAAGCCACTATACATCTAGCGGCGCATTCTACAACCAGACTGTACAGTTTGTTAAGGAAAGTGTAGATACTAGTCTCTCACAGACCCAGCCACTATACATCTAGCCGCGCATTCTACGACCAGACTGTACAGTTTGTCAAGTAAAGTGTAGATAGTAGTCTCTCACAGATCCAGCCACTATACATCTAGCCGCGCATTCTACGACCAGACTGTACAGTTTGTAAGACAAGTGTAGATAGTAGTCTCACACAGACCCAGCCACTATACGTCTAGCCGCGCTTTCTACGACCAGACTGTACAGTATGTACAACAAAGTGTAGATACTAGCCAGACACAGATCCAGCCACTATACAACTAGCCGCGCATTCTACGACCAGACTGTACAGTTTGTACAACAAAGTGTAGATACTAGTCTCACATAGATCCAGCCACTTTACATCTAGCCGCGCATTCTACGACCAGACTGTACGGTATGTACAACAAAGTGTAGATACTAGTCTCTCACAGATGCAGCCACTATACATCTAGCCGCGCATTCTACGACCAGACTGTACAGTTTGTAAGACAAGTGTAGATAGTAGTCTCACACAGACCCAGCCACTATACGTCTAGCCGCGCTTTCTACGACCAGACTGTACAGTATGTACAACAAAGTGTAGATACTAGCCTGACACAGATCCAGCCACTATTCATCTAGCCGCGCATTCTACGACCAGACTGTACAGTATGTACAACAAAGTGTAGATACTAGCCTGACACAGATCAAGCCACTATACATCTAGCAAGGCATTCTACGACCAGACTGTACAGTTTGTTAAGGAAAGTGTAGATACTAGTCTCTCACAGATCCAGCCACTATACATCTAGCCGCGCATTCTACGACCAGACTGTACAGTTTGTCAAGGAAAGTGTAGATAGTAGTCTCTCACAGATCCAGCCACTATACATCTAGCCGCGCATTCTACGACCAGACTGTACAGTTTGTAAGACAAGTGTAGATAATAGTCTCACACAGACCCACCCACTATACAACTAGACGCGCATTCTACGAACAGACTGTACAGTTTGTAAAGGAAAGTGTAGATAGTAGTCTCTCACAGATCCAGCCACTATACATCTAGCCGCGCATTCTACGACCAGACTGTACAGTTTGTAAGACAAGTGTAGATAGTAGTCTCACACAGACCCAGCCACTATACGTCTAGCCACGATTTCTACGACCAGACTGTACAGTATGTACAACAAAGTGTAGATACTAGCCTGACACAGATCAAGCCACTATACATCTAGCAAGGCATTCTACGACCAGACTGTACAGTTTGTTAAGGAAAGTGTAGATACTAGTCTCTCACAGATCCAGCCACTATACATCTAGCCGCGCATTCTACGACCAGACTGTACAGTTTGTAAGACAAGTGTAGATAGTAGTCTCACACAGACCCAGCCACTATACGTCTAGCCGCGCTTTCTACGACCAGACTGTACAGTATGTATAACAAAGTGTAGATACTAGTCTCACACAGATCAAGCCACTATACATCTAGCGGCGCATTCTACAACCAGACTGTACAGTTTGTTAAGGAAAGTGTAGATACTAGTCTCTCACAGACCCAGCCACTATACATCTAGCCGCGCATTCTACGACCAGACTGTACAGTTTGTCAAGTAAAGTGTAGATAGTAGTCTCTCACAGATCCAGCCACTATACATCTAGCCGCGCATTCTACGACCAGACTGTACAGTTTGTAAGACAAGTGTAGATAGTAGTCTCACACAGACCCAGCCACTATACGTCTAGCCGCGCTTTCTACGACCAGACTGTACAGTATGTACAACAAAGTGTAGATACTAGCCTGACACAGATCCAGCCACTATACAACTAGCCGCGCATTCTACGACCAGACTGTACAGTTTGTACAACAAAGTGTAGATACTAGTCTCACATAGATCCAGCCACTTTACATCTAGCCGCGCATTCTACGACCAGACTGTACGGTATGTACAACAAAGTGTAGATACTAGTCTCTCACAGATGCAGCCACTATACATCTAGCCGCGCATTCTACGACCAGACTGTACAGTTTGTAAGACAAGTGTAGATAGTAGTCTCACACAGACCCAGCCACTATACGTCTAGCCGCGCTTTCTACGACCAGACTGTACAGTATGTACAACAAAGTGTAGATACTAGCCTGACACAGATCCAGCCACTATTCATCTAGCCGCGCATTCTACGACCAGACTGTACAGTTTGTTAAGGAAAGTGTAGATACTAGTCTCTCACAGACCCAGCCACTATACATCTAGCCGCGCATTCTACGACCAGACTGTACAGTATGTACAACAAAGTGTAGATACTAGTCTCTCACAGATCCAGCCACTATACATCTAGCCGCGCATTCTACGACCAGACTGTACAGTTTGTCAAGGAAAGTGTAGATAGTAGTCTCTCACAGATCCAGCCACTATACATCTAGCCGCGCATTCTACGACCAGACCGTACAGTTTGTAAGACAAGTGTAGATAATAGTCTCACACAGACCCACCCACTATACAACTAGACGCGCATTCTACGAACAGACTGTACAGTTTGTAAAGGAAAGTGTAGATAGTAGTCTCTCACAGATCCAGCCACTATACATCTAGCCGCGCATTCTACGACCAGACTGTACAGTTTGTAAGACAAGTGTAGATAGTAGTCTCACACAGACCCAGCCACTATACGTCTAGCCACGATTTCTACGACCAGACTGTACAGTATGTACAACAAAGTGTAGATACTAGCCTGACACAGATCAAGCCACTATACATCTAGCAAGGCATTCTACGACCAGACTGTACAGTTTGTTAAGGAAAGTGTAGATACTAGTCTCTCACAGATCCAGCCACTATACATCTAGCCGCGCATTCTACGACCAGACTGTACAGTTTGTAAGACAAGTGTAGATAGTAGTCTCACACAGACCCAGCCAGTATACGTCTAGCCGCGCATTCTACGACCAGACTGTACAGTATGTACAACAAAGTGTAGATACTAGCCTGACACAGATCCAGCCACTATACGTCTAGCCGCGCATTCTGCAACCAGACTGTACAATTTGTAAAACAAGTGTAGATAGTAGTCTCTCACAGATTAAGCCACTATACATCAAGCCGCGCATTCTACGACCAGACTGTACAGTTTGTAAAACAAGTGTAGATAGTAGTCTCTCACAGATTAAGCCACTATACATCAAGCCGCGCATTCTACGACCAGACTGTACAGTTTGTAAAACAAGTGTAGATAGTAGTCTCTCACAGATTAAGCCACTATACATCAAGCCGCGCATTCTACGACCAGACTGTACAGTTTTTAAGACAAGTGTAGATAGTAGTCTCTCACAGACCCAGCCACTATACATCTAGCCGCGCATTCTACGACCAGACTGTACAGTTTGTAAAGGAAAGGGTAGACAGCAGTCTCACACATACCCAGCCACTATACATCTAGGTGCATATTCTACGACCAGACTATACAGTTTGTAAAGGAAAGGGTAGATAGCAGTCTCACACATACCCAGCCACTTTATATCTAGCCGCACATTCTACGACCAGACTGTACAGTTTTTAAGACAAGTGTAGATAGTAGTCTCTCACAGACCCAGCCACTATACATCCAGCCGCACATTCTACGACTGATTGTACAGTTTGTGAAGGAAAGGGAATATAGCAGTCTCACACATACCCAGCCACTATACATCTAGCCGCACATTCTACGACTGATTGTACAGTTTGTGAAAGGGTAGACAGCAGTCTCACACATACCCAGCCACTATACACCCAGCCGCACATTCTACGACCAGACTGTACAGTTTATAAAGGAAAGGGTTGATATCAGTCTCACACATACCCAGCCTCTATACATCTAGCCGCATATTGCGCCCTGAACGACCCAAAGAATTGCAGTTACAACTGCGACTAGACTGTACCACAGTTTGTAAAGGAAAGAGTATGTAATTACTTAGTCATTTTAGTTTGCATCATTTTTAAACAATAGCGGAAGTCAATGGCGAACAGCAGGCTTATATGGGAATTTTGTACAGCTAATAAAATTTCGTGTTTTGAGATATTTTTTGTTTTAATTGATAGTTAATATGATAGATAATCCCTTTTTTGAATTCTTAGATTTTTAGAACTTGGGACGTAAAAGTTATATCAAGTTTTGTTTTTTAAGGTAAGGTATCTACTAGTGTACCACTGTAGATTGTTACATAATGTGTAAAGTAAATGTTCTTAATTGCTTGTTGCTACCTTTGTAGTGTTTTACTTACCATTATGTAGGTAGATTAAGATGAGGATCGTACCTAATCAGTGGGGTGCATTAGGAGATACCTATGTAGGACTGCAATAGTTTGATAATGATGAGTTAATTGAATGTTATTTCTATTTCTAAATAATTAATTATCATTATGATATTTATGTTATTTTACATAAAGCAACTTCTAAAAACATAACTGCGTTTAGTGTACGATTTTATTACGTTTGTTTATTAAAATATATTATTGAAATTATTAATTTATCCGAAGTTCTAAAAATTCTATGCTGTACAAAATCTGCCGTTCACCTTTCGACTAATTAAGCCATATTACTGACAAAACGAGTTTAAGTAATGAGAACTCGTTCGATGTTGTGGGCTGCGTGCTCTCTCGTTTCAGAAATATCGACTTCAACTTTAGTCAGCAGTCAAAAGATTCAGTGGTCTTGATACGCAACCGATCATAAGATCGAGGCGACAATGCTAACTACAGTTGAAAAATCGCATAGATCCATTCTCAGGTAACGCGGGTAGCTCAGGTAAAGGGGTTACGAGACAAGAAATCAACATGGCTCATCCGTTTTCCCTACCTGTAGATAATCTATATCTCTATCCTTCCTATATCTATACCTTTAGCAAAGCACAATAGCGATGGACTCGCAGGGAAAGATCGACCTTATTGTGAGATGCTTTAAAAGTTACAATCAGTAACTAAAACAAAGTAACGTCCCTGAAGGTAATAATGGAAACGTTTTACAGCCTTCGCCACCGCCAGAGGTTTCAACCACAGACATAAATCTAACTAGATAACGCAAGTCCCTCCATCTGTATGAAAACCAACCGTGCCACTTTTTCACAAACAATTTAAAAACAAATTTACTTACCAATGAAAAGAAAACATTTCCAATACCTCAGCCAACTTTTTCTATACATTCTTTAAAGCTCAATATGGCATAATGTTTTTCTAGTTTTAGGTGGAATTCCGGTGCCGATAATGCTAAATGAAAAGCTCAGAGTATGATTATTGATCGTAACTTTACCCCGTTTTTTGACACGCGAAGTACATACAATCGCGTCATCTAGTTAGATTTATATCTGTGGTTTCAACTCACAAGAGTGGTTTCTCAACTTGGCGTCCGTGGTTCTTCGGCTGAAGTATTTAACAATGTGCAACTGGAAATCAACTTGTTGAAATAAAATACTACCATAACGGATAGCACTTGCATCAGAGTTAAATTCAACCGGGAGGTCTAGGTCAAATATAGTAAGTACAGGTTTATCAGTTAAAAAGAAAAAATCTGACACTGCTGTTCAAGTGAAACAATGGCAGCATAATGAGTGATTTTTTTCCTAGGAGGTCAGAACAGGCCTATAAATTACCTCAATTGAGAACTATTTTCGGGAGGAGGAAGCTTACAGTGGCCTTAGTGCGAGTTTTTACTCACGCGTGACTCACGCTCACTCGTGTTACGTAAACGATCTCTTATGTCAAAATGTATACAAAAAAAGAGGTTTCTCCTTACCGTCCCCAGACGGCGCTTATCCAGTTTCCATACAAATTGACGTTTACGTTAACGCGATTGACCGTGAGTAAAAACTCGCACTAAGGCCTCTGAGTGCCTCTACTTTACGAGGGTTTGATCGAAACTGTCCTCACGAAATATCACAGTCCACAAACTCAACTCTTTGTTTGAGGAAAAAAAACACTTCGAGAGGTTTAGTGAAAAACCAACATCGGTCAAAGCAGTCAACACTTCACGAAGCCTAGTAAGTCCTCCTTCCTCTGTCCTCCTACACTGGTCGCTGTGATTAAAACGTCATCCAAATACAAGATCGCATATGAAAAAGCCAAAGGTCCCAGAGCGATACTGCTCGCTGAAAAACATTGCGCAAACCGAAAGGCATGGGCCAGGTACTCAAACTGCCCATCCGGTATCACCAATGCCGTGCGCTCAATGCTTTCAGGGTCTAGGATAGGAATCTGATTAAAACAACTATCCAGGCAAGTAAAATAGCGCCATTGAGCCTAGCCATTTGATCGTCTATACGCGGGAGTCGGATTATGTTTGCATTCAACAACTCGTTCACTTTCTTACGCACTACTTCTCGCTCGCGGGTTGGATCTTTTAAACTTTTTTTTTTTCGCCTATACTAACCCGAGTTAACGGTAAACCATTAATAAACGCAAACGAAAATTCACTCAACACACGCGCAAGACTATCTCTAAAAGCGGGCGGAACGTCGGTTTTAATTGCACTCAAATTAATTTCTGTTACCGCGGCAAAACAAGAAACCGGTTTTGTTATCACGATGCTCTCTCGATAAGGTAATCATAATTCAAAATATTAGCTACTAATATTATGTCATGCGGTATAAATTCATTAGAAATGCCAAACGTAAACCATATCCGTCAATAACTATACATAAAAATTTGATCGGTACAGTAAACATGACCGTTACCAATGCCTGTTAATCCTAAGAATTTATCCGCGATACTTTGCTTTTCGAGAGAACACTCAGCACCACTATCGAAATAAAAAGGGTACGACCTACCGGATTATGTGAGCTCTCCACGTACGCCTTGGACTCGGCATTATTCGACTCTTCGCTGCAGGGCTGCGCCTCTGTCACTGCTGGTGTTACAGCTGGCTGCTGCGTTGCTTTTGACGGACAGTAACGCTTGACGTGGCCTCGTTCTCCACAGCCGTAGCAGATCGCCTTCGGATTCGAATTAGTTGACTCTTCGCTGCAGGGCTGCGCCTCTGTCACTGCTGGTGTTACAGCTGGCTGCTGCGTTGCTTTTGACGGACAGTAACGCTTGACGTGGCCTCGTTCTCCACAGCCGTAGCAGATCGCCTTCGGATTCGAATTAGTTGACTCTTCGCTGCAGGGCTGCGCCTCTGTCACTGCTGGTGTTACAGCTGGCTGCTGCGTTGCTTTTGACGGACAGTAACGCTTGACGTGGCCTCGTTCTCCACAGCCGTAGCAGATCGCCTTCGGATTCGAATTAGTTGACTCTTCGCTGCAGGGCTGCGCCTCTGTCACTGCTGGTGTTACAGCTGGCTGCTGCGTTGCTTTTGACGGACAGTAACGCTTGACGTGGCCTCGTTCTCCACAGCCGTAGCAGATCGCCTTCGGATTCGAATTAGTTGACTCTTCGCTGCAGGGCTGCGCCTCTGTCACTGCTGGTGTTACAGCTGGCTGCTGCGTTGCTTTTGACGGACAGTAACGCTTGACGTGGCCTCGTTCTCCACAGCCGTAGCAGATCGCCTTCGGATTCGAATTAGTTGACTCTTCGCTGCAGGGCTGCGCCGCTGTCACTGCTGGTGTTGCAGCTGGCTGCTGCGTTGCTTTTGACGGACAGTAACGCTTGACGTGGCCTCGTTCTCCACAGCCGTAGCAGATCGCCTTCGGATTCGAATTAGTTGACTCTTTGCTGCAGGGCTGCGCCGCTGTCACTGCTGGTGTTGCAGCTGGCTGCTGCGTTGCTTTTGACGGACAGTAACGCTTGACGTGGCCTCGTTCTCCACAGCCGTAGCAGATCGCCTTCGGATTCGAATTAGTTGACTCTTCGCTGCAGGGCTGCGCCGCTGTCACTGCTGGTGTTGCAGCTGGCTGCTGCGTTGCTCGTGTCGGACAGTAACGCTTGACGTGGCCTCGTTCTCCACAGCCGAAGCAGGTCGTCTTCGGATTCGAATTAGTTGACTCTTCACTGCAGGACTGCGCCTCTGTCAATTCTGGTGATGTAGCTGGCTGCTGCGTTGCTTGTGACGGACAGTAACGCACGACGTGGCCTCTTTCTCCACAGCCGTAGCAGATCGTCTTCGGATTCGAATAAGTTGACTCTTCACTGCAGGGCTGCGCCGCTGTCAATTCTGGTGATGTAGCTGGCTGCTGCGTTGCTTGTGACGGACAGTAACGCACGACGTGGCCTCGTTCTCCACAGCCGTAGCAGATCGTCTTCGGATTCGAATAAGTTGACTCTTCACTGCAGGACTGCGCCTCTGTCACTGCTGGCTGCTGCGTTGCTTGTGACGGACAGTAACGCTTGACGTGGCCTCGTTCTCCACAGCCGAAGCAGGTCGTCTTCGGATTCGAATTAGTTGACTCTTCGCTGCAGGGCTGCGCCGCTGTCAATTCTGGTGATGTAGCTGGCTGCTGCGTTGCTTGTGACGGACAGTAACGCACGACGTGGCCTCGTTCTCCACAGCCGTAGCAGATCGTCTTCGGATTCGAATAAGTTGACTCTTCGCTGCAGGGCTGCGCCGCTGTCACTGCTGGCTGCTGCGTTCCTTGTGACGGACAGTAACGCACGACGTGGCCTCGTTCTCCACAGCCGAAGCAGATCGTCTTCGGATTCGAATAAGTTGACTCTTCACTGCAGGACTGCGTCTCTGTCACTGCTGGCTGCTGCGTTCCTTGTGACGGACAGTAACGCACGACGTGGCCTCGCTCTCCACAGCCGAAGCAGGTCGTCTTCGGATTCGAATTAGTCGACTCTTCGTAGCAGAGCTGCGCCTCTGTCACTGCTGGCTGCTGCGTTCCTTGTGACGGACAGTAACGCACGACGTGGCCTCGCTCTCCACAGCCGAAGCAGGTCGTCTTCGGATTCGAATTAGTCGACTCTTCGTAGCAGAGTTGTGCCTCTGTCACTACAGGCTGCTGCGTTCCTTGTGACGGACAGTAACGCACGACGTGGCCTCGCTCTCCACAGCCGAAGCAGGTCGTCTTCGGATTCGAATTAGTCGACTCTTCGTAGCAGAGTTGTGCCTCTGTCACTGCAGGCTGCTGCGTTCCTTGTGACGGACAGTAACGCACGACGTGGCCTCGCTCTCCACAGCCGAAGCAGGTCGTCTTCGGATTCGAATTAGTCGACTCTTCGTAGCAGAGTTGTGCCTCTGTCACTGCAGGCTGCTGCGTTCCTTGTGACGGACAATAACGCACGACGTGGCCTCGCTCTCCACAGCCGAAGCAGGTCGTCTTCGGATTCGAATTAGTCGACTCTTCGTAGCAGAGTTGTGCCTCTGTCACTACAGGCTGCTGCGTTCCTTGTGACGGACAGTAACGCACGACGTGGCCTTGTTCTCCACAGCCGAAGCAGGTTGACATCGGATTCGAATTAGTCGACTCTTCGTAGCAGAGCTGCGCCTCTGTCACTGCTGGCTGCTGAGTTCCTTGTGACGGACAGTAACGCACGACGTGGCCTTGTTCTCCACAGCCGAAGCAGGTTGTCATCGGATTCGAATTAGTTGAGTCTTCGTTGTAGGGCTGCACCGCTGTCATTGCTGGTGTTGTACCTGGCTGCTGCGTTGCTCGTATCGGACAGTGAAGCACGACGTGGCCTCGTTCTCCACAGCAGAAGCAGGTCTTCTTCTGATTCGACGACGTTGGCGTAGTGGTAGAAATGGTACTTTGTGTAGCAAGCTTCTCATCACGTTTACGTACTCGACACTCGATTGCTTTGTGTCTACCGTTATGACAATAATGGCATTGGAACAGCGTATCGCTTGGCTTGGTTCGTTTAGCGTCCAAAGAGGAGTCGTCATCGTGTGGATCATGTTTTCTTTTCAACGAAATGACGTTTAACTTTTTTGTACCCTCATTTTGTTGGCTATTGTTGGCGTTAATTATAGTCGCTGCACAGGTTTCCGCACAATCATATCGTGCTAGGAACTGGTTCTGCGACTGGCTCCATGTCATACCAGTGTGCGATACCTGAGAAAGCAATGTCGTTGCACTCCCTTTCATTGATTTGCTAAGCGCAATAGACATGCCTCCTTCTAAATGATGTTCTGCTAGGCTAATGTCCACTGTCGAGCTCCAAGAACGTGGATCGATATTTGGTAGGTACGGGTTAAACTCTGGCAGCTTGATTGATGCTGGCATTGACGTAGCCGCCCAAGCTGATCCGTCTTCTGATGGCGGCGGGAACGTGGGCGGTGCGATAGCATAGTCATGTTGGTCCATGAAGTAGGTGGGTAAACTCGGACAAACCAGGAAAACGTAGGTTAAAGTACAATTCACACGTTTAATATTAGCAAAGGGACAAAGGGTCGCACAGTGAACTTTGATATTTTTGGCGGGTAATTGAAGCGCCACCTGACGGCCATTCACTGTACTACCCGATCAATCAATCAGAGTGAAGTTACAGGTTGACAAACATTATTATTATTTAAAAAAAAAAAAAAAAAAAAATGGGTTTTAGAATTTTCATTAACCTTTTGAGCGCCAAGAGGTACCGAACGCGATATGTCCCCCAGCGCCAAGCTATAAATGTATTACGAATATATAGTAAAAAGTAGTGATGTGGGTAATTGTAGTGTCGATAAATGTTACTTACATGTTTTTTTTATAAATGTACCAGAAAAATAGAATTAATGACGTATTTAGATATCTCAATAAATAAAATAATGTCAAATTTCGATACCTTGTTTTATTAACAATAGTTGTGATAAGAAAAAGCAGAATATTCTATAGATAATGACCAAACAGATACATAACTCAATTCAGCCATACGAAGTTGGCTACATCACTATTCTCCTTATCAAGACCACATGAGTAGATAAACGGAACAGAGATAAAGCTTCATACAACCGCGCGAATCGGTTGCACCACTACAAGCACGCGGACGCAAGAGTGCGTGACCACTTGTCGCGTACGCGGCGAGACTGGAAAAACCGGTTTACGTTGGCACAGCCAGTGGACAATCGCAGGGTCTGTACAACGCACGTTGTTTGTTTTGTTAGTTGCAAGTTTGAATATTTTAATGTAAAAACGTTGTATTTTATTATTAACTAGCTGACCCGGCAAACTTTGTTTTGCCATAAACACACCAAACATTTATCTACCCTACCTACCCTACCCTACACTAATATAGTAATTTGTAAAGTATTCTATTATACATAATAAAAATTAAAACTATTTAACAAATGTTTTGTTTTTGATTTCACCTATTGTGACAACCCTACCAAAATAGGTAACAATTTTGCACGTTCTTAGGAAACTTTGTCTCTGTTCCGTTTATCTACTCATGTGTCAAGACCGTGGCGCCCGTAGCACGTGAAATTTTAATTGGTATCAGGGATGGTGTATGTTCAATTTTCTTATTTTTTTTTTGTATATTCTATGTTTGTGTTTATGCTAAATACACATTAATATTATTATTGATTTTGCTTGGCCACGTTTCCACAGTAAAGATATCTAACAGTATTCTATCTTCATACAAACGTTCGGAACGCGAGTCATACCTACGCGTCTCGAGTTCAGCCAACACTCGATACACTACAGTTGCAAACAGTCACGAACGGTGTGATGGTTTTGTATGCAGTAAGCGTGCGATTTGTGAATATTTGATAGAAATACGTACAAGTACTTACTTACTTAATATGGCAGAGAGCAATTATATACTATATGCTGTTTTTGGTTGCTTGAATTCGTCTATAACGCACCCAGACATAACATTTTTTAAATTACCTGGAACCTCCGAAAGGCAAGACTATAAAAAAATTATATACCTTAACCTAGTAGTTAAGGTATATAATTTTTTTATAGTCTACGTATTTTTTTTCAATAGGTAGTTATTTCGCTTTTACCACCGAGTAAAATACCTAGATTAATAAATAAATAAATGGACAGGGTGATACACACGAGTGATCTACTTACGCTCGAGTTAAAAAAAAACTAGTAGGTGGTTTTCTAGACCAGGCTATCTACTTACTTATGTACTTAGCTACTTACATATATTATTGAATTAGACGAAATTTCATTATGAAATGATTACCTATGATAGTTATAAATGGTAGGTACCTCCCTAGTAACATTTAAAATAAGTATAATAAAAAATATAATAGCTCGAGAGCTTACCTCAGATTAGAGAAAAGAATTTGAGATATTTACAATCACAAAACTAGAAAGAAACTCAAGAAGGTATAGGCGGGCAGCCCTAAAACGTGTTTAACTGATTCGGGCTCGTAGGCACTTATTTCAAGGACAGGGCCGAGTCACAATACTGTTAGATATCTTTACCGTGACGTCACGCGCTTCGTTTCTGGAGAACGCAATTTTTGGTATGTTCTGTATTCTGAGATATCTTATATACTTACGCCAATCTAATTACGTGATTAAACGAAAATATTTTTATTATTTTTTTCTTACCGTTAAGTAATTTACACTACACTCTAAATCTTCGTCTGATGTACTCTCGTATCTATCTCGTACTTTATCGGATTCAACTTCCTAATCCACACCTTGTAGGATTTTTAAAAATTCTTCAGAATGTAATTCATTAACTTCACTCATATATTTTTTATATCGAGAACATTTCATAACAGTGCTGCACTATCTCACACTGACCTTGATGCACTTACGTCTATGACGTCACAGGTTGTCTTCCATTGATGTCCATGGCGCACAAGGCACCGTTCTCTATTAGTTTCGTAGTGATGGGATCTTTCAATATCGATATCAGTATTAACCAAAGTCTGGCTTTGTGTGTATTAAAAGATTCGAGTAAATACATGTGTAAGGGCTAGCAAAATTACGTACATTCTACATAAGGATCGCATTGTTTTTAAAACATTGAATTTTGTTTCGAAATAAAAGTGTTTTTTTAAACTTTTGTGTATTACGACACTTTAGAAACTTAATCAAATAACCACAGCACTAGACGTCTTCCTTTAAAGACTACGGCGCCTGGGACACTACAAAAATTTTGGCTGATTTTTTTTTTGTTTTTAATATTAACAAAGACCCCTTTTGAAATAAGACATTAAGTTTAGGGTTTTAGGCAATAGTAAAAATACGCACAAATCATTTGTTCATGTATTTTAATGTAATACGATAAGATTATATATTGTCTTCTAATAAAAACGTGGCGTGGAGGACACGGAAACGGTTGTCTTCTATAGACGACCCTGGCGCTCAAAAGATTAAGGTGCCATCTTGAAATTGCTTGCGACGACATGTAAATGTCGTGGCGAGATCAAAGAACTGATCACTTCATGATGTGCCCGACCATTTCATGAAATGGATGTATTTCATGAAATAGAAAATAACCGCTGCCCACATCATGATATGGTCTGGCCAGATCAATTAATAATCCAGAGTTTGACGATATAAACACACGCACGGTTACTTCATAATATGGTCAAACATTAGTGACCATATCGTAAAATACTAACATAATCCACCGTTAGAGGCGCTGATATCGTTATGTTTTTGTGATGCTTCATGGCGGCGGACCATTTTTTTTAACAAAAACATTAGTGACCATTTCGTAAAATAGTTACATAATCCACCGTTAGAGGCGCTGATATCTTTATGTTTTTGTGATGCATCATGGCGGCGGACAAATATTCTGATAAAAAAGCTAATAATAATGCGCCAATTGAAGATAAAAGGAAAGTGTAATGTCGACACTAGGGCATGCAAACCGGATATCCAATTTATCCGGATATCCGTCAATTCTAAAACTCCGGATATCGTGTTTACTATTATTCGGATGATATGGATACGTATTTTGCGAAGTACTTGAGAGTGGTCCTTGATAGCAAACAGGTCTGGCACAAGCAACTTGAATATAAGCAAAACTTTTTTACAAAAAAATACAACCAACTTCAAAGTAAAAAAACTACAAAGTGAAAAACAATTTCAATTTCGGAAGTTAGTGTTCCTGTTTTCGTTTCTTCTTTTTTTGACACCGACTTCTGAAGATGAAGTTATTTTTCACTTGGTAATGTTTTTATTTACAAGTCGGATGTAATTTTTTGTAATATAGTTTCTATTTCTCAGTTTTTAGCTGTGTAGTAAGGTACTTATAATACCCAAAGTGAAGCCAGAATAGATTACCGGGGTAAAATTAAACTTGAACATAACCGGTGAAATGAGATTGTACCAGGGTGAACTGTACACATCTGCGTACTCTTTTAGAGCGTACCAGCGTGATCTTATATTATGAAATAGTGGAAAAATAAACATACATCTGATTTCAGCAATCGCGGATGATTTGCTGTCAAAGGCTTGCCTGTTCAGCTATCACTGGCTGCTTGAGGACACTGATGCACCCCAACTACAGCAGTGGAAATACCCCAACTAATAACTCCCTTTGAGTTGAGTAAGCAGGAGGCAGCACTAACAGCCATCAGGCTAATGCAATCAGACATATCTATGGGGTAAGAACCACACCAGTACCCATGCTAGCATTCTGGACGGGAAGTGATTAAGTGCCAACCCCTCATCACTGTCCCGTGTGATGGAACACCGAATCAACTTACCTATATTCAACGAAATACTACAGCATACAAAAACAGGGCTAGTTAAGAAAGAGATCATTCAAATCAATGAAATTCGCTTACACAAATGCCTCAAATCAGTTCAGGGGCCAGCGTAGTACACTCCCTAGACCTCAACAATAACTTTTACCAATAGGCGCACAATTTAGTCTTCCAAAACGAATGTGTCGCCTAAATACGAGCTGCAACAGCTTTAAAGCGTATAGTAATTCAAAATTACGGAATATGATTCCTAGGCTATCTGTACTCAATTACCCAGAAAACAATCAAAACTATTTTGAGTGTCTTATTCTGTTCGAGGAGAGGTTCAACCTTAACGCTCTCACAGTTTCCCACATAGATTCACTAAATGTCAACTGAACTACACAACAACATGGTTAATAAGGGTAACAGACTGTATGCAGTCAAAAATGGTTATTCACAATGTATACCCGCGATTAAATAAAGGACAACACAACGATAACCAAAGAATGGGGACAATTCTGGCCTATTTCCCTCTAAACGAACATGCAGAATCAGCCTCATCTTGGATTGCGAGGCCGTGGCTTCTAACCGCGCAAAAATCCTCAGAACAGGAGTGAAGTTTCTGTGCTTTTGGGCAGTGCCAAGCTGGCTATGCTATACACTCTTATTCGACCCGTTACAATGGAGTTCCTACTACTAGAACTATCTTTAAATATATTATGTTATTTTCTTAAAAAAAAAAACGACGTCAGCAATGCTGACGTCACACTTTTTAAAAACATCACGGAGGCTCCTCCTCCGTTATCAGAAGTGGGATTGCAAGAAGCTCTTACCCAAGCCGCTTCCTCTTCTGCTCGTTCACAACCTGATCAACTGGCACCAACCTACACCCAGCAACAGGAACCGGTGTTGGCTAACAATACACCATTGGAAGCTGTACCACAATCAAGACTGCAAGCGCACCCTTATCAGGAAATGCAGATGGGAGGGATACCACCACAATTCCTGATGAAAATGATGGAAACGATGCAGAAAATGTCGGAACGCTTATGTGCTCCACCCACCGAAGCAAAAATAAGGATAAAGGACGTTTATTTACCATCGTTCGATCCGGATACCCACGTCGGTATAAGAGAATGGTGCCAGCATATAGACCAAGCGATTGAAGCGTACAAGCTAGATAATTTTGATGTACGCATGAAAGTCTGCACCCTGTTGAAGGGGCGTGCAAAAATGTGGATTGATGATTGGATGGTGACTACTACAACGTGGGAGGAATTGCGGAAAAACCTCATCACCACGTTCGAACCTGAAAATAGGTACTCCCGGGACATCATCATGTTTAGGGAGCATGTTTACGACTCAACAAAAGACGTTGCGGAGTTCTTGTCACGTGCTTGGATATTGTGGCGAAGAATTACCAAAGACAAACTGAGAGACGAACACGCTGTGGAGGCAGTGATTGGATGCATTAACGACGAACGCTTACGTATCGAACTGTTGAATGCCAGAGCATCCAGTGTCCCTGAGCTCATCTCAGTTGCAACGTCCATACGGAAGAAGCGAATTCACCCAAACTCCAGTTCCACAACATACAACAAACGTCCACGTTTTTCGGACAATACACCGTCAACATCGAGCTGCCGTATATGTAAGAAGACGAACCACTCCACTAACGATTGCAGATTCAAACCTTCGGGGCCTAAACCTGAAGCTAGCAATAATCCAAAACCAACCGCCACACCTGCTTGTACCTTTTGCAAGAAACCAGGCCACACATACGAAATTTGCTTCAAACGCGAACGTTCGTTGACATCAAACGTGAACTGCGTAGCAAGCAATAAGCTGGCTCCTATCACCATCATAATAGGTGAAAGGATTTTACAAGCCATCTTTGACAGCGGGGCGGAATGCTCAATTATTAGAGAATCAGTTGCTACAGCTTTACCTGGTCAAAGAAGACCAGTAGTCAATTATTTGAAAGGGATTGGTCAATTCCCCGCACTATCGTTAACCAAACTTACAACTGTTTGCGTCATAGACACCATCAGTGTTGAGCTAGAGTTTTACGTACTACCCGACTACGAAATGTCAACAGACATTTTAGTGGGTATGAACCTGATCCATGACACTAATCTTAGTGTAATAATCACATCCAACGGGACGAAGCTAATCCATAAAACACTCATCAATCATGTGAGTACGAGTTCTTCTCTCTTCAACAACTTGGACTGTGACCTAACTAAGGAAAATGAAGTCGTGCAACTACATCGACTTCTGAATAAATACGAACACCTGTTTATTCGTGGATACCCTAAAACTCGGGTCAACACCGGTGAGCTTGAAATCAGACTGAAGAACCCTGAGAAATTCGTGGAAAGAAGACCATATCGCCTTAGCCCAGTGGAACGAGAGAAGGTTCACACCATAATCACAGATCTTCTCGAACACAACATCATTCGTGAGAGCAAATCTTCCTACTCAAGCCCTATCATATTAGTCAAGAAGAAGAATGGTGACGATCGGCTGTGTGTGGACTTTCGAGAACTTAACTCAAATACTCTACGTGACCATTATCCACTCCCGTTGATCTCCGATCAGATTGACCAGTTGGCAAATGGTTATTTCTATACAAGTCTTGATATGGCGGCTGGTTTTCACCAGATTCCAATTGGTGAGAACTCCATTGAGAAGACCGCCTTTGTCACACCAGATGGACTGTATGAATATCTCACCATGCCGTTCGGTTTGAGCAATGCTTGTTCGGTTTACCAACGATGCATCAACAGAGCTCTGACATCATTGCTGGGAACAGCTGCACAAGTGTACGTCGATGACGTGTTAAGTAAATGCATAGATTTCCCTGAAGGTATTTCACACCTGGAACGAATCCTCATAGCACTGCAAGACTCGGGATTTTCTATCAACGCAGACAAGTGCAGTTTCTTCAAACGGTCCATTGAATATCTCGGCAATGTAGTTTCTGATGGACAAGTTCGACCGAGTCCACGAAAAGTAGAGGCCCTCGTCAAAGCTCCAGTACCCAAAACTGTCAAGCAAGTGAGGCAATTCAATGGTTTGGCTGGATATTTCAGGAAATACATACCTGACTTTTCTCGTATAATGGTGCCTTTGTACGAATTGACAAAACAAGGAGTGAAATGGGCATGGACAGATAAATACGAAAAAGCTCGAAACACAATCATCGAATGCCTAACGTCTGCTCCAGTCCTTACATTATTCCAAGAAGAAGCACCCATACAACTATACACGGATGCAAGCAGCCTCGGATTTGGTGCAGTACTGGTACAGATGATTGATGGACGCCAACATGCAGTCGCCTTTATGAGCATGAGAACCACGGAGGCTGAAAGTCGCTACCACTCTTACGAGCTGGAGACACTGGCAGTGGTACGCGCTATAAAACACTTTCGCCAATATCTATATGGCCGTAAATTTACCGTGATAACGGATTGCAATGCGTTAAAAGCGTCAAAACACAAAAAGGATCTTCTGCCAAGGATTCATCGCTGGTGGGCGTTCTTACAAAACTACGACTTTGAAGTAGAGTACCGCAAAGGTGAACGTCTACAACATGCTGACTTTTTCAGTAGAAACCCAGCTGAGTTGGCAGTCAACGTAATGACAAAAGACTTGAACTGGCTCAAAATTGAACAGAGACGGGACGATGAACTACGACCAATAATGGACAGCCTCAGTGACAATAACCCAGTAGAAGACTATGTCTTGGAGGACAATGTCTTAAAGAAGAATGTCAATGATCCTGCCTTCGGTCAGCAGCTCAGTACAGTCGTTCCCAAGTCCTTTCAATGGAGCATTATAATCTCTTTTCACACGGCACTAAAACACCCCGGCTGGGAAAAGACCCTGCAGAAGGTCAGAGAAACTTATTGGTTCAACAAAATGAGTTCTACTGTTCGAAGATTTGTGGATAACTGCGTTATATGCCGAACATCTAAAGGAAGATCTGGGGCCATTCAAGTACAATTACACCCGATACAAAAACCGACGGCTGCCTTCCAAGTTATTCATATGGACATAACAGGGAAGCTGGGCACTCCAGATGATCAGCAGTACGTTATAGTCACCATTGACGCTTTCTCGAAGTACGTTTTGCTGTACTTCAGTACCAACAAAAACCCACACAGTACATTGGCTGCTCTAAAACGTACTGTGCATCTATTTGGTGCACCAGTCCAAGTCATAGTCGATGGAGGAAGAGAGTTCCTTGGCGAGTTCAAGGAGTACTGTGACAATATCGGAATAAACATCCATGCTATCGCTCCAGGAGTCAGCCGAGCGAATGGCCAAGTTGAAAGGGTCGTTGCAACCCTCAAGAGTGCATTAGTAATGATTAAAAACTACGAAACAGTGCAGTGGCACACTGTACTTGAGGAACTTCAACTGGCAATGAACTGTACAACTCATCGGGTTACCGGTGTTGCTCCACTGACACTTATTACACAACGAAAGCATTGCGTACCGCCTGAACTTCTCAAACTAGTGGATTTTGACAACGAAACCGTTGATATTGGAGCGCTCACTCTATAGGTGCAACAGAAAATGATCCGTTCTAGCGAACAAGACAGACAACGCTTTAACCTACATAAGGCCAAAATCCATCATTTCCAAAGAGGAGATTACGTACTGGTTAAGAATAATCCCCGCAACCAAACCTCGCTTGATCTTAAATTCAGCGAGCCGTATGAAGTCTGTAGAATACTTGAAAATGACCGATATTTAGAAAAAAAAAGTTGTCGGCAGAGGACGACCCCGCAAGGTTGCCCATGATCAGCTGCGCCGTGCTCCACGACCTGGTGATCAGTTGACCGTATCGGCGGGAAACGAATCACCTACTCACCGAGATCCTGCTACAGAACCAACTGACCCCATTCCATCAACCTCACGAGAAGAGCTGCAAATACAGCCAAACCACGACCTACAGGGTAAAGACGGCTCATCAGAATAAAAATGGTAAGTAATTCAATTCCAAATAACCTAAAGAGAACCTTTAATAGATTCACGAGGATTCTACGAGAACTCTGCGAGAACTCTACGAGAATCTCCGAGAACTCTACGAGAACCTCCGAGAACTCTACGAGAACCTTCGAGAACTCTACGAGAACCTCCGAGAACTCTACCAGAATCTCCGAGAACTCAACGAGAACCTACGAGAATCTCCGAGAACCTACTAACCTTATTAGCATTTCAAACTTACATAACAGTTGTCTATGTAACAACTAAGTTATAGCAACGCAAGTTGCTTACAGATGCACTACTCAGAAGAAGTTCTTCCTATTCTTACAGGTCACCAAGAATCAACGAGACTCAACGAGACTCGACGAGACTCAACTAGAATCTACGAGAAGCCACGAGAATCAACGAGGCTGGTTCAGAGCGCGCACCGCCTGTTAGTATGGCCGTATCGGCGCAACTACAGCAGTTCATCTGTTATAAAACCTAGAATAATTAAGTTTGATTAATTGATTGTTCTAAAAATTACTTATAAGCCATCAATCGAGTACTTTAAATTTATTACGATGTAAAAGCAACAGCATGTCAATGTAATTTCAATACTTAACCTCAAAACTTGTAAACATGTGCGCCTGCGCCTAACCCTATAAATACGGCCGCACTGTCGGCACTCGGTCATTCACGCTTGAGCCGCCGAACAGTACGGACCTCTCTGTAACGTCGTTACGCTCCGCGTTGAATATACAAAGTTCTACAAGTACTTGTGAAGTTTTCTTTCGAAGACCCAAAATGAGTGATCATCGTGAAAACAACAATTGTGACGTCAGCAATGCTGACGTCACACTTTTTAAAAACATCACGGAGGCTCCTCCTCCGTTATATATAATATTACAATGAATTAGGTATCCTTATTATTATTATTATTTATTTATTTCAGATGTGATATCCATATTTTGTTAGAACATACAAATACTTATAAACTATGTTAGTCACTTAAAATTATATACACATACAATACATACACAACATGTCATAATCTAATTTAAATTAAATTCAAAATAAATGTCAATAATTATATATGTCTATAACATGATTAATTTAAAGTTAATTTAAGTTCAGAAAAATTTATAAAATAAAAGTCTGTGTTCAGAAGAGCTCAAATTGCAAATTTATAAAATATATTACTTCTCGACATGTAATCGAACACAATGCCACAATATTGGGCAGTCTGTTCGGCCCGCTACAACGCTGAGAATGCTGTTGCCACTGCCGCGGACACGACTTAGCAGCGAGGCGGCTCTTTTTCTAAGGATGGCATGAAAGCCATCGACATGTGCGTCTGCAAACATGCCCGATGCGCTACAGTGCCGCGGCAGCCGCATCAGCATCCTAAAAGCATTATTATACTGAACGCGCAGGGCGTTGATTGTCCTCTGCGTATAGTTGACCCATAGACTGCACGTGTAAAAAGATTGGCAAAAAGCCCGAAACAATGTTACTTTTACTGCCTTGGTGCAGCGCGCAAATCTACGAGCCAACATATTGCATCGAACAGCCAACGCCCGGCGCTCCCTCTCAATGTCCTCGTGGTCTGAGAGGTCATCCGAGACCCAGTGGCCCAGGTACTTAAATCTTGAAACTCTAGTTAACGGCACGCCATCTATGAAAACGGGTGGTACGTGCGTGACCTTATAGCCAGCAGATTGAAAAACCAAGAGTTCACTTTTCTTCACATTATACCTGAGCCCATGAGCCTCGGCATAATCCACACATATAGCGAGCAGTTTACGAATGGCACTAATGGAGGGCCCCAGCAACACCATATCGTCCGCGTAACTGATGTTATTAATGAATTTTCCATCTATCGAACATCCGACATTGGTGCCGCTGAGTCTCTCGATCAGTCCGTTCACGTACAGATTGAAGAGACGAGGCGAGGTTAAACCACCTTGCCTAACTCCACACCTCAATCTGTACGCCCCGGAGGTCACGCCTGCCCATCTTATTACATTAACCTGGTTGTTGTACCAATAATCAAAAATGTTAATCACCTCTTCAGGGAGGCTGGTTTCCGTCCTCATTTTGTGCCAAAGCAAACCATAGGACACCAAATCGAAAGCTTTAGAAAGATCTAAAAAACAGGCATATACAGGAGTTTTCCTGTCAGTGTAGTACCGGACAGTATGCTTGAGGCATAGAACGGCCGTTTCTGTCGACAGCCCCTGCCTAAAACCGAACTGAGCGTCGTTAAGCTTTATGTGGCTGTTCAAAATACGATCAAGCAGACTGTCCAGCACTTTCGCTACGGTTGTAGCTAGCGAAATGGGCCTATAATTGCTGTTGTCCGACGCATCACCAGTTTTATTTTTGATTATTGGCACAACCACTGTCTTCATACACTCGTCCGGTAGGTACGAGTGTCTTAAACAAAAAGTATAAAACATAGCAAGAACTCTAGGCAGATGAACTCCCGCGTGCTGCAAATGCTCAATACTAATTCCATCGTGCCCTGGGGACTTACCCCTGGTCATATTGTTAATAATGGCAGCTATATCTCTCGCCGTAAAAGATGGTATTAGTGCTGGCCCAGGCAAGATATTCTGCCTGATTTCATTAGTATTGAGCATCCCCTGCCCGCTGGGAGGAGGATCAGTCTGAAAATGTCTTCTAAACATGTTCGCAATGTCACGTGGCTCAGTTACCCCATTAACATTAAAAGGCACAGTGGGTTTACTGTTAAGATTTCTCGTCCCTTTCCAAAAGTTTTTGAAATTTTTACTAGCGTGGTGTGATGCGAGAATATCCATCTTAATTTGCTCGGCGTTATTTTGACACCATTTTAGCTTTGATTTAAACTGACGCCGAGACTGCACCATATTATCATAGATAGGCCCACCAGTAGGTCTACCGTGCAGTAACCAGGTTTGAAAGTTAACCCTGGCAACCCCGTGAGCACCGCGAACATGCCTATTCCACCCCAATACAACACGCTTTCGTTTAATAGAGGAATATGAGCTATTCATAGCCGCTTCACACAGAGTCGAAACAATATCATCATACATACGGTCTATAACCACTCTGTGCTCCCTATTGTGACATAACCCATCAGAACACCCCGATAACTCTGATGGAAACTCAACCATTCTAAAGTGATCGTTGCACATCTTATTATACAGCTGTTTTTGTTCTTCATCCCTATCGGCCCACAATATGCCGTTAGGAGTACTATTAAGTAATGAAAATTGTGGCTTCATAACAGCAATATTACAGCGAACTTCTAATGGATAGTGGTCGGACCAGGTGCAGTCATAGTTCACCCTCACATCCATCACAGACTGCCACGCAGACTTGGTTACCACACAATGGTCAAGCCAACTTGTGCTGCCGTGGGCGTCGCTAACGAATGTAAAGGTGTCCGATGAAATTCCTAATTTTTCTATATCTGCACACACCCATTGCTGATCATTACAGAACTTTAAAAGCTCCCTTCCAAACAACGTACAAGGACCAGCATTATAATCTCCTAAAATGTACACATTTGCAACTTCAGTATTGTCAATTATAGCGCTTATCTCACTCAGACAGTCGGTAAACTCAATTAAGTTCTCCATGGAGTTCACAGGCATGTAAACGGAGAAAACTACAAATGACCGATCGCACACAACCACCTTAATTGCCGCTAGACGCACACTATTGCACGGGATCACTGTAACTGAACTAAACGCACTCTTACGCCACAGCACAGCAACGCCACCATACGGTCTGCCCCTTATCAATCCAGCAGATGGATCGATAGCCGATTTCCCGCAGTAATCGAAGTCTGAGTCGATTGTGCCGAGGAATGGCAGGTCGTGTGGGAACAACCACGTCTCCTGCAGGGCTACTATATCAGCTCGACGACACAGGGTTCTTACATGGTCCACAGACCGGACTATAGACTTACAGTTAAAAGTAATAAAGCTACTTAGTAATGGTGTTCTTAATTGATGACTGGACATTAGGATTTTTATTATATTTTCTTCTGTTTCCGAAGTCTATGAAACGCCGGAAAGATATTCCTTCCGGCCATATATGGTCATCCATGAAAATATCCATCTTGTGTCGATTATAATACTTCATTGAGAGTTTATGGCAATAGTAAAAATTTTGATTGGTAATAGCATATATTCGTTTGATTTACTTTTAGGCAGAGATATCCGGATAGTTGCATGCCCTAGTCGTTAACACCTGTCTACCAATGTATTCCAATATTTCAAAACGATACGAAAAAAATGTAAAGGCGTTGTCGCTAACACGATCAAAACAAATGTATCGCGGTAAGGGGCGTCCTTGACCCTTTCATATGGCATTCAGTAATGATATCATGAACGCGTGGACCGATTTACATGATTTAAACCGATATAATGGTCAAAATATCTCAATAAATATAAAAACATGTTCTAAAGTTACGTAAATTATACTTTTTGGTACAAGTCAGATCAATAACTTTTATTTTTTTGTTATCTGGCGGAGGCTTTCCGTGAACTAAAAAACAAAACATATCATTAAACCTTTGCTATCATGTAAACTCTTCATAAATGATATGGCCAAATTTGGACATATCATCAAAAGTTGACGTTGAAACGATATGGTCAGTTTTTGCTGGCCATTTAACAAAATACAAACATTTCATGAAATGGTCGGCCACATCATGAAAAGAACAATTCTAATATCTGGCCACGACATCATATACTTTATTATACACCAAGACAATAAAAGAAGTTGTAACTTACGGCATCATCTGAGGAGGGGGTGGGGGCTGTGGCGGCTGCGCGGGCGGCATGTAGTTGATGGTGGGCGGCGGGTGGGAGGCCGCCAGCTGAGTGGGCAGCGCCAGCGGCGGCGGCCCGAGCTCCACCTGCGCTTGTCTCTCCAGCTGGGCGCGCGCTATCTTCTCCTTGAACTCCGCCACCTAGGATTGGGCAGAGAGAACATTCTATTATAACTGTTTAGAAAAGAAAGAGGAAGAAAACAGCAAATATTTCATTGACGGCACAGACCCTTTACATGTGGCATTGATAATGTTCATCAAAATCCAATTTGCATTAAGGGTTAATAGGTTGTAATTCATTTGTAATAGGTTAAGGCTGCGTTCCTACCAGAGATGTGCGAGGATGCGTAGCGTGTTTGTTAAGAACCCATAGAATCACTTCATTTACCTAGCCTCTCTCAGCTCAGTACATACAAACCAAGGAAAGGATGTGTCTTCCTTTGCGCTGGGACCTCGTGGCCTTTGCCTTATGGTTCAAAAGTCGCTAGAAGTCGTAGAATAATTTTTTGACGCTAACCACTCATGAAACACGCTAGAACTAACAAAATAAGTCGCTAGAACGGGAATACTGGCGGGCACTCGGGCAGTGGCACACGCGCTCCTCTCCCAGCACACCTCACCTGAAACGAGTCCGCTACACATCCTAGCAGCACCCATCTGCGCACCGTTTCACAGCGTCGCTACGCATCCTCGCACCACCCAGTTACTTCGCACATATCTGGTGGAAACGCACCCTAACTACGGAATATTTGATCCGATTTACAATTACAAAAATTCTTTCACTGATATACAGTTTATTTTCAGTCATCTAATATTTTTTACAATGCATGTCCTCGAAAAGAGCGGTTTTCCAAGCAGCCAAACTGTGCGGAAAGTGTCACTTTTTTTCACTAGTGCTTTTTACTTTCCTGTACTTTTTTAATTTTTAACTCCAAAAATTAAACCATAACCAGCCCGACGCATAGAGTTTTTATTATTTGAGAAAAGTTTTACAAATTAGTTAAGTACAGATTATCATTCATATAAAAGTCAAATAAATCTAATACTTCATTAAAGGCGTTTTTAATTACTCTAGATTTAGATTTTGATCAATAAACTAATTTTAAATATTCATTAAATGTGTTTGGCAGAACGTATATTTTGCTCGTGCCTTATTGCGTTACGATTTGACAGCTATTCGCACATGCGCAGTAGATATGCCCGAGGAACTATTAGTTAATCTGTGGATGTGCCGAGCGCGCTTGAATAAGCCCGCCATTTTATTAATTTATTTTTATTAATTTATATATGTTTTTATTTCCTCGCACAATGCATAGTAAAATGTTGTATGATACACGTACGTAAGATGATTTCCGACTCGTGTCGATTTATCCACTCACTCGCTTCGCTCGCTCGTGAATAAAAATGCCACTCATCGGAAATCACCTACCTTCCGCACTTGTAGCATAAATAACTATTATACCATAAAAAGCACGGATTAAACGGACTTGAAAAAGGAGAAGGTTATCAATTCGGTTGTACTTTTTTGGGGGACCTAAAAAAAAAAACGAATCTTCTATGATGCACAAGGTTAAAACATAAATAAACAGACATCAATCCCTACCTTTTTCTGTATCTCAGCATCCATCTCCTCCCTTCTCTTCTTGCTCACTTCCTCCTCTTCCTTCTTCTTCAACTCCTCCTTTTTCTGTTCCTCGGTTTTGGAATTCTTGCCCAAATGCTTGTAAACAGGCATTTTTCCTAGAGCAAATAATATACTATACAGACACATTCAGATTAGATGGAGGAGGTAAGAGTAAGAGTGCTATCGCATTAGCATGTGGCGACAATAGTTATTTATGCTACAAGTGCGGAAGGTAGGTGATTTCCGATGAGTGGCATTTTTATTCACGAGTGAGCGAAGCGAGTAAGTGGATAAATCGACACGAGTCGGAAATCATCTTACGTACGTGTATCATACAACATTTTACTATGCATTGTGCGAGAAAATAATTAAAATAATAAACTGAAATAAATAAAATGGCGGGCTTATTCAAGCGCGTTCAGCATATCCACAGATTAACTAATAGTTCCTCGGGCATACCTATCTACTGCGCGTAGCTGTCACCTCGTAACGCAATAAGGCACGAGCAAAATATACGTTCTGCCAAACATATGAATATTTAAAATTAATTTATTGATCAAAATCTAAATCTAGAATAATTAAAAACGCCTAAAATAAAGTATTACTTTATTTTACCTTTTATATGAATGATAATCTGTACATAACTAATTTTTAAAACTTTTCTCAAATAACAAAAACTCTATGCGTCGGGCTGACGTTGGAGTTAAAAATTAAAAAAGTACAGGAAAGTAAAAAGCACTAGTGAAAAAAAGTGACACTTTCCGCACAGTTTGGCTGCTTGGAAAACCGCTCTTTTCGAGGACATACATTGTAAAAGACTTATTCTGAGATATGAATGATTTGATTTCGTTGTGACAAAGGGATGATGCTGTCGGTCACGTCTATCACCGTTTAGCATTATCTCTTACGTGTTTGAAGTAGTATCCAAAAATGTCGTGTTGTTAATTATTTTTATAAGATTGACCCCTTGGAGTGCTTATGAGCTGGACACAAGCGAGATACAATGGCAATACTATTGTTTCGGTAATTACGGGCACACGACCGGAGAAGTACATAATTGACTCAAAATAACATTGTGCTTATTCGAAAGGGCACAATTAGATGATAAACTGCTTCAATTTTTATTATTTCGCGTCTTTTTGTTTTTCGTCTATAACTCAAAATATGATTATGTCAGATAGTGACACTGTGGACGGCAGAGGCGAAGTCAGTTTTAAACCAGCCAGGCTATCTGTATTGCCTCTTACCTATAAAGGGCATCTTCTTGATCTCAGGCTTCTTGGAGTCTTGTCTCGGCGTGGTGTCCCTGTCTCGATCGTCGCGGCGCCTGTCTCTGTCTTCACGGGAGCGCGACTCGCGCCGGTCGCTCTCTCTACACGTGGGAGATAATTGACAAGCGTGTAAGAAAGATGAAGAGTGGCAACGTCTATAACCCGCCACATATGAACTGCGTATGATGTCTGAAGTCATCATCCTAATGGATCATTTACATTAGGTCGTATTGGCCGATTCGGTTAGCCGTAATCGCAGCTCGTATTCGGTCACCGACTAGTGTAAACCGATTTTCGGTTAGCCGTATTCGGCCGCAGACCGTTTTTGGTGACCGACTACTGAAATGGCCGACCGAAATTTCCTTGTCGTAACACAATGTCTGTCCATGCATTCAACACGACTATACACAGTTCGGCTTAATGCCGCCACCGACCAATCCGGTAACTTAAACGAATACGGTCACCGTATTCGGTGACCGACTAAGACCGTAAACAACCCAATTCGGTTAACCGATCCGATAAAAACGAAAGCGGTCGCCATATAAGGTGGCCGACCTAATGTAAACAAACCATGTAATTCGCGCATGCAGAGTTATCCGAGTTAGATCAACATGTGTCTGGTCGGAGGATCTTCTCTTTTCAACGAAGGATCTTTCTACACTGTTTCTCATACAAATACTAAGACTGTCTATAAAAGTACTAGGGATGACTATTTTTATCTTTGATTATTCGTTTCCCGTTTATGATTTGTGAAGAAAAAGGTGTTTGTGTGCTAAATTAGATAATGTCTTATTATACAATGCTCATTACGATTTACGTGTTTCGACTTTGTGATGATATTAGTGCACTAGCATGACAAGAAAATATGAAAATGGGTTTTGTGTGCTTCACAAAACCATTTAAATATACCATATACAACCAGTTAAAATATAAAACACTTGTATACTTTTTAACCGATTTTCCAAAAAGAATAAGGTTCTTTGTTCGGCTGTAAGTTTTTTTTTGTGTATTTTGAAAATTATTTTTATAAATAAAAAAACCTACATGTAATGAAATATGGTATAATTTTAGTTGTGATGCTCAAGTTACAGGGTGGTATGTAATTCTAATTTAAAAACATAAAAAGCATAAAAAATGTGATATGGCATATTTAACTATAATTTCAAGCTACTGTGTTTACTACATTTAAACTACGAAACAGTAGTAGATCAAACCTTTCGAGCATGTTCCTTACCTTTCATTGAAGTTTCATGACGTCACACTTGAGTATAACAAGACGTAGAGACATGGCGGCACTTACCTCACTTTCCTCGATATGTCAGCTCCGCGATCTCTGGAACCCCGGTCTGGAGATCTACGTTTATCGTCATCCACCTTGTCTTTCTTGATCCTAGATAGCAGGGAAAAGATAAAGATTTCTTTATGTATTGTACAATAAAGTATATATATATATATAGTGTGCTATAATTCCTGACTATAATATATCTCTGTGCCTATATGAATGAAGTAACAAACATACAAACACACATCCACAAACTTTCGCGTTTATAATATTAGTGTGATAAAGATTATAAATAAAAATAAAAGCACTGGCATTATCAGTTCAAATAAAGCAAGAGCAGCCATGCATGACGTAAATAACATACAGTTGCAGGGGTAAATTGACTAAATTTAAAATCTTAGATAATCATCATGTTTTGGAACAATAAACTCAACATTGATGATTTGAACATGACAAGGTTCAGATTCCTTTGCAGCCATTATTTCAAAGTGGCAGCGAGTGTAAATTATCTGAGAATCTAAATTGATGCATACAGATTGCACAAAGAGGAGCATTTATCAAATCACTAGCTTTAGCCCGCGGCTTCGCACGCGTAGACTACATTCTTCTCCTTACCATATTTTAACAGTATGTAGAGAAAAAATAAAAAATAATTATGATAAAAATAATGTAATATGAAAGTGTTTCTTAGGACAGACTTATAATTACCTACTTTAAATCAATACGCTCTATCCTTGTCCTGTCCCTATCCCTTCATTATTTCTGTGTTTATCCATGACTAATAATAACTAATTACGTGCTCACCTACACTACCAAAGGAACCTACATGCCAAGTTTCACGATTGAAGCTTCAGCCGTTTGAGCTGTGCGTTGATGGTCAGTGAGTGAGTCAGTCAGTCAGTCACTTTCTTCTTTTAATGCTTAGATAGATTACAATGAGATGTAAGCTTTGTTTGATTTTGGAGGGAGATATCGGAAAATATTGACAAACAGTTTTATGAAAAAAAAAAAAAAAAAAAAATTTTTTTTATGAACATCTGAATTTAACCGCATTAGAATCTTTATAGAAGGAACATGCAACATGTTTCCATCCAACTGTTTTCCCTGAAGGGTTAGACAGTATGTGTCCCCAGTTCACCCACAATTTGCCTGTATTATTGAAGTTCAATGTAACTTCCTAATAAGCTTTTGTGAAAATTATATCGCCAAAATACAGAACTGATATTTCATTGAGAGACTACGCGGTTGCCAAAGCATCACATATAACTATTTATTTATTCTGGATAGGGTCACTCATGAACACAATTGACGCTTGCCTTGAAGTAACCTATTCACTCTTGATCAAGACCCCGAGGTCGTATCTGCTTAGAAGTGAATAATAATATATACAAGATGGTTACCTGCTCTTGATTGTGTCCAGGAGTTTCCGGTCATTGTCATTGAGTCTATGCATCTCGATGTTGGACATCCACTCAGTCAGGGACTTCTCGTCTCGAGCCTCCTCCTTTATTCTTATTTTTTTATCTGCAAAGCAAAATATGCATACATTTAAAATGTTTAATTAACTAGAACTTTGGACACAATATTATAGCAGATAATGTTGGTAAAGCAGTTGAGAAGGATTAAGGATTGGAAAAACTACAGGATAGGAAAAGGAAAACTGCTTAAAAGAACGAGTCTTAAAAATGTCACACTTCATCTAATTTTTTTTTTGTGGATACTTATTTTTAACCCCCGCCGGAAAAAGAGGGGTGATATAAGTTTCACGTGTGTTGCTTTGTATCTGTCTGTGGCATCATAGCGCCTAAACGGATGAATCAATTTTGATTGAGTTATTTTTTTTTTGAAAGTTGATTTCGTCGAGTGTTCTTAGCTATGTTTAAATAAAATCAGTTCAGCCATTCAAAAGTTATGGGCGTTTTACTGTTTGAATCGGGATGTTTTCGCAATATAAATGTGTCGGGGGATTCTTAAATTTTGAAATTTTACTTGTTTTAAACATTGCCGACGCTATGAATTTCTACTGTACCTACTGTGGGTTAATTTACAAACATAAATCAACATAAAGAAACAGCCAGATCCGGAATAACTATCTATAGGGATAAATATATGTTGTGTGCGGGAATCGAACCCGCGACACACAGCATAGCAGCTGTGTCTTCTACTCGATACTGTCCCACAGCAAGACAAAGACCTCTCTCAAGTCTCTCCACTCTTAGGTGCGCGGTACGCGTCCAGGTTGCTTGCCACCTCTTTACGAAAGTACTTCACTTAGCTCACTAGGCTCTTTATCCCAGAACAGGGCACGGTTCCTAGACCACGAGAGTAATGGTAGTAGCTCACTTACACGACCCCACATCCGCACAACACCGGCTTAAACGGAGATGACTGCTCGCTGTCCGCACGCCGATAGCTAGCAGGCAATCAGCTGTCCACGCGCTTACAGCTAGCAGGCAACTAGCTGTCCTACGCTTTTCGACAAGCTAGAAACGTGCTTCAACAAGCTTACAGTCTGCGTGCGTACTAGTAGTGTTCAAAGTTGCTATATGACAATAACTTGCTTAATGATATAAGCTTTATATTTTAAGCGCGTTATTTTACACGCTTTTTTATAACGCACGCGCGTGGGCAGGCACGAATAAAGCAAGCGCGGTGATTGTTAACTCGCAGCTCCTACCCTAGCGTTGGACAGACAGCATGCTTAAAAATATTACATCGCTTTTATGAATTTATATTACGATAAAATGGAGCAGTAAAATATTATAAACAATGAACTGTCCTTCATACTTTCAGTTCTACTTCACTATTTTAAGTTCCATATTGGTAAATCACTATTTCTTTAAGACATTTTCGTCCACTATATACACGCAAAAACAAAACATTAAACAACATTACAATCTCTCAATCAATCGTCCTTACTTACACAATTATACTTAGTCAATATTACGTGTCCTATCACTGTTTACACTAAAAAGCACGAAGTAAAATAGCGTAGGTACAATACGTAAGCCGCGCGGAATCGCAAATTACGCGTGTGACCGATAACAATCGCTAGCATGCAACGACTGCCCGCCTCCGAACGCCGCCCCCTGCTACTTGCTTTATTTACGCGATACTGCGTTTTAAAAAGCGCATAGCGCCAAGTTAGCGTTTGCTTTATGTTATGTATAATAAGCACGCTGCTTTAAGTTGCTTTACGTTATATTAACCACCACTAGTGCGTACAGCGCGCGGGCCGGCCGCTTGAAGCGCAAGGTAAGCATGCAGTAAGCGAGACGTCAGCTGTCAAGTGGTATGATGGCGGTCTGCTAATTTGTGTTTCTCAATGTAAAGTATGTCTACAGAGGACGCCCTGAAGCTCATATTTCAATGAATATTATTTTACCGGGTGGGAGCGGCGTGGTGTCGGCTACAACTTTTCTTCCGGCAAAGGGCACGGTTCCTGTGGAATACGCCACGAGAAAAGCTATTCGCTAATAAGACAAATAATCTCTATCCATTCCAGAAGACTTATAGTAGTAGCACAAACTCGAAAAAAAAAACCCAAAAAAAGGAAACAGGGTAAAAGTTTCACATACTTTTACTGATCTTCTTCTTCTTGACGGGCTCACTATCGGAGCTGCTTGAATCACTAGAAGAGCTGCTGCTACTCTTTCTTTTGCTCTTTTTCTTTTTATCCTTCTTTTTCTTCTTGTCTTCTGGTGTAGCTGTCGGGGAATCCTTCCTCTTGGTGTGGAAGCCATCTTTGTTGAAGGTGATGGTGTGGGACATGTATTGGGCTGGCTTCTCGGATTCTGACTTGCCTTTGGTGGCGCGGTTCTTTTCGAAAGCTTTCTGACGGTCCGACATCCAGTCTGTTTCCCAGTGCGGGTTCTGTTCTACGAAGTTCTGGAAAAACAGAAATTATATTTGATTCGGAATTCCGACAACTGAATTATCAATTTATGAACAATGAACTTTAGTATCATACATGATAAAGTTCAAATTCTATTGCAACCGAAAGTCATGTAGGACATTTTTTCATTGCAAACAGTTAAATCTAAAATCAACCAGCATTCACGATTTGCAAATATAGTAGATTTGGAAAAACAATGTTTAGGTGGCTTGAAAACATTATTATATTGGTCCCCGGCATGTATCTTGGCAAGGTTTTGGCGTAGTGGGGGTAAGTTCGCGCATAGTGAACGAACTGACCAACCACCATAAAGAGTGGACGGAACGTGGACGCAACACGATTGGTCAGTTGATCCTTGTGTCAACTGAACAACCAATCAAACCTTCCCCGCGTCCCGCTTGGTAACCAAAGAGACCTAAAACGACTTGTGCGTATCTAACGACTCTTGCCAAGTTACGTGCCGACAACTATACTTAAACTTTTTGAATTATATTCTAGTTAGTAGTAATTTATTGTTGAGGAATAGAGTTGATATTTGTTTAAAGTGAAATAATATCATTTCTATAGGAATAAGTATTAATGTGTTTTTTAATACTTGCAACAGAAGCGATTTACTACAATTTCACCGAAGATGCCGTGGAAGTTTTTTTACATGATGAAATATTGGACCGGAAACCGTTTCGCCTGGTATGGCCATGAGATGAGGAGGGATGAACCACATGTTACTAAAAGAGATATGATGCAAAATGTGGATGGATTGAGAGGGAGGGGACGGCCAAAGAAAATATGGATGGACTGTGTGTGAAAGAGAATGGAATCAGTAATAGCGTGACGGGGGACAGGACGGTATGGAAGAATAAAACGTGTTGCGCCGACCACAAGTAACATGGGACAAGGACAGGAAGACGATGAGGTATTTGTCCAATAAAATTTTGGCGTACAATCGAGACGAAGAACAGTTTCATCATCTGAGCATAAACCTCTATCTTATTGTGCGAATCCCCACATTCCTGTGCCACCTTCATCCAGGTTCTACATGAAGAAGAGAATACTTACAGTATAGTTCTTGGAATGTATGATAGACTTAAGGTGCGCAGACGCACAGTGCAGGTCCCCAATGAATTGATCGCACAGCTTGCAGTACCACGCGGTAGATGGCACGAAGAACTGAAGACCTTGGAAACATAAATGATTCTTGAATAAAACTTTTCATTATTAAAAATAATAACAATACTATACCTAAACCATTTGACAACTTATCTAGAAGTATGCATACTCCGTTAAATTTTGGTGGTTACAATTCCGTGGTGGGTCGATCTGGTACACCGACTTCCGAAACGAAAGTTGTTTTTGCTCTTTTTAGTGTTTAGTCGGTTTATTTTTTTATATTTTAAATTTTTATTTTTACGAATCGATACTGTTTCACGTACCAGATAGACCCTCCACGGGATTGTAACGACCAAAATTTAACGGAGTATAAAATAATATTTAAAAAAATGGGACAAGGCCAAGAGGATGATAATATCCTTCTGGCAAAGGTTCGTTTTAGCTTTAAGACACCACCCATTGTAAGACCCTATGTTACTTTCAAAAGTTCATTATTATTGTAACTGGTTATTTATCTAATACCACCCAGAGGCCATAATATGACGTACATGGTAAACCCACCATGGCTCCAGTGTGGGAGAGAAATGGAGCTATATAGAACGAATAGCACCATTCCTTTCTCATAAAACGGCATCATGATGGCATTGACACGTCATAGTACCGGTCCCTTTTTTTTAAAGATTGCGTTAAGAAAACGGTAATAAAATAAAGGAACTAAGTAACTAACCTTTGATGGGTGTCCGTTTGGTGGGCGCGGCTGGGAAGCTCGGGAATCCTTCGTTGACACCTGATACGCTGTGCCATGGTGCCTCCATATGCGCTGCAGCCATCCTTCAACACAAGTGTAAGATTTCTATGCAGTTACTTAACAACAATATTCGATACAGGAATTTCGGCAAAGAGGAGTTGAGTAAGGCAGGAATGAGGAGCTTATTTGAAATTAGTCAAATTATCACTATTATTAGATTATATTTCAAAATTACACTAAACAACCCGTTATCACAAGGACCTAAGGCCGAGTTTCTCAACTCTAAATGATCGCAGAATTAATGTGACAAATTGTCAGACACGCGTTATCTACTGTGATTGGTTGAATGAATCTTCAACAGCCAATCACAGCAGATATCGCGTGCTTGACAATTTGTCACATTGATTCTGCGATAATTTAGAGGTGAGAAACTCGGCCTAACACAGGTATTTTTATATTATAGACCTTTTTCACCCCTAGTCAAGTCGCTATAAAAAAGATCAACTTTTTATGAATTTAAATCATGTCAAAGTTGTGTTGTAGAACTATGTTTGTTAGGTTTGCCTTCTTTTATGCGGCAGCGGTTTGACGAGATTTTATGCAGAGATAGTTTATGGCACTAAACGTAGGTAGTATATTTTTAATCCCGAGGAAATAGCTCTGGGAATATCCTTAATCAAAAACCAAATATAGAAATAATTAAGGGCCTACATACCCTTTAGTTCCGTAAAACGGTAACTTTCTAAAGCATACTCCTTAGTAACGGCTAGGTTGAAAGGTTTAAAAAAAATATATATTTAGTATTGATTCATGTACATAATTTTGAACACAAGGTTTTTTCGTGTAACTAATAGTTATGCTTTAAAAAAATAATTAACAACACGATATTTCTTCGCAACTTTTGGAAACTCCTGCAAAACGACTTGGATGTTTAAACATATTTTTACACAGAAAAATTGATGGCTGGAATTTCTTCATAACTAACATAGCATATGTAAATCAAATAATATTTTGCAAACAAAACTGTCCAAAAGGAGGTTCAATATTGATATTTTGGCATCGAGCGGGCGCAGGACCAGTACTGCGTTAACATTGGGGGGCGTATATAGCGCCTTAAGGAAATTTAATACACATACCATTAAATAAACGTAAAGAAAAACTTAAATAATAATAGGCAACTTACTTATGATGTGCTGGAGAGTGCAAATGGTTCAAATAATCCTTAGCTGTCGGCGGAAACTCATTGCAGACGCGGCACCAGTGCATCTCAGGGTCATAGTACACATAGTTGAACTTCTTGCTGGCTGACGGTGACCTGGAGAAAGTCCATTCATGTTATAGACAAGTGTCACAAATTATATTATATATGTGAAGAGGATGTTATGCTCACTGAAAATGGCTGATGATGGTTGGAGCGGTTGAAAATTCTCGCGTCGGGTTCCAATATATCTTGGTGTCATTTTGGTAGGTGGGTTTTTATTTATTTTAGCCTTAGTCACAGTGCAGGGCAAAGGCCCGCAGTGGGATAAGGTATAAGGTTCCAAAGATTTAGGCAGTAATTTGATAAAAAAAAATGTTTTTAAATTATATTTAATAAATCACTTCTTTATTTTATTTTTGTGAAGTGGTTTTTAACGTCGAAAATAAATACAAACGTTCTTGATTTTCTTCTTCTTTATTGTGTAGAATCATGAATCCAAGTTGTTTTAATTTTTACTTATATTAGTCACAGAGGATCTGTGTATCTGAAGTTGGCTCTGCGAAACAGTTTGTCATCGAGTATACTGCATACAGTAAGCGAGATAGGACGATGCGACAAACGTAAGCGAGTGAGTGAGGCAGTTATATAAAGCTATGTTCACCTTCAACATTGACACAAAAATAGCTATTGCGCAGGGTCTTGTAGCCAACTTCAGAAACACAAAGATCCGCTGTGACTATTATACTTCTGGAAATAATTTTACCAAATGCTCTAGGTTCAATAAAACCAAAATACTATAAACCTCATTTAATGTAGAACGAGACAGAACGAACATTTAAAGAAAAACAATAAAATACATGAAGAAAAAATACAAAGAGTTTTACATACATTTGGTACAAAAAATGGCGTCTCTATTGCACTCTTTCTCTTCTCTCGTGCTATCTTCACGCTCAAACTAGGTGTGGTCGAGTGAGAGGCGAATAGAAGCATCATTGATAATGACAAGTATCTATGGTACGTCAATAACAATTCGGCTTAATGTATAACAGCAATTACATCTTACAAAAGCTTACATATTACAAATTTATTAAATTATTTCTTAGCAAGTCATTCTATTTCCATTAATTGTCACCTATGCATTGTCATGTGTAAGCAGATTCCATCGGTGCACGCTCCAAGCTTTTCCTTGTTGAAGTAGGCAGGTCACCAATATGATGTTAAAGCGAATAGCTCGATAAAGCATTGCAGTCCTGCTATTGGGAGAGAAGTATAGAAACTAAAAACTATTTGTACACACATTCTCATAAAAAACTCATAAATGCTTATGTATGAAAGTTTATCACTGTGCACTTAAACATTTTCAGTAACAATAATTTTAAAACAGATTATAGATGTTTCAGGAATTGAAATAAGAAATAAACTTTCAAATCTCAAATAATAAAAAGGAAATATAAAATTAGGATGGACACGCACCTAGATTTTCTTTTGCGCTCGGCCGTGTCAGGTCCATCCTCCATGATCTCGTGAGCCTCCTCACCGATGATCCCGTTCAACATGTCCACTACATTGTAGATCGTCTTCAACTTATTCTGTATCTCCAACTATAAGGAACGCATTGATGCCAAACATTATAGATCTTGTAGAACAAGCCTTACAATAAAGCAGATAGTATAGACAAATATGAGCTTTAAATCTTAAACCATAAGACATATTTTGTGTACTGCAAGTCAAACCTGTAACTTGGTGTTTTCCTTCAAAAACCTCTTGGTGTCGGGGCTCGGGGAACGCTTGGCGTCGCCTCGCAGTTCGTTCCGTTGGTCCTTCAAGGTGTCCATCTCTTTCTTCAGTGTGTTCGCTTTCTTTATGTAGTCTTCTCTCTGTTTAGACAAAGCCGCTTTCTGTTGACGCATTTCCGATTCGATGGCAGCTGCGAAAATATTTCGTTATTTTATAAACTATATTGGGTTAGCAGATTAAGTGTACTGTCATATTGTGAACAGATGACAAGAAATCTTTAATCGTTTTATAATCTTGGCACCAAAGTTCAATACAACAATACACTTAATTAAAGCAAAAATATGTAAACAAGACTTCTCTTAGCTGTCATGGACCCGATTCTGCTAATTAATCTCAAGAGGCAGTTCCAAGTAGCATTTTGGAATATATGAACTTGTTTTAAAATCATGCAGGGATCGCAAATAGCAGAATGTGGATGTAGGCGGAACAGAAATCATATTATTAATTAAAGCAGTAAGAATGTATCCTCTGCCATTTTCTGCTGGTTTCATCACAACGGTATTTAATAATGTAACTTGTAGAAGCACTTTCCTATAAATATGTTTACAAACTAACTCAAAAGATCCTGGAATAGAACATTTTAACATAGTAAATTTTCAGTAACCCATGCAATGGACCGACTAGATCAAGTCTGTAGTAAGCAGTCCATTGCATGAGTGCACACGATTCACAGCCGTCAGAGAAGAATGGTGTCGCATCGTGAGGCGAATCATGGAGTGTTGATGCAACATGGTGACCACAACCACTCTGCCAAGAGTGTACCGACGAAGAAGATGATTTTTGGGAGTACTATGACACAAACAATGTATAAAATTTACATACTGTTAAGTTATGCACTGAAATCCTCTGTTTTCGAAAGCTGGCTGAATTTTCATAAAGAAGATACCTACTTAGCCTAAATACTGTGTGACTGTTCTACTGGATTATTATTATAAAACTCATGCATTTGGAAAGCCAAAAACGTGCACCTGAGTAAACACTTATATATACATAAAATTACGTCATTTTTTTTTTTAATTATTGCTGTGTTTCCAATATTAATTTGGCCAATATCTAGAAACAATAGCTTCCAATGCTCCCCAAGTTGTTTTAAAGCCAGTTTTTATGTAAAAATTATTTTAATAATAAAGAGAAAAAGGTTAATTTTTGATCTGAATGACATCAAGATAATAATAATAAACATGGGTTAGATTAAACAATACATGAATGTGTTAATACATGGTTATACAAACATGAATTTGACTTTTAAATGTTGTTCTTGATTGTTAATACAAATTCTTTGCGATAATATGGTTAACTAAACACTTTATTACCCCTTAAACATTACACAACAATAAAATTGCACCAGCTTACTTAACTTAATTCTTTCAACTTTTATCCTAGAAAAAGAACAACTTATAACCACTTTTATCATTAAAATAATAACACAAAATCTTCTTACAGACCTGCAAAGAAAAAGTATCAAAAGAGAGTGAAAAGATAAGGAACTACATACCTTCTTTCTTGATTTGATCTTCAACATTGTTGTGGAAGGGAGCAGGGGGGGCTGCTTGTGGTGGTGGTGGTGGCAATGACATCTGGTTCCATGCACCCATGTCCGGAGGCAGCGGTGCTTGCGGAACTCCACCCACGGATGGGAAGTCATCGTAGATACCGGAGTACGACGGCTGGTAGTTAGTTGGGTAGTTTCCAGGTGGAGCACCCTTTAAGTTCAAAGGTTTTATTAAATCAATAGCTGCTGCCAGCAACTTCGCCTGCGTGAAAATTGTTTTTTATCCCACGGGGACATTATATGGGGATGAAAAGTAGCATAAGTGTTATTCCAGACTATAATCTATATTATCTGTGCCAAATTTCATTCAGATACGTTCAGACGTTTCAGTGTGATTGATTAAGAAAGATCCATCCAAACTTTCACACCTAAAATATTAGTAAGATTAGATTAAATTATTCACATATTTATAATAGGTATAAAGATAGATGGATGTGTTTCCCAATAACAAAAAAATCAGAATGGGTATGATCCAAATGCTGACGATAGATGATGTCATTCATGCCATGCAGTCACAATAATTTTTATCTGTGTGCAAATAAATAATCTTATTCTTAAAGTAGGGATCCCCTTGAGTGCTAGCTAAGACAATAGAAAAAACAATTGACTTTTTCTGATTCGGTCGGTCTGACGTGCAGATGCAAGTAAAGACAGCTACAGTTCAATAATATAATTCAAATTTAATTATGTGTATACTTTTTCAAACAAGCTTTTAATGGGATTAAAATTAAGAAATGTAATAGAATGTAAAGAAAGACATTTATTACCAAACATAGTGACAGTACTCCTCTATCTTCTTGGCCGCTCTGAAGTTGGCTTGATGACGTGCATGACATGGCATGCTGCTGTTTTACTAACCCCCAGTTTCCCAGCTCAAAATTATCAGAGAATTATTGTGACAAATTGCCAAGCACGCATTATCTGCTGTGATTGGCTGTTGAAAATTCATTAAACCAATCAAAGCAGATAATTGGTGCTTGACAATTTGTCACATTAATTCTCCTATAATTTTGAGCTGAGAAACTGGGGGTATGAGTTTTACTACTGCTGTGCAGCCAATGTAGCCACTTCAGAGCGACCAAGAAGATTGGGGGAGAACTGTAATAATTATTATAACTGTAACATAATAAATTTAATTTTAATTTTCCCGCACGCAAAATACGCGCTTGGTCGTGGAGTTGCGGAAACCAGCCCGTTTTAACCTAACCTAACATAGTAAATGTAGAAATCACAGTTGTTACAGTACCTCTAGTGGCACAAAGCCAGGGGGTGCCTGCGAAGTGAACCCTACACCCTCTTGAAACGGCTGGTTGTCCCACAATTCACTAGGTTCAGGTAGCTTGGATATCTCATTCAAAATGTTCTCATCAAGGAGGTCTTTATCAGTCTTGCGAGGTGACCGACTCCTGCGCTTGTCACTGTCATCCCTCCGGGTAGGCGTACGGCTTCGCTTGCGGAGTGGAGGCCGGTTTCTATAGTCATTGCGAGCCCTGTCACGGTCGCGGTCTCTGTCCCGACCCCTTTGAAGATCACGATCGCGATCCCTGTCCCAATCTCTATCCCTGTTGTAAAACGATCTAGGGTCTTTTCTGTGGTCACGAGACATGATCAATACTTATTATCAACGAAATTCACAAAATGATTTGCTTTGTTTGATTGAGGCTTCACAAAAAAACACACGCTTTGATTTGACGTTTGTGACGCCATTACAGTAAAGTGTGGTAAGCATGAAAATATGATCATGATATTAATGCTACAACTCAAGACCTCAAACACGAGGGGCGAGGTCTTATATAATGGGACACCACGTATGTTTTTATTTATTCATCATCATCATGAATAAAAAATAATAATTAGAGCAAATGGATAGAAATCATCATCATCACAAATATCATCATCATCATCATGAATAAAAAAAAACTAATTAGAGCAAATGGATGCCATATACACAGATTAGTAGTCACCTTAAGTTCTAAAATTTACTAAGGCTTGACACGCATTTCAATTTTTATTCGCGCGAAACTAACACGCACTGCGAAAAAATGTGATTTTTGTATCATTCTACCTGTTCATAGAGTTTGGATTTTGAGGCAAAATACGGATTTCTTGCGGTATTACTTCCGCGCGAATTTTTTACCGCAATGCGTGTATCTTCATACAATCCCATATGTCGCAGAATAAGAGGAAAATAATCAGTCGAATAAAAATCACAGTGCGTGCTAAAGACGGAACCACACTTACGCGGCGTGGCGTGTCGTGGCGCCTTCTGAAGCAGTTGATTGGCTACAAAACACGTTGCGTTATAACGTAGGCTGGAACAGAGTCGTTTGATTGGTGGATCCTGCGCTACGCCACGCCACTACACTGGCGTGTGGTTCCGACTTAAGTCCATTTTTATCGAATTTGAGTTTACCAGTTCAAAAAAAAACTTATTTTTGTCTATGGCTTGGACTAATCCTTTTTACCCGACTGCCGAAGGAGGGTAATGTGTTTAAAATTCAATTAAATGTCGATCAGTTGGTTTTTCTAGGTTATTTCGAAATTATAAAATCACTAAATCCTCTGAACTGAATTCAAAAAGTCACTAAATCTAAATTTAAACAACAAATACCTAAATCCACTGCAATTTTCTTTGAACGTCACTAAATCTATGCATTTTTAGGGTTCCGAAGCCAAATGGCAAAAAACGGAACCCTTATGGATTCGTCTGTCTGTCTGTCCGTCCGTATCTCACAGCCACTTTTTTCCGAAACTATAAGAACTATGTTGTTGAAACTTGGTAAGTAGATGTATTTTGTAAACCGCATTAAGATTTTCACACAAAAATTGAAAAAAAACAATAAATTTTGGGGGTTCCCCTAGAACTGAAACGCAATTTTTTTTACGGACGGATAACTATGGATAGGTCTTCAAAAATGATATTGAGGTTTCTAATATATTTTTTTCTAGACTGAATAGTTTGCGCGAGGGACACTTCGAAAGTGGTAAAATATGCCCCCCCCCCTGTAACTTCTAAAATCAGAGAATGATAAAACTAAAAAAAATATATGATGTATCCATGTAAACTTCCATCGAAAATAGGTTTGAACGAGATCTATTAAGTAGTTTTTTTTGATTACGTCATAAATCGTAAACCGCAATTTACCAAGTACGGATCCCTTCGTGCGCGAGTCCGACTCTCACTGGGCCGGTTTTTTTAAACTATATCCTGCAGCCTAATTGCGTAAGTGAATTCCGTAAGGCAAAGGGTTTGAGCGAATGAAGATGTCAAAAAACCGGCCAAGTGCGAGTCGGACTCGCGCACGAAGGGTTCCGTACCATTTTCGTAAAAAACGGCAAAAAAATCACGTTTTTTATAAGGGAGCCTCCTTAAATATTTATTTTATTTTGTTTTTAGTATTTGTTGTTGTAGCGGCAACAGATATACATCACCTGTGAAAATTTCATCTGTCTAGCTATCACGGTTCATGAGATACAGCCTGGTGACAGACAGACAGACAGACAGACAGACAGACAGACAGACAGACAGACAGACAGACGGACCTCGGAGTCTCAGTAATAGGGTTCCGTTTTTACCCTTTGGGTACGGAACCCTAAAAACGAAGAAACGAAAACAGGAACACCGACTTCCGAAATTGAATTTATTTTTTACTTTGTAGTGTTTTTATTTGGAAGTCGGTTGTATTTTTTTGTAAAAAGTTTTTTTTATTTTGTATACATTTTGACATAAGAGATCGTTTACGTTATCACGAGTGAGTACGTTACAAAACTCGGAATAAGCACACTGAAAAGCCTAATGATAAACAAGGTGGCCACGCTTATACTTAAGGTTGCGAGTTCGAATCCCAGCTATGGATAGGTATTTTATCCGACTTTCCAAAAAGGAGGAGGTTCTATGTTCGACATTGTGTTTTTTTAGGATTCCGTACCCAAAGGGTAAAAACGGGACCCTGTTACTAAGACTCCGCGGTCCGTCTGTCTGTCCGTCTGTCTGTCTGTCTGTCCGTCTGTCACCAGGCTGTATCTCATGAAGTGTGATAGCTAGGCAGTTGAAATTTTCACAGATGATGTATTTCTGTTGCCGCAATAACAACAAATACTAAAAACAGAATAAAATAAATATTTAAGTGGGGCTCCCATACAACAAACCTGATTTTTTTGCCGTTTTTTTGCGGTATTGGTGTACGGAACCCTTCGTGCGCGAGTCCGACTCGAACTTGGCCGGTTTTTGTTTGAAAGAGTATGTTCCCAAATTGGTCCCATTTTTAACCGACTTCGCAAAAAGGAGGAGGTTATTAATTCGACTGTATTTTTTTTTATGTGTGTTACCTCAGAACTTGTTACTGGGTGAACCGATTTTGATGTTTTTTTTTTTTTGAAAGACGGTGCTTGTCTTGTGGTCCCATTTAATTTTCATCAAGATCTGATGAAGAACTTCGAAGATATACATTAGAACTCTTCAATAAATGACGGCAAATCTATCGGGATGGCTGCAATCGCATTTCTGTTTATAGTTTTCACCATTTCATAACATAACCTCACACTGGTACGCTCTGAAGGGGTACGCAGGTGTAAAAAGTTCACCTTGGTACTCTTATTCCACCGGTTTTGTTTAAGTTTCATGTTATTGGGTTAATCTATTCTGGCTTCACTTTGGGCATTTTTGGTACCTAGCTTAAAGAACTGGTCCATTATGTACCACAACTAAAAACTGAAAAAATAAAAAAACTTTTTACAAAAAATACAACCGACTTTCAAATAAAAAAACTGCAAAGTGAAAAAAATTACTTCACCTAGCCTATAGAACTGGTCCATTATGTACCACAACTAAAAAGGGAAAAATAAAAAAATAAACTTTTTACAAAAAATACAACCGACTTTCAAATAAAAAAACTGCTAAATGAAAAAATAACTTCACCTAGCCTATAGAACTGGTCCATTATGTACCACAACTAAAAAGGAAAAAAAAAACTTTTTACAAAAAATACAACCGACTTCCAAATAAAAAGAGGATATCTAAGTTTACATCAATGGGTTTTGGTACCTAAATCTCTCATCATATTCCTAAGAACTTCTGCTGAGCATATGAGGTCCTGGGTTTGATGCCCGGTTCCAGCAAAGTGTCAAGTTATTCCGTCTGGAATTTCTCGGAAGCATCCTCTACGCAGAAGCCGCGGCCATGTATGTTTTTATTTGGAAGTCGGTTGTATTTTTTTGAATAAAAGTTTTTTTATAATTTATTTTTGTTGTACCTAATAGGTAAGTTCTTTAGTAGGTAAGGTACCTATAATACCAGAATAGATTACCCGAATATCATGAAACTTGAACATAACCGGTGAAATGAGGATGTACCAAGGTGTACTGTACACATCTGCGTACCCCTCTAGAGCGTAGGTACTGGCGTGATGTTATGTTATAAAATGGTATAAACAATAAACAGACATGCGATTGCAGTAATCCGGAGAGGTTTTCCGTCATTTATTCTTCAATAAATGACGGCAAACCTCTCCGGAAGTTATATTTTATATTTTCGAAGTTCTACATCAGATCTTCACCATATTAAAATAAAAACACTACAAAGTGAAAAATAACTTCAATTTCAGAAGTCGGTGTCAAAAAACGAAAACCAAAAAACAAGAACACCGACTGATGTAAACTTAAATATCCTCCACGCAGAAGCCGCGGCCATGTATGTTTTTATTTGGAAGTCTGTAGTATTTTTTTGAATAAAAGTTTTTTATATATATTTTTTGTTGTCTCTAATAGGCAAGTTCTTTAGTAAGGTACCTATAATACCAGAATAGATTAGCCGAATATCAGGAAACTTGAACATAACCGGTGAAATGAGGGTGTACCAAGGTGAACTGTACACATCTGCGTACCCCTCTAGAGCGTACTGGCGTGATGTTATGTTATGATATGGTATAAACAATAAACAGACATGCGATTGCAGCAATCGGCAATAATTGCGCTGAGATTGTGCAGTCATCGCGCGATTGATATCGTTTTATGTCAAAAAATCGGCTTGCGAAATAATTGTCCTTATCGCGAATCCGCATTATGTATGAGTGATAGCTACACCAAAGCAGTATTGCGACAGCGCTGCTAACAATAACAATCTGTTTACTAAAATGTGCATTTATTGCTAGGTGATCGCGATAATTTCGCGCAATATTGACAGCAAAGCTAAAAGCCATCGGCGAGCAAATTCGGTTGTCGAATTGCCTTGTTGTTGGTCGATTGCCAATCGAGCCGGTGATGGCTGAGTACAAAAGTTTTCGAGTTTTTGACGCAATATTTTCGTGTGGTATTCTGCAGTTACTTTAATTATCCGTAAATTAATTCCTAGTGGATATTGTAATGACAAATTGGTGCAGTTTTGTGTCTCAAGTGTCAACGCAACTGGACAATTTGTGTAATCATTGAAGCAAACGTAATCTCGGTAAATTTAGTTATTTTAGAAATTTTTATTTTAGTTTGAGTTTAAAACTTAACTTCAGCGAAGCTTGCCGAAAAGCTTGACACGCTATGTTTACTGCCAGTTACTTCAAAACACATTAGAATGTGTTACGACGTCCGCATTAAGTATGTATTTTCTATTCTATATTTTTATAAGGCAAGCACCGACGTCGACTATACTGCCAATGTCTAAAAATGAATTGTGCTCAACGATCTATTACTATTCTATACTTAACATTTAGAGATTTTCTAATGCGTAATCAATTCGATTACATATGAAAATTGAATTTATTTACGATTATATATAGATTTCAATCGATTGTATACATTGGACTTTTAGTTATATTCCATTTTCAAACTGTTTCTAAAAAAAATTCAAATCAATTAATATTATACTATGTTAATAAAATGAAAATATTCCACATTCACTGCCATATTTACTGCTATATAATATATATGTTAACATCTGCAAATATTAATTTAACGAAATATTGGAGCTGCAGCCGTATTGCGTAAGTGAATACGGCAACGCAAAGGGTTTCACCGCTATCAATCTACCAATCACACAGACGGAAATCCACATCGCGTCATTCTGGTCGATTTGATAGCGGTCAAACCTTTCGCCTTGCCGAATTCACTTGCGCAATTCGGCTGCTGGAGTCTGGCAAACGATTAAGCTGTCAAAGGCACGTCAAAGATTAGGCTAGTATGACTTTGTAATCTTGATCCTTGTTGTTGATCTATCTCGTAAGGTTTAGCCAGCGTTTGCAATATCTTCTTCTTAGTCGTTACGCTCTTGACGAGAGGTCGTGGTCGTCATGAAATATTGGTAGTATATGCGGCAGATGTAATGCGTCTCACAATGTTTCGCCACCTTTCCCGATTAGAAGTCATCCGGGTACATTCGTGCACGGGACCGCCCACAGCAGACTTGATCTGGTTGGTCCAACGCATGGGTGACCTACCACGCGGTCTAGTGCCTTCCACTTTTCCTTGGACGACTAACCGCTCTATAGACTGACTCTCTCGCTTTGAAACGTGCCTGAAGAAAGTGAGTATTCGGGACTTTACTATTACAGACAGGCGCTGCTTGATGAGCAGTTCTTGGAGTATCGAGATATTTGTGCGGAACTCGGTGAACGACACTCCGAGCATTCTTCTCCAGCACAACATCTTCAGAGCGCCTATCTTTTTTATCTATCTATTTGTTATTACTAAGTTCTTTTCATCTGGAAATTGCATCAATCGCTCACCACTATCGTTGCGAGTACAGAGTCCAAAATCTCCCACACTTTGGCTAAATTGCCGGGAATTGGCTCCTATCTTAGAGTTAAAATCACCCATGATCAAAAGTAGCTCTCAGTAAGGCATTTTAGCGATGGTCTTTTTCAACTCCAAGTAGAAGCCGTCTATGACGTCTGGCTTCGCACAGCTAGTAGGGGCATAAACCTGTATAGGGTTCAAGTTTATAGGCGACGCTTTCAGCTTGATAGTAAATATACGGTCACTAACCGGCCCATATCCCAACACGTAATTCTTTAGATGTTTTGGAATCAAAAATGTTACTCCATTGCGGCTGTTGTTGTCGTTACCAGAGAAGTAAATGACATTGGTGTCGGTGAGAAAATGTCCGCTTTCTTTCCAGTGGGTTGCAGCCAATCCACAGACGTTCAAACCACACCGAGTTAATTCTCGTTCAACGGTGTCGAGTTTCCCATTTTCCAGTAGCCCACGTACGTTCCACGTTCCTATATTCAGAATATTTCGTAGTCTTTCCGGAAGCCCATTTATTCAGCTATTCATACGAACCACTGTGCAGTTGAGGTTGACAATTGTTCTCCCCCTTACTCCCCGAAGTTTGCAATGTAAGCACACTAAAATATGTTTGTTACGACATCACATTACAAATCTTTGAATTTCTCGGGTTTTCTCTACTATAATATAAATGTATTATACTTTTAGCGACCAGAATGGAAAACAAATAAAAAAACAATTCAAACAACCTAAAACGAATTTATTTCAGAATATACCTAATTTTAACAATAATTCTAGTACCTCATCATTAAAATTCGAGCAATCACAAACAACCATTAATATCCAAAACAAGAAACAATAAAACAAAAAACCAAAAAAGCTTTTTACAAAAAAATACTACCGACTTCCAAATAAGCTTTATTTTTGAAAGTGGTGTCTTTGGTAGGTACCAATTTTTTGCGGTATGGATACCGACTTCCAAAAATGAAGTTATTTTCACTTTTATTACTTTTTAGTTGTACCTACCTAATAGGCAAGTAGTTTATTAAGGTATCTATAATGCCAGAATAGATTACCCGAATATCATGAAACTGAACATAACCGGTGAAATGAGAGTGTACCAATGTGAACTGTACACATCTGCGTCCCCTTTTAGAGCGTTCTGGCGTGATGTTGTTTTATGAAATGGTATAAACATTAAACAGACATGCGATTGCGGCAATCCCGAGAGATTTGCCATTATTTATTGAGGAGTTCTGTTGTATATCGCCGAAGTTCTTCATGAGATCTTCACCTTTCAATGAGATAAAACAATACCAATTTCAGAACATACTCATTCAAACAAAAAAAGAATTTTCAAAATCGGTCCACAATTGACGGAGATGTCGGTAAACATACAAAAGTCGAACATAGAACCTCCTCCTTTTTGGTAAGTGGGTTAAAAATAGCAAAATATGGAACGAACTTACTGCAAAGTAGCGGAGGTACCGTCAACCTTACCGTGCAACAACTCAGGAGCAACTTTTATTCTTTTCCTGTGGGTCGTCTCGCAGGTCAATCGAAGTGATTGGCTACTGCTTAACCGGGTGATTCTGTGGAGACCAAACTATAGCTTCCAGCCAGTACTTGTATGGGTGACCGATACTCCCTCGAGCGCTCGCTTTTATTATGAATCGGTAGGTACCACCACTACCAACAATAAGTTTTGCTTATTCAGCCTCTCCTGATCTTGCGCCGTCCTCAGCTGCATCTTGGACTTCTTCTTCGCCGTTTTCGTCTGAATTGATCCCGTCCGTTGTCGAAGCACCAGTAATACCAGCAGATGTACCTGAAGGCTCACCCACAGCGTCAGAGTCGTCGTCATTGCAATCTGTATGAGAAACAAGTGGTTAATTTAACGTGACGACATACACCTTTGCCTATTCTGTCATTCATCACGCATACAAGGCCTTTCAGAAGTGTGCATACATCAACACACATCAAAAATCAGTCTTACTTGAACTTGTACAGGACTTCCGGGACAACAACCAATTCGCAAACATAGTAGGCGACTTCTGGGACAGCGCCCGATGCGTGTTCATAGAATACGACTTCCGGGACAGCGCCCGATGCGCATACATAGTACGTGACTTCCGGGCGCCAGCCCTGGGAGCGCACTGAATCTGGTCTGCTCTGCCAGCCGTTCCGACCAGTAATGCAAGCACCTGTCTCACATTCACACGCACACATACACAATACACGTGCTACTGAAACATAAAAGAAATTATAACGGTCCAGTTAAAACTTCATCACTTCAGCCGAAAGACGTCCACTGCTGGACATAGGCCTCCCCCAGGCGTCGCCACATTGACCGATCCCGTGCGTCTCGGATCCAGCGCCTTCCCGCAACCTTAACCAGGTCATCGGTCCACCTAGTGGTAGGCCTTCCAACGTATCGTCTTCCAGTTCGCGGTCGCCACTCCAGAACTTTTCGGCCCCATCGGCCATCCGTTCTGCGAGCAATGTGCCCTGCCCACTGCCACTTAAGTTTGACAATTCTTCGGGCTATGTCGGTAACTTTGGTTCTCCTGCGTATATCATCATTTCTGACGTGATCACGCAAGGAAATTCCGAGCATAGCCCTCTCCATTGCCCTTTGGGTGACTTTAAGCTTTCTGATAAGGCCCATTGTGAGCGACCACGTCTCGGTCCCATAGGTGGTCCACTGGCAACACACACTGGTTATAGACTTTTGTCTTGAGACACTGCGGTAAATTGGACGAGAAGATACCACGCAACTTCCCGAACGCCGCCCAGCCGAGTCGGATTCGACGGTTGACCTCTTTCTCGAAGTTGGACCTTCCCAACTGGACCGTTTGTCCCAAGTAAACATAATCGTCTACAACTTCGAGTGTAGAGTCTCCGATCTTGATAGGAGTGGGTGTTACATGGGCGTTCACCATGACCTTGGTTTTGTCCATGTTCATTTTAAGACCCACTCTTTCGGAAGCTCTACTAAGGTCATCGAGCATTTTATTGAGGCTCTCCATGGTCTCAGCCATGACCACTATGAAATAATAAATAATAATATGAAAACTTACTTTCAAAATATGCAGCACAACTCTCAGGACACCACTCGCTTTTCCAGGGTACCATCTACTGAGCTGCGGCCTGAGTTGTCTTGCCTCTAGTTCCGCTTAACAATTTCAGCTCATAACGATCACTTGTTAACACTTAAGTCACGCGGTATGGACCCCTCATGCCAGGGTCAAGCTGCCCAGCAGACTGAGAATACTTTATTACGAACACCTGATCGTTAACCTGGAAAACTGTTGACGGGTGTCTTTGACGATTTACCCGAACGTCTTGGCTCTCTTGATTTTTGTCAAGAGTGTTTTTATTGGAGCTCCTGCTGAGTTCCCTCATGGCTTCTCGATTTGGACTGGAGTTTTCGGCTGCAATGTCACGGATCAGTGCACGAATCACAGGAGTGGTCGCTTTAGTACCGATTAACAGGTACAAAGCTGAGTACTGAGTGTTTTTCTGCTTTATAATATTTATTACTTTATAATCTATATCTATAAAAGCGAAAGGTGACTGACTGACTGACTGATCAATCAACGCATAGCCAAAACTGCTAAACCTAGAAGCATGAAATTAAGCAGAAAGGTTCCTCAAGTGACTTGAGTGTGCACTAAGAAAGGATTTTTGGAAATGGCACCCCTAAGGGGGTAAAAGGGGGGTTGAAAGTTTGTATGAAAAATCTAATTCCTTCGACCAACATTCTTGAAACTTAGCACAAATAGTATTCTAAGTAAATGATAAAGATTGACATTATTAGTTTTTCGAAACTACCCCCAAATGATGATTTAGGGGGTGTTGAAGTTTGTATACAAAAATCTGATTTCTGGGGTCAATAAACTTGAAACTTGCCACAAATACTAACGTATATGAATAATAAAGGTTGCTTTTATTATTTTTTTAAATTACCTCCAAAGACGATTTAGGGGTGTTAAATATTTTTTGAAGAATCTTATTACTTCAGTTAATAAACTTGACACTTGACATAAATACCAATCTAAATAAACAATAAAGGCTTTATTGTTAGTTTTTCGAAACTACCCCCAAAAGATGATTTAGGGGATGTAATTTTTTTTGAAGAATCTGATTTCTTGGGTGAATAAACATGAAACTTGTCATAAATACCATCCGAAATGAACAATAAAGGTTGTCATTATTAGTATTTTGCAACTACCCCCAAAAGACGATTAAGGAGGTACTTCTATGTTTTTGAAAAATCTGATTTCTAGGGTCAATAAACTTGAAACTTGCCACTAATACTAACCTAAATGAATAATAAAGGTTGCTATTATTATTTTTATAAACTACCCCCATAAGACGATTTAGGGGTGTTAAAGTTTTTTTGAAGAATCTTATTACTTTAGTTAATAAACTTGAAATTTGACATAAATACCAATCTAAATAAACAATAAAGGCTTTCATTGTTAGTTTTTCGAAACTACCCCCAAAAGTTGATTTAGAGGATACACAATATACAATTAAAATACGATTTAGGGATGGTAAAGATTTGAAGATTGATTACTTTTACTGCACATAGCTTCTTTTTTATGATGTAGGGGAGCACTTAGGAGGGATTTTTGGAAATTCAACTTTTTAGGGGGTTAAAAAGGAGACATTTATTTGTATGAAAAATCTTATTCGTTTGGCAAAATAATAAAGATTGGCATCATTAGTTTTTCGGAATTACACCCAGAAGACGATTTAGGGCTGTCAAAGTTTCTTTGAAGAATCAAATGGCACTAAGACGGGGACCTCTACATCGATTTGGAACTACCGAACTAGACCGTTTGTCTCAGGTTGTGAGTGACGTTTTAGTGACGCGTAATTAACGCTGTATTAGATTTTTGTGTTGTGTCGCGTAATTTACGCAGCATTCGTTATCATACTAAAGTGATTTTTGGTCCACCCGAATTTAAACTACCCCCACAAGTCGATTTAGGGGGTGTTGAATTTTGTATCGAAGAATTTGATTTCAAGGGTTATTAAACTTGAAACATTCCACCAATACTTTATATAAATAATAAAGGTTGTAATTATTAGTGTTTCGGAACCACCCCCATAAAAATTTTTAGAGGGTGTTAAAGTTTTATTGAATAATCTTATTACTTGGGTTAATAAACTTGAAACTTGGCATAAATACCAAACTAATTAAGCAATAAAAGTTGTTATTAGAAACTTGATACTTGACATAAATACCAACCTAAACAAACAATAAAGGTTCATATTATTAGATTTTCGAAACTTCCTCCAAAATACGATTTATCAGGTGATAAAGTTTTGTTAAAAAAAAATATGTCTTGGTTTAATATACTTGATAGTTACATAAATACCAACCTAAGTAAACAATAAAAGGTTGTCATTATAATTTTTTAGAAACTACCCTCAAAAGTCGAGTTAGGGGGAGTTAAAGTTTTTTTGAAAAATCTTATTTATTGGGGTAATAAACTTGATACTTGACATTATTAATTTATTAGATTTTTTACACTTCCTCCAAAATACGATTTAACAGGTGATAAAGTTTTGTTAAAGAATTTTATGTCTTGGGTTAATACTTGATAGTTGACTTAAATTGCAACCTAAGTAAATAATAAAAGGTTGTCATAATATTTTTTCGAAACTACGCCCCATAAAAAAACCTTTTTTGCAAAAAAATACTACCGACTTCCAAATGAAAAACTACAAAGTGAAAAATAACTTAATTTTTGGAAGGCGGTGTCTTTGGTAGGTATAATTTTTTGCGATATGGACACCGACAAAAAGTTTTTAAATTTTTCCCTTTTTAGTTTTACCTACTGAGTAGGCAAGTTGTTTAGTAAGGTCCCTATAACGCCAGAATAGATAGATTACCCAAATAACATGAAACTTGAACATAACTGGTGAAATGAGAGATCTGCTTTCCCCATTAGAGCGTACTGGCGTGATGTTATGTTATGAAATGGTATAAATAATAAACAGACATGCGATTGCAGCAATCCCGAGAGTTTTGCCGTTATTTATTGAAGAGTTCTGTTGTATATCTCCGAAGTTCTTCATCAGACCTTCACCAAATTAAAATGGGACCAATTTCATAACATACAAACAAAGAGTTTTCAAAATCGGTCCACAATTGACGGAGATATCGGTAAACATACACAAAAAAAAACAAAGCCGAACATAAAACCTTCACCTTTTTGGAAAGTCGGTTAAAAATAGGATTAAGTGGGTGTTAAAGTTTGTTAAGAATTATACTGGACAAGGTTTCGTTTTTTATGTAGGGATCATTATTTCAGCCAAAAAACGTCCACTGCTAGACATAGGCCTACCCCAAGCGCCGCCACACTGATCTGTCCTGTGCGTTTCGCGTCCACCGGCCTCCCGCAGCCTAGACCAGGTCGGACTGCCTAATTTGAGTTTTCCGGTTCGCAGTCGCCACTGAACTGTCAACCTTTAAGGAGGTGAAAAGGGCGAAATTTGTTTGTATGAACAATCTCATTCCGTGGAGATAAAGTAAATAATCAAAATTTACATAATACGTTTTTTTTAATCTACCTCCCCCCTGATAGGGTTAAGTGATGTTAGTTTTTTTGAGGCATCTTACTGAGCAATCTAACTAACATAAACAAAAAATTAAAAAGATAAAAAGGATATATTAAGTTTTACGGGGCGGATTTTACTTTGTAGCGGTAACCTAACACACCCACCACATTTTTATTTGGTTTAGTAACAGCTTATTTTTGGTTGCCATCACACGAACGAAGTCGCGGGCGGAGTTAATATAATAAATGTGAAAGTAACTCTGCCTGTCTCTCTGTCTACCTTTTCACGCTTAAACCGCTAAACCGATTTAGATGCACTTTGGTTCGGAGATATTTTGAGACCCTGGGCAGGACATAGGATAGTTTTTATCCCGGAAATCATACTTAAGGTGGTGGAAAGAGGGGTAGAAGTTTGTATGGAAAACCTACAATATTACGCCGCGATATAAAAAATTAGCTATTCAAATTACTAATGCTTCGCAGACGAAGTCGCGGGCAACAGCTAGTCTTCCATAAACTATCAGACCAAGTGGAATTTTGTTTCTACTCTCGACACGAATCATATTAAGAACAGTTCTTACATAACGCTCGACTTGCTTGGAGTGATGTATTTCGAGCGTTATGTAAGGGATTTCACAACCCATTTCAGATACCAGTCTATTAAAAGTTGATGCTTCAAACATGCGACCACGGTCACAAACTATCTGTTTGGGTGTCCCAAGCAAAGATACGGCGCTATTGAGAACACGTTTCAATTCGCTTGCATCTTGTCTGTATATAGAATAGAATAAACAAAACTTGGTAAAAGAATCTACCAAAACGAGTACAAACTTATATCCGTTGGACTCGGGTAAAGGACCTATAAATGCATCAACATGAACCGTGTTGAAGGGAATGTCTGATATTTCTAGGCTAACGAGGAGCTCTTGGGACACGTTTCTTGGAAATGCAAATTAGACAATGGAAAGTATACTTCCCAACAAATTGTTTCAGGCCAGGGAAACAGAAACATTTTAAAATAAGGTCATAAGTTTTATCAGCCCCGATGTGCTCGTGCTTGTCGCGAAAAACACGCAATAAACTGAGCCAGTGCCCTTTAGGTATATAGCATAGTACGCGCGACTCTTCACCCAAAGGTGAGTAGCAATAATAGAGCACATCGTTCTGACATACGTACTGACTGGAGTCAAAGAGACCATCCATCAGTTTTTTTATGAGATCGGCAGTCTCTGAATCAGCCGACTGGGCTATTAGTGCCCCATTCAATGGTCTATCAATATTATTGACTTGCAACGCTGGCAGGTTCCTGCTTAGATAATCCGCGTGACCCATTATGACGCCCTTTCGATATTCAATCGCGAAATTGAATTCCTGCAGATAAATCCACCAGCGTGCAACCCGTGGAAGGAGATCTTTTTTACGCTCGCTGGCCTTCAAAGCATTGCAATCGGTCACGATTTTAAGTTATCGTGATCAAGTAATGACGGAAGTGTTGCAGAGCCTTGACGACCGCCAACGTTTCTAGTTCATACGAATGGTATTTTACCTCCACCCCCTGTGTGACTTTGCTCAAATAGGCTACCACCCGTTTACCACCATCCGCGTGTACTTGCATAAGTACATTACCATATCCTGCACTACTGGCGTCAGTGTGCAGCTCGGTAGTTCGGCTCAAAAATCGCGAGTATGGGCCCGCTAGTTAACCGTTTTATGAGATTTTGCCGGTCTTGATCTTGATCAGGTCCCCATTTCAAATTTTACAAACAATTTTACATATTTTTTTTTTGGTTTACGTTACTTGTGGTAGGTGCGTTAACTAGTGCTGATTTTGTGCGGACTCGGCCTAACCTGACCGTGACTAATAACGCGGCCCAGGTACTCTACTTTGGTGGTAAGAAAAAAACATTTGCGCACGTTAATTGAGAACCCGGACCGGCATCGCGTAACAAGGTGATGCTATTATCGGCTGTTAAACTCAGGGTCAACACATCATCAAAATATACCAGGATACTCCCTGCTTCTTTGAATTTACGCAAGGTATTGTTGATGATACGGTGATAAACAGTGGGAGAATTACATAAGCCATACGGCATTTTTAAATACTCATAGTGAGCTTCCGTGGCTATAAAGCCAGTCCTATGGATAGATTCCTCGTCAATAGGAATTTGGTGGAAAACTGATGCCATGTCCAAAGACGTGAAGAATCTCGAGCCCCCAAGCCGTTCAATGTCGTCATCAATCAAGGTTAGGGGGTACCTATCCTTGACAGTAATGCGATTCAGAGCACGAAAATCTATGCACATTCTGTCTGAACCATCCTTTTTCTTGACCATAATGACCGGGCTTGCGTACTCGGAATCCGACTCCCTAATAATCTTTTTGTCTAATAGATCTTGACATATCTCGCGAACTTTGGTTTCTCTTGGTATGACAAGCGGTACGGATGGTATGCCACAGGAACGTCACTAGTCAGTTTGATGTGCATTTCACCAGTTTTCACCGTAGTGGTGGCGGTACCGGATATTAAAAACGAAGAGAAATTGTCTATCACAGCCATCAACGTAACAAGTTCCGCACCTATGAGAGGAGTATTTTATTTGACAGGTTCATTAACGCTCTCGGCGGCGGCGGCGTTTACTTTTAGTACTTTATCCGTTATATGAGTCAAGTACTGTCCATGTTTTGTGCGAATAAACGTGACAGCATCGCGATTTAGTACGTCAGTCCCTATGATAATTGGTGTATTCATACACGACGCGGGTACTATGACAAAATCTACTTCAAGCGCGATATTACAGTGAAAGTGATGTATTTGCAAGCAACAACCTCTTTACCACTTAATCGTTTCAAAAAACACTTGATTTGTTTACGCGAACCGGAAATAGTAGATTATGCATCGAGGGGCTAAAGTTGTGTCTTATGTCACGGGCGTCATATTGAATCTCGAGCGCAATGAAGGATTCGGGATTTAACTCACGAGCAAAGCGAGGGAGTTAATACAAGACTCCTGAATGCAGCGAGGGATTCAAGCTTGCCCAAGGCAAAGACACCTTTAGCCCAGAGGAGGATACTCTACTTTTTACACCTACTGTGAGAAAATAATAGCCATAGTACGAAAAACAAAGTATTTATTAAATAAACAAACAGTAAGAATAACATATTTAGAACTAGTTAGTTATATGCACTTACATATTAATTGAAGTTAATGGTAACATTTGAGACATTAGTCCAGTTGTGCAAAGATAAAATAAATTAACTAATGGTACAGCCAATTACTATTACGGTATTACGGCGCGGTACGGTATTTGTTATTATTAATGCCAGTTTTAATGTTATTCCATTCCTTTTAAAAAATGGTTCGTAGTTATCTAATTATTCTTACAATATTATGTCTTCGAAAACATGGCAACGATATGAAGAAGCAGTCGTTATGATTTTGTAGGAAATCGAGAATATCATCCACGTGTAGTAAGGGTATCGAGTATAGGTTTCCTCTTTCTGGCACCAAAGGGTGTTTGTTAGTACTATACTGCCAATTTAGCTGAGCATGTGAGATTCAAAATTCAAATCACATTATTGACCAGCGGGTCATAATGAAATCCAGTACAACATTATTGACCGGCCACTTTAGGTTAAGGTTGCTTGACATATAATTTGAAATTTTCGAGCAGGTGGTGTGAAAAGTATTTTACTACTGCTGATGATATCAAGGATACATTAAGTGCACCACTATCTATAAGATTATCTACTGGTATACCCTGTATCACGACTGTATTTATGTCGTTGTTATCCTTCGCGGTTAAAAGTTTGCTACCCATTTTTCTTTACGTGGATTGTTATTGTTGAGACTCAGTCCGAGCCTTAGCAAAACAGTCACTCTCTTTACGACCTACTTTCTTACAGAAAGAACAGATCGGTCTAGCATTATTACTCCTACTGTCCACCTACCGTCTTTATCATTGACTAGCTGACCCCCGCGGCTTCGCTCCCGTCAAAATTATGTGTTACTCGGGCATAATGGAGCTTCCCATAGGTGAAAGAATTTTTTGAATCGGGCCAGTAGTTTCGGAGTCTATTTGGTACAAACAAACAAAAAATTTTTCCTCTTTATAATATTGGTATAGACATTACGCTTCTTGGGGCACTTATCTTTGTAATGCCCTGTTTGGCCGCAATAAAACATTTGTTTTCAGATTCACTAGGGTCGTTAGAATTACGCCTACTGTCCCTTAAAGCTGTGAAAAAAATCAAACTTCTAAGCCAACGCAATCCAAAGATACAGCCGTTTATGCCGCAAATTTGCCGCAAATTTTCGACACTTGCAAGTAGGGTTGCCATACGTCCGGAATTTTCCGGACAAGTCCGGAAATATAGGTCTTTGTCCGGAATGCGGGGGGAATCTTAAACCGTCCGGAATTTCTACAAATAAGTGAAGAGTGAAATAAAAAATGAAAAAACCAAAATATTTATTAATTATTTTTATTCTCGCACACGGTGCGCGGGTGTATCATGTGCGCGGGCGAACGCAGGCGACAGATAGGCGCTTCCCCCTCCCACCATTTCACCGCGCGCGTGTCAAAATTCGAACGATTTGGCAATCGATTTGGTTAGTTTATTTACTTGCACGATGCGTAACGATTTTAATAAAAAACTTAATTAAAAAAATCAAAAAACCCGACTGCTTCAAAAGCGAACTAAAAAGTCGTAAACAAGGAAAAAATCATGCTGTGCAGTCGGAGGATACATATTCGCCGGCTGGCTGACCAAAATCTGGTGTATCCTCCGCCTGCACAGCATGATTTTTTCCTTGTTTACGACTTTTTAGTTCGCTTTTGAAGCAGTCGGGTTTTTTGATTTTTTTAATTAAGTTTTTTTATTTATAACTTTTTAGTTAGTTTTTTCGAATTAGATACATTTAAACATATAAGTGTTATATATTTTTGAAATCACCTCTTAAAACCCTTTATTTTGATACCCCACACGATGGGTTTGGAAGAAAAAAAAAATTTGGGCCCCCACAATATGGCACCCAAAATCCGCCATTTCTCTATTATCCAATTTTAATGTAGCCTATGACACTCGCAGAGTTAAGACGCATCGATTGACGTACGAATCATCAAAATCGGCCAACGCGTTTGGTCTCTGGAACGCCAGATAGGAACAAACATACATACATACATACATAGACTGATAAACACATTACCCTCCTTCGGCAGTCGGGTAAAAATTAACAAGATTGTCCGGAAATTTCATGGAATGTCAGGAATTTTCTCCGGATTTTTGATATTTTCATCTGGGAACCCTACTTGCAAGGGAATCAAAACCTACAGGGTACTTCCCGTGAACTCAGAATCTTGAAATTTGGTACGAAGCAACGTCTAATAGCGAAGATAAAGAAAACATTACGAAAGCCGTAATTTTTTAGTTACATCATCAAATAAAAATATTTTAAATAATTTTAAACTTATTACCCCTTTCCTCATGAACGCGTAGAGGTATTAAATTGAAATTCATATCAAATACTCAGGTTGATAATAACTTTAAGCTGGTAGGTTAAGGTTTGTACGGAACCCTCAGTGCACGATTCCAACTCGCACTTGGCCGGTTTTGTTAATACCGCCTACGAAACAACAAGCGCTTGGGTCATCGAAACATTATTTTTATCTAAAGGGGGTGTGCTGTCACGAATTGACGGCGTAACAGGCGAACTATTAGCGGTGTTCGTCTCAATAGCAGTCAATCGCGACATAATAATAGTGCCTAACACATTTTGCACGAAACATAAGTAGGTACCTGTTAAAAGTACAAGTTGTTTTAATGAAATATAAGTAGGTACCTGTTGAAAGTACAAGATATATGGATGCACTTACCTAGATCACATTATCTACTCATGTGCCTAGATGACTCGAATATTTAAGTACTTACCTACTTATCTAACGGCGCAATCAAAACTTACTCTTACGCCCTTCTTACGCCTATTACATTCATACAACTTATTTATACAAGGACAGCAATTACCAGTAACACTTAAGCTGAAGGAAACTTCAAAGCGCGCCTATTTGTCGTTCAATGGAGCTAAAAGCGGAAGTTTGTATAGCAATTTTGTTTATATTTCAAATACGTCATACTCACTGATCTCCATTAAATCGTTCAGCGAAGCGGAATAGACTTTTAACAAATGAAGTGAACGACAGCAAACGTTGTGTTTGGAGGGGACGTCACATCCAATGTTCCACTCGGGTTCATCTTATTTGACGGCTTAAGTGCGCCCCAGATAGGAATTCGCGCCAGTGCGACGCCATAGTAAGATTGGAGCATTAAGGTTTCAGGACACCTGATGAATTTGCTACATTTATTTAGACTATCCTATTGAATATGGATGCTTTTGTATATTTCTATTGCCAGACAAGACAATTTGGGAGATCTGGAGTGCTGGATGTTGAAATGCGTCATAGCTGATGCTTCGTCACAGTGGTTAGGTTAGGTTAGCTTATATATTTGTTTGCGCTTAATGACTTCTTTTGCTACTAACCGAAAACTCTAACCTTCATCAAAAATTTAAAACGCCCCGATAAATAGTACCTACCTACAAACATTTTCGCTGAATTTACCATTAAGAAATTTTCTGCTGTCACGAAAAACTGTCTCAACCTAAATGTAAAAGGGCCTAAATCTCGAAGTCTTAATGGATACTTTGATATAGGGTCATTTGGCGATGACAGTTCCACTCGGAGTACCTTCGAGTCAATGGCAATGCGTCTTCAAACATCGAGCCGATGATGTGTGGGCACTTCTGTGATGGATAGACCCTTTGCTGTAACTAATGGTCATGATGGCTCCCTGTTTAGGCAAGGTAGTAAGTAGCAAGTTTGCAGATAAGTTGGTGGTTTATTGATTGTTTGGGCTGTAGAAATTATCATAGGGTAGGGGTTGTTAATTGCCAATTGGCGTTTTAATAAACGTGGGAGGAAATTAAATTCTGTCAGTGCCATTTTAATGAGATTTTCATCTGTAACTTTTATATGCCGGTGATTTGGTACAGATTCGTTAGTTCAGACTGCTTTAAGTCATTAAATTTTATGCACAGTACTGACAACTATCTTTTTTCCGTAGCTTCACCCCCGTGACCTCTTCCACCGCTTTCTGGTATAGTGTAGTCGTAGTTTTCTATCATTCAAATAAGCGGTTCGGAATCAAACTTCCAGGGATTTGGGATCATCACGTAAAAACAAAAAAATCTGCTGGATATGGCCTCCCCCAAGCGTTGCCACATTGACCGGTCTCGTGCGTCTCGTATCCAGCGGACTCGCGGCACCCTCACCAGGTCATCAGTCCACCTGGTGGGAATCCTTCCAACGCAGCGTCTTTCGTTTCGCGGTCACCAATCCAGGAATTTTCGGCCCCATCGACCTTCCGTTCTGCGAGCAATGTGACCTGCCCACTGCCACTTAAGTTTGGCAATTCTTCTGGCTATGTCGGTAACCATTTGGTTCTCTTGCGGATCTCAACATTTCTGATTCGATTACGCAAGGAAACTGCGAGCTTAGCCCTCTCCATACATCTCCTTCGATCGGAATAGAACTTCTAGGGATTAGGGATTATCTAGTAAAAAAAACTTTTTAACCTCGCTATAATATTAAGTTTACAAAAATACCCGTAGTGGATGTGGCAGAGCTTTTCTAGCTTTCTTGTTAACCCTTTCAATCTATTTGCCCGCCTCACAAAGGTGAGTAACGAAGCCATCCTTTAACACATCTACGTGCCTTTACTAAACACAAGGTCACATTTCAAATTTCAATAACCACAGTTATTGTATTGACATATTGGAATATTAATTATTATCGAAGGAACACGTTACAGGGGTATAAAAAGGGAACCTTTGCTTCAGGCTTCCACAGTCTACCAAGGTGTTTTGTGAAACTAAGATGTTAAAGGTAAATTATTTACTTGAATTTATGTTAAAATTGAGAATGTGTTTATAATTTAGTTGCTTTAGCAGTATCTAGTGCCTTATTTATATATTTCCATAGTGTTACTAGTTCCTTCTAGGCAAGCGCGCTTCACCGTCGACCGCATCACCTTACCATCAGGTGAGATAGTGGTTAAGCGCGAGCCTATAGACAAAAAAAAAACCCAAAAAAATTAACCAAGTTCAAAAACGTCTTTCGTACCTCATGTTTATAATGTTTTGCGACACCGACTTCCGAAACGAAAGTTATTTTGCACTTTTTAGTGTTTTGTTTTTGAAGTCGGATCATGTTTTTATTTGTCTCTTTTTATTGTCGGTTCACCATCACCACAAATTGAGCAAGTTCCATAGTAAGGTACCTAAAGGATTGACAATATACCCGTTACACATTCGTGCTGTTTGTCGCTAAAGAGTTCGTATTCCACTTGAAAACCGCATAACCGATTTTGATAAAACTCAAACTATGACCTAAATTGAGAGATCATTAATCTAATAAAAAAATTATGATCAAAATCGGATAAGCCAAACGCGAGATAATCGCGGACATACATACATACAAAAATACAGGTCAATCTGATAACCTCCTTTTGAAGTCGGTTCAAAAGAGTGCAATTTTGAGTTTTTCCGTCTGGGATTTCTCAGTAGCAGTCAGGACTTGTGCCCGGTTAGTGGCAACCGCCCCTTATTACATGAGACTTAAACGTAACTGAAATCTGGTTCAAACTACTATAGGTTGCACGGTGCACTTATGCATAATCCTCCCGGCTTTGTTTTGAGTAAGTGGGCGGGTACACACCTAATAACCAGCTTTTTTATAGTCTGTAGACTCGCGCTTGACCACTATCTCACCTGATGGTAAGCGATGATGTGGTCGACGGTGAAACATGCGTGCCTAGAAAAAGCCTATTCACTCTTGACTTTAAGTACTTCAAATTGTAGCTATAGTAGTCCACTCCTTAGCTGTACGCATAATAAAAGTGTCCCCAAAACGTTTTATGCGTATGGGTGCAGTGAACAGGTCCTATACTTCAATATTACCTAATTTACCAGCGGTTATATTGTGTATTCTCATTTATGTATGTTACAACAAAACTGTACGTGAGTAAAGAACTCCTTATAAGTTTATTTGCTCCTAGCTGTTGTGCATCCTATCCCGTTCCAATATTTCGTTTTAATCTTGTACATTTACTTTGCCAGTTGGCTGCTCGGTTCCATTTATATATCAATGTGAATTTATTGCGTTTGATACCCTGGACAACTTACTGCGGTAATGCAGCCAGTGTATTATGCTTGTATCGCCAAAAATATCCGAATGGCTTGTACCTACTTATTAAAATTTAAAGCTGTTAAATTTTCGAGTAATATTTAAACGAATGGAGATAATACCTATTAATGTCAGTATCCTGTGATTTTACTAATTGATTTTACAAAGGCTTGGGTAAATATTTCAGAGAAAAATAAAAGCTTATGCTTACTGAATACAGAAGTTACAATCTGCTGGGTCGAATTCCTAGGATCCATGTAAAAGCGAGTCGACTAAAGAAAGGCAAATGTAGAATAAACCTTTCATTTCTTTTAAGGCATTACAAACAGAGCTAGAGTAAGCCACGTTTCGGGAAAATTTCTGTATTTTTTATTTTTTTCATAAACATACTTAACACTCGAAATGGTAGGCTGACTGTAGCAGTCGTTTTAGGGTTCCGTACCCAAAGGGTAAAAACGGGACCCTATTACTAAGACTCCGCGGTCCATCTGTCTGTCCGTCTGTCACCAGGCTGTATCTCATTAACCGTGATAGCTAGACAGTTGAAATTTCACAGATGATGTATTTCTGTTCCAGCTTAACAACAAATACTAAAAACAGAATAAAATAAATATTTAAGTAGGGCTCCCATACAAGAAACGTGATTTTATTGCCGTTTTTTGCGATAATGGTACGGAACCCATCGTGAGCGAGTCCGACTCGCACTTGGCCAGTTTTTTTAATGGTACTCACAGAGTTCCTAGAGCTGTGAGTCTCTTCACATTATTTGGGTAAAAATCTCCTACTGAGAATTACATAATATAAAACCCATCAGCTTGGCAAATAACCTCAAGATGGTTGCGTTTTACCCAGTACCTCACTGGGTTGTTAGCTACTGGTGGCAAATCTCAACGGAGAATAGTCATCGGCGCGTGAGATATTATAGTGAATATTAGCGACCCGACCCGGCTTCGGCCGTGACAAATTATACACAAAAACCTATCTCGTTTCTCACTCTTTTTTATTGGTGAAAACAGCATGAAAATCCGTTCAGTAGTTTTTGAGTTTATCGCGTACAAACGTGGCAGGGGACTTCATTTTATAAAATGTACTATGTAATATGGTCTGCTGTATCCGGCAAGACTGAAAACCAACCCCAATGTTATTGGAGAAAAGGCTAACGCGATGTTGCAGTAACTCAGATAAATTATATTGTTCCAGATGAATTCTCAACAATCCATCCTTCTTGCCACATTGTGCACCATCACACTATGTTCAGCGCACATTGGTGGTGGGCAGGTGGCTTTCCAGGACGCAACTCCTCAGGTCTACTGTGGCAGGTCACTCGCTAGAGCTCTGGCGTTCTTATGTTATGAAGACAACGGCTCGGAGAGCAAGCGATCAGATACCGGATCTATGTATAGTAAGTTGGGGTTTTCTGGTTATTTTATTAACATGTCGATGTCACATCTGGTATACCGCCACATTATGGCTCCGAAAAAGACCAGACGTCATTCAACTCCTGCATCACGCTACCAGAGCTTTGCGCGATTTGAACACATAACAACAGCCCGACAACAACCATCGAGACGTTGCCCCACAACACATACAACAATCGTCTGGTCGAAGGATCCTTTTCAATTGAGGTTGCGGGACTTTCCACCCTGTTCTGCATATCTCTATAAACATAGTCTGTTTCAGTATTCAGATAATAGAGCTCTATATGATGGAGCTCGTCGTAGGAAGTGCTTACATCATATGTACCTATTCCTTCCGTCAGGAACTGTTTCTGTGTTCCGTTTCAAGACTATAAGTATGCGTGCGGCACATGAGGAGTTTCAGCTTAGTCGCTGGGATGACAACGCAACTTCGAATGATTTAGGCATTGTCTTGTATATCGGGCCGGTGTCCGGGACGTCTTTAGCATAAGGGATGTCTCTGGTTATATCCAGATGCAAATGTCTGAGGAACTTTATTTGTCACCCAACAACAAAAAACCTTATGTAGCGGTTATCACCATCCATTTCATCGGTATTCGAATAGGATAGATTCAAAAACCCACTAATGTTTTACAACTACAATCAATACAAAGATTATTACAATATCCTCTCGAGTCCCAAGCGAGCGCATCTCACAATAAAAGAAAACTCGCCTATAGTGTACCAGCTGCTTATCTCCCGCTGCAATTTGTAAAAGTCGGGTAAGAGGAACAATTTATTACGCAAGCGGTCTACCAATCCGTCAGTATTTAATGCAATCTGAATGTATCTCCATAGTATAGCGGATTTATCTCCCTATTGAGTGCATTGAGCAAGAGTAATTGTTTTAATGCTGATTCAGGAAGATATTGAAGGTAGTTGCAATTGTTTAAAGTTGGAATGAACGCCGCAAAAGTTTGACTGTAGAAGAGGAACATTTATCCATAACTTTCAGAGGTTTTAATAAGTTATTTTTAATTGCTTACACAATTGTTTTCTGTGACTTTTTTCACCATCCTCGTATTATCAGACTGTACCAACGAACAATTGAACGAACACGAGTAAAAACGGTGGAATCGTTTCAGTTAGATGAAAATGACAGTTCACCTCTTTTTAATCGTTTGGCCAACAAGTAAAATTTCAAAATTTAAAAACCCCCGACACATTTATCTTGCGAAAACACCTCAATTCAAAAAGTAAGCGACCCATAACTTTTGAACGGCTGAACCGATTTTATTCAAACATAGCTAAGAACACTCTCGACAAATCACCTTTCAAACAAAAAAAAACTAAATCAAAATCGGATCATCCGTTTAGGCACTATGATGCCACAGACAGACACACAGATACACAGCAACACACGTGAAACTTATAACACCCCTCTTTGGCCGGCGGCGGTTAAAAAAAGGAGTTTCATGTTTTCAGGTTTTTTGAGTCCGTCACTTATTCTCGCTAGTTGCAACTGAGTTAATTAAAGATAGTTCTTATTATATTCTTCAGGAAACTCTTTCTTCAAAGTAGTGTAACTAATTTAGTGTGCTATAAAGTTTAAATCCATTCTATGCTCTTTGACCAAACATTTTCCGCAGTTTTCGCAAGTTAGACTAAAACCATCATAAATCTGTTTCCAGATGCAATCCTATCACCATACTACAAAGAGCAGGAGGGCCAGTTCGGCTGGCCATGGATGGCTGCTCACAAGGCCCGGGGTATGTCCCTACCCTCAAGGGGCAAGAGGTTCGTCGTCACCGAATGCTGCGACAAAGCCTGTAGCCTTAGCGAGTTGCTGTCCTACTGTTAAAGAGTACTTTAGACGCTGTACTGCTGATGAGGATACTGGCGATCTTAAGTTGATAATGTAAATGTATTTGTTAGACTGTGGTTGATGATATATCTTCGAGTTTGAACCAAATCGAATTGGATTCGAATCCTTGCCAATTTGCAACTGATTCGAATTAATCTGATTCGATTTGGAACTCGCAAATATCGCAACGTTCGGAGTAAAATCAAACAACATTTTCTTGTGCTTCTTGAAAAAAAAATGTCTTGTTTTATTAATCTTTTTACTAAATCATCTTTGCTTTATGATCTTACTTCGTAACATTAAAACCTCTTTAATAATAAATGTCCCATGTTGGCAACACAACGAGAGCACTATATTATTATTTCATCTCGATGGATGATCATAAATCATTATAAAACGGGTAATCCCCTGATAGTGGATCGTTGCTCAGACAGACGTTTATGTGGACTTTTTTATATTTTTAGTAGATAAATGTTGTTTTTTGTGAAAATATTTTATGTTATAATAAATTTATTGTTGTTGCAATGCGTTTTTATTTTATACATACCTGTTAAGGCTAATCTTTTTAGCTGCCATTGTTATTATACTGGCACTATATTTCGACTAGAGCATTTTTTTTTTTTTTGACGCGGCCCCTTGATTCGCTTACTTATAAAATTGCACTATAATACCCCACCACAATAAACTGGCAGACGAGATGTTCAAGTTAATTTGCTCCAAAATTACAGTATTTTTCAAACATTCCTCAACCACAATCCCGAAATTCTATAAGCACTTACACTTCCTCGCTCTAATTTCGCCTGCTTTGTTTTTATAGCGGTATTTACTCATAAAACTTTTAAAGCCCAGCTTCTTTCATTGTATCTTTTTGATGTTAATTGCATCTGCTCGTAATAATCTCTTTGTTTACGCCCATTACGGGGTAGGAATTCGAAATGGGATCCAATCCCTCACAACGAGACATCACAGACAGTATACAACGACAGCATCGCTTTGTTTGTGTTCCATTGCCGGGTTTGTACCGTCTTTAGCTTCATGGATAGTGACTTACCCAGCAGTGTTTATCTCAGTGGTGCAAGGTGTGAATATGGAATGAGTTTTTGCGGTGGCATAGTGTTGCAATATGGTAGTAGGTATGCATTTGTCGGTGATTCAGTATTCAAGTCACGGCGTACTCTAGGCGTTTGCCGGCGACGGCAAGTGCATTCGGTTTAGCATAAAGTTTCTTTACTGTATCTGCTTTTTGTATACGGGCGGTTGGAACGTTCTTGTATAGATGTTTAGTAGGTGGCGATGATGTTGAAATTAGAAGATGTTAGTTGATATCGCACTGTGCTTTGATGTATGTACCGTTTAATAAAAGTGTTAGCTAATCATTGAATTCAAGGTTACACTCCTAAGCATGTAATTGTTTGAGTTGAACAAAATCATATATATTTCACAAAAGAGAGGACTACAATATTATCATCTCATTCCATCAGTACCGCTCATAGCCTAAAATATACGCAAGGATACAGCATTTCTTCTATATACGTAAGTAGCAGACCTATACCTATCATGTATTCATGCCCCAAACGATATCCTTTTATGTTATCACGGCAGATATAGAGAAAATGTTTCGCCAAATTATTATCAGGCAATCCGATCGTTATCTTTAATTAATCATTTGGCGGCAATCATCTCAAGAAGTAGTCAATGAATATCATCTTATTACTGTTACGTACGGTACTAAGGCCGATCCTTACTAAGCGATGCGAACGCTAAAACATCCGGCTCGAAGGACCAAAATAAATGTAGGGAATCCCTACACTGAATGATGATGCCGAGGTGACTCTATGGGGATGATGATGAAATAAAACCGACCACTGCGAATGACCATTGAGCACTGATTTATTGAATTATTGTACTTATACAAATTACTTTTAATCATAGGTGCAATATGCTGAGCGCACTGAATGCACGGCGCGTGAGTCTGTAAAATAATGTGAGGTTCCATACAATGCGGTATGAACATTGTTTTTCGTTGTTATTGACAGCAACCACTGCGTGAAGCTATCTACTTTGTCATTCCTATGAGGTAGGCTTTTATCTTGATGCATGCGAGAAGCACAGAGTGGACGTCTTTCGTCTAAAATGATGATGAAAGAGAGTAATTAAGGAAAGTAATACTATTCAATGTGAAAATACACAATTTCTTACAATTAAATCTTGCTCAAGACAGGACACTGAATTAATAACATTAAACAAATAAACGTTATTTACCAAGAACTTAAACAAGGAATAAACCTTTTTGGGCCATTTAGAATAAAAGGGACTGTAACGCAATTAAAATGTTAATCTTTTCGTCAAAGCGTCTTGTAGCTCGTATTTTTTCCTTGTGCAGTTAACGGAACACTGCGTCAAGCTTGGATAAAATACACCAACTCTAAATACTAAAACCACTTTAAATACTAAAACAGGAATCGTATTTGGATAGATGTCGATATCCACGGATATGTAAGCTCTACTCTACTCAGATACTATCATGCTTTGCACCAGGTATGTACCTGGTACGCGCTTCTAAAATTTAAAATAAATCTAAAATTCAATTAAATCGTTTATTAAATTGTCAAGGATTCGGTCAGTCCAATGGGACTTGGTCTTTACTAGCAACAAAACGGAGTTTTGCCATTGACTAATTAGTTTTGTATTATTTTATTTAAGTTTATTTTCTATTTAAACTTTGCTTTAAAAATCCCGATTTTGTTTTCCTGTGAATATGCTTATTCCAAAACGTAGGTAGATTTATATGGTGAAGACCGTGCAAGTAACTCCATAGACACTCTTTAAAATTATTAAATAATTACTGAGTATAGCTTATATCATTCCTGTTGATGAACTATTAAACTACTTACTATAGGTGTCTTGTCGTTTCCCCCGCCGGTCTGCAACTCTTAACAATAACAAGACAACACTTCCCCGCTTCCTTTTTGAAAGAAAACTCTTCAAACTCCACACTAAGGAGATGTTGCACTCGACATACAAATTAGACTGTAGCTTGCCAATATCCTGCCACTTCTCAACTATAGTTACTTCAAAATGCTTTAAATATAGAATGAAAAGTGACGTTTTCAGTTAACGAGGCTTTTGAGGCAAAGTCACGTCGCCAGTTGGCCTAGTGGCGAGAGTTCTTCCACTTGGAAAACGTGACGTAAGACATCAACATGAGGTTTACGTCAATTCAGCAAAAAATTACTTAATCTATGTAAATTCAGCAAATGTCAGAAAATAAATGCGTTTTGACAGGTGTCTGGACCTGACGTCTCAGTGCTGCCACCTAGTGCACATCGCACAAAACCGTCATAGCAAACAATATAATAAAACACATGAAAAAATGGGAGTGAATAGAAATGGAATGGGACAACGGAAAAAGAAAACGAGTTGCGCAGTCCTATAGTTTCATCCACGGACTACATGACGTACGGCGATGCGCCATTACCGATGGTGGATATCCCACCCATACGCACTAAACGTTTTGAAAATACTTTCATTATGCGTACAGCTAAGGAGTGAAATTCTCTGCTGGAGTCTGTTTCCCGATAGCTACAACCTCGGGGTCTAAGTTAAGAAGATAGTGGTCAAGCGTAAGCCTACCTATAATTAAATATTATGCTAAAACAACAAGTGCAGATTCAATCCAGACCAATAACATCCGGTAAATTAAATAAATTTAACAGCACTTTAATCAATAAGTTAAGAGATCAGGACCTCACAGTGAATGATGGTAATATTTTGTATGATGAAGATTTTTCAGTGGTTCAAAAAGATTTCAATTCAATTTTTAAGAAGCAAACTAAAACTATATGCCCTAAGTTTTTATTCAGTGACTGGGCGACTACAGGACTTAGAAAAAGTAGGGAAAGACTTAACGAACTTTACGGCCTTAAGCCTTTTATTAATACTGAAACGTTTAATAAGTATGTTGCTACTTACTCAAGAATTTTTAAAAATACATGTAAGGCAGCTAAGGCCTTGTACATTAGCAATAAGGTTAAATTTGCAGAAAATAAAATCAAGACGGTTTGGCAAATTATAAACAATGAAATGAACAGGAATAAAAGAAATAATAATGATTACACACTTGAGACCACACACGGACTTATTAGAGATAACAAAACAGTTGCTCAAGAGTTTGTAAATTTCTTTACCAACATCCCAATTAAAACTACTGAAACCTTAAATTCTTCGCCCTCGCTAGCTTTTGGATTATTAAACGCGAACGTTTCAGCCTGCCCCAATGAATTTAACTTTTCACATATAAACCCCTTAACAGTAATAAAAGCTTTTAAGCAAATCAAGATAAAACCGACCGAAGATCTATGGGGAATGTCCATCAAAGCTTGTACCTCTATTATTCAGACTATAGCGCCGTACTTAGCTTTGATTTTCAATTTGTGTGTGGATCAAGGAGTCTTTCCGGATCTAATGAAATATAGTAAGGTTATACCACTTTTTAAATCCGGGGACAGTAAAGACACAAATAATTATAGACCAGTATCCGTGTTGCCGGTTTTCAGCAAGGTATTTGAGAAGATAATGCTAAATCAAATGCTCATTCATTTTAATACGAATAACATCTTACATGATAAACAGTATGGTTTCACCAAAGGACGTTGTACAACTGACGCCGGTGTCACCCTATTAAAACACATATTTAATGCGTGGGAAGAGTCGCAGGATGCCATAGGTATCTTCTGCGACCTGTCGAAGGCGTTTGATTGCGTTAATCATGAAACATTACTTCTGAAACTTGAGCATTACGGGCTAGGTCAATCAGCGTTAAGTTTGATTAAATCTTATTTGAGTGATAGACAACAATTAGTTCAAATAAACGGTGTGAATTCGTCGGGGTTAAATGTGAAAATGGGGGTACCCCAGGGCTCAATTTTAGGTCCTTTCTTATTTTTAATATACATAAACGATTTACCCCATTTATTCGAAGGCAAACTAAATATGGTGTTATTTGCTGATGACACATCTTTAGTTTTTAAAGTAAATAGACGTACTTGTCAGGTTGACGACGTAAATAACGCGCTACGGCAGGTTCAGGATTGGTTCACTGCCAATAATTTAGTATTAAATGGTAAAAAAACCAAATGCGTAAAATTTTCGTTGCCAAATGTCAAAAGTACTGATTGTGACATTATATTAAACAAGGAGAAGCTCGAATTCGTCGATAAAACGGTTTTCCTGGGGATCACGCTAGACTCAAGGTTACAATGGGGTCCTCATTTAGTATCACTTGCGGGGCGGCTGAGTTCGGCAGCTTATGCTGTCAGAAAGATTCGTCAATTTACTGATGTGGATACCGCTAGGCTAGTCTATTTTAGTTACTTTCATAGTATAATGTCTTACGGTATCTTACTATGGGGAAGGGCTGCAGACATTGAGTCTATTTTTATTCTGCAAAAACGAGCCATCAGAGCGATTTACAATCTTCGCCGCCGTGATTCTCTAAGGGAACTGTTTAAGGACATTAACATCATGACGGTTCCTTGTCAATATATTTATGAAAACATTATGTACGTGAGAAAAAATTTACATCTTTTTAGTAAAAACGGAGACAGACATAATTACATTACTAGAAATAGGGACCAATTAGTTCAACCAGGTTTCAGACTGGCAAAAGTGGCCTCATCTTTCATGGGGTACTGTACAAAATGTTACAATAAAATTCCTCCCCATATTCTAGAACTGAATGAGACGAAATTTAAAAATTGTATAAAACGCACACTATGCAGGCAGGCATATTATAAGTTGGGGGATTATATCACTGATAAAAATGCTTGGCTCAATGCTAGTCCTGCTCCACAACCACTAGGGCGCAAAAACAAATGATATGTTTATGTTTGTGTTGTATAGACTCGATTTCTTTTAGTATTGTATAGCTGCACAGCACGTGTGTGGGTACTATGTACCCAACTGTAAATCTACCATTTGCTATACCTATGTGTCGTTCGTTGACTTGTGTGTGCCCTGGCAGTTGAGTGTGTCATGCTCTCTCAAATGTCTCTCTGATGGTGGCGCGTGTGTTGGATCATTCGGTTCCCTTCATGATGGTTGAGCTGGGTGGTGCCGATTCATGCGTCATGTTCGTGAACGGGCGCCGTCAGTTGGGATTGGTCATAACTCAACTGCTTCGGATGTTGATGTTTTTCTGGTACCTATTGTATAACTGCACAGACATGTGTGAGTACTTTTAATACTTTATACCTTAACATAGTGTAGTGTGTAGTGCTATTCTGGGTGCATTGTCCTCACATATGTGAATTTATTAATGTATATGTACTCATGTACCTAAATATTGTAAAAATCTTTTTTTTTTTTAAAAGATTAAGTATGGAGTTTCTTGTGCATTCTTCTCCATAACAAGCTACTTTCCGAATGCACGGTAGAATCATTTTTTTTTTTTTTTTTTTTTAAAGAGTAAGTATGGAGTTTCTTGTGCATTCTTCTCCATAACAAGCTACTTTCCGAATGCACGGTAGAATCAACTTTTATTCCATGTAAATTTAAAAAGTATGGAGTTTCTTGTGCATTCTTCTCCATAACTAGCTACTTTCCGAATGCACGGTAGAATCAACTTGTATTCCATTTAAATTTAAATTGTGACATTCAAAAGTGCCGCTTGGTGGCCCAGTTGAAATAAATATCTTTTGTCTTTGTCTTTTTGTCTTTTGTCTTTAATAAAATCTATGAATACGGGGCAAGGGCAGGAAGATTATGATGAGAATAACTGAAATGTTTTTGCAGTCAGTGCTTAGTTTTTCATGGACCAAAGCAATGCAATAGATGGCAAGTGGCTGGTTGTTTGAAAAATCACACATTGTAATTATTAACAATATATTGGAATTCATGAACTTGTAACTTCATCTACATTCATAAACTAGATTACCACTTGAATGGGTATGGACCAGCAAAATAGTGCTGTTAAAATACACACAGGAAACGGGAAGACATACGTATGATGGCAGAATTTCAACTCCAAAGAGCGAACGAACTGTGAATTTAAGTTAAACGTAACAACAAACATAAACAAACCACTTAAATTCTATTATATTATTTTCTTAACAAGTTCGCCGTAAAAAATATAAGATCAAATCAAGACAAGGCCTCAGAAACTTGGCTATTTCATATTTTTACGAATAAATTATTTATCTTCTAAAAGTTTTCGGCGTTGTTTTATTTATTTACTGTTTAGAAAAATACTGCGGCCGTTGTTTTTATTTCAAAGAATCTCACAAAAAAATGGTGAAGCTAAGAGATTGTGGCACATTTTACTGTGAAGTTTATTATAATTGTTTGTTGGAAGGAAACCTACCAAAAGTACACGTGTGAAATGTGATAGAACACACAACAAAAACAAAATATCTCAGGTGAACATAATTTTTAACCGACTTCAAAAATTAAATGATAAAAAAAGAAGTTCCGTTTTTGGAATCGGAAACGATTACGTTTCATTCATTTATACAAAGCTATACTATCGTTTAATCACATAGCTTACTTTTGAACACGAAAACAAGTCACAATTACTTTGCAAAGAAAAGCTAGTCATTTATGTAAGTGGCTTTCAATCGTCTGAAATCGACCCTAGCGCAGGCTTCCTTGTTTAGCCAAAGAATACCCCTTTCATATCTAACCTACCGCCTAAAGTCAAACACGAATGGGTGAGCAGTCCTTTGAAAGCCTTCCTTACAAATAGTGGTCAAAAGACGATGGTGGTATTGACCATTGGGACGATGGTGGATGGTAGCCAATAAAGTGGGGTCGAGTGAAGCCTCACGGTGGACGGATAAAGTGCTTCCCCGATGCATCGTCAGGTCTCGAACCTGTATCTGATGTCTGCGATCACTTCAGCATTCGGGTACAAGGGGTACTAGGTAATGGATATGGCAATGATTTTAAAATTGTCTCTAAATAATTGCAAGTTCATTTAGGTTGAGCAACATGAATTGACTTTGTGTTTGCTGTGTTTATATTTATTATTTATTTATTTATCGATAGGCTCGCGTTTGACTAATATCTCGCCTGATGGTAAGTGATTATGTGGTCGACGGTGAAGCACGCTTGCCTAGAAGTAACCTATTCACGCTTGACTTAAAGACCCCAAGGTTGTAGCTATCAGGAAACAAAAACTCCGGCAGGGAATTCCACTCCTTAGCTGTGCGTACAATGAAAGTATTCGCAAAACGCTTTGTACGTATGGGTGGGATATCCACCATGTACCGGTGGCGCATTTTCGTACGTCTTGTTGTCCGGCGATGGAAAGGGCTAGGTGGAATCAAATTGTGCAGTTCCATCGCACACTCCCCGAAATGTAACCGATAAAAAACCGTCAGACTGGCCACTTGGCGTCGATTTAATTAAAAGAAAAAATGACAAAGTCTTATGAGAAGCACAACTGCTTCGCTGGTCTATTAGCCGCATGCGCTACTGCTGAGTATGATTTATTAATGAAAATTACTCTCTGCACTAACTAACACACAGACAACAAGTCTTAACAGGTCTTGAATTTGAGTTCGATTCTCAAGTCTGGTAAAGTATTATTGAGTTTTCCTAGCTTTAAGTAGCAGCCTGAGATTGGATTTGTGAAAGTAAACTAACGAATTTCAGTTATTTTATTAGGTAAGTCTAATACTAACATAAATTCCTTCCGCAAGCGACCACTCGAAGTCACGTAGCGCTTTCGTAGCACCAGCGTAGCGCTGCTACGACGTAGCATACGTGTAAAGCATTGAACTACGCTTCGTAGCAAAAGCTAGGAGAATTTATAATTTTCAAATAATTTAGAATATGAATAAATAATAATAAAGATTTGTATTGTTTCCTCGTTAGTTCGTTACCACATCCACAACATCCCACCAACTGCCTCCCCCCTAGCTAGGTAAATCCCGAACGTCTACAGGCTGAAGTGTTGTCACTGGCCGCCGGGCCACTTAGGGCCGTGCCTTATCTGTAGATTTACGGAGCCTCGATACAGCCACAGGTATAGACACTTAGACAGGCTTTATATTGAAGGTTCAAGTACCGCCAATGTTGGGGCCAAGCTTATGGCGCAGATTTTGTTTTTTTTTTCTACATCTAATTTTATACTCGTCATGATGTAAAATTGCTTGTTTTTATTAAAGGTTAGAAAATATTTCACTCAGACATAGCTACAATTTTGTCTTGTGACTTGTGACATTGTGTTTTATCGTTATACAGTTGATAACCACACGGAGAAAGCCGCGGGCAGAGCTAGTATTTAAATAAGAGGGAAGTTCATTTCAGTAAATTATATGTAATTATACATTCGTAAAAAGATAAGTATTTATTAATACGTACCTGCAAGTAAATACATGAAAATATTTACTTCAGTCACTGACGACATCTAGTTCACCAAGGCCTAGTAGATGGTCTTATTTTGTTTATAGGTAGCAATCTTAACGATAGATTTAGTATGTTTTCGCTACGCAAAACCTCAACCGTATTACAGATTTGAGCCAGACTAAATATTGATATCACTTTACCTTCTCCCACAAAAGGAGGCTTCGGCTGAGATATACAAATCGCCTTGAACGCACAGTGAGCATGTTACTAAATTGCACAAATTCATATCAGTGTACGTGTACGCCTCGCTTCCATCTTGATACATTGAATTAGGGATGGACCACACGGAGGCCATTTAGCAGTTGCGGAGGCGGAGGTGACACTAACTAAATAAAAACTTTTCCATAAATATTAAACCGACTTCCAAAGCAAAACACCACAATGTGCTAAATAACTTTAATTTCGGACATCGTTTTTTTAGGGTTCCTTACCCAAAGGGTAAAAACGGGTCCCTATTACTAAGACTCCGCGGTCCGTCTGTCTGTCTGTCTGTCTGTCAGTTACCAGGCTGTATCTCATGAACCGTGATAGCTAGACAGGTGAAATTTTCACAGATGGTGTATTTCTGTTGCCGCTAACAACAAACACTAAAAACAGAATAAAATTAATATTTAAAGGGGGCTCCCATACAAAAACTGTGATTTTTTGTCCGTTTTTTGCTATAATGTACGGAACACTTCGTGCGCGAGTCCGACTCGCACTTGGCCGGTTTTCTGGTTTTTCTTCATTTTTTGTCACTGAATTCCGAAATGATTTTTTTAATTTTACCTTTTTTAAGTTCTATGGCAAGATAAGAAAGGATTGATGGAATACCCATAATAAGTTAATTTACACTTTCGTGCTGTTTGTCGTTAAGGAGTTTCGATGTATGTTTCATATCTTAAAAACTGCTGAACCGATTTTGCACTATTCCCTAAGTTGAAAGATACTTAATCCATTAAAATAATGATTACGATCCGATTACTTGTGCTGGCAAAATGTGTGGAGAAACACATTTTGCCAGCACAAGTACATACACGTACATAAACTCATGAATTTGCCATGCACATTTAAAAGCACACATTCCACTATGTAAATATTGTGTAATGCCAACAATATTACATACCAATACGTATCGAATTAATAACCTCCTTTTTTGAAATCGATAAAAAATCTACCTTATTGGTAATCTGCTGGGTTAAATTGTGCGGGTCACATTACTAGGACGCATAAGGACAGATGTATTGATAGACACATACATTAAACTTTGACGCAGTGGGTCCCTGAAGGCGGACGTGCTAACCGAGGTTTCCCTAAAAAACGGCGTGACTTGTTCCTGACAGGTTAGCCGGAGCTGTCTGCATAAAACGTTAAAGAAAGAAAAAAAAGAAAATAAAGATATGGGTTAATATTTGGGGCCTCTCCCTCCTCCCTCTCTTGCCTACCGTTAGGACAAGATAGGCTAATAAACAAATAAAAAATATTATTTGGGTAATCAAGGGGTAATTTATTTTTGGGTAATTTCACAAAATTAGTTTTTCGGCTTTGCTACCTTTTAAGCGTTTTGATAGTGGTTCATTAAATAAACTAGGTCTACTTAAAAGTTGCTAGCTAAAGCAAGCAGAGGTCGATGCAGATGCTGAGGCACGATTTATTGCGGAAGTTCCGCAATTGCGGAGGCCGTGGTGAAGTTCGAACCCTACATTGACTAGACTCCGAGCGAACGCTTCATCGGTCCAAGTAATCTTGATACACAATAACACTGTATTGAATTCATTGGAATGTGTAGCATATGGTTTGATAAAGTTATCTGTATGCAAAGAAAGAAACATTGTTCCACAATTTTATGCGTATCGTAGGTCTGTAAACACAGATCTCCCGAAGAAATATCAAATTGTTAACAGATAAAACAACCTGAACTTATTCTCCATTACTATTTATTTTGTGTAGGTATATAGTTTTATATTAACTTCTTATAGTTTATTATTTGCATCAGAATTCAATTAAAATAAGACTAATTGACGGAATGGCGACCGCGAACCGGAAGACGATACGTTGGAAGGCCTCCCACTAAGTGGACCGATGACCTGGTTAAGGTTGCGGGAAGGCGCTGGATGCGAGACGCACGGGATCGGTCAATGTGGCGACGCCTGGAGGAGGCCTATGTCCAGCAATGCACGTCTTTCGGCTGAGATGATGATGAAGACTAATAAATGAGGCAACTATACAAAACAAACTATATAAAAGCGCGTATAAAAAAGATAAGAGGAAAACGGGACATTGCACATCAAAAAAATCGTCCACATCTTTAACATCGATGTTTTTGTTTTTTTTGGAAAGTTTTTTGTAACACTGGCAGCATTGCCACGTTGAAAAGCAATGCTGATTCTCTGCCCATTGAAAAACAGCTCGCTAATCACTTGAAGAGTAGACTAACTGTTTACTGATGTTTCAAAAAACTCGATAAGCACTCAAACCCCATGGAGCTAATGTCAGCCAATTTCAGTTTTGTTAGCTATATACGTAATAATTGCGAAGGAACAAAAATCTGTGTCACTGCAACATATTGCGTGTATAAGGGCCAATAAAAAGCAGTCATCTATGCACTCTATTCATTAAACTATGGTACTTTGTTCAATCATAATTTGAGTGAAAAATTGCTGGTAGAGCGAAATATTATAAACTCGCATAAAACAACATGTATACTCGTACAACGTTACGAAGGGCCAGAGAGGAGCAATTTTTACTAAGCTTTTATTTAACTTGCAATGTTTGTATGAATGTATGTAGTGTGTTCGGGTCAAATCTAGCAACTGAATTTTAAAGCAGTTATCCTAAACCGATTAATATGAAATTTTGCATACACGTTTAGTTTGGGTGACAATGCATGGTTAGCTAAGTGACGTCATTATAAATCCAATATGGCGGACGGCCCAAGATACCGCACTGGTTATTTTTGGTCACTGTCATGATATGGGTATCAAATGAAAGGGTCAATGAAACGGTGAGAAGAATACGAAAATATATTTTACAATGCATGTCCTCGAAAAGAGCGGTTTTCCAAGCAGCCAGACTGTGCGGAAAGTGTCACTTTTTTTCACTAGTGCTTTTTACTTTCCTGTTTTTTTTTAATTTTTAACTCCAACGTCAGCCCGACGCATAGAGTTTTTATTATTTGAGAAAAGTTTTAAAAATTAGTTATGTACAGATTACCATTCATATAAAAGGTAGAATAAAACTAATACTTCATTTTAGGCGTTTTTAATTACTCTAGATTTAGATTTTGATCAATAAATTAGTTTTAAATATTAATTAAATATGTTTGGCAGAACGTATATTTTGCTCGTGCCTTATTGCGTTACGATGTGACAGCTATTTGCACATGCGCAGTAGATATGCCCGAGGAACTATTAGTTAATCTGTGGATATGCTGAACGCGCTTGAATACGCCCGTCATTTTATTAATTTCATTTTATTAATTTATTTATTTCCTCGCACAATGCATAGTAAAATGTTGTATGATACACGTACGTAAGATGATTTCCGACTCGTGTCGATTTATCCACTCACTCGCTTCGCTCGCTCGTGAATAAAAATGCCACTCATCGGAAATCACATACCTTCCGCACTTGTAGCATAAATAACTATTACAATGCATGTCCTCGAAAAGAGCGGTTTTCCAAGCAGCCAAACTGTGCGGAAAGTGTCACTTTTTTTCACTAGTGCTTTTTACTTTCCTGTATTTTTTTAATTTTTAACTCCAACGTCAGCCCGACGCATAGAGTTTTTATTATTTGAGAAAAGTTTGTAAAATTAGTTATGTACAGATTATCATTCATATAAAAGGTAAAATAAAACTAATACTTTATTTTAGGCGTTTTTAATTATTCTAGATTTAGATTTTGATCAATAAATTAATTTTAAATATCCATTAAATATGTTTGGCAGAACGTATATTTTGCTCGTGCCTTATTGCATTACGATGTGACAGCTATTTGCACATGCGCAGTAGATATGCCCGAGGAACTATTAGTTAATCTGTGGATATCCTGAACGCGCTTGACCATTTTATTAATTTCATTTCAATCATTTATTTATTTCCTCGCACAATGCATAGTAAAATGTTGTATGATACACGTACGTAAGATGATTTCCGACTCGTGTCGATTTATCCACTCACTCGCTTCGCTCACTCGTGAATAAAAATGCCACTCATCGGAAATCACCTACCTTCCGCACTTGTAGCATAAATAACTATTTCTTCCAACTACGTCGTAATATTATCATTAATCACTACAAAACTGATCACAAAGTACGTATTTATTGCTTAGAACCAAAACAGTGCAGAAAAGTTGTATGAAATCTCATTGTTGCACTGTTTTACTTTAATGCACTGTTTTGTATATTTTATCTAAACCAATATTATAAAGCCGAAGAGTAGGTACTGTAGTTAGGGTAGGTAGAGTAGGTAGAATAGATAAAGTAGGTAGAGTAGGTAGAGACGGTAGAGTAGGTAGAAAAGGTAGAGAAGGAATCTAGAGTAAGTAGAGTAGGAAGAGTAGGTAGAGAAGGTAGAGTATAGAGTAGGTAGAGAAGGTAGAGTAGGTAGAGAAGGTAAAGTAAGTAGAGAAGATAAAGTAAGTAAAGTAGGTAGAGTAAGTAGAGTAGGTAGAGACGGTAGAGTAGGTAGAGAAGGTAGAGTAGGTAGAGAAGGTAGAGTAGGTAGTGTAAGAAGAGTAGGTAGAGAAGGTAGAGAAGGTAGAGTATAGAGTAGGTAGAGAAGGTAGAGTAGGTAGGGTAGGTAGAGAAGGTAGAGTAAGTAGAGTAGGTAGAGTAAGTAGAGTAGGTAGAGTAAGTAGAGTAGGTAGAGTAGGTTAAGTAGGTATAGTAGGTAGATTAGGTAGAGAAGATAGACTAAGTAGAGTAGGTAGAGAAGGTAGAGTTAGTAGAGTAGGTAGAGTAGGCAGAGTAAGTAGAGTAGGTAGAATAGGTAGAGAAGGTAGTGTAAGTAGAGTAGGAACATATGTAGAGAAGGTAGAGAACGTAGAGTAAGTAGAGTAGGTTGAGAAAATAGAGTAAGAAGAGTAGATAGAGAAGGTAGAGTAGGTAGAGAAGGTAAAGTAGAGAAGATAAAGTAAGTAAAGTAGGTAGAGAAGGTAGAATAAGTAGAGTAGGTAGAGAAGGTAGAGTAAGTAGATTAGGTAGAGTAAGTAGAGTAGGTAGAGAAGGTAGAGTAGGTAGGGTAGGCAGGTTGGACTAGGCAGGTTAGGCTAGGCAGGGTAGGCAGGATAAGCTAGGCAGGGTAGCCAGGGTAGGCAGAGTAGGTAAGGAAGGCAGGGTAGGTAGATTGGTAGCCAGTTGACGGGAGCGAAGCCGCGGGGTTAAGCTAGTTTAGATATAAATTTACCACAGAGGTTTAATGTCTCCTATTAAGTTTAATATAAAATATATGCAGTAGATCGAAAAAGGTACTGGCGTGGTACGAGTACTGGCTGAGAAATGCCCCGCATTTTGTACCATTGTAAAACTTTGATAGGTAGGTACTTCATATTTAGTAAGAAAAGTAAAAAAATTGGAAATAGATGAGAGGTAGATTGGTAGTTGAAAGAAAAGTAGATTACGCAACTCGTTAAAGAGAGTAATTAATGCACTCGTGTTAATTTAGTGCCCTCGCGTGCGCTCGGGCACCAACATAACACTCATGCATTAATAACTCACTTTGCGCTCGATGCAACAATCTACTATTACAATGCATGTCCTCGAAAAGAGCGGTTTTCCAAGCAGCCAAACTGTGCGGAAAGTGTCACTTTTTTTCACTAGTGCTTTTTACTTTCCTGTACTTTTTTAATTTTTAACTCCAACGTCAACCCGACGCGTAGAGTTTATATTATTTGAGAAAAGTTTTAAAAATTAGTTATGTACAGATTATCATTCATATATAAGGTAGAATAAAACTAATACTTCATTTTAGGCGTTTTTAATTACTCTAGATTTACATTTTGATCAATAAGTTAATTTTAAATATTCATTAAATATGTTTGGCAGAACGTATATTTTGCTCGTGCCTTATTGCATTACGATGTGACAGCTATTTGCACATGCGCAGTAGATATGCCCGAGGAACTATTAGTTAATCTGTGGATATGCAGAACGCGCTTGAATAACGCCCGCCATTTATTAATTTCATTTTATTAATTTATTTATTTCCTCGCACAATGCATAGTAAAATGTTGTATGATACACGTGCGTAAGATGATTTCCGACTTGTGTCGATTTATCCACTCACTCGCTTCGCTCGCTCGTGAATAAAAATGCCACTCATCGGAAATCACCTACCTTCCGCACTCGTAGCATAAATAACTATTTTTTTATGTTTAATATTTTATTTATATTTTTATTAATAGATAGGCTCACCCTTGACCACTATCCTGATGATGTGGTCGACGGTGAAGCACATATGCCTAGAAGTAACCTATTCACTCTTAATTTAAAACTTTTAAAAGTTGTATGCCAGCCAATCGAGGGAAACCAAGGTTACCGACATAGACCGATGATTTGCCAAACTTAAGTGCCAGTGGGCAGGGTCAATGCTCACAGAACGGATATATGGTTCATGGAGCCGAAAGATTCTGGAGTAGCTAAAGTTTTCCTACAAGGTTGATCGGTGACTTGGTGAAGGTTGGTGGAATCCGTTATACGAGTAAGTCAGACGCACAGAACCTGTCGATGAGATGTGGTGACACTTGGGGAGGATTAAGTCCAGCAGTACCGCTTTTGGCTGAAATGATGATGATGAACTTGTTTTCGTAAAGAAAAATGGTGACCGTATATATCTCTGTAACCAGATCCTCAGGTGGTCCAGTACCACAATGACGGGCATAACAATTGGGACTCGGGCTCGTTAAACATCCTCTTAAACCCGAAGTAGTAATTTGTAGGTATGCAGAACAGGGTATAAAGTCCCGCTAACCTCCATTGAAGAGGGAAGATCCTCCGACCAGTCGGCCCCGGCCGTCCGTATAAGTGCTCGACGATTGATGTCAGACTGTTGTATGTGTTCAAATCACGACGTAAACTTTGCTTGCGCGATGCAGGATTCTTAAGACGTCAGGTCATTCGTTCGTAGGTGCCGGCAAACATGCCGCCAGTAGCTTTATGATAACGGCAAAAAATACCTGACCCGACTCTCTACAATACCTGTATCCTGTAGACTCTGTAGTGTGCGCTATTCCAGAAACTCACGGTGTATAATACATCTAAGCTGAACAAAATATTCAATTCCGATTTCCACAACAAAGCGAGGGAACAACCCTCGCAAACCAGATGCATCTATCGGATATCGTTTGAAAGCAATCTCTCCTGTGTCTCACCGTTCCGTCCGTATCAAACGTGTTGTATCGGATTACCGAAGATTGCACGAGACACGGAATCTTTGTGCACGTGTGTACAGACGGGGAACGAAAGGGTTTAATAATTTTTAAATGCATTCTTTTGCGTCATATTGTGATACATTTAAAATTGCTGCATTAATAAAGTAGGCCGTTAGCTACACTCTCATTTTGCCAGTGATGTCTTAGTCCCGAATCGTTTAGCCGTTGATGCATTGACTGACTTTATTTTTTGTTAACGGGGAAAAAAGGGTCCCAGACTTTTGAGGAAAAGACTGGTACTCACTCCCTGGGGTGTGCGAGATTTTTACCTCATTAAAACCATCACCCCAGTGGTCACCATCTCGGCGTGACCTCGTAAAAGACCATACCGGAATCTGCGCACATGCCTTTTGGGGCACATCCATGGGGAGACTGACAAAGCGTTTCCAAACATGAAAGCACCGAAACATACAGACTCGTACGTAAATTATGATTTAACTAGGATAAGATTTCATAATTTGAATTATTTCATACTTTGACATTTATTAAATAATTATAATGGCTTCAACCAATGAACTAATATCGAAGTTATAGTTCCTACAACTTTACTAAACACAACCCTACAGCGAAACAATGATGGAGGGTTGTTTTTTTAAAACAACCGAAAAACACTTCAAGACCAAACTGCTATGCCTTAGCCAGACTTCCAGTTTTTCGTCACCATATATTATCCTGAGACATTGAGAGCGTGAAAAAAAACACGTAGAACTATTAAGATAAGCAGAAAGCGAATGATTGATCGCCACAGCCGGTACTTAAGATCCTGGGAGGACATTAATCAAAACTTCTTAAGCGCTATTAAAATAACAACCCTTTTCCCCGATGGTTACCGGTCACCTAAGCTCCTACTGTTAGTAGAAAAGTCACTAAGTTATCATTTACATGAAAACAACGAAGATGCCTAGCCTTTGCCCAAAATATTGGAGTCGGCTTGCAGTTTAACTGTATGAAGATGGATACCAATGAAAGAAAGGAAGCAAGAAAGAACGTAACATTATTTATTTGTGACCCGCACAGTAGACATGAGAAATAAGCAGAAACAAGAAATTTAAACAATAATAAATTTATATACTATCCTATTCTTATACGCACAAAACCTTTTTAAAATACTTTCATTATGCTTACAGCATAGGACTGGCATTCCCCGTCGGGGTCTATGATTCTTGATAGCTAAAACTTGAGGTCCATTGTCGAGCACATCATCGCTTACCATCACGTGAGATGGTGGTCAAACGCGAACATATCAGAAGGCAAAAAATGAATATTTTATATTATGGTTTTCAATGAATTTACTAAGCTGTTAGTAATATGTAAACTTTTGCATTTTTCAAAATCTCAAATTTTAGGGTTCCTTACCCGAAGGGTCCAAACGGAGCCCTATTGCTGTCACTCACGTTTCCGTCTGTCTGTCCGTCTGTCCATCATCTGACACACGGGTTTTACAGCCAAACGAATGGAGGGGGTATCGTTGTATGTAACTCGTTGAGTAATTAAATACTATATTTTTATTTTAAAATATTAGAAAACGAAGGAATGAGACGTCATCAAATTACAAAATTTTGTTCTGAATAATTTTTAACTTCCGATTCACCCATGAACGTTAAATTTGGTTATAATGTTTATTATTACGTATTCTTTACTAAAAATTACTAATATATCGATAAAAATGTTTTATTTTTTAATTCCTCATTTTTCCTATTACAACTAACTTAATTTTGCGGTTTGATACGGAACCCTAAATATGCGAAGTCCGAAACGCACCTGGCCGGTTTTTTCAATTAGGTGAATAATTAGCTATCGGAATTATTAAACAAATTTGTTGGTTTAGGCCTGAAACAATTATTTCCATGAGCCTTTTCCCAAGTTTTTACAGTCCCTTCCATAAGGAATGTTTCCCTTCATCTATTTTTCAAAAACCTCGGCGAGTTGCATCAACGTTAGTGGTAATTCCTACATTTTTCTCTCGGCACACAACATATAATAAATCATTGTCAGCTGGGGCTCAGTTGCAGGAGTTCTGTCCATCTCCTTAATGCCAACCCCTTTTTTTCCAAACTACCTAAGTTAATTAATTTCCAAGAAACGAAGGTACCTTTTTCCCTTTGGAGATGCTTAAATGTCGACTCTACGGTTTTTTGTTTGATGTTCTATCGTAAAATATATTTTTTGTGTCTGCTCCGATGCAGTCGTGTTTTGCTTGAAGTTTTGTTTATTCTTCTGTTGTTTTTTGTTAGTTATACGATATATAAAATTCATAGTTTTAGGTTTTATAGTCTGAGAATATCTAAAAGTGGTAGTAAACATTCCAACGGTTGTGGTAGAACTTAGGTAAAGGGATTTGTTTAAAACTGCAATTTATTCATTTATGCATTATGTATGGTGGTGACCCAAGAGGTCCTTAATTTGATATACCATCTAACTGTCGAATTCTATGTGTACCAAAAGAGGTAGCAGCAATGCTACTTTATGATTAAACTAGCTTTTACCCGCAGCTTCGTTCGCGTGCTTTATCATGAAATTTATATTGTGGCATCCCGCAACAGCGTAGCTGTAACAGTAAAGGATTTTTTAATTTGGATTAATACTTTCAGAGATTACCCTGTAAAACTTATAAAGAAAGAAAAGACAGAATGTTTTTATTTTGTAATTGAAAAAAGAAATACAACAAAGAAATTACTATCGAATATTTACAAAACTAACACACACTTACTATCACTAACGGATACTAATAATAAAAAGTTGATATTATTCGTCAAACAAGAAGCCAAAATAACCTTTAGGTACCTTCTCTTTTAGCAGTAGCATTTTCATTTCATTCAGCGTAAAATTCTCTTCAGTTACTTATTAATATTCACCCAAAACACAGCGCAGCATAAAAAAACTAACTCGGCCCCCGTGCGAATCGCTTCCTATTACATTATTCAGATATTATGCATTCGGCCACTGTAACAGGGTGCCCATCTAATTCTAGATGTAAAATAACTTTCAGAATTCAATATTCCCGAAACAATATAGCAACACCTGTGGTATATTTCCATTTGGGCTCGGCGGCTGTATAAATATTCAATTTAGACACTTCCCCATACACTGCTGTATATATTGATGGGATATTTAAACGATGATATTGATAAGGGTTCAAAATACTGAAGTATTTTCGTGATTGGGCAACTATTCTGATGCTATTTTTTATTTACGACAGGTTTGCGTTTGACTATCTCACCTTATGGTAAGCAATGATATGGTCGACGGTGAAGATCCCTAGGTTGTAGCTATCGACCTGTTTTCATTGAGAAGAAGACACTTCCCCATACACTGCTGTATATATTGATACGGATCACGGTACGCACTGAACACTGCAGTTTTCAAAAACGAATGTTGTTTCGATTAAATATGAGCGATTTATATAAAAAATTGGTCCGTAAAAAAATTGTGTTCATACGGTTTAAAATCATAATTTCGTCACGGATATTTCTTCTACTATTCTTAATCGGTTACATGAAATTTAACCCTTGCAATGATCTGACACTTACAGTTGCATTGTTTATGTTATATTCCTACTAAGTAATGGATTAAGTTGGAATGTCTGTTTGTCCTATTATCATATTATGCTCATGTACTGATACACTTACCCGATGACAGACACGAATAAAAATAAGCCAAGTGAAGTCTGGATATGTAGGTTATGATACGGATAGAGTTATTTGCCAGCCTAAGCAATTTTATTGAGCAACTAATACTTATTAAATACTAATATAAAATTACAGATTGTAAAAATGTTTTAATACATCTAACTTATTTTTTTTTACGGATTGCGGATCATAGTTCAGGACGAATATTGGGGTTAAGGGTTCGCAATGCTGAAACATTTTCGTGATTGGGCTACTGTTCTGGCGATTTGTTTTGTTTTAGAAGTCTGTTGGGAATTGTAAGCCTAATTAAAAGCTAATTCACAACCGTGTTTTCTGATTTCGGGAAGACTTAGGGCTGGTCTCTGAATTGAGTATTTCAATTTTAATTTTCGATTTCAATTTCGTTAACACCGTGTCAAACCCTACGTTATTGCCAACATTTTTGAGAGGTTGAAAAATACTCAACATCATATTCTGAATTCATGAATGGAGGTTAGGTACTTTAAATATAGAAATCATTGTAAAAGTAAGTGTCTATTATATTTGACTGCTTCACTTTTAGATAGGCCTACTTTTGTCAAAAGTTGCATTAAAAGGTGAAAGAGACATTCACCTTGCCATCAAAATAATTAATGCTTTGTGAAACAAAATACTTAAAAAACCATTTTTATGTAGTAAAAGATAATATCATACCTTTCCATACAAAGGTCTCCAGTAACATTACAGATGACAGAGACGTAACTCAAAGTCAGAACATTTCCATTAGTTCATTCATTTTTGCGTGTTGCGGTCGCTCTTTATAATTCCATTCATTCTATTCCATTCCAATAGAACTCCCTTCCATTTTAGACATTTGCGGCTTTATTTTCAACTTTAAGTATCTAACTGAGAATAGTTATTATTTATTCTAGGCTCTCAAACACCTTTTAATGGTAACAAAAGGATATTCGAAAGTTTTAATGTTGTTTGCTGTGGTCTGAATTTTGTATTTAATAGTTGAGAATGGTTATTATTTGGTGGTTATATTTTATTTAGATAGTTAATCGGTTTTAGTGGTTACAGTCTGTTTTGTTGTAGTTTGTGGCGGTGAGTGAGATAACCCTCAATGTAAGTACCTAAGCGAGAATTTATCAATTGTCAGGGTACCTGAAGGGTCCAAACTGAGCCCTATTGCTATCACTCACGTGTCTGTCCGTTTGTGCGTCTGTCCGTGGTCTACCACACGAGTTTTACAGCCAAATGGTTGGAGCTACAGTCTTCAGATTTTACAGCCAAACGGTTGGAGCTACAGTCTTCAGATTTTACAGCCAAACGGTTGGAGCTACAGTCTTCAGATTTTACAGCCAAACGGTTGGAGCTACAGTCTTCAGATTTTACAGCCAAACGGTTGGAGCTACAGTCTTCAGATTTTACAGCCAAACAGTTGGAGCTACAGTCTTCAGATTTTACAGCCAAATGGTTGGAGCTACAGTCTTCAGATTTTACAGCCAAACGGTTGGAGCTACAGTCTTCAGATTTTACAGCCAAACGGTTGGAGCTACAGTCTTCAGATTTTACAGCCAAACGGTTGGAGCTACAGTCTTCAGATTTTACAGCCAAATGGTTGGAGCTACAGTCTTCAGATTTTCACAGTATAAGAACCTTGTTGACCTAAAGTCATACAAATATCAAAAAAAATAAAAATAAGGGTGCTTCAAAACCTACCTCATCGAGTGGATTATCGTTGTTTATAGCTCATTGAGTAGATAAGTTAGTAGTTAAGTTAGGTAGAAGTTTGTCAAGGTAACCTTGATTTAAGTCCTTTTTAGGGTTCCGTACCCAAAGGGTAAAAACGAGACCCTATTACTATGACTCCACTGATCGTCTGTCTGTCACCAGGCTGTATCTCATGAAACGTGATAGTATTTCTGTTGCCGCTATATCAAAAAATACTAAAAACTGTATAAAATATACCAGCATAGCCAGCTTTTTAAAAATAAATTGTTCCGAAGATTTTTTTGTTAAGTTTAAGTTTAAGTTGGTGATAATGTTTATTATCTATACCAATAACCAATATTATAAAGAGGAAAGATTTTTTTGTACCGAATAGGCTCCTAGTGGACCGATTTAAAAAAATCTTTTACCAATAGAAAGCTACTTACATTATTCCTGAGTGACACAGGCTATTTTTTTTATCCCGAAAACGGGTCCTGTGGGGTGGTCCACGGGAGCGAAGCCGCGAGGAACATCTAGTTACGTATATTTCACTAACAAATACCAATATATTGATAAATGAGGTTTTCCATTTTTCCTATTAAAACCAACATAATTTTGCGGTCTTGTACGGAACCCTAAAAGTGCGAAGTCCGTCACGCACTTGGCTGGTTTTTCTTTCCTAACTCTGTTATCTGTTCTATTAAGGGATGTAAATAAACAAAACAAGTTATTAAAAACAAAGGAAACTATGTTTTTTCTTACTCTTGCGGTGTAGATTTCTGATAAATCGCAACAATGCATCCTGTTATATGATAGTTGGGAAGAGGCTCGGAACATATCACAAATAACCATAATACTTTATCCTTAGCAACATGAAACTTTAGTAGTAAACTCCTTAACTCTAGCACTTAATTTCACCACCGCAATACCTATCAAACGAAAATGATCTCGTTTGTTAAACAAAGCGATGCGGTATCAACTCGTTAATTTCTCAAAAGTGATTAATAAGTAAGAACAAGTTAATAAATGAATAGCAGCGGATCAAATGTCCACGGCGGCGGCGGCTTGCTAACGACTACGAAATGATAAATCAACTTTAGGAAAACAATACCAGCGACTTAGTTTGGGTTAAGGGGTGTGCGGTAGGTGAAGATGGGCGATAGTTCTGTTTTGTGTTGAAATTGCATAAAAAAATAGGAACAATGAAGCTACAGGTGAATAAAAAAAACCCTTTATTCTACTACTTACAATTTTTACACTTAACTAAATATAGAAACACGTTAAAAATATTGCAAATACTTTTAAAAGAAATTCTCAATCTGTTAATTCTTTTTTTTATGAGACGTTGACATCGCTATTCATAGCGGTCGCCTCTGTGGCGAAGGTCTCCCCTAAATCGCTCCACACGATTCTAACACGCACCTTCTGCATCCAGTCCGCGCCATAACGTTGGGTAAATATATCTCTCCATCTATTTCTTTGTCTTTCTTGCTTTCATTTACCTTCTATTGGTAAATAAGGAGTTTTTAAAGATCGTCGTTGTCCCCTACGTACAAACATAGATATATCTGTATCTATGACATATTCCCAGAAAAAAAGATACCAAAACATAAGACTAGCTTCCAAAAGTTTTACAACACTGTGACCCAACTTTGAACTATTGAGATGGATCACAATTCTAGCTGATTTCTTGGTTTTTTAGAAAACAACTAGAAGCATAGTTGAAGTCAGGAGTCTGATTTAGGTTTAAATAGATTAGTAAAAACGACAGGTTTTTTCATTTGCTACACTCGAGGTTAAGGTTTATATATCCTTACCTACATAGAGTATTGAGGAGCTCGTGGTTAAATAATAACAGCCGCACTGGTCGATCATCAAGGTTAAGCAATGCTTGACTAGGTCGGTCCGTGGATGATGACGATATGACCATTATAGCAAACCGAGTTTTCTCCGTGCCTCGGAAAGCACGCTAAACCTTTGGTCGGGTCCATATTGGCTCACCTAAAGTTCTTTACCCGAAATTGTTCTTCCTAACGATTTGTAATCCGAATGATCACTCTTCCTAAAAATTTTCATCCTAAAGTTTTCATTCATACTATTTGTAGTGCTACCGGCGATGTTCATAAGACTCGTGTTTCCGAAAGTTGTAATTAATAATATCATTAATGTAAATATATTTAAACTCCTACTGTTTTTTATCATAACGCTTTTATCCCTAAACATAATTACCATAATATTTTCACTCATACTCAGAAAGAAACATTTACCGAGTGTAATAAAAAATATATTTGGGTAGAAGATGATATTTATAGTTTTAATTTGAGGGATGATTATTATTTGGGGTATGCTTTACATAACGTACTGAGTTGTGTCTATTGTTAAGTTCATGTCGGTGTATTATCATTACGTGCATGTTTGTGTTAATGCTTTATTAATATAGAGAAAAATATTTAAAATCATTTAAAACCAGTCGCGGAGGATTAAAATTAGACGTACATGGATTTACATATGAAAAATACCGAATAACAGTGGATAAAAAATATTGGGCGTGTGAATTAAGAAGCAACAAAAAGTATAAGTGTAAGGTTAAAATTTCGATTATATGACGTTGATTTTTGGCGCGGATAGGGTAGAGGAGGGATGGGGGGAGGTTTGGCTTCCCCTCAGTACCACACCAACCACTCGGAGCCCTATAGTTATGGAGATATCCATGGTTAAAGTTTTCAGGTTAGAATAAAAAAATCCATAAATTTCCATCGATTTAAGGGGCGCGAAAGGGGATAAGGGTAAGGAGGGTAGAGGGGCAACCTCACTGTACCATCCCAACCTCACGGAACCCCATGGTTATGGAAGATTTAAGCAACTAAGTCGACGGAGCCCCGCTGCGCGGCGCTCCTATTTCTGTCTGCAGGGTCTAAAGTAACCTAACATGAAGGCGATGACGGGAGCTGCGTTCGCTCGCTTTGCTCGCTCACTTCAGCTTCCGTCATCTCCTTCGAACCTAACCTATCCGTGTCGGGGTGCCCTAAGTTCCCGAGCTCGCTTCGCTCGCTCTTGGACTTTTTCTAATTTTTTTACCTCACGAAAAACATACAAAAAAACATAACATTGCCGAACCTTGAAATTTTTTATAAAGCTTTCTATTTATGAGTACTACCTACAAAAATAAAATGAACTTCCAAATCAACGGCAAATATGATAGAATTAAATATATATTTAATTTTAAAGCAAAATACACCAATAAAAGTGATTATTTGAAAGCTATAGCCGCTAATATTAAACTAATTTAATTGAAATGTGTATATGAAAACATGTATTTATTTGACTACTTGTACCATGGTACCTGTTATTCTTATATGTTATACATGTTATGTGAAAATAAAGTTACGCAAAATTAATGTATATAATACTGATTATTATGAATAAAAAGAAATCTAAACAAAAAAGATATGACTTTGAATAATAGTGTAAAAGATAGTTATGTTGAGAAAATATAGGAAAACAAATAAAAGTATAATAAATGTTTATTGCTACTGACATTATGAAGTTGAATGCTTCTGAATTATGAACATTAGAGACAGCGTAGTTAGGAATTGTGATTGTTAGGATGAAAAATGTTAGGAAGAACATTTTCGGATTTCCAATTATCGGAGTTGAAAATTTAGGTGAACTTTGGCGCACCCCCTTTGGTCCCGGCTGTCTTTTGATGATCTATGACAGTCGTTACGGTAGTCAGAAGCTTAAGATCTGACACCAGTCTTGCTAAGGGGTACCGAGTTACCCAGTTACTGGGTTGTGGAGGTCAGATAGGTAGCCGACCCCAATATAGTAGGGAAACGGCTAGGCAGATTGACCTACATAGAGTATTAAATTAATCGTGTAAAGTCATGGCAAATTCATTCTTAAAGTGAAGATATAAATGACTTATTGCAGCCAAATCTTATAGCAACCACTACCCAACAACCCAAAGTTTTCAGTAGCTTTGAAATTAATCAAATAGTCCGTGGATTCTGTAGTTATGACGGCGCGGACATTCCTCTAGATTGATGGGCCCAGGGGAATAGTTGGGTATCTAGTTCGGACCCGGCTGAGGCATTGTGCCTTGTTTCGATGTTAATTGATTCACTGTTCATTTTGTTATTGAGTATTATAGCTGGCTTGTTTCTTGAGATAAGGTTCAGTAAAGTGATTAGAGTAAGGGAATTGGAGATTAGGTAGAGTAATTTGAGAGAACAAGAATGGTCGTTGTAGCTGTTAGAAGATTGGTGTGCAATAGTAAATGTTTGAGTGATGATTGATAAGATTATAAAGTGATGAAAGGGAATTCGAACCATTTGAAATTGTGCAAAAATTTGGTATCAATGAACAAATAATGAAATTGTAATGATTACTAATGATCGAAACTCTATAATAAATTATTTATTTCTTTCGTTGTTAAGCTCACACTGAAACTTGATTATGTATTTAAAAATAAGCTGTTTACAAACACTTTTAAATTGACAAGAAGACGGTGAAATCGAAAGATAAAGCTAAATTCATGTTCCAAAGCTATGATCTATAGGGAGTTGAACGTGCAGGAAATCAAGGAACACTCTTAAATAAATCGCTTACCATCAGTCATCACCAAAAGCGATCATATACAAAAAAAATAATTAAAGTGCTGTATTTTAAACATGCCTATCTGCGTTAGTTAATTTTCAATGCACATCAGCTATTACCTACGTAAATAATCGATCTTTAAGACCAACTACAAAACTATTTTATTTACAAAATAAGTCCTGACTTAGTTTCCAACCACGAGAATAGCCACCTCATCAAACATCAAATAAATCTCCCCAGGATCTTACCATGCATGTTAGACGACGTTCAAACTGCTCAAGACGTTCAAGATGTTCACCGCTGCACATTTGGCCATGTTTGAGACCGTAATTGGCCCCTAAAGTAGTGGCTACACGGAGCTACATCACCTCGGGCCACGCCCCTTCGCTGTTCTGTCCTCGGCTTATGCCGAACGAAGATGATATTCTATTACGGGTATCATCTTGGTACCTACATGTATGTATAAGTAGTTATCAGTACTGGGAAATCTATGTAAATTGCATTTCCATAACAGCTGTTAGGAGCTCGTTTAAATAAGTTTAAAAGTGATTTAAACCAATGTACAGACCAGGGCGGCATATTCGCATTTCATATTGAATAAAAAAAAATATACATCCACGTTTAATTTTAGAAGTAACTAGTATCCGTATTAAATTTGGATGTTTTGAATTTTGCTTATGACAACGCAGCATTGGAAGTGGACCGATGACCTGGTGACGGTGGCGTGAATCCGCTGAATGCGAGACTTACAGCAACGGTTTAGGTGGCGACTCTTGGGATGGCCTATGTTCAGCAGTGGACGTATTTGGGCTGAGATGATGATGATGAAGATGGATATTTTTAAGTTATCTCATCATCTGCCTAGCCTTTTCCCAACTGGGGTCGGCTTCCAGTCTAACCGGATTTAGCTGAGTACCAGTGTTTTACATGGAGCGACTGCCTATCTGACCTCCACAACCCAGTAACTGGGTAACTGGGTAGCACGGTACCTCTTTGCTAGACTGGTGTCAGATCTGAGGCTTCTCTTTCCCAGTAACGACTGCCGAAGATTTTCAAATGAGTGTCGGGACCAACGACTTAACGTCCTTGCCGAGGCACGGAAGAAACTCGCTGTGTAAAGATGGTCACCGATCCACGGACCGACCTCGGCAAGCGTTGCTTAACCTTGAAGATCGTCCCGTGCGGCTGTTATTATTTAGCCACGAGCTGTCACATGTCTTCGAATTTTTGGTTCCAAGACATGCCGGTTTCCTCACGATGTTTTCCTTCACCGTTTTGAGAGCAGTGGTGATGAAATAATTTACACAAAGTAAAGCGCCTGCCTGGATTCGAACCCACGATCTACGACACGTAAGTCGGGGCCGTTACGACTGGGCCGCCACTGCTCATATTTTTAAGTTACTTGCCAATAAAAGTCATCAAACACAAATGCTTGATGCCCTGAGTCAACGACTCGCCAATCCAAACGGAACCCTGAACCTTCAAAACAAGTTGTTACTTTCAATCAGTTTATCGAAGCTTAATCATCATCTTCCATGTTTTTTTTTGGGTTTTATTACCTTTTCATACGAATAACAGAACGTCCATTTTCCACGAATGAGTAGACATTAAACACAGATCTTGTTAGTTATTTTATAACGGATTCTTAGAAGCGAAACTTAATCACTTTTGGAACTGAGTTCTCTCAAAAGCGTATTTACTTATTTTAGTTATTGTGCATGCTAACCACTCGCTATTAATAGGATTTTAGAAATACGTAAGTATTATTAGTATTTTGGCAGTGGATAAGCCAAAATTCGAAGTAAGTATACTATTTACTAAGCTCAGAACCATATCAAGTATATTTACCTGAAAAGATTAACTTACAGAACAAATATGATGTAACCTTTTTACTGGAAAAGCTATTCTGTGATGGTAACCCTACATATTACTACGACTAAAGATGTCTCACTGGAAAAGTGAAAACTCAGGCATCATCAACAATTTTTTTGAATTACAAAAGAAGAAAAAGAACTCGCACACGATCGCAATTCCGCGCCACCGTCCGCATCTCCGCAACGCTTCACTTTGCTCCAAACCGTTTACGCGGCGGCCACGCCTCGCTCAGGCCACTGACGCCACCCACCGTGGCTGACTGATACGTACTGGTATACATTTTAATCTAGGCAGTACGTTCCCTTGGGAAAATAAAACACTTGACACAGGCGAAGCGCAAAATAGCAATTGTACCCAATACTTAACCGAGTTTAGGATTTATTATTATTAAAAAAGTATTTATCTACGTGTTACGAGCGCTGCCTACACCAAATCGGCTGAATAGCAACATGAAAGTGAATTACGTAAACAGCTGTTGCCACACAAAATTGCAACACAGGGACTCTGCTGACTCGACGCCTCGTGTCGCCGCTGCCCAGAAACGCAGGAGGTGATCCTCCTGCGTATCACAATCACTTTAGAAATGTATTTTTATAGTAATTAATTTTAGCACTTCGAGACTAGCATCGTCCAAGTTTAGATTTAAGATTTAATTGTAATTTTAAAGTAATTAAACTTTTATTTAAATTAACTTCGTTTTTTTAATTCCTCTGGCTGCCACCTTCATAATTTACGAAAGTAAAATCTAGAACACGATCGCTATGTCGCGCCACAGTCTGCATTTCTCCGTAACGCACCGTTTACGCGGCGGCCACGCATCGATCACGCCACTGACGCCACCCAGTGTACCGTGGCTGACTGATACCTCCATCCAATACACAAATTGTGTCCTCTATCATATGGGGTGGAGTCACGCTGCTAAGTGCAACTATTCGTCAAGTATCGTGGAATGTTAAGTCAGGCTTTTTTTTTCGATTTCGGAACGTCGCGTCGTTTAGAGGGAATTTTCTTTGTAATGGAACACATTTTTTGCTAGTGTTGTCTCAGGCGCAATTTTATGTATCTTTGTTTTTAAAAAAAAATAAAAGTGTACTTGAAGAGGATGTGTGGCACCGATGAGCATAGCTTAGGTTACGCTAGCGTGCGTGATAGATAGCTACGATTGCCTACGACAAGATATCAGAGTAACAAACAAACTGGAGATGGTGTCGGTTATGGCCAGGTATTAAAATAAATAAAAAAATCAAAAAACCCGACTGCTTCAAAAGCGGAGGATACATACGCGCGAGCAGGCTGACCAAAACCAGATGTATCCTCCTCCTGCACAGCATGATTTTGTCCTTGTTTACGTCTTTTTAGTTCGATTTTGAAGCAGTCGGGTTTTTTGATTTTTTGATTTAACTTGTTTTATTTATAACTTTTTAGATAAGTTTTTTTCGAATTAGATACACTTAAACATATAAGTGTTATATATTTTTGAAATCACGTCTTAAAACCCTTTATTTTGATACTTCACACGATGGGTTTGGAAGAAAAAAAAAATTGGGCCCACACAATATGGCGCCCAAAATCCGCCATTTTTCTATTGTCCAATTTTAATGTAGCCTATGACACTCGCAGGATTAAGACGAATCGATTAACGTATGAATCATCAAAATCGGCCAACGCGTTTTGTCTCTGGAACGCCATATAGGAACAAACATACATACATACATATATGCATACATATATACATACATACATAGACTGATAAACACATTACCCTCCTTCGGCAGTCGGGTAAAAAAACATGCATTTTCAAGAGAATTATTTAGTCGTTTTAACTCTACGTTTTTTCACGCTGTACGTGTGTACCTACACGTTGTACAACGTTATTATGAACCTGTATGAAAAGTGGTTTTATAATGGTCAGTGCACGTAATTGTTTGATTCTTGTAATTTACCCACACCTGAATTGCATTTAAGTCTCGAATTTCTTATACATACTGCATTTGCCGTCAGAAGAAATCCATAAAACCTCTTACACGTTAAACTCCAGTGTCTAACAAAACAAAGCAGGTACTTCGGAACATCATTTAGCGAACTAAAACCGAATAACACTAAAAGCTGTTTTGGCGAAGTCGTTGTCGGACGCGGAGTATGTAAGTAATTCATAGTAAGCGAGTTAGGCGGCCCCAGAACTTCCTCGAGCTTCAACTAAAAACTACGGACCGGTTACACCGAGACAGTAACGGCGGTTAACTAATGGGACATGGATTTTTTGCACTGTAATTGAATTTAATGGTAACTGCGTATCATACTTATGACAATGGTAATGTCATTATTTTAAAAACCTTGATTGCGTGTAGGTTGCGAACTATAAGATTTTTTATGGAAAAATTTAACCTTAAAAGTCAAGATTATTTTTTCCATTCTTCGAGTACACAACTCGCACACACTTTATAAATAATGAAGCTCAAAAGATTTAACTATGATCACAGAATAAAAAATAGTACTTTAACATTAGCAATAAAGAAGAGTCTTTGAATTTAGCAGAAGTGACTTATGCATGATTTTCCACAGCTAGGAAAAGTCCTTTACTGGTTCAACCAGGTTTTAGACTGGCTAAAGTAGCCTCATCTTTCATGGGGTGCTATACAAAATGTTACAATAAAATAGCTCTCCACGTTTTAGAACTGAATGAGAAGAAATGTAAAACTTATATAGAACGCACACTATGCAGGCAGGCATATTATAAGTTGGTGGATTACATCACTGATAAAAATGCTTGGCTCAATGCTAGTCCTGCTCCTCAACCACTAGGGCGCAAAAACAAGTGATATGCAGAAAATTATAGTATTGAAGTATTGTTGGACCTGCTGAAGACTCTGAATATATTTGTATTGTATTTTTTTGTTTTGTATAACTGCATAGCACATGTGTGAGTACTTTTAATACTTTATACCTGTACGTAGTATAGTATGTAGTGCTATTCTGGGTGCATCGTCCTCACATATATAAATTTATTAATGTAAATATTGTAAAACACTTTTTTTAGGGATCCGTACCCAAAGGGTAAAAACGGGACCCTATTACTAAGACTGCGAGGTCTGTCTGTCTGTCCGTCTGTCACCTGGCTGTATCTCATGAACGTGATAACTAGGCAGTTGAAATTTTCACAGAGGATGTATTTCTGTTGCCGCTATAACAACAAATACTAAAAACAGAATAAAATTAATATTTAAGTGAGGCTCCAATACAACAAACGTGACTTTTTTGCCGTTTTTGCGATAATGGTACGGAATCCTTCTTGCGCGAGTCCGACTCGCACTTGGCCGGTATTTTAAAAGAGTGAGTATGGAGTTTCTTGTCCATTCTTCTCCATAACAAGCTACTTTTCCGAATGGACGGTAGAATCAATTGTTATTACTTGTAAATTTTAATTGTTGACGTTTAAAAGTGCCGCTTAATGGCCTAGTTGGAATAAATATATTTGGCTTTCACTTTGACTGTTCTGTGTGGTGCCACAGGCTGATGGTTTACTTAGGTTAGAATCAATTTAGGATAACAATTATCTAAAGCATCTAGTTTAATTGTTTTCTATTTAAATAATTGTAGAAGTGTTTTGGTCTATACTTACACACCCTCAACACAATCTACTAATCTACTTTGAAATTACTAAAGAGCTAAACTCAAGACAGCAATTATGCCTCTTAACATTTACTCTCAGATAATTCTCAAAGGATTTAAACCAAAAATACATAATTAAATTGTTTATTTGAGGGCCTAGTATTATGATAGTTATGTTGGCTAGAGTTTCTTTTACATGGTCTTAAGTCGGCAGTTCTAAAGACTAACCTAAAAAAATGAAATCGTCGGCAAGGAATGTGTGTTCGTTTGTGAAAGGACTGTCAAAACTCAGTGGTTCTCATTAGAGTAAGTAAGGAGACTTTGGTTATTTTTTATGACAACAACAGCTATTGCAAAACGTTACTTAAAATTGTTTACATTTGATGAGACAAAACTTGTGATCCAATAGAACACTTTTTTATGTTTAATTTTTATAAATATTAATTATTAATATGGCACTTTAACGAATTCTTCACAAGAACATTGAACATAAATTTATCACAATTGACTATAGACTACATCGAACTTTTCACTTACAGGTGTGCACAGCACTAACAGTTTTGTTTTACTTTTTATAAATGTCAAATAAATAATGTCAAAATCGGTAATAAAAAACTGATAATAATAAGATTAAAATTGTGAGTGTAAAATATGAAATGTTTTATTGTAATACATACTCTGAATCCTTCACATTTCCTTTAATTTTATTACTATCTATTTAGATTTTTCGTAAAAACTTCACAAACAAAAAAAAGTTAAAAAAAAAACTATATGTGCTAAGAAAATATCAGTAGCCATGTGCTGCCATAGAGTCACAGTTCCTTCACTAAAACTCGTTCCTAGTTCTTGTAAGATACCTAACACTGGCTCTAAGCCAGATCAGAAAGCTTTGACAAACTTAATATACTTGAGATCTTTAGGTACATGTTCATAAGCGTGCTTTGATACCATCAGACATCATCCCAGTCCTCTGGGAGACAGTGCCAAGTAAGTAAATACAGAGATATTTTAAGTGTAGTCAAATATCTTGGAAATTCAAAGTGAACGAATTCAATAGGGAACACCTGACATTTGCACGTCATATTTAAATCACTTATTTAAAAAGAAGTGGCAAGTCCCATTTGACGTAGAAATTCGATTTTTTTGTATTTGTTTTCAATTCTTCCTTTGCTATGTCGCTCACTCTTAAGTATTATACTTTTCAAGAACAATTAATCATGTAATTATTTTGGGTATCGTGTAACGGTGTAACCCGGTTACTGGGTTGTGGGGGTCAAAGGCAATCGGTCCTTGAAGAATACACCAGTATTCAGAATGAATGAGGTAATGAGTGTCTTGGGACAGACAAGAGAGTAGGACGGCCAAATTCGATCGTTTTTTTTTAATAACTTGAATGTGAAAAGAAACCAATACAAACGTAGTTAGATAAAACCAAGATTAACCTGCCTCAATCTAACGCCTAATTAACAAACGGTACACGGTGCCACCTAAACAATTGGTTAACGAATTTATCAAGAGTTAGCGAGTGGGCAGCTGGTACAAGCGGTATACTTTGTTCTACTTACTGCACACGCATGTGTAGTTACGTTGTGCGAGCAGTACCAAGTTTGCACAAGCTTTTTAAACGTGAAGCGAGTTTGTTTTAGTTAAATCTAGGTTCATTTGTTACCCGGCTCCCAGAAAAGGGTTATGTTTTTAGCTTTGTGTTTTTGAAACCACTATGTCTCATCCTTGAGAGGAGTTATAGAAGCTTAACATAAATGAATATACAATAATCATATGGGTTTATGTTGAGTTCCGAAATTGTGATAACTTACTGACTTCATAGGCTGAGTGGCTCATTCGGAAAGTCAATTTAAATGTGCTGTCAAATCTTATGTTAGTTAGAGATTGGTTGATTAAATTATGTACCATTTACAAATCTTTCAGGTTCAAACTAGCAAAGTTTTCAGAAACCCAAGGGAAAAATAACCTGGTATAACTTCTATCAAGTGTAGTAAAACTCTATAGTTATAGAGGATACCATCACTAATTTAACTCTAAACGCCAATTAATTAAACCAATCGTCAGCAACTCGCTTACACAAGTGCCGGCAATCTATCGGAATACATCTCGCGTCGCCAGGGGATCGGAATAACTACGCATGCATGCATGTAGTTAATCAGGCAGGCGTGTAGCAGATAGCTGGGTCCCAGTGGTACATGACCGGCGATGTATACTGACGCGGGGTTTATGTGTCTCTTTGTTTAACCGATAGTTAAGTATGAAAAATGGGGTAGTCAGCCCTGAGTGCAAATGTTAAGATAAACGAAAGAATTGTCTCTTAATCCATAATGGGGTCATAGCATAGCATGTGGATATATTTCTCTTACTTTCCTGCCCTCTTTGCTCCAAAACCTGCAGTCAAGCGTGCTATACGCCGCCTCCGACGGTACGTTAGTGGTGGTGAAGAATTGGACCAACAAAAACTGTATCATCAACACGAACAAGAATAATGGTGATATAACCTCTTCGACTTAATTTTTCTTCATAAAATATATGATCATATTTCATAAAACAAGGTAAGTGTCGGGCATTGGACCCCATCTTGACACAAACTCTTCTAGAGCACTTAAAATGTTTAATATCTTTGATTTAATTTGATACGTTCATTAAGATGGTACGTAGACTGAAACATTAGCTGTTTCTCTTGCTACGAACATTATTCAAGTTATTCTAGAATGTTGTAATAAAATATTCAAAGTAATGCCGAATGCTAATTGCATTGCCGTTTTAAATGCTACAGCGTTTATAGTTCCACGATATTAAACTATTTTATTTTATAAGGCGATGTTAGGGTTGTCCAAAATGATATTTAAAAAAAAAAAATACTCAAGTTTATTGATGCATGTTAAAAAAATATAGATAGAAATAAACAGAGTTTCGCACTCATTTTTGAAATTAAAATTTGTTTGTATGTAATATTGCCCGAAGAATTGCCGAACTTAGTGGCAGTGGACAATGCACATACTCCACATTGCTTGTAGAGCGGATGGCCGATAGAGCCGAAAGATTCTGTACTGAGATATAGCGTTGGAAAGGGTTATTGGACGATTCGCACGAATTTAACTCGTCCGAAACGTGCGAATCGACACCTTTTAAAAATATATTTTTTCCGTGGCGCCCGAAGTGAATTTATCGGTGTGCGAATCGACCACACCAAAATTACGTAGTAGGCAATTGGCACAAATTTTATTTTAGAGAACGAAAGTACAGTCGTGCTCACCCGTCTCTGTATGAAATAAGTAAAAACGCATTAAATAAGTAATTATGACTTAAAACGTGGAGATATGCAAGTTAGATATGATAAACAGGCAACAAACCAATAAGAGGGATACTACAATATTAGCTACAAAAAAAAATGTAAGAGAAAGCTCTATACTATACGCTATCAGCTCATCCCGGTACCGGTTAAGACTAATTTAATTACCAGCCCCCCTTAGCCAACTAACAAACGTTTCGTATCGAATCTCTTTATACAATGGTTAACGCCTTCTATTTGTATGGTCTGACCACGTGACTTCACGTTCATATGTGTCATTCCTTTACATTGATACGTTTTCTACTAGCATTATCGATTGTAGACCGTCAACTTGGCTAGTGGTGCAGGAAATTATAATCATGAGGAAGCTGGGCTGGAATCATGAGCGGTAAAAAGAGTACCACGCGATTTTCGATTCTAAAGTCCTAGTACTCCGTTAGTCTCTACCGCTTATGATTGTAACCATGTAAATACTTTTTCATGATTCTGGCTTCCTGGTGGTTTGCCTCCTGGTAGTAGTAGTTATTCTTTACCGGTAATTATTCCAACCCCGCAAATAATAAGACTTCTTCATGATTCTGGCCTCCTGGTAGTTTGGGTATAAATGCTTATAATGTCAACATCTACCTAAAAAAGTTATATTTTATCATGTCATTATTTCATTAACCTCTCTACTGAATTTAATTGAATCTTTGATTTTGATGTCCTAAAATAATAAAAACCCCAACACTAGTAAGTACCTACTGATTGGTAGTTGCCATTTATTTTTGTGGAATAAAATTGTGAAAAATATCGATAGGTACCTGTGGCATACATCAGGTGCCATTTAATCAGTTGCCGTTCAAGTGGGTGCCCAATGTGGAATACTTACGTCCTCAAATTATATAGTAGTTATTTTAATAAATACATTTTTTATTAATTTGTGTCTAATTTCATATCAATAATAATATTTAATCCTTAATACATTCTGTACTTGAGTGTACTTTATCGTAACGGTATTGCATGAAATACAATGTGTGTGCCAATTTCGTACTCTACATATTTTTTTAGTGGTCGAATCGCACTTTTCGGGCGAGTTAAATTCGTGCGAATCGTCCAATAACCCGTTGGAAAAACTCTAGGGTGGGTGTATTTCCAACGAGTTATTGGACGACCCACAAGGTGTCCGCTGGATGCGAGAAGCATAAAAATGGACCGATCCACCGGCCTGGTAGAAACACGTAAACCGGGGAATATAAGCCTTCACCAGTCTAGCGAGCATGGGCGTACCCAAGACATTTGTGACAAGACATGATAAATTATGTCATGTCTTAAATGCTAGCACGGGTCTAACATGTGACATATTTTAAAGGCGCGACATGCCTTTCTTGTTGCTGTCCGGCGAGCACGGCCTATTATGACATTGCTTGAATCACACATTTCATCGCAGTTTGGGCGATAAAGCCATTTTGCCTTAAATAATAGCACCGGCGGCGTGAGAAAATTACCTGACGTTTATTTGGGACTCATCGGGTCTTAATTGCTAATACCGCCCGTATTACTATTATATTATACCCATTTTGCCTCAAATGTCACATTTTGACAGATGATTTAGAAAAATGTATCACTTTCGATCGGAGGTGGTGATAAAATTTTATAATTGAAAAAAAAAATCCTTCTAATTACTGCACTAAATGGCAATAAATTTATTTTGTGTGTGTGGTGATCAATGCTTATTAATTAATTGAAATGATACAGGATTATTAATTTTTTTTTTATTACTTTTTATATTTTTTTTATTGTTATTCTTATTTTTAATTAATATTTTTATTTTGTTTTTTTATTATTGCGTTCTTTTATACCATATTCTTCTTACTTTCTAAATTTTTAAATATTTCTTAAATAAAACCCCAAAAAACATTTAAAATATAAATAATAGGGGCCCATCGGTATCGGGAACAGGGCAGTGTACAAAACCCCAAAAAACATTTAAAATATAAAAAATAGGGGCCCATCGGTATCGGGAACAGGGTACAAGATAAAATTTTCACAATAATATATCTTTCTTACAAACACTTAATATGTTATCAAACAAACAAATAAAATAAAGTGTCCATAAGTCTATGGTCATGGGTCAAATATTAATTTGTTCCCAACAAAATTAAAAAGTTGTTTATCTATATGAACGGTTCACTTGTTTACGTATTATTTTATTTGGTCGTCTATTCAGATTATGTCGCATTATGAAATCATCAACAAGAAAGGCATGTCGCACCTGTAAACTATGTCACATGGTTGTCCCGTGCTTGCATTTAAGACAAATTGTAAGCCATAACATATTTTATCATAACTTGTCATGACCGTAGTTCAAGTCGATAAAAAAGCAATGAAAAAAAAACATATAAATTCATGTTGGTATGCTGCTAACATGGAGGCAGCAAAGAGGGGCTAAATTTTGGTTATTTTTTGCCTAGGACATACCGTTTTCGAGATACCATTTTGGAAATATAGATCGTTTTATGCAAAATAAAATAAGATACGGAGGCCCATAATTCGGCAACAGTGCGTCGTAGGACTATGCTTCTCAGAACCTAAATGGTGTTTATGGCCAAGGTTAAACCGAAACTGCAGTAAAATTGGAAAATTTCCGAAAAAGAAAAAAATAAACGTCAAGAATTTATGCCACAAGTCAAGAAAATATCTCACGCCGCCGTGCTAGCATTTAAGGCAAAATGGGTTTATCGCCCAAACTGTGATTAAAAGTGTGACTTAAGCGATGTCACAGTAGGCCGTGCTCGCCGGGCTGTGGACACGTCTTTCAACTGAAATGATAATAATGATTTCATCAGTCGAGCCAGTCACAGACATGTCCTGACATGTCTCATTTAAAGTACCTACTACTCGTATAGTTTCTTTTTTCTTTTGTTAAAGTCTGGAAAAGTGACATCCCTGATTGTCCTCATTCGCTTGATAGTTCAGCGTTATTGGTAGATTGTAATAATGTTTTTATTGAAGTGTTCATAGAATGTGCGTTTAAATTCATAGCTTTTATGTGATTGTATAGGAAAGTTTATAGTTAATCTTATGCTTGCCTTGCGAAACAGTCGTAAACCTATTTCCTATTTTAATGCTTTATTAGAAAATTTAATAAATGTTTAATCGTCATCAAAGTATAGCAGTTCATTCTTCATTGTTGAACGAGGTCTTTACAATCGCACTTCATTCAACATAGTGAAATATATGTAAATTAAGATTCACTATACAGGTCTTGCTGGATGTAGTCTAGGGCTGCTAGTTACCCTCCTTGTGGGTACCCGCATTGTCGAGGCAGGGGGGCCCATGTGCTGGTTTGGCCCCTGGGGTGGCCACGGCCTTTATTGAGTTCTGGTGCGCCGGTGATGGGGGTTTCTCCCCCGAGGAGGGACCGGTAACGGACAGCTGCGGCGGGTTTGCGGTGAGTGGTGGAGTTTTAGTGGATTAGAGTCCCACATAAATGCGCTATGTCCCCGTGGTAGCGCAGTATGCATGAGCATTTCTCCACTATAAAAAAGTTCTGCTAGTTAAATTAGAAGAAGAAATAGCGGAGAGAAGAATACTACATACCTGATTATGTAGCGATTTAAGGCAAAACTGATTTTACATAAAATCTCTTTTTCTTCCTATAAGTACCTCCGAAATAAACTAGACTGAAAGCCGACCCCAACAATAATTGGGAAAAAGGCTAGGCAGATGATGAAGTACCTCCGAAATAAGCATCCTCTATCACTATGTACTCCTTCAAAAAAAAAAAAATGTTGAAGAAAGATAATCGTAAAACAATCACGTCTTTTCTTAAACCAAACTCCAATAAAACCAGGTATTAAGACGGTACCCTGACCAAAAAATCGGCATGAGATATGAGCATTCCTATTGGTCTAGCGGCACTGGTGGCGCATGAATTACAGTAGTGAATACGCCCAGATTTTAGAATAAAATCTTTAAAAAATCGAATTTTGGTCTTTTGAAAAAAAAAATCTACAAAAATGTTCGTTATTAAATTGTCTATCCATTAGTGTTAGTACAAAAAATAATTAATGAACACTTTACGAGGAGATGCATAATATCAATAATTATTTCTCATTTTTATGTTTTTTTGGAGGGAGATTAGTAAAATATATACAACGTTTAAAAAAAAACTAAATCTACCATTTTGGAATCAATATTATGTAGAAATTTAATGTATTTTTAGTAATTGAAATTTCTTTTTAAATAACGAGTAGATAGCTCCCAAAAACAGCACGAAAACGGCTAGCGCGGCGTTTTGCTCGGGGTACCGCCTTACTAGCAAAGAGTTGCACTACCAAGCATTAATGCATTAAACATTCTCCTCGACTGCAAAGCCACAACCCACAACCCTTCTTCCGCGCAGTCGAGTAGAAGTGTTGTAAATCTCATAAAACTCATGGGCCTTCGCAGTTAAATGATATTAAATCTAAAATGCAAATGTTACAGCTTCGATACTGAGTCGCTCTTTTGTAAGTAACAAGGAGATTGGACGAAGATGTTGGCTTACTAGATGAGTTGTCAAGTCCTACTTCCTTATCTTCAGACTATAAAAAATGTAATTCTTCCTTTTCTGAGAAACCGTCATTTTCGAAGAGGAGTTTGTATAATTGATGATTGCTGCCTTCCATCTGCAATATAATGTTTTCATTTCGTAAAAGATGTATCATCTAACATTTCACACAAAGTTAATACTGAAAAAGTTGTTTGTCATTGATATAAATGACGAAAATTTCTGCAATCTGGTAGTATGTTTAAAGGATGAGATTATGCCCTTAAGTATTTTTGAACTGCTGCATTACACTTTGGCTTCGACAGCTGTCATGATAAACACATAAATAAAGAAAAGTGTTTATATATAAATTATGATAAAACTAAATCCTTACCACCACCACCATCTCACTGCAATGTCATCAAAATATAGTTGGAGCGTACATGAATAATCGGAGTCTTTGCAGAGGTCACTTCCATCACACCATACGGCCGAGAACTGCATTTATTCCTTGTGCACACTGTAGAACTAATCTGCTAATGCATCTATACTTACTGTGGATCGGACCTCCATTTGCAGGGTTTTGGGAACCATTTCATTGCGCCCGAGTTCGGTTTCAGTCGCATTTGACAGATCTATGTTTGATGGCACGACAGGACGAACATTTGCTAGGATTAGTTTGAGCGAAGTGCAGCGGATATTTTCAGGTTTGGTTGCTTCCATTTCTTGATGAGTACCTAGTGGCTAGTTCCTATGTGATAAGAATGAATGAATAGAGAGGTATCGATGGAAGGCATCTTTTCATTCAGACGTTTCTGGTTCAGTCCATTTTGATCAACGGACTTTTGAGCTAAAGAATTCGTGGCGTGTGAAGCATTGACTGGATTAACTTCCAAGCCTTATCAAAAGGCTTGGAAGTTCAGGACAAACATTTTATATCTAGCAAGATGGTCGCTTTGAAGTAACATAGACGCATAAAGGAGGCCTCCAGGGCCGAGGGATCCAGGGAAATCAGTTATCTTACCTTTGACAAGCATTTCAAATATAATTTTAGGGACACAGGTGGAAGATATTTACCGGTCCTCTTTAGGTCACAGGAGTGAAATCGCAGAAAAAAATAGTAATATAGCAGTAGCCAGTAGCTTAGTAAGTGAGTAGTGTGTATAGCAAGAGTCTTTTTGGTGTCGCACGGGTTTTCTTAAATAAATGTTTTTTTTTATTATTTTACAATGCATGTCCTCGAAAAGAGCGCTTTACCAAGCAGCCAAACTGTGCGGAAAGTGTCACTTTTTTTCACTAGTGCTTTTTACTTTCCTGTATTTTTTTTATTTTTAACTCCAACGTCAGCGCGACGCATAGAGTTTTTATTATATGAGAAAAGTTTTAAAAATTACTTATGTACAGATTATCATTCTTAAAAAAGGTAAAATAAAACTAATACTTTATTTTAGGCGTTTTTATTTACTCTAGATTTAGATTTTGATCAATAAATTATTTTTAAATATTCATTAAATATGTTTGGCAGAACGTATATTTTGCTCGTGCCTTATTGCGTTACGATGTGACAGCTATTCGCGCATGCGCAGTAGATATGCCCGAGGAACTATTAGTTAATCTGTGGATTTGCTGAACGCGCTTGAATAAGCCCGCCATTTTATTTATTTCATTTTTATTAATTTATTTATTTCCTCGCACAATGCATAGTAAAATATTGTATGATACACGTACGTAAGATGATTTCCGACTTGCGTCGATGTATCCACTCACTCGCTTCGCTCGCTCGTGAATAAAAATGCCACTCATCGGAAATCACCTACCTGCCGCACTTGTAGCATAAATAACTATTTTAGTTTTATCACTCGTTTCTCCTGTGCGAAAAAATATAATTTCTTATTTTTTTTTTTATGGGTTTGCTCTTGACTCTAGTCTAGTAGGTCAGAGGCGACAGAGACTGAATCGACAATAGAGTGAGCTTACCCAGAAGAAGCCTGTTCACTCCAACTTTGAAGAGATTCGGGTTGTATGCATTCGGAAACAGCCGCAGGTAGTGAGTTCCACTCATTTGAAGAAAGAAATAAAGAAAGAAACTTGCAGTGCGTCTAGATGTCCGATGGTAGAAGAGGGCCGGTGGGATGAGGTCGTGGAGTTCTTGAGCACACTCACTGACTTATTTCATACTACATTTAAACATACAGTATAAAAAAACTCCTGTTAAAAGCCAAAGGTTATTCTTAGGACAAGCAGTTTACTGCCGTGAAAATAACAAGAAAATTAGCAGTGCACCGGTTTAATGGCACTTCTAACGATCTAACGGGAAACGGATGTCCGGTGTCGACGGCGACGCCTCGAGACTCGAGACGTTATGAAATTGATCGACCTGCGCCTTTTGAGGAAGGGTGGGATACAGTTTTATTATTAAGTTCATGAAAGTAACTACGGTTTTCAATGTAACTAAACTATTAATTCTAAAAATAATTATAACGTTCAACTGAACACTGTGATTGATTTTCAGTTTCGTGTTTTTGGGAATTCTTTGGGATTTTCCCTGGATTTTCCATAGAAATATGTGCTTTATAAACATAAATTAGTTATCTAAGATCAATACTGTATTTTAATCTATTCTGTTTTTGAATAGAGGTGATCTATCTATTTATTAAGGACTTCAATAAATAGATAAATTAAGTAAGTTACTACTATAAAGACTATAAGGACTTTTTCTTTTTTTCTTTCTTTTCTTGTCTGATTTTTATTAACACAGTGAACATAAACTTCAAGAATTAACAATTTTCTGTGACATTTACCCAACCTCTCGAACAGAAGCCCTGCATCACTTATTGACGACCCATCTCACTCTGATAAAGTTAGTGTTACTTAGGGCGATTGAGTCGTCCCCCGTTTATTACCTGCACCTACTAATGGCCGTTTTATTGAACCCTGGGCCCCTGCTCATCCTGGTGATAGCGATCAATAATGGAGGCACGTATCTTTGATTAACAGCATTTAATGTATTGCCTCCTGTTTTATGGGTTTCACGTTATTTACTTTATTGGTCCCGCAGAATGGGAAGGAATATTGTCAACTTCACATTTAAGTATTTAGAAGAAGTCAGGATGTTCGGTATTATTACCTACCAGTAAGTCATAGACAGGCTTAACGCTTAGATATAGGCATCAAAGCGTTAAGCTCAAATGGCAATCTATAGTCTCACTCTCTAAGTTGGTTCCTCATGTCTGAGCATCTCGTCTCGTTACATCTCGAGAGGATAATCTGCTTCCACTAGATCCTGTCCAACGCTTCCCTTACGACCGTGTAGAATTTCGAGAACGACGAGTCTTTCACTTGATCGATCCATCTTATTCGTGAACGACCGCGCCTTCGGGGTTCCCAATCACAATAAGTCTTTCCAGATTCTCGTCGCCTCTGCGCATTGTATGACCGAAATACGAAAGAATACGCTACTGGCATATGGTGGACAAGTGAGTTTTTACTCGGAGCTGGGTCCGGATCGATGCATTGGAGCGTTTAGCAGCACAGCACAGCATTCGCATCCAACACCACATCTCAAATGCATCGATCCTTTGTCTCTCTCGGGCCACGATTATTCACGTTTCCTTTCCATACAGGAAGATAGGGAATACCAGGGCTTAAATCAATCTGATCTTGGTTTTGATACCAATTCCTCTCTTCTTCCAGATGTTGCCTAAACGGGTCATAGCATCCTTCACGCAATCTATAGTAGCCGTACGTAAAACAAAACCAGCATTTCTTTTCAAAAAGATAAACGAAAATAGAAGTCACCTTAAAGACAAAACCGAGACTAATAGCCGTCCTCGTAAAACCGAAGAATTCCGTCCCCCTTAAAACTAATCCTGTACAAACAAAAAAAAACTTGCACACCACTTCTAACAGCGTAACAAACTAATCCTAAACACACGTCTTTCTTTTTATTTGCCGAACAATAAAAAGAGACAAAGGCTCACACGAGCGACAAACGGGAGTAAAAGTACCAGGCTCCCAGCGACACATGGAGATGTTTAACAATTCAAATGGTCGCCTTTGTGCGCCCTCACGGCGTGTTGTTTGCTTTCAATTAGACGGTGCAATTGCGCGGCATCCATGATTCCCTAGTACCTCTGTGAATTTCGGTTTCGATTAATTGGGGGCCAACGCGATCAGGATGGGAAATGCATATTTAAACGAGGATTAAACCATAATACACTTTTAGAAGAGCATTTAAAGAGTACGGAATCTGGAGCTTACAAATACTTACAGAGTATTTAACAGCTTCTGAAAGCTTGGACACACTATTAAATTTATTTTTTGGACCATCATACTTTTTAGGTTTATTTTTTATCTGAGCTTTTGCTTAAAACGGTGGCGATCAGGATTTTTTTGCAATAATAAATTTACAATAACTTACATAATAAGTCAAGATTGAATAGGTTACTTCAAGGCAAGCGTGCTTACACCGTCAACCACAACATGACTTACCAACACATGAGATACTGGTCAAACGCCATCCTGTCAATAATAATAAAAAAAACATCATTACATTTATTTGTGATCATCTAGCACCTTCGTTCAACGTCCATCCTCAACTATATATAATCATGCATTGAAAGACGATTTCCTTGTTGATCGTCCTAAGGCACGTATTCGTACGTTTGTTGCCGGAGTCCGCTTTGTGCGTCCAATGCCGCTTGATGTTAGCTTTCAATTAAACGGCGGAGCTCCGTCGCATCCATGGTTTGCTATGGTACTCGTGAATTTAGGCTCTAATTGGAGCAAAGCGATCAGTGATGAATCGAAAGATAAGGGGTTTGAATTTGATTTTCGTGCTAATACAATCGTACGTTACCGGTTGGGGCGAAAAACGTGGATTCAGATATTAATATTTATTTAAACTTTATGCCCAAAGGTACAATGTCGAATATGAGATAGATTAATATAGATAGACTGATTTCTTTTTTTTGTTTATTGGTTGTTGATGCTAGATTCTGGAAATGTCTTGCCAAGGGATATCGTGTGACCCAGTTACTGGGTGTGGTGGTCAAATAGGTAGTTGATCATGTAAGATTACTGATATTCAGCTGAATCTGGTTAGATTGGAAGCTAGGTAGATTAATCATGGAAAGGATTTAATTCAAAATTCCTTGTTTTTGGTTTTCATACAACTGCTTATAAATAGGTTTAGTACTCCGTAGTCTATACCAATATTATATAGAGGGAGATTTTTTGGTTTGTTTGTACCGAATAGGCTCCGAAACTACAAAACCGATTTAAAAAATTATTTCATCTATGGAAAGCTAAATTATTCCAAAGTAACATAGGCTATAATTTATTTTCAAAAATATAAGAAATCATTACGCAAATTGCAATAATGTAATCCAAAGTAGGAACATTTTGCCTATGAAATTAATTATTTGGTGTGCGCTGAGAAAACCTTTGATGATACATAAAAAATATGTACTTCATGATTAAATTAATCATTATTAACTACAAAAAAGTCTAGGATAGAATATATCTCACTATAATAGTTAAGTCACAATAACAACTTTTGTGTTCTAAAATTTAATTAGATCGCTGCCCGGTAGAAACAAATGTTGGTTACATTCGTATTGTAGTATAAATTCTTATTCAAATAAATAGTTTAACAAATTGGTAGATAAATAGGTAGGTTGCAAATACCAACAATTAATACAACAAGCTGATTTTCAGGCAATTAGTCCCGGAGCAATAATCTGATTATAAGCTGATAATCGTCCAATTTCGATTCATCCCCTTTGACCGGCCGTCCATCAGCAACATTACCATTCACACAGAACAAAAACTGTCCCTCACGTCATATTTACTTCCAGAGAATGTTGCAGGACTCGGGACTAACTTTTAATTGCGTCCGACGTTGCTAGACGTCAAAGCAAGCGAGCTTATAGTCCAAGATCCCAGAAACCCGAAACCGCGCGTACCTGCTAACAAAACGCGATATGAATGAAACTGTGGTTGAACAACCTTGTGAATAAGACCACACTAGAGGGGAATACCAGTTCATATACTATTATTTATACTAATTAGGCGATAAATCTAAACATATAAAAGAAGAAAGTGACTGACTGACTGACTCACTCACTGACCATCAACGCACAGCCCAAACGGCTGAAGCTTCAATTATGAAACTTGGCATGTAGGTTCTTTGGTAGTGTAGGTGAGCACTAAGAAAGGATTTTTGGAAATTCCACCCCTATGGGCGTGAAATAGGGGATGAAAGTTTGTATGAAAATCCGTCAGTTTTAAAGTCAGGATCTTCATATTTTGGGTTTAGGCTGAAGATTAGAAAATATTTTTCATGTTTCTCAGGGATTTTGAAAATTCCACCCCCATGAGGGTGAAAAGGGGGATAAAGTCATGGGAATAATGAAATCGTCTAGAAACTTGAAATTTTGCACATGGATACTATATACTGTGCAGGCATCCACTAAGAAAGGATTTCTGTGAATTCCACCCCTAAGGGGCTGAAATAGGGGATGAAAGTTTGTATGAAAGTTGGTCAGGATTGAAGTTCGGATCTTCGAATTTTGGGTTTGGGCTGAAGATTAAAATCTTATATAAACATCTAAAACATATTAATATCTTCTTCATCTATTATCTATCCGTCTATCTATCTATATAAACATATAAAAGAAGAAAGTGACTGACTGACTGACTCACTCACTGACCATCAACGCACAGCCCAAACGGCTGAAGCTTCAATTATGAAACTTGGCATGTAGGTTCCTTTGGTAGTGTAGGTGAGCACTAAGAAAGGATTTTTGGAAATTCCACCCCTAAGGGCGTGAAATAGGGGATGAAAGTTTGGATGTTTGTTTGTTTGTGTTGTGTTGTTTGACTCCTGAGATACAAGTATCTTTTTACTTAGTTCAGGAGCCAGCTGTTCAACCTGATTCTGACTCCCTTTTGTACAAATGTTTAGTGTATAATTAACCTTGTGTTACTGTTTTGTACAATAAAATTTATTTTTGTTTTTTGTTGTTTTGTTTGTTTGTTGTTGTTGTTTGGGTTTGGAAGTATGCTGGTGTTGATTTTAGGGAGAATTGCTTTTCCCATGGACAGTTCTATGTAGCGTGTTCAAGTGTTAGCTCATCAAATAGTCTGGTGATATTGGCGCCGACATTCAAAATGGTTAAAAATGTTGTTTACAAGGAAATACTATAATTTAATTACTTACTTATGATTATGATTACTTATTATTAGTCATGGATAAACACAGAAATAATGAAGGGATAGGGACAGGACAAGGATAGAGCGTATTGATTTAAAGTAGGTAAGTATAAGTCTGTCCTAAGAAAAACTTTCATATTATACTAGCTTTTGCCCGCGGCTTCGCACGCGTAGACTACATGCTTTATTTTTTAACAGCATGTAGAGAAAAAGTAAAAAATCATTATGATAAAAATAATATAATATGAAAGTTTTTCTTAGGACAGACTTATACTTACCTACTTTAAATCAATACGCTCTATCCTTGTCCTGTCCCTATCCCTTCATTATTTCTGTGTTTATCCATGACAAGTAATAAGTAATCATAATCATAAGTAAGTAATTGCTGTGCCCGACAGGGTCCATAATTGTTTCTATAACTTATATTTACCACCTGTGTGTACATTATGGATGCAATAAATTTAATTTGAATTTGAAATTATAGTATTTCCTTGTAAACAACATTTTTAACCAATTGGATGTCGGCGCCAATATCACCAGACTATTTGATGAGCTAACACGTGAACACGGTACATAGAACTGTCCATGGGAAAAGCAATTCTCCCTAAAATCAACACCAGCATACTTCCAAACCCAAACAACAACAACACAACACAAACAAACAAACATCCAAACTTTCATCCCATATTTCACGCCCTTAGGGGTGGAATTTCCAAAAATCCTTTCTTAGTGCTCACCTACATTACCAAAGGAACCTACATGCCAAGTTTCATAATTGAAGCTTCAGCCGTTTGGGCTGTGCGTTGATGGTCAGTGTGTGAGTCAGTCAGTCAGTCACTTTCTTCTTTTATATGTTTAGATAGATAGCCCCTTAGAGGTGGAATTCACAGAAATCCTTTCTTAGTGGATGCCTGCACAGTATAAAGTATCCATGTGCAAAATTTCAAGTCTCTAGACGATTTCATTATTCCCATGACTTTATACCCCTTTTCACCCTCATGGGGGTGGAATTTTCAAAATCCCTGAGAAACATGAAAAATATTTTTTAATCTTCAGCCTAAACCCAAAATATGAAGATCCTGACTTTAAAACTGACGGATTTTCATACAAACTTTCATCCCCTATTTCACGCCCTTAGGGGTGGAATTTCCAAAAATCCTTTCTTAGTGCTCACCTACACTACCAAAGAACCTACATGCCAAGTTTCATAATTGAAGCTTCAGCCGTTTGGGCTGTGTGTTGATGGTCAGTGAGTAAGTCAGTCAGTCAGTCACTTTCTTCTTTTATATGTTTAGATTATTTTTATCATAATGATTTTTTACTTTTTCTCTACATACTGTTAAAAAATAAAGCATGTGGTCTACGCGTGCGAAGCCGCGGGCAAAAGCTATATTATATAAATAGATATTAATTATTTAACAATATTCTGTAAATCATACATACGAATCAGCACACAGACTTTACGAAAAGTGAGTAATGTTTCGCATGTAAGATATCATTCCCTGTAAGATATCCGTCTGCTCAAATTGCGTACGTTCAAACACATACCCACACTACTGTACCCCACACTTTTAATGCAGGAAAAGTAGGAAACTTCTGGAGGCTCTGGGATCTTGCTCTATTAACTGCCCGTGGGGAAAGACGTGAGTGGCTTAAACGTTAAACGTCTATAGAAGGACAGATGTTTTTTCACATGAAGTTAGGTACAACCTGTAACTGTTTTTATTGATCAGTCAAGGGAATTGTCAGTAGTTATGTGAATGTCTTTTGGTACTTGTGAGCGTGGTTTGGACTTGTAATGTTGACATTGTTAGGATCATTCCACGTGGATTATGGAAGGGTAATAGTGCTGTTAGAAGGTCAATTGAAATAAGTATTTAGACGACGACTAACGCCAACGACCTTGAGGAAACAAAATTAGCACTTGTTTCACACCCGCGCGACCATTTAGTTGTTTTTGTACTTTCCTTCTTATTCTATGACTTAAAAAAAATAGCCTCAGATCAAAATTAAATTGTCTATGAGATGGTATCGATTTCATTAAAATACGCCTAGCGGTTTTGGTGCGATTGTCGTGTTTTTGTCAGTTTTAGACATAACTTTATAAATTAATTACACTATGTTATACGAATAAAACTCTAAATTTTCTTAGATTAAATTATTAAGAAAATGGTTTAAAGTAACATATATTTTTGCAAATATATACGACTAGCCGTTTAGAGTGATTCTCATTTTAAAATCAACTACTCAGGAGTATCTGCGCCTTAAGTACAGATTCTGCTCTCTGGCATTGGTTTGCGGTACGTATGCTTCAATAATGTTTGATTGATATGTCCTTTCTAACTTTGTTTGGGGCATCGCTGATATAGGTGAAAGAAAACATCGTGAGAAAACCTGGGCTTATAGTATAGTTAACAAAAGTTGGAAATCACCAACCCGCATTAAGCAAATGTGGTGATTAATGGTCGTTCCTTCTCTGTATGAGAAGAGACTGACGTGGGAAAGTGGGAAAAGGCTGGTATTATGCTTCAATACTTTTTGATTACCTATGTTTCTCCTGATGTTGGTATTATACGTTCGGAAAACCTGAGATTAGTATCCATCCTGCTAAGCATTTTTGTTGGTTATTTTGGAAAACGGACTAAATTTATATATATATATATATAAAATATAGCCTTTGCCCAACTTCATTGGGGTCGGCTTCCAGTCTAACCGGATTCAGCTGAGTATCAGTGTTTTACATGGAGCGACTGCCTTTCTGACCTCCACAACCCAGTAACTGGGTAACACAGTACCCCTTGGCAAGACTGGAATCAGATCTTAAGCTTCTGACTACCCGTAACGACTGTCAAAGATCTACAAATAACAGCCGGGACCAACGGTTAACGTGCTTTCTTAGGCACGGAGGAAACTCGGTATGTTGAAAATGGTCACCCATCCACGGAGCGACCTCGTCAAGCGTTGCTTAACCTTGAAAATCGACCCATGCGGCTGTTATTATTTTGACACAAGCTCTTCATTTGTTAAAAACAATATCATCATATCAGCCGAAAGACGTCCACTGCTGGACATAGGCCTCCCCCAAGCGTCGCCACATTGATCGGTCCCGTGCGTCTCGCAACCAGCGGATCCCCGCAACCTTCACGAGGTCATCGGTCCACCTGGTGGGAGGCCTTCCAACGCAACGTCTTCCGGTTCGCGGTCGCCACTCCAGAACCTTTCTGCCCCATCGGCCATCCGTTCTGCGAGCAATGTGCCCTGCCCACTGCCACTTAAGTTTGGCAATTCTTCGAGCTATGTCGGTAACATTGGTTCTCTTACGGATCTCTACATTTCTGATTCGATCGCGCAAGGAAATGCCGAGCATAGCCCTCTCCATTGCCCTTTGAGTGACTGTAAGCTTTCTGATAAGGCCCATTGTAAGCGACCACGTCTCAGAGCCATATGTCATCACTGGCAACACACACTGGTCATAGACTTTTGTCTTGAGACACTGTGGTAAGTTGGACGAGAAGACACCGCGCAACTTCCCGAACGCTGCCCAGCCGAGTCGGATTCGACGGTTTATCTCTCTCTCGAAGTTGGCCCTACCCAACTGGATCGTTTGTCCCAGGTAGACATAATCTTCCACAACTTCGAGTGTAGAGTCTCCAACCTTGATAGGAGTGGGTGTAACATGGGCATTCAACATCACCTTGGTTTTGTCCATGTTCATTTTAAGACCCACCTTTCCGGAAGCTCTACTGAGGTCATCGAGCATTGTATTGAGGCTCTCCATGGTCTCAGCCATGACCACTATGTCGTCGGCAAACCGAAGATGAGTGATGTACTCGCCATTAACATTGATGCCTAGGCCCCTCCAGTCCAGAACCTTGAATACATCCTCCAGCGCAGCAGTGAACAGTTTCGGAGAAATGACATCTCCCTGTCTCACGCCACGCTGGAGAAATATTGGTTTCGAGGTCTGATCCTGAAGACGGACTGACATGGTGGCGTTTCTGTACAAACACTTCAACACGTCAATGTACCGGTAGTCGATCTGGCACCGTTGGAGAGACTGCAGTACAGCCCAAGTCTCGATCGAATCGAAGGCTTTCTCGTAGTCCACAAACGCTAAGCAGAGAGGCAGGTTATACTCTTCGGTCTTCTGTATAACCTGCCGCAGCGTATGTATGTGGTCTACGGTGCTAAAGCCTTTTCGGAATCCGGCTTGTTCGGGAGGCTGGAAATCGTCAAACCTGCGCGCGAGACGATTCGTGATGACTCTTGAAAACAACTTGTAGATATGGCTAAGAAGTGAGATAGGCCTATAGTTCTTCAGCCGGGCATTGTCACCCTTTTTGAAGAAGAGGACCACCACACCCCTGCACCATGCCTGTGGCGTTTTGCCCTCGAGTATGACGGAATCAAACAGCTTCTGAAGGGCCTTAAGGACCGGTTTTCCACCCGCCTTCAGGAGTTCAGCCGTGATTCCGTCGTCACCCGGCGCCTTGTTGTTTTTGAGCTGTTTCAGAGCCATCCTAATCTCGTACAGGCTGACGTCCGGGATATCTTCGGTATAGTGTCGGGTCAATCTAGCTCTTGGGTCGTTTGCTAGATTCGCAACGGGTTTACTGGTTGACGTGTACAACTGCCCATAGAAACTCTCGATCTCCCTCAAAAGCTCCGGTTTGGCGGATACAATCCTGCCATCATCGGTCTTCAGTTTTGTGAGCTGGCTCTGCCCAATAGACAGATCTCTTGCAAAGACCTTGGAGCCCTTATTCCGCTCGATAGCATCTTTAATGCTTCTTTAAAACAATATGCAATGTTTTAATTTCAAATCAAATTCAAAAATAAAGATTCGGAAACAATATAAATATGACATGAATTTACCGGTTATTAACCATATGATGTCCCTCTTGTTACTGCTATTAGCGTGTACAATCTGTTACCGCCAGAAATTAAGCAATTAAATGAAAATATGTTAAAATGTTAATTAATAATGTATTTTATAATCTGCATGAGTTTTTTGATTAAAAAAACGATAGTAAAATTCCGATTATTGCGCCAACACCAAAATGGAGGTTAATTTAATTCACCCAGAGCTATTTCGAAACGGTTGTCAAGTAATTGATAACGATCGAGTAAAAACAAGATGTTTAGCAAAGTGGGATTGAGAGCGTCTTCTAATTGTAGCCTCGGGCCGAGCGGACCAATTTTAAGGTTGCTTTTACATAGAACCTCAAAGCGGAGCGGTGCGTGCTGGTAACCTAGGAAACTGCAAGCTGAACAACTGGGTTCTTGCCAATTCTTGTCTTTACCTGACTCTGCTTCAGTAGACATGTTTCTAATCCATTGTTTTTTTGTTTGTGAGAAATCGTCCAATGACTTCACCCGCTCTGGGTGAAGCGGGAGAGCGTGTCAGACTGTTACTGACTAAACCCACCCGTGTTCCTTCAGTTGTTTGTGTCAGGGTCGCGGTAACTCTCTTTCAAATTTATCCTCGACCCAGATAGGCATCGGCCCTAGCAGACCCTGTCGGTTTGCTGACATCTATTTGAGGCACGCGTGGAATACTACGCGCTGTCGACTCGAGCCTGATCCCACGGACGGCGAGCTACCCATTACTCGCCGTCCACAGGCCCATGTTTTTAATCCTATAGTGTGGCTGACAAGCAGCCGGGCCGACTGATGTTAAATGGTCTTCAAACCTGAAATACCCAACACAATTGGATTGCTTAACCTTCTTGAAGAAGACTCTCTTTAAGTTCTGTATGAAGCTATAATATTCCATGTGGAATCCCCGCGGATTGACCTCAAGAATGATTCAGGGAAGACTTGTCAATCGTAGTTTTCAAACGTACGTAGAACTCTTGGGTACAGTGAGGATCAGAGCATCAGCTTCTCTCACCGTTACACAGTCATGGATATGTCGTGGCCAGATCATAGAATTGATCACTTATAATGTGGCCGGCCATTTTGTGAAATAGTTGTATGGTTGTTTAGCTAAAACTGACCATACCAGGCCCCTCAGAAAGTATTGCGAAAAAAAGTTTTTATATATGGGAGACTGGCCAGTTATAATGTTTTTCGAAAATATGATTATTTATAAGTAAAAATAAGTAAGTTCCAATTTCAAAATTTCCCTCCACATTTTTTGCGAGTTAATTCAAAGTATTGTGTCTCACTGAAATATGGATCTGCGCCGGGAACATTTTAGAGCTATGATTTTATACGATTTCAAGTGTCGCCTGAAACCGGATGAATCGTACGATAGACTTCAAATGGCATTCATGGATGAAGGCCCTTCCAAGGCAACCGTGTATCGTTGGTATAACGAATTCAAGCGCGGTCGACCAACTTTGGGGGATGACGAAAGAAGCGGTCGCCCTTTGACGGCTGTTACCGAAGAAAACGTGCTAGCAGTGAAAAATTTAATCCAAGAAAATAGGCGAATTACATATCAGGAGATTCAACACATATTGAAGATTGGATCGGGAAGCGTTCACGAGATTCTACACAGCCATCTTCGCGTGAGGAGGATAGTATCACGCTGGGTGCCGCACAACCTCACCGATGCTCAGAAGCAGGCCCGGGTGGAATGGTGCCGTGATATGCTTAACAAATTTGAAGCAGGCTCGTCTCGGCGTGTTTACGACATCGTTACAGGTGATGAGTCCTGGATTTATCAATACGACCCAGAAACCAAGCGCCAGTCGACTGTTTGGGTGTTTCAAAATGAGCCAACGCCTACCAAAGTGAAGCGATCTAGAAGCGGGGGTAAGATTTTGATCGCTAGCTTTTTTAATTTGACTGGCCACTTGGTATCAATTCCCTTACGGGATCAAAGAAGCATTAATGCCGAATGGTATACTACCAAATGTTGGCCAGAAGTTTTCTCTGTTATAAGCAACAAGCGACCAAACACAGGGCTCCGCGGGCTACTGCTCCACCACGACAATGCACCTGCGCACACCGCACTCAAAACGAGGGACTTCCTGGACAGCACGCCAGTCAAACTCCTGGGTCACCCTCCTTACAGCCCTGATCTAGCACCGTGTGACTTCTTTTTATTCCCAAAAATAAAAAATCAGCTCAAAGGGATACAATTTTCGTCGCCGGAAGATGCGCTGGCTGCGTTCGAGCAGGCTGTAAACGAGGTGTCTGCGGCGGACTGGAAAAAGTGTTTTGAAAACTGGTTTAGGCGCATGAATCTTTGTATAGAGGCTGGTGGAAAGTACTTTGAAAAGATTTAATAAAAATATATGTACGTATAGAACAATTTTTTTTAGTTTCGCAAAACTTTCTGAGTGTCCCACGTATCTTTTGAACGTCAAAATTTGATGATATGGCCGGCCACGTTCGGCCATATCATTAATGAAGGGTTTTCTTGATAGCAAAGTTTTTTTTTTTAGCTTTTGTTAAATTCATGTGTTTTATGTCGTATCATTACACTTCACTTTTATCTTCAATTAGCGCATTATTGTTACCTTTTCATCTGAATAGTTGTCCGCCGCCATGATGCATCACAAAAATATAACGATATCGGCGCCTCTAGCGGTGGATTACGAACTATTTTACTATATGGTCACAAATTCTTGACCATATAATGAAATAACAGTGCGTTTAGCTGTTCATGTCGTCAAACGCTCATTAATGATTGATCTGGCCAGAACATATCATGATTTGGGCAGCGGTTATTTTCTATTTCATGAAATACAACCATATTATGAAATGGCCGGTCACTTCATGAAGTGGTCAATTCTAAGATCTGGCGACGACATATACATTCCTCGGTTGAAATAATTACCCACTCCGCCGTAATCACTAACCATTCCACTGAAAGGTAAGTTAACAGAAACAATATTAGTTGTAGGAAATCTTTTAGTAAATGTTTTCCTAGTTACACACCGCTCCAATAAGAGCAGAGATGAACGGAGTTGTGTGAAAGCCTCTTTAAGAGGCAGCGTCACAAATACAGATCGCTCAGTATTTGAAGCATTAAGATGTTTGTAAATGAGTTAATGCTTGTTTACGTTGATTTTCAGAAATATATTGTTTGGCTTGCGATGTTTTTGATCTTTGTCTATTCTTGTTTAATACTCTCGGTTTCAAGGAATTGCTTTTCAATCCTTTTCCTTCCCTTTTCTTTTCTTATAATCCTGCTGTTTTGTTTTTAGATTTTTTGCCATTGATGAGACTTATTAAAAAAATTACGACACCTAACTCTTCCATACTAATATTATAACAATAAACTCTTTAATTTGATACCCATATCGTGGCAGTGCACAAAAATAACTAGTCTGCCATCTTGGGGCGTCCACCATATTGGATTTAGATTGACGTCACTTAGCTGACCATGCATTGTCGTCCAAACCACAAATAATATAATACTAGCATACCGATGCCTCATCCCATACAAAGAAACCGTGCCGATGTAACTAGTGTTTTTAATCTGACTATACCGATTATTTTTTGTAAATCGATCGCGTTCGTTTCCGTTCCTCGGCGATAGATAGATCACCATCTATATCCGTGGAACGGAACCGCACACTATTGATGTAAAAAATAAAATCAGTATAATCAGTACAGTACGTCGGTACAGTTTCTTTGTGTGGGATGCGACCCCACTGTCCAAACTAAACCTGTATGCAAAATTTCATCTTAATTGGTGGACGACAACTGCTTTAAAATTCAGTTGCAAGATTTGACCCGAGTAATAAGGTAAAGTTTATGAGGTTGTAGGAAGTTATCTCTCGATATACTGAACCGATTTTGAAAATTCTTTCACCAGTAGAAACCTACATTATTCCTGAGTGACATTGGCTATTTTTTTAATCCCGAAAACGGGACCTGTGGGTTGAGCGAAGCCGCAGGGAACAGCTAGTCAATTATAAAAAATAAATACGTATCCAGTACTCTACATATAAAAGAACAACAGATTTTCAACACATAATCAAATCGCTTTCATTATACTTACACCATTGGTACAACGTTGTGTAACATTTTACACAATGTTATTTTATTCTATTTTCAACTTAGCGAACGTTACAATAAAAAGCCGCTAAAAACACAATTCCATCAAAGCATTTCTGAGTAAATTCCGACAAAAGAAGCCTGAAAACTTGATAATTACTCGGTAGGTGGTCCCACAATACATTATGGACGAACTTTTTAAAACATGCGCCCATTGTATTTCGCCTCGATTTAGAATGTAAAGGAAGCTATATAAACAAAAAAGTCGACAGGCGAGAGCGTCACTTGTGTTTTTTTCTTTTTTTAGACAGATGACGTAGAAATCTTACCTTGCGTAGCAATTTTTATTAAAATGGCAGGTTTGCAGACAGGTAATCGGAGTAGTGAATACAGCACCTACGCAAGATCAGATATAAAAGCTACATTGTTTATTTAAAACAGTAATATTTATTGTGAAATCTGCGTAGAGTTAACGTAGGCAAGTCAAAGCTTTGCCTATTTTCCAGCCAGAGCCTTGAACATCGTCACCGAGTTACTTAGCTATAATATTAAATTTGTATGTGGATCAAGGAGTCATTCTGGATCTAATGAAATATAGTAAGATTATACTACTTTTTAAATCAAATAAACGGTGTGAATTCATCGTAGTTAAACGTGAAAATGGGGGTACCCCAGGGCTCAATTTTAGATCCTTTCTTATTTTTAATGTCTCACGCTACTTACGAAGGAGCTCGTGGTTAAATAATAACAGCCGCACGGGTCGATCTTCAAGGTTAACCAACGCTTGACGAGGTCGGTCTGTGGATGGGTGACCATTTCAACATAGCGAGTTTCCTCTGTGCCTCGGAAAGCACGTTAGGCCGTTGGTCCCGGCTGTCATTTGAAGATCTTTGACAGTCGTTACGGGTAGTCAGAAGCCTGTGATCTGACACCAGTCTTGCCAAGGGTTATGGTGTTACTCAGTTATTGGGTTGTGGAGGTCAGATAGGCAGTCGCTCCATGTAAAACACTGGTTCTCAGCTGAATTCGGTAAGACTGGAAGCCGACGCTAACAAGAATTGGGAAAAGGCTAGGCAGTTGATGGTATGTTACTATGGGGAAGGATTGCAGACATTGAGTCAATCTTTATTCTGCAAAAACGAGCTATCAGAACGATATACAATCTTCGCCGGCGCGATTCTCTAAGGGAACTGTTTAAGGACATCAACATCATGACGGTTCCTTCTCAAAGAATTTACATATTTTTAGTAAAAACGAGTAAAGGCACCAATTAGTTCAACCAGGTTTCAGACTGGCTAAAGTATCTTTTATGGGGTACTGTACAAAATGTTACAATAAAATTCCTCCCCACATTCTAGAACGGAATGAGACGTAATGTAAAACTTGTATAAAACGCACACTATGCAGGCAGGCATATTATAAGTTCGGGATTACATCACTGATAAAAATGCTTGACTTAATCCTAGTTTGCTCCACAACCACTAGAGCGCAAAAACAAGTGATATTCAGAACATTATTGTTTTGAAGTATTGTTGAACCTGCTGAAGACTATATGAATATATTTAAATTGTATTGTATAAACTCAATTTCTTTAAGTAATATATAACTGCACAGCACGTGTGTGAGTACTATGTACCCAACTGTAAATCTACCATTTACAGTACCTATGTGTCGTTCGTTGACTTGTGTGTGCCCTGGTAGTTGAGTGTGTCATGTTCTCTCAAATATCTCTCTGATGGTGGCACGTGTGTTGGATCATTCGTGTCCCTTCATGATGGTTGAGGTGGGTGGTGCTGATTCATGCGTCATGTTCGTGAACGGGCGCCGTCTGTTGGGATTGGTCATAACTTTGGATGTTAATGTTTTTCTAGTACCTATTATTTAACTGCACAGTACATGTGGGAGTACTTTTAATACTTTATACCTGTACGTAGTATAGAGTGTAGTGCTATTCCGGGTGCATCGTCCTCACATATATAAATTTATTTTAAGTATGTGCGTTCTTCTCCATAACAAGCTACTTTTCCGAATGCACGGTAGAATAAATTTTTGTTACTTGTAAAATTTAATTGTTGGTGTTCAAAAGTGCCGCTTGGTAGCCTAGTTGAAATAAATATATTTGACTTTGACTTTATTCTTGTAGTTAGTCATATTGTTTTATTTCGCACACGGATCTCCACAACTGGAACAAACTTAAGCCGGTAACAAAAACAGCTATTCAACCCACTGTGGAAGGTCCCACAAAAACTTCGCCAACTAAGTTCTTAATTGCGTTTTTAAGTAACGAGCCCCGTTCAGCCGCTGTAGCGCTTTGTAATCCAATTTGAACAATCTCTGTGGTTCGCTGTAATTTAGGTCGTTGTATTGTGGACTTATTGATTTTAATGATGATCGGAGTTGATAATTGTAAAACTTTTAAAGACTATTAATGTAACTAAAGGATAGTTAATAAAGGATAGTTAATATAGGATAGGTAGTTAATGTAGTAAAGGTGCATTAGAGCCATGTGTGGTCTGAAAACAGATGACAGCTGTGCACCGTACTTTAAATCATTGAAAATACTTACGCTACCGGCGTTATACATATTAGAAATCAGTATCTTCGTCAAAACGAATCCCAACCTTTTTGAAAAAATGACAATGGTACGAAATGTTCCAATTCGTAGTCAGTACAAAAATTGTTTGAATGATTATAAGTGTAAAACTGCATTAGTAGCAAAAAGTGTCCTGGGTATGGCTCCATGTATTTATAATAAAATTCCAGACGCCATAAAAGAATTAAATCTCACACAATTTAAGAAAAAAATGAAATTATTCTTAATTAATAAATGTTATTATAATATTGACGAATACTTAAATGACGAATTAATTTAGAATTACAATTATTGTATAAAATATAGGCATTAAATTATTTTGACATTTTAATTATTTTGAAATTGTTAATTATTTTGACATTTTTAATGATTTTGTAGTTTTTCGTTATTTTGACATTTTGAATTATTTTGAAATTTTTAGTTATTTTGACATTTTGAATTATTTTGACATTTTAATTATTGTGACATTTTAATAATTCCTCATTTAGGTCTGACATATTTGGAGTATTGAATTGTTCAATTTATTTTCTAATGCAATACCAAAATTATGCATGATTTTCAATTATTTTAAAGGAAATTTTAATTTGTAATCCTTAGCTAGATTTGTACACCATATTTGTACGCCTCCTGGCATAACATAGCGCTCTGTTCAAACTTAAGACCTATATTATAATAAAAAATAAAATAAAATATTTTTATTGACACAAAGAAAAAGTTACATTTCCATTTGAAACCCTGACTCCTGTGCTAGGTGAGACCTGTGTTACAGGAGTCAGTGTCCTCACCCGTTATGGTTCTTGTGTTCACAACATTGTATGCATCAGAAATAGAAAAAAGAATAACAATCATTAATACCTAAACCTATGTTAACAAATAAATAAATGATTGATTGAGTGATTGATTGATAGCTTTTTTGTCTAATTATAGTACAGTTTCATTATAAAAACCGTTATTTTTAGGTGTAAGGTCAATTAATTTTGTTTTTGGTTGAAGAAAAAACAATCAATTAATAAGACATTATTACGAGTACTAAACGTTATCATTATTCTTAACTAAACCATAAACAAAAAAAACCGGCTAAGTGCGGGTCTGACTTGGGCATAAGGGTTCCGTATAAACAGCTAAATTTAGCAAAATAAATAGGTAACATTACTAACGTTCATAAACAATGAAAGCACCAAACATTGCTTTAAAGAAGAGACAAAATTAACTGTGCCGTTCGAAAACTGTTGTCCCCATAGATCAATATACACAATTTTACTTTTTCAAGTATAATTTATAAGTTGGTCGACTATTATTCGTAAACTTGTACGGTTGCCCGTGCCTTGTACGGTAAGTTGCCGTTGCCCGTGCCCGAGCAAGGGCCCAGTGTTTGTGGGACCAAACGGTGGTCCAGTTTACGGTACAAAAGAGACAAATCAACGTCACCTATCAGTAAAAGACAATCGGTCTTTACGGTAGATCTAGATAGAGATTAGCTATCACTTAGGATAAGAACATTCAGCATTGTATTAACCTTCATTTAGCATAAACAAATACTGGTTCACCTATGTGTTACTAACCCTCTTAATTGTGTAATCATCTCATCTCATCTTTCCCATTTCCTCCACTCGGGAGCATGTTCGATACTCATCGAACACATCATCATCAGCAGTTTTGACTCAAGTAGGTCGCGCGGCCGCACCAGCGGAAAGCGTGAGCTACGCGAGCCAGTGCGCGATCGACCGGCATACTTGTAGCACTCATTACCATCATTAGCATTAATTAGCGTGAAGTTTCGGAATAAACGTACTCTGAATCTTAGCTCAGACTTATCATTTAGCACCCGAAATAGCTAGCAGCACGAACCTTACCGTTCATATTGGTACACGGTTGGTGCACGGGCAACTTGTACGGTCGACTATTATTCTTAGCTGTGATATTTTCCTTTTAATTTCGTTAAATATACTACTGCCATGAATTTTCCACATATCCGAAAGCAACCATTTAGCTGGCAGGGGGAGGGAGGTACTTGACTCTAACAAAAATTAGCAATTTAAAGCTTTATTTAAAAAAACGCAAACGGTCTCTGAATCGAAAAATGGTTTTCACAGACCCATAATGTTTTAAATGGCCTTTCTATTGATTCCCCACACCTTGGGATAGACGAGAAAAAAAAGCACCATTTTACGAGTACAGGAGCTAACCCAAAAACATTATTTTACCCTTTTGTCGGCTTGATTAATATGTATATCAACGCCAAATTATAGCTTTCTAGTACTAAAGTATCTTTTCTAAGCTAAGGACAGGCAGACATGGCGAAACTATAAGGGTTCCTTGTTGACTACGGAACCCTAAACACAATAGTTATGAGTACGAATGACTGATGATTAAAAAATTACATCATCAAAGTAAAAATAGGTCTACGAAATACAACATCTAAACATACTCACAAGATCACTACGCACAATACATACCGGCCTATAAATTTAAATAATGCAAGCTCAAGTAAGACGTGAGACTACCGAGAGACCCTCGGAATCGCCGTGATAAACATTTACTTGCGTACCCTCGGTGTGACTGCCCTATGTGCATGTTACCTTAGCATCTGGTGGGACCGTGAACCTGCTTCTTTAAGTAAGTTACGTCTAAGGGTATGTTCCCACAGAACTTCCGTATTTCCAAGATCGTTTTAAACGGATCTGTCGCTACTGGAAGTTATGTTCACACCACATTTAGTCAGTGTACCACCAAATTTCAAACATAACGGATCAGTTTTTTAATACTGTTGTGTGTGAACTCACTCATGAAACTACCTATACCATTGCCGAATAAAAACGTATACGATAAAGCGGACCTGTAAAACGGACCTCTGTGTTAAAGAGCACTAAGACTTTGGGTAGATTAAAAGAAAGAAAGAAAAGTAGTTTAATTGGCACACACAGGTACACACAATGTTAAACGGGCTGTTTTTAAAAGCTAACCTCAAATAGTATTTTGTTCTCTCAATTAGTATCCGATTTGTTCTGATTTGGTAAAAATTTAATCGTCGAGTTAAATAAGATGTTTTTTGTTGACTTTTTAATACAGTAAATACGATAGTCTACAAGAAAATAACAATCATTTATGTGCAAGTAGAGAGCCCTAGATTGGCGTTTTTTCTGCAGGATATGGACGAAGCCAAAGGCTAAATTTTTTCCATCTTTATCATCATCATCATCCGCAGTCCGACTTCGCCCACTGCTGAGCATAGGCCTCTCTCTCTCGTACCAATCACCATGTTCCCGTGCCAACCTCATCCAGGTTCTACCCGCAATGGCAACAATTTCAACTGCCCATCTCGCCACTGGACGACCAAAACTTCATCTTCCAGTCCTTGGACGCCATTCGGTCACCACTTTACTCCACCTATCATCACCGTGCCTTGCCAGGTGGTCTGCCCAACTCCATTTCAGTTCCAAAATTCGTTTTTCAACTTCGGAAACCTTCGTACGTCTTCGGATCTCAACGTTTTTTTAACTCGGTCTATTAGCCATATGCCAAGCATGGAACGCTCTATTTCCAACTTATCTGCGCCTAAATCAGTATTAAGTCACGAAACGCACTGTAGTTATTCTGCAGACGATAAAACTTAGGAAAAGCTCATCTTAGGGTTACGCATTACATCCGATCCGTGTCCGTGAAATTCCACCCTTACATGACGTAGTTGTTTCTCTATTTTTTCACAAATTTTTCTATAGTGTTAGTCCAGTTGACCATTAAGTAACTTACAGCTGAAATTAAAACACCTGTAACATTAAAAGCAATCTCCCCAAAATCAGGTAGAACCTGTATCGACGCACGTTCCCGTCCTGCCCTGGAGAACACCATGAATTATAAACGAAGCCGGATCACAGCGTGATCCAACGAGTATCCATGCGTTATTCACGAGCCCTTCCTATACTTTTGATTTTTTGATGGCATTCCCATGTCCCGTACTTTCTTATTTGTTCGCACTTAGTTGCAAATGTGTTTTTCGAAAGTTTTTGGAACATTTTCTTGTTGAAAGTTTTGCAGTGAAGGGTTCTAAATTGTGTTGACAGAATGGGACTGGGATGGAACTATTTTGCTTACAAGAAGAAGGTTATTTTGTTTTTAGTTTGTAGACTCCTAAATTCTCCTCTGTTTTAATAGTGTCGTGTCATCATTATTTATCTTCGTAGCCTTTTTCAAACTAATTTTATGTCGTTTATAACCGACTTCAAAAAAAGGAGCAGGTTCTCTATTCGTCGGCATCCTTTTTTGTGGGTGCCGTTCGCAATGGGTAAAAACGGGACCCTATTACTAAGACTCCACTGTCCACAGACAGACATACAGACGTGTATCTGTCTGTCTGTCTGTCAACAGACTGTATCTCATGAGTCGTGATAGCTAGACAGTTGATGTATTTTTGTTGACGCTATCACAACAAATACTAAAAACAGAATAACATTAATATTTAAGTGGGGCTCCCATACAACAAACGTGATTATTTTGCTATAATGGTACGGAACCCTTCGTGCGCGAGTCCGACTCGCAGTTTTTTTCTTTACCCGATTACTCAAAAACGCCTGGACCGATTTGAAATATTCTTCTTTTATTTGAAAGGGTGTACTTACCAGGTAGTCCCATGGGGTCCTAGAGAAATTGAGGAAACTACTCAAATATTATGGCGTACGTAAGGCAATTTTTTTTTCTCTGGTCGAGAAGATCACAGAAGGTCATTGGAACTTGGAACTCGTTTTCTTCCAAAGAGTTCCATATTTATAATTGGTGTAAACAATAATTATTCTTCATCTAATTGCTTGTAGGCGGATCAAACATATTAACATACATACCAACATACGTGGGACACTCAGAAAGTTTTGCGAAACTAAAAAAAATTGTTCTATACGTACATATATTTTTATTAAATCTTTTCAAAGTACTTTCCACCAGCCTCTATACAAAGATTCATGCGCCTAAACCAGTTTTCAAAACACTTTTTCCAGTCCGCCGCAGACACCTCGTTTACAGCCTGCTCGAACGCAGCCAGCGCATCTTCCGGCGACGAAAATTGTATCCCTTTGAGCTGATTTTTTATTTTTGGGAATAAAAAGAAGTCACACGGTGCTAGATCAGGGCTGTAAGGAGGGTGACCCAGGAGTTTGACTGGCGTGCTGTCCAGGAAGTCCCTCGTTTTGAGTGCGGTGTGCGCAGGCGCATTGTCGTGGTGGAGCAGTAGCCCGCGGAGCCCTGTGTTTGGTCGCTTGTTGCTTATAACAGAGAAAACTTCTGGCAAACATTTGGTAGTATACCATTCGGCATTAATGCTTCTTTGATCCCGTAAGGGAATTGATACCAAGTGGCCAGTCAAATTAAAAAAGCTAGCGATCAAAATCTTACCCCCGCTTCTAGATCGCTTCACTTTGGTAGGCGTTGGCTCATTTTGAAACACCCAAACAGTCGACTGGCGCTTGGTTTCTGGGTCGTATTGATAAATCCAGGACTCATCACCTGTAACGATGTCGTAAACACGCCGAGACGAGCCTGCTTCAAATTTGTTAAGCATATCACGGCACCATTCCACCCGGGCCTGCTTCTGAGCATCGGTGAGGTTGTGCGGCACCCAGCGTGATACTATCCTCCTCACGCGAAGATGGCTGTGTAGAATCTCGTCAACGCTTCCCGATCCAATCTTCAATATGTGTTGAATCTCCTGATATGTAATTCGCCTATTGTCTTGGATTAAATTTTTCACTGCTAGCACGTTTTCTTCGGTAACAGCCGTCAAAGGGCGACCGCTTCTTTCGTCATCCCCCAAAGTTGGTCGACCGCGCTTGAATTCGTTATACCAACGATACACGGTTGCCTTGGAAGGGCCTTCATCCATGAATGCCATTTGAAGTCTATCGTACGATTCATCCGGTTTCAGGCGACACTTGAAATCGTATAAAATCATAGCTCTAAAATGTTCCCGGCGCAGATCCATATTTCAGTGAGACACAATACTTTGAATTAACTCGCAAAAAATGTGGAGGGAAATTTTGAAATTGGAACTTACTTATTTTTACTTATAAATAATCATATTTTCGAAAAACATTATAACTGGCCAGTCTCCCATATATAAAAACTTTTTTTCGCAATACTTTCTGAGGGGCCTGGTATTAACAATATTATGCCCAATATAAAGCAACCTACACACAACACAAACAAACGCGAAAAGATAAACATCACAGGTTCTAGATCAAAAGGCTTGCATGGTCGTGTAATTACTGAAATTGGGCAATCAATTGATTTGCGCGGCTTTGAACCGAAGCGTGGGTTGTACGAGTACCTACTTGTTGCCGGGCTTAGATGTAGGTACCTGATTGTGCGCATGCTACTTTGTTGTAATTTGAAATTATGTTATGGGAAATTAGGCGTGTTGGTTCTGGCGTTTTTGAAAACAGAGCTTTGATGTATCGGGAAAAACAGTCCTGTTTTCTAAACGTATAAATAACTAGGGTGCACGGTTGGCGCAGTGGTTGTGCGATTGACTACTGCACTGCGTGTCGCGGGTTCGATTCCCGCAATAACAAATATTTTTATGACCTACAGATAATTGTGCCGTATTATTTAATTAAAATTAATATTTTGACTTTCAAAAGTGCTGGCTTAATTGAAATAAAAAATTTAAGTCAAAGTGACTTGAATCACACTCTTAGGATAAAAAGTTCTTCTTCAATATCTAATTTAGCTCTGCACCAAAATTCATCAAAACTGGTTCATCAGTTTAGGTGTGAAAGTCTAACAAATAGACAGTATTATTTTGGCATTCACAAAATTAGTATGGATATTGAATAATGCAAAATTCTCTTTTTAGAGGTCACGGTTTTAGTGAGGTAAAATCTCACACTCTCTGGTCTTTTCCCCAAAAGTCCAGGCGCCTTTTGAGTGTTTCATTCCGTTAACAAAAAAAAGGATGTATCTAGAAAGTTCTGATCAGATTCGAAAATTCTTTCACTGCTAAAAACCTAAACTAACTAACTATAGAGCAGTGGACCCAGTGGTAATGGCCGTGACTTACAAGTTGTAGGTCGTGGGTTAAAAGTGTTAAAACCCAGGCAGGCACTTTAATTTGGGTAAATTATTTAATCACCACTGCTCTCAAAACGGTGAAAGAAATCATCGTGAGGAAACCGGCATGTCCTAGAACCAAAAATTCGAAGACATCACTGTGACATCCACCTGATCCAACAACCCCCACTGGACCCGCGTGGTCCATTCCCTCTCACAGAGAGGAGGCTTGCACGCAGAAAGGACAAAATGGGAGTCTAATGGCGGAAAAGGGGGTCCATCTATCCTATCCTATGCTAAGCTTCAGTAACGAGTATCGGTAAGTTCTACTGGCTAAGTTTTATCCTGAACATGTACGATTGAATGTGAATTACTATTGTTAGGAGGGAAGGATTTACAGCTTTAAATAGTCTATAAAAGCGGCGTGCGCGCCATTGCGAGAAGCCCCGTAGAAAAAAAAAAAAAAAAAAAAATTACTGCGCGCATTTGACGGACGTCGCTCGTGGCGGAAACATCATTCAAGGACCGTGAGACTTATATTTTTCTATTTTGTGCACCTATTGCTTATCTTTTTGATATTTACGTGCCAATTGTTTAAAGTTACTATTCGTGGTAACTAAGGTTAGTTTTCAGTGATTGTTATTTTGTTCCTAATTAAAAATAAAGAGTTGTATGATTTTAGCGTCGGTGCTCCATGGACCAATTGAAATTTGACCAATTGGTCTATGGGGAAAATTACATGTTTCCATCGTCCAATTATTAACTGGGTTATGGAGAATTGAGAAATGTCCCGCTGCCCAGTTTAATAGTATGGTAAAGCCTTGACCCCAAGTATTTAAATAAAATATCAAGATCAATTTTTGAAACAATAATCATTTACTGAATAATCACGACATAACAATTCATTTGTACAAAGATTACAATACAAATCAATGTGAACATCTATCTCATTGAGTCCGTTGGGATCCCAGAATTGGCGAACACAGTCTTCGCAATACCCTCATCCCGAAGACATACTTTCATTTGGCAACCAAATGACACCATACATAATGACAAAATTTTCGGTGAAGTGGCCATTTCAAACAGTTTACATACTTTTTAAGAGAACCAGGGCTACCGACATAGCCAAACTTAAGTAGCAGTGGGCAGAGCAGATTGCTCGCAGAACGGATGGCCGATTATGTAGAAAGGTCCTGGAGTGACGACCGCGAACCGGAAGACGTTGCATTGGATGGCCTCCTACGAGTACCAGGTGGACCTGGTGAAGGTTGCGGGGATCCCCCGGATGTGAGACCCTCGGGACCGATCAAATGGCGACGCTTGAGTGAGGCCTATGTCCAGCAGTGGACGTCTTCCGGCTGATATGATGATGATGACATGCTTTTCTATCTTTTCATTGAAGATTCTATTTAAATTAACTATAATTAACGAACATTATATTGTATTTATTTAAGACGCTCGAATCAACTATTAATACTTTTTTTTTTTTTGGCGTTCGAAAGTGTCGCTTAATGACCTAATTGAGAAAAAAAAAAGAAGAAATTTTGATCTATCTTTTTTTTTTATAATATTTTTGAATTCAGTTTGATGTGACCCAAAAATATAACAAAGGCTTCTTTCAACCCAAAGTATAGGAAAATGGTGTGAACTCGGGGTTATAATGTTATAATGGAACAAAGTTTTGGTTTACGTCCAGTGTTCTCCATAGCCCAGTTGGTAATTGGACGATGGAAACATGTCATTTTCCCGATAGACCAATTGGTCAAATTTGAATTGGTCTACGGAGCACCGACGGATTTTAGTTCTGTATCGCATTGTTTTTTTTTTAAATGACCCTGCTTCTGGTTCCTAAAACTATATAACAATGAAATGGTAACGTACTACAATAGTTATTTAAAATGAAGGTTCTAGAGTTACTTAAAATTTTATGAACATGGCATATTTTTCCACTATTTGAAAGCAAAAGTATTGTAATTGCTCAGCTACAATACAAATGTCGTCCATTGTCCTTTAACCGTTGAACTCGACAAAATTAATAAAATACAAAAGAGAAAAATTGCGAAATATAAAAGTTGAATAAAAAATGACAAATCGGTCAAAAAAGAATTTTAAAACAAAATCATGAATTCGTTTCATAAAATTAAAAGTTTTTTCAACATTCTGGCTTCTTTTTCATCGTAAAAATGAACGTCTAGTTATTAAATGCAAATATTGCAATAGTGAGGGTAATAAAAGATTGATTACCTATTGCAAGGAGCTGGGCCAATCCATTTTCCTTAGGTAGGTAACTTTAAAATTATACATGGAACCTTTTCTTGGCATATTCGCATAAAAGTCCATTATGTTAGGTACGTATAGTGGTTGTAGTCAGATATTAATCCCATAAAAAACATAACATGTAAAATCACAAGTCTCGCGACGCAGTTCTTATACCGAAAAAAAGTAGTGAGATCGAATGTAAAACCAAGTCGAATAACATGTTTGTTAGTAAACTATTAAGGTACCTACTGAATAAATTATCCGACTTTGTTTAAATTCATATATCGTTCATGTTTAAATTCAATAGGTACACTACCTAGTGTACCTATTGAATTTCACATACTGTACTTACAATACAACTGCTGCTGCTGCTTACTGCTGTACTTTAAATGTAGGTAATTTTACAAACTATTTATAATGAAATTCAATTTCATTAAGTGTAAGCTGTTACCACTAAGTATGCATAACAAGATAAGAGTACCCAATTTTTATATTGTCTGTTTAAGTTAATGTTGTGTAACTCGTTTGTGATACTTAAACAAGTAAAAAAACACTAACCAAACCTAACAAAATTTAGTCTCCTATAAGATCGTTAAGATCACAATCTAATCGCTTGCCCTCGACATACTGCGCCGACTCATAAATACGGTACCTATTAGGTATTTTAAAGGAGACATCAAATGTGACTTACTGTACCTACCTATTTTCTCTCTTTACCTACCTACCTAGACAAGCAGTGTAGGTGACGAAAAATTGTATGAGCTAAAAGTAAATTTGGGCTTACCCATATATTCTATGACTATTTATATAGGATTACAAAGTTACTTATGCAGTTTGTATAACTAGGAAACAGACGGAAATTGCGGGATGTTTTAGTTTTTCTTTGCTTTATTGGCTAAACACTAATTGTGTTCATATTTTGTTTGTGAGTCAACGAAGTACCTTAGAAATTTGATGATCGGTAAGAGAGTGAGTCAGTGACGAAATTAAGGAATCTTGCAATAATTCCTAAACTACAAGAACAAATTGAATGTAATTTGGGGATATGTCTAGGCACATTGTGTTCACACACACAGTCACTGAAAATTCAACTAAGTTACAGGGGGTTGAGAAGTCCTAAATGGCTTCGAGAAAAGGATGGTATGGCTGTGCCTTTGTTTGATCGTCTTGTTGGGGGCACTGTCGTGCCTTCAGATAGGTATAATAAAAAAGTTTATTCAACCGCTGCACAAAATCGTAAGTTATTAACATGTCCTCCAGCTATTTTAGATAAATACACAAATCTAAGCCCGCCGGTTATTTTTCTCTGATAAGACATTAAATTTTTATAGTTGTTACAACGGTGAAGCACGCTTGTCTTGCAGTAACCTATTCACTCTTGACTTTAAAATACACCTGACTACAATGTAGTGAGGTTGTATTATAGCTACCAGGAAACACAGTTTTTACCAGACAACTAACAATTGTATAAAGGGACTGTATTATTGAAAAAATAACAAATATAAAAACAATGTCACATAGGGCAACATTTTTCCTAAAAGCGATGATGACGTAACCTTTTAGTCTCAGATTACTGCAAACAAAAAATAAACTAAACTTAAGACGACAACAGTCGCCAACGACCATAAGGGAACAAAACGTGCACTCGTTTCATACCCGCGGGACCCAACAATCAGTAGCTTTTTGTACTTTCCTTATTATTCTATGACTTAAAAAAAACCTGAGATCAAAATTTAGATAATTTTAGTGTCTTTGAATTGGTGAAAATTTCATCAAAATACGCCCGGCGGTTTTGGTGTGAAAGTCATTTATTTGTCCGTGTTAGACATAACTTTACAAATTAATTACACTATGTCATACGAATAAAGCTTAAAATATTCATAGATCAAATTATTAAAAAAACAATGGTCTAATGTATGTAGTGTGTTTATTATGGGATATTCGAAATAAAACTCGTTGAGTAGACTGACTTCTATTTCTTTTATTCTTCGTAAAATTCGTTACAATAATTTACCGCTTACAACTTAACGTCTTTCGTCTTTTTATCTCGTCCTCTCACATGCTCGCTCTTTCACACAGTGTTGTCGCTCCATCATCTTACATTCCCTTATTCCAACAGTGTTGCCACTTAAGTAACACCTTACATTCATACATTCCCACATGTAACATAACCTTTTTTCAAAAAAAATACAACTAGCCATTTAGACGTGATTCTCATTTTAACTACTGAGGGGTAACGTGCCTTAAATATAAAAGAAAACTAATATTGTAAGCACAGTTCACCAAATGCGTGCACAAACTAACTGTGAAAACACACGTGCCATCCAACAAACAAAAGTATATCCTTTCGGGGGTGGGCAGAACTAAAAGCAGTATTGACACAATCTGGTGCCACGTGCAGCAACTATGCGTTAACTTTAACGCGACAGTTTAAGTTCGTGTTAACTTGTTCGGGCAAGTTTGCTTGTGACAGCCTGTTGTCCCATGGCTGACCCATGGACAAATGCATTGTACAATATTTATTCTATTTAGAAAATGTTTGTTTGGTAGAAATGCTGGCATGAGTGAACGGGAGCGAAGTAAAAGGATTCTTACATAATATTTAACTAAACTGTTTTTTTGTATCTCTCTCTCAGTGGTAATGGCCGCGACTTACGTGTCGTAGTTCGTGGGTTCGAACCCAAGTAGGCGCTTTACTTTGTATAATATTTCATGACCACTACTCTCAAAACGGTTAAGGAAGGAACGTGAGGAAACCGACATGTCCTAGAACCAAATCTTCGAAGAAATGTGACATCCACGAACCCGCACTGGGCCCGCGTGGTGCATGGCCCATTCACTCTCATAGAGAAGAGGTTTGTGTCAGCAGTGGGAACATTAAAAGGCTGATGATGACGATGACTGAGAGAAAGCTTTAATATGGTTGAGTCTCTGTGCTTCTTATATCTCGGAAAAAAAAATACGGTTGTGACAGTATGGGCCACGAGAGTGTAGCTGCGGTAAAATGATTATACAAAGAAGATTTAAGCACATGCCAATTTGTATAAGTTATTGTTCCTAAGAATAAACACCAGTGTTCTTTAACAAGATCTTGTGTGGGATGTTTCTTGAATAAAAGTCAAGTTGAGATTCCTACTATACACATCAACCTTTATAGAATTCAAACAAAGAACCAAGGCATCCCAAAATGGCTAAAATCAAATAATTCCTATCTATTGATAGCCAAAGTTTCAGATAAATTCCTTGTACTTGTGGCTCCAAAATGAATGTAGCTTTCCGATGTACAATCTACAACGTTCTATTTTCAAATCTTAGTTCCAAACATTGTTGGCCATATAAATAAATTCCATTTTCGAAAACGCGCATAGAGAATAAGGATGTTCTTTTAAAAAAATCGTATCGTGGGAACAAAATTGCTATGTGCCTTTTACTTTTTTCCTTTTGTACGTCGGAAATATCGACTGTATGGGGACCTCTTTGAATATGACTCTTTGCTTTGTGAGTTATATCTTTCTATTGTATTCAGAACATTTGCACGGAGAATGTTTTTATTATTCGCTTTTCAGCGGATTGCTATCAGTAATGCACCATCTTAGGTCGTTCCTCGGAGTTATTGCGATGTTGCCAGTCTTTTAGTTTCATAATGTTTTTTTGATATCGTAGTCTTTATTAAGGGTTGTTATGGTTTATTTATTTTTATGTACATTTATTAAAAAATTTACTTTGTTTTTCAAGATAGTTAGGGTATAAAAACTGAATTTAATATTCAGTTAAACTTTAGGTACCTACTATTTTATCTCATCAGACCTAGCAAATAAAACTCCTCAAGAGGTCGTCGGATCCTCGAAAGGTTTATTGAGAGAGGTTTTTGTCATTTAGTCTACTAATAAGGGTTGGCAGATCTATTCTATCCTAAATATATCCCAATACGGTGATTGGGGCTGTCCTATTTGCGGATACGACTACGAGTTTAATTCTGTCGATGACGTTCGAGAAGTTATCTCTGTCTTCTTAATTGAGATGTGTATTGTTATTTGTTTCTGTTGTGGGTTTAATTTTATTTGAATTCCGAGAACGATTATGTTTAGTGTAAAGTATCGAAGAATGGATTGGCCACACGCTCCAAAGGGGTCCCGATTACATAATCCAACAACTGGAATCCCCAAGGGAAAAGAGAAATTAGAAATTATAAGTCACCTAAGAATGATTTTGAACGGCCACGGCCAGAATAGATTTAGATAGAAACAGATGGAGGAGGCCTTCATCCAGAAATGGGTGACCACGTAATAAAGCAAATAAAAAAATAAAAAAATGGAATTGTAAGTTATAGGGCAATTATGTTTTTTTTTTTAAGAATGATTTTGTGTTGAGATTTTTTTCCTAGGAAAACGTTAACTATAGGTATTTTGAAAACTTCGCATTTTGTACCTTTTGGCACTTAAGTAGCTACAAAACTGATGATTCACAGTCTCAGATCTAATCTAAACTAATATTACTAGTGATAAAATGGCTTGTTTGTTGGTACTGCTCCGTTTACGAAAATTCTATAATTGATAGAAAGCTACACTGTCGCTGTGTGACACACGCTACGTTTTCCTAGAAAATAAAACGGTTCTTGTGGCATAGGTCACGGGAGTGACACCTACCGATTTTCCAAGAAGCATATCTCTGGTTCGTCGTACCACCTCAGCGTTTAAAACCTTCCATCACTGAAACCGACTCCCGAATCACTCCATCCATACCTCCACCTACTAGGACCTCAGAACATAACAAGATACTTTCATCAATTTTGCCAGGTATCTACTTCAGTACAAAGACGATTGTTGACAATCGATGACCGGACGATATTACCTTGATAGTTCTTTTTTTGGCTCTTATTGGTGATATTCTTCAGAAAGGCTGTGTGCAGTACTTGTAACCGGCGTACGTGTATGATTAGATGCATAAAAGTTAATGATGCAAAATGAGTATGTAAGGATCGTAGCAGGTGGCATTCTGATCTTTTTTTTTTTGGGACAATCCCACCGCACTATTCCCAAACCACTGCAACTCCTGAAAGTCAGAATCAACAGTGGCGACCACCAGAAAAGCGCCGAGGCAATGAAGCTCGACGAAGTCCTGGAGAATGAATTTAACTGTCTTGGATCTCGCAACGAAATTAATCAGAAAAGAATAACGGAGGAGAAGGAAAAAATATAAATATCCACTTCCCTCCATATCAAGCAGGAGACAGAACAAACAAGGCCAATAGGCACAAAGGGTCGTTTACAACTGGGATAAGCCCAGTTGCCTAGCACCACGGATAAAAATTAGTATTAATACATATTAATGGGTCCTGCATAGCATTCTGATCTACCACCATCTGCCTTGGAAAAAAAAGGCGTGAATTTATTATGTAAGCATATATGTTTAAACATTCTATCGTCCAAACAGACTCCCGAATCGCTCCATCCATACGTACACCTACCAGGACCTCAGTAGTACAAAGACAATTGTTGACATTCGATTACCGACCGCACAGGCCGAGCAGCGTGCATAATTCAGACCACAATTGTTACCTCCCCGGTTTACTCACTCGTTTTAAGGCCTTAGCTGTTTGAGGACGATGGCTTTGTGAATAAAAGAAGCGGTACTAACGTGGGATAGTTCGTTTATCGTGGATAGTGATAGTTGAAAGGTAGGATGGTTCTTTTAGTATGTTGTGCGTGTACAAAGACTTTTACATACCTACATAAATTCAAACTTTTTCTCATGGGGATAGGCCAAAACTACAGAACTTCAGCTGCTACGATTCTTATAGACTCGTTTTCTATCGGACAATTTCTAGGCACGCTGGTTATGAATACTATGCCCATCATCAAGAGTAAGATCCGTGTGTGTCCTTTCGGGGCTTCTCCACTCGCATTTGCTTTTATTAGGCTAATAGACAAGTTCTATTTACTGAAGAATGTTTTAATGTGGAATCGTAAAAAGAAAGAAATACAGATTTTTTTTTTTTTTTTTTTTTTTTGTAACCTATAGGCTCGCGCTTGACCACAATCTCACCTGATGGTAAGCGATGATGTGGTCGACGGTGAAACACGCTTGCCTGGCTTAAAGACCCCTAGATTGTAGCTATCGGGAAACACAGACTCCGGCAGGGAATGCCACTCCTTAGCTGTACGCATAATAAAAGTGTTCCCAAAACGTTTTTTTGCGTATGGGTGGGATGTCTACCATGTATCGATGGCGCATCGCCGTACGTCTGGTAGTCCGATGATGGAACGGGCTAGGTGGAATTATATCGTGCAATTCCATCGCACACTCCCCGAAATGTAACCGATAAAAAACCGACAGGCTGGCAACTCGGCGACGATGTTCAAGACTCTGGAGCTTTGACTTGACCAGCGCCTCATTTATTTGTGACCCGCACAGGAGACACGAGATAAGCAAACCACACACAGTAATAAAAATAAAGAACCCCGTGTGAGACCAAAAAGACTCCTATCTCAACATATGCAACGAAATTAAAAAGAAAATAACGCTGCGCTGATATTCTGATAGGGTCCACTGTTGATGCCATGGACACATTCACGGAAACAAAACATACAATATTTAAGGAGAGATAGATTTGTAGTAGATATATTATTAGCTGCAATTGATACCCTGGAAATAAAAACCAAGAAAAACTTTCTCAGAATGATCTGAGACGGTAGTCACAATCTGAGAAGTGCTAAGTTAGGAAGTCTACAGATTAATTAAGGATTAGGTATTGGTGATAACAGGATGCTCATTTCCGTCAGTTCCTGTATTGTTAATACGACAACTTCAACATTTCTTTTCATTTTCATTCATATAGGTTCCATAAATATTAGTGTTAATTTTAAACCACAGTACTTTGAAATGGGGCTAACCCCAGTTGTAAACGTCTCTTTTTGCCTATTGTCCTAGCTCTGTTCTCTGATTAATTTAGTTGTGAGTACCAAGACATTAGAATTATTTCTCCAGAACTCGTTGAGCTTCATTGCCTCGGTTCGGCGCTTTTCTCGTATATTTTGGCATTTAGAAGTTGCAGCGGTTTAGAATAGTGAAGCGGGCTTGTCTCAATAAAAAAAAAACACATCTTAGCACCGACCTCGACGATAAATTGGGATAAAAACAAGACACATGACACATCACCAACCCAACAAAGAGAGAAGGCTTGTGTCCTGGCAATAGAAACATTAAAAAGCTGATGATGATGATGAACCACCCAATCTGAAACTACCAGGCGCCCATAATCACTCCGCAGATCTTAAAAACTAAAAACATTTCATACTTAGAACAGTCGAATGGCGTTCAGCCAAGTCTGTGTCGCGGTTAGGAGCAACCATTCCAAACGGAATTCGGTCCTCCATACATTATTACTATGTATCATGTCTTGCCGAATTTATGGGGGTGAGCAGATAGAGCTGGCGTCTACAGTCTAAGAATTGGAGTTATAGGTTGCAGTGTGATGGTGTTTTAAGAAATGGGGCTGTTGGTCCGTTAATTTTTGTTGGCAGAGAACATTGGAATATGTTTAATTTGATTTAAATGGCATAAGCTTAACTCTATAAGATAGTTCACTTTTTTGGTGAAGATACACGATATTCTTCACGTGACCAGAAGGCTCGTCTTTGTTTCGGCTAAAGAGTCAGAATTGCCATTCAACGTGGCAATGTTTTCAATGCTGAGATAGGAGCCTTTTTGGTCTCGCTCAGGGTTTTTTTATTTTATTATTGATTAAGTGTATGCTTATTTCTCGTGTCTCCTGTGCGGGTCACAAATAAATATTTTTCTTTCTTTCTTTTTACTATTCCCATTGACAGTGATACTGTGTATGTATACAGTGATCGATGTTAAAAAACCGGCTAAGTGCGAGTCAGACTCGCGCACGAAGGGTTTTGTACCATTATCGCTAAAAACGCCAAAAAAATCACGTTTGTTGTATATTGTGGGGAGCTCCACTTAAATATTAATTTTATGCCTGGTGACAGACGGACAAAAAGACAGACAGACAGACGGACCGCGGAGTTTTAGTAATAGGGTCCCGTTTTTACCCTTTGGGTACGGAACCATAAAAATGAGCTCTTCCCTTGGGTTTGCAGTATGCCATTCCTTCGCAGAATTAGATCTTAATTAGCAACACTGTCGGATGGTATAATAGTACTGTATGTATTTTTTTCCAATACCAACGGGTTCAATTCCTGCCTAAGAATATTGATTTTTCAAAAATCCAATGATGCAGTTTAAGTTTTCATCAAAATCGGGTCCGGAAGTCGTTTGTTATTTTTTTTGCTATTCCTCATAGTTTCAAATTTGGCATCGCATTTACGCCACCTTTGAAAACTGAACCTTGGGTACAGATTAAGTTTTGCTTTTTTCAGCAAAATGTTTATTTTGTAAATAAAAAAATGTTTATGTATATCTGTTTAATTTCTGGTGACTATATTTACGTTTAACTTCTGGTAAGTACTTGAAAAAAAAAACACTTCACATTCAGAGATTTATGAAAATTAACTAAATCTAGTCTTCTTCTTATCGTGTAAGGATGTGGCCACCTCTGAAGGGTGACCATAAGCTCTTAGAGTAATTTTAATTTGAGTGTGCGTAAGGGACAGATGTATATATACAAGCCATATTCATCTGTCCCCTACACACACATTTAAAATAACCTTACTCCAAGAACTTTTGGTCATCCCCCTGGCGTCAAAGTTAACAACTAAGTCTACTGTTTATTTTGAATATAAATAATTTTATCAACACTAAAAAAATGGTACTGGTACATCCGCAAACGTGACAAATGTAATGTTTCAACAGAAAACATCAATATTCATCCCAATTGGTTGCCTTTTAATTTATTGTGGGTTACAGTGACCACACGTCAGTGATTGATGGCGAGAACGGTCCTATTCTTTTAAGTTGTCAATAAAAATTGAGTATTTTACGTACAAGTGTGTTATAGGGAAATACCTACTCATCTTCCGATTAAAGAGCGTAAGATTACTGATTGCCAATAGATGTGGTCAGATTACCCTCAATGTATTTTAAAAAAGATCTCTAACTTAATTAATACAGTTTTAAGCTTTGGTCTCCTGCTCGGAACGCACGAATACCGGTATGCGGTACCGGAAAACGTCTCGAAAGTTCTTCAAAATAACTTTAATAATAATTCTCACCGCTGACGCACACCGATGTGAGAATTAGTTTTTGTCCGGTACAGCATAACCCAACGTTGTGCCTTTGATCTAGAGAACAAAGCTTAATCTTTCACAAAGTACGAGTAGCATTGGTAATGATTATTATTCTGTTACAGAACCACTCTACTGTTCTACCTGAATACTAACTTGAATCTAGATGAATACTTAAGACAAAACGAGGCTCATATATTTGCCCCAAACACAGCTTAATTTCAATTTTAGAAGTCTGTTTCCTAAATCATGTCTGATGAATCATTAACTCTAAGTAACCACAATACACAGGAGTTTACACTATACATCACCTGGCCTATATAGACTTCGAGAAAGTTTAGCAAAGGTCTGTTCTAGAATGAGAGCAGTGGTGGCCCAGTGGTAACGGTAGACTTACGTGTAGGTCATGGGACCGAATGCAGGCAGGCACTTAACTTTGTGTAAATTATTTCATCACCACTGCTCTCAAAACGGTGAAGGAGAACATGGTGAGGAAACTGGCATGTCATAGAACCAAAAATTCACATGTGACATCCACCAACCCGCACTGGGCCCGCGTGGTGTATTACGGCCCATTCCCTCTCACAGAGAGGAGGCCTGTGTCCCAGCAGTGGTAAAATTAAAAGGCTGATTTTGACCCCTGTTTTAAGTCAGACTCTATCAAACAAAATGGCAGCTATAGCTCGTGGAGTATCGACATTAATTGAGGTTTTTTGAGTGAAGTGGATCTTGTTATGAAAGGATTGTCTGAGAGCGTTGTCTATTGCATGATAGGTTGTCACACAAACTTATATTACAGTCCCTTTCTACAGTTCAATGTATAGAGAATGTATGTACGTATGTTTGTTTGTATGTTATATGTATATACCCGCACGGATACTACACTTCCAAACATGGCCAGTTCAAGGCTTATGTTTGAGAGTGTCCTAACGTTTGTATGAACCATGTGCACCCGCGCGCCTATTCTGACATAACATTGTTCGATAATTATTATTTTTTGAAAATTCCTTCGACGAAGCATTTGTTTATTCGATCTGTGTTTTGAATAATTCACTGAAGTTTTTTGTTGCATGTAATTACCGATTTTCTGTAGCCTAATAATTAGGTATGAACGAAATATACTAGGCTAAATGTATGTCTAGTCATCGACAGGTTTACAAATATGTGCCCACAACAAGTCGACCAAACAAGGGCACAGCCGTACCATACTTTTCTCGAAGCCATTCAGGACATTTCCGACCCCCCTGCAACTTCGTTGTGGATAAACTTAGAAGCAAGAATTTTCAGTGACAGTTACATTCAATTTGAACTTATAGTTTAGGAATTATTGCAAGTCAAAATACCTTAATATCATCACTGACTCACCGATCATCAAAATTCTAAGGTACTTCTAGTAGACTCACAAACTTCAAATTTTGAACACAATTAGTGTTTAGCCTATAAAGCAGGAAAAATTAAACATCCTGCAATTACCTTACCGTTTCCTAGATATAGAAACTGCGTAAGTAACTTTGTAATTCTATATACATAGTCATCCAATATATGGGATAACAAAGTTTCCTTTACATTTCATTAAAAAAAAAATTGTCACCTTCGCTGCTTATCTAGGTAGGTAGGTAAGTAGTGAATATAGGTAGGTACAGTCATATTCGATGTCTCCTATAATATACATAATATCTATATACCAGACGTATGAGTCGGCGCAGTATGTCGAAGGCAAGTGATGAGATTGTGATCTTAACGATCTAATAGCAGCCAAAATTTAGTTAGTTTAGTATTTGAATTTCATAAATAATGCGAGTAAACCGAGCATTTTTAATTTAACCGGGTAATACAGTATTTTTGTTTAGTAACAACAAGGAGATTTTCTGCCGCTGAAAATCCGTATACCAGGCCCCTCAGAAAGTATTGCGAAAAAAAGTTTTTATATATGGGAGACTGGCCAGTTATAATGTTTTTCGAAAATATGATTATTTATAAGTAAAAATAAGTAAGTTCCAATTTCAAAATTTCCCTCCACATTTTTTGCGAGTTAATTCAAAGTATTGTGTCTCACTGAAATATGGATCTGCGCCGGGAACATTTTAGAGCTATGATTTTATACGATTTCAAGTGTCGCCTGAAACCGGATGAATCGTACGATAGACTTCAAATGGCATTCATGGATGAAGGCCCTTCCAAGGCAACCGTGTATCGTTGGTATAACGAATTCAAGCGCGGTCGACCAACTTTGGGGGATGACGAAAGAAGCGGTCGCCCTTTGACGGCTGTTACCGAAGAAAACGTGCTAGCAGTGAAAAATTTAATCCAAGACAATAGGCGAATTACATATCAGGAGATTCAACACATATTGAAGATTGGATCGGGAAGCGTTCACGAGATTCTACACAGCCATCTTCGCGTGAGGAGGATAGTATCACGCTGGGTGCCGCACAACCTCACCGATGCTCAGAAGCAGGCCCGGGTGGAATGGTGCCGTGATATGCTTAACAAATTTGAAGCAGGCTCGTCTCGGCGTGTTTACGACATCGTTACAGGTGATGAGTCCTGGATTTATCAATACGACCCAGAAACCAAGCGCCAGTCGACTGTTTGGGTGTTTCAAAATGAGCCAACGCCTACCAAAGTGAAGCGATCTAGAAGCGGGGGTAAGATTTTGATCGCTAGCTTTTTTAATTTGACTGGCCACTTGGTATCAATTCCCTTACGGGATCAAAGAAGCATTAATGCCGAATGGTATACTACCAAATGTTTGCCAGAAGTTTTCTCTGTTATAAGCAACAAGCGACCAAACACAGGGCTCCGCGGGCTACTGCTCCACCACGACAATGCACCTGCGCACACCGCACTCAAAACGAGGGACTTCCTGGACAGCACGCCAGTCAAACTCCTGGGTCACCCTCCTTACAGCCCTGATCTAGCACCGTGTGACTTCTTTTTATTCCCAAAAATAAAAAATCAGCTCAAAGGGATACAATTTTCGTCGCCGGAAGATGCGCTGGCTGCGTTCGAGCAGGCTGTAAACGAGGTGTCTGCGGCGGACTGGAAAAAGTGTTTTGAAAACTGGTTTAGGCGCATGAATCTTTGTATAGAGGCTGGTGGAAAGTACTTTGAAAAGATTTAATAAAAATATATGTACGTATAGAACAATTTTTTTTAGTTTCGCAAAACTTTCTGAGTGTCCCACGTACATTTTTGGAATTAATAAATGTGTGCATCCTTAATTAAGTCAAACAAACATTTATTGTTATCAATTTATTTATAATTCACAATGATTTGTTATAAAATATTGAAATATTTACATATTATCACTTAAAGTTATAATTTTGAAATAAACTTAAGATTTACCAAGTCTTACTGGTAAAATCCGAAATGAACAACGAAATGAAACGTAATATCTATAGGAAAATTTGCCGATATGAATAAACTGTCATCAAACTTTATACCTGAGACCCCTAATTAAAGAGATAATAAATAAATGAAAAAGCCCCACTAATAATTACTGAAACACCTATTTATAAATAAAATGTTGTGGCCTCCATGGCCATATATATACCTAAAAACAAACGTATGTATTTCCGCTACCCAACAAAAACCCTGAAGCATTAACTAATGAAAACAATTACTGAACAGGCAATAAATAACTCTATTCACTTTGTAGTTCCCAGAATACTCGCGCACTGCAATACGTCAACGCTATGCATTTAATAAATCATGAAAATCGTCCGTACGTCTGTCATCGCGCACGGATGACAAATTGCGAATCCAGCCGATCCCCCTCCGAACGCCCCCGAGTACCCCCGAGCGCCCCCGAACCCCCCAGACATGCCACCCGATTGATGACCAGCTCGTAATTGCATTGTTTAAATTTTTCAACTGTGTATTGAATAGGTTAGAATTTCGGGAGTTTAATGTACGGGAAAATTTTATGGGGTTTTTGTTTTAATTAAAAAATCTGTGTGGTGCTGCATTCTGTATCAAAGCTTGCATATATACGTAGATTTTGGCGGAATTAAATCTATACAATACCTGCCTGTTTCTGTCCCCCCACTGCAGGATAAAAGGCTTCTTCTCATACTGAGAAGGAACGAGCATTAATCACTAAATTTGCTGAAGGTGGGTTGGCGATTTCAAACTAACCTTCATTAACTAAAGATGTGGAATTCCCTGCCTAAGTCTGTATTTCCTGATAGCTACAACCTGGGAGTCTTTAAGTCAAGAGTGAATAGGTTTCTTCTAGGTAAGCGTGCTACATCGTCGACCACATCATCGCTTACGATCAGGTGAGATGGTGGTCAAGCGCGAGCCTATAAATAATAAAAAAAAAAAAAATGAATTGAAAAAGTCACATTGATTCTTGCCCGGATTTGAACCTACGACGTATAAACTACGAGAGAAGTACGGGTTTCTGAATTAAGTATTCTGACTTAAGAACATGTCAAACCCTACTTAAATGCCAAATTTTGACAGAGTTTCAAGCTAAGTTAGAGATTGATTAATACTCAACTAAGAATTCTTAAGTCAGAAATCGGGGGTAAGCCAAAAGGCCACTGTGGCTATTGTATTTCGAATTAAAACTAAATGATATGATAAAAATTCTTAACGTTACTTTGTAAATCATTTTATTTCGGTTAAGTATTTTTATTTCGATAAATATGCAGTGATGTCAATATTTGATTACATTGTCAAGTCCCACACAATATTTTATTGTTACAAAACAGCAAAATTATGATAATTATTCAATAAATAATAAATCATTCTCGTAAATCACAAGACAATGTAAATAATAAAGTATGGAACAAATTTTTCTATGTCAATCCAATATTAATGACAGCAGAGACATAATAATGTCAAAGCCATAATGTTACGAAGTTGATAAAGACCGTGATTTTTAGGGTTCCATACCCAAAGGGTAAAAACGGGACCCTATTACTAAGACTCCGCGGTCCGTCTGTCTGTCTGTCTGTCATCAGGCTGTATATCATGAACCGTGATAGCTAGACAGTTGAAATTTTCACAGATGATGTATATCTGTTGCTGCTATAACAATAAATATCTACTAAAAACAGAATAAAATAAATATTTAAGTGGGGCTCCCATACAACAAACGTGTTTTTTTTGCCTTTTTTTGCGATAATGGTACGGAACCCTTCGTGTGCGAGTCCGACTCTCACTTGGCCGGTGTTTTTATTTAAATGTACTCACTTGTCCTCACAAGTTATTTACCGTGGTTTCGCTTTCGTGCTCTATTTTTCAGAAACCGTGCATTTTTCGGGGATTAAGGTTCTTACGCCGCTTTAGTGCCGTAAAACGGTTACTTTCTAAAGCATACTCCTTAGTAACGGCTAGGTTAAAGGTTCACCCTTGTTTGGTATAACAACGTTTTGTCGAAAATCGCTTTGGCTAATTTTAGTTACAATAAAGTAATTTCGTATAATTATTCATTTGACCGAATAATGAATTGGTAGATTTTTATTTAGCATATTTATTTCTTTGAAATAATGTCATTTGACCGAATTTTCAAATGCACTAATTTTACACGAAATCGGTTAGCACGGCGTTTTGCTCGGGGTACCCGCCTTAAGCAACAAAGTCGACGGGGCTCCTATTTCTGTCTGCAGGGTCTAAAGTAACCTAACATGAAGGAGATCACGGGAGCTAAGTTCGCTCGCTTTGCTCTCTCACTTCAGCTGCCGTCATCTCCTTCGAACCTAACCTATCCGTGTCGGGGTGCCCTAAGCTCCCGAGCTCGCTTCGCTCGCTCTTGGGGTTATTCTCGGTTTTTTAAATACATGTTATACCACCTGAACATTATTACATCAAATGAACATTATACCTTTTGATCAATAGCGCAAATGTTGTTATCGCAAATAAATATTCGATGAAATGAAAATTATGTTAATCGATATTATACAAATTGATTATTTTCTTAAACGTTGTTCGAATTGGTAACATTACATCAAAAGTAGTTATACCAAACAAGGGTGAACCTAGGTTAAAAGGTTTGAAAAAAATATATATTTAATATTGATTCATGTACATTATTTGTGAAACATGGTTTTTTGGAATAACTTATAGTTTTGCTTACAAAAAAAAAAACGCGATATTTTTTAGCTGCTTTTTTAAACTCGTCCAAAACATAGATATTTAAAAAAATATTATTACACATAAAAATGGATGGTTAGAATTTCTCCTTAACCTACATAAGTTATAAAAATCAAAAACTATTATGCAGAGAAAACTGTCAAAAACTGCCAACATTGATAATCTGGCTCCGAGCGGGCGCACGGCTCATACTGCGTTAATATTGGGGTTTAGATAAGCCTTTGACACTCAGGAATTATATACTCGTAGCTCTGTGTAGGAAATTTTATAAACGGAACAGAGGCTCTTAACCAGTGTCTTTCTATCAATGAAACCGTTTCGATAGCGATTGAAAAAAGTCATTGCGCACTGGCAGGCGGCTTGCTTAGCGCCTGGCGCCTAATCAGCCGCATTGCACGCTTGGCTTCTTCGCATCTTTGCGAATAGTGCTCAATGCGGCCCGTTAGGAACATTTTAGTAAGTTGATTCTACTTGGCTACTCGTCAGATGACTCGCTAGGGTTTAGGTGCTAAGAAAGCTGCCTGCCAGTGCGTATTTGGGCTAAATGTAAAGGATTGTAAACGCTTTCGAAATAACACGTGATCAATCCTTTACATTTTAACATTTAGACCATCGTGTATCGCTATCGCTGATAGTGAATGACGACACGGTTCCCATAGTGACGACACGGTTGGCGTTGCAACGACACGGTTGGCGTAGTGACGACACGGTTGGCGTAGTGACGACATGGTTGGCGTAGTGACAACACGGTTGGCGTAGTGGTTAAGCGATCGGCTGCTGTGCTGCGTGCAGGTTCGATTCCTGCACGAAATATTTGTATGGCCTACATATAGTTGTTCCGGATCTGAGTGTTCTGTGTATGTGACTCTCTCACACACTCACGATACAGGAAGAAATTCATAGTGTGGGAAAAAGTTTAAAAAAATGCCACTGTGTCTTTTATAGGAACTCAGTTCTTCTAGATAGAACAAACAAACAATATTACGTCTATATAATGCTAGTTTAGATAGTAGAATCTGATATTGACCTCAATAAATTATTGATAAATCAATGTTATATAATGGATAGTAATTGATGTCAACAAGAGAACTCAGTTAAAAAAATAATATCACAATATACAGTTATAATAATCGACAAAAATGTTGATACATAAATGTACTGGAAATTTTGGACTTAAGTATTTGTCTAAGATTTATGCCTAAGAACCGTGACGCTTACAAAATGTTTTACAAGAGTGGTAAGGCGAAAACATTTTGTTTACCTACTTGTACTTAATTTTAACGTATTGATTGCACTGACACAAGTTTTGACAGGACACGCTTGGTTTTCAGAATACTTGTACAGGTTCAAGTGTAAAGAAACCCCATCGTGCATATGTGACCCTGAAAAACAGGAAACTATAGTCCATATTTTGACAGACTGCCCCGCCTATTGCCTGGAAAGACTCCAGATAGAGCTCAAGCTAGGGATCGTTATAACGAAAACTAATTTTAAAGACCTAGTAACAGCTAAGGGAACTAGGGAATAAATTATTGGGTACTGTATAAAAATAGTGAACAAGATAGTAAAAAGGAACAAGTAAACGGCATATGCTTAGGATTTATATTTGTTCATTATATATAAAGGTAGCATACAATAGTTCGTTGAAAATGTCTGAAACAGAAAAGCTAAACATACTCAATAAGCAGGTATATGGATAAGTAAAGGATATATTGGATGTTAGGTTAGGCTAGTTTAGTTTTAGGTTGGACAAAAATTGTAAGAAATTTGTTTAATTGTAAGTAAACAGATAGTGATACTAAAATATAGAAACAGGACAAGAAGTATTAACATAAGATAGAACTTAAATTTGAAATTATTTCAAGTTCTCAGATTATGTCTGAGGAAGACTTGTTATGGCAGGAGGGGTTTTGGTCAGTTAGAGCCTAACACTACCCAGGCTGGCTCGTTTGTGAGGCAGTTTAGGTGTAAGTCCGACAGGAATTGCCCTCCTGCCAAAAAATAAAAACGTTTTGATTGAATGAGATAAATATTAACTAGAATTAGTGTTACAAATATTAAAAAAAAACTTATATTTGTAAGAAATAATATTTCATGAGTGACAGTGCTCCAAATGGAATATTCTTTTTGTCATGCTATTACAGAGCTATCCACGTGTTACGACCTATGGTTTATTTATAATGTGTTAAGATTAGTTAACGAACTAGCTTCATATAAATAACTTATTAGGATCTAGTTAGTTCTCCCTAGACAAGCTAATAATGTTACCTTATTAACTAAAAGAATCACCAATCATATTCAATCTTATTAGTTATTTCTTATAGAGAAATAGTCTTATTAATACTACTACGATATAACCTGCGAAAATAGATATTTAGATTCAATTTCTAAATATCTATTTTCGAAGGGTACACACGTGTAGAACTCCTTTATACCTAGTTTTTTTTTTTTTTTTTTTGCATATAATTACTTTTACATACTCATAAATAACAAGTACTGTTGAGCAATGAAATTGGTTTATAGGCAAGTTGCAAATAATTTAAACACAGTTATGAATGTATGAACTTGACACCTAAGGCTCTAGACAGACGGACTGTATTTCAACTGCACTCCGACTGCAAAATTTGCAGTTTTAATGCGGTTCGTACGACTGCAATAAAACTGCAAACCGACCGTGCAGTCCGATTGCAGTTGGTGTGAAGTTCCAACGACAACTGCACGCCAACTGCACATCGACTGCACACTGAACTTGAAGAAAATACTGGTCTACACTTGCCCAAAAACCGGGACTGGGACAATTCAGACTGAAAATAATACAAATAAATGAGTGTACTATGTTATAGGTAGTTGAACTTTTCACCTCACTCAATTGGGTTAAAAATATTAGGCACATAATTAAAATGAATATCGGTCAAGCCTGATGTACATGCGTAGAGATAACGGTATAATCTTACGGTAGAGTACTAACTATGCTACTAACTATATCAATGTAGACACCATTGGAGTACTAAAACTTGAAAGAGTAGAGTGACTAGCCCCGCGGACAAGCTACTCTACCACTTGCCATCCCCCACCAAGGCGCCCAATTTAGTCTACCGCACACTACCGCCTACTCATCCCGTGTATACGTTTAGTACGGTAGAACTTGTACAGACTTGCCATTGAGTGACAATATTCGAGCGACGTACGTGGCGGTCTAAGAAACACTAGTTAAGTACTCAACTAATAAAATATACATTTATGAGTAGATAGTAGTCTTGGAATTGGTAGAGTATTACGCTAGTTGACTCTAGCGTTAACTCTACGTGTAAACCAGGCTTTATTGTATGAAATACTAGGTAATCAGTGATAGTGAGACGGTTGACAGGACGGTATGGGTAAAGAAAACGTGTTGCGCCGACCACAAATTATTTGGGACAAGGCTTGGAAGATGATCATGAAGCGCCCAGTGTTGTGGGAACTTAAATATTTTTACCTGTATACCAAACTCTTTATTTGATAGTAGATACACTTTAAAGGTGCTCCCTCACCTGGAGCGTTCGCCTGTATGTAATGTAACATTTCTGATTTGATTTTGAGCATTACATTACAGAACTGCCTCCCTGATTTGACAAGCATTCGCCTGTAATGTAACATAAACTCTTTGGCTTGCTATAATAACCTGTGCTCAAGAGAATATAGATAGAGGAACCAGAGGTAAATCCATATATATTCTTAGTGACAGGCAGGCTGCAATCAAAGCCATGGCATCCTACAAAGTGGACTCCAAACTTGTTCCGGATGCTATCCAAACCCTAAACAGGCTTGGGAAACATAACAGAATAAGACTGATATGGTTCCCTGGGCACAAAGGAATCCATGGTAACGAAGCAGATGAAATGGCAAAAGAGGGCTCAGCAAATGATTTTGTGGGTCCAGAACCATGTGTAGACATTTCGACGTGTCTGGTAAAAGCCACATTTAGGGAGTTTGCAGATCACAGAGAACAAACACATTGGCTGTCTAATACGGGTCTGGAACACTCCCAGAAATTCCTTGGCTCTACGTACAAAGCACTGGAATGCACTTGGAATATAAGCAGTGGTCAAATCAGCTACCTGCTTGGCAAAATCAAAATCAAAAATTTATTTATTCAATTAGGCCATTAAGCGGCACTTTCGAACGTCAAAACTTTCGGCACTTTGGAACCAACGATATGCTCATAAAGATAGGTCTATCCGCGACACCCATATGCAGATTGTGTGGGGCTCATACGGAATGCATGGAGCACCTTCTGTGCACATGCGATGCACTGGCCGGTAAGCGAATGAGGCTCCTAGGAGTTAGATATCCAAAACCAGAAGACTATAAGCTCATATCTCCTAGTCTCGTTGTAAAACTGTTGTATGGTTGTAAAACTGTTCCTGTTGAATAAATGTTTATATTCTTTATCTGATTTGTAGACAAAGGATGGTAAATGGTTTATGTATTTTAGTATTTTTTTTATGACATTTAATATACGCATTGTTGACTTTTTGTATTTTATGGAATAAGTTGACATTTTTATTTTTTTTATTTTTTACATTTGACATGATAATTTTTACTACCATTCATTTAATAACTATTTACAATCTATTGATTATTGACATAATATTTATCATATGTTATTGATTATTTTAAGTGAAATTTACTGTTTTAAATCCATAATTTTTGTTCTTGGCTGTAATGAATTAAATAATGTACTACATAATTCAAACACAATGTGAATTGTTATATGAATAAATAAATAAATGAAGAGTGTTTTCAACGAGATTGGGGAGGAGTAGGGTACCTAGGGGACCACAATAGATCCCAATAGGCCGAAGTGTCCGAGTTATTTCTCGGCCCCTCCACAAGATAAGATAACATTTCAGACTTGATTTTCTCAAAATGTAGCTGCATGTTACATGTAAATGCTCGGTTCTATTCCCTCACCTATGTAATGCTTGAATTTGTAACATTACAGGTTGCGCGCTATAATGCTCGGTTCTCCTCCCTCACTGATGTAATGCACGACTCTAACGTTACATTACAAAGGCGAATGCTTCAAGTGAGGGAGCACCTTTATGTAATTATTATCGCTGACCAAACAACAGTTGGTGTTGACATCACGAATTTAAAAAGTTATCGTAAAACGCAATAACACCGTCCGGTTACTATGGAATCAGTTGTTGAAGATAATTTGAATTACTTCGGACTTTCCACCGCGGTTGTCGAAATAATTATGGTCGTTAAATACTTTAATTTATTTGTTTAACAGCATATGGCGTGTCGCATGCAGTTTTAATGATATTAATAAAGGCATCATTATTCGCAATTTTTCACTACACTGAACCTCAATAAATCTACGAACCATGATGATGATATATAAATGATAAACACTAACTTTTTCACGAATACTGGGAACAATTGTTTTTTTTTTTTTATAGATCATAATCCTATATCGTGGTTGCTCTTACAAACATTTAAACTTACATACAACCAGACCTTGAACAGAAATATCTGTAGATCAAACAAATTTTTGTTCCGTCAGGGAATCGAGCACGCGACACGCAGCGCAGCAGCCGATCGCTCAATCACTCATTTTCTCGATTCTCGGCGCTGGGTCTAGCATTGAATATCCAACAATGCAGTTTTAATTTAGTCATCCATTCAGGTTTCACCTAGTGTAAATGCAAACGCGACAGTGAGTGAGTGATATTCAATTAACTATAGTAGTGTTTGCATATGGCAGTTCAGTTATTTCCGGGCTGCCAAATGCATATTTTCAACCTACATTTTCTGATTATAATTTCATACGTAACGTCCGGAAATAGGTGGACTATTAGCCTTCCTATATGCACCAAAGCTACTAAGCCCCCACATTAGCGATTGAAATCATGAATCGTACAGTTTCCGGCAACAATGCCTGTAATTTCACCGCATCTATACGCTATAAACTGGAATACATCAAAGCTTTATTGCAGCAATAGATTATAACCCTGAATTGATTTCAAATATCTATACTATTAAGAGTTAAAATTGTTTTTTTTTTATAAATTATAGGCTCGCGCTTGACCATTATCTCAACTGATGGTAAGCGATGATGTGGTCGACGGTGAAGCACGCTTGCCTAGAAGTAACCTATTCACTCTTGACTTAAAGACCCCTAGATTGTAGCTATCGGGAAACACAGACTCCAGCAGGGAATTCCACTCCTTAGCTGTACGCACAATGAAAGTATTTCCAAAACGTTAAGTGCGTATGGGTGGGATGTCTACCATGTAGCTATGGCGCATCGCCGTACGTGTCATCATCTGAGCCACTAACTAGTTAAAATTGTATCATCCTCTGCCTACCTTTTCCCAACTTAGTCTATCAATCAATCATTTATTTTGTAAAACATAGGTATGGTAACAGATAGCATATTGTCTAAAATACCAGGCCCCTCAGAAAGTATTGCGAAAAAAAGTTTTTATATATGGGAGACTGGCCAGTTATAATGTTTTTCGAAAATATGATTATTTATAAGTAAAAATAAGTAAGTTCCAATTTCAAAATTTCCCTCCACATTTTTTGCGAGTTAATTCAAAGTATTGTGTCTCACTGAAATATGGATCTGCGCCGGGAACATTTTAGAGCTATGATTTTATACGATTTCAAGTGTCGCCTGAAACCGGATGAATCGTACGATAGACTTCAAATGGCATTCATGGATGAAGGCCCTTCCAAGGCAACCGTGTATCGTTGGTATAACGAATTCAAGCGCGGTCGACCAACTTTGGGGGATGACGAAAGAAGCGGTCGCCCTTTGACGGCTGTTACCGAAGAAAACGTGCTAGCAGTGAAAAATTTAATCCAAGACAATAGGCGAATTACATATCAGGAGATTCAACACATATTGAAGATTGGATCGGGAAGCGTTCACGAGATTCTACACAGCCATCTTCGCGTGAGGAGGATAGTATCACGCTGGGTGCCGCACAACCTCACCGATGCTCAGAAGCAGGCCCGGGTGGAATGGTGCCGTGATATGCTTAACAAATTTGAAGCAGGCTCGTCTCGGCGTGTTTACGACATCGTTACAGGTGATGAGTCCTGGATTTATCAATACGACCCAGAAACCAAGCGCCAGTCGACTGTTTGGGTGTTTCAAAATGAGCCAACGCCTACCAAAGTGAAGCGATCTAGAAGCGGGGGTAAGATTTTGATCGCTAGCTTTTTTAATTTGACTGGCCACTTGGTATCAATTCCCTTACGGGATCAAAGAAGCATTAATGCCGAATGGTATACTACCAAATGTTTGCCAGAAGTTTTCTCTGTTATAAGCAACAAGCGACCAAACACAGGGCTCCGCGGGCTACTGCTCCACCACGACAATGCACCTGCGCACACCGCACTCAAAACGAGGGACTTCCTGGACAGCACGCCAGTCAAACTCCTGGGTCACCCTCCTTACAGCCCTGATCTAGCACCGTGTGACTTCTTTTTATTCCCAAAAATAAAAAATCAGCTCAAAGGGATACAATTTTCGTCGCCGGAAGATGCGCTGGCTGCGTTCGAGCAGGCTGTAAACGAGGTGTCTGCGGCGGACTGGAAAAAGTGTTTTGAAAACTGGTTTAGGCGCATGAATCTTTGTATAGAGGCTGGTGGAAAGTACTTTGAAAAGATTTAATAAAAATATATGTACGTATAGAACAATTTTTTTTAGTTTCGCAAAACTTTCTGAGTGTCCCACGTATAGGCACTATGTTTTGCCAATATATGGCGTAAAAATCCAGTTAAACAAGAAATTATAATTAAGGTGGCATGTCTAAAAAACAAAATATGTCAATTACACTCTTTGCGCTGTAGCATGATGCGGATGACAGTTTCAATAACATTAAAATTTTAGCTATACTCGGAATTTTAATTCGATTCTAGATTTGACAATTTCAGTGTTGCAACGTTATGACAAGTACTAAATAGTGACGTTGCGAAATTATTCGTTAAGGAAATGGAATATTTCTGGATCGATTCTTCTCGTTTATAATTTTACTCTCGTAAACTAAGTATATCAGGAAATGGAACATGACAAATAAAACAGATAGATGTATTATGGTAATAATTTATTTTATCAATTGTCGCCGTCATTGCTATCGCTATCGCTGTCACTTTCATATCTAGCCTATTCTAGTCAATTAACATATCTAGCCTACTCATTTTTTCCTCTTCTTTGACAACATGGGATACGCATTTAGACTATTAAAAAATTACGTCTACCAATTTTTCTAGGCATTCACCTTCCTGAAATAAATTTCTCACGTCTGTCAATTTGAAGGTTTTATTATTTTGAGCTAAATGCTCCTTTACCTGCGCCCATATCAATTCGATAGGGTTTAGCTCGAAATGGTAAGGGGGCAGTCTTAAAACCGTGATCCCATTTTGTGCCATTTCGTCTACAGCGTACTTATTAAAAGACTCGTTATGTGGAATCAGTTCTAAAAGCGTAGCTTTAACCATATCTGGTTCGTAATGAGTATTTTTATTTAAAAGCCAATCTTGAATGGCACCTTTTTCCAGCTCATTTTTGGTGCCGTTTCCAATTTTCGGGAGTGGTAAGGTGCATTATCCATCACCACAATTGAGTTTGGTCTTAATTTTGGTAAGATTCCAGCGAACCACTCCTCAAAACAAACTGCATTCATCTCATCATGGTAATCTTCACAATTTTTCTTTGCTTCAAAAATCATGAGCCCCTCTTCCAGGAAGCCTTCTTCACTACCTATATGGCTAATTATGAGACGCTTGCCTTTTCCAGATGGATTTTTTAATCCAGTGGTCAGTCCCTCCAAAAACGCTTGTCGAGATGATGTGACTTTCTTGTCCACCCAAGTTTTTTTTTTACAGTATGACCTTAAAATAAATATAGTACATGAACATTCAATATTACTATTAAATTTAATGTAAAATGTATATAAATTCATTTTGTGTATAAATGTTAGCCTTACCTGCGTTAACCCAAGTTTCATCTTGATAATATATATGTCTCCCTTCTCGTCGAAACTGACATATAGATCGCAAGTAACGCTGGCGCCATGTTATTATATCATTTCGATCCATAAGTGTGCTCTTGCGTGACCGTGCAACAAATTTAAAATTAAGATGCTTCAAAATTTTTCTGAGGGTGTCTTTGGAAATCTTGTTCATTTCTGAATCATCGTTCATCACTTGTAAAATCTAAAATAGTAAATTGTATAATAGCTTGCAATCATTACTTATATATAAAAGATGTAGGTATAAAATAATACTGTCTGACTGATTGACTAACCTTTGCAATGGTTGGAGGTTCATTTCGGTAAAAGAACTGATGAACTTCTTCGTATTGCAGAGAATGTAAATTCATCAATTTTATCTTTGAAAATTCGCTTTGGTCCAGTTTTTTTAGGAGGAGTTGGCGGCGCACCTTTATTTACTTCCTTCAAAACGTTACAAACAGAGCGTGAGGTTATTCCCAATATGTCAGCAACTTTGCTCATACATTCATTTTCTTCCACAACTTCAAAGGCCTCCAATTGCGCAGAAATTTCATTTTTCACGTATTTGTAGGCGTTGCGGATCATTACTTTTTCAGTAACAGTGAAAGCTTTTCGTGGACGTTTTTTTTCTTGGGGACAAGAAAACATCCACGTCTTTTTGTGATGTACTTGGCTGAGGATCCATTTTGATGGAAAACCAAAACAAATAGATTCACTCAAAGTTCACAAAAAACTATAAACGTAACAACAAACACAACGTAACAACACTTTAACAAAAACCCAACAAAATAACAAAATATCGATTCGCAATGAAATAAGATATTCGTGCAGTCAGACTGGGAGAATGAAGCCGAATGACACGATAAACAAAATGGCGATAGCTGCACGAGCCGGCACGGGTTGCCAATACTGAAAACTATCTAGGCTCTTTTATTATAAGTTTTGTTTTTAATATAAAAACAAAAATATTAACTTTTTATAAAATAGAGCAGCGATTACTAATTAATAAATAATTATTATGAATAATTATGTATTTATTTAAATAAAAATCAATAATTTAGTCTTTAATTGGCACACTGATGGCACACACACTGATTGTTTATCGATTTTTGTGTTCATCACTACACTATTATATGTAGTATCATTATTTCACAAAATTACAGTAGCTAATGTCAAATCTGGAATCGAATTAAAATTCTGACTATAAGTTAACACATTCATACTTAAACAAAAAATAAAACCATAAGTGGTTAATTAGCAAATCGGAGTCGTCATACCTTGTTATTAGTAGTAAACTCAGTGATGGCGTAGTAACATCTATCTACAAGGAATTTAAACAAAGAACTCTTAAAAGATCATAGACACTCTTTTATTTCTAATAGTTCTGGTATTTTGTTATACCCAAGGCTTTTTAATATTTATGTCAATAAACTTCTTGTTGAGCTCAGCAGCACGATGTCGGATGCCATATAGATGGAGTATGTTTAAATAACTTAAGTAATGCAGGCGACATGGTGTTGCTGAGCCCTACTATCAATGGAATTAGAAAGTAACTCTCCATTTGTGAAGGATATGCCAAACAATAATCCTTCAAAAAGTGTTTCAATGTAGCAATACTAAATTGTTCACTTTTGCAGAGAGTTTCCACTTTGAATATTAGGGCCACATTGCTACGGAGGAATTAAAAGACGACTTGGATATGGAAAGGGAGGGCAGCGCTGTGAGGAGAAAATATTAATTGCAGAAGATTTCATGGTTGTTTAATGGCGGACAAGTAACTCTTTTTAATGTATCTGCCAAACATTTTAAACCAGCAGCCCCAAAAGCAGGCAATGCCCTGCGCATTCAATGCAACAATTACTTCGATAATGCGAAAGAAAGTTGCCTCAGTAATATCCAGAGTGAAGAGAAGCAGCATTCTGAGGGTGTGTGTAGAGAGGCTGGATGGTCCTACAATGGGGGGGTTTATCAGGCTACATTTTTTTTTTCTATATTAATAAAAACTAATGTTCTTAATAACAAATTACAATCTAGCCTTAATAGACTAACAAGCAATTTAACTCTAACTTATTATTATAATGTAAAATGTTATGACTAAGAATAGTGTCAATTTGCACTTTTATACAGTTCGGTAGCACTTTCTTAGAGTCTGATACGTTAAAAACACTTAGTTCACGTGTTACATGTATAGCACAGTATTCTTTGCTATTATTTTTTCACTTATTATACACTACACTAACTCAAATGGTTTAGTTCTCTTTAGCCTACGCACTATGTCCGTGTTATCTAGCAGCTGGATTGCTTCCACATTCACATGTCGATGAAGTCTGTGTTCGTGGGTTTCAGCAAAGTTTTGAATAACGGTGGTGACGAGTTTCATTTTAAGGTCGCGGTGAAGATCGTCATTTCTGATGTACCATGGTGCATTAACAGCATCTCTGAGTACTTTATTTTGAAATTGTTGTATAATTTTTACATTACTTTGTTTAGTACAGCCCCATAGTTGGATACCATACGTCCAAATTGGCATAAGAATATGCTTGTATATTATAATTTTATTGTGTATTGATAGACAGGATTTCCTTCCGAGTAACCAATACATATTTTTGTACCGTATATCGAGTTCCTGTCTTTTCTTTTTGACGTGAGATTTCCAACGCAACTTGGCGTCAAGTGTTATGCCAAGGTATTTGGCTGTATTCGCATAAGGCACTTGCATGCCATTTATATAGACTGGGTGATAATCGCAGTGTTTATTAGTGAAGTCAATGTGAATCGATTTTGACTCATTCAGTTTGATCTTCCACTTTTGTGTCCAGTCGTAAACTAAGTTCACAGCTAGTTGAACCTTTTCTACTGCTTCTTTGTGGTTTGAACCAATAGCCATAATAGCAGTGTCATCAGCAAAGGTCGCTATGGTGTTGTTTTCCAGCTCTGGGATATCACATGTGTATACCAAGTACAGGATTGGGCCTAAAACACTTCCTTGTGGTACTCCGGCATGAATAGTTTTTAGCTCAGAATATGCGTCCTCTTGTCTTATCCTAAACATTCTGTTGCTTATATATGACTCTAGAATATCTGAAAATTCGGGGAGCATGCGTCTGAGTTTGTATATCAGACCCTCATGCCAAACTTTATCGAAAGCTTGTGCGACATCTAGAAATACGGTGGCGCAGACTTCCTTGTTTTCGAGCGTTTTTTCGATGATGTTTGTTATTCTGTGTACCTGGTCTATGGTAGAATGTTTTTTCCCTGAAGCCAAATTGATGGTCCGGAATAAGGCCTTTTTTTTCTATAATTGGTTTTAGCCGTTTTAATAAGAGCTTTTCAAACAGTTTCGATAATACTGGCAGCAGGGAAATGGGTCTATAAGATGATGCTTCATGGGGTGGTTTCCCAGGCTTCGCAATCATAATGACTTCAGCAACTTTCCATGGCTCAGGTACATGTTTTAGCATAAATGCTGCGTTAATAAGTCTGGTCAGCTTAACTATGGCTTTGCGCGGGAGGTGTTTTAGAATTTCTCCTGTTATGAGGTCATAACCCGGAGATTTCTTCGAGCTTATATTGTTTTTAATTTCTCTCACAACTTCTTTAGGAGTTACAAGCCGAATTCTTTGGTTTTGTGATACATATTCACTCTCCGATATTTCTATGGAACTTTCATTGGGTTGAAAAGTATCTGCTAAGTATTGGGCAAACCTTACCGCTTTTTGTTCATTGCTAATGGCCCATTTTCCATCGCTGTTTCTGATGGGAGGTATTTGCATAATCGGCCTTTTCAGGTTTTTGTAGCTTTCCAGAGAGAGTAATCCGTTGATTGGTCGTTGGTTAGCTGCACAAGATTGGAGTTCAGGGTTTCATCCTCAAATTGTATAATTTTCCTCTTTAATTGTTTAGTTAGGTTATTTAATAGTGTTTTATCTCGAGGGCATCTTGTTTGCTGCCAGCGCTTTCTTTGTTTTCTTTTCTCTGATAGCAAATTCACAATATCCTTGGGATAGATATGCCCCTTGTATTTCCGTTTTAATTGTGGTGTGTTATTCCAAGCGCATTGTTGAATGTAAACAACATATTTGTTTACTTCTGAGTCAAGCTGATCATGATTTTGTAATGGAGTTTTTAGGTCGATTATTTTATCTAGATCAAGCGCAAAGCTGTCCCAGTCTGTAGACTTGTTAACCAGGGTGAGATGGTATTCTCTTAATAGAATTTTTTGACTAAGTCTTAGTATAATCGGGGAGTGATCCGAATTCATAAGAAACTCTTCCTCCAAACTAACATAATTGGTGGATATGTTTTTACATATGAAAAAGTCTATGAGATCGGGTATTTTCTGAAGGTCAGTTGGCCAGTATGTTGGTTTGCCAGTGCTCATAACTTCACAATGTGTGTCTCTAACTGCGTTTAAGAGCTGTCTTCCCTTTGTTGTAGTCAGTCGTGATCCCCAATGCATATGCTTGGCATTAAAATCACCGCCTAGGATGAATCTTTGGCCCAAAACTTCAAAGAATTGCATATATCGCTCTTTTCTTATCATATGCCTTGGAGGACAGTAAACAGCTGCTATGGAAACGTGACAAAATTTGGTTTTGACTGATACTGCCACAGCTTGAATGTCTGGTTCTTCAAATTTACTGTGCTCGTAATGGTTAAGGTTTTCTTTAATTATAACCGCGCTACCTCCTCTGGCAGAGTTGTCAGGGTGAAGCGAATTATATATCTTGTATCCTTTAAATTTAACGAAAGATTGTTTAGTGAAGTGCGTTTCAGAGATTAAACACACGTCAATATTTTCTGTGTCTAGGACTGCCTGTAACTCATTCTGATGTTTGAGGAGCCCATTAGAGTTCCACGCCATTATTTTTAATGTATTAGTCATTTATGATTATTAAGAGCAGCTGTTTTAGTGCTGGATTCTAACTTCTCTAGTCTTTTGTCAAATGTAGTAATACACTTTAAAATCTGATTTATCTTATCTTCTAGATTTGAGGGTTGGGTGCCTTGTTTTGCAGCCTGAGCATAGGAAATACTTTTGGTGACTTGAACAGGTTTAACAGTTGACTGGACACCTTCTTTCCGTGTGTGTTGGTCAGGATTCCTTATTGTAGAAAACTGTTGGGCTGTTGGCACAACAAGTTTCTTTTTGATGTTTTTGTTTTTCATCATTTGCATCTCTTTGGCTACTTCACACCCTCTGTAGTTGGCTGGGTGGGGTAAGCCACAGTGGACGCATTTCGGTTTCTCTTGCGGCGATTTAATACATTCGGCTGTAAGGTGCTTGCCAGTGCATTTTACACACCTGGGCTCTTTTCTGCAGTATTTATGAGTATGCCCATACGCCTGGCATCTCTTGCATTGGGGAATGAGTTTAGGATTTTTGAGTGGGTGTATTTCAATTTTACACCCTAAAATGTACTTTATGCCATAGATTTTGTTGACATCTTCATCATTATTAAATGATAAAACATACATATTGAGTGGTTCTTTACTCTTCCAGCTCAATTTGTTGTCTACTTTTTCTATTTTCAGTCCTTGTGATGTTAGATCGTCTTTGATACGATCAAGTTGGCAAGAGGAATGTAATTTCTTCACAACAACTCTAATTGGTCTAACCTGCTTATTCTCGTACGAATGCCAATGGTGGTCTTTTTCCGTCAAAAGCCTGGCAATTATTCTATAAGAGTCTTCTGTTTTGGCGTTCACCTTCACACAATCCCCATTCATCATTTTGGCGGTAAATGATTCAGCTGGTATTGTTTCCGTTAGCGAGTCGTAGAACGTTTGGTAGTTCTTAACCCGGTCTATTATAATTGGCGGCGGTGGGGGCACCTTTTTGACAGAAGTCTCTTTCGCATTTTTTCGGTGTTCTTGTTGGGCACTTATTCCGGGTTGTTGTTTTGGAGAAAGGGAGGTGTTAAGCTTCCTCTTCTTCCTGCTCTTGGCCCTAATCCACTCAGTCTCTTTAGCGAGCTCATCCTCGTCTGTGCAATATTCAACGTCACTTTTAGTACGCTGGGCAAATATTGCTCTCTCGCTTTCCTGTTTTTCTAAGGGTTCTTTAGTTTCTTTTTTTTCCTTCAAGCAATTTAATTCTCCTTGAAGGACTTGTACTTGGTCCTGCAAGCTATTAATATGATCATTAAGTTTACGTACCATAATATGGCGCACGGTTGGCGCAGTGGTTGAGCGATTGACTGCTGCGCTGCGTGTCGCGGGTTCGATTCCCGCACGGAACAAATATTTGTATAACCTACAGATAGTTGTTCCGGCTCTGGGTGTTTGTGTATGTGAGTTTATATGTTTGTAAACGCACCCACGATACAGGAAGAAATTCCTAGTGTGGGGCAACGTTTTTAAAAAAAAAAAAAAAAAAAAAAAAAAAATAAGTTGCAGGTTTTCTCTATCCGTTTTCTCCTGGATGTAACAGTCATACAACCGTTTTTCCAGGTCAGTTTTTATCTTAAATGACTGTGCAGACATTATTTAGTTGTAAGGACGAGTTAACCACCTAAACAATAAATGATTGTAAACACTTCATGACTTCCGCACTTGTAACTAGGTCATGGCACTGACACCGATAGATCGACGTAGGTACACCGCGGCGACGCGATGGTGTTGTGCTGCGTCTGCAAAATACTCTTAACTAGAGCATGCGCGCGCGATCGTACGTCCGTTCACTATTGTAATTAAACAACAACTGATATTATGATAGTAGCATGGCGTGTCGTCACACGATATTTCAACGCACTGTATCGTCGTGGCAAAAGTAAAAATACAACGCCAATATTTTTAGGTAACATAACTGACGGACTAAGTGTGAGACCAAACAAACGTAATTTTATGATTTGAACTGAAATTCAGTTGGGCTGCCAGATGGACGGACGTAATTTCAGTAGCTACTCTACGTTTGTACGGGGTGCTGACTCTTGCCCCGCTCCCCTCCCTCACCTCGAGCGCAATTCGGTTGAAATAATATGCGTGAGTGAGCAGACAACTCATTTTGCGTCGCCGTGTGGCACAAACAGGACTTTAGTATTAAACCAAATGCAGCGTAAATTCCGCGACGCATTTTACGCAACTCACAAACTCACCAAAATTACGTTCGTTTGGCCTAATCCTAAATCGTTTTTTTTTCATCTATTGATGATATTAAGCTAATATCACTGAAGGAATTTAACTAATTTCGCAAGGTATCTACTACTAGGTACCTACTATCGCTAAGGCAGATACTTTTTATTACGAAAAAATTGGAAAATGCAAAAATGCCATTAAAACATTCAACTGTATTTGAAAAACTTAAAATTTTATATCATCATGATCATCTATAACACAAGTAAAATTTAAAAACCCCGACATGTTATCTTACCCAAATACCCCTTAAGACTTAAACAGTAAAGCCCTATAGTCCCATACATTTTGAATGACTGCACCGATTTTCATCAAACATAGCTGCTAAGAACACTCCCGTTTAGTCCCGATAATGTCATCTTTTAAACTAACAAAATGTCGGTCCCTCCGTTTAGGAGCTATGATGCCAAAGACACACAAATACATAAATACACAAACGCATAGGGACACAGGTCAAACTTATAACACCCCTTTTTTTCGTCGGGGGTTAAAAAAGTATAAGGGACGCATAACGAAAACGGAGTGTAATAAATAAATAGCACTGGTGAAACCACGGTCTCAATCTAAAACTAGAATTTATTTTTGTGAAGAGTAGAATGCAAAAAAATACTATTTTGTTCAGAACTATTCAATGCGGGTCCGACTAGAGCACATGAATATAATCAAAGACTAGACATAATAAAAAGATAAAATTCACGTACAAAAAGTAAAATGCGTAGTTTCGCACCGCCCGCCGCAGAATTGGATGTCATTTGTATAGATTTTTTATAAAAAATACCTTTAAACAAGGTCGGACTGAAATGGTCTGCCAATACAGTTCCAAAGATAAGGAGTACGTGAAATAAAATAAAAGACCTTTCAAATGTGATTCAATTTTGAGCTCTATTTGAACAAAATGAGTTGGGCTGAACCTAGATACCTGTCAGAAAAAAATCGGGCTGAATCTCGCGTAATATCTGGCTGAAAACGACTACTGTTGGAGGTCAAAGCAAAATTGGACACAGTGTAAACTGTGTTCCAGACAATGTAATATATTGCAGTACAATCTTTGTCAAAAAATAAAAACGGATGGCAGTAAAAGAACTCGTTGTCCTACTGAAATTCAGTATGTTCAATTGTGACTTTACAGTTGGCACATCTTGGTAAGCCACCAAGTAACAACTATTTAATAAGTGCAACAAAATAGTTTTTTTTTCGAGGCAAGCATGCTTCTTCGTCGACCACATCATCGCTTACCATCAGATGAGATAGGGATCAAGCGCGAGCCTATAGACTATCTTTCTATTCTAATATACTCACGGTCAGAACACAAATTCTAAATTCGAATCATCTTCAGATGATTCGAATTTAGAATTTGAAATAAATAATGTGTCATCCTTACAAATGTTGGTCAGCTGACGATATTTTGTATGAAAGGAAGATTATTATTCATTTTTTTAATTTTTTTATGGCTGACACAATTTTTTTTGAGAACAGTTTATGACTTCCTTGGAGAAATTTGTTCATTTAAATGGGCAGAAGCAGTTTTTTAAATATAATCGCACCTTTCCATTACTACCTGTATACTGAGGGATAGCATTTGTAATTTGGAACACGGGCAGACAATATTCTGGAATAAGATATTTTTAATCCCCGACGGAAAAAGAGAGGTGTTATAAGTTTACCGTGTGTACATGTCTGATTGTGTGTTTGTGTATCTGTCAGTGGCATCATAGCTCCAGAACGGATGTACCGATTTATATTTCCATTTTTGTTCGAAAGATGACTTTACCGAAAGTGTTCTTAGCTATGTTTGATGAAAATCGGTTCAGTCGTTGAAAAGTTATGGGCGTTTTACTGTTTGAATCGGGGTGTTTTCGCAAGATAAATGTGCCGGGGGTTATTTAAATTTTGAAATTTTACTTGTTGTCTATTTATATTTTGATTGATCAATTTTTGTGCATTCATCAATATGATAAAAACTATAAAAATAATTAAATTGACCGGGCATTCCGAATAATGTCCATCACTTATTGGGGCGGGTAAAAAAATATATTTTTTAAATTATTTTAATGTTGATATTGTTTTAACATAAAATTAGTAAGTACGATTAGTATTTAAGCAACAAAGTCGACGCAGCCCCGCCGTATCCTCGCCACTGAAGCCGTAATTGGCGTGGAGAAGAAGAACTATACTTGTAGTTGGCGGCTGGTGCTGGTAAACCTGAAATATTGGTCTCGTTTAGAAAAATTCCACCTTCAATGTAGGAATGAAAATTATCTAATAATTAACAAACGACACCGTTGGCGCAGTGCTTGATCGATCGGTTGCTGCGCTGCGTGTCGCGGGTATGATACCCGCATGGAAAAATATTTGTAGATATAGTGCTTCCGTTGTAAATAATACGTCTATACACTAGAATTAGACGTTTGATATCCTAGGTAGTTGGATGGTCCCAATTACGGTAATGTGTCACATATCGAGTGAATCGGGAGGCCATGTATCAAGTCGCCCGGGCCACTAAATCAGCCGCAGAAATCGGCGGCGAGTAATACGTTGCCAAGTGTTGTGTTACTGAGTTATCTGTTAACTGTGTGAATAGATACGATAAAGTGTTAGAAAATAATTGAAAGTTTTTGTGAATATAATAATAGTAGAGTTTGAACTTCTAATTCTCAGTTGTTTTGCGAAATTTCTGCAAATTGAGAATTTAAACGAGTTAATTATCGCTGGATCTCTGGAGCTGGATCAATCATAACCAATTAAACCACACTGGTCGATCATCAAGGTTAAGCAACGTTTGACGAGGTCCGTCCGTGGATGGGTGACCATTTCAACACAGCGAGTTTCCTCCGTGCCTCGGAAAGCACGTTAAGCCGTTGGTCCCGGCTGTCATTTGAAGATCTTTGACAGTCGTTACGTGTAGTCAGAAGCCTGAGATCTGACACCAGTCTAGCCAAGAGGTATCGTGTTACCCATAGTTACTGGGTTGTGGAGGTCAGATAGGCAGTCGCTCCATGTAAAACACTGGTACTCAGCTGAATCCGGTTAGACTGGAAGCCGACCCCAACATAGTTGGAAAAAGGCTAGGCAGATTGATTGAATCATAAACAAATAAGCAGGTTATCTTTACATTGATTTTTAGTGTCAACACCACCTCCTGTATTTTATCGTGGCAGGAGGTGTTTTGGACTTTCTGCTTATACCCATGACGTGAGTGACAGTTTTATTCGATTGTCATCTTACTAATATTAAAAATGTGCAAGTAAGGATGGATGTGTGTTTGTTAATCAATTACGCCAGAACTGGTGAATGGGTCTGGATGAAATTTGCCACAGATATAGATTATAGTCTGGAATAGCACATAGGCTACTTTTTATAATACGGTATAATAATTAAAGTATAATATAATTTGGTATAATGTTCCCCTGGGATAAAAATAACACTTTTCACGCGGATGAAGTCCCTGGCAGAACCTGGTCTAGAATATGAATAAACAGCCCTTCTGCTGTTTATACTTCTTCCTCTTCTTTAATGTCGATTAACTCTAACTATAGTCTCAACCATTCAAATGTTGTCCGACCAGTATGTAGCTACTCGGACAGCTCCGTCATTCCAGATCTTGGTACTAACTATAAAGAACGTTATGCAAAAGTAGCAACGACCACCGAACTGCAGCCAACACGATCTCTACGAGAGAAACCCGTGACAATGCATACATTCACACATCGAGCTCACACTTAATTTAAATGTAACGGCTCCCGCAAGTTTATTTTATTTTTATTGGCAACTTTACGCTATTTTCGCACTGGCAACTGCAATAAATCCTCACTTTAATTGTGCAAGCCTGAGACAACTGTTAAATGTCACCATCATTCCTCAAAACTGTTGTGTACTTAATGGCGTAAAAGATAGCCATGACTTTTATGGTTCGAATACAGGCAATGGGCAAAGATGGAATAATTTAATTTTCAAACCACATTTTTGAAAATAGTACTAACAGAGGAGAAGAAGCAAAGATTTTCAAAATAAAACATGTTTTTCTCTGCTGCAAATGCGAGATAGCGAATTATTTTTACAATAAAATATAATGACAATGATAAAGAAAACTGTGAAACTGAGCCGAAGATAATATCTTTACGGAACGACTCGCTGAATTTCGTCGGTAAATTTTATAAAATTTAAGCGACTTACCACCGCGTCTTCAACTACTTCTTTGCAATTCAGCTTATCCTCGAAGCAACTCTCAATGCAATTGAAGGTTGCAACTTGTAACAGCAGCCATATTTACAGTTTCACCTCAACTGCTCAGGAGCGGGAGAGTCGGTAATCAAACGCTAGACGTTCAGTCTAAATCAGCACCAAGTGTTGCTGCCCCATCCATCACATGAGGCCTGAATAACAGCCAGGAGTACACCTGGCTAAGAAACATAGGTATATTGTATTCGACTGTAAATATCGCGCATTCAGTTCTATAAAAATAACTTTTAAGCTCATGATTGACTGCAAACGCTCTGGGAAGCTCTGTTCACCAAAATGTTTATTATTTACTAACGATAGGTACGAGTTAGTGTCCACAATCTCACCTGGTGTTAAGCAATGATGTGGTCTACGGTGAAGCACGCTTGCCTAGAAGTAACCTATTCACTCTTGACTTAAAGACCACTATACTCCATTTGGGATAACATTAGACATTTATATAATCCCATTTTACAGCCCGTTCAGCCGATTTTGACTTCTATTGCGATGGTGATATGACAAATGGCAGCTACAGCTGCCATTTGTCGTAAACAGTTAGTTTTGGCACGGGGTCTCATTGCTAAGAAACAAAATTTGGTTCAAATAAATCTTACTAGATGGCGCGACATGTACACTCAATTCAATAGAATGTGTGTAAAAATTAACATTTTCTGGAATTGAACATAAAATTTGTATGTTCTTGTTTAATCAACTCTCCTCAGTATAAAATTATGGAATATTGGGCTCTTAATTCACATTTCAAAGATTATTTGAACGGATCATTTAAAATTGATGCAAATAGATGGCGCATTTTTTAATTTCTGAGGCATTCCACTCGATTATTAAAATTTGCATTGTAACACATTTTGGTGCAAAAAAAACTGTAAACACGTGCAAAAAAAATACTATAAAACGAACCTTCACTGTATTTAAAGAAAACAATATTCACAAACCTAGTAAAGCCTTTAACTTGCAAGTCGTTGTTAACACCATCTATTGCCGTGAAACGGGATCGAACGCAATTGATGTACTTACAAAAATAACAAGATTAATCAGATAAAAAACGCTAGTTAAGTCGGCACGGTTTTTTGTATGGGATGAGGCATCTGTATGCTAGTATTATATTATCTGTGGTTTTGGTAACAGGTTAATGCTTTTTATTCTATCCTTATACTTACGGGATAGAACTCAAAATCGGTTGAACGGACTGTAAAAAAGTGTTGTAGAAATTTCTATTCTTATTTCAAATGGTGTAGCAGTGCAGGAGTGAAAGAAACACAGATTTTACCTATATTCCATTAAATTAATGATGTGATTTCCTATAAATTGGATGCGCAAGCTTGTGCCTGTTATGCACTTGTAAAGTTTTACGTGATTGTGTAGCATTTGTTATAGTTCCATAAATAAGGATAAGAGCGCAGACGTCTAACATTGAAACCATGAACGGATACTACGAGCTAATTAATTCTAAGACTTACTGCAGAAAAAGCTATTGCACAAAAAATAAACTGACTTCAAAAGAAAAACGAAATCGAAAGTTATTTTGCACTTTTTAGTGTTTTGCTTTTAAATCGGTTTATTTTCATATGACAGCGTTTATAACATACGTAAATATTGTGCAATTCCAACAATATTACATACATACCTACGTGTCGAATTGATTACCTCCTTCTTTTTGAAGTCGGTATAAAATCATGGCTTATCCTGAGATTATAAACGCTGTAACTAAGTTCAACTAAAAGTGGTTGTTATACGGCCACATACTGAATGCAACATCACTATTCTTGAAGCATCTTCAACTCGCTACTCAACACAACATTCCCCACATTTCTTTCCCGTGAAGGATAGAAGACGTTACCGGAATGAGTTTCTCTAATTTATCAACAACAAACCTCCTGTGTATCCTTTGCTGATCTCGGCGCGATATTTCAGCGCGCACACGTAACATTTGTTACCGCGGCCGCCGTCTGACGCGAGCTCTGTTACCGGTGTTGTGTTACCCCGCCTGTACTTATGTGAGCCTGGTGTTTTGAGGCTGCGTTTGTATGGAGATGCTTGGGTTTTAATGGGTGAATAATAGTTAAGATTAAATAAGTGGTAACAACATTACATTAATCTGTCATGAACTGACAAATAATACTCATTTGGCCACTCGTCACAATGTCAACTCAAAGCTTCCTTCAATCAAAGTGAAACAAAGATTTTTTTAATGTCTTTTTATTACTGATAGCCTCGAGTTTGACCACTATTTCATCTGACGGTAAGCGATCATGCGGTCGACGGTGGGGCACGCTTGCTTAGACCTATTCACTCTTGACTTAAAGACTCCCAGGTTGTAGCTATCAAGAAACACAGACTCTGGCAGGGAATTCTAGTCCTTAGCTGTACGCACAATAAAACTAGATATGTCAATAGAAATTTCATCCAGCTTACCTGCGACAAGAAAATTGGATGGTAGACGAGGGTCTATCGAAAGAAATAAGGAAACTTAAAACAGACTATTATAACTTATCTAATTATATTATACTAGCTGACCCCCGCGGCTTCGCTCCCGTCAACTGGCTACTTACCTACCTACCTTCTACCTACCTACCTACCCTACCTACCTACCATAACTATCCTATCCACCTACCCTACCTATCATAAATAATAACCAACTTTTGTTTCTACCGGCGGCGGCGGCGATCTTATTAAAAATTAGAACATAAAAGCTGCTATTGTGAGTCAATCTAAAAAGATAGACATATGCTGTCGCATACTTTTTTTTAGATCTTTTAAAGAGGAACAATTCTATCATAAATGATATTTGCGTAACTTAAACCGTTTACGCAGCGCACGCAACGGAAGCTCTCAGAAAGGAAAAAAATTGCCCGTTTTTGCAACATTTTTCATTTATGCTCCGCTCCTATTGGTCATACCGTGATGTTATATAGCTTATAACCTTCCTCGATAAATGGCCTATCAAACAAAAAATTATTCAGTTCCAACCAGTAGGTCCTGAGATTAGCGCGTTCAAACCAACAAACAAACTCTTCAGCTTTATAATATTAGTATAGATAAATTACACATCATTGTTTTAGGAACGTGCCTTTTCTTCACATGGCATTTTAGATGAAGGTACGGATGTTTGGCTTTTGTTATTCATCATTATTATGATGAGTTTTTGATGGGATCGACCCAAGAAATTAGCGGTTCGAAAAAGAAGATGGTAAACAAAAACTAAATTAGGTACTACTTATTTCATAAGATAAAGATGTGTTTCTTACCTAACTACCGAAGATAAAAATACCGAATCAAACTCAAAGGTCAAGGTCTGAAAACCAGACATTTCGTAAAACATGAGAAATATCCTATTGAAGATAAAGTAGCTGAAACAGATATCAAACGAGTGGGTTTTCAGTTAGTAAAGTATCTATCTTCTAGTAAATAAAATTGAATTATTTTGTATATTTGTCTCACGTAACCGTATTAGAAATCTAGTGAATATTATTATTAATATTGCCTTTCTATCTGTGACATATTGATTGTAAACGTGACTACCATATTACTAGAACTTCACTGTTTTATTATGTAGAGCCGTCAGAGGATTTTTGCGTTATGATTCCAAGTATTCCCCCGGGTCGACGCAACAAAATGATACGCCTGTATCTTTTTGCACGAGTAACAGTTGAAGATCAAGGTCACAATCTTAAGGCGATATATACGCTCCAATGATAACGCAGTACTGGCCGTTCGCTCACTCGGAGCCAAAATATCAATATTGAACCTCCTTTTGAACAGTTTTGTTTGCAAAATATTATTTGATTTACATATGCTATTTCAGTTATGAAGAAATTCCAGCCATCAATTTTCCTGTGTAAAAATATTTTTAAATATCCAAGTCGTTTTGGAGGAGTATCCAAAAGTTGCGAAAAAATATCGTGTTGTTAATTATTTTTTTAAAGTAAAACTATTAGATGCGTGTTGATTTGTGATTGTGATTATCAATTGAATCATTCCATTCATCATTTATTTTTATTGCCTGTATATTTAGTATGTATGTATTTATGTGTATATTACGTAGCATATGTATTTATCTGTGTATCTATTATAATTAAAGTATTTAAACTATGTTAATGTCACACCAACGACAACCCCACTTCAAGTCCAGAAAATTACTGTCCATACCAGGTTGCCTGGAAGAGATCGCGCTATGCGATAAGGCCGCCCATTGTATTTGTATTATTTTTAAGTTTCTTGTTATAATTGTATTTTATGGTGTACAATAAAGCATATAATATTAGATACACTAAAAAACTTTGTTTAAAAAAAAATGTACATGAATCAAAAATACATAAATATTTATTTCAAACCTTTTAACCTAGCCGTTACTAAGGAGTATGCTTTAAAAAAGAAACCGTTTTAAAGCGGTGGACGGCCCTTAAGGTGACAAAAACTACTACCAACGATTATGCAAGACTCAGAACTGGAACAGAGTTTTCTGCTAGATCCAGAACAACTATCTGTAGGTCATACAAATAATTGTTTCGTGCGCGGGGAACCCGCGACACGTAGCGCAGCAGCCGATCGTTCAACCACTGCGCCAACCATGTCATGTATGTGCAAGTTTTTATGTGCACCTCTGTATTTCTCGCATAATTGGCAGATTACGAAAATGGCATCCATTATACCCCGACCAGGCAAAAAACTGAATTGGTTCTGCGATATTTCACTCTCTTCTCTCATCCACCTTTCAATAACTTTCTCCCAAGTTTTCATACTATGTGACAGTAGCTTTATCGGAGTGCAACAACTATAGAGTAGTCGTTACACTCCAGCACATCACCTTTGTTTTTAAAAATAACTAGTGATCTATAGCACCATACATCAGGTATGTCTTCTTCCCGTAACAACTTATTGAAGAATAAAGCAAACCACTTCCATCCATCGACGCGCAATATCTTTCACACTACAACTGGTGTTCCGTCTGCACCAATTGCCTAACCATTCTTCATTCCATTTACTGCTATTCATACTTACTCCATACCAACCCCACACTCACAGATTGATTTTCTAACATAACACTCCAATTATTTTCCTCATTCATCAGTTCCTCAAAGCAATCCTTCCACCTATCCTTAATTTTATCATCATCAGAAAGAATAATTCCAGCCTCATATTTTATACATCTTATCTGACAGACATCTCTCGCCCTTTGCTCCCTAGCTCTAGCAAGTCGGTACAGGTCCTTTTGGCCTGCGGGACTATCCAGCGCGTCGTATAGCTTGTCCTGAGCTTTTTCTCTCACTAAAGCCACAGCTTTCTTAGCTTTTTAACACCCTTTTTTTCAAATTTCTATCGTTTTCCAGTTCTACACTTTGCCATTCCTTGTTTTTTTTCTTCTTTTCCTTTAACGCATTCTGTATTTCTGTTGACCACCACCATTTATCCCTATCTATCCTGCCCCTTCCTTTCGTCTCTTCCAAAATATTCTTCGCTGCACACCTAATACACCCAGGAATCCCCCCCCCCCCTGCCAACTTTCATTTACACTTCGATCTTCCATGTCTTCCATCTCTATCATTTTGTCTACGACTGGCTCTTGAAACTTCTTCGCACAATGATTCTTCTCTGTACATGCCCACGGATTTTAAGAGGAGGACGCTCTTTGGTCTTTGTACACCGTATTTTTACTACTTGTGTCATAACCAGGTATCTATGCGGGAGGCCAATTCTTCTCCTGGCAGCACTTTGCAATCTTTGACGTGCTGTATGCTGTTGCGTCTGACGAGATGGAAGTCGATTTGGGTCTTGTGGTTACCACTTTTGTATTTGTTTATATGGCATTATATTTTGGGTAAATACATGTCATAATTACCAATGTAGTCTTGTTATTATATAGACAAACTTTCTTTCCTTACCTTCTTTCAAGGTCCGTTTTGATTAACAAAGTAGAAAAATTATATCAAATAGACAATTAAAAGGCACTTTTGATTGAGTCCATTCTAGAATGTAGTATGTAAGTAAGGAGAAGGTATATAGTACAAGTATGTCGAACCCGATTCTTAAGCTCAATTTAGTTTCTTAAGATAGCCCTAGCGTTAGTTTATCCATCAAAATTCGTCCGGTTAGCCTTGATCCCAGCAGAGGTCAATGTGTGGAGTAAATAATATTAGGTTATATATTAGGCAACAATAAACAGAGTATATCCAGGGCCGCGACGTGACCCGCGGGCTCCTGCAGGCCCAAGGGATCGTGCACGTACTGGGTAGCCGGGCCGCTAAAATGACGCTAGCTGACGAATAGGCATGTGGACAAGATTTTTAAGAGGTAAGATGTCTTTTTTCTTTGTTCTTATGAGTAGGTTGTGTATTTAGTGTATTGTGATATTAATTATAGAAAATGGGACCACAAATTTGATGTCTTCTATTAAAAAAATAACATTTTCGTTAAAATTTCAGAAGGAAAAACTGAAAATTGTCGGACGCTCGTTCATTTTATTTCTACCCTCCTTCATTTAGAAGAAGTAATTGTAATACCACAGCCTATTTGCAGATAAAATAAGAAACAAATTTTCTTTTTCTTAGACCACCATGCTCTCCCTTACCTATACGTCACCATGCACCATTTTAGTCAAAGCGAAACTCCAGTAAATTCGCTTATAGCGTCACTAACAGCAAAACAACTCCAGGGACTTACGTGACATGAACAAATAAAAACTACTTGTTCAACTTTGATAGCAGGAAATTGTTTTAAGCAACGTTCAAGAGGAGATTTCGTAGGTGGACTGTCCCGAGTTCCCAAGTCCCTGATGTAGGTAACTTTCAACCTTGTTCTCTTGAACGGAAAATAAAATAAAGAGTTTGATGTTGACTCTGTGTTTGTTGTTTGTTTAAGTTCCTCTTTGGCGGGTTCGTTAAGTCTCGGCTCAATAGGTAGTGGAGTGAGTTATGTGTATTTGTCTCATCGGTGGAATCATGGCCGTTTCTTTAAGCTTAAAAAATCAAAATCTATAAATTTTATTTCACATAGGCCTACGTTTTATATGTGCCCATGCACTTATAAAACGTCGACAAAAGGTGCACGGTTCGGGTTGGTCGTTTCCTATGGAGAAGAACCGGCAAGAAACTCCATGGATACTCTTTTAAAAAATTTGTTTGGTTTTACAATATTTCCATGTTACAGCAGTACTTAGATGGGGGGACAACGCACGCCCGACAATTATTCGTAAGAAACTAAAAACAAATAGATTATATAATATATAAACAAAAGATTAAAATAGATCTCAGATCTTTAAGAGCAAATATGAATTGTAAAATTTACAAGGTGCATATTTTATGATTTTTTTTCGGAAGAGTAAACTCGTAACTCCCATCAAAAACATCCCTCAAATCTTTTGCTTATCTTTGAAATAATTATGCTCGTCCATGCCCCTTTTTTTTTTTTTTTTTTTTGGGTGGGAAATCATCCAATGAGTTCCGGGAGGGCGTGTCAGACTTTTACTGACTAAAACCCACCCGTGTTCCTTCAGTTGCTTGCGCCAGGGCCGCGGTAACTCTCTTTCAAATTTATCCGCGACCCAGACAGGCATCGGTCCTATCAGGCCCCGTCTCTTTTGCTGACATCTCTTTGAGGCGCGCGTGGAACACTACGCGCCGTAAACTCGGGCTTGGTCCTTATCGGACGGTAAGCTACCCATAACTTGCCGTCCGCAAGCCCGTGCCTACGGTGGCCGGGAATCGGCTTGCGACTCCCTACGCCCGGGGCGTCTCCTGCGGTGGCTAGGGGCGTGAGGGCGTCTCCTTTGCGTCTCCCTCACGCGTTCCGCCTCCTCCTTTGCGAGCATTACTGCTTCGCAGAAGGAGGAGACAGCTTCCCATGCCCTCTCGCTCCGTACCATGGCCTGGACCAGGGCCGGACGCGAGAGGTCGCCACCACCGATCGCCTCTACGAGGACACGGCGGTGCTCCGCCCAAGCGGGGCAGATCTCCACCGTATGCTCCACCGTGTCCTCTGGGCGGTCCACACAATGGTGACACCCGGGCGTTTCCTCCCGCCTAATCCTGAACAGGAACCTCCCAAAACATCCGTGTCCGGTGAGGACCTGCGTCAGGCGGAAGGTGAGGACGCCGTGACGCCTCTCTAGCCACTCCTCAAAGAGGGGCCTTACCGCCGCAATTGTGGCGTGCCCAGCGCTGGGTTGCGACAATCGCCCACTCCATGTCACCATGACATCCTGCCGGAGCTCTGTCCGCCGAGCCGCGATTTGTCGCGGTAACGGAGTTTCGCCCCGGCATTTGGCCTCCTCGCGCCACTCCCATATTTGCGCGAGGACTTTTGCTTCCAGATCCCATGGCGGCAATCCGGCAAGGAGGCTCGCCGCCTCACCGGAGACCGTGCGGTATCCCCGGATCAGCCGGATGGCCATGGTCCTTTGGGACGCGCTCAACCGGCGGGCTGGTCGCCGCCTCAGGGAACGCGCCCATACCGGTGCCCCGTAAAGGGCCATGGACCGCACGACCCCCGCGTAGAGCCTCCGGCAGGAGGCGTTTGGACCCCCTAGATTGGGCAGCAGCCGCTTGAGGGCAGCCCCCGCCCGCTCCAGTCTGGGAGCCAAACGTCGGAAATGCTCAACGAAATTCCACCGGCTGTCGAGGACGAGTCCCAGGTACTTCATCGTCGACCCGACGCCGATGTGAACCCCTCCTACCGTTATTTGGGATCCCGGCGGTGGCGCGTTCCGAGGACCGTGAAAACACATGGCCTCGGACTTGTGCAGGGCCACCTCGAGTCCCAATTGCCGGATCCTCTCGACGATTATCGCAACCCCGCGTGTCGCTATTTCAGCCGCCGCCTGGTGCGATCTCCCTTGCGCCAGGACCAGCGTGTCGTCAGCGTAGCATACCACGCTGACACCAATAGGGAGATCGGCGCGCAGCACCCAGTCGTACCCGATGTCCCACAGATGCGGCCCCATAACCGATCCCTGTGGGACACCACACGACATCTCTCGCCGGTTCCACTCTCCCTGGTGACCGGGGTAGATGACGGCCCTGTCCGTCAGATAGGCCTCGACCACGCGACAGAGGTAGGGCGGCATCCGATGGTATTGGAGTGCCTCCCTGATGCAGCTCCATGGCATAGTGTTGAAGGCATTGGCGATGTCTAAAGACACCGCCAAGACGACTTTACCACGGGCCACTGCATCCCCCGTCGTGAGGGCTCGCACGCGCATGATGGCGTCCACCGTAGAGCGACCCCTGCGGAAACCAAACTGGCTCTCGGCCAGATCCGGACCCACCCGCGCCAACTGCCCGACGAGGCGGTCTGCAATAACTCTTTCAAAGAGCTTGCCCACCTCATCGAGCAGCACGATCGGCCGGTAAGCGGACGGAGAGTCCGCAGGGCGCCCCGGTTTCTTAATGAGGACCAGTTTCCCCGTCTTCCAACGAAGTGGGTACTGGCCCCTCTCCAAGCATGCGCTAAAGAGCCCCCTTAGTCGAGGCCCGAGAGCCTCCAAGGCCAGGACCCAGGCTTTTCCAGGTAATCCATCGGGTCCTGGGGCGGTATTTTTGGCATTCAGCCTGCGTACCGCCACTCTCAGGTCTACCTCGGTCACCTCCAAAGATTCGTCGTCGTCGGTGGTGTGGTCCGCATCGGGCACCGCAGGAGGCGGAGCCATGGACGGGGGAGTATGTTCCCCTCGCGAAGGGAACAGAGTGCTCACCACGTCCTCTACAAGCTGCGGCCGGAGACTCTGCGTCAGCGGGGGAGCCCATGGGCGGAGTTTATCTCGCACCATTTTATAGGGGCGTCCCCACGGATCCCGGTTCAGAGTCCCCAGCGACTCTTCACGGGCCAGTTCCTTGGTCCACTTGATCTCCGCTCGGAGGGTGATCCTCGCAGCTCTGTACCTCTCGTATAGCTCCGCCTCAATGGCTTCCGTATCCGGGGGACGGATACGGAGCCTGCGGTGCCTGGTGTACCGGCGTCGCGCAGCAACGCACGCCTGGCGCAGAGTCGTAAGTTCCGGCGACCACCAGTACACCTGGCGCCGGGCGTGTCCAGGCCGGACCCGGGGCATTGCCACGTCACATATCTCGGACATGGCCTCCTGGAACCACTCCGCCTCGTCGTTGATGTCGGCAGGCCTGTCCGGTGATGGCACCCAGGCCTGCACGATCGAGGCTTCCAGGAGTAGCTCCCGGTCCAGCTGCTTCAGCGCCCACCGCGGACCACTCGGGGTCTGTCGGACCGGCACGCTCGAGGTCTGGGCGGAGACGTCGAACCGGATATACCGGTGGTCGGAATAGGTCTCCACCTCCTCCATGACGCGCCAGTCGACTACACGTGTTGACAGAGCGGCGCTGGCGAACGAAATGTCCACCACCGATTCGCCCTGCATCCGAACACACGTGGGGACAGAACCCCGGTTTAAGACGACCAGGCCTGTCTCCAGAGCCCAGTCCTCCACCATTCTGCCCCGTGCGTCCGTATACCGGGAACCCCAAGCCACATTCTTGGCATTGAAGTCCCCGACGACGAGCACAGGGAGGGAGCGGTACCCGACGACGACGATTCTCAATTCTGCAAGGGAGTTGTGGAACTCGGCGAGAGTTCGGTTCGGAGAGAAGTATACCCCCACCACGGCAATCTCTCCGAACCTTGCTGCCACGCAACCCTGTCCCCTCTTGACACCCTCGAAGGATGGGGTACCGGCGGCGGCTGACGAAATTAGGGTCACTGAGCCGCTCAGGTCCCCCACCCAGTCATCCCTGGGCGGGACGAAGTACGGCTCAGCGACCACGGCGATGTTAATCGACCACTGCGCTATGCTCTGGAATAGCAGATCCTGAGCAGCTGCGCAGTGGTTGATGTTCGCCTGAAGGAGGCGTAATGGGGCCATTATTGGCAATCCATTTCCGCCTCCTCCCGAGCCCCCTGTGAGGGTTCTGCCGCGGTGGTTTCGGCGGCGACGACGGCAGTAGGGGCGGCAACGGCGGCAGCAGTGGTGGCGGCTGCAGCTTTGGCAGTGACAACGACGGTGGAGGGCTTGCCTCTAACTCTGGCCTTGGCGGGTGGAGCGCAGGTTTTGCTCCCAGCCCGGTGATCGGCCGGCTTGCCAGCTGCCGCACATACGAAGCAGTGCGGCGTGGCATTGCATGAGCCGGCCTTATGACCGGGCTGCCCACAGCGGAAGCAGTGGTTGCTCCGGTCCACTTCCGAGGTGCATTGAGCTCCCACGTGGTTGCCCACGAGGCAGCGGAAGCACCTCAGAGGTCTGGGTTCCAGTAGCTTCACCTGCGCGGAAACCCACCCCACCAAGAGCCTACGACCCTCTCCGGCTATTTTCTGGGCCGCCGAGACGGGGCAGCTCACCGTAACGGCCCGCATCCCCGTGACGTCAGGTCGTATGGTGCCCGCCCTCACCTGTTCGGCAGAGCATCCCCCATTCTTAGCCACAGCGGCCACCACCTCTCCCTCCGTCACAGAGTCGTCCAGGCCCAGAATGCGCATGTCAGCGCACTTAATGGGCCTGGACACTCGCGCCTCGTCCGCATTTAAGGAAGCTCTAAGCCTTTCGGCCAGAGCATCGGCGGTCGAGCCACTGGCCGCACCAGGAACTTCCAGCATCCGGGCCCCAGTCGCGGTGACCCTCACCCGGATGCCCTCGGTGACGCCAAGCTCCTCCAGGTTCACCGCCGCCTTCGCTTTGGCGAGAACGTCGCTGTAGGACACGCCCTTCTTTTCCGCTGCTGGCTGTAGTGTAATCACCACAGCTGCGGATTTCGGGGCGTGGAGCCTAGCCGCGACGCTTTGCTTCTTTCGCCGCTGCCGCCTCGCCTTCCTTTTGGCCGCCCTTGCTGCCTTGCTCGCCTTCCTCTTCTCCCCAGCCACTTGCCATTCGGCGTTGGCCGCAGGTGATTCAGAAGGCGCCAAAGATTGGGGCGGCCGTCCCGTCACCTGGGCTGGGGCTCTCGCTGCCTGTGCAGCCGCTCCGCCTGTTTTGGGTGCCGATTTTACCATTTTCGCCGGGGCCGACCTCGTGGGTTCCGCCCCACGATTGGCCTGTCCCAACGAACCCGGTTTGTCCACGGCAGCAGCAAATGAGGCCGCCTTCTGCTTTCCCAAAGCCACCTGGCTCGCTGCTAGCGGGGGGCGCAGGATGATGGCCTCCAGAACAGAGAAACGACTCTGGAAGGCAGCCAGCTCCTGCCGCACCAGATTCAGAACCCGGTCCTCTGCAGGCAGAGGCTGGCCTTGTCCCTGCGGAATCTCCCGGGGGCCATCTCCTTGGAGCCCCGCAAGGTCCGCTCGGAGCTTCTCGTTCTCCTTTTGGAGAAGCTCCATATCGGCTTTCAAGCGGATGACCTCCACCCGCATCTCGGACATTGCAACCGATGAAAGACCGACGTGATTAGCCTCCGCTGCCGCCATAATGGAGGCCGTGGCCGCCGATATGGCCTTGACTTTAGAGGACTTATTCCTCTTCAAGGCCACATCTCGGATTGCGGCTCCCACGACCTCTGCGAACCTGGCCGCTCGCTCCGAATCCAGATCCAGCTCCGAATCTAGCTCACCACCGGAGGACCCCGAAAGGACAGCCATGCGGCTGATCGATCCAGGGTGGTGCCCCTCCGCGGCAAGCCTCGCGGTTCGCCGGGCAATCTCCTGGGCGGTAAGCCTCCTCCCTACTCGTCTGTCTCGGCCCCCACCCCGCATACTGGTAGGGATCTTCCGGGCCGAGGCAAGCTCGTCATCAGAGAATGACCCTAGGCCATCCCCCGGTTTGGGGCGCTTCCTAAAGAATGTTCGGTTCTTCGCAGCAGCCCCCTCTACTTCACGCTCCAAGCTCTGTGAGCCCTTTGCGCCAGATGCAGCGTCGGACTCCGACCCTGCATCACTCCTCACCTCTTCGTTGATTTTATTATTATTTTTATTTGTGTTGTCCATTTTTGTTCCCACGAGTAGTATAGGAATTAACGTCCACCTGGGCAGAGCCTTTTACCCAGGTAAGCCTACATACTGCAGAGTGCGGCAGGTGCTCTACAGGTGAAGCGCTAACGACTGAAGTCCCTCCAGCCATTCATCCTCTCGCCGCGCCTCATGCTTAGGATTAGGTGGTTTTTTATCTTAGAGGTGTCCTTCCTCTGGGCCAGGCGGTTAAGCCAAGCCCCCGACGGCGGCATTAGACATGCCTCTGTTCGCTGTCCGGCCAACCCGACTCAGCAAACCCGTCGAAAGTCCTCTCCTCAAAGGAATCCCCTCGAGTAGAGATATGCCTGCCGCATTGGTGCGCCTGCACCGCTGCGGCCTGGTCGCATCCTTTGTCAACCGACGACCGTCGGTCGATCAGGAGCGACCCCACCTTGTGTCTCTTTTAGTCAGGTCTCTCACTTGGGCCTTTCCGGCATGAGTAACTCTACCGGCGAAGCCCCAAGATCATTGAGACGCGCAAGCCCCACCACGACGACAACGTGGAGACACTCTCGGTGGGGTCGTCCATGCCCCTGAGGTTTAGATTGTGCGTTGTTTTAATTGTCTGTCAGTAAATATATTAATTAAATATTTTTCAAGAATATCATTGCAATTTAGATGAATTCGAAATCGTACTTCTGCAGTCTCTAAATAGTATAAAACAAAGTCGCTATCTGCCTCTGTCAGTTTCTCCACTAACTTCTTCAAAACCACTTAACGGATTTTGATAAAGTTTTCACGAATAAGAAAAAGCGTTTAAGGAGGAAAGTTTGGGTATATAATTTGATCCGTACGAAGCCAGTGCAGGTCGCTAGTATTACCCCCCGGTGGGTTCCCGCATTGCCGATGCGGGGGGGCTCAGTAACCGTGGCTTGGTCACCCACGGTGAAGCAAAGAGGAACCCGAGGAGGGGCCGCTCGTCAGGGCTTTTGCCGATAAGCCGACGACGTAGCGGCCAACATGTAGGTTGCGGTGCTGCCTAGGCGACATCGCAACTGAGGCGGGCCACGATGTCGTATGGGGTCTCCCATACCCAAACGATATTGCGGCTGAGGGTTGGAGGCCAGGGCGGGAGAGGAGTGCCGGTATTGCGGTGCGCCGCTCTCCCTACTTTCCGCGGCCTAGACGGGGTCGCCACAGTCTGATGGTGGACGCGGTGGGGCCGCAGGGGAGGAGGAGTGCCGGTATAGCGTAGGCCGCTCTCCCTATCCCCTGCGGCCGAAAAATGGTAGGTGGCGGGGCCATTGACCCTGACCCGTCACAAAGGGACCAAGGGTGCCTTACACGGGGTCGTCTGGCACCCATGAGCTGGTTCGGTCCCTGGGGTGGTCACGGCGCACAGTGTGTTCTGGTGCGCCGGTGATGGGGGTACTCCCCAGAGGAGGGTCCGGTGACGGACAGCCGCGGTGGGTTCGCGGTGAGTACTAACGCGTACCGGTGTTCCCGCCATAAGCGGCTCAGGAGGACACCGTGGAGTTTTAGTGGGTTAGAGTCCCACATATCTGCGCTATCTCCCCGTGGTAGCGCAGTATGCATGAGCATTTCTCCACGCTAAAAAAAAAAAGGTCGCTAGTATTAAACACTTTATTGATAAGCGTGCTTCACCGTCCACCACATCATAGCTTACCATCAGGTGCGATAGTGGCGAATCTATTGATTATAATAAAAAAAGTAAGTCCAAGATTGTAATAGGCAATTTAGCTAATAATTGAAGGAGGCATTAAAGTCGACATCTTCTAACGTTTAAATACCAAAGCCATTACTTTAAAACAATAATATTCTGTTCTTCATTTGATTATTCCACCGAGGAGCTGTTTACCAACATAAACGTACTCGTATGTGTACAATAGCGGCACGCTCAGCATGTTCTCATGCATGCGAACCTCATTGGAGAATCCAATTTCCTCGGAACGTGAACATTTTCCTTCGCAATGAAGCATCGATATTGTAAAGACGTGTTGGATATCATTTCTAACGTTATTATGTTTATCAGTCCATCAAAATGGTTTTGTTAGGAAGAAATATTTATGAAAGAAATGACTGAATAGGATGTATGGAAAAGAACATGCAAATGAAGAGAAAGGAAATTAATTTTTAAAGGTAGACAGACTTCAGAAGAAAAAAAGACCAAAGAAACGATTGACATACTAAAATATAATATACCTTATGCTAAAAAGTAGTAGTAACTATGTGAGAACCATGTTCCTTTTTATCAAATTAATGAATTTACCAGTTAGTGCTTGTAATAGTTTATACCTATACGTAGTATGATAGGCTGGGTGCATCGTCGAATATGAATTAATGAAAAATTACTTTGATAGGAACTATTGACATGACAGCAAATTGAGATGTATGGAAGTAAAAGAAAAGCTAACCCGTTCCCAAATAAATTGGCATAAAGTCAGGAGGATAATATTTTTTTAATCGAGCTTCATCATCATCATCAGCCTTTTAATGCTTCCACTGCTGGGACACAGTGCCTAAAACCACCACGCGGGCCCAATACAGTTTGGTGGATAAAACATGTCTTCAAATATTTGGTTCTAGGACATGCTGGTGTCCTCACGATGTTTTCGTTCACCGTTTTTAGGGCAGTGGTGATGAAACAATTTACACAAAGTAAAGCGCCTGCCTGGGTTCGAACCCACGACCTACGACACGTAAGTCAGGGCTGTTACCACTGGGCCACCACTGCTCCACAACTCCAACACTTGCTAAGTACCTACTAATATGAAGTCTCCAAGTGTAAGTCAGAAGATCATGCTAGATGCTAATTTATGTCCTACTTTTCGTCACGGCCCTTGGTGAATGAAAACATAGTGAAATCTGAAAGATGCATTAAATAATTGTGGTGATTAAAGCTCCAAATTGTGGTGAGTGGCTTAGTGGTATCGGCCGCGACTTACAAGTCGTAGGTCGTGGGTTCGAGCCCAGGCAGGCGCTTTACTTTGTGTAAATTATTACATCACCAGTGCTCTCAAAACGATGAAGGAAAACATCTTGAGAAAACCGGCATGTCCTAGAACCAAAAATTCGAAGACATGTGACATCCACCAACCCGCACTGGGCCCGCGTGGTGGATTACAGCCCGTTCCCTCTCACAGAGAGGAGGCCTGTGTCCCAGCAGTGGAAACATTAATAGGCTGATGATGTGATGTGATGTGATGTGATCAAAGCTCGCAAATTCACATAATTTGCATTCGCATAAACAAACCGATCAAGTGCGTGTCGGACTTCGCACATTTAGTATTCCGTACCAAACTGCAAAATCAAGTTGGTTGTAATAGGAAACATGAAGGCATTTCAAAGAAAAATCTGATTTATCAATATATTTTGTAAGTAAGATATACGAAATAATAAATATAATAACCAAATTTCAAGTTCATAAGCCAATGGAAAGTTAAAAAATTCTTCGGAACAAAATTTTGTGACATACGACAGACATAGGGACACGTCAGTGACAGCAATAGGGCTCCGTTTAGACCCTTCGGGTATGGAACCCTAAAAATGGTTTTCGCGATATAAAAAGTTACACAGACATTATTTTAAGTCTACTAGTTAAAAAGAGATTTTTTTTTTGAGTTACCTCAATTACTCTAAAGTAAAATTAAAATTGACACGAGTTTGAAGCACGTTCTATGTCTGTAAACTTTCATCGAGTTTATATTTTTAGGTACTTACAATATTATATTTGTCAATCTTTATTTAACAACGTCATTATGTTGGAAAAAGTTATCTATAATAATATCACAAGACTTTAACAGGGTAGGTTTAATTTTCGTTGACTACAACACTTTTTAATTTCTTTTGAAAATTTATTTACCTTGATTTTTCACAGGCACATTAATTAATTTGTAGGAATCATTTTTAACTACGGACTATTTTGCGCAAAATTAATTTACATTAAAGCTACAGATATGCCCCTTTTTATTTTGTAAAAAAAAACAAGTTATACACTCAAGACAACGAGGGAGGTAACAGGACAGGTTTAAATTAATTAATATTACATTATAATTAAGAGTAATGCTGATGGTTAAAATAAGATCTACCTTTATTTTAATCGTAGTCAGATTTTCTGAGTTGGGTCAATTTAGGACCCTAAATAATGCTGTAATTTTATTTATGCTTATTTTGCGAAATACAATGCAAAAGTAATTAAAAACAGTTGTGTTTGCTGTTCTTATGACTATGATATTAATTGAAACTTATCCAATCGAAAATAACAAAGAAATCGACATTAAATTATTATATTACAAGCTTCTGCCAGCAGCTTCGCCCGCGTGAATGTCGAAAATTATTCCGATGGAAAATGTTCCCGGGATAATCTATCTCTGTGCCAAATTTTACCCAGATCCGTCTAGCCGTTTGAGCGTGAAGAAGTAACAAACATATTAACACATACACACTCACAAACTTTCGCCTTTTTAATATTAGTGTGATATATGATTAGGGAAAATCAAAAATAGGGGTTCGTGACTAAATTCAAAAGGTTAAGAATCGCTGGCCGGGATCAGTCCGTTGATGGGTGACCTCTCTTTGGCTCTTTGGCTCGGAAGGGTTATTAAGCTACCCGGTAACTGGGTTGTGTAGCAGCTCTTTCTAAACTACTTCAATGTACCTGTTTAGAATGGAAGGCAACCCCACCTCGGTTGGGCAAATGCTAGAAGATGATCAAGGTAGAGAAAACCAAAAATTGAGAGATCAATAAAATAACTGAACTAAATACACTGACAATATAACATGTATCAAGAAAAACCTTCAAAAGAAAAATAAAGATAACTAAACAAAAAGATAAGAGACAGCTCATGTCTTGTAAGTACAACATGTACATGAGCCATCCAGGCGGAATGTTCGATGAATATATCTTAGTTCATTTTATTTCTTTTGTCATATTCCTATTGTGTTCGGCGTACCGTCAGTTATTTTTGTTTTAGTTGACATGCTTACAAAAAGGCACAAGTGTCTGTTGTTGTCAAATATCATTGTATGAAGAAAAAATCTGAGCTCTTTGATCTTTGTGGAGTTAGGTAACCTATTTCATTGAGAGCTATCGCATTTGAAGTTGCTGCTAGGGGCGCTGGTGTAGAATGAGGTCTTCAAAATTACAAATTTCATAGATTTTTGGTTTAACCGCGAGTTTATTTACTACTTTATTATTGTTATGAATATTTTCCAAATATGGTAGGTACGGGTTTTACCCCCAGTTTCCCAGCTCAAAATTATCGGAGAATTAATGTGACAAATTGTCAAGCACGCGTTATCTGCTGTGATTGGATGTTGAAAAATCATTCAACCAATCACAGCAGGTAACGCGTGCTTGACAATTTGTCACATTAATTCTCCGATAATTTTGAGCTGGAAAACTGGGAGTTACACTGCTTTAATAGAGTTTTATGATTCGGAAAACTACGTTATTATCATCATCTTCCTGCCCTTATCCCATGTTATTTGAGGTCGGCGCAAAACGTTTTTTACTTCCATACCATCCTGTCCTCTGTTACGCTATCACTAAAACTGCGGCATAAGCAAATATAATATATAATTATGGCGGAAAAATACCGCCATAATTATAGCACTTTATACACTTTTTAATTTTTTATTATTTTAAATTATATACTATAAAGTAGTTTAGTTTATTTATTTTACGTCTTTTTAATATTTATTAGTTCAGCACCTACATATTATCATTATGTACCTTATAGTATCTATTTTATTTACCCATGTCCGTTTCGCTAGCGGGCTGCCAATCGAAAATCAGCGCTGGGTGTCTGACGCCCAGCAAATGCTGAGTTGGTAACCCTTTCGGTGTGGGCACACCCAGCGCAGCTCTTCTTGAACATTTTTTTTTACTTTTTTACTGTTCTTCCCTCTTACTTTGTAATTATTGCTGTTGTGTTGTGTCTTTGTCGAATTAATGTTTTCTATTCTTTTCTATATTAGGTTTTCTTGCATTTTTTACAACCTACGACAGTAAGCCTGGGCCAATTCCACTGGGACACCATTGTTCTTTACTGGGTAAACTCATAAAAAGAAAATAATGTATATAGTTACAGAAATTATAACTGCAGGCTGTTCGAAAAGTCATTCATCATTTAGTTAATCGTAGGGACATATATATAAAAAATAAATCATCGCGATATATAATTATCTGAAGGCTGACAATCTTATCAGTGTGATTTCACCCTCTCGACTCTGAGACGTTGCATGCGCCACTGTGATATTAAGATCAGTAGGTTAATTCGTCCATGAATTTGTGTTTTGATGTACACAGTTGGCAGGAATCTATGTCTGTTAACTTTAAATTAAATCATGTGTAATGCTGTCTATTAGAATCTGCTTGAGTTTCAAGGAATCAATTCATACCTTATTTGGCGTTAAATAAGTGATAGGTAATTTTCTGAACCGTTTCCTGTAGGGCTTGGTAGTTATAATATGGAGATGGCGTTTAAAATGAATATTAACTAAACCTGGCCAATTTATCTTCTCATTTTAACTTGCCCTACTGTAATCACACCAACACACTGACTCCCGTAGTGACGGAGCACAGTAAGCGTAGATAAGTTAAATTGAAAAAGCGATCATCTTCGCTCGCTGCCTCCCTGGTACCCTGTCCTGTCGGGAATATTATAAATTGTGAACAATGAAAATATAGCGGCCGTGCAAAAAATGGACAACTATCTCTTGTGGGTGGGAGCTGAATAGAAGGCTTCATTTATTTTATGTCAAAAGGATACTCATTGTAAGGAGAAATGTTGTTATGATTATAATTCCGGTTTGTTAAGTAGATACTGCCCGCGACTTCGACCACCGGACATTTTTATAAGCTTTTGTTTAACTTGCAGTATATGTAAGCGTGTTCATGCCAAATCTTGTAACTAAATTTTGCAGCAGTTATCCTCCACCGCACAGATAATATAATATTAGCATACAGATGCCTCATCCCATACAAAGAAACGGTGCCGACGTAACTAGCGTTTTTCATCTGATTAATCTTGTTATTTTTGTGAGTACATCAATCGCGTTCGATCCCGTTTCACGGCAATAGATGGTGTTAGCAGCGCCTTGCAAGTAAAAGAGTTTACTAGGTTCGTGAATATTTTTTTCTTTAAATACAGTGAAGGTTCGTTATATAGTATTTTTTTGTACGTTGTTACAGTTTTTTTGCTCCAAAATGTGTTAAAATGCAAATTTTAACAATCGAGTTGAATACCTCAGTAATTTAAAAATGCGCCATCTATGGCATCAATTTTAAATGATCCGTTCAAATAATCTTTGAAATGTGAATTACGAGCCCAATATTCCATAATTTTGTACTTAGGAGAGTTGATTAAACAAGAAAATACAATGTTTATGTTCAATTCCAGAAAATGTTAATTATACACACAATTTATTGAATTGTGTGTACATGTCGCGCCATCTAGTGAGATTTATTTGAACCAAATTTTGTTTCTTAGCAATGAGACCCCGTGTCCACCGATAATTTTGCAGACACGTTTAGTTTGGATGACAATGCATGATGGTCAACTAAGTGACGTCATTCTAAATCCAATAGTGCGGACGGCCCAAGATGGCGTACTAGTTATTTTTTGTGCAGTGCCATGATATGGGTATCAAATCAAAGGGTTTGCTGAGAAGAATACGAAAAAAGCTTACTTTAAAAAATATAAAAAAAAGCTTGATTTAAAAAATTATAATATATTTATAATTTTTATGTTTTAAAATAGAACAGGTTGCCATGGCGATCACCGATAGTGTAACTTTTTCCTATAAATAAATATTGTTTTATAATGGAGTCAATTCTTCTACATAATTATGCTTCTACAAACATAATGAACAAACAATTAACCTAACTCCGTCATAATAAAAAAGTTTACCTACCTAAATGCAGCGAAGAAATAATCCAAAACTGCTGGAGAATAAAAATGTGCATGTGGTGTTCTAGATTATTAATATTGACTGCATGCATATAAATGCAGTGCCTAAGACCTCACCTCTCGTGCTTGCGTTTTTCAAATTCATCTTATGATGTACTTTCTAAGTTTATCTTGGCCATCACAGGCAACGGTGAAGGAAAACCTCGTGAGGAAACCTGGACTTATATAGTAAATGTAAGTCTGAAATAACCAAGTCAGATACCTGTGGAGTTCCCAGAGACGGCTTAATTTGAAACGGATTACACCAGTGGTGTCCACATCCTCACACGAAAAGAAGAACAATGATGTAATTTTTTTGTATTAAAGCCAGTTGGCACGGTTGACGCCGTGGTTGAGCGATTGACTGCTGCGCTGCGTGTCGCGGGTTCGATTCCCGCAAGGAACAAATATTTGTATGACCTACAGATAGTTGTTCCGGCTCTGGGTGTTGTGTATGTGAGTTTATATGTTTGTAAACGCACCCACGATACAGGAAGAAATTCCTAGTGTGGGGCAACGTTTTTAAAATAAATAAAATAATAAATAAATTATGCAATTTATCTCATCTCTCAATCCTATAAAATGTTTCATAATCACAAGTTATTTTCAAACACACATCATTTCCACCTGTGACGACTCATCCAAACTTAGATTTTATGGAGTTTCAGGATGAGTTTATCCCTAAACTCCATAAAAATATGCTGGCACAAGGGAAAAAAAATACTCCGAACGCATTAATCTTGTACGTGCTAAATAGTCATTCATAAAAGAGGCATTACGTCACGGTAAGGGCAAGTTCACACCTAGTCGGGTCACGTCGCGTTATCGAAGTAATTTACGCCGCACGGTAACTCCATCTAACTTGTGGAAAGTTGGTTGATTAGGCGCGTGAGACGGCGCGCCGCCGCGTAATTATTTCCTTACTCGAGGTACCGATAGATCGGCGGTTATGTTGTGGGTGATTCGCCTTTTATGGGGAAGTGGTTGCAGTGAGTGGTTCCTTAGTGTGAATTCGCGTTTTAGTTTGGTTTTATTTAACGTTATGATTATCTTTATATATTAAACAAAGTCGGGTTAGTTACACCATTTATAACTATTTTAGAGAACGGCTGGACCGATTTACATAATTTTTAATTGGTTTGATTAATCTCCGCCCCGAATAACAGAATAACTATTAAAACAGTTTTTCAGTAACACAGAGTGAATAATTAAAGTCTGCTCTTTAAATAATTTATCCCTGAATCCTAGCTTGTAACAATATTAATTCGGGATAAAATAAAATCAATTACTTTCTATTCCAGTTTTCATTGAGATTGTATTCATCTGGGGATCTAATTTAAAGCTAAAAATAACTAATTAAAAAAAAAAAATATACCCTATAGGCTCGCGCTTGACCACTATCTCACCTGATGGTAAGCGATGATGTGGTCGACGGTGAAACACGCTTGCCTAGAAATAACCTATTCACTCTTGACTTAAAGACCCCCAGATTGTAGCTGTCGGGAAACACAGACTCTGGCAGGGCATTCCACTTCTTAGCTGTACGCATAATAAAAGTCTTCCCAAAACGTTTTGTGCGTATAGGTATCTACCATAAAAAATTGTTCTATATCGCCTTTCTATAGCATATAAAATAATAAACCCACTTATTTGTGAAATCCAATAACATTATCTGATTTTAAGAATAGTTTGAAAATATGAAACTAACATTTTCAATCCATTGCTTTCTTACGAAGCTTACACAACGCTCTCAAATCACGTTGAACTACCATATCAAAATCAAATAACCGGAATCGAACCCCATCTCGATAACGTTTCAAACGTCTATAAAAATACTCATTTAATTCCTGGCTGCAAACCAAATCTCAGTTAAAATTTAGTAGAAGGAAACGCATTTTTCGGTACAACAGACCAATGTAGGTATACCATTGTTTTATTTAAACTTGGTAGTTGTACTGCAAACATCAGTATTTTGCGAAGAACTAAGTTTTTGTTAAATGTTTAGGGCTCCGTAGTCAAATGGCGAGAATGGTACCATTATAATTTCTTTCCGAATTTTCAATTATATTGCTCGGCAACCATTGTCACTATATCGATCAAAGGATAGGAAGCGTATTATTTGCAACGCTGAACAAGAGATAGTGAAAAAAGCGAAAAATACTTTTATACTCCTCGTATAAAAAATTAATGTACTTATGTGCGTATCATTGTTTTTTTTTTTAAATCAATATTTGTTTTATTGTTGTTATCAATAACTACATTAACAACTTTTATTTTCTGAGTTTATTTGCGAAATTCTATGAAATATAAAAACTAACTCACTCCGTCTACGGAACACTTTATTTTGCTTGGGCCAACATTCACTTGGCCAGTTTTTCAGTTACAGACGCAAGTTGCATCCTCTGAGAACTGTGTAGTTTTGTAATTGATTAAAACAAAGACTGTGTTCCTGAAAGAACTACAAGAATGTTGGAAAGCTAAGCGAAGGCGGAAACGTGCGTTTTGGCACAGATGAGGAATAACTGCGGTCTGTTGGTGAAGAATAAGAAATAAACCATAGAGCAAGACTATATATCGTGATTACGTCTCATGGTCTGCTGGGACTACATGTTTGGTGCATTTTATTATTTAAGTTTTTCCAAGATTATGTGAAGAAAACTAAGCAGGGTTGGTTATTGCAAATTAACATAATTTAAAAATAACAGGAAAGGTAGACATGTACTGATCCTTTCCTTTCTATGTTGAATTTTTAGGTGCCACATCTTGCATGTTGGTTAGGTATAAGCCCCGTATTTATTGTACACATTTGTTAATAAACATGGTTGCATAAACACGTTGCAGTCAACATTTGTGTTGCGGAGTTGATCACGTGTTAAAAAATGCCGCTCGGCGAGCGAAAACATGTTGATGTTGAGAAACTTTGGTGTTGAGCAATTGCTGAGGAAGAAATGTTTACAATGAATACGGGGCTATAGTAAGAGAAGAGATTTTCATTATTTACTACTTTGACTGTCTTTTAAGGTGATAAACAAATCATTTCCTGTCTGTATAAATAGAGTGCGTTTGTGAGTGCGTAAACGGCCAGAGTGCGTTTGGCAAAATTGCCAAACGCACTCTGGCCGTTTTTATAATTAAATGGTATTTATCAAACACAGTTCAGGATACAAATATCAGTGCAGCCCTAGCTCTTGTACAAGGAAATTCTGTATTACAATTTATTATCATAATGTTATGGTTTTTCCTGTATATTTTTGGTACCATGTATATCTTACTTTTTTAAAGGCACAATGAATACCACAACAACATCTAACTCTATTCAGAGCCATAGAAAAGTATCTTATCAAAACCATTGTTTTTCCATCTTTTAAATCAACAACTAGCGGCAATAAATTATATTCCTATTCCATTTTCTTGGAAGTTCAAGATAATTATTCGCGTTATTAAAACTATAAGCTAGCCTGAGGAAAAATGATTCGAAACTTCTTCCTACGAACAGGTTTGAGTACCAAGTTCCTAAGAATAATTTTAATATTAAACTTGTTCAAAAATAAATGTAACGTAAGAAATGTAAACTAGATGGGAAAAACAATATCGTTATCCATTAATGGGACTGTTCCGGGGTTAGGTCGGGACTTCACTGCAAAGGTTAGGCTATAAGATATTTAAGCTATGTTTAAGGTAACGTCTTGAATGCGAGGGTACTCATGAATGTTTACGAAGAACAGGATGGTACAGTTTTTTGTGTAGTTGTTGCCGAAATCATTCCAATGCCATAGTGTTCTATTGCGCAATTTATGAAGCGCATGACCATTCCATGCATAGTATTTTTTTTTTGCTTTGGATGCATAGCTTGATAAGTAGGCACTAGGGGTACAGAGACTTTTAAACTTATTTTCTTGTCGAAAAGGCGCAGTTTCTTGGCGGACAACGAAGGAGATGGTGAGAAGAATGAAGTGCGGGCTCGTAAAAGATGTAAGGAGTGGAGGAAGGCCTATGCTCAGGAGGTACACAGACTCGCCTAGCACAAAACACTATAGCTTTGAGATATACACTATACGTCTTGTAAAATATATTGCTGCGTATTTAAATGAGTTTGAAGGTGCCTTCTTTTCATTTAAAAATATGTCAGGACTTTAACTTTATGTAGCTTTTCAAAGCATTGCTTGCACTACGCTCCCACACAACGTTGCACACATAAGGAACGCCGCAAGTTCAAACATTAAGATAAGACATTGTTTGCCTGTTATTACAAATGGCTTCTTAATGCGCAAGATATGATTGCGATCACTAACTTAAACGTTGCAAATAACGTAAAAAAACTGTGGTGGTTTAACAAATTATACCCAATTGAGCAATTAACCATTGTTATTTTTCAATTTAACAGCCATGGTATATCGGTGCAGCAGTTTTCAAAATAAATCTTTAAGCATAAATCTCTAGGTAGGTACTAAAGGTGCGCCTCTGCTTTTCTGCGAATACAGGCGTGATGTCTTTTATTTATTTATATACATGTCGCATCATGGGAGGCCGCGATGCGAAGCATCGGGTGTTCTTCATGATGCGACATAGTTTTACGTAAATGTAGTGCGCTCGAACGAAAGAGAATTCAAATCAAAATAACTTTATTTGAACTAACGATTTTACATCAAGAAATAAACACGTGCGTTGGTACTGAGCGTTTCTCAAGACTGTAGGAGTTCGACTCTCGCAACTTTCGGTCCCATTCCTCAGTCCTCGCTTCATCCCCTCTACCGATGATCGTTTCCAAGTGGTAGGGCGCGCTTGCGTTTCCGTTAACAATATTATTAGTTCACAAGACTAATTGTTAGATGGCGCTGCTTGTTGCTCCATGGCGCCATCAATCCATGACATACACTTGTACATCAGAATATACAAGGAAAAAGAAACTAAAAAACAAACAACGGGCTGCCTTATCGCATACCGCAATCTCTTTGTATTTATAGTTTGCGCAGCTATATCTGAAACCTGAGTCTTCAAATGAATGAACCCACTTCTTCTTAGCGTGTCGATGGCAAATATAAAAATTTAAATAATGTGATTGGCCCAGAATTCAGCCACGGCAACACCATTCGGTGACGCAGTCATAAGGTCTTCGTAAGTACAGGTGACAGGGCATGCTGCGCACTCCTTAAGGTGGGCCATGGTCTGCGGAGATATGCTGCACAAGCACTGAAGACTAGTGCCATCAGAGAACCCCCACCTGTGGAGGTTGTCTTTGCTACGGCCAACCTGAGTGCGGAGTCTATTTAGGGTTTTCCAGGTCGACTACGGCAGAGTGTGTCCAGGCGGGAGACTCTCCGACGGCCCGATGAAATTTTCAGGAGGCTTGAGTTTCTCTCGCCAAAGGTCGCATCTCGCTGAAGAGGAGTTGCCATCACATAGACCCACGCATACTAGAAAACTTTTCCGGCTTTTTAGGCGCTGGGGCACTGAGCTGTAATTATGCATTGGGTGGCGAGGGTCGTTTTCTAGTTTCGCCCTCTCTATGCGACTTGCTATAGTCCTGCGAATTTCCGGGGGCGCGATGCCGATAAGTGGATACAGCATTCGTACAGGAGTCGGTTTGAGGCAGCCTGTGGCAATCCGGCACGTCTCATTTAGAGCTGTATCTACTAATTTGGAGTGGGCAGAGTGGCTCCATACTGGACTTGCATATTCACCAGCGGAGAAACAGAGTGCCACGCCCGTCGTTCGCAGGACTTGAGGAGACGCCCCCCATCTGGAGGACGTTAGGCGGCGAAGCAAGTTATTCCTTGAATGCACCTTCCACTTGACATTCTCGCAGTTCTTTCTGTAGTTGAGGGACCTGTCCAGAGTAATGCCGAGGTATTTTGGGTGGGAACAATGGAGGATTGGCTTCCCCTGCCATGAAATGTTAAGCGTTCGGCCCGCTTGTCTATTACGTAAGTGAAAAGCGCACGACTGTGTTTTTGAGGGATTTGGCTTCAACGCGTTGTCAGCATAGTATTGGCTGAGATTCGAAAGGGCGGTGAAAAGATTAGCCTCAATCTCCTCAAAATCAGTAGCTTGGCAAGTTAATGCTAGGTCGTCAGCGTACAGGAAGCGGGTTGTGTTACAGCTCACCGGTTGGTCGTTGGTGTAGATGTTAAACAGCAGTGGAGCCAGAACGCTACCTTGAGGCAGACCATTCTTTTGGACACGCCATCTACTCCTATCATCCAGAAGATTCACTTGATATCGTCGGTTACTGAGGAGTTCTCTGAGAATTTTAATGAACTTTGGGTCCTCTGTTAAGTTGGTAGCCTTCCATAACAAGCGCCGAATATTAACGGTGTCATAGGCTGCTGACAGGCCTACAAAAACTGCACCCGTCACTTTCCTCGTTTCGAACCCATCCTCGATATGTTGTGTGAGGTTGATGACCTGGCCACAACAACCCACTGAACCCACTTATAGACAAGTTTGAAGTCAGCGTCATCTTTGAAGTCATAATTAATTAATAGCAGGTGAGAAAGTGTTCAGTCATTATATTTTTTTAGCAGCAGATTTTTATAAAACAAATAAACACGTACTTTTCATAGTCTTCGACCGCCCAAAATTTACCTTAATATTCTAGCAGGTTACAGTAAATCAAAGAAAACACCTACGTCACAACCTATTCAGTAAACCTAGTTACCAAACAGCCCATAACAAGATCAAATGAAGTCATATCAATAAATCTACAGACAGACCTACAATAATATTAAAAGGTGGAGCTGAATCAAGAATTATATGTAACGGAAGCAATGGGCAATGTTCCAAACAGGGAGTTTACTCACTGAGGCGACACCCGGGCTACTCGTATGAGACTGTACTTGTGCTGCAAATGAAAATTAACTGGTGAAGTTAAAATAACGTGTCATTATTACAATGTTAGAGTTTCTCCGTTTGCAATGATGCATTTTGTATTTCATATTGAGATGAGAGTTGGTCAAATTTTGTACTGGCAAATATGATCTTTGCCTGGCTGGGACTGACTGTCCGGCTAACCCGACTGTTCGGCTAAGACCGAGGGTTCGGTTAAGGCTGAGGCCGACCGCTCGAGGCAGGGCGTCGCGGAGTGGAGTTGGCTGGCTGCGCTGCGGCCACTGTTTTATTTTTGTTCTTCCACCCTCAACTGGAAAAAATTAGACAATATTTTTGATGGATTAAAGTTTGACCAGCCAACTGTAACCAGCGACTAAACCTAAATATACATTTTTATTGTGACGTGTTTCGAGGTACCGCAGAATAAACTGTTATTCCAGTATTTGGCGCTTTATTGTTCCCGAACCGATCCTACGTTACATTGGCCTTTTGAATGAATGCTCCCGCATACTGACGATGAGACAAGCCTTTTTTATAGAAAATTACTCGTTTTCTTTTCGTATGAGGATGTGGCCACACAGATGTATATCACTTGTATACATCTGTCTCTTACGAACAATCAAAATAACCTTACTCTAAGAGCTTATGGTTTACCTCCTGGTGTCAGAGTTAATTATGCCGCCTCTGGGAACCCCACAGAGGGCTTAGTGTGAGTTTTGTCTCATGCTGAATTAACTTTAACGTAAACGTAAATTTTTATTGAAACTGTATAAGCTCTGTCTGGTGACGGAAAGGAAAACCTCTTATTTGTATACATTTTGATATAAATTACCATGAAAATACGCATTATTAAGGATAACTCAAAAACTACTCGTCAGATCTTGACCAAATTTAAATGGCCACATGAGAAGCACCAGCTTTCAAATAATAAAAGTTTAATAATAATCGGTTTACCTAGTAAAAAGTTCTGATGTAACACACGTATAAAAAGAACTGTTGTATTGAAAATCTCCTCCTTTTTGGAAATCGGTTAAAAATGGTCGAGTCTTTTTGTGGGAGCCTTGTTATTAATATGGCTCTCATCATCATCTGCCTGCCCTTGTCCCATATTACTTGGGGTCGGCGCAACACGTTTTCTTCTTCCATACCATCCTGTCCCCCGTCACTCCATCACTGACGCCCTTTTCTTTCATATCACTCCTCACACAGTCCATCCATCTTTTCTTTGGCCGTCCCCTCCCTCTCCATCCATCCACATCCATATTCATAACTGTTTTAGTAACATGCGTTTCATCCTTCCTCATCACATGACCATACCAGGACAAACGGTTTTCTTTCAACTTTTCTGTTACTGGCGCCACTTTCAAACTTCCTCTAATATACTCATTTCTCACTTTATCCATTCTCGTCACTCCGCACATCCATCTCAACATTCTCATCTCTGCTACATGCAATCTCTTTTCATCCATCTTTTTCACAGCCCAACATTCTGATCCATACAAAACGACAGGTCTAATCACGGACTTGTAAATTTTCCCCTTTAACTTGAGGGGCATCCGTGGGTCGCAAGTTGTTCCAGTGACCTGTCGCCGCCATTTCATCCATCCCGAGTTGATCCTGTGCGTTACGTCTCGGTCTACCTCGCCATCCCCTTGGACAAGCGACCCTTGGTACCGGAAGTCGGAGCATATCGGTATGGGTGTTCCCGCAAAAGCTATAGGCATGGAACTGGAGAGACCGCCAAAATCGCAGAACAGGTATTCAGTTTTAGTTCTGCTCAATTTCAAGCCAACACTCTCCAGTCTGTGCCACCACACCTCCAATCTGCTCTGAACCTCTAGGCCACTCTCGGCGACCAGCACAATGTCATCGGCAAACAGCATACACCAGGGTGCTTCTTCCTGTATGTCCGACGTCAGAGCGTCCATTATCATCAGGCTCATCATATGGCTCTATGACTTTAAAATTAAACTTAATTATTATAAACATTTTTGATTGGTGCTAACGGAAAATTAGACTAGAAACTTAAATTACCAATCGATGTTTAGTTTGTCATCATGCTTCCAGCCGACACATTGTTGTATAAACATGTCGTGACCAGTCACGTCTGTAGAGCCGTTTATAGAAGACATCATGGTCATAGCAAGGGTCCACGTCCAATTAATATCAATAGTGGACACTTTCTGAACTTAATTGCACAAACTAGTACACAAGGAGAAGTAAACGAACCATTTATTCTTCTTGTTCTTAGCTCTACCCCACATTAGATGGCGGCGGCTCTCCTAATTTGCCGCTGCCAGGACAATCTGTCCTGAAAAATGACCATTTTTTATAGTGGAGCAATAATTAAATTAAAATCTTTTAAAGTTGATTGATTGTTGATGATTCGTTTTTGTACGAATCATCTTTAAAAGATTTTCTAGATAAAAATATTGTAAAAGTGTCTTATTTTTCTGATTTACTGAATAAAAACGAATTATATTAAGATTAATTTAATTGTTTTTGGTAGGAGTTGATCTCTGAAAGTTCTGAAATTTACTTTTTATCCCGAAAAAAAGTTTCTTCCTGTTATTATGTTGTATAGGCCACTGGAGCAAAGCCACGTGAATAAGCAAGTAAAAATATAGTTAAAATGTTTTATATCTTTCATTGACTGAAGAAAAATGATAAATCACTAAGTATCAAAAACAAAAAAATCTCTATGTCTTTTCGCCAAAACAAAATATTTATGTCTGATAAACTATTATCTTTGATAATAACAGAATAGAAAGATAATGACCAATTTGTATCGACGATAATTCAGAGGGGAGATAGTGAGTTTGGCAGTAAGGTCACGTGCTATTTATAGGCTGGCGGTGCACCTCCTTCGTCGAATCACTGATTTTTGATGCCGACTGTACTCACACTAAGACAGCTTTTTGTTGACGGTATATTTTCTAGTGTGATGGTAAGATTGTTATGTTCGTAGGTTGCAGAATTTTTGTCTGGCAAAATATCGTTATTTTGTTTATCTGTAACTAACTTCTGTCCAAAGACCTTATACGTATAGGTCTTTGCTTCTGTCAGCGGTTTCGCCCGCGTGAAGTGTTTATTATACATATAAACCTTCTTCTTAAATCACTCTATCTATTAAAAAACCTCAACAAAATCCGTTGCGTAGTTTTAAATATCTAAGCATACATAGGGACCGCCATACAGCGGGAAGCAACTTTGTTTTTACTATGTAGTGATGTAATTTTTTCTTGCTCCTGACAACTTATTACTTACTACCTAACGGGCATAATTATCCATGGATAATAATTATGACTTATAGTGGTAGCTGAATTTAAAACTAGCAGCGATTCAAAATAGTATTTAAAATAGTTAACTCAAGTTAAACCTATTATACTTGCAACAGTAACTGGTAGTGAATTATTGTATTCTTATGAGAATAAAGATATATCAAACATCATTCATAAAACAAAGTGACAGCGAAATTATGTCGATCGTAACAACTAAATACGAACAGCGCACGCAACAAATTTCACGTCCCCCAAAACGCAATATTGATCTTCCTCATACGCTTAAAATTTTACAATCCAATAGTTCTCAACCTTGTAAGAGTTGCACTTACAACTCGTGTATAGCACCGTATAAATATTCAAAAAAACCCAAACGAGTTAGCGACCAACTATAGTCCCACTACTCGAACACTGAAGCCTCGAAGCTTCGAAGCCTCGAAAGTGATTAGGATAACTGCCAACAGAGTATCCCGCCAACTAACTGATATATGGAATGGAGCTAACTTCAAAAACTATTGCGATCCTTGCACTGAAATACGGGATAATTCCTGTTGCAATTAGGAACTTTGCCGATGTTAATTTTGCGATTTTGTTTGCTACGGTAAGCCGTGGATCACACTACATTGCGTGGTTTACTGCACGGTATTTTGCAGTGTAAAGCTGGGATCAAACGGCAACATTCCGCTGTTGATAGTAAACAAGCTTTCATATTAAAAACAGTTTATTTTAACAATCTTTTGTTTTTGGTGCAAAATTTCAGCTCATTGGGCCACTGGGAAGTGAGTCCAATTTTACTTGCAAGATTTGATGACAACGGGACAGAAGAAATTAAATAAAAGCTTGTAAAAATGTGCAGTGTTATGTCTTGTGAGGCGTGAACCCAGCATTATATTACAAAAAAAAACGTGCAGTACTATTTATTGTGGACCACGGTTTAATGCTACGGCGCGGCGCTACGGTTCGTAGCACATCAGCTACGAGATTTTAATCGGCTACGCAATCGGTACGCAGAAATTTGCTCAGTCGAAAATTTAAATTTAAGTACTTTAATGATTTAGGTGCTGTCGTCCTGATTATAGTTGAAACTGTACTTTTGTGAAACAATGCAGTAAAATTTGTCTGGGCCTGTTATCAGCCACAAACTGTATTCGTAATATTCAATTTTATTTTTTACAACCTTAAATGGTTTTGTATTTATTTTTTTACTAGCACAATTATGGGTATTTGGATCCAAGTGGGGCAATATTTAAATGTAGTTATGCCTTGTGCAAGGGCAATGGAGAGAGCTATGCTCGGAGTTTCCTTGCGTGATCAAATCAGAAATGAAGACATCCGCAAGAGAACCACGGTTACCGACATAGCCCGAAGAATTGCCAAACTTAAGTGGCAGTGAGCAGGGCGCATTGCTCACAGAACGGATGGCAGTTGAGGCCGAAAAGTTCTAGAGTGCGAGACGCCCAGGAGTGTGTCAGTCAGGCCATATTGTTGTCTGCCAGCTATTTTTTACCTGAAGATTTCTAAAAGATTCATTCACTAATAACATAACAGAACCATTAATTACACCAATCTGTTTTAACATGTTTGCTGTAATATTAAAAGCAATTATCAATTGTAAACGTAACGACATCTCCAACTTACACAACCACTCAAAAACACATCCAAACAATCTTTCCCCCAATCAATCGTGTGTTCAAACCTGTCGCAAACCACCCCTGTTACAACCCACCCTGGGCGTAAGTTTCGCGAACCATTAGTAACGTGTTTGTAAGAGCATTCCGACTAAAAGCATTAAAGAAACCGTCTGTAACCAGCCGTTGAAAACACTATTGTTTATTCAAAAGTTATCATTCTTTATAAACTTTATTTGATTCTTGATGATGAAGCTGCATATATCTGATTGTTGTATTTTTATGTGGGTTAAGTAACATACTTGAATATTGTTGCAGGTTTATCGAATGAGTCTTGCGACAGCTTTGTGGTCTATTTTTTATCACGGTGTGAGATATTTCCGTATAGTTTGTGCTGATAGGAGAGTAGAGGTGCATTATGTGGTCTCATGTAATTTGCCCGGCAATGACATATTATAAACACACATATATACCTGGGAGTCTTTAAGTCAAGAGAGAATAGGTTTTATTCTAGGCAAGCGTGCGACATCGTCGACCACGTCATCGCTTACCATCAGGTTATAGAGATAGTGGTCAAGCGTAGCGCCTATCAATAATAAAAAAAAAAAATCTATATAATATTATTATTAATATTATAAAGCTGAAGAGTTTGTTTGTTTGAACGCGCTAAGCTCAGGAACCACTTATTGTAATTGAAAAAGTATTGTTGTGTTGGATAATCTATTTATCGAGGAAGGTTATAGGCTATATAACATCACATTACAACCAATAGGAGCGCAGCATAAATGAAAAATGTTGCAATAACGGGATAAATGATTCCTTTTTGAGAGTTTCCGTTGCGTGCGCTGCGTAAACGGTTTAAGTTACGCAAATATCATGTATGAGAGAATTGTTTCTCTTTAAAAGTTCTAAATAAAAGTCCGCGACAGCATGTCTATCTTTTAATATTGACACACTATAACATTTTTTATGGTAATCAAATTTGTTCATTTGCGAAGTTTTACCAACATCTATACTAATATTAAATAGCTGAAGAGTTTGTTTGTTTGTAGGGTAGGTTGTGGGGTAGGTGATAGGTTGATAGATAGCCAGTTGACGGGAGCGAAGCCGCGGGGGTCAGCTAGTATATAATATATATATATATTTGGTTATATTTATACCTATCGCTTTCCGGTTAGCCTGGTAGCTGAGCCCAAGATAGTTGAGAAAAGCCTACACAGATCATAAAATTATATCAGATATATATACATATATATATACATATATTATCTTAATAATATTCACCAGCATAGATAAGCATCACTATAAATAAATGATTAAAATCAATACCGAAAGTTTAGTTTTCAAATAGTTATTGAAAGTAGGTATGCGTATATGCTCCTTTTGCCATACTGATATAATATTGTGCCTCAGAGCCAATTTGTGTTTGTTCATGTTCTGTTACAGTTGGCAATAAATGTTTTCTTTCTTTCTTTCTTAGATGTTAAATTAAACGCCACTCTAAAAGAAATTCACGCGGCGTTCATATTTTAAGTTTGAAAACTGAAACAGAAACTGTAATAACAAGATTTATTACCTTCAAAGTAAATCAGGTAATGGCCTGTCGATGAAATTGAATCTCTAGTGTTAAGTACTATGGGCGAGCGATACCGTTCACTGGTACACTCAACTGCATTGCCTTCTTGCACTCTACTTAATCACTATGTGCTCGAGTTCGTCATTTTATTGCTTCTACGTTCTGTTGTAATGGAAATAGCTTATGGATGAGGACTGCTAGAAATGCACTTACGAAATTTAATTATTTTAGCACCTATGCGAAGTCGAATTTAAAACACTGTTGCATCAAAAGTCAATCCGCTTAAGGTACGCATACACCAATTTCGGGGCGGAACTTATCGGACGACAGTGTCGGACGTTCGTCTCTATATACTACTGTCGATATCGGACGTTGCCGCTCCTTGATGTGCAGTCTGACTGGTTAATTACATATGTTAAATTATTTTCGCAATTGGTTCCGTAAGTAGATCCATTTTTGTTAATGTCTACAACAGCTATATCCATTTCCAATGCAACTTCGGCGCATTACCGTTTTGAAAGAAAGAAAGAAAAATTGTTTATTGGCGCCAGGCACGACGCATTCCATAAAAAGAACAAAAATACTTAAAAAATAAACACTTAATGTAACTTTTTGAATGTTTGCCCCACAGAGGTGGCCTATTTTATTATGCAACTAATAAATTTTTCAATATCCATTTTTTAGATAAGGGACTGCTTAAGGGACGTAGTATCCGGCAAAATGGCGAGAAATCACAACAATTTCAGACTCGTTGGTTGATCGGCCTTTTTGGGCGTCATCGGACGATGGCAATTGTTGTATTGTAAGCGCACTTTTTCTTTTACATGTATTTGATTCGATCGGCCGAGTTTAGCCGACGACGCCCGAGCATACTACAGCCGATAACGGTTTTGGTGTACGCGAGCCGTTAGTCTGAATAATGTCCTTATTTTAGGTACATAGAGAGACTGCCTATTCGAACTCCACAACCCAGTAATAGGGTTACACAATACCCCTAAGCAAGATTGGTGTCAGATTTCTCGGTTTCTGACCAATCGTAAAGACATCTCAATATGTACTAAATTGTCACCTATCCATGAGCCGACCTCGGCAATTGTTACGGGAATTAAAAAAATGTGAGAACACAGTAAGTTAAGATACTGTGTTTTCAATTACGACGGCAGATTTGGAAATACATCTCGGAAGTACAAGTACCTTGAGTAGTAAACCCAATTAATTTTGCTGACATAGCTACACATTTCACCAAAAGAGCACAAGGTAAAAAGATTAAACAAAATTAATTTAGCCAACATTACACCCAAAATTGTTTCCGCACAAAGACAAGACATTTAAAATTATTCTAAGATATCATTCTAAGACAGGAGGTAATGCTAATCTCTCTATTACTTCGTCCTTCAAAGAAAGCCAGTTACTCTTTCTCGTTAGGAAGTGGTACCCGTACATGGCACGTGTGTTCATTCGTTCAAAATGCTAATTTTCATGGCAACATTTGTACCATTAATGACATTTTCGTTTAATTCGGAGCGCTTTGAGAAGCAAATGAGTGGGGGTGCCATGTGGATATGAGTGGATGAACGTTTAGCTGAACTAGGAATAATGATTCTGATGCCTTTGCTTGGTTTTAATTAAGAGATTAGCATCATAATATTAGCCTGTAAACGTCCAATGGCGGATAAGAAGCTGCAATTTGAAAATTGTTCGACATGTGTTTATTGATACCAGCTCGTCACTTTATTCCCAAAATACATATTTTACACATCATCATATCAGCCGAAAGACGTCCACTGCTGGACATAGGCCTCCCCCAAGCGTCGCCACATTGACCGGTCCCGTGCGTCCCGCATCCAGCGAATCCCCGCAACCTTCACCAGATCATCGGTCCACCTGGTGGGAGGCCTTCCAACGCATCGTCTTCCGTTTTACACATGAATGGTCAATACTATTGTCATTATGACCCTTGGTTATATATGAAGGGTTAAGCGCGATGCTACTACCCATCGTCCAACTAGGCTGATCAAGCAAACTATTTGACACACATGACTAAAATATAAGAATATAAAAAAACTTTTTTGCAAAAAAATTGCACCGACATCCAAATGAAAAACTACAAAGTGAAAAATTACTTAATTTTTGGATGTCGGTGTCTTTCGTAGGTACCATTTTTTTGCGATATGGACACCGACTTCCAAAAATTAAGTTATTTTTCACTTTGTAGTTGTTCATTTGGAAGCCGGTGGTATTTTCTTGCAATTTTTTATTTTTATTTTTCCGTTTTTAGGGTTCCGTACCCAAAGGGTAAAAACGGGACCCTATTACTAAGACTCCGCGGTCCGTCTGTCTGTCTGTCTGTCTGTCTGTCACCAGGCTATATCTCATGAACCTTGATAGCTAGACAGTTGAAATTTTCACAGATGATGTATTTCTGTTGTCGCTATAACAACAAATACTAAAAACGGAATAAAATAAATATTTAAGGGAGGCTCCCATGCAACAAACGTGATATTTTTGCCGCTTTTTGCGATAATGGTACGGAACCCTGAATGCTGGCAACCCTGGCAGCGTGAATGCTGGCAACCCTGGCAAATGTAAACATAGGCTCCTTAGTTAAAAATAATTAAAATCTTTAATATGCGCTTATACTCGAACAATAATATCATTAAAGTCTTAACAACATAATAAACCAGTGACAACGTTTTCAAGTGAAACTATCGAGTTCCAGGACAGTTACTGAAAAGAACAATAGTGAATACCAAAACTCAGTAATAAACAGTGAAAAGTGACTTTTGCAAATTATTATCAATTATTACGTTTTTAGTGCATCAAAAGAAGAAATATAAAAACTATAAACAGTGAACGAAACCACTTTATCAACCTCAAGTAAGACTTTAACTTTTATGAGTTCGTTTATTTTATTTAAAAACATACAACTAGCGCCAAAACGACATATGTAACCGCCTAAGTGGCGAATGGACGTACTAAAGTGACAACAAGATAGCATATCAGTTCTACCAACCTAAGCGCAGTTGAAACGACCACTAGCGCCATAACATCGTACAAAACGGTTCACGTGGCGAAAAAGTGAACTAAAATAATAACGCTACTGTCCACCAGGGGCGCTAAATAGTGATTGGGGATACCAGTTCACAAAATAATCTTCCTTGTGGTAGAAAAGTAAATTAAATTGAGTAAACCGGAACAAAAAATTGACCAAACTTATATTATTATAACATAAACGGCAAACGCACAGTGGATGACACTAGTTACTATTGCAACTTAAGAACGAATAGATAACATCTCTTATCGAATAGCTTACTTACTACTGCTACTATCAACCATTACTAAGATGTCAAATAAAACGAACACCAGTAGTAGCGACCGCCAGATGGCAGTGGTGGTAACATGTTTTAAATGCAAGAAAAGTGTTAATATAAAATCTACTGCGTTATGTTCCGTGTGCAATAATAGATTTGAACCGGATTGTGATGGATATCCTGAACAAACATATAGACTATTAAACCAGGAATCAAAAAAGAAATGGCGCTGCAAAAAATGTGCAAAAATTGGAGGAAAAAATGAAATGACTACCAATGACAACAATTCATCCAATATCACAACGAGAAAAAAACAGAATCCTTCCCTACTCACAGTCTCGCCGAAACAAACCAAGAAATGCAACAAAGAGAGCCTAACAAATAATGCACCATTGATGGATTCTCAAATTCTTTCAGACCAAGAAACAACACAAGACTCAATAATCTCACCCAATAAACTATCGAGGAGCTTAGATGGTACAATATCTGACGTAATTTCCATAACGGAGATAAAAGAAGTTTTAACACAGCGCACTTTAAAGCTTAATAGTACGGAACAGGAGCTGGATAACATGATATTGGAAAATAACAATCTTCATAAACGTATAGACCAGCTGACCGCGGAAAAAAATATACTAAAATCGTTGTGTAATTCATCATCGATAATAGATAACTCTCCGGGCATGAAACAGAAAAAGTATCCTCAAACTCCTTTACGACAACATGAGTCTACACCAGTTTCATCGAGGAAAAACTTAGATCCTTTACACATAATACACCTGGAACAAAAAATAGGAAATTTGGAGCAGCAACTAAAAAATGCAGAACAGGATATTAAAAACCTCACACAACAACTTACATCCCTAACTCATCGTCTGCATAATAATACCAATATTAACAATAATACTATGAGTACCTCTCAGTCAAAATTATATTCGGATCATCTACAGACTCAAAGTGATGAGCGAAATGATACATCAAGAAGATGGAAACAAAAAAACAAACTATGTATTCTGAGCAACGATAAAAACATAGGATCATTAACATTAATTGAAGAAATTTTCTCAAATGGCTTTGATTACTGCCATTACATCATGCCCCATTGCAACATAGAGCATCTTCTGAAAAATTTGGAAAATGAACTGAAAGATTTTAACCTAAATGACTACTGCATTATTTTTATTGGAGGAGACGATATCAGGGAACATGGTAACTATTTAAATATAATAAACAATATAAGACAATCAGTACAAAGCCTTACCCATACCAATGTGATTCTCTGTTTACCTACGTATATAGCTGGTGCTCCGATATATAACTTTAAAGTGGAGATATTCAACAACCTTCTATATACAGACCTGCAGAACCACAAGTATGCATACTTCCTGGACAGCAATAGTGAATTATCTCATGAAATGTTTTCATACAAAAATGGCAAGATAAATAAATACGGGGTAAGAAAAATATATGATAGGATCAAGAGTAACATATTGGTTGACCTAGACTTATACAACGAAAACGTAAAACCTAACGTTTTAAAATGTCCGAAAAATCACTTAGCACAATCTGATCAGTTTTTTCTATAATCATATTTCAATTATGCATCAGAATATCGCCGGACTAATAAATAAGTGTGACCAATTGTTACTGCATGTACATGAATTAACCGATACCATGGATGTTATTTGTGTTACTGAACACTTCATGGAAGCTGGACATGAAGATATTTTATGTGTTCCTAATTATAAGTTAGCAGCTTGCTACTCCAGAGACACAAAAAGAGGAGGAGCATGCATATTATTAAAACACAACCATGAATATAAAGAGCTAGAAGATATCAAGAAGTTATCAGTCCAAGGTGTATTTGAATGTTGCGCAATCGAGCTAACGCAGCATAGTATCATCATTTTGTGTATCTATAGGGTACCTAAATCCAGTAATCTTGATACATTTTACTTAAAATTAAATGTTATTCTATCAAAGATTTGTTATAAGATGCGCAATAGTGTCATTATATGTGGTGACTTTAATATTAATACATTGAAAAAGGATAGGAATTCTCTTGAATTTACAAATTATTTATTAAGCTACAACCTAAAATTGCAAATTCACCAACCAACTAGACTAAAAAGTGGCACATGTATTGACAACTTTGCTCATAATTTGCAACGAAAGTGTGTCCATCAAGTAATAGATCTTAACATTTCAGATCATACAGCTCAAACTTTAAAAATTCCCGTAAGAAATACTTGTACATTAGACAGTTGGACTATTAGATTACGTGACTACAGCCATGATAACCTTCTAAAATTTAAATCTTGTATAGCTGCATTATCATTTGGGGATGTTTATCATACAAGTGACCCCAATATGGCATACAACGACTTTATTGATTTGTTTAAACTGTTTTATGGTTTATGTTTCCCCATGAAAAGTGTAAAAATTAAGTCAAAGATTGTTCCTGATTGGATAACGCCTGGCATAAAACGTTGCAGTAAAGTCAAACGCCGTTGTTTATGGCAATTAAGAAGAAATCCTAATAACGATAACATAAATAAATATAGAAATTATTCACGGAAACTTAAAAAAATTATAAATTTAACTCAAAAAGCTAAAAATAACCATAAAATTTTAACATCCACAAATAAATCAAAGGACACGTGGAAAATCATAAAGGAGAATAAATATCGCTCACCCACTGAAAGCATTACTGAAATAAAGGAAAATGGTATTACATTAACAAGTCCCAGTAAAATTGCAAATGCATTCAACGAGTATTTTGTAAATCAACCACGAATACTTTCAAGCACCACAAAGTCTCAATATAACAAGTCCCCACACGTGGACCATCCCTTGTTTAGTCAGTCCATGTTTTTAGCCCCTACCACCCCATACGAAGTACATCGTATTATTCTAGACCTAAAGAATAAAACTAGCGTCGGGTCTGACGACATTTCTACAAAAGTTTTAAAATTCGTGTCACAAATAATATCAGGTCATATTAGCCATATAATAAACTTATGTATTTCGTCTGGAATATTTCCTGAAAGATTAAAACAGACTATTATAAAACCGCTATTCAAAAAAGGAAATAAATCTCACATGCAGAATTATAGACCTATTGCGCTCATACCTGTTATATCAAAGATATTTGAAAAGGTAATTTACCGATCCTTACAGTCCTACCTAACTAAAAATAAAATTCTAGCAAAGGAGCAGAAAGGATTCAGACAAAACATGACAGTGAATGTAGCAATTTATGATTTACTTAATATAGTAGTGCCAGATATGGACAAAAGAACCAGAACCAGTGCAATATTTATGGATATGACGAAGGCGTTCGACCTAGTGGACCACGATATATTAATAAATAAGCTAAATATGTATGGAATAAGAGGAAATGTACTCTCGTTAATAAATTCCTACCTTTGTAATAGGAAACAATTCACAGAAATCAGACGAATTTGTAAAAAGACCAAGAAAGAAATTAAATATATATCTGAAGTATATACAAATTCTTATGGCGTGCCACAAGGCAGCGTGTTGGGCCCTCCGCTTTTCCTTGTGTATATAAATGACTTTCCTAGGCACGTGAATCATCCGATGATTCTTTTTGCTGATGACAGTACTTTAGTAGTAAGACAACTTGATGAGAATAACCGCGAGACAGAAATAAAAAATGCATTGAAACAATCGACTGAATGGCTGGACCAAAATAATCTTATCTTAAATTTAAGCAAAACTAAAATTATAAATTTCCGACAAGGAACTGCTTCTACTGCGTCTGATATAATTTTAAATAAGGAAAAAATTGAAGCAGTTTCAAGCACTAAATTTCTAGGCCTAACAATTGACTACAAATTGAATTGGAAAGAACATGCAGCTCTACTAATGGCACGACTTAGTAAATATTCATTTGTTTTATATAAACTTAGCAAAGTAGCTAATAGATCAGCAGTCGTTGCCGCCTATTTTGGTTATGTTGATTCCATACTTCGCTATGGTATAATTTTTTGGGGCAACTCCTGTGAAAAAACCTCTGTTTTCAAGGCACAAAAACGTTGTTTAAGGTCCATATGCAGTTTGAAATCGATAGATAGTTGTAAACCATATTATATTGAGCTCAAAATATTAACACTGCCATGTCTCTATATATATGAAACCGCAATTTTTGTAAAGAAAAATATTGAACTATTTCGCAAAAAAAAAGAACATCATCCTAAATTAACAAGACAAGTTAATCGTCATGAATTGTACTTAAGGCCTTCAAAAACCGCCCTCATGCACAATAGCATACTGTGCATGGCACCTAAAATCTATAACAAATTGCCTAATTCCGTTAAAGATTGTAATTTATTGCAGTTTAAACGAAAATTATATAATTTATTAATCCAAAAATGCTATTATTCAATTACTGAATTTCTTTATGACGGAAATATTTAATTGACAATTTGATTATTTGCTTATCTGACATTACTTTATATAGCTTCATGTACTTTGCATAATAATATAATATACTTCAGTAATAATGAACGAATTTTCTTAAAAAAGTGTAAGCCCTATGGGTAGTTTTTTGAGCACAATGTTTGTATTTTATAAGACCATGTAACCTCACCAAAAAACACACTTAATAAATGATTTGATTTGATTTGATTTGATTTGAACCCTTCGTGCGCGAGTCCGACTCGCACTTGGCCGGTTTTTAGTTTTACCTACCTAATAGGCAAGTCGTGTAGTAAGGTCCCTATAACGCCAGATTAGATTACCCGAATAACATGAAATTTAAACTTAACCGGTGAAATAAGAGATCTGCGTACTCCTTTAGAGCGTACTGGCGTGATGTTATGTTATGAAATGGTATAAACAATACATAAAGTCGAACATAGAACCTCCTCCTTTTTGGTAAGTCGGTTAAAAACGGCTATAGTAGTCACAGCGGATCTTGTGTCTCTGCCTCTTTCACTCTCGTACGTTTGTCGCATCGTCTTATCTCGCTTATTCTATGCAGTATACTCCATGACAAACTGTTTCTTGCGCAATGGTTTACAGAGCCAACTTCAGAGACACAACGATCCGCTGCGACTTTTAGCTGTATAATCGGATAAGAAGCTTCTACAAATAACAAGCCATCCCACAAGCACATCCCACACTAAATAGTTCTCCCTAACAAGCTTCTCCGTTAACGCAATAATTTACTGTATTCGAATTGCAACACTCATCCTTCAACAAATTCACTCCTTCAATCTACCTAGCCTTTTCCTAGCTATATTCGCATACATGCTGAAGTCTTATCATTGAGACCTTATCATCATCATCAGCCTTTTTAATGTTTATGATTTATTTATTTACACACACACAAATTACAACAAAGAAACAATTTACACAGCGGGATATAATGGCCCCAAACTAGGCACAACCTGCATCTTGGAGGCCTAGGAATTCAGAATAGGTTCCCACTGCTGAGACACAGGCCTCTCCTCTGTGAGAGGCAATGGGCCGTAATCCACTACACAGGCCAAATGTGGGTTGCTGGATGTCACATGTCTTAACCCTCTGCTTAACCCTCCGAGTCATCATCATGAACGGTTTGGTGGACGTCACATGTATTCAAATGTTTGGTTCTAGGACATGCCGGTTTACTAAGCGCCTGCCCGTGTTCGAACCCACGACCTACGACACATAAGTCGCGGCCGTTATCACTGGGCCATTACTGGTCTCGGAGAAGATCTCATGCTTGCCATTAACACCTTATTCGGTGTGGCCACCTAATATTGTTTGTCACAACGTTTTCATATAATATTTATTAGCATAATAATACTGTGGCATAATGCAATGGTTAGCATAACTGTCATTCGATCTATTTTTTTTGGGATAATTTGGCGTTAGTTAAAATATGGTACTCGTATAATAGCTTTTGCCAGTGGCTTCGCCAGCGTGAATGTCGAAAATTATCCCACGGGAACATATTTCTGGGATAAAAAGTATCATATGTGCTATTCCAGACTATAATTTATCTCTATGCCAAATATCATCCAGATCCGTTCAGTATTTTTTGCGTAAAAGAGTAAGAAATATACAAACACTGTAGCGTTGTGAGATCTCAACTGAAAATAGTCGAATGATACTAATATCAAAATTAGTCGGTTAATAGTCACATCTCTAAAAACACGGCACAACTCTAACTAACCTAACCTTCCGGAATACTGTCACTCGTTCATTTCGATTCCGGTGGCCATAGAGTATAGTAATGGTGGCTTAGCTGACTACATACTTTCGATCCTCACGATTCTGTGTGCCCCGATTTAGGGTGAGTTTCTCATTAGTTTAATTATTGTACCTTATTCTTTGTGCCAGGCGACCAATACCGATTCCATCACCTATTTAATATCAGTTTTGCACTGTCATGTTGGACGCGTGGCTAAGGGTCGTCTGGGACAAAGGAATTTGCTATGAGCATGTGTTTCTACTGCATTGGATTGTGTCTCCGTGTTATATTGTAAGTGATCACGTTTACTTATGTTATTAAATGCTAGCGTGTTCATACTTAACCTAACTTTGCATCTGTCAATGTGCTTGCTATCTTTGCAAGTTTCTTACCTGTAAGCCGCTGCGATGTGCTGAGCTTTCACCTACAATGTTCCCATACCGTTCCTTGGCCTAAAATGGGGACGAAGCTGGTACATCGCATGCGGCTTGCTGCTTATTGCACCGCATCTAACATGCGCACCCTATGGTGCTTTCAGGGCTCTTAGTACGGGATCTACGTACGGGCGTACCGTCCGGCTTACGCGCTACCGAAGGACGTAGCGGCGTGCGCAGCCTACCCTGCGCACCCCTAACCGCTACAGTCCCTGCGGCCTGCAGCTGAGCCGGCCGCGGCCTACCGCCCCACGTCTACCACGTGCTGCCAACTTCATTGTACGGGCTGAGGCTTGACCTTCTCCCACTGCTGTACGCTGCCAACTACCTGCACGCTGCCTACGCTCACCGCCAGGTCTTTTTACCTGATACCTGCGGCTAACCACCGTGCCAGCCTACGCACGTTGCCCGGTTTAGCCTGCCTACCTGCGGCCTGCCGTCGCGCGAGCCGGTGCCAGCGCAGCCTACCCTGCGCACTCCTAGCTGCTTCAGTTCTGGCGACCTAGCGCTGTGCCGGTGCTGACCGGTCCCCGCGTCTACCACGTGCTGCCAAGGGACGGTACCCTATTACTATTTTATCCGCGTGACGGAATTTGTTCAGAACTGAGTGGCGCTTAGAACCCACGACCTAGCTGTTATATGTATGACCTAAAATATATGTATTAAATTATCAAGCTGTTTTCTTAATTCCTCCTAACTATCAGTTAGCGGCCTGCGCAGCTTACCTAGCGCAGACCTAGCCGTTACAACACACATACTGACAAACTTTCGCCTTTATAATATTAGTGTGATATGAAAGTTTGGATGGATGTGTGTGTGAAAGTGTAGATGTATGTTTTAACTCAATCACGCCAGAACGGCTGAACGGATTTGAATGAAATTTGGCACAGAGATAGAATATATTTAGTCTGGAATAGCCACTAGGCTACTTTTCATCCCGGTATAATGTTATCTTGGGATAAGAAAACGCTTTTCACGCGGGCGAAGCCGCTGTCATAAGCTAGTATACCATATTTAAGACGACGACAGTCGCCAACGACCTTGAGGGATCAAAACGCGCACTCGTTTCAAACCCGCGCGACCCAAAATTTATGAGTATTTTGTACTTTCCTTATTATTCTATGACTTAAATTCTATCTTTTAGACCCTTTGTCGCCCGTGTTACTACCAATCTTACTACCAGTAGTAATACGGGCTATGTTACTCGAGAAAAATGTAGCTGGTGAAAAAAATATTAAAATCGGTCCAGTACTTTCGGAGCCTATTCAGTACAAACAACCAAAAAATCTTTCCTCTTTATATTATTGGTATCTTATTTTTATATTATTGGTATATATATATCGATTAATTCAAGCCAAACAGTTAAAGTTCAATGTGTGCATAAGTATGTTATTCCTATTTACTTTATTAATTTATATTGCTACATATAAGTAAAAAAATCACTAGCCGGTACATTATTCACAAATAATGATTTGGCTAAGAGCGTCCTTGCTGTGCTTATCCTAGTGCAAAATAAGTCAACATCATGCTCAGAAGATACATTACTGAAGCTTAGAGCGCTTCTTGTAAGAAAAGCATTACGCCTATAATTAGTAGCGGTAGAAGGCACACTTAGAAACGGCCTTTTACATGATCCAATAGAGTTACTGAGAAATGCTAACTTTGCTAGTGCTTCAGGCCAGTCAATCGAGCCATTCGTTATCAATCTGCCTAGCCTTTGCCCAACTACATTGGGGTCGGCTTGCAGTCTTACCGCATACAGCTAGTACCAGTGTTTTACATGGAGCGACTGCCTATCTGACCCAGTAACTGGTAACACGTTACCCCTTGGCAAGACTGGTGTCAGATCTCAGTCTTCTGACTACCCGTAACGACTGTCAAAGATCTTCAAATGACATCCTGTACCAGCGGCTTAACGTGCTTTCCGAGGCACGGAGAAAACCCGGTATGTTGAAATGGTCACCCATCTACGGACCGACCTCGTCAAGCGTTGCTTAACCTTGATGATCGATAAGTGCGGCTGTTATTATTTAGCCACGAGCCATTCGCTATGTTAATCAAAATACATACATCATTAATGAGCCGCCTACGATCCAATGGCAGAAAATGGTACCTATTACAACGATGCCTTTAATCTATATGTCGGGTTTAGTCAATAGTACGGACGTTAAAACAAATCGGAAGCACGCCATCTGGTGGCAAAGCAAAACAACTACGCATTGGCGCGCTTCCTCTAACCACTTGCGTGGTGGGGATAGTAGAATGTGGCAGTTGAGTACTCAACGCCGTAGAGCTAACACGTCGTAGAATCAGTGTCGATCCGTAATATTAGTAAGCAAGATTGTAACTGTGACTATTTGAATAAACCCAGTGTATCTAATAATTTATGTGATTTCATTTGCACGATTGTACCCACCGACCTGCCCACACACGATGTCTTAACCTAAGGGAAATACATCCTGACTTCCCGATGGTTTGCAACTATCGGCCAGCCTTGATGCGACATCAGAATTGGGATTCGGTCGTGCTAATGAGATCACACGTAAAAACAATGCTAGTGAAATTGTTGTTACATTCTTGAAAAAAAAAAAACAAACGCGGTGTCATTTGAGACTACCCTCAGTCTTGAATAATAATAAACCAGTCTGGAGCGTAGCAGCAAGGAGGCTAGTAGCAACCAAGGAGCTGGACAGAACAAGTAGGAGCGTGTGGACGTGTGGAAAGATCCATACACACTGATCTTTATGCCAATCTGGTGAGTCGTTTTCATTTTGTTATGACTATGGAAAAGTGTGTTCATTATTTAAAATTCTGGTTTTGTATACGGTATGGTGGTCACTGGTTCGTCGGGGTAGCCCGTGTTAGGTTATAATTTCATGATAGTTAACGATGGTCAAGTTTTGGTGTGGTTGAAGAGTTGTTAAACTTCGGGCAATAACCTTTGACTAGCCCTGGCTGACTATTATTGTTTAGAAGTTAGAACGAAATAGTGACATTTACGACCCTACCTTACACTTCAGTCTGGAAATTATGAAAATTCCAAATGGAATATTTTGATTAGTTTTGTTGTGTGATAAGTTTTATGTAGTAAGAGTTAACTAAGTTTGATAAGAAGCATAGTATTCTTCTTTTGTGGTCGGAGGGCCAAACTATCTAAAAGGTGGTAACCCCTACCAGGCCTGGCCAGGTCGTCAATTGCGACTTAAAATGCAATGGCATTTATTTGATTCTCTAAAGCTCATATACCTACCTGGGCACTTGGGACACTGTAATGTGTGGTTCATGTTTTGGACAGGGACTTTGCACTCCCATTCGGTGTCCATAGCAACACATATTGCAGGTTTAGGTTACTTCTACTACTAGGAGCTCGTGGCTAAATAATAACAGCCGCACTGATCGATCATCAAGGTTAAGCAACGCTTGACGGGGTCGGTCCGTAGATGGTTGACCATTTCAACATACCGGGTTTCCTCCGTGCCTCGGAAAGCACGCTAAGCCGTTGGTACTGGCTGTCATTTGAAGAGCTTTGACAGTCTTTACGGGTAGTCAGAGGCCTGAGATCTGACACCGGTCTTGTCAAGGGGTACTGTGTTACCCAGTTGCTGGGCTGTGGAGGTCAGATAGGCAGTCGCTCCATGTGAGAGACTGGTACTCAGCTAAATCTGATAGGACTGGAAGCTGACCCCAATGTATTTGGGAAAAGGCTAGGCAGATTGATTGGTTTAGGTCACCTCACTGGTGCACTGGTTAATTTCCATCAAACCTGTGTATAGTTAAGATAACTGTGTGAACAAGTACTCTCGTAGTGTTTTTTCATGTTTCAGATACCATTGTGTCGCAGTGGAGTCTCTGCTGCAGGCTAGCAGCTAGCGGTTCAGATGCTGTATGCGAAGGCTGACTTGTCACCATCTGAGAGGTTAAGAGGAACGGCAGGCAAGCATTTTGCAGGTTGTAGCCCAACGTTACAAGCGCGCGCTAGTTTGGAATTGAATACTCGGTGAGTCGCTTCCATTTTATTTCGATAGTGAAGTCGAATGTTCTCTAGTGGTGAGATGCTATTTCGAGTTTTAAGAGTGTTCATGTTGGAACATTGAATTGGTTGGTAGTGGTTATACCTAGCACCATCACTAGGTAATTAAGACACACCTAGTAAAAAGCAAGTAGCTAATAAGTTACCTATTGGCTTGTTAGTACTTTCCTAGTTTCAACATTTGGTTCAGTACGAAATTTAGGATGAGATAGGCCATATGAAGGAGATGAGTTATCCAAAATGACTGAATAACTAGTCGTTTTCAGTGGCAAAGCGAGTTAGTGATGTCGTTGGGCTATCGTAATTGTATCGAGTTAGTAACGGTACTGGTCATTTGCGTGTATTCAGGACGGATCTTGTTGCGTAACGATGTGCAACCACCGTCTTCAGATCTGAATTCGCTTGCTTACTTTCAAAGTAATATTATGATAGCAGTAGATCTCGCGATCGTTTTCCGTACATGAAAACTGAGTTTGTGAGGTATAGGGAAGGGTTACTGTTGATAATCTGGTTTAAACGATATTGATCCGAGTTATTCGTGAAGGTCCTTCACGCGAGCTATTAAGAAGCAAATATGATCAGGCCTAATTGTTCCCCTCATATTAACAGTCGGTATGTTACAAGATCTTAGAGTGAAAGGCGCGAATCTTGTGGGAAGGATACCCGATCACCAAGTTCCTTAAGGATTAGACATAATAGTTGATGACAGTGGTAGTGAAACCAAATCTGATTAACATGTCTACTCATAAGACCAATTCTGGACCGCACCTCATGCGTACCATGTGGCGATGGGTTTTTGAAGAGGGTTTATGAGTTGAGTATGCACTGCCTTTGAATTACGGTAAAGAGTAACAGAATTGTTATAATTACTTTGTTTAGTTGAACTTGTTGATCGTCCCTTTTCTAATGAATAGTGTTGTGTGGGAAACTTTAGTACGAAAACTGAAGAGGTCCTGTATTAAGTCCGTGATAGGTGATTATGACAGGATTGTGATCGTTATCCACCGAAAGCTTTAAATAGGTACGCTTAAACCTACAAGTATGGACACGGTAGGTTGAGGAAGATGCCAGCGGGTCATGTACCAGTCGATGTTGATGTTTAAAGGATTTTAATGTTGATGAGCAAGCTTAAGATGTCGAGTAATTGAGTCTATCAGCCGTATTATGTTTGACCGTACAAGTGGATTCTGGCGGAGGTCGGGGTCTTGAGAGACCGTTGTGTGAGAGCAATATCATTGCTGTTCGGCTACAGAGCCGTGGCGTTAGAGGTTTTACTCGAGGGTTTCTGTAGGCTTGGCAGTTTTTGCTGCAGAAGAAGTTTTAAAGTTTGATTTAAGCGACTGGTGGTACATGGCCCAGGGTAATGATTTAGTAAAAGGTCAGAGTTCTAAAATTTTCCTATTTTCACGAATCCAATGATCTAGTTTGGTCAGGAGTAGCCGAGCGTTGTGTGTTGGCCTGTGTGGCAACTGTTGGCCTTTATGGCAACTGTTGGCCTGTGTGGCAACTAAAGGCCAGTGTGCCAACTGGAGGCCTTTATGGCAACTGGAGGCCTTTATGGCAACTGTAGGCCAGTGTGGCAACTGGAGGTCTTTGTAGCAACTGTGGGGCTGTAGGGCACCTGTAAGTCGGTGTAAAAAAACACGTTTGTGTAAGGAACCTTACAGAGGATTCCTGTTGAGTTAAGAGGTTAAAATAAAGTAAACTCGCATAGTCACGCGAGAGGTGAGGTCACAATGTTAATGTTGATGACGTTCGAATCGTCAAGCCTTCATTACGAATATTGAAATAATTTTGGTTTACTAATTTTGCTTACTATGCGTAGATTGTGTTATTAAGATACACAAAGCTCAAGTACCAATTGAGATAGTAGATGACGAATTGACGTAACATACGACAGGCTAAATGTCTGTGGGGAACTGGTTCTAAGTTCAGAGAGTTGAGTTGACTCGACATCGTGAGGATGTGCGAGTAGAGCAATTGTGATTGCTAAGAGAGCTATGGGATAGCTAGGAGAGCTATGTGATAGCTAAGAGAGTTATGTGATGGCTAAAGATCGTGAATAAGATACCTGGTGTCTTGTTTCATTAAATGTGACATTAATGACTATCAGTGGAACTTGGACTTTGTAATCACGAAGATTAGGTGCTATCAGGTACCGGATCGATGATTAAGTTGCTATTTTCTTTAAATTGAAAATAGAATTACTTGTTCCTTACAATGGTGAACGGAGAGATTTAAATGATCATGTTTGATTGTTTCGAAATGTTTCCTCACTCTAGAGTATGAGTCAGGATTGGACGAGTGAATACTGTTTGGAAATTTTGTGTTTCAGAAAAACATCCCTTGTATGATGGGAGACTGGCGGGTCGGAGTAGACTAAGAGGACGTATGGCGCAACACGACGTGAGATGGCAGTGAGCAAGGACAATAAGATGATGCCTGCGGTTGATAGATTTGGGGATCTGTCACCTGAGAGAGGCCCGAGAAGGCGACGTGCTGTGTTCCACGCTCGCCTCTCAAAAGCAATTACGGCCTAGAGAACACCATGTGGTTTTAGTCAGTAGGAGTCTGACAGACCCCTCAGCTTCCTCCAAGGGCTGAGGACATTCATGAGAATTTCCACATGATTCGATACACTGTTAACCCTGACAATGAGGAACAGACGAGGACGCCTGTCTCGCAGGATGGCCGTGTCGGGTTTAGTCAATAGTACGGACGTTAAAACAAATCGGAAGCTCGCCATCTGGCGGCAAAGCAAGAACAACTACGCATTGGCGCGCTATTTCTAACCACTTGCGTGGTGGGGATAGTAGAATGTGGCAGTTGAGTACTGAACGCCGTAGAGCTAACACGTCGTAGAATCAGTGTCGATCCGTAATATTAGTAAGCAAGATTGTAACTGTGACTATTTGAATAAACCCAGTGTATCGAATAATTTATGTGATTTCATTTGCACGATTGTACCCACCGACCTGCCCACACACGATGTCTTAACCTAAGGGAAATACATCCTGACTTCCCGATGGTTTGCAACTATCGGCCAGCCTTGATGCGACATATACATACTTGGTGCGCTCTATAATCGAGATATCTCAGAAACGTTACTATAATATTAATATAATAGATTTTTACAATACGCCTTCAATAAACTCACAAACAAACTTATTTTCTTGTGAAATTCCAGTAATATCTAAGCTTCGATCACGTAATTAGCATGTAGTAGTAATCAATCACTTTGTCGTAATTATTAGATTGAATTAAGTTATTAGCGGGTTGTTTTCGATGTAATTTGATGGCTCGATAATGTTGTTAGAGTGAATTGGAGCGATTATGTTGTTTTAGTTTTGTTCGCAATATTATTTTAATATCGAGATTGTGAAAACGAGATTTTTTCCTGTTCCGAAAATAACTATGAAACAGTGAAGATCATAAACTCTTTTATTGTTATTAACACGCTTTTATTAGCTTGGTATGTATGTATCTATGTAACGGAATCTTTGAACGTGATTTTCACCCCCTTTAAAACGTCAGATTGATATGAAACTTTGCACACTTGTCAAGGACCGATGAAAATGCTATAGTTTATCCCATTATCCTTACCAGGATCTTCAGGATTTGCGACTTTTTAGTTTAATTTACAATTAAAGCGTGTTTTTTAGTTTTAGAACTACAATTTTTTTTTCATCTATTTTTCACTAAGTTTATTTCAAAATGCGTTGTTTTTGGATGACTTTTAGAGAATGCTTACGGTATTTAGTCCGCATTTGTACCTTTCTGCATGAAGTCTAAATTTAAAAAAAAAAAACTTTTAAGACAAACTTTTTGTTTTATTTTTGTCAATGCAACAAAAATACATTTCATATTATTAACTATTTGTCCTCGCACAGGTGCGCTTTAAAAAAAAGTAAATTAATGTATTAATTATTTGTTATATTCTTCTCTAAACCAATGATCACACGGCAATACGGCTAAAATGACAAACAATCACAACTTCACCATCCTCCCACATTCCTCTTAGAACCAGTAAACTCCCCCAGCGCACTACCAGTAAAAATGACGCCTCATTGTCAAGTCGGCACAGCGCCGAGGTACCTTTCAGGCTAATTTTAAGTTCAAACTAACCTATTTAGCCTCTCGGCGGCCCCGGGGCGGCCGGAGTTAGGGCGCGGACATAAGGACTTGTTTAAACTGAGCGAAAATATTCCTTTTTTGTAGTTGAAGAAGCCTTGGCTTAGTATTAAGATATTTGGTGGCTATTGAGTCACGCCCGAACGCAATAAGATATCTGCTTTACCTTCTAGAGCAGGGGTCACCTGATGGCGGACCACTAACCTATTTTCTGTGGACCTTAAGTAAACAGTACAATATAATTTACTTGTATTACTTGAGTACGTAATTTAAAGATTGAAGATTGTATCTCTAGTTACGTTTAATTAAAGTTTAATATTTCAAAGTAAATACACGTCACGATATAAAGGCCTGCGCCTTTAAAATTTAGGTACGGACTGCGAAAGTCAAATTATTTAAAAAAAAAATGACCCTAAATGAAAGTAATTGGTGACCCCTGATCTAGACATAGGAGTTTGATATCACTTGACAAGTATGAACCTTACTTCCCTTTTGGTTTGAGGCCTTTTTGTATTTTTTTACTATTCTCACCTGTCACTCTGTGTTTTTACCCGACTGCAAGACAAGGGTTAAGTTTTTTGCACGTATATTCTTTATTACCTCTTATCTTGCAGGCCGCTAGACGGCTTTATATAATTAAGACATCCTTAGATACGTCTTAACCACCCAAGTGTTTTAGATAAGTGACGTTAAAAAAAAACAAACATGGCGGATTTCGGGCACCATAATGTGGGTGTCTCACTTTTCTTTCTTCCAAACCCCTCGAGTGGGGTATCAAAATGTAGGGTTTTAAGACATGGTTACAAAAATATATACCACTTATTTGTTTAAAACCTATTCGAAAAAAAAGATAAATAAAAAAGCTAATTTAAAAATCAAAAACCCGACTGCTTATGAAGCGAACTAACAAGATGTAAACAAGTGGCAAATCATGCTGTGCAGTTGGTTCATGTGGTGGTGCCCGCGATTATGTATTCTGTAATTAACTTTTAATTTGCTATAGTGTTGTCTGTGTCAAATAAATGTTTTTATTCTATTTTATTTAGATTATTGGGTTCAGGCGATAGTGTACACCATGACTTCATGTTATATAACCTATACACATACGTAATTAAAGTAGTATTGTTTGCCTTTTACTTTTTTAACCCCCGCCGGAAAAAGAGGGGTGTTATAAGTTTCACGTGTGTTGCTGTGTATCTGTGTAACTATGTGTCTGTCTGTGGCATAATAGCGCCTAAACGGATGAACCGATTTTGATTTAATTGAAAGGTGATTTTGTCGAGAGTGTTCTTAGCTATGTTTGAATAAAATTGGTTTAGCCGTTCAAAAGTTATGGGCGTTTTACTGTTTGAATCGGGGTGTTTTCGCAAGAAAAATGGGGTTTTTTTAAATTTTTAAATTTTACTTGTTCGTCCTTTGTTTTAAGTAAACGCGCGGGCACAACGCATTTTTATCAGATTATCATCGTCTTAAGGGATACCATCCCAAAATAAGTGAGAGCTAAAAATTTGGTTAGTAGCTTAAAAGGTGGTTTATGTTTTAAAGAGTTTTGGTACAATGGTGATGACCCTAAAGATAATCTGTGAGTTGGGTACCAGTAGGTACTACAAGCAAGTAGTTAGCAAACAAAATCCAATTGTTTTTGTAAACTCGTCACTCATAGAAGCGAGTATGCAGCTGTGCAACTGTGATAGCCGGCTTGATTGATTGATTGATGACTCCAACAGCAAACACTCGCGAATGAGTTTTTTGAGTTTTCTAGTGCGTATTGAGTTACTGGGATAACCGGATTGGTAATGTAAAATAGGAACTACCTATACGGAATGAAATTTCGTACGTATTTATGCAGACTACAGTTTGATTTAACAATAAAAAAGAGATAACTGTAACTGTAAATCTTGATCAAATCACCTAGAAATCAAGATCATTACTAAAGAGTTTTTTTGCAAAATGGGTGGCGCCATTGTTGCCATTGTGGATTGAACCAAATAAAAACAGATAGATGGACTTTAAGGGTGTACAATAAAGTATATTCCATTCTATTCTATATATAGGAAATAGATAACTAAAAGGTCATAAGGAAAATATTATAAGAGCTATTCCTCTCTCCTAGATACTGACTGTGTCTAGAATGTTGCTGTGCCCGACAGGGTCCATAATGGTTTCTGTAACTTATATTCACCACCTGTATATACATTATGAATGCAATAAATTGAATTTGAACCTGGACGAGGCTGGCACCGGCACATGGAGATTAAAATTAACAAAGAGAGACTTACACTCAGCAATGGATGAAATCGAGCTGTGTTTGATGATGCAATAGCAATGTAACAAGCGATACAAGAGCGGCAATAATAGCAGTAGCCTTTCAGCGTGTCTTCCTATTCGCAATCACCATTAATGTTTCTTATTAAACCTTCCCATTGCATAAACATACAAATCGCAGCCAATTGCTTTACATATTAACGCTAAGCCCAATAACAGGGGGGTAACCACAAGCTCTTAGAGTAAGGTTATTTTGAGATCGAGTATGTGACAGATGTATACAAGTCAGATACATCTGTCCCTTACTCGATCTCAAAATAACCTTACTCTAAGAGCTTGTGGTTACCCCCCAGGTCAGCAGGAATGGGGGTACGCCAGCGTTTTCATGATTAGGTTCGCTTCCCGCTAATTCTCTGGGGAGGACCGCGAGTCATGAATACAAATAAAAGAGTACATTCCGCTCTTGTATAAGCTGTGGACTCACTGAGTGACACGCTGTGAGAAAGGAACGTTCCTGTTTAGAAGTTCAATAAAAGCAGAAAATTAAAAGTAGAGGTCTAAAAAGTAATAATTAGAATAATGTTCCTAATAAGTAATCACAAATGAGGTTGATATCCAGCAATGGTATCTAAAACTAAAAGCGGGTTCATACTTTCCGTTCTACTATCAGGGTATTTACTGCAAATCAAGAAGTTGAAAATATCTAAATGTAGTGTATGGTCGTGGCCAAAAACGACTGCTAGATGTTTGCAAAGTTGCCGGAAAGTAGCTTAAGAAAATAAATAATTGAAACATTTTAAGCACGCCTGTCTTGCCGAAAAGTCAAAAAAAAAAAACTTCTTCAATGATTTTAGTGTAGAATAGGCACAAGGTATGTACTAAATATATTATAATATTTACTCTGCAATTAGAGGAGCTCGTGGCTAAATAATAACAGCCGCACGGGTCGATCTTCAAGGTTAAGCAACGCTTGACGAGGTTGGTCCGTGGATGGGTGACCATTGCAACATACCGAGTTTCCTCCGTGCCTCGGAAAGCACGTTAAGCTGTTGGTCGTGGCTCTCATTTGAAGATCATTGACAGTTGTTACGAGTAGTCAGAAGCTTGAGATCTGACAGCAGTCTTGCCAAGGGGTACCGTGTTACCCAGTTACTGGGTTGTGGAGGTCAGATAGGCAGTCGCTCCATGTAAAACGCTGGTACTCAGCTGAATCTGGTTAGACTGGAGGCCGACCCCAACATAGTTGGGAAAAGGCTAGGGAGATGATGATTTACTCTGCAATTAAACCGCCATTGTGCCCAAAAGTGGAAAACTGAAAACTAAATTTTTCAGCGAAGTCGGGAGACCTGTAAAGAACTGTTCCACGGCATCGTCCCCGACTGCAATGCAAAAAAGTGATTTTTAATTTTCCTATGGATTCTTTCTTTTTCTTGTGAGGATGTGGCCACCTCTGGTGTCAGAGTTAATTAAGCCACTTCTGGGCACCCCACACGCCTCAGACTTGGCTATTTCAGACTTAACTATAATAAGTCCAGGTTTCCTCACGATGTTTTTCTAGTACCTATTGTATAACTGCACAGACATGTGTGAGTACTTTTAATACTTTATACCTTTACATAGTGTAGTGTGTAGTGCTATTCTGGGTGCATTGTCCTCACATATGTGAATTTATTAATGTATATGTACTCATGTACCTAAATATTGTAAAAATCTTTTTTTTTTTTTTTTAAAGATTAAGTATGGAGTTTCTTGTGCATTCTTCTCCATAACAAGCTACTTTCCGAATGCACGGTAGAATCATTTTTTTTTCAAAAGAGTAAGTATGGAGTTTCTTGTGCATTCTTCTCCATAACAAGCTACTTTCCGAATGCACGGTAGAATCAACTTTTATTCCATGTAAATTTAAAAAGTATGGAGTTTCTTGTGCATTCTTCTCCATAACTAGCTACTTTCCGAATGCACGGTAGAATCAACTTGTATTCCATTTAAATTTAAATTGTGACATTCAAAAGTGCCGCTTGGTGGCCCAGTTGAAATAAATATCTTTTGTCTTTTGTCTTTTTGTCTTTTGATGTTTCTTGCTTCATCAATGACTGTGATTGGCAACTCACCTCATGCTCATTTCACCTAAGTTTTTACGGTGAGCCATTTGCACTACATAATTCTGAACTTAGCTTAGCGACACTAATTCCGTGCTCATGAGGTATCTAGTATTCTTACAGCTATCCTGAACTCTTTTATAGGTTGAGTGTCTATAAAGCTTAACTAGATGGAGACGCTATACGATAAACAGCATTTTTATTTGCTTACTTTGTCATCACGACCTAGTAAATAGCTTCATAAAGTCTACTGAGATGGCCTCCTTGTTAATATCTTCTTGAAGGATTGCCCAGTTGGTGTTTTGAAGATTTTTTCAAAAAAAAATATTTGAGAATATTTTTGGTAAAGATGAATGCTTTCAAAATGCATAATTCCTAGTGTTCGCAGTAAGACCTAGTTGTTAAAGATTTGGTCCAATATGTTTTACAGTTGCCCACCTGTCTGACAACTACCTTATTTGGGAAAGCTGTAATAAGAGGTTTACCCACCTCCACATTTACCAAAGCAAAGATAGGGAAGTAGACAGAGCTTCGCAAAATCGGCAGTTCCTGTCAGGAAAACTGGCCCATACCCGCAACAAACTGGCAGGACAGTTTTCTTCCACCCACTCATTCTTTTTCTTCAAGAGAGCATGCTCCCGTAGGGTCTAACCTTTAGTAGTCCACTTGTAAGTCCTTGAATTGCTAAATAATAGTTGTAAGTCCAACTTCGCTAAGTGTGGCTACATTGACTGAACATTAGCAGGGTGGGGATGTGGAGCAAACCATGCCCCAACTTTTGTCCTGCCCTGTAGACTCCAAAACACCAAAGTGACCTATGCGCCATCGACGATGCCGTGAAACTGTAGTGCCAGCAAAGCGAATGGCCTACACTAGGTCAAAACCTTCATAAAAATAGCGGCAGTAAGAGAAACACAGTAACAAAATACCTTAAAATTAAACGAATTTCTTGTAAACCTGTGTATTATCAGAGCAAGAAAGCTCTCAATTATGACCGCGCCCTATGTAGCAAAGTTTTAAAATAGATAATCAAATATCAGAGGCAACTTTTAGCGAGACAGAGTGCCGTCTTCACGTGCAACTGTGAATTCACTTTAGATTTTTGCATAAATTAGGCTTTAAGATTATGTTTTATATATGCGTTTTCTTGGTAATAATAATCCTTATATCAGCCATTATTGCTCTTTTGTAGGTAAAAGAACCTTTTTGTACAGAAAAGTTGCGGCTACAATAACTTGAGATTAGTTCACGTCTTAGCAAAAATATATACTTCAATTTATGTTAGCCAATTCGCAATATGGCAAACGTGGTCAAACCTACAATAGAACAGTGATAGCATTTATAAAGAACTTGGGTTTTCCAATGCAGGCATGGCAAGGAGTGCTAAGAATCTCCGGACGGGATCCGGCTACTCCAACAATCACCGACGACTGGACCTGGTAACGTACAACACGCGCACACTTCGGACCGACAGAAGATCACTGAGCTGGAAGAGGAATTGAGCACGTTGCGATGGAGTATTATAGGGCTATCTGAAGTCCGAAAAGAGGGGAAGGACCTCCAGGATCATCCCCAAATCCGGTAACCTGCTCTATTTCCGAGAGGGTGACCGGTAGTCCCAGGGTGGTGTCTGGTTTGTCGTCCACAAGTCCCCTGTGAACAACGTGGTGAAGATCGAGAGTGTGTAGACCAGGGTGGCGTACCTTATACTCAGAATATCCTCTAGATATTCGCTGAAGGTCATACAGGTCTACGCCCCAACCTCGGCACACCCCGACGACGAGGTAGAGACCATGTATGAGGCTATCTTCAGAGCCATGAATGGTTTCAAAACGCACTTCACCGTTGTCATGGGTGACTTCAACGCGAAACTAGGCAAACGAGACGAGGATGAGCTACAAGTGGGGCAATTTGGAATTGGACATCGGAACCACCGGGGTCACCAACTGACCAGTTTTATGGAAAACGAGTGCCTCTATATGATGAACTCCTTCTTCAAAAAGCGGGAACACAGGAAGTGGACCTGGCAAAGCCCTGATGTTGCAACATAAAATGAGATCGACTTCATCATGTCAACCAGGAAGCAAATGTTCAATGAAGTCTCTGTGATTAATTCGGTGAAAACCGGGAGCGATCACCGCATGGTAAGAGGCACATTGAACATTCATATCAATCTTGAAAGGTCTCGACTGATGAAGTCCACGCTCCGTCCAGCACAGATCCGGATCCGAAACCCCGAAACCTTTCAGCTCAAACTCCAGAATCGTTTCGAGAGCCTAGGGAGCTCGGTGGACGAATACAGCGACGGGTTCGTGGAAGCTGTCCACACGGTCGGGTCTAAGTTTTTCAAGACCCATCGTAAAGATAGAAACAAAAAGCTCTATGATCCTACCCTCAAGCTTATGAAGCAGAGGCGTGAAATGATCCTGCAGTCTTCAGACAATGCGTGTAACTATCGTCGGCTCAATAGATAGATCTCGAAGTCCTTGAAAAGCGACCTCCGCCGCTTTAATACTGAGCGTATTAAAGACGCGATTGAGTGAAATAAAGACTCCAAGGTTTTTTCAAGGGATCTGACTATTGGGCAGAGCCAGCTCACGAAACTGAAGACCAACAATGGCAGGATCGTATCCGCCAAACCGGAGCTTCTGTGGGAGATCGAGACATTCTATGAGCAGTTGTACACATCAATCAGCAAAACCGTTGCGAGTCTAGCAAACGACCTAAGAGCTAGATTGACCGGACACCATACCGAAGATATCCCGGACGTCAGCTTGTACAAGATTAGGAGGTTGATGGCTCTGAAACAGCTTAAAAACAACAAGGCACCGGGTGATGACGGAATCACGGCAGATCTCCTGTAGGCGGGTGGAAAACCTGTCCTTAGGGCCCTTCAGAAGCTGTTTGATTCCGTCATACTCGAGTGCAAAACGCTACAGGCATGGTGCAGGGGTGTGGTGGTCAAAAAGGGCAACAATGCCCGGCTGAAGAACTATAGGCCCATCTTACTTCTTAGCCATGTCTACAAGTTGTTTTCAAGAGTCATCACGAATCGGCTCGCGCGCAGGTTTGACGATTTCCAGCCACCGAAAAGGCTTTAGCACCGTAGACCTACATACGCTGCGGCAGGTTATACAGAAGGCCAAAGAGTATAACCTGCCTCTCTGTTAAACGTTTGTGGACTACCAGAAAGCCTTCGAATCGATCGAGACTTGGGCTGTACTGCAGTCTCTCCAACGGTGCCAGATCGACTACCGGTTCATTGAGGTGTTGAAGTGTTTGTATAACGCCACCATGTCAGTCCATCTTCAGGATCAGACCTCGAAACCAATCCTTCTCCAGCGCGGCGTGAGACAGGGAGACGTCATTTCTTCGAAACTGTTCACTGCTACGCTGGAGGTAGTCTTCAAGGTTCTGGACTGGAGGGGGCTTGGCATCAACGTTAATGGCGAGTACATCACTCACCTTAGGTTTACCGACGACATAGTGGTCATGGCTGAGACCATGTAGAGCCTCAGCGAAATGCTCGATGACCTCAGTAGAGCTTCCAAAAGAGTGTGTCTTAAAATGAACATGGACAAAACCAAGGTCATGTTGAATGCCCATGTAACACCCAGTCCTATCAAGATCGGAGACTCTACACTCGAAGTTGTAGATGATTATGTCTACCTGGGACAAACGGTCCAGTTGGGTAGGTCCAACTTCGAGAAAGAGGTCAACCATCGCATCCAACTCGGCTGGGCGGCGTTCGGGAATTTGCGTAGTTTCTTCTCGTCCAATTTACCGCAGTGTCTGAAGACAAAAGTCTATGACCAGTGTGTGTTGCCAGTGATCGCCTATTCCCATAGGTGATCACTGGCAACACACACCGAGACGTGGTCGCTCACAATGGGCCTTATCAGAAAGCTTAAAGTCACCCAAAGGGCAATGGAGAGGGCTATGCTCGGCATTTCCTTGCGTGATCACGTCAGAAATGATGATATCCGCAGGAGAACCAAAGTTACCGACATAGCCCGAAGAATTGCCAAACTTAAGTGGCAGTGGGCAGGTCACATTGCTCGCAGAACGGATGAACGGCCGACGGGGCCGAAAAGTTCTGGAATGGCAACCGCGAACCGGAAGACGAAACGTTGGAAGGCCTCCCACTAGGTAAGGTTGCGAGCAAGCGCTAGATGCGAGACGCACGGGATCGGTCAATGTGGTGACGCCTGATGAAGGCCTATGTCCAGCAGCGGACGTCTTTCGGCTGAAATGATGATGATGATGGGTTTACCTCGCCTCTTCGCTTCCTTGGCCATTCTGCAGGAACAGGATGTATTGGTTTTTGGTATAAAAGTATATGGCACTGACGATAGTGTTACTTATTAAAAGTGATAGAAATATCCATTAAACCTTCTACAAACCGACGAACAAATTTATTCTCACCCTGTACTTTTTTGTGTGGGAAATCATCCAATGACTTCTTCCGCTCTTGGTGAAGCGGCAGGGCGTGTCAGGGCGTGTCACAATATAATATTTGCATGCCAACTTATGGCGAAATATGTCATTGTGCTAATAACTTATTTATACCATCTTTTGTACCGCATTTAATGCAAATAAATGGCTTTGACTTTGACTTTTACTGACTAAAACCCACTCGTGTTCCTTCAGTTGCTTGAGCCAGGGCCGCGGTAACTCTTTTTCAAATTTATCCGCGACCCAGACAGGCGTCGGCCCTAGCGGACCCCGTCAGTTTGCTGACATCTCTTTGAGCCCACGCGTACGGTGGCTGGGAATGCTCTACCGTTTCGTCCGGGCGATCCACACAATGGTGACACCCGGGCGTTTCTTCCCACCTTATCCTGAACAGGAACCTCCCGATCCGGACCCCGTCCTAATATTACTTTAATTATCATACTCAATTGTCTAGTATTTTCTACATAGTAGAAGCGAGTTTTTTTTATTTGCTGTCGCTTTTACCCAGAAGGAGGAAAAAGTCACCTTGCCCATGATTACTCCTATTAACTTAACTTCATTATAATCGATGTAACATAAATCGGAAGCACCGCAAGCGGTAACAAAAAACTATTAATATTTTAAAAGCTCGAACGGCCATTTAATCGCCCTAAGCCTAATGAAAGGGCTTTCTATGAAATCATGCTTTGAAATTTTAATAATGCCTCCGGGCGTTCCGGTTTTTATATCGAGTTGCCATGAAAGACTAGTGGATTAGAACGGGTGCTGTTGCCAATTTTTTGGAAGCATGTACTGTTTCAGTTGTGGCAAGAAAGACGTACCCAAGTTCACGCATCTTCGAGTAGGCATGCATGTTTAGCATAAGTGTATACAGCCTATAATGTTCCTACTTTTGGGACACAGACATACTCTCTGTGAGAGGGAGTGGACTATAGCGAAACGACCACGCGGGTTCAATTTCTTAAGATGTTTTCTTTCACCGTTTTGAGAAAAGCGATAATTAAATAAATTTATCAAAGTAAAGCTGAATACGGGTGCCACAGGAGCGTGAGAATTGGCAGAATAAGAGGCCTACGCTCAGAAGTGGGTGAAAACCGGCAACGGCTGGCAATGATGATGATGAAAGCGCCTTCCTGGGTTCGATCCCACAACCTTGTAAGTCAGAGCCGATACCGTATGGAGGTACCACTACTGAATGAATGTATCCAACAAATTAGACATTCATAGTGTATTTAATAATTTATTCGTTTATCCTCACAGTGGAATGCCTTGCAGCAATTACTTACACCAGCAGTAAAAACTTGAAATAAACTAACTAAGTATAAGTCCAGGTTTCCTCACGATGTTTTCCTTCACCGCTATCCGCGATGTCCAAGATAAACTTGTGTGTCTGTTACTGAATAAAACTGCAACATGCTTAACCCAAATCAGTCGCTATTGAATAAATTAATTTATTACAAACATAAACGTCAAAAACAAAGAAAAAAAAATAACAGCTAATGAAACTTCACAGTTACAATTTAGCATTATTACTTAAAAACGTGTTCACATAAAATGCGTTTTATTACTTCTCTTTTAATGTAAAAACAAGCCTGAATTATACTACTGGTTCGCACTTGACCTTTTTTCATTTCAACCCATAAAATAAAATGAACTTTGAAATATTAATAGTAGGTCGTACCCGCGGGACGGATGAGGCCTTTACACCTAACGATTGTGCTTTTATTTTTATGATCATAAGCATTTTATTTTTCCACTTGTATTTTTGTAGAGTTAGTTTTTAAAAATTAAAAAAAAATATGCTCTTTTTACTTACAAGTAACGAGACAACTTCAGAGACTACAGTTGAGTCTCTGAAGTTGTCTGGGAGACAACAGGAAACCGGTAATTTTACTGAATTTGAAAACGAGGTAAAGTATTCTAATCTAGGACTAACATGAGACCTTTATATGCAAAGCTTCAAGGTGCTTAATTGATATTTAAACAGATGATGTTTTTTTCCATACTGTAGGACTACGTACCTACATCATAGATGTATAGATTAACTTATATTTTTGCCTTTTTCCTTTATGCTTTAGTGTGATATTTCAGAAACACTTCAATTAGGCAGTAGTCAATTTATTTTTATCCTTAATACCAACAATTCAGTCCATGCCATTATCCGTACAGAGGCATCTACTAGATACGGTAGTATCAAAACTTCCCATAGAGTCTGAGCGTATTTTACTGTTTATTCATAGGTATCTGGGATCCGACTAAAATCCTCCACGCTGTAACATATAAAAGTCCCTTTCGACTGCTGCGTCTGGGATCCGAGGGCCAATTCGTATGAATTGTACGCTCTCGGCTAACGATTGTTGCGAACACAACCGGTCCGGTTGTTCTGTACGGGTTAACTGATAAGACACGTTCTGTTGTTAATTTGTCCGTGTACACTGACGGGTTAGCGAACACTTTTAATGTTAAAGTACGGTGGGACAGTTTGCGTGCTTTCAATTGTTTTAAGTGTTTGTTGAGGATATTTTTGTAAGGCTGTGGTATAGAAAGGGTTGGAGGTAGTGTTAAGTAATGTAATGTTATTCCTTGTAGAATTGTTTTTTGTTCGAGGCGAATTTTGGGGTACTTCGCAATTTGGTATAGGAATATCAAGTTGGTTAAAGCTTTTATCTAAATAATAACAAGTAAAGTAGTCAAAAAATAAAAAGCCCGTTTTGACAGCTATAAAAATACTTATTAATAATTGAACTTGATGCTTGCGAATGATACTCGTTGTTATAGTGTATGGGTAACGTAGTAATACATTAGGATTATGAATTTGATTTTTCAATTTCTTACGTAGAAAATTATTGCAGCATTTAAAATGAGAAACGTCAACGGACTTCTTAGATTGTGACGACATTAATAAGTCGAAATAAACGTGGGCAAAGCCGTACCATCCTTTTCTCGAATCCATTTAAGACTTTTGGGACCCTCTTGTAACTTTGTTGTGAATAATGCTAGAAGCCTGAATTCTTTTCAGTGACTTAGATTTTATATTTCTAATTTGCCCAAATTACAGTAATTTTGAATTTATAGTTTTTGAACTATTTTAAGTCAAACTTCCTTAATTTCGTCACTCACTCACCAATCATCAAAATTCTAAGGTACTTCTAGTAAACTCACAGCTTCAAATTTTTAATACAATAAATTTTTAGCTTATAAAGCAAGGAAAAACGAAATCATCCCGCAATTTCAGTCCCGTTTCCAAGATAAGTAAACTGCAAAAGTAACTTTGTAATCCTACATAAATAGATATGCAATATATGCGATTACAGAGTTATCTTTACAGTTCATATAATTTTTGTCACTTAAGTATAAGTGACGAAAATTACATTGGCAGGCATTAGGCAGTGGCCTAGATAGGTAGCCGATAAATAGGTAGGTAGGTAGGAGTATGTAGGAGGTAGTAGGTATAGGTAGGTCACAGACTTTAAGAATAATATCTATAGGTACCATACTAATGTGTCGGTGCAGTGTATCGAAGGCGAGCGATGAGATTGTGATCTCAGGCCCAGTTTTTTAACCATAGTTAACTCAACCAATGGTTAAATATGCTAATCGATGGTTTAAAATTTTGCTAAAATGTGTTTTTTCGTCAATTGTAAGCCTATTAAATAAGTTGGAAGGTTAATTATTTGATCATTTGCTAGACTAAAAAACATGTCTTTTTTAACCCGGCCCAATAAGTGATGGGCTTTATTAAGAAAGTCCGATAAATTTAATTATTTCAATAGTTTTTAGCATATTGCCTACTCATATTGGGAATTTCTCAAACAACATATTAACACACAAATCGATTCGCTCCGTCCTCGCCGCCGAGGCCCGTCGCGTGTTCTTTCAGTAAATGCCTACCAGCCCGCGATTAGTTGAGCAATAGTTAAATTATTAGATTTAAAAGGAGTTTCTTAGCCGTTCTTCTCCACGTAGGTAGTTTCCGAACGGATGGTAAAATCACTAATCAAGATCCATCCCTAGTTGTCCCCCCAACGACGCCCTGAGCCGAGGTTCGTATCCCGTAAGGGATAGCCCTCAGCGTTGTCACTTAGGTTAAGTTTTTTGTGCCTGGCTGGAGGCTATAATTTAGTCTCCACAGGATCGCCCGGTTAAACAGTAGCCAATCACTTGGATCGAACTGCGAGACTTCCCTAATAATAAAAAATCGAATTTTCTGGGGATTATGAATAATGCCGTATTAAACACTTGTCCATAACATACATATGAGTACCTAATGGAAAATGGACGTGAAAAATCCGTAGATGACGCACAAGTCGTTTTTTTTTGGTTGCAGCCCAATTATTAATAATAAAAATAATAATAATTCATTTATTTTCAGATACAGTAGTCCATAATATAATTACATTTTATCATTAATGTACCTAACGTCGATCTCACAACTTTTTGCAGTAGAAGAATAGCTCTACGACACTTACGTTTTTACCTGACTACAAGGATAACCCAAGGATAACGCGCGAAAAACATAAGTTTTTCGCGCGTATCTAGTATGTATGTATTACCTAACAGCTTTCAAACCGCTAGACGTATTTATATAATTAAGATATTGTTAGATACGTCTTGACCACCCAAGTGTTAAGTAAGTTACGTTAAAAATAAACAAACATGGTGGGTTTTGGGCGCCATATTGTGGGCTTCCAAATTTTTTCTCCCAACCCCTTCGAATAGGGCATCAAAATGAAGGGTCTTAAGAGATGGTTACATAAATATATTCCTCTTAAATTTTTAAAAGCAATTCGAAAAAACCGGCCAAGTGCGAGTCGGACTCGCACACGAAGGGTTCCGTACCATTATCGCAAAAAACGGCAAAAAAAACCCGTTTGTTGTATGGCTGCCCCCCTTTAATATTATTTGTATTCTGTTTTTAGTATTTGTTGTTATAGCGGCATCAGAAATACATCATCTGTGAAAATTTCAACTGTCTAGGTATCACGGTTCATGAGATACAGCCTGGTGACAGACAGACAGACAGACAGACGGACCGCGGAGTCTTAGTAATAGGGTCCCGTTTTTACCCTTTGGGTACGGAACCCTAAAAAAATATAGGCACTTAACTAAATCGTTGTAAATAAAATAAAAATTAAAAAAGCAAAAACCCGACTGTTTAAGAAGCAAACTAAAAAGCAAATTATGCTGTGCAGTTGGAGGATACATCTTTTTGTTTTGGTCAGCCAGCTCGTGAATACGTGTATCATCCGACTGCACAGCATAATTTTCTTCTTGTTTACGTCTTTTTAGTTCGGTTCTTAAGCAGTCAAGTTTTTGATTTTTTTAATTAACTTAATTTAGTTGTACGTGATATGTGTTTGATGGCTAAGCTTGTTTCTTTCACACAAGACGCTGAATAGTAATAGAAAAATCTCTCAACAAACTTTCTGACTCCTTGACAATACAACACCATTGTGTGCTCTAGTGGCTTGTGACAAATATTTTTTTTTTTCTTTTACTCTACCCTGTAAATGCACTAATTGAAATGAATATGAATGAGTTAATGTGACCGGGATTTTTTAAAACCCGCACTAGAGAAGATAATAGTTATGAGCTTGACGATTCAAAAGTAAATGGTTTAATTGAATAAATGTTTTTGATTTTGACTGGTTTTTATTTAAAATGCTAAGAATGCGGTCCAGATTATGGTCACATTTAAATTGGATTTTTAAATTTTTATTAAAATTATTTTAATCAAATGTAAATAAAACTACCTGCATTTATTTGATCTCAGCGCCAAAATCCAAATTCGCGATTTTCCATATAATTTATTATACGAATTCTTTATAATACAAAACATTATTTTTCCGAATTATTATTTTTACAAATTCTTATTTTTCCGAATTCTTAGGTTTAACTATTGTTTATTGTCCTAAACCCAAAAATGTGCCGAATTTGTACAGTTCGATACAAAAACGAAAATAAACACTCGTGTTAATTTAGTTCCCTCGCTTGCGCTCGTGCACCAACATAACACTCATGCATAAATATTACAAAACAATCGGCGTACTATTGTATTCATATTGCAAATGCAACCACATATTTTAATAATTTAAATAAAGTGTGTTTACTACCACGTGTTAGCACTTGCGTGATTAAAACACAGTATTATGCATGCGTAGGCTTACGCAAAGTAAATGTATTAAAATTATCAACATGGGGTTTTAACACTTTTCATTTCAATCTGGTAGATGACATCTGTGGTAGTGACTGTGGTCGACTTTTAGATGATTACTGCAATATAATTAATTGGACTACGCCAGTACTTACACCAAGTAATCTACTGTAGGTATATGTATACCTAAGTACCGCGGGTTGCCTTTTCAACTTTTAAATTAATTTATTATGTGAGCAAAGCCATTAGATCCCTTGAAATAAGAAGGGATAGTTATGCAACACTTCACACAGGATCATCGGACAACAAGACGTGCGGCATTGTGCCACTGGTACAGGGTGGACATCCCACCCATACGTACAAAGCTTTTTGCGAATACTTTCATTGTGCGCACATCTAAGGAGTGGAATTCCTTGCCGGAGTCTTTGTTTCCTGATAGCTACAACCTTGGGGTCTTTAAGTCAAGAGTGAATAGGTTACTTCTAGGTAAGCGTGTTTCTCCGTCGATCACATCATCGCTTTCCATTAGGCAAGATAGTGGTCAAACGCGAGCCTATTGCTAAATAAAAAAAATAAAAAAAGAATTTTTTAGAAAGGTAATAATTATAAAACAAATTTTCGAGTAGATCTTCAGCATTCAATCTCTCGACTTTCTGTTGAAACCCATCCATTTTCCAACATTGCATAGTGCCTAATAATATAAAATCATTAGCAAAAATGCGATTCTCTACTCAATAATTGAATACTTATAGTCTAAAGGCCTCACATAAACGGTAAATCAACAATAACTAGCAAAAGCCCTACAAAATCGCTAATCCAATATAATCGACTCACCTCCCAATCTTGAAAGGAAATATGGTATCTTAAAATGCCTAACAGCATTAATGCCTTCGCCTATATTACTCGTATAAACAAACAAAATCAGTAATCAAGGGTCCTGGTATTATCTCTACGGTGCAGACGATAATAATTTTGTTTAATAGCACTTGTAATATGCTTAACGATCACATTGGCTTGGGGGGCAGTAATTTTGGAGCTGGTGGACAAAACCGCTGGCTCAGAGTGTGTACTGCATATGATTATGACGTGACGTTGAGTTCCCTTATACGGTGGAAAGGAGATTATAAAGATTAAATTGTCGTTATTCTGTTGTCTTGTTTTCACTATCTAGTTAATTGGTGTTTCTAATTTATGTTTCTTTTTTTTTAACGTTTCCCCACACTAGGAATATCTTCCTGTATCGTGGGTGCGTTTTACAAACATACAATCTCACATACACAACACCTAGAACCGGAACAACTATCTGTAGATCATACAAATATTTGTTACGTGCGGGAGTCGAACCCGCTTCACGCAGCGCAGCAGTCAATCGCTCAACCACTGCGCCAACCGTGCGCCCAAACCATGTAAACTTAATGAATTCACGACTTTAATGTTACAAAGGAAACCACTTACTAAACGAGTGTTTACAGCTCGTTTCTTCCCCGAAGCCACGATAAGAAGACACCGGCACCATCTGGCAATTACAGACACATCACCTCTAAATATCCATTGCCAAAGATCAATATCAAAATTCACTAATTACCTTATGGAAAATCTTGCTATTTGAGAAGAAAGCAGAATAATTTATTAGGATGAGATTATCGACCAAAAAGATGATTAAAGATTTACATGCTACTGTAACCAAATACTTGTTAATATTTTTTTACTGATTGAAAAGAGTATGAACTAGAGTGAAGCAAAAGAAGTATGTAAAGATAATAGCAGGTGCCGTTCTATAGTTACTGCCTACCCCCACGGGAAAAAGGCGTGAGTTTATGTATGTATGTATGAAAAGGGAGCCCGTGGAGTTTTTGCAAGTTTTCTCCATCTGACCTACTGACGCTTGCGAATGTGCAACTAGCTTCATCTTTTGCTTGACTATCCAAAAGTACCTTTAAATGGTTTAATTGAAATAAATTATTTTGAGTTTGAGTTGAATCGCAAAAAGATTATTTAATTCGAATTCAAAGTGTCCAGCTGAGCGCAGGTTTTTTTGTTGATGCACACACACTATGTGTGAGCTCTTATAATAGTTTTTTCCTATTTTTTTTTGTATACAAAGTCACAGATAATATAATACTCTGCATAACAACGTTAAGGACGTAATGTTATGGAAGTAAAGACTAAATAATGCAATGCTTGCATTATAACTACTTTTTTGTGTCAAATGCCCCGTAAGACTAGTTATTATTCGGGCCATTTTGTCTTCAGTAGTTTGAGTGAACTGTTTTATTATTTTAAGCACATACCTACCACGTAAGATGTAGCTACCTACTTGAAAGTTTTAAGTAAACTTCCGTAAGTACTTTGAAACACACGTCATACTATTTCAGGCAGTTCTGCCCTGTTCGGCATCGGATTAGTGCCTCAGACAGAAATAAACTCGTTTAAAAGCTGTTGCTTGACATACGGTTTGGTTGTGCCAGTTTGTTTTTATTTGCAGACAGCACGATGCTTTATTTGTGGTGCCGACATTGCCTCATATGTGCCTTCCACAAGCACAACCACTACTAAATAAAAAAGTCTTTGGAGGCCAAGAACGACCAACTCTAAAATTAAATAGCATAACTTTCACATTACGTCTTTTATAAACCGTCAGCTTATCATTTACAAAAATAAACACCAAATATATCGTACACAGTTGACTGTACGACTGTGTATTGTTCACGCTCCTGGGCTGGACTCAGGAGCGTGCCATCATTGTCATTTGTCACCCCAACCATGTATCACAGGGATGATACGAAAATATCGACTGTCACGCTACGTCACTCTACTCTTAAATAAGGTTTTTTGAAGCGGATCACACTGGGTTCGGAAAATTAATGTGTGCATCGTATGTGGAAAGTATGGTTGAGTATGGTAGGTCAGGAGAAGACTCGACGCAGTGACAAGGGAATGTGGAATGTTCTGGTACAAAGCGACTAACTTCTTAATGTTGGGTGCAGAAAAAAGTTGAGATTTTTGAATTAAACAAAAAGTCCGTGAGCTGAGACTCACAAAAACCTAGAAACTGTGATAAATTTAACATTATTAAAAAAGAGCAATTTGACTTTTAAAAAAACAAATGCACAACACTAGCTATCTTCAATCTTATTAAAACCATATTGACTAATATTAACCGAAACCACTTTACTACAGGGTTGTTTTTTGACTTATTTAAAGCCTTTGACCTTGTATCTCACGACCTGTTACTACAGAAATTGGAGGCAAGTGGCATTAGAGGCATTGCACTTCAATGGATATCGACGTATCTAAGTAACAGACAACAGCGTGTTATAATTACAAAAGTAAATAGACATAATGACATGACACCACACTCTTCTGAACTTAAATGCAACAAATATGGCGTCCCACAAGGAAGTGTGTTATGTTGTTCCCAATTTTATTCATATTGTACATTAATTCTATTACTAATATAACTAATCATAGATGTATATTATTTGCATAAACTGGAAAACCCATGTCGATACTGTCTCGAAACGAATAAATAAGTTGGTTCATGCGCTAAGAAAAATTATGAATATAACAAACGTCTAAACGGCAATAACATCATATCATACACATGTTAAATCGGTTTTACGCTATTGATTGATTATGTGGGGCAGTAGCACAAATCAAGGTAGAGCAATTGTTGCACAAAAAATATGCATTCGAGCAATATATGGGCTTCAATCCAACTATTCTTGTAGGCCGGTAATTCAGAAACTTTACCGCTACCGTCTCTTTATATAAATGAGATATGTATGTTTGTGTGGAAGCATAAGGCATTATTTACAAAAGCAGACGATGTACATCCTCGAAATTGGCGCGACCCTCACAGGCTCGTGCTGAATGTCATGCCAAGACTTACTAAATATAATAAAAGCTGTTTGTATATGTGTGTAGAAATATTTAATAAAATACCAAGCGACCTAAAAATTCTAAATAGCAGATTATTTAAAAGTTAATTGTATAACTGGCTGTCCACTAATAGTTTTTATAGTATAATAGAGATTTTTGACAAAAAATTAAATGATTATATTGTATGCACGAAATATTTGCACGCTTATAATTTTAAGCAAAAACCTCTCTCTCCCGCTCTGTATTTAATTTTGTACCATCTTCTATACCATGTTTTTATGCAAGTAAATGTTATTCTATTCTATTCTAACGAGAAACTAAACCATGACCACCACACGCTGTAAATGCGAAAATTAAAATGGCAGTTTTTCGTGGCCAGCATTTCGTTTTGACTTCATAGCATAAGCCACTGGGTCTTGAAACTTGTCAGAAAGAGTATTTTAAAGAAGAGTATCATATATAAAAATGGTGCTCGCGTTAGTGAGAAGGTGTTTTGATAATTTACACCCTAAAGATGTCCAATATTTTAAAAAAAGGAGGAACAATTAAAGTTCTTAATTTTTGCCTAAGGAAAATCACAAGCGTCACTTGCTTGTTATAAAGATAAGTCTCATATTGAAATCTGTACGCTTGCAAGTGAAAAAAACAATACGTGCATGCGTTCTTGCCGAATACTCACGTTGGACGCCGCGTGGTCGTGGCGTGGCTGTGGCGTGGCCGTGACGTGGTCGCATCGATTTTAATAAACATACCACTAAACTTCGGTCGCCAGCGTTGCTAATGAATTTCTCTGCGGTTGCTGTACTGTGTGTAATTAGTTGTTAGTATGTGTCAATATGTGTGTGTGTTTGAGTACTGGCATGTTTTATGACTTGTTAGATGATGCCTGTGGTTTCATATGCATCTTATGACTTCTTCTTGATCGTTAAACTGGATTTGAAGTTTATCTATTTAAATTATTCTTTTTGAGTTGTTCTAAAGTCGTGTGCTGATTGTTGTAGAAACTGTGTATATGGTTGTTGCATCGTGAAGTAATACTCCAACAAAGAGATAGGTACACTTTTGGATATACAATATTAGTATTGGTTGATTAAAGTAGATCGTGGTGTTTTTTCAAACGAATGTATGATAAGCAAACTAAAGATTGACTAGCGTAATATTTTTGTAGAACATTTCGTACCTTTTACATTTAAAATTACATTAGAAAAAATAATCAAATCCGCTAACAATAGCAAAAAGAATTATCTTAACTAATTTCAGTTTTTTCAAGAATCTAGACTAAATTAACTTAATTCGAAACTAATTTCGTCAAGATTCCTGAATCAATTTCCCTGTAAGGTGTGATTGATGTCTAAGTGATAGTTAAGGAACATAATTCTCGATATTGATCACTGGACGATTTGCGCGAATTTATGAAATCTTCGCATGACAGATTTGAGTTTACAGCGAGCTACGAAACTTTTTCGATGGAATAGAACTCACTTACAAATAAGTGACAAACTTAAGAGATTAGTTAATTTCTTCATTATTTTGTGTTAATCTTCTGACCCTAGTCTTAGGAATTAGTATATGCCCATATTAGGAATATGGGCATATTCCAGGATAGTTTAAAGGACCTCTACTCGACTGAGGAGCTATGAAAACAGAACAATCCTTCAATCAATAGCAATAAATTAAACAGCTTTAACTGTCTATTTGATGATTCGTGGTAGAATCGAGTTGGAGGACAAAACCTGGATTATAGAGTTAGAGTTCGTCCACAAAGCTAAGAGTTTTTTTGTGCATTTATGCAATTGCGGTACACTTTTTTACACATCAAAAACTAAATAAAAGGTTTTTAACACAATGCCATAAAAATCAGCTTTGAGTTACATTTAAAACCCGAATCTCTACAAAGTTAGTGTGAACAGGCTTCTTCTGGGTAAGCTCACTCCATCGTCGACTTAGTCTCTGTCATATCTGACCTAGACTAGACCTAGAGGAAGAAAAAAAAAAAAACATAGCCTTATACTATTGGTTAGGGGTATAAATCTTACTTGTATTTGTTATGCCACGTAACACCCAGTTATTTATGAAAACTATTCAATAACTATGCTACATGAAGCTGCCAAAATCTTGCAAATGCTTGCATTGACAGTAAATTACAACTATAAAATTTTTGTATCATGTACATCGAATGTCTGTAAAATATCACAACAAAACTACAACTCCTTTCCTAGCTCCATGTCACAGAGCGCTGAGCGAACAATGATTTGGTTTTATTAAGGCGACATCTGTTGCCTCGGGCGCTAAACCGAAGCGGAATTAATGCGAACGATTTTATCGCTGCATTCAACTGCTTACAATGTTACTGTCTCGGGATTGTTGGAATTTTATAGCAAATAGACCTACAAAAAGTTACTTTGTGTCATAAGGATATTTGGCCTTTTTACGTGGTATTTTTCTTCCTTGTTCCTTGGGAAGTTTTTCTTGAAAAAACGGTTGTGATATTTGAAGGGAAACAATCATGTTGCGCTGACCTATATTTACCTATTTTATTATATAGATAAAATACAATTAATTATATCTGCGACGCAGGTTGAATGAGTTACCTTTTAGCATGCTGGCTGGAAAAATATACTTTTAAGTTTCTGGTAAAATTTTAGAACAAGTTTAAAAAAATAGACAGTAGAGAATTGTCCGAGAGCCAACAGACACGTTTTGATAATTATACAATGCAATGTGAATCTAATAATTATTATTTAGGAATAAATCTAACAGCAATTTTATTTAATTTTCTAATAGCAACTATTCAATTATTAATACTCCTCTTCCCTCCGGACCGCCTACTGGTGTAAACGTGTGCACAATCCATATTTCTTCTTATTAATAATTATTTAAAGCAAAAATCGAGTCAGTTAATTGAGGAGTAAAAATAGGAGCGCATAAGGCGAAGAACATTCAGTATCGTGAAGCGCATCGAGACAGCGCAACACTAATTGACCTCTTCGGTGCTCCTGGTATCCTGGTACGTGCGGGTAATTCCGCCATTGACAAGGTACGTCTGTTCACTATACCTGCCCACGGACAACGCCACGCCCTTGAAGAGTGCAAAGCCCCGCCTGTCAAATATTATTGGGCTATTCAAGAACAACCACCGTGTGCGTAAACAACTTTCGTTCCACACTGCTACAATATCACGGCTCGCATCAGTCCGTGCAATAGCCTGCTTGCGTATATACTCTCCTGGTACTCGGATCGACTTAACCAGAAAATAGCTAACTCTCGGCGTCATCGTGCAAAATAACTGCGTGCCGATCAACTGTGAAATAGACAGTGTTTACTTACACGCTTTTTATTATCTCCTGGTACTTACAATGGATGACATGAGCGGCAAATCGCTTTCTGAATCAAATATTACCGGGCAATCAGATCAAATCACCCCTCCTAACTTCGTATTCCAACGTAGTAAAAGACCAAGAGAATGCTACTGCGACTCAGACTTCCTTGCCTTCAAAGATGAAGTCAAAACATTGATATCATCTCTAATGTCATCACAGCAAGAGGAGCTCAAGAAAATCTACCCTACATTACTGGAAATAAAATCAACAAATAACAGCATAGAAACCGCCATGGGTTTTCTGTCGGCACAAAATGAAGATCTTAAAAATAAAATAGAGCAACTCGAAGTCCAAACAACTAAAGATAGAAATTACATTAATATTTTAGAGGATAGGATAGAGGATCTGCAAAGGGGCAGTCGTAGGGCTAACTTTGAGATAAAAAATGTACCAAAGCTGGCTAAACAATCCAAAGAAGATTTAATACAAATGGCCACTTCCCTGTCTAATGAAATTGGATGTAATATAACAAAAACGGACATTAGTGACATATTCCGAGTTCAGAATAAACGTACCACGACGAGAAATAGTACAATTATTGTTGAGATGTCATCAACTATTCTGAAGACCGATTTATTGAAGAAGACCAGAGACTATAACAGAAAGCGTAACGAAAAATTATGTGCCAAGCATCTCGGATTTAAGACGGAAGGTTCCACTCCAATATATGTGTCGGAACAGCTTACTGCAAAAGGCGGTCGACTTCACTTTCTCGCTCGCGATCTGGTAAAATCCAAACAGTATAAGTACTGCTGGACAGCCTTTGGCAGAGTACATATTAAGAAGGACGACAACTTTCCTACTATTATAATAACAAGTGAATCACAGGTCCATAATCTTTTGCAACATAAATGACTGGATGTTATACTTCAGATGATCAATTATCGTACTTTCCATTCTATACTCTCTTGTTATCCCTATTTGTTTCTGTTCTATATGGAAAGTAGATGTTTAAAATTAATTAACCTAAGGATTAAATTTAATATTATTATCAGGTTAATTATAAACCAAAACTATGTTATTTTACTGATGACCATCTGTCACACTCACCATATTTTACTCTGTTGTTGCCCGTATCTGTTTCGATGCTTAAAGCTAACTAGTAATAAGATAAAAATCAAGCTTACTGTCAGGTTAGATATTAACCCAAATATCATGTTAATCTATTGCGCACTCACACACATTTACTTCTCCATTCCACACTCACTCAGACTATCTATCACACTCACAACAAACACTCATACGATGACGCACACACGAAATGTCTGATAGCTACGCTCTTCTGCACTCGCACAACCAATTATCATGGATAGCACCTTACAGACTTTGAATGATATAGATAATTATGAAATAGCCCAAGCATTCGACTGTGCACTCAACGACTTTTCTAACCATATCAAGCCTAACTCCCCCGGTTTTACCATTGTTTCACAAAATATTAGATCCGTTTATTCTAACTTCGACGACTTTCAACTAAACTTATTAAGTCTTAAAACGGACATTGATCTGATAATCTTAACTGAATCTAGATTAAATCCAAATAAACAAATACCTCAAATAACTAACTATAATTCACACCAAACCACAAATCATCTTAACAAAGCTGATGGAGTGGTTGCGTATATTAAAAACACCCATAAATATAAAATAAGAGAAATAAAGCTAACCCACGCTTCTTGCTTAGAGATCCATATCTCTCCTGACCTTACAGTAATCGCGATTTATCGGTCCCCCTCAACTTCTAATGCTGACGAATTTATCCAATCCTTAAATAATCATCTTACTACCATTGCATCAACTAAAAATATAATTGTCAGCGGTGACATTAATATTAATCTGATATTAAATCAAGGCGAGCAATCACATGAACGCACGAATAGACTTAATTATCTCAACATGCTGGCAATGCATGGTTTTCTCCCCGGTCACTCCCTACCCACGAGAGACAAAAATTGTCTTGACCATATTATTATAAAGCTCAAACCTACTTGTAAAACTGCGACCATTGCAATAATTCACACAACTATCACGGATCACTTCATGCTTTTCCTAAAAATAACAAACCATAAAAATGTAATAAAACCTACTAAAATAAAATCAGTTTTTAACCTTGAGAAGGCACTCGGCCTCTTAAAAGATAGTAACCTGGCAGATCTGCTAAACCTAACTAACCCTAACACACTTACTACCAATTTAATCGAAATTCTTCACAACTGCATCACGCTTAGTACTACCACTAAGGCGATCCCATTAAAAAATAGAACCCTGAAGCCGTGGATGACTGCTGGACTATTGCGATGTATACACAACCGAAATAACATGCAACGGAGATTGAGACTTGACCCACTCAATGAGGTACTAAAAATTACCTACAAAAGGTACCGGAATTATTGCAACTGCATCATAAAAAAACAAAAACGAAAACATGACAGAGACCAACTTGCTAAAGCACAAAAAAATCCTAAAAAAACGTGGGAAATCATTAACAACATTACACAGCGAAAACCTAAAAAAACAAATAACTTGGATCTCTTGGAACTATCCAATACCCCACAGAACTCTATTAACAAAGTGAATAGCTTTTTCTCTAACATAGGAAAGCTTCTTGCCGATAATATCACACCACCTCTGTCTTCTACAGTAATTAATAACGATCCTAACTATACATCGACCTCATCTTTTGTTCTACTCGACACAGACCTTTGTGAAGTCCATTCCACACTTATGGGTTTAAAATTAGACAGTGCTCCTGGTTGGGACAACATTCCAGTTAAATTCCTTAAAGCTGCACACGATCTAATTGTCCCAATAATTAGTTATTTGACAAACCTATGCTTTGAGCAGGGACTTTTCCCGGATGCTTTGAAAATAGCCTTAATAACGCCTGTGTACAAGTGTGGAGACAGCTCAGACCCGTCAAACTATAGGCCAATTTCAGTACTGCCTTCTATCTCGAAAATTCTAGAAAGACTCTTAAACTCACGCTTAATTAAATACCTTTCTAAATACAACATTCTGTCCCCTTCTCAGTTTGGATTCAGGCAGGGAAGGTCTACTGAGGATGCGGTCTTGTCACTAACATCTACTATAATTGACAATGTGGATAAGGGTAGCAAATGCCTGGCAGTTTTCCTTGACCTCAAAAAGGCCTTCGACACAGTTTCTGTCCCCATACTTCTACACAGACTTGAAAGCATCGGCATAAGGGGGTCCCCTCTCGAGCTATTCAAATCCTACCTGAATAAACGCAAACAAACAGTAAAAATAGGGGCATTCACTAGCTCAGAAGAAACTACTTCGTACGGCGTCGGACAGGGAAGTGTCCTTGGTCCGACATTGTTCCTTATTTATATAAATAGCCTATGCAACATGAGTATTGACGGGGGTCACATTTTCTCTTATGCAGATGATACTGCCATAGTCTTTGCCGATACGACTTGGGCAAAAGTTAGAAGGTCAGCCGAATCCGGCCTGTCAAAGATTGCAGATTGGCTCAAATATAACCTCCTCACACTAAATTCCTCCAAGTCCAACTACATATGTTTCACCAAGTATGCAAACACTCAACCACCACTCGAATTCCAAATAAAGATCCACTGCTGTGCCAACCCCCCAATTCCTGACTGCTCTTGTACAAATATTGACAGGTTACAGTATACTAAATATCTGGGAATCATGATTGACCAGCGCCTGTCCTGGCACATGCATACTGAACTGATCATGAAAAGGGCTAGGAAATTAATATGGACTTTTAAAACATTGCGACACATTGCTTCAAAGAATCTTTTGCACAAAGTCTACTTATCGCTGGCCCAATCGATTCTTACGTACTGTTTGCCATGCTGGGGTGGGACAACAAAAATTATTTTTTTGGAACTTGAGAGGGCGCAGCGATCTTTGATTAAGGTTATGCTCTTTAAACCCTTTAGGTTCCCGACCCAAAGCCTTTACCTAACCTCTGACCTTCTTTCTGTAAGGAAACTTTACATACTGCATCTTATCCTGAGAAAACACAAATCCCTTCCGTATGATCCCATAAAGCCGGGTATGAGTGGCAGACGACGCTACTTAGTCGCGCCAACTGTCCCAATTAGATCAGTTTTTGCCAATGAGGCAGTATGCAAGGCAATCTTCCCACTTATACAATCTATTAAATAAGGAACTACACGTCTATCCTCTGAAACTCCGTGACTGTAAATTGGTTGTGACTGAATGGCTTAAGACTAAAACCTATGACGACATTGAGGCCATGGTAACATCGCTTCCTTAATCTGTCCTATAAAAAATAAGTCCTCAGTAACGAAATCGTTAGTGGAGGAAGCTGTTCCTGGCTCCCTCCGATCCCAAGACACTGTCGCAGGGCTAACCTAAGCGTAGAACTTAACCTAGCTAAAACATAAACTTATATCTATATGCAGGCAATCAAATTTAACATAAATAAAATCTACAGTCCTACACTCACACTACTATACACATTCACGCACGCATACTGACACTAGGTATTACACACACACTCAAAACCTACTCGCACAATTCACACAAGCGCACTCCCTTTTGTATTTTCTTTTATTATTATGATTATTTCTTTATCATTATTTTATTATTTTATTTTGGTTTCCCGTTTACAATTGCATACACTGTATAATGTTATGTGGAAGAGCGGAGTCACCTATTACAAGCATCTTCTTGCTTAAAAGGTGATCTCCACATCAACTATGTTAATGCTTTATGTAATTGAAATAAACATTTTATTTATTTATTATTTTTTAACTATATATATAGCTTATGATGGCTCGATGCGATTCCATTTATTATTACAAGCTTTTATTTAACTTGCAGTGTATGTGTGTACTGAATTTTAAATCAGTTATCCACCACCGATTAAGATTAAATTTTACGTTCACGTTTAGTTTGGATGACAATGCATGGTTTGCTAAGTGACATCATTCTAAATCCTATACGGCGGACGGCACAAGATGGCGGACTAGTTATTTTTTTGTGCACTGCCATGATATGGGTATCAAATGAAAGGATTTGCTAATAAGCGAAAATTCAAGTAGATACGTCCACATTGTACGCAATGCTATGCAATAAGATCGATTAGCACTTGTTTTCTTAGAATTTTGCAACACAGTGTATCTATAATACACCAGTTCTGATACCAACTGCTTATTTATCTAAAAACCAATCTTACGTTCAAACTTTTTCAAAACCAACCAATTCTCCACTCAAAACAAGACTAAAACCGCAAAAGAAAGACCCTTAAAACCACTATCTCAAAAAAAGCTCCTACTCCACTGGCCCATAATTTGAGCCGAATTCCTTTCATAGACACGTCTCCGAACGAATCCCGCAAACAGTTGGTACAATGCGTTCACCGTCTATCGGCTCTCTATCAGGTTTCCACTCCATAAACGACCAGTGGGACACATTGATTGCTGTCTCAGATTTTGTTCAATTTGCATTTTATAATTAAAGAATTAGATCTCGGTTGGTAAGGTGCGGTGGTAGTGGGGAATGAGCTGGGTTGGTTTAGTGAAGTTTAAAGTGTTAATTTTTCTTTAACTATGCAATATAATGTATTCTGAAATTGGCTTAATGTGGTTGAAGAGAAATTACTAGACATGTTTTAACTAGCAGATGGAACAAGGATGAAAAGAAAACAGAGCTATAAATAATGCTCACGAAGTTTCGTATAAAACCTGAAACGCGCTAAGTTTTACAACTTTTGAACTGATTTGTAAGATAGCCCTTTCTTCTTATTATTTACTAGTTTCTGACAGCGGCTTCGCACGCGTGTATTATATATATAAACTCATAATCACTCTATCTATTAAAAAAACCGTTTATGAATACATAGGGACAGACAGAAAGCGGGAAGCGACTTTGTTTTATACTATGTAAGGATTAAACACAAAATATTTCAACATAATATTATTACAATAGCACCACTTAGGTACAAAGGCAAGTTTGACAAAAAATTAGGATCTCTAACAGCCGTTCATCCGTATGTGTTGTTTTTAGGAGCACTACAAGTGTTTCATCGTTTCAGTACACTATTATATCACGAAATTTGCTCTAAAAATACACTTGCTTACCATGCTATGTCTTGGATATTTCTACGTTCTAACACACTTAGTAAGCTCCCCTCATTCCTCGCTCATCTCGCCCGAAGACCTGCCTCACTGTCGTGGGTCGAAGACAGTTTATTTGTACCGGCGCGTCGACTTTTACATTTTAATGGCGCGTTTTCGAGGACGCTTTACTTTAGTGCCGGCCGATGATTTGAGATGTTTAAGATGTAGCCCTGTGCCGTCAGTATTTTGGGGAAATCTAAAATGTATTTAAGTACTTCAGGTTTGTGTTTCTGAAAAATAAAAATAAAACGTTTGTTTCATAGGGAGATGAGCTCGAGGCTGAGTCATAACAGGTATACTGCTTGTTGAGATCTGTCGGTAGATGTGCCTTGATACGTACTAGCTGTGCCCGCGGCTTCGCTCACGTAAACTGTTAATTTTAATAATGTACAAATCAGTTGATAAAAAAATGAGACAACAAATCCAAAAATTCGGTCCATCTCAAAAAAACACGTACCGTATCGGTCGACTGCAGCGGTGCAACTTTCAGCTTTCACTCTTTTATAGATAACTCGACTTATAGGCGGCGCTTCAAGTTAAAACATGTACCATATTTTAAGTTAGATCAGTCATAATACAACTGTGAAAATGCAGTCGTTTTTGCGCCAACTGCGTGCGTGACAGGCAAACGAAAATTCCGAAAATATTATTGTTGGTATCTATTGCTGTTATACCACCCGTATAAAATGTTCTTAAATATCTTCAAAGCACAGACATCGCCGATTTACAATTTCAATATATGTAAAGATGTATTGATTGGCTGAATAATAACAGTCGGACAGATCAATATTTGAGGCAACGCTTGCCAAGTTCTGTCCGTGGATGGGTAACCGTTCATTTAATATCGAAACTCATCCATGCCTCGGAAAGGACTTTAAAATTGGCCCTAGATATCATTTGTATACGCACTTCTTCGACAGCTTCACAGCTTGGCTCATCGCCGAAAAGTTGCCTGCTTGACGGTCTTCTACGAGTACAGACTGTACTACGGAGTGTGCTCAAGAAGTCCACGACCTCGTCCCACCGGCTTCCTACTACTACTACTACTATCATCGGACATCTAGACGCACTGCAAGTTACCATCCTTACCTAGTTGCCATTACAGCAATTCGCACCAAGCGCTTTCAAACATCTTTCATAATGCGCGCAGCAAAAGAGTGGAACTCACTGACTGCGTCTATTTTTCCAAACGCATACAACCCAAATCTCTTCAAAGTTAGAGTGAACAGGCTTATTCTGGGAAGGGTAACTTAATCGTCGACTTGTCTCTGTCCCCTCTGACCTAGACTAGATTCAAGAGCAAATCCATCTCAACAATAAATATAAAATGTCGTTACGGTAGTCAGAAGCACGAAATCTGACACAGGTGGAACACAGTACCCATGTTACCCAGTCAGTAGAGTGCAGTTAGGCAGTTCCTCCATGAAAAGTATTGGTACTCAGATGCGTTCAGGGAGACCGACCCGAAATTCGACCGCAAGAAAGTTTGGAAAAGACAAGGCAGACTGGTTTCAAATAATTATATATTATTTGTTTTACTGAGCATTGGCTGAAGGAATATTCAATGCTTATTAATTTTGAAAATTATACTGTGGGTAGCTGTTTTAACAGAAATGTTATGTTGCGTGGAGGTTCACTTATATTAATCAAAAATGGTATTAAATCAAAACCTCGTAAAGATATTGTAGATCTATCAGTTGAACATAGTGTTGAACTGTCCTGTGTTGAGCTGGATAAGCATGTTATAGTGTGCGTTTACAGACCCCCCAATTATAAAAACTACTGTATATTTGAGTCAGTGATGGAAGATGTTCTGGCAAAACTTGCAACTGGTAATAAACTAGTCATAATCTGTGGTGACTTTAATATAAATATTTTAGAAAATAATTCAGATAGTAGTAGACTATTAAATCTCTTCAAATCATTTAATTTGTCGCATGTGTTTGAGGAACCAACCCGAACAACTGTGACTACTGCTACATGTATTGATAATGTTTTCTGTTGCTGCGAATACTTAAACAAAGCCATTATGAATTGTCTGCCTTCGGATCATAGTGGGCTACTGGTAACATTTGAGTCCAAAATACCAATACAACAAGTGCAGATTCAATCCAGACCAATAACATCCGGTAAATTAAATAAATTTAACAGCACTTTAATTGGTAAGTTAAGTTATCAGGACCTCACAGTGAATGATGGTAATACCAGGCCCCTCAGAAAGTATTGCGAAAAAAAGTTTTTATATATGGGAGACTGGCCAGTTATAATGTTTTTCGAAAATATGATTATTTATAAGTAAAAATAAGTAAGTTCCAATTTCAAAATTTCCCTCCACATTTTTTGCGAGTTAATTCAAAGTATTGTGTCTCACTGAAATATGGATCTGCGCCAGGAACATTTTAGAGCTATGATTTTATACGATTTCAAGTGTCGCCTGAAACCGGATGAATCGTACGATAGACTTCAAATGGCATTCATGGATGAAGGCCCTTCCAAGGCAACCGTGTATCGTTGGTATAACGAATTCAAGCGCGGTCGACCAACTTTGGGGGATGACGAAAGAAGCGGTCGCCCTTTGACGGCTGTTACCGAAGAAAACGTGCTAGCAGTGAAAAATTTAATCCAAGACAATAGGCGAATTACATATCAGGAGATTCAACACATATTGAAGATTGGATCGGGAAGCGTTCACGAGATTCTACACAGCCATCTTCGCGTGAGGAGGATAGTATCACGCTGGGTGCCGCACAACCTCACCGATGCTCAGAAGCAGGCCCGGGTGGAATGGTGCCGTGATATGCTTAACAAATTTGAAGCAGGCTCGTCTCGGCGTGTTTACGACATCGTTACAGGTGATGAGTCCTGGATTTATCAATACGACCCAGAAACCAAGCGCCAGTCGACTGTTTGGGTGTTTCAAAATGAGCCAACGCCTACCAAAGTGAAGCGATCTAGAAGCGGGGGTAAGATTTTGATCGCTAGCTTTTTTAATTTGACTGGCCACTTGGTATCAATTCCCTTACGGGATCAAAGAAGCATTAATGCCGAATGGTATACTACCAAATGTTTGCCAGAAGTTTTCTCTGTTATAAGCAACAAGCGACCAAACACAGGGCTCCGCGGGCTACTGCTCCACCACGACAATGCACCTGCGCACACCGCACTCAAAACGAGGGACTTCCTGGACAGCACGCCAGTCAAACTCCTGGGTCACCCTCCTTACAGCCCTGATCTAGCACCGTGTGACTTCTTTTTATTCCCAAAAATAAAAAATCAGCTCAAAGGGATACAATTTTCGTCGCCGGAAGATGCGCTGGCTGCGTTCGAGCAGGCTGTAAACGAGGTGTCTGCGGCGGACTGGAAAAAGTGTTTTGAAAACTGGTTTAGGCGCATGAATCTTTGTATAGAGGCTGGTGGAAAGTACTTTGAAAAGATTTAATAAAAATATATGTACGTATAGAACAATTTTTTTTAGTTTCGCAAAACTTTCTGAGTGTCCCACGTATTTTGTACAAGAATGTTTTCTCAGTTGTTCAAACAGAATTCAATAATACTTTTAAGAAGAAAACTAAAACTATATGCCCTAAGTTTTTATTCAGTGACTGGGCGACAAAAGGAATCAGGAAAAGTAGGGAAAGACTTTACGAGCTGTATGGCCTTAAGCCTTATATTAACACTGAAACTTTTAGTAAATATGTTGCTACTTACTCAAGAATTTTTAAAAATACGTGTAAACTAGCTAAGGCTATATACATTAGCAATAAGGTTAAATTCGCAGAAAATAAAATTAAGACGGTTTGGAAAATTATAAACGATGAAACAAACAGGAACAAAAGAAATAATACTGATTACACGCTTGAGACTACACGTGGACTTATTAGAGATAACGAAAAAGTTGCTCAAGAATTTGTAAATTTCTTTACCAGCATCCCAATTAAAACTACTGAACCCTTAAATTCTTCGCCGTCGCTCGCTTCTGGTTTATTACACGCTAACGTTTCAGCCTGCCCCAATGAATTTCACTTTTCACATATAAACCCAATAACAGTAATAAAGGCTTTTAAGCAAATAAAGGTAAAACTGACCGAAGATCTATGGGGCATGTCCATCAAAGTTTGTACCTCCATTATTCAGACTATAGCGCCGTACTTAGCTTTGATTTTTAATTTGTGTGTAGATCAAGGAGTCTTTCCGGATCTAATGAAATATAGTAAGGTTATACCACTTTTTAAATCCGGGGACAGTAAAGACACAAATAATTATAGACCAGTATCCGTGTTGCCGGTTTTCAGCAAGGTATTTGAGAAGATAATGCTAAATCAAATGCTCATTCATTTTAATACGAATAACATCTTACATGATAAACAGTATGGTTTCACCAAAGGACGTTGTACAACTGACGCTGGTGTCACCCTATTAAAACACATATTTAATGCGTGGGAAGAGTCGCAGGATGCCATAGGTATCTTCTGCGACCTGTCGAAGGCGTTTGATTGCGTTAATCATGAAACATTACTTCTGAAACTTGAGCATTACGGGCTAGGTCAATCAGCGTTAAGTTTGATTAAATCTTATTTGAGTGATAGACAACAATTAGTTCAAATAAACGGTGTGAATTCGTCGGGGTTAAATGTGAAAATGGGGGTACCCCAGGGCTCAATTTTAGGTCCTTTCTTATTTTTAATATACATAAACGATTTATCCCATTTATTCGAAGGCAAACTAAATATGGTGTTATTTGCTGATGACACATCTTTAGTTTTTAAAGTAAATAGACGTACTTGTCAGGTTGACGACGTAAATAACGCGCTACGGCAGATTCAGGATTGGTTCACTGCCAATAATTTAGTATTAAATGGTAAAAAAACCAAATGCGTAAAATTTTCGTTGCCAAATGTCAAAAGTACTGATTGTGACATTATATTAAACAAGGAGAAGCTCGAATTCGTCGATAAAACGGTTTTCCTGGGGATCACGCTAGACTCAAGGTTACAATGGGGTCCTCATTTAGTATCACTTGCGGGGCGGCTGAGTTCGGCAGCTTATGCTGTCAGAAAGATTCGTCAATTTACTGATGTGGATACCGCTAGGCTAGTCTATTTTAGTTACTTGCATAGTATAATGTCTTACGGTATCTTACTATGGGGAAGGGCTGCAGACATTGAGTCTATTTTTATTCTGCAAAAACGAGCCATCAGAGCGATTTACAATCTTCGCCGCCGTGATTCTCTAAGGGAACTGTTTAAGGACATTAACATCATGACGGTTCCTTGTCAATATATTTATGAAAACATCATGTACGTGAGAAAGAATTTACATCTTTTTAGTAAAAACAGAGACAGACATAATTACATTACTAGAAATAGGGACCAATTAGTTCAACCAGGTTTCAGACTGGCAAAAGTGGCCTCATCTTTCATGGGGTACTGTACGAAATGTTACAATAAAATTCCTCCCCATATTCTAGAACTGAATGAGACGAAATTTAAAAATTGTATAAAACGCACACTATGCAGGCAGGCATATTATAAGTTGGGGGATTATATCACTGATAAAAATGCTTGGCTCAATGCTAGTCCTGCTCCACAACCACTAGGGCGCAAAAACAAATGATATGTTTATGCTTGTGTTGTATAGACTCGATTTCTTTTAGTATTGTATAGCTGCACAGCACGTGTGTGGGTACTATGTACCCAACTGTAAATCTACCATTTGCTATACCTATGTGTCGTTCGTTGACTTGTGTGTGCCCTGGCAGTTGAGTGTGTCAACGTATCTCAAATGTCTCTCTGATGGTGGCGCGTGTGTTGGATCATTCGGTTCCCTTCATGATGGTTGAGCTGGGTGGTGCCGATTCATGCGTCATGTTCGTGAACGGGCGCCGTCAGTTGGGATTGGTCATAACTCAACTGCTTCGGATGTTGATGTTTTTCTAGTACCTATTATATAACTGCACAGTACATGTGTGAGTACTTTTAATACTTTATACCTTTACGTAGTATAGTGTGTAGTGCTATTCTGGGTGCATTGTCCTCACATATGTGAATTTATTAATGTATGTACTCATGTACCTAAATATTGTAAAAATCTTTTTTTTTTAAAAGAGTAAGTATGGAGTTTCTTGTGCATTCTTCTCCATAACAAGCTACTTTCCGAATGCACGGTAGAATCATTTTTTTTTTTTTTTTTTAAAAGAGTAAGTATGGGGTTTCTTGTGCATTCTTCTCCATAACAAGCTACTTTCCGAATGCACGGTAGAATCAACTTTTATTCCATGTAAATTTAAAAAGTATGGAGTTTCTTGTGCATTCTTCTCCATAACTAGCTACTTTTCGAATGCACGGTAGAATCAACTTGTATTCCATTTAAATTTAAATTGTGACATTCAAAAGTGCCGCTTGGTGGCCCAGTTGAAATAAATATCTTTTGTCTTTTTTGTCTTTATTATCAATATTCATATCCTAGATCCATTGTAAATAACAGAACTAAGGCTGGACTAAGGGCTTGTTCCTATCACCACGTCATGACGTCATCAAAGTGGAACGATGTGGTGTCGCGACTGGGCACCTTGTCGTGAAGTGCATTTTTACGTTTCTGTGTCGTGAAAATACGTATAGTATAGTCACGATGCCGCAACATAAAACGTTGTCGTGCCTTGAAAAAATCCGGTAAATTTTTCAGTATTTCCGACAGAACGAAACAACGTGTAGTTTCGTTTCTTGTAGTTTATGACAGTTACTGCATTTCTGACATCTTTCATCATCAGCTAACAAAAAGAGATAGAAAATAAGGCCGTAGTTTCACAATCCTTTTACGAATAGCACTCATATATAAAATGCCATACCATCCAATTCATACAGAATGTATTATTTAAAACAAAACGCATATGAATAGTTGGGGCCTTCCCCTCGGGGCGCGTTCCCTCCGCCTAATGTTAAGATATAGCGAGCTCTCTTCATATTTTATGTTTCGTTCCATACGCGGTGTCGTGATAAATTCTCTTAGCTTGCATTATATAATAGGAGGAGATTTATTATGTGTGGCTTAGCTTATGACGTGTTTTGTTAATTCTGGCTTAATGGTACAACACGAAATTGAAACTGTACGGACATTAAATACTGTGAACAAATAAAAATTTAAAGACAGATTGTGAGAGTGTGAGTGAATTCACGAATCAGTCAACTTAATTCGGCAACACACAATTGTTGCCGAATTAAGTTGACTGATTCCTGAATTAAGAATTTATAATTGAATATTTTCAAACTCTTATTTAGCCTGAAATGCCTATGGCATGGAAATATTACTCTAAAAATGATGCACAACAAAAAAAAATAGAAAAACAAAAAAAAATACCATATAAAATAGAAATATGAAGAACACTTTTTGAAATAAAAATACTGAATTCAGAAATCGTACCTTACACTCTAACTTTTGATTCATTTGCTGTCAAAAAAAAACATCTTATTATATCAACACTAATTTAATCTTTAAAAACATTATCCACCCTTTGTTGTTGTTAAGTTGAAATAACTTTAAAACCATCTAATTTACTAAACTCTGTTAAACAATCAATAGTAGTACATAATATTTTGTTTACTTCCAGTGACAACAGTAGCTTCTAACAGGAGCTAGCTAGCATCCATTGAATTATAGTTCCATATAAAAAAACGGAAATTGCATCAATAAAGAAAAAATAACAGCACAGGATGTGATCGAGCTTCCGTTCCAAAACGAGGGCCATGGAGGAGTAAGAGTTTATGGAATACCAATGTATAAAAGACGAGTTGAAGATCTTAATTCAATTACCCTAGAAAAACCAAGTTTCTTATAAAAATTGCCTTTAAGTCCATTTCAGACTGTAGATATTGACATAGAAGAACGTCCCCATGGACCTATTTAATAATGCCGACAGGTTAATAATGCTTAGATTTTTACCAACTATTTTGGACTAGGCTTTCAGTCAACTAGATGATGCAAGAATGTGTTCTTACTGATTGGGGGCAAAACATGTGTATTCTTCCGTACATTTTTTTTCACGTGTTCAATAAGTATTTATTTACTTATGTACATTATTATTTACATATGTACATTATTATTTACGAACTAATATTAGAACTAAGATAAGAATAAAAATATGTACAATTACGGGGCGCCAAAAAATTCGTCCATATCGCTGTCAACAGGAAAATTGCTTAGCACGTTGGATGGCAATGCTGATTCTTTGGCCAAAAAAAGGGCAAGCCTCTTGTCTCATGATGAATCGAACAACTGCTTGGCGATATCCCGAAATAATAGGTGTACATGTGTGTGTGTGTTTCTGCTTTAATTAAAAGCAACTGGGGCAATAAATTGAACAAGTATGTGATTTGTGACAAATATGTCACATTGACAGTTATATTTAATAGGACACGCTACAAATTTTGTTGAGCGTTTCCCGATAAGAGCGAAGAAGGATCCGTTCTCTTCAAAACCGCTAGAATTAACTCAAACTTAAAGCATAGGTATATTTGAACTAGATTATTAATCGGCTGTTTTGTGTTGCCAAGGAATCGGTCAGTAAAAAAAGTAAGAGATAGAACACGCAAGAATCTTCAATACAAACCAAAAGCCTGTGAAAATCACAGTAGGATTTACGCGTATTATGCAAATAAATCCACAATTTAACAGACATATTTTCTTTCCTCGTTGGATTTCCATTTGCTACCTTCTCCAATATCGTCTATTTTCCTCTAAAGTATACAAAACCGAACGTACAGACACGCAGACAAAACATTTGTATTGTTTTTCACTTTTTCTCATCTACCCTCATTCTTGCGTTATTTCCCCGAAGACTTACTGAAACAAATAATGACCCATTCTGTAAATAGAGGAAAAAAACTGGCTTCGAAATGGCAAATTATTGGAGGATTGTACCTGTCTCTTGCAGACAATAGATATATTACTTTTGTATAACATTTGGGTATTTCTGATACAGGTAAATAATGAAATTCTTCTTTTGTGTTTGTTACTAGTCAAATTAATTTAGATTTTTTGTTACTACACTTATCTGTCATTGTTTTTGTAACGATTTATTTTGTGGTATGAAGCTTGTTTTGAAGGTTGTGATGACAACTCGTCACACTAGCTATGTCGTCCCTATCCTTAATAGGTCACTTTCACTAATACGTCACTTTGTACAGGTAGTGAGCTTCCCAATTTGTCTCAAACCGTATTACGTCTCTTTCCCAAAACGTCCGATGCTTTGTTAAATGTACTGTAAGGTACAAAATGAAAATAAGAAGAGGTCGGTTGCCTGTTGGCCATATTATAAATAAAAAAACGGACGACGGACGGACGGACGAGTTGGGAAAGAGACGAAATACGGCTTGAGGCAAATTGGGAAGCTGACTACATGTACAAAGTGAAGTAATAGTGAAAATGATCTATTAAGAATAGGGACGACATAAATAGTGTGACGAGTTGTCATCACAACTGTTTTGAAGACACTTTTACATTTCAGCATAAAAGTTGACATTACGTATTTCTGAAATAGGATGTTTTTTTTTTTTATTTGTTAGATATAGGTTCGCGTTTGACCACTATCTCACCTATCTCGCTATTTGTTGTTTTTGTCGTGTTTACTAACCCATATGGATGTTGTTCGTTTTTTTTTAACCGTTTTAATAAACAATGAATGACTTACTATAAATATATTCTCACAGAACGAGAACTGAATACATTTCATCATCTGCCTAGCCTTTTCCCTATATTGGGGTCGGCTTACAGTCTTACCGGATTTAGCTGAGTACCAGTGTTTTACGTGGAACGACTGCCAATCTGACCTCCACAACCCAGTAACTGGGTAACACGGTACCCTTTGGCTAGACTGGTGTCAGATCTCAAGCTTCTGACTACTCGTAACGACTGTCAAAGATCTTCAAATGACAGCCGGGACCAACGGCTTAACGTGCTTTCCGAGGCACGGAGGAAACTCGGTATGTTGCAATGGTCACCCATCCACGGACCGACCTCGTCAAGCGTTGCTTAACCTTAAAGATCGACACGTGTGGCTGTTATTATTTAGCCACGAGCTCCTCGAGAACTGAATACATTTGATAAAATAATATGTTTTTTCTCTCCTCAACGTATAAAGATAATTCATAATTCAAAAAACAATCCATATTTAATTCAATACACAAAAATTCATAGCGCGACCCTTCACGCTCACCTAATGAGGTGCCAAGCAGGGGTGGTTCTGCAACCCCATAGATCATGACTTGCATTAGGGGTGTGATATAGGGGTGCGAAATCTATAGTACTTAACCCCTGTGACATTCCGCGATTTTGAATGTGGGGGTCTTTTTTGAACCCCTAGAGCGTTAAATTTGACGGAGTGTACCAGGGCACCATGTTTATAAAAGCAGTTAAGTGTATTATCGTCTTTTGTAAGGGGTGGTTGTAGAATGCGTAATGTAATTAAATATTTGAAAGATTTATTGCGAATTTTGTATTCGTTGTGATGTACGTGGTGTGGTTGATTTAATTAACAGTTATTGATGAGGTCAAATTATCTTCTATTAAATTACAAACGCTCTAATTTTCTTGGTCAGAAACTAGGAGGAAAAAGTTTAGGTAACTTCTAGGCAAGCGAGCTCCATCATCGACCACATCTAGCTTACCATCAGTTGAAATTGTAAAATGCCTCCAGTGACTGAATGTTTAAGAGAAATAGAACATTAACTTCTCTATATCAGAAGCTCATAATCGTATTCCTTGTCTGAGCCGGAAAAACAGTGTATCAAACGTCAAAAGGAATTCCTTCATAACTTGAAAGAATAATCAACTTTATAAGCCTCTATTAGCTTTAAGATCCCAGAAACAACTCTTCAAAGACAACGAATCGTTCATGACACACAAAGTTTTCGCACAAAATACAAACTCAAACACGGCCCGTAGCCCGTAAGACGTCATTCTCTGCGCACAGATTTCATTCATTAAAACGAACAACAACTTCACTCGGAGCGAGTTCGTTTGGACCGACATGTGGTTTTAAACTTTCTTTAAACGTTTCACGCCGCCGCGCCGTTTGCATACCAGCATACTTTACACACACACCCTCCAACACCTCTAACACAAATGATTACAGCTGAAAATTGCGTGAATTACGTGTAAAAGCGCTTGGTAAACAGTAAGATGTTCTCAGAGAAGAGTTAGTTGCACCACGCCTGCGCAGTCCTCACTGCAGCTCGGTGTTCCACGTTGTGTTGTCCAGTTGTGACAGTCGATAGCTGGCTGCCAGAGGGAACGGCCGCGCGCGACTTTCCCAAAAAATACGTCTTACGTATCGTATCGTGTTTAATTTTTAGAGTGTTCGTAAATTTTATTTATAGTGTAAATAATTAGATTAAAATAAATGTGTTTTAACGTGCCGTGTTTAGCTATTACAGGATTTGAATAGGTAAGTGAATATTTTAATAAGAAAGAAGAAATGAGAGAAAAGCTGTTGAAAGAGGAAAATTTTGCGTAATTAGTTAAAGGGCCTTTTCAGATTTCGTTCTTTATAAGCGGAAAATTTTCTTTAGGTTCTCCATTTTGTTATTTTTGCTGCGATTTGGTTTCGATTAAAAGATTTCGATTTATCTTTTCAATGTTTATTGTAAACAGATTGAAAATTCGGCTTTTACGTTTGAAGTATTTCCTGTTAAAATTAAGGATATTTATGTTTCAAACGAAAAGAACACTCAGACTGAACGGTTGGGATGCCGGGAAACCATGCTTCAATGAAAAACAAATACTTCATACAGGAGAGTTTTCAACATTCTATTTAATTGATACTGTTGACGAAACAGGGAAAATATTCGGAAACTGTTGTATTTTTGGAAACTGCGTTCTGAAAATATGAATTGAGTATTTTTTAGATGAATTGAATTGGAAAGGCTTATGTTTCAAACGTTTATGTTTTATTTTTTTATTTAGGCACGCGCAACTATGAATTCTAATACAGGTTTATGAATATTTATCGTGTCAGCTGATTTGGTATTTCCTCAAGTTTCACAAAATAGTTGTTGTTACGGAAATAGTTGTAACTTTGATTTAAATATTGTAAAGACACTGAGATGGCTCTTGAAACTTGAGGCTGACACGATAAATTCATAAACCACGATAAATTTCATATTATGAAATCAGAACATTATTGAAACGAATTTAAGTTGAGGATTTATTTAATTTAAAGGCAAAGTTATGTTACTTTTTTGTTCGAATGAATTGAATGGTATTCCTACGTTTATTATAGGCATGTAGACTTCGAGAATGGCGGGATAAGATTTTTACAACTATTTGTGAATATTCGGAAATTGTTGTAACTTTGATTGAGATATTGTAAATGAATATACAGTTAATTATATTATTATGTACTTACTTAGTTCTATTTTTGAAATGTTAATTTGTCTCATCAACAAAACTAAAATTAAATAGTTTTGCTGATAAAAAGACAAAGTCACTACTAAGTTACTTCCTTTTTTTGAAGTTGGTAAAAATAGAACTAAGCACATAATAATAGTATCCAATTTGCATTAAGTATGCTAAACACTTGCCGACTTAGATTAAAGTTTCACAAAACTTTACTCAAATTTGTTAAGTTTTAATAGTTTTCTTGCGTTCAAGTTAAAAATATATCGTATGCATAACGTGTCAGCTGCTGGTTACGACTTAACTCAGAGTCAAGTTGAAGTAATTATGTGAAGTTAGGCCTGCGTTTATTGCTTAACGTGACTTGAACTTATTTGACGATTGTCGATGTAAGATTTTGCTCCTTTTATACCTTGAAATTAATGTTACCTTGATATGTAATTGTATTGCTAAAGTGTACTAAAAATTTATAAAAATAAATCAAATATTTTTTGGAAAATATTAGAAAACAGATGGCACATAAATGTTTAGGTAACATTACATATAGTATCATCATATTGACCATTGTTAGTACGCAACACTTTGAGAAAAACGAACGAATCTAACGTTTTGTTGTCTTTAATCTTTATTTGAAAAAATAACGTAAATACATATGAAATAAAATATGTATTGGAAATAATAACATTAATTTCATTTCTGTATTAAGATTCACTCGTGCGATCTAAGCCTTGCAGTAGCTAATTCCTTAGCAGTTAACCTTATCTACCATAAGATTAGAGGTGGTGTATTACGAGTACTTACTCTAAAAACGTGGACTGATTGTCAAATTGTCTAAACCAATATCAGTCTTCAGACCGATATTGGCTGAAGTTCTGTAATAATAGAAACTCAGCCTTAACAAAGAATATTATTACGTAATCATTATTGTAAAGAGGTAACATTATTTGTTTGATTATAATATGTTTGTAAAAAGTAATCACTGGAAGTACTACTGATATAATTACAAAAATCTATTTACTTTTTAAAAGGCTACATTATCGCTAATTACCGGCATAAAATACTTTATGTTGGTAAAATATACGGTTCTTGCTCGATAGACTACAAGAGCGAAGCATCGGAAAAAATCTATCACTTATTTATACCTATACGTATTTACGAATTTTCAGGAAAAATTACACCGTTTACTCGGTTATTTTTTAATACAGTATAATGTCTATGTTTGTTTCGGTTTTTCTTGCACTTACATTGGCCTCATATCAAAGAAATATAAGTATTATTTTGCCATATTTGCAAAAAAATAATTAATAAATTATATACTAGTATTATGTATTCCGTGTACCACACAAAACTGTCTGAAAACTTTCACATCTAATACGATAAGTTGTTGGACTTCAGAACCCATATCAAGCTCGCCTACCTAAATATCTTGCCATTAGCTCATATGTAAGCTAAGGTTAAGGATGATCTGTATTATATATGTCAGTAAAATGCATATCCAATGCCATTCGACATAAACACTATAGCCTAGCATTAAATATATTGTAATGTTTTGCACGTCAAATGTTTGACTATGTATTAGGAAACTATTTATAACTTACTTAAACACCTACACTGTACCAATACTTATTACAAATAAATTATTGATTGATTGATTGATATCTCCTGTGGGAAAGCCTTCAAGAGAGAAACATCGGGGAAGAAGCTATCAGTTATATTCAGGAATCTTCAGTAATTTATTAACAAAAACAAAGTTTACTAGATTTTGATTTTTGTTTTTTTACGTAATGAAACAAGTAATCTAAATCATTTAGGTACTACAACTATTGCCTCCATATTCTTTCAAAACATCACACAAAATTGTCTGAAACCTTTCTCACCAAACATGATAAGTTTTAGGTCTTCAGAACCCATATCAAGGTTGCCAATCTAAATATCTAGGGTCTAAGCTCATATAGGGTTAAAGATGATTTACGCAAGACCCAACCGAAACCAATCTGCGCTATCTAGGTAACGATCTTAAGTAGTTCTAGGTCTGAGGTATACATCTGATACCATACGCGCTAACTTCGATAAGTTCAGTTAGTTTCAAGTTTAGTTTTGGTTTCAAAATTAGTTGAGTTTATTTTGGGGATAGGTATGAGTGAATCTTGGATGGCTGGAGGCTAGTCTGAGTGTTTTTAGTGGTAAGTTTTTTTTTCAAAATACCTATGTTATGGTTTCAAAATTAGGTAAATTTTAGGCATAGGTACGATTTAATTTATTAAATGTTTGAGTATTTCACTGATGTGGAAAAATCGACCCCAATGTTTCAGTTCAAAGTATTGATTTAGTTACAAAAATAATTGTGTTTTTATTTTGGGGATTGTATGAAAGAATCTTTGACGGCAAGTAAGCATATTGTTTCGTAAGTCAGGTAAAAATTATAGATATTTGTGACGGCTTCAAGTTTAGTTTTAGTTATAAAATATTGTTATGTTCTTTTTCTTTTCGTGTGAGGCTGTGACCATCTCTGGTGTAAGAGTTGAGTAAGCCACCACTGGGTACCACAAAGGCTGAATTCTAACTTGGCTATTTAAGACTTAAATTAACTATATAAGTCCAGGTTTCATCACAATGATTTCCTTCACCGTTGCCTGTGATGTTCTAGATAAACATAGAAAGTACATATGGATTTGAATAAGTTACATTGGTATTTGCCCGGATTTGAACCCACGAACTCAAGCACGAGAGGCGAACCCCTAGACCACCATGACATGTTATTTTAAACAAGCTTTATTATTATGTTAATTTGGGACTACGTATGTTTGACTGATTTTTCCTTGGAAGCATCTGGTTTTGAGAATGTTATACTGGTCCTTCAGAATTTTGCTAAGGCAAAAACAGCAAACGAAAATACATTTCTGTGTAAAAATAACATTCTCTTGGTTACTTAGACATCAAATATTCAGCACTTACTTATTAAAGATAAGTAGGAAAAAATTAAGAAAGAATTCTAAAAGAATGGGGAGCGTAAAAGATTGCGAAATAAGTTAATTATTACTACGCCTTCTGGAGCTCTTTTAAAATAAATGTATTTGTACTTGAATCTTTATAGTCTTGTGCGTAAAATAGAAATCGTTTCGTGTATATAGACAGAGCTTTATGAAAAAATATAAAATATTTGGGATTTTTTTAAATAATGAAGGATCGAATTATTATTTTAAACTTCAGATGCAGTGTACTTAACTGTACCTACAGTAAGCTCAGAATTTTAAGTGACTTTAGAAAAAAAGTTGAAATATTCATTAACTTCCCTCAAAGGTTTTCGCTTTTAAAGTTCAATGCATCCTGTTTTTTGAAGAATGTTACGAATGCGTCTTTGATTTTCTATTGTCGAAAGAAAAAACCTTTGGTCGCCCACGTTGAGACCTTTGGTGGCACACGTTGACCACCAAAAATGTTTTGTATGCGTTTGTAACTGCGTGTATTGTTGCTACATTGGTTTTCCTCACCTGATGTATTCCCTGGGTCAGGCAGTAGCAACCCACATGTTTTCAATTATGTTTCAGTCACATGTGAAAGGGAACGAGCCTTTTGTATCATAAATCTTAAATTATCCCATGGGAACATATTCCCGGGATAAAAATATGTGCTACTCCAGACTATAATCTATCTCTGTGCCAAATTTCATCCAGATCCGTTTAGTAGTTTTTGCGTGAGTAACAAACATACAAACACACTTACACATTCAAAAACTTTCGCATTTATTATATTAGTGTTTTTTTTGCTTTGTCGTTTATTCCAATATCTGTAACTATTCCGCAAGAAATTTTAATATTGATAATATTTCGTTTTACTTTTTCATAGACCAAAGCTTCTGAGAAAATGGTGACATTCCTAGTTCCAAAATAAGTTGTCCTAAAACGAACAAGCTATGTCGTTCATGTTAAGGTCCAACAAATGTTGACCACGATGTTAGTGCGGAGGAATTTCATCACGCAGCCGGTGGAGACAAATGTCCGCCGACTATGTTAGTATGTCAGTTATTTACAAGATTTAGTGGACGTGTCACTATTATTATGTTTAGTAGACAGATATAGTGAATAGGCTAGTTATATTTAATTTAAGGCTTCTTAGTTTTGATAACTTTACCTACTAATAGGATAAATGCCTTACAATTAGGTTTCTCTATGGTCTACCGATCGCAAGTCTTTGGTTCGATCCCCAGGTTGAGCAATGTCTACTTAGTGAGAAGACATTCACTTCCTCAGTAGTGTGCAATTTTTGACAGTATAGGTCAGTGTTTTTCAATATTTTTGAACATACGATCCCTTTTTAAGTAAATAAAAACCTGCAGCCCCCTGGGACCGTAACTCTACTGTGTGTTTTTTGTTTCTAGATACACACTTTTTGCGTGTCAAAAATATAACCAAGATTAGAAAAATTTGGAAGAATAAACAGGCACAGCCTTCATACCGAAATTTTTATAGGTACCTACTTTTATTGCAGTGTTGGACTTATACCTAACCCTCACTTTTTAATTTTACTTTCTTGCGACCACGATCCCCCAAGCAAGACTTCTGGATCCCCCTGGGGTCTCGGCTCACAATTTGAAAAACACTGGTACAGGTCTTTTCGATTCGCATAGTAAAGAGATGGAATGGTCTTTTAAGGATTAAAAATCTAGTTTTTTTTTCAACCAGCTTTTACCGTGGCTTTGCTTTAGTCTAGCTAATTTTGCTGCTATCGTCTACCTTTTAATCATTGAATGAATTTACCAGAAATCAGTGGTGGCGTAGTGATAACGGCCCTGACTTACGTGTCGTGGTTCAACCCACGACACGTAAGTCGAACCCAGACAGGCGCTTTATTTTGTGTAAATTATAAATTCGAAGACATGTGGCATTCACCAACCCGCACTCAGCCCGCATGGTGGATATGGCCCATTACCTTTCTCACATAAAGGAGGCCTGTGTACCAGCAGTGGGAACATTACAAAGGATGATGATAATGATGACAAGTTCTAGAGTTTACCTTTTACCAGCAAATAACTTGACTTCTTTATAATATGAATATAGATGCCCACAGTACTGTACAATATATGAAAAAAATACATTAATAACGAGTTATAGAAGTTAAGAACTTTCACATCAATCATTTGAAGATATCTACCACCGAATCTAATGACACATCACGTCAAAATCGATTGACTAGTTCTACCAAATTATAGAAAATATGTAGACGCATGATCGTTCCATGGTTTGTTATTATTTTAACTACTGTACGTTTTACTAATTTTTTTTTATCATTTTAATAAATGTATATAAGTTCTAAACCTTGTTTGTATCCGTTATTAGATACTAAACATATTTTATTATAAAATCCGATATGTTCACATAAATTAGTCACTCAATTGACTTTTGACCATTAAGACGGTACCCTGACCAAAAAATCGGCATGAGATATGAGCATTCCTATTGGTCTAGCAGCACAGGTGGCGCAAGAATTACAGTAGTGAATACGCCCAGATTTTAGAATAAAATCTTTATAAAATCGAATATTGGTCTTTTGAAAAAAAGTTTACTACAAAAATGTTCGTTTTTAAATTGTCTATCCATTAGTGTTAGTACAAAAAATAATTAATGAACACTTTACGAGGAGATGCATGCTATCAATAATTATTTCTCATTTTTATGTTTTTTTTTGGAAGGAGATTAGTGAAATATAAACAACATTAAAAAAAACGAAATCTACCATTAAGAATCAATATTATGTAGAAATTTAATGTATTTTTATTAATTGATATTTCTTTTTAAATAACGAGTAGATAGCTCCTAAAATCAGCACGAAAAACGGCTTGCGCGGCGTTTTGCTCGGGGTACCGCCTTAAGTTGAAACTTAACTAAAGCGCCATCCTCACCGACTCTTTACACAGACGGACATACAGATTCTTTACCGAGTGCATACTCGTTCAGCAAATGTGTACAGATTCGTTATATAAACAAAAACAAATCGACCCGGTGCGAAAGGCGCCTTAGACTGCAACTATGTTACAAATTAGACCTCTAGGGCATTGTAGTTTTATGACGTTTTATCAAGGTGGTAAAAATTTTCCTGACTTGAGCGACGGTGTTCAAACAGAATAAAGAAAACTCCACAAAAGACTATGAACTTTGATAAAGTAAACATGGATTTAATTCAGCAATAAAAAAAAGTAATGAAATAAAGTTAAAGCCTTTGCCTCTTGAAAATGCGTTATTCCTACATTCATAAATGTGTCACAGTTTGAACCAAAGGACCATTATTTTAAGTCCAAAGTGGTATTTTGGTACAAAATCGCAAATATTTAATTATTCAAAGAATTCCACATCAAAAGTAAGATATTTTTGCCAACAAAACGACCAAAAACTTTTAGGCACGTTTAGTGGAATGGCAGTAACATTATTTCTAATTGCTAGTCTTTATCTACGCCTAGCTTTTAGTCGGGCATGCCTAGGCGAAGGCATTTAGCTCACAAAGATTTATTGTTAATGTCTACGACACACGATTTTCGCAGACAATTGCAGAGAATTACTTTGCAGAGTTTTGGGCGATTGTAAAACTGGTTTTCTCGTTTCACTAAATCTATGGCTGGACATGATTCAGTAACTTCAGCATTTTTTTCAGGACTTAACGCTTTCTTTAGTGTCCAATCAAAGGCTGAAGCCAAAACCGAAGCTCTTTTATTTTGGTTGTTTTGTTTTTAAATATTGCCCCACACTAGGATTTTTTTCCTGTATCGTGGGTGCGTTTACAAACATATAAACTCACATACACAACACCCAGAGCCGGAACAACTATCGGTAGGTCATACAAATATTTGTTCCGTGCGGGATTCGAACCCGCGACACGCAGCGCAGCAGTCAATCGCTCAACCACTGCGCCAACCGTGCGCATTCTAAGAAACTCAGTTCAAGAATGGCTAAACGTGAATAAAATAATGGTATTAATAGTTGCATAATGCAATATGAGCAACTTATGGAGATAATTAGAATTACTTATTTCGAATTTCGGGACTTGCTGGAAACTTTCGGGTTCGCCCAAAACTTCGGTACATTTCGACCATAGCCGAAAGTTTGGCCGAAGATGGTATGGCCGAATATGGCCTAAGTCGAAGCCGAAATTTCGGTCGACACAAACTTCATTTAAATCATCATTTCAACTGAAAGACTTTCACTGCTGGACATAATTGCCACATCGACTGGTCTTGTGTTTCTTGCATCCATTGTGGCCCGCACTTAGGTTACGGGTCCACCTTGACGGAGACCTTCCAACTCTGCGTCTTCCGATACGTCGTCATTCCAGAACCTTACAACACCCTCGGCCATCCGTTCAGCAACGTGCCTATTATATTATTTCCTACCGAGTAGAAATTGGGCAATTATAGAGCTATAGTTAAATCGATACTAGCTTGATGTATTCATTAGGCCTTGTTGTTTGAAAATGTATTTGATGACACGTTAAAATAACAGTGTTTATAGTAATTATCTACTATATTATGTGTCTGTTTTTGCCGTTATCAAGGACACAGTGTTAGTTATAGAGTACCTAGGTATTAATATTAATATAGGTATTTTCCATTGAAACGGTTTTCAGTTTTCACTTAAAGATATTTTCACCGGTTTTCAAGAAATGGTGTAGGTAAACTTATAATTAACTCAAATTAACTCCCGTTAATTTCAGTTAATTATTAGTTTAACCATTGGTCGGTGGAAAGCACGTTAAACCATGGTCCCGGCTGTCGTTTGTAGATTTAACAACTTGAATTATTGAAAGAATTTGATTTATTTGACATTCGTTACGGCTGTCAAAGGCCAGGAAATCTGACGACAGTCTTGCAACGAGGTAACGTTTTACCCAGTTACTGGGTTGGGGGGATTCCACCAACGGGTAAAAAACTAGGTAACTTAGAGTTACAGATATGCGCTATTACGACTTCTCTACAATAAAACATAAATTACGCCTTCAGTACAATAAAACATAAAATTACGCCTTTTGTACAATCAAACGTAAAATTACGCCTTCTTTACAATAAAACAACATAACGCTATCTGTACAATAAAACATAACATTACGCTGTCTGTACAATAAAACATATCATTACGCCTTCTGTACAATTAAACATAACATTACGCCTTCTTTACAATTAAACATAACATTACGCCTTCTTTACAATAAAACATAACATTACGCTATCTGTACAATAAAACATAACATTACGCCGTCTGTACAATAAAACATATCATTACGCTGTATGTACAATAAAACATAACATTACGACTTTTGTACAATAATACATAACATTACGCTGTCTATGCATTAAATATAACATTACGACTTCTGTACAATAAAACATAACATTACGCTGTCTGTACAGTAAAACATAACATTACGCTGTCTGTACAATAAAACATAACATTACGCTGTCTGTACAATAAAACATAACATTACGACTTCTGTACAATAAAACATAACATTACGCCTGTTTTCCCCAAAGAGTTAGATAGATGTGTCCTAATAGTATCTACATCCCACCAATGAAATGCTCTGTTTGTTCCAATATGAAACTATGAACATGCAATACGGTTAAATAATGTTGCAATAAACTATATCAACCCCGCTATTTTCAACAAGAAACAATCCACTTTAAAACCAAAGTAAACTTTCAAATCAACAATCAAAAAGGAAAGTAAAGGCTCTTTTTACTCGACTACGGTGAAGCCAAAAGGAAGGGTTGTGATTTTAGCAGGCTATGTGTGTATGTTTGTATTTATGTATGTTCCTCCATAGCGCCTAAAGTATTCATTTGATTTTTATGAATAAGGTGTCAATCGATTCTTTATTATGGCCCGGGTAGCAAAGGACAAAAATAAAAGAATCCATAGTCAGGTTACAGCTTTAATTAAACGTTTTGCATGTTAAACGGTTTTACTTGGCTTGCCCTGTTTTTTGTTTGTTTTTCTTTAAAAAATATATCTGAAAGCTATTAAAGGAAGAATAGCGCTGAGAGCAGGACAGTAAGGAGCTCTTCTTAATCCCGTACGCGGATGTAGAGCCATGCTCTATTTGATTAACTATTTGCTCTAACTAGAGCTGTTAAAAGGGTGCCGATGTCGTAATTAGAGTTTGAGTTTAAAGGACTCTATGGTTTTAGTTGGGAGAGAATAATAATATGGTGGGCAATTATATGATCACACATGTTTGGAGGAGCTCGTGGCTAAATAATAACAGCCGCATTGGTCTATCATCAAGGTTAAGCAACGCTTGACGAAGTCGGTCCGTGGATGGGTGACCATTTCAACATACCGAGTTTTCTCCGTGCCTCGGAAAGCACATTAACCTGTTGGTCCCGGCTGTCATTGAAAGATCTTTGACAGTCGTTACGGGTAGTCAGAAAGAGATCTGACACCAGTCTTGCCAAGGGGTACCGTGTCACCCAGTTACTGGGTTGTGGAGGTCATTTTGGCCAATTTGCAGTAAAAAGATTTGGCAGAAAATAAGAGAAGGCTGTTATGTATGTGTGCGTAGGAGTGCTGCAACACACCCCCGCCTCGCCAGCGGGCTAAATAATGAAGCAGTGTGTAACCTACTATCGAGTTTGATTGACGTGTGTCCTCCCGATCTTTCTCGAATCGAACAAATGGTTTGAGGGAGACCTTTACCCAGCAGTGGGACAAAATAGGATAACAAAAATAAAAGTAAAGACCACTAGCAGCACAAATCAATAAATTAATTTAACGCTAAACGTAGTTTAGTTTCGACGGGCTGGTGTGCGCAACTCCACGTCCAAGCGCGTAGTTTGCGTACGGGTGGGATTCGTTTTCTTTATTCGATCCACCCCTGCTCCTCAAGAAGGGCCAGCAGCGCCTTGGCGTTGCCGACTATCTCCTATAGGGGAACGCTAAATGTATTTAAAAGATCATTCTGTTTCTCTGTCTCTGTCATCTTCACACCATTATTATTTAACCGCTAACTGAGTTTAGTTAGCTGTGGTCCAAATGGGCCTAAGTTTTAGTGTCGGGTAGGTGTGAAAAATCCTGAATTTGGGACATGTGATTAAGAACAGACATCCTAGATACTTTTAATTATTTAATTGTATCGTACAGAAGATCATAATAAATAGAACTTGACTTATTACGACAAAAATATGTCATTATAATTTATCATACATTATCGATTCGCTTCAGAATCTGTTTGTTCCGGTAGAAAATAGGCTGTGACTAAAGAGTCGTTCGTGGGTGTTGTAAGAAATTGCTAAGGGATATCGTCAAGGGTGTAGGTAGTGGGTATTACCTTTTAGTCACTGATACGCCCACGTACCTAACACAAGAAAACCAATTAATTTGCAAAACGTTATCATGTTGAATATAAAAGAACAGAAAAAATTACTCGAATAAAATATTTTTATTCATTTTTGACACGACCTGGAATATATTACTGGTTTGTTGGTTTTTAGATCGCAAGTACTACTGCTGAATATGAGGTCTTCATTTCAATTCTCAGGTCGACCAAAGCCAGATTGATGGCAATAGGCATGTCCTCATCTTCCTGACCTTGTCCCATGTTACTTGGGATCGGCGCAACATATTTTCATCTACCATACCGTCCTGTCCCCTATCACGCTATCACTAACTCCCTTCTCTTTCATATCACTCCTCACACAGTCCATCTATCTTTTCTTTGGCCTTCCTCTCCCTCTCCAGTCATCCACATTATTATTCATAATTCACTTAGTAACATGCGTTTCATCCCTCCTCATCACATCACCATGCCAGGACAAACGGTTTCCTTTCAACTTTTCTGTCACTGGTGTGAAACATAGCGGGCAAAAAGTGGGACCCACATTTCGCTAGCAATTGTACATTGTGGTGGTGCTGGAAGTAAACCTGTGCTTAACCCTTCAAGAAATAAACACGTTTTGTTGTGTTATGTTCTGCTTACCCCCTAAGGAACGTTATAAAAGCGAAAAATAATGAATCGTAATGTTTTCGCACGTAAACGTCGGACGAATAACAAACGTGTGTGTTTTTACAGCGCACTCATTTGTTACAATTGTTGTTAGGGAGCGTTCAAGATGCTTCGTTTGCTGTATGAGTTTTTGTTGTCCCAGAACATTTTGAAATAACATACCTACTCGTAACATTATGCCAGTATGACTTGGAGGAAGTACAGTGGTGGCCTAGTGGTATCGGCTGCGATTTATAAGTTGTAGGTCATGGGTTCAAACCCATGCACGCATGCGGTTTACTTTGTGTAAATTATTTTATCACCAATGGTCTCAAAACGGCAAAGGAAAACATCGTGAGGAAACCGGCATGTCCTAGAAACAAATATTCGAATACATGTGACATACACCAATCCGCACTGGGCCCACGTGGTGGATTACAGCCCATTCCCTCTCACAGAGAGTAGGCCTGTGCCCCAGCAGTGGGAATATTAAAAAAGGTTGATATTGATGATGATTCGGAATTTTTAGAAGAGGTGTACTTATAGTACCAGTTCCCAGTAATAGTGGCGAGTCTGTTGCTATCGAACAGACACGAATTCCGACTCCGGGCTGCTGGTAAAGGACTCAAGGAAAACCCAATATCACTTTCGTCACCTAGGAACTGAACGCAAGAACTCATGCTCAGTTGTAGTGTGTTGTGAGACCACTAGACCAACGCGTCATTTTATAATAGACGGTGAATAATGAGAGACAAAAAAACGTACACATAATTGTAATCTTCCAATAGTTATAGATCTGGGCAAGTGTCACTTAGTGAAATTCGTAAGATAAGTAATTATTTTATCATATAGGCCTATAGTCTTCATGCGAAAAGATTTATATAGCCCTTACCAAATATCACTTGGAATATGAATAGTACATCCAGGAACAGTCGACAACAAAGTTTTTGCGCATTTCATCTTCGTTCACCCCAAACATTGTTCAGAGCCCAACGAATTTGTGTCAATACTCCGGTATTGTTTTTGTGTATGTTATGTTCCAGCGTTTTTACGCGATTATTTCGGTATATGTATGAATACTGTTGTTGTAAAACTATTGCTTTTTGTTGCGAGTTGTATTCTCGTCTGCTAGCTATAAATCGGTCGCATTGAGACCCGCTAGGCAAGCGGCCTGGTACCGGTCGGAGTTGTACGTGAATTTAGGAGTATCTCGCGGCCCCCGACTCATGGTAGCGGCAGGAACAGCAAGTATGGTTTCAGTATTTAAGAATCCGACATAACCCATCCATTTGCTTCAGACTCTTTTTTTAAACGTGTGGAAATCTTCATAGATATCTAGTGCCTAGCCCCGAGTGATCAGAGGGGTCTGTCAGAGACTAAAACCACACAGTGTTCTTCAACTTCCTTTAGCCGGGGCGCTGGTTGCGCATTTCGTACCCTTCCGGAACATTTAAGGATTTTCTCACGCCCTAAAACCTTAGGCTAATCTTAGACTTTAATTCCTTCAGTTTTTTTTTGAGATTATTTAATTTTGTTGACTTATCAAGTCAAAAGATTTTTTTCTAGCTAATCAATTAACCAAAGTAAATGACCAAAAATTCAATCCACTTAACAACGCACTTTACCTAATTAAAACAATAGAATATCGATAAGAACCCGAAAACAAAATAACCAATTCCATCGAACAAAATCCCTAAAACAGATGCTTATCTAACATCGATTACGAACTAATGAACAACACCACACAGGAAAACATTCAAGTAACTATTATTGTTACATCAGGTCAATGTACTGAACCAATCCATCATACTGACCCTCAAATCTATTGATGGGAATAATAATGGGTGCTAATTAAGGCAGCTTCTTTAAAATGTCATTCTCGTCTGCAAATATATTTAGTTGTCTAATTAATTAATAGGTCAGCGACAAACTTTTAGCGTCTAATAAATGGTTTATAAGCGACCATATATTGTAAAACAAGCTACTGTTAATATGACGCAACATGGTGATAATTCTTAAGCAACTAAATTTGTGATATGTCTACTCATTGCTAGCTTCTAATAAGTGTATCAACTTCATCTATAAAATAATATCAACGTACTCTAATTTCATAGAGTCACCTTTATTTTTATACTTTAGCATAAGTAATTGATGAGTGAATCTACTATATTTGAACATAAAATTTCCTTATTATTGTCATCAAATAATGGTCAATAAAAGCTATAATTTCATGTATTCGCCTATCTATTTATAATGTTACCATAAGTAATTGACTATTATACCTACCCAAATGAACATACAAAAAATAGGGTGGTATTTAATACTTTAACTGTAATTCCCCTTTTTTCAATCAAAATATTCGAAATTACTACCAAAAATACTGAATTGCACACTAAATTTGCTCATCAAATAAATGAATTATACTATACTGCTAGATCTTTAAAGCTTAACTGTTTTACTGAATAACTATCTGTTAACTAAAAGTAAATCTAATAATTCTTCGAGTGCAACAAAATATTTAAGTTTTAAGGGAGGGGGGGAAACGAAACAAAGTCGACGGAGCCCCGCTGCGCAGGGCTCCTATTTCTGTCTGCAGGGTCTAAAGTAACCTAACATGAAGGAGATGACGGGAGCTGAGTTCGCTCGCTTTGCTCGCTCACTTCAGCTCCCGTCATCTCCTTCGAACCTAACCTATCCGTGTCGGGGTGCCCTAAGCTCCCGAGCTCGCTTCGCTCGCTCTTGGACTAATTCACATTTATTTTATATTTAATTGAATAATTTGTGTGTTGCAAACTTTCACGAAAAAAGAATATGATTTATTAATTTAGTTGTTGAATGAAAAACTTTGATTGCTAATTTTGAGGCTGGAATTTGATTTTATTAGCAGACAGATGTTGAATCTCTAAAATATATAAAGTAGCTCACTTACAACATTAGTCGCTGAGTTATCAAATCAGAAGTAAATATATTTATCGGTAGCTCGGAGTCATATTAATTTACGCTCGTAAATTGACGCTGGTTTTTTGATATTCTGTTGGAGTAGTAAAGATGATGAATTAATATAATTGAAGCTGTTCTATTAACTCGTCGCCCACATATAAAAAAAGACGCTAGGTTGCAGGTGCTAAAGAAAACTTTTGTTGCCGCACATATAATTTCCCAATAATAATTTGGAAGTCCCTCCAACGTATGTCATACTTATGTAGGTAAGAAGCCTTTGGGTTCGCAATTACTACTAAGTATCTAGAAAAACAAACGTTGTGGTAGAAGCGAGCATGCTATAATTCATTTATTAAACAGTATTTACGATAGAAGACAAAATCAGGCAGGAAGAGGCTAACCTTCTAAAAAGCTTATTTACAGAAAAATACAACCGACTTCCAAATAAAAACTCAAAAAAAAACAATCCGCCTAGCCTATTCCCAACTATGCTGCGGTCGGCTTCCAGTCTAACCGGATTTAAGATAAAGCTTCATCCTAAATCACTCTGTATATTAATGGAAACCGCATTAAAATCCGTTGCGTAGTTTAAAAGATCTTAGCGTACAGACGACGGGAAGCGACTTTGTTTTATACTATGTAGAGGTAGACATTATCAGGAAATCATAATCAGACTTTCACTAAACTGTCACACTCAGGGTGCTTTTCCATCAGAGATGTCAAAATTGACTAGGCGGTACATAAGGAAAAATCACCAATGATATGACTTAATTTTTGTAGCCTGTCTTAATGTGCCAGTACTGAATAAAATGTGCTAGTGGAGCTAGGTATTTTTACATTCAAACAAAAGAGCGAGACTGTGTAACCGCATTCCACCAGCGCACAGCTGAAAGGTCCGCTACTCATCATTGTACCGCGAAAGCTTCTCGCACATCTTTGGTGGGGCACGGTTGCAAATTTTCACAGCACAGCTGTGATCTTTCTCAATTTTCACCAATTCGGGCTACGTTGGTACTTACCAATAAGATTGTCCCCTTTTTTGCTTTATTTTGCAGCAATCCCGAGAGATTTGTTGTAATTTATTGTAGACTTCTGTTGTATATCGCCGAAGTTCTTCATCAGATCTTCACCAAATTTAAATGAGACCAATTTGGGAACATACTAGTAAAAAAAAAACGGTACACAATTAGCGGAGAAATCGGTAAAAAACACACTCAAATAATAAAAAACAAACAAAGTCGAACATAGAACCTCCTCCTAATTGGAAAGTCGGTTAAATTTTTTTTTGAAGAATAGCCTGGACAAAATTAAATGATAAAATCCACCTTCAGTTGCTACTGGTGACTCCTGGGGCACAGATATCCTCTGTATAACATGGAGTGCGACATAATCTACCAAACCTGCCGATGCATTTTGGGAGATATAACAATACATTACGTTACTGAATGTTTTGTTTTAGGATATACCGGCTTCCTCACGATGTGTTCCTACCTTCGACGTTTTAAGAGCAGAAAAAAATCTCTAAACTATGAACTCTTGCATAAAAAACCTATTATAGATAAACGCATATAATATAAGAAAATAATTCATAGGTAACTCTCAGAAAGTGTAGATCGCCACAACGGAGAGCTCTCCACAGATAACGTAACGAACACTAAACCCTGAAATCGATAATACCGTCACAAACTCACTTACATAAATTAAAAGGGCTTCAGAACAAACAGAAGAGTACCACATAGCTAGTATGACGTCACACTTCCAGTGTTTATCAAAGCGGGCCGCAACGAATTTCAAAGCGGGCCGCAACGAATTTCAATTGTAATCAAATATGGCGGCCGCTCTGGGTAAACAAGATAAAACGGTGTAAACGTGTGCTTTGACAAGCTTGCGGCTTCCTTGCGTGTTGGGAACGGATATTCATACTTGGGATTTAGAGGGTAGGCAGAGTTTAGATTGGAACTTTAATGGGTATGTGAAGTTGACTTTGGCTTACACTACAGGCCAGAGCTGAATGGGCAAAAAAATGTTATTCAAAGATTATTAAGGCACTTCTATGCTAATGCTGAAAACGTTGTTTATAATTATTATGATAGCGTAGTAGCTCAAGAATGTCAATATAGGACCTGCTATTGTCTGTATGTCTCCCTCTTCTGTTCTCATATAGTTTTCCTAATAAATCCACCAATACATCCTTTTAAAAGAAATTCATCCAAACTGCTTAAAATCGGACAGTAATAGAGATTCCCATACTTAACATCAACATACAACAAAATATATTTTCTTTTAATCCCTAACAAAATATAAACAGAAAGTTACCCTACACAAAACCATAACAGAAAGCATATTCTTATATTATTTGTAGAAAGAGCCTGCTTTGTGGAACGAGGCATTGTTAGTCTAATGCATCTGATTATGGACCGAACAATCTATAAGTTTTCCATTAGCCGGTTACAATCGCGCTTTATAGGGTTAAAAGGGAACGAACTTTAACTAAAGGCTTGGTTTTGATGCTTTCAAAGAGTTGTTTTGTTAGTATAGATATTAAACAACCTACTGTGTGTAAGCAAAGATAGACCAACTTAGGGTACGTTTCCAACAAAGATGGAGGGATTCGTAGCGTGTGAATGACACTGGCATGTCCACCATCAGGGATTTTAATTTTGATAACACAAAAAGATCGTCGCTAATTTGTCGAAATTTTTCGCCAAATATCAGATTTTTTCGGTCAGTGGTTCAAAAGTAAGAAGGGTTTATGCCGAAGATATAATGTGTTCAATTTTTAGAGTATTGTCCAAGAGCTAGCTAATTATTTCGTAAACACTTCGATCTAGCTCTTGAATAGACCTTAAAAATAAAAATCATTATATTTTGGGCGCACGGTTGGCGCAGTGGTTGAGAGATTGACTGCTGCGCTGCGTGTCGCGGGTTCGATTCCCGCACGGAACAAATATTTGTATGACCTACAGATAGTTGTTCCGGCTCTGGGTGTTGTGTATGTGAGTTTAAATGTTTGTAAACGCACCCACGATACAGGAAGAAATTCCTAGTGTGGGGCAACGTTTTTAATTTTAAAAAATAAAATAAAATATAAAATATTTACTAAACCAAGACCCGATTAAATCTGTGACTTGGCGAAAACTTGCGACTAATTAGTGACTAAATGGAAAGGGAGAAAACAGATCTTCGCTAGATAGTTTCAGAAATACAAATGTGGCCAAGCTGGGGAGATGCTACCCAGATCGGCCACCTATAAACCCATCTAACTTTTGAACCAGAGACCGACAAATTCTGATAGTTGGTGAAAATTTTTGACTAATTAGCGATGATTTTTTTGTGCTACAAAGATTCAAATCCCTTATGGTTGCCATGCCAGTATCAGTCACACATGCGTAGCAAAGAATTTGAGCATTACACATCAATAGGATTATAACGTCATTTTCCTAGCCTCACAACTGTGTCCTATCAGCGAAGGCGATGGTTGAACTCTCATTTCGATAGCACTTGACATTTTTATAAATTTTGCCATTTTTTTCTATCGCCATCGAGACGTTTTCATTGTTATTTGCATAGAGCCTCTGTTGAAAAAGGACCTTAACGAAGGTGACTGACAACATCTTGCACATAAAACAAGTAACTCGAATAAAGTATGCGAGGGAAAGTACGCGCGTGGTTTGTTCGACCTATCTCGAGTAACTTGTTTTTAACCCTCGACGATAAAATGTTATAAGTTTGACGTGTGTACCTACGTGTTTGTGTATCTGTATGTGGCATCAAAGCTTCTAAGCGGATTACCCAATTTTGATTTCGTTATTTTCGTTTGATGAAAATCGGTTCAGCCATTCAAAAGTTATAGCATTAAGGCGTTTTACTATTTGAATCGGGGTATTTTTGCAAGATATATGTTTAATATGTTGTCATAATTATGTGTTCGATAGAATGTCGATCGAAGCTCGTCTACTACTAGATAAATTATGTAGCATGAAATAAAAATGTGCCGGGGGTTTTTTTTTTAAATTACTTGTGTATAGGTAAGTTCGTTTCCTCGTACAGCAGAGTCCGTTCGTCATCAATGCACTACTCAGCTTTCTCGTACAATTGATGGAAGGCTAACCGTTTATCTGCTATGTCTTTTTACACCACTCGGCTTCTTCTCACATTTGTGGTAGAAAAGCACTCTGAGTTCTTAATGATTATTACAAGCTGGCTACCTATATGTATCTTTTCCTTACCCAATTCGGTACTGGGGAACTGACAGGTAGCCTTAAAGAATACCTTCACAAATTCAAACATTAACTTATTTACAACATCTTTATAAACAGTTAACCAACTTACCATAATTAAGTGATTCTTCTCGAAACACAATGCCACTGCTTTACATACTAAACGTTGTTGGCGCATATTTTTACGGAGACCTCTCGCCATCTTCACAGGACCCTTAAAACGCATTATCTCTTTGAAGCCGTCTCCACATTTATTCATGGGGCTGTGTTGTGGGTAACGACTTATTTATGACTTGATCTTACCTTTTGAACTTAGGGTGAGGTTAGAGTGTAAGCGAGGGCTATGCTTTTTGAAGATCTTAACTAATATTATAAACAGAGTGCCCGAATTTTGTGAGTTTGTTCAGACGTGTATGGTAACGTCTGGTTCTTTTCCCATTTGAAAGGTACATTATTCCAGATGTTTATAGGCTATAAATTATTATGACCTAACCCAGGGGTCAGGAAACCACCGACCGACCTATTTTGTATGGACCTTAAGTAAACAGTACAGTGTACGTAAAGTGTTTTTTCAGTGATTTATCCCGTGCCTTGACTTAACAGACGTCGATTCGACAACGGCCAAATCATCACATCAAAATCTTCATTGATATCGCATCTATATTTACATATTTAAGTCTGGTAGTTGGCTTTAAACATTACAGACCGTGACAGACATACTATTTTAAAAAACGTACCCGAAATGAAAGTAAGTGATGACCCGTGATCTAGACAAAGCCAGGGCGGGCCACTGGAGATAAAATTAGTGAACATCTTGATAGAAATATTTTTTATACGGGGTGATTTTTAACTCATTGGCAACCTTCCAGTGGGTAAAAGCAGTGGCTTATAGTATAATATAGACAAATAATAAAAAAAATGCTGTTCAAGTGATTTATTTTATGATTTTTTTACAAAATATGAACGGCTGATTATTTCTTCAGTGGTCTTCACAGGACCCTTAAAACGCATTATCTTTTTAGAGCCGTCTCCACATTTATTCATGGGGCTGTGTTGTGGGTAACGACTAATTTATGACTTGATCTTACCTTTTGGCCTTAGGGTGAGTTTAGAGTGCAAGCGAAAGCTACGCGTTTTGAAGATAGGTGACATTTATTTATTATAGATTGGCTCGCGTTTGACCACTTGATGATAAGCGATTATTTGTGTAATTAACGTTTTTGATTGATATTATTTTCTATTCGGGACTTTTGGGCCTTTTTTTTTATTATTTTCTATTGGGACTTGGACCCATTAAAATCTAGACCAGAGGCTCTACATTAAGTGTCATTCTACCAGCGATGGCGATGGTCGAAATATTAATATATTATTTTAATAATACATATTTTTTGTATTTCGACCGTGACTACGTGAAATTTCAACAGCGCTGGACAATATTATTTCTTATTTGTCATTTTACCAAACGCTGTCGCGATGCTTTCCTTCTTTGTACGTTAGGCTCTGCGCCCCTAGACCAGGGGTAACCAATTACTTCCATTTGGCGTCCGTTTCTTTAAAATAATATGACCTTCGCTGTCCGTAAGTTATAAGGCCAACTACCCTTCCTCCCCGGCCATCACGTGTATTTACTTTGTTAAAATTGTTTCAAGTATTTATGTGCAAAATTTCATTTTTTGCCTTGAACTAATATCATTTCGAAGTTTGGACCAAATTTAGTTTTTAATATCTTGGAGAGAGGTACATCGGTAAGTCACTTCTCCACCTCGACAACAGATGATCTCGCGCTCCGCGTTCTTGCGATGTCAAATTGACGCCAATACAGACAAAGCGGGGAGTAAATGATTAAATTACGTACTCAAAAAACACAAGTAAATTATATTGTACTGTTTAATTAAGGTCTACATAAAGTTGGTCAGCGTTCCGGAAACGGACCGCGGTCTGCCATTTGGTGACCCCTGCCCCTAGACATTCTATTAAAGAAAGCGTCACCATATCGATTGAAAAAATTACGAAGTTATGGCAAAACGTTATCACATCACTCATATTTTATATATTATAGATAGGCTCGCGCTTGTCCTATCTAGTGATGATGTGGTCGACGGTGTAGCACGCTTACCTAGAAGTAACCTATTTACTCTTGATTTAAAGACCTCGGGCTTGTAGCAGTCTCTCCGTCTCAACGTAATATTATATCTTGAAGTGTGACGTCGACAGAAACAGCCGTGTACCTGAAAAATATTCCGAGGAGAGCTCATTTTGTATTCATAAAGAGGTCAAGTACTTTCCTGTGAAATAATTAAAAGTAATTGTGAAGAACTGATGTCGCCGCGGTTGCTATGGAGACTAAATACTCGTATTTACAAAGTAACGAAGATCGCTGCTATCTTAAGTAATATTAAAACAAGGTTTAATATTAGTTTAATTGTTTGTTTGGAGGAAGGTTACCAGGAAATACTGATTTCTCCCATTGATAGAAAGCTACACTCTTGCTTAGGGCCGTTTTCTGAATTGAGTGTTTGAAGTTAAGAACTTGCCAAACCCTACTTTGGTGCCAAATTTTGCCAGGTTTTCAAGCTAAAGTACAGTTTTACAAATCATCATCATCATATCAGCCGAAAAACGTTCACTGCTGGACATAGGCGTCCTCTAAGCGTCGCCATATTGACCGATCCTGTGCGTCCCACATCCAGCGGATCCCCGCAACCTTCACCAGGTCATCGGCCCACCTGGTGGCAGCCCTTCCAACGCAACGTCTTCCGGTTCGCGCTCGCCACTCCAGAACCTTTCTGCCCAATCGGCCATCCGCTCTGCGAGGAATGTGCCCTGCCCACTGCCACTTAAGTTTGGCAATTCTTCGGACTATGTCGGTAACCCTGGTTCTCTTGTGGATCTCTACATTTCTGATTCGATCACGCAAGGTTACTCCGAGCATAGCCCTCTCCATTACCCTTTGGGTGACTGTAAGCTTTCTGATGAGGCCCATTGTGAGAGACCACATCTCAGAGCCATAAGTCATCACTGGCAACACACACTGGTCATAGACTTTCGTCTTGAGACACTGTGGTAAGTTGGACGAGAAGATACCGCGCAACTTCCCGAACGCTACCCAGCCGAGTTGGATTCGACGGTTGACCTCTTTCTCGAAGTTGGCCCTACCCAACTGGATCGTTTGTCCCAGGTAGACATATTCATCCACAACTTCGAGTGTAGAGTCTCCGTCCTTGATAGGAGTGGGTGTAATATGGGAATTCAACATCACCTTGGTTTTGTCCATGTTCATCCTAAGAACCACTCTTTTGGAAGCTCCAATGAGGTCATCGAGCATTGTATTGAGGTCCTCCATAGACATGGCTAATAAGTGAGATGGGCCTATAGTTCTTCAGTGGGGCGTTGTCGCCCTTCTTGAAGAAGAGTACCACCACACCCCTGCACCATGCCTGTGGCGTTTTCCGCTTGAGTATGACGGCATCAGCATCAGTATTGGTTTTTCACCCGCCTTCAAGAGCTCGGCCGTAATTCCGTCATCAACCGGTGCCTTGCTGTTTTAAGCTGTTTAAGAGCCATCCTAATTTCGTACAGGCTGACGTCCGGAATGTCTTCGGTATAGTGTCGGGTCAATCTAGCTGTAAGGTCTTTTGTTTTACAAATACTTAACATAAAATGCTTATTTCAGAAATCGGGGCTTAGTGGCATAGGGCTGGGTGCGTAGATCTACGCAGGCACACAAGGGGTTACTCCTGAAAATACACGAATTTTGTTACGATAACGATCCAGAAAAAAACTAGTACCTAGTTTTTATTACTGTATGCGTCTGTAATCATTCTCAATACAATCAAAGTTTAAAACAAATACTATTGTTGAACTGAACAATTATGAGTTTAATAATTCACTATATAATTGATATCTAATTACTTAACTCTACTAAATTAGGTACACTTTGAATTCTAAGAGTAATAACACAGCGATTATGAATCATTAAGTTTTGAACTGAGGCATTAAGACAAAAACACACCTACGTGTCGTGGCGTGGCGTGGCGCGGTCTCCACCGCTTAAACGACTGTTTCAGCCTACGTCATAACACAACGAGCTTTGCAGCCAATCAACTGCGTCAAAAGACGCCACGCCACGCCGCAACACATAAATGGCGACAATGGCGATGTGCGATGGTCCAAATTGTTAGAAATTTATCACGAGACATTTCGAAGGGTAGTTTACTGAAAATTAATTTTGTGTCCGTCAGGTAGATTAATAAAAATATTGGACACGTATTTTTCTTTTGTCACGTAAACATAAAGTGACATCGATATATTGCGTTGAAATATCGAGAAACGTATCGCCGCTAGTACACTTTATACTGACGTAGTGACGTCACAAACCACCACTCCTGAACTTTGATGCGCTTTAATTTTGTAATTTTTTATTGATTTGGTAAAGCAAAAAATACGTGTCCAATATTATTTGATAATCTATTTGACGGACTAAATATAATTATAATTTTTCTACCCAGGAAACATCCCTATCCCATAGATTTTTTATGTATTTCCAATAGCTATCGCAACGCGGTCGTTGTTAAAATGTCACTTATAAAGAGCCCCGGGAATTTATAAACAACAGTTGTTTAACCTCTAGACAGACAGGGGTGAAATGTATTTGAGTTTAATCTGTGACGAGTTGTTTGCTAACAATATTTTGATCTATGACAGCATAATTATGTATCTTAACAAAAAGCCTGCAAATGATAAGGGTTATTTGATAAGCTTTGTATGTATTTTCATAGTTCATTTTATAAGATTAGATCATTTATTTGCGTGAAACATCATCATCATCAACATTTCAGCTGTAAGACGTCCACGGCTGGACGAAGGTCTTCCCCAGACGTCGCCACATTGACCGATTCCGTGCATATAGGTATTATTATAGCATATGATATCGGCGGCAGCAGTATTGGCGTTCACTAAGGATATCGTTTCTAGGTAAGCCTAGAAGCTTCATGTTAAGTACACAAGACGTTACAGAGATGGGTCTGTAGTTGGATGGGTCAGCTCGACTGCCTTTCTTGGGCACGGGCTTTACGCTAGCTTGCTTGCCAGTATTCGGTACTTTTTCAGTCTCATACGAAAGGTGGATTAGGCGTGTCAAGATCGGAGACAGTTCAGGCGCACAGGTTAGGTAGACATGGCCGCTAGTTTTGTTCACGTCGAAGTTGCGCAGCACCGTACGGACGTCCATTTAATGGATGGGTATGTCCGAAAAACTCGTCCGGCATCCATCGAAGGAGAGGGTCGCGCGTCATCAGGATTCAGACGTGAAGATTCCGCAAAAGGAGAGACAAATAATTTTGCCTTCTCCTCAGCGGAGTGGAGAAAAATACATGTTTTGCTTAAAATTAAAGCATGCAAACTTCAACGAATAAACAAATTTGAATTTACAAATATTATAATTTATATTCATATACTATTAAACCATAATATTGTAATACTAACTATATTTACCATGTAGCCCTTATTTATATTTGTTTTCTTTTAAATACCTTTCATTTGAAACCTTCGTCGTTCTCTTGTCTTTGTCTTCTATTTCTCCATCTTTCTCTATTCTTGGCACTGCGTGTACACTCTGTGAGAAAACTTCATGACCGATTTAATGAAGTCTGATGCATCTTGTGGGTGGTCGGCCGTGATGACGGTGGCCTTCTGCTCTATAATAGCCAACCACATTTATAATCAAAACTTTAATCTTAACAATTTCGTAATTTTACCGCATAACTTGCCCATACCCGACAACCGATTTTTACCATCGCTCCTTGCCGACTTCCTCCTACTCATTGGTAAGTTCGTTAAAAAGAAAAAACAAGAAATCTACTCTAGATTAAACCAAACCCAATTTTCGCAATAAAACGACGTGGCAAATTAAATCAATTTGCAGTATCGGAATCAAAAGTGGGCCTTTTAAAGACATACAATACAGCATAAGGGTGCATGAAAAGACACATTTGGCATTCAGTTTGTTGGCCCGGGCGGACCCAGATTTTATCGAGTCGCCCCCTCCCTACGTCCTCACTTATGAATGATTGATTCATACATCGTCGTTATGTGTGTGGGTGTATGTGCTTGTTAGATTGTTGCGGACGTGGATGCTAGGATATGATTTTGTTAGGATTAGTATAGAATAGTTTTCTGTTAGAAACATAGATATAGAAACACAAATTAAGCCGATTATAGATTATGCCGACGTCTGCCATAGAGGAGCTATTAAACAAGCTTGATCGCTTGCAAAATTCGTGTATACCATTTGTTTTAGTTCTACGTAAGTATGATCAGGTTTATCATCTTCGCAAGGATCTCAAGTGGTTCCCAATCCGTCTTCGCAGGAACACTCGGCTTTTTAACCGACTTACCAAAAAGGAGGAGGTTCTATGTTCGACTTCTTGTATGTTTTTTTTTTTTTATGTATTTTCACCGATATCTCCGTCAATTGTGGACTGATTTTGAATTTTTTTTTTTCGTTTGATAGAGTATATTTCGAAATTGGTCCCATTTTAATTTGGTGAAGATCTGATGAAGAACTTCGGAGATATACAACAGAACTCTTCAATAAATAACGGCAAATCATTCGGAATTGCTGCAATCGCATGTCTGTTTATTGTATATACCATTTCATAACATAACATCACGCCAGTACGTACTAAAGGGGTACGCAGATCTCTCATTTCACTGGTTATGTTCAAGTATCATGTTATTCGGGTGATCTATTCTAGCGTTATAGGTACCTTACTAAACAAGTTGCCTATTTTAGGTAGATACAACTAAAAAGGGAAAAATAAAAATCTTTTTTGCAAAAAAATACTACCGACTTCCAAATGAAAAACTACAAAGTGAAAAATAACGTAACTTTTGGAAGTCGGTGTCCATATCGCAAAAAAATGGTACCTACGAAAGACACCGACTTCCAAAAGTTAAGTTATTTTTCACTTTGTAGTTTTTCATTTGGAAGTCGGTAGTATTTTTTTGCAAAAAAGATTTTTATTTTTATGTCTCCTCTTCAACATTCTTCACAACCATGTGGATCGCAATTTAGATCTCTCCTTAAACCCCATCCTCATAAAAAAGCTATTATACCCATTCCTTCTCCGTCCATGCTGTAAGATTGTAGATTTCACTTCCGCCTAGCATTCGAGATCTATGAACTATCTCGCTTTTCAAAAAGCGACTAAAAAAGCATTTTCTCTCCTCTCAGAGAGAGACTTTTATATATAGATTATATTTATAAGGTATCTATATATTTTAAAATTATGTATTTATTTGAATATATATGCACCTTTACACTATTTATATAGGTGCCTATGTTTTTATATCTTAGTTTAGTTCGTTCACTTTTCTTCTCATCCTGTTCTCACACACTATTGTCTACATTTATTTTTCATTTTCCTTTTAGCAGTGTCTTTGTACTCTATTGTCCTTATGTGTTTTCTCTGTGCATTATACTGTGTGTAATGTACACACAGTATAATTACTAAATAATGAATAGGTTCCGCAGAGTCGCTTCATATAAAATTCTGGTACCTACTCAGCTGAATCCAGTTTGTCCCTAATATAGTTGAGAGGGGTAGGCATTCTGAACAGGCTTTTTGGTGTCGAATAATTCAAATAAACTTTATTTGTTGTAAAATTAACTATATGGCACAATGACATAACATGATTCGAGAATGTAAGACAGGCTATCAGTGAGATTTTTATGAATAGAAAACAGACAACAAAAAAAAACAAATTCTCACGTAAAATTGTATAGTTTTCAGCCTAGAGTGCAAATTATTTCGATATATTCTACAAATGATGAAACTGATGGACGCCGCTGATGGCGTCAAAATCATAGCTAATGCTAAACCGATCCCATGTAGATAGATTGTCGACACGCTAAGAAAATGGACCATAATAATATCCAAAAATAACTATAGTGAAAATTTTTAGTCTATAATGTCAACTTACACAACTAGACTGAAAAAAAGGGGATTTAAAGCACATATATTTTCATTACAGCGTACTGCCGCCCGCGGCTCCATTTACGTAGAATTACTAGTATATAGTACTGCTACATAATCACACTAATATTGTAACGGCGAAAGTTTGTTAGTGTGTTTGTATGTTTGTTACTTCTTCACGCTTTAACGACTGGATGGATCTGGATGCAATTTTGCACTGAGATAGATTATAGTCAGGAATAGCACATGGGATACATTTTATCCCGGGAATATGCCCCCTTGGGATAATGTTCGACGTTCACGCGGGCGAAGCCGCTGGAAAAAGCTAGTATATTTTTAAATAGCATAGCCTACGTTTTATTCTGATGTATAAACTACATTACTGTAAAGTTTCAACAAAATCCGTCCAAGAGTTTTTGCGTGAAGGAGCAATAAAAAGCCATACATCTATCTATCCATCCTGAAAAAAGTTCACGTTTATAATAGCGTTTCGCGTTATTAACATTTTCAAAGTCCCACATTAATTACAGTGCTATATAATATTATTACTAATGCCAAGCGACACATACAAACAAACACATTGTAGCCGCGGCTTCCTTAATATAAATTCCATTAACTTATGACAACGCATTGCTGTACGACTGCGGTCGTGTGAAATCACTTCGTTATCATTTTGTGTCGTAGTGTCACCGCCATTTCTGTCTGGTAGGGCTTTTAGTTTGCCGCTTGATTGGAGACCTAAAACGATACATTATGAAGATATAAAAAAGATTTGAAGTGATAAGATGTGTTTAATAATAACACGATTCCCAAAATACTTTTTATCACTTAAAAATCTCTACGTAAAATTCTTCTAGTGATCAGTTTATGCACGAGCTTTAAAGATCGTAGCTGACTTATACGACACCGCTGCCATCCGGATAAATTATGTTCATTGAAATGTGAGTTTCAGGGCATCTTGTCTAGACTCTGAGCTTTTTGCCATTAAGGGCTAACTAGGCCAGATTAGGTAGACCGATGATCAAAAAAATATGGCTGGGACGAACCGGATGTAGAAAACGAAGGGCCAGGTGTTGTGGTGTAGCTTGGGAGTGGTCTTTGCCCATTAGTGGACGTCGACGACTATATTGAAAGGCTAACGCAGATCAAGGCGGGCCACCACGCATTGCAAAAATCCTCCTAAAACAGGCGTGTGTGCTTAGTTAAATGATATATGAAGGTGAGGAGAATTACATGTTCTAAAGAAAATTGCAGTGAAATTACTACTAATAAAGCTGTGGTTTTGCTACCGCTGGCTTTTTCCCACGCCCTAGCGACCTCTGAATGATTGATTTCTTCATTTTGTCATAATTTATGTATTTGCTAGGCTTGTAGTTCTTTTTTTATTTAAATTGTTTTATCTTTATTTATTGCTTTTCGAATATTCTAATTCGAAAACCTTGCGTGATTAAATTAGAAATCAGGGTATATCTGCTGGAGAACCAAGGATACATCGCCTGAACAATTTCCCAATTTAAGTGGCACATTGTTCTCAGAACGGATGGTCCATGGGGCCGAAAAGTTCTGGAGTGGCGATCGCGTATTGAAAGACGATGAGATGGGTGGCTTCCCTCTAGGAGGACCGATTATATGGTAAAAGTTTCAGTATTCTACTGGTTGCGAGACACACAGTGACTCTTGGAAATTGACGCATCGATCTTCAAGTCAAGATCGATGTATCTACATGTCATTTGAGTGAATTCGCAAAATTACTTGTATTTATTTTATGTTATAGTGCAGATTAGAATAGGTTATATGTTTTTATTTTAAATATTGTGTTTTTATATTTAGGAAACTTAGTTTATAAGTTATTTTTTATTAAATGTTAAAAGACTATACTAGATATTTACGTTTTTATAGTTTTATATTATATATTAGTTAATTTTAAGACCACGCTATCGCATTAGGTATACCTACCTGTAATGATAGTTGCAAGGGAGATTTTAATAATAAATAAATAATAATAAATAAATAAAACGAGGATCCTGAATATATCTATAGGCTATAGTAGTCCAACTGATAGCCAAGAATTGTAATATTATGTAGGACGCTGTTTAATTACTGGACGTGTCAAAACCAAACACACATTGATGTTTTTACATCTGGTAAGTGTGTTAATTTAAGAAATGGCATGGTGGACATCCCACCCATTCGCAAACGTTTTGGAAATAGTTTCATTATGCGTACAGCTAAGGAGTGGAATTCCCTGCCAGAGTCTGTGTTGCCCGATAGCTACAACCTAGGGGTCTTTTGAGTCAAGAGTGGATAGGTTACTTCTAGGCAAGCGTACTTTACCGTCGACCACATCATAGCTTACCATCAGGCGAGACAGTGATCAAACGCGAGCCTAGCTATAATAAAAAAAAAAGTTTATGCTCAAGCCTTCAAAACTAGCATAGCTGTAAAGTAATCAGGCATATCGATCCATTTAAAAGGTTTCTCTTGTTCAAATCAAAAACTTTTCCATTTCCTTACCTCACTAGTAGTAACATAAACACTATTTATTCAGAATCAACGACGTATCACATGAACAACGACTTTCAAAGTAGACATTGTTAATTCATCAAAACCTTTAAATCCAAAACCTACCATAATTCCTCGGAATAAAGTTCGAAATCAACCGTCAAATACCATCTATTAGGTCCGAAAAGGCAAAGAAAGCGCGAATAACAACATTGTTATCGCTAATAAGTCATCGTTAGCCATAAACGGTGTTCTTTTGACCCGACATTAATGGGTAGGAAGTGGAAAATAGACCTTTTATCGCATTAATAGAGTCTATTGTTGTGTGACCTAATTTCTATAGAGTGTACAAAATACGTTGTCTGTGGTACAAGGAAGTATTCTTAATTCTGCTTAATTCTATTATGGCTGTTTGTTTGAGAAGATGTGTATCGGGGCTTTGTATGTTTTTGAATTTTCCTATTTTTATCCTCCATTTTTTGCTTTGTAAGTAAACATTATTTTGGGGAGATAAGAACTTAAGAGGAACACGTGTATAGGTACTTAATATTTACCTGTTAGGCGGATTAACACGGCATTGTACTGCACGTTTTTTTGGAGTATAATACTGGGAAATTCGTCACGCGGCATTACACTACACTTTTTTACAGTATCAACAGCGGGATATTGCGTTTTGATCCCAGCATTATACTGCAAAAAAACATGGAGTACCATGCCTTGTGACCTACGGCTTACAAACTGTCCTGATGGCACGAAGCTATTAAAATTGCGTCGATGGGCTATATCACGTTTTTCTAAGAAAATTTCAAGTGCATAGTCAGATTGCGTCCCTATGTTCTCGAACATCGACGCCGAGTTGCCAACCTCGGTTTTTTATCGGTTACATTTCAAGGAATGTGCGATGGAACTGCACAATTTGATTCCGCCAATCGGACTACAAGACGTACGGCAATGCGCCATCGGTACATGGTGGACATCCCACCCATACATACAAAGCGTTTTGCTAATATTTTCATTATGCGCACAGCTAAGGAGTGGAATTCCCTGCCGGAGTCTTTATTGCCCGATACAACCTTGGGGTCTTTAAGTCAAGAGTAAATAGGTTACTTCTAGGCAAGCGTGCTTCACCGTCGACCACATCATCGCTTACCATCAGGCGGTCAGATATAGTGGTCAAACGCAAGCCTATCGATAAATCTAAACATATAAAAGAAGAAAGTGACTGACTGACTGACTGACTCACTCACTGACCATCAACGCACAGCCCAAACGGCTGAAGCTTCAATCATGAAACTTGGCATGTAGGTTCCTTTGGTAGTGTAGGTGAGCACTAAGAAAGGATTTTTAGAAATTCCACCCCTAAGGACGTGAAATAGGGGATGAAAGTTTGGATGTTTGTTTGTTTGTGTTGTGTTGTTGTTGTTGTTTGGGTTTGGAAGTATGCTGGTGTTGATTTGAGGGAGAATTGCTTTTCCCATGGACAGTTCTATGTAGCGTGTTCACGTGTTAGCTCATCAAATAGTCTGGTGATATTGGCGCCGACATCCAAAATGGTTAAAAATGTTGTTTACAAGGAAATACTATAATTTAATTACTTACTTATGATTATGATTACTTATTATTAGTCATGGATAAACACAGAAATAATGAAGGGATAGGGACAGGACAAGGATAGAGCGTATTGATTTAAAGTAGGTAAGTATAAGTCTGTCCTAAGAAAAACTTATACATATTACATTATTTTTATCATAATTATTTTATACTTTTTCTTTACATACTGTTAAAATATGGTAAGGAGAAGCATGTAGTCTACGCGTGCGAAGCCGCGGGCAAAAGCTATAAGAAAATAAAAAGACAGTGTTTAAATCGAGCCTATCGTTAAATTAAACAAATAAACTTGGGATTTCACTTAGTAAAAATAGCTTATCGATGTGAAATAAATCGAATCACGTCTAGCCATCAGGACGGTCGCTTAGTGTTTTGTTTTACGCACAAAAGCCTTATAGATTAGCGCCTTTAACAGTTCACAAAGTAAATAAATATAGAAATAACTTGTACAAGTCTGATCTTGCAGAAAGCCCTTAGTTCAAGAGTTCCTCACCCTGTCCCAGTCAGTAATTATAGCTTGACCCATTTTCAATCTGTAATCCTTTTAAATAAGGCCTTCTCAGATTCTAACTGACTAGACAAGTTTTAGAAAAAATTATGTAGAAGTAATACTAGAGGATGAATTTAATTAAAAAGTAAATAGGTTCAAGTCTATTAAGTGTCTAGTATTGTTTTTATGTAAGTAGTAAATATTTATTGACATCGTTTTGTATAACTTTATAGTAGGTTTATGCTATTTTTTTAAGCAAGAACTTTGTTTATGTTTTATAGTTACATATCCGCTTACTCCACATACACCATCACACACACACACACACACACACACACACACACATCAACTCACTTAGTTTATTTTTTTTGGCTTGTTTTACTTTATTTTATTTTTCTTCTTGAATCGAAATAATGCTGTACTCGTTAGCTCAATTTTTGTATGCAAATAGCTTTCTGAGAGGTTTGGCGCTGTATACCGAGATACAGGTTTTTTCCTAGTTCGGTTGCAGATGCTCCTACATTGTATTGAACTTGTAATAGATTGCTAGTTTTTAAGCTGTTATTTCTTGTACAATCTTTTTCTGGGTAAATAAATAAATAAATAGTTACATAAGTTCATGGTTCTCACTGACTCCTATAATACAAGCTTGACTAAGTTTAGGAATTTGAGAATGCCATAATACTATGTGACAGCGTACAGCCTCTAAACTAAGATTAAAATTGTTGTAAGACTAAGGAATTGTTGTACCTACCTTGATGGAAATAAAAAAATATTGTAATAATTCACAGGAAATCTTCCAGGACTGAAATTACTCATGAATATGAACAATTTTTACTATGAAACCTACTCTGAAATATGAAATAAACAACTGTTTAGTACACTTATGTTTGCACAATTCAACAAATGAATGATAAGCTGTTTTTTTTTCATAAATGTTGGTCATATTTGTGAGATTCTTTTACCCCCTAAATGTTGTCTAAAAACATTGATGTATTAAAAAGAGGAAGATACGTTACGCGGTAACATGGCGATCACAAAAGCTGGGCTCGGCGCACGACTACAAGCACCGAAACTCACACATCTGTGTTCAGTGTCATCACCAGTCCCAAACCTACAGTTACCGATAGACAAGGACAGAGATATGAGACGGCGCTGTAGTGCAAGCGAAATCGCGTTAGCCGCCGAATGTTGGCCGAATCACCGAATGTTTACTATTATGAATAAAATGACATTGCAATATGGGCGTATCGTGTCTCTCACGCATGTTTGTAATATCTATCTCGCTCTCACAAATATGGCGAAGCAAACATTAAGTATTATCGTAATTTTCAACAAATTAACCTTTTTAACTGTACTTACGAGTGGTAAGTGATCCCGTGTGACTTATTTTTCTTCCTGGAATTATTTCAACACTGTTTAGCTACACAAGAAGTCATTTTGATGCGTATTTATTGCAAAAAAAAAACATAAAAACACTGAAATTAATGAGCTGTGTGATCAACTATGTGCCGTGCGCGACTGAGTACCCGCTACGGGCATTCACTTAGATTAGTAGGACCAAGCGCTTTGAGCAGTCCCGTATCTTCCTCTTTTTAATACATCAATGTCTAAAAAGTTAAAAGTCACTCGGTATGTTAGTAACATTAACATTTGCAGAAAAAAGGGTAAAAAACCTAGTCTCTATTTCATGGATCAAACGTTTTTAAACCTAGGTAACTTCGTCACAATCTCAAGTCACGTAACCCTAGAATGTAATTTGAAAGAAACATCTTTATTGTGACAAGCGAAGTCTTATTCGCTTTTTTATCAAAATGATTGATCGTTCAAAACCGCTGAATCATCTATCTAATAACTGTCATAATACTATTAAATGCTAACGTTAAAAAGAACTAAAATCGTTTAAAAATACTGCATTTATTTTGTGCTGTTTCAGCAAAATATGATAAATGGAAGAAGCCATCATTTGTCAAGCGAAGGTTTCCATAAAGTTTGCAGTAAATATATCATTTCAAGGCAGATTTCGTGGAACGTATTTGCTTCTGAGCGGTAGAAATACTTCGAATTTATTAATGTTGCTAAACCGCTTTCAATTGCTTTGAAATGTGTGTATAGAGAGAGTTGTTTTCAAATGCCTTGTAATTGGTTATCAAGAAAATGATATTATGTACCTTTATGTAGATACTTATGTTGATTCAAAGCTTAATAGCTGTGTACTTAATTTTCCACAAGCATATTAGCTTGAATATAAATCTTAGAATAAGCAAACTAATAAAAAATAGTGTATTTTTCTCCTGATCCTCGGTATAGGAAAAACTTAGGCATAAACTCTCATCATCATCATCATCTGCCTGCCTTTACCCCATGCTACTTGGGGTCGGCCTAACACGTTTTCATCTTCCATCACCGTCCTATCCCCCATCACGCTATCACTGACTCCCTTTTCTTTCATATCACTCCTCACACAGTCCATCCATCTTTTCATTGGCCGTCCCCTCCCTCTCCATCCATCCACATTTATATGCATAACTCTTTTAGTAACATGCGTTTCATCTCTCCTTATCACAGGACAAACGAAAAACCTGTCATAAAATATAAAATACGTAGTAAGAAAGCATATTGATCAATGAATATCTTCTCTATTTAAGTAGAAACCTTGGCCTCTAGGCCAATGATAGTCAAAAGTCCGAAGTATTTGGGATTGACCTCTTGGCATTTTGATACCTCATGCCAATCTTATGCATTGTTAACTTTAAGGCGATGGGTGATTGGTCCATGCCCTGTATTCTTTGCCCATTATAATGGTACCTACAACTTTAAGACTGATTTCTTCAATTAGTTTCCTTTAAACGATTATTACCATTTTCGTAACTAGTAAGTGTACATATCTATTTATATTGTTTATGTAAAGTAGAAGATAGTTAATCGAGTGTCATGCCGCGGAGGTGAGTGCTATTCTAGGAATGTAGGTCGTCGCCAGTTACATGATATGTCATACGAGGAACACTTAGACTTAACTTGTTTTCCACGTTTACAAGTCGTGTTTGAGATGTAGAAAACATACTCGTATGTCAAGAATAGTAACGTATGGGCCTTGAATTGGACTCAAAATTGATAAATGGATAAGTTCACATTGCTAAGTATCTGTATCCTACTAATATTGATAAATAATATAATAATATAAAATTCGAAAGTAACTCTGTTTGTTACCTTTTGAAGCTAAAACCACTGAACCTTGTTAGATGAAAGGTATGGAGATAGTTTTTATGCTAGGAATATGTTCCTTTGTGATGATTTCCGACTTTAACGCGGGTTCGGACTTTAAAGCAAAAAAAAAAAAAGCTGCCGATTCCAAACCACAGAATCTTTTGACACACGACGAAAATGCTTGATTGCAGTTTCGAGCCCGAGGTACCGATACTACACTACCATCTGCTTAAAGGTCTACAAAAAACATTGCCCTCTACAATAAAATTCGATTTTAGAGAAACATTAATTTCTATCAACTTCCAACACCTCAAGGTCAACGCCATTACTTCCACCATTTTCATTTTCTTTTAAAAAAGAATCAAGACTAAAGACAACCTATTCACTATTTAGCAAAAGCAGTTAACAGACGATCATTCAAAATTTGAACTGTTGTCAAAACTTACATAACAACATGTATTTTTCAATTCAGCGAGTTCCTAATGCGAATCTCATAAGACTGGCACAAATGTTGGTGACGCGGCGAAAAAATGTATTTTACATTGCGTTGCTGAGTGTAATTCATATCGAGGCGATCGTGTTGGCTTGACATATATGCTTGTGTTTATATTTTTGTGTTTGAATTAATTTGAATGTAAATGTCGCGTTCATTTTTTTAGTTTGGTGATTTTATTCGAGTAATTGTTGGGTAGAAGGTTTATTTATTTATATTTAACTAACTTCTGCTAGCGGGTTCGCCCACGTCGTAGTTTATTTATTTGAAATATAGCACAGCCACATCACATGCATTACAAATCGACAAAACAATCTAAACAAATATTCGATCAATGCATATGACAAGTATGGCGTACATAACACTCATTGTAACATAGCCGCCCTGAGTTAACTATAAATTAGACTATTCAAATCACAAAAAGTAGATTAAACAAAAGATATAAATGGATAAGTGCCTACATATAGATCAAACTTAAATAATTAAAATATAATAAAAAAATAAATAAAACAGTGTCAGAAATCAAAATCATAATGTCAATAATCAAAATTATAAGTTCAAAATCATTGAAAAATAAAATAAAAATCAACATAAAATAAAATCACAACCATAAAGGTCATAAATCAAACTTAAAACTCGATAATCCAAACCATAAGTCATAATCAAAGTCGATAAGAAATATAATACAAAAAAATACATATTCTAAATTATATAGTCATACAAACAATTTGTCATACATCAAAACCATAGTCAGAAGTCGGAGTCATTAAAAAATATAATACAAAATCGAAATCATTACAAATTAAATAAAAATGTCAATGTCGTAGTTGATAATTAACACAATGGAACATCATTTCGAGACATAAAATATCCTGTCTTCATCCAGGCAGCCTCGGTCTACCCGTGAGCCAAGTTTTATAAAAACAGACGGACAGATTTTCGCATTAATAATGTAAATGTGGATTTCATACGAAGTTTGGCGTTAAAAAAATCAAATAGTGTCGATCAATATAGTATACGCAGTCCGCATGATATTATTTCTAAGAATATTCAAGCCAGATAGCAAGGTCAAGCAAGTGAAGAAACTTATAAAACTGATATCAGCACCTAACTTATTACATTAACAAGGTCCCAGTAATAATTTATAAAGCATCAGCCGAACACGTCCTAACAAGGGCATTACAGTAATTTCAGTAATTTCCAAACCGTGTTGTAACAAGAACTTCAAGTTCAGTGAGTAATTCCAAAGTCTGGTCCCATTTCTAACATCGTAGAATCCTTAACTCTAATTAAATGAAGGCTTGTTTTTCTGAACAAGTTTTGTCAAGCACGTTTGATAGTCTGTAGCCCGCCTAAGAGGGCCGAGAGTTGTAAAACTTCACGAAACAAAGGTCCGCGATCATTTGTCATGTTTTTGTTCACGAGACTTAAATTAGATGCTACGTAATGAAAAGGGTATTTTTGTGTAATAGCACTAAATAATTTGGGGTTAATGTAGTCACCGCTTTTTACTCTGAAGAACTTCGTAATTAATTATTTAGAAGGTTTATTAAAAGTTGGCTATAAATTCGCAGACTCATTGGTTAGCCACTGGCTATCGGGCCGGTCCGTGGTTTATAATTAAGAGGGGAGATTAATTGATTTTTTATACGTTGCTTCATTTTAGAGGCTAAAACAATTAAACTTTTAATTTAGTACAGCGTTGAGTATCAGACATTTATTTTGCTTTGGTAATCAAAGTTGTGTATTTTAGTTTGGTGTGGTTCGTAGCAGTCGTAGCGTTTTCGTAGCGGTGCTACGCGCTACGCTAAAAGCGTAGACGTTTCGTAGCATCTTTACTACTTAGGGTTTTGAAATAATAAAACTCCAAAGCAATTAAGAGCATTTTTGAGAGACAGATGTTACATATTACATACATCCAGGCCAGGTTGCCAGGGCGTGCTCTAACACTTTCTCTTAAACGACATTCACATTTATAATACATATTAGTAGGTTTTCATCATGCCAACTACCGAGGCACTTAAATCTTTTCCAGTTCCCACAGAGCGTCTACAAGCCGTTCAAATATTAATTTATTTCCCCATTCAAGTGAATCAGATCCGTGACGGTACAAGAAGAAAAATCGCGGGTAAAGCGAAGAGGCCCGTCGAATGGCTCAATCAACTTTGTACTATGATGTAAATGTTTCTCTTTGATGTTCCGCTTTGAATTAATGAGCCTTGCTAGGATATTTATTATGATCGTTTATGTAGCAGAACATAGGGTGTAACGCTGTACGCAGGATGTTTTTGAGGGTTGTTTAATTACATTTTAGGAGTAGGTTACAAAAATGGTTGAATGGTTTTTTTACATATTTTGTTTTGTAACCTAGAGTTGAAATTGTTTGTTTATAAAACGTAAGTTCTGAAAATATTGATCCGTAAACGATTTTTTCACTAATAGGAAACAACACTGTCGAATAAAAAAACTTTTTTTTCCGGAAATATGTATGGTTTCTGAAGCCGCAAAAAGAACTTCATGTTCTTCACTGGCTTCTTTTAAAAACCTAGTTAAAAATCATTTACTTTCTTTTGTCTCTTCTCTAAAACTTTTCTTTTTTTCTCTAAAACTTTTCTTTTTCCATCTGTGATAATCCCTCATTATTCAACCCCTTCTATAAAATTGTATAATATATAATATTATGTACATATTTTTATATTTTAAAGTAGCAGTACACCACAGACTACCCTGTTTTTATTCATAGTTCTGTCCATCCAAAGGTTGTCCAGTAGATATCACTGCCAGTGGTAAGACCGCGATTGTACCCATAGTGATAACAAAGAAAAAAACCGGCCAAGTGCGAGTCCGACTCGCGCACGAAGGGTTCCGTACCATTACCGCAAAAAACGGCACAAAAATCAAGTTTGTTGTATGAGAGCCCCACTTAAATATTTATTTAATTCTGTTTTTAGTATTTGTTATTATAGCGGCAACAGATATACATCATCTGTGAAAATTTCAACTGTCTAGGTATCACGGTTCATGAGATACAGCCTGGTGACAGACAGACAGACAGGCAGACGGACCGCGGAGTCTCAGTAATAGGATCCCGTTTTTACCCTTTGGGTACGGAACCCTAAAAAGAAAAGAAATAAAAGTGAAAAGAAATGTGTAACTTTTATGGTGCACAATAAAGTATATCCTATTTTATTCTTCTTTAAGGCCTTGCAGTCACACAAAATCATGCTATTATTTGTAAAAATAATAAAATGATAATGATGATTTATTCCGTTCAATACCAACAACTAATACCACTGGTATTTATTTCAACTCGTATTTATTTTCTATTCCGAACGAATACCATTGTTAAAATTAATACGAAAACAAGTTCAAAGTTATAAGGTAGTAGGTGAGTAAAAATGAATTGTGTGTAATTATAAGACCTTTAATTAAAAAAAAATAGTTAGCAAACGTTTAGTTCAGTAATAAAATATGATTAATTATCAACTTAATTATAATTTTAGTCCTTGTACCTGTATAATATGTTTTAAGCAAAAACATCAAAATAAGACCAATTTACTTACAATCTAAAAGTTAGAAAATATCTCAGAAAATCAACTCTTGATTTATATTAAAATTTACCTGACATGGTTATTATAAGAGAGGTAAGTAATTATTTACGTCTACCTATCTAATAATAACAACGTCAGGTATTTATTTTGCAAAAACAAACACTTTTATTATAACAATTTTAAAATATCAACTTTTTGTTTATTCAAATCAGTCATTCATCACCTTACGTTTTATTTTTTTACTTTTTATTAATTTTTCGCGTAGTCTGTTGTCGTGATGTGATCTTTGAATTTCTTATTTATAGCTATTAAATGTGCTCATATTTACGAATATAAAACACCAAGAACCATTGGTGTAAATTAAATTCGATAACTACGCCGACGTCCATACAGAAATATATTTGATCAGGTTTGACTGAACTGACTGTACTAAATTCAAGTTGTTAGTATTCGTTCGCACATTAAATTGAATTATTTATAGAGTGGTTTATTCGTTCGGAATCTATACCAATATTATAAAAAGGAAAGATTTTTTTGTTTGTTTGTTTGTACCGAATAGGCTCCGAAACTACTGGACCGATTTTAAAAATTCTTTCACCAATAGAAAGCTACATTATTCCTGAGTGACATAGGCTATTTTTTAATCCCGAAAACGGGTCCTGTCGGGTGGCCCACGGGAGCGGAACAGCTAGTATAAAATAAATATGAATTGAAACAAATACCAGTGGTATTAGATGTTGGTATTAGAACGGAATAAATCATAATGATAGTGTACACAAACATTAATTAGTTTCCATAGAGAATAGTACCATCCTGAGACACAGCCTTCTAACTAAATTGATTATAGATTCTTAATACTAATAGGGTAGTTGACAAAAAATATATATAATATATATAAAAATATAAAATATTTATACTTTATACTGACAAAGTGACGTCACAAGCCCACTCTTGAACTTTGATGCGCTTTATCTATGTAAATTTTTATTTATTTGATAAAGAAATTAATACGGGCTCAATATTATTTGATAATCTCACTGACGGACTAAATATAATTATAGCTTTTCTACCCAAGAAACATTCCTATTATGATGGTTACCATTGAGTACTGTTATGGGCTACCAGTAGATAGTTCAAAGGTAGGGCTCTAATTTAATAACATTGAGAGTATTTGTTTATTCAATGTACTGAGTCGTTTGAGGAGTTTAGTAAGCAAACTTGCCATTATGTTTTTATTTGCTTTTATCAAGCCCCTATAAGAGTTACACCCTATATGTGCTTACGTAACGAGTTGCCGTTTAGTTCGTAAGTAAATGTTCTTCGTTTGATAATAATATCATGAGACGTTGTGTACTCTTTGAAGATACTCATTTGCAATATTTGTATATACTGTCTCAAAGCCTGTTTTGTTGATATTTGTAATTACATTTATAAAGCGCTTTGTGGAGCTCTATCTGCAGTGCTCGTAGCAGGGTGAATAAATAAGGAGATAATTTAATTTTTACGGCAACAAGTTTTTTTTTATTAATTTATCTTTTTTTATTTCGGATACTTTGTAATATGCAAACTATGCTACATGAAAGATTAAACATATTTTAACGGTAAATTAAACTTCAATTTTGGAAGTCGGTGCTCTTATTTTTGAGTCTTCGTTTTTTGACAACGCCTGCTGAAATTGATGTTATTTTTCACTTTGTAGTGTTTTTATATGACAATCGGTTGTAATTTTTGTACTCGTAAAAAGGTTTTAATTTTTCACTTTTTAGTGGTGGTATATATATATAATGCCCACAGTTATGCCAGAATAGATTACCCGAATAACACAACGTAACCGGTGAAATTAGAATGTACCAGGGTGAACTGTATACATCTGTGTACCCCTTTAGAGTTTACCGGCGCGGCGTGATGTTATGTTATAAAATGCTGTAAACATTATACAGACATAATACGATTTCAGCAATCCAGGTTTTCCGTGATTTAATGAAGAGTTCTGTTGTATATCTCCGAAGTTCTTCATCAGATCTTAATCACATCAAAAGCAACACCTTTCAAATTAAAGAATCATCAAAATTGATTCACCTAGTAAAAATTTGTGAAGTAACACATAAAAAAAAATACAGTCGACTTGAGAAGCCCTCCTTTTTGATGTTAGTTAAAAATAAAAATAAACCGACTGCTTAAAAAGCGAACTAAAAAGACATTCATGCTGTGCAGTCGGAGGATACAAATTCGCGAGCTGGCTGACCAAACCTTCTTGTTTAAGTCTTGTTAGTTCGCTTCTTAAGCAGTCGGGTTTTTTGATTTTTGAAATAACCTTTTTATTTATAACTTTTACGTTAACATTTTTTTTCGAATTAGGTACAATTAAACATATAAGTTCGACGCCTGGGGGAGGCCTATGTCCAGCAGTGGAAGTCTTTCGGCTGAAATGATGATGATGAAACATATAAGTGTTATATATTTTTGATATTACCTCTTACAACCCTTTATTTTTTTACCACCGGAGGGTGGGTTGGGTTCGGATTAAAAAAAAGGGCTCCCACTATATGTCGCCCAAAACCCGCCATTTTTCTATTTTACAATTTTAATGTAGCCAGTGACTCGCAAGGTTAAGACAAATGAATAGACGTAACAACCATCAAAATCGGCCAACGCTTTTGTTCCTTAGAACGCCATATAGGAACAAACATAAATACTTAAAACTGATAAACATATTATCGTCCTTCGGCAGTCGGGTGACAAATGAGACATTCCAACGCTCTATCTTAGGTTGTCATCACATCGGCAAACCCCTTGTTATCGTCAGTAACCACCTTTCGAGTGGACCCATGACAGCTTGATTGCTAACTACTTCACAATAAGGCCATGCTAGGCCCTATACCACTACTGCATCTCTTTACAGTTCATCATTATGTTGATTATACCCACCGCGACAATGACACACTCAGCCTATCATTTGTCTGACATTCTGACGTGTCTGACTTTCTGACGTGTCAGACTAACGAGTTAGAACATGCTCGCTTGCCTGTCAACTGTCATATAACGGAATGCTGGTCATTACTGGACGTTCATTATGTTTTTATGCAGTGTCAGAACGGCAGTATTTAGTGTTAGAATAAATGTTGGTACATATTCATTTATGGTGGGAATAATATGTGGGGCGGTTGTGGTGTAGGTAGAAAGTGATGGCGAATTTACATGATCACTTTTGAAGAGTACTAGAGGAGCTCGTGGCTTACTTGGACAAGGTCATAAAGGTCGCATAGTTCGATCTTCGTTTGGGTGACGATACTTAGGTACATATCGCGTCTCCTCCGTGCCTCTGAAAGCACGCTATGCCGTAGATCTCGGTTATCATTTGAAGTTCTTTGACAGTCGTCACGGTTGTCCAAAGCCATGTAATATACGTATACTCAGTTGAATTCGGTTGGACTAGAAGCTGATTTTAACATAGTTGGGAAATAAGGTCGTAGATCATTTGAACGACCCCGCTCCAACACCGCTCCCACACAACACCGCCTCAAACGGAGATGACTGCTCACTGTTACGTCAATCAGCTGTCCACGCGCTTACAGCTTTCACGCTTCAGTATTTCCACGCGCCGCTTTCGCTTTTCTTTGTAGACAAGCTAGCAACGAGCTTCAAGCGAGCAGTCAGCGTGCGTACAGCGCGTGGGCCGCCAGCTAGAAGCGCGTGGTAGGCATGCGGTAAGCAGACGTCAGCTGTCGAGTGGTACGATGGCGATAAGCTCGCTTACAGCGAGTTGTCTGCTAATTTGTGTTGTCAATGTAAAGTATGTCTACAGATGACGCCCTGAAGCTCATATTTCAATGAACATTATTTTGCTGGGTGGGAGCGGTGTGGTATAAGTCGGCTACGACCTTAATGCTAGGCAGATTGACCGTTACAGAGTGCTAGTGACAGGCCGACAATAGATTACTGTATCGCATTCTAGCAAGGGAAATACACGCAAAAATTAGTTACTCGTAAATATCCTGGAGTGCCTGTACTTGCCTTAATGTTTGTAAGTCCCCTTGGTATGGTCTAAAATCTTGATTAATGCGTTATTATAATGCCTTTCTAACAAAGTGTGTTTATTTTTTCAGGTACGTTCATCATCTGCGCAGTATTTGTGAGTTAAAATTTTATCATATTATATCCCTTGCTTAAGGGCTCATCGAGTTGCCACTCGCCGCTTAACCTTTAACACTTCTAAAATAACAATGTCACATATTAATAATTACAACCGCAAAGCAATTATTGGAGCGGTACTAGTAGGTATTTCTAAATAAATACCAGGTATAAAATACCAGGTATCAGTCCGTTATTACTGATAATGTAATACTCGTGTTGAAACACCTACCCTTCCGTGACATAATAGGTATCTCTGATTTACTTGAAATGATATAATTTGCTTTGAAATGGAGCTTGGCCGAGTTTACGTAATAGAGAGAGTATTATCTGTGTACTTAATAGTTTTTGCCAACGGTTTCGCACTCGATAAAATCGAAATCTATGGGATTCCCCTTCTTCAACCGGTAACAATCCAATGCTAATATTGGTTGTTCTAAGTGTAGGTCTTCTCCTTTGCGCTACTACTTTCCTGGGCCTTCTGGTTCCAAATCCGGTCTGGTCGTCGCCTGGAATATTAGGTATATAACTATATAAAAGTGGAATAAAATACTATAAGATAATATACTGGAATAAAAGGCATCTTATGTCCTTATCCGGTTCATGATTCACCCGTTTGACAAGTACCTATAAACTAATCCTGGCCACGGTTTACCTGTGTGCCAAGTTTCATTAAAACCCGTGTAGGATTCAGGCGTGACTGATTAAATTACATCCAAACAGACTTTTATATTTATGATATTAGTAGGAAGTAGGATAGGATAGCATAACTGGAAGTAATATTACTGATTCGGTGATATCATTTGTTTTGACATAGAGCGTGTCCGTGTTTACGCTATAGAAAGGGATAATATCAGCTTAGTATTGAAACAGAATTATTCTCTGTAGGCAAGCAGATATCTGTTGATACTGGTTTTAGTTTGCAGAATTATGTTAGTTGTGTCCAGCTTATTGGAATTTATGGCCAAAACTGAAATCTAGAAACTGTTTCTGAAAATTACTAAGCAGAAAACCATAATAACACTGACCAATTTGATATATGAGGTGGACTTAGGTAGAATATTAGGAGTATTTCGTTTCGGAACTAAAACATATATACAGTATGTAAATATGTATGTCTATGTGTATTATGAAATACTTTTTTTTTAAAAGAGTAAGTGTGGCGTTTCTTGTCCGTTTTTCTCCATAACAATTTACTTTTACGAATGGACGGTAGAAGCAATTTTTTTTTTAGTTTAAATTTTTGACATTCAAAATTGCCGCTTAATGCCCTAATTGAAATAAAAAAAAATATTTTGTATTTTTGACTTTGACTTTATTTGCAACAGGAACAATATTTTTTGTTTACTTCAGTTGCTTTACCTAATCTAAAAAAATCTTAAACTATCAATGTTTTTTCCTGATGTAGAAATGTGTTGTAAAAGAATACAATTATCGAAAAAATTAGATCAAATACAAACATCTGGGCAACAAAATTAAATCTCTCTGTCACTTCTAAAAATGTTTCATCTCCATTCAAAACATGGATTCCAAACAACTTGATTTAAACTAAATTCAATACTTACTTATCTAGCTCACTATAGGTTTATAACCTATTAAGTTGCTCCTCTATTAAATTCTATTCAACTATGGAAAATAGACGACAATATTAGAAATTCTAAAACCCCAAATTTCAAAGTGAACAGTCTTAATTTAGGTGAAAATAACTACTATAATTTTCGTCGTCTTAAATAGTTTATAGACCTGACAACATCTATCCATATACCTAACCTAATCTGTCCGACTGCTAGGCAAAGCTCTCCCTCTACTGCTAATCAATTCTGTATTTTAATAGTTCTATCAGAATAGAACTTCAAAATAATTTTCTGATGAAACGTGAATAAATTGTTTGTAATGTTATTAATTCAGCTCTCTGTTAAATAATGGCCTACATATTGTTATGAGTCACAGAGCAGAGTCGCCTACTAGTCAGCGCTGTTAGAGTGAGATGAAAAGTGTCAACACTTTTCATACAAATGAAGCGTGTCAGAGAGTTTCTCTTTGTTATAAAAAAACGTTTTCCCACACTAGAAATTTCTTCCTGTATCGTGGGTGCGTTTACAAACATATAAACTCACATATACAACACCCAGAGCCGGAACAACTATCTGTAGGTCATACAAATATTTGTTCCGTACGGGAATCGAACCCGCGACATGCAGAGCAGCAGTCAATTGATCAACCACTGCGCCAACCGTGCGCCTAGTGTCATGTCTATAGAAGCTGATGGCCCCAGACAGTTATAACTCTGCCCAAGACTATTGAAACCAGCGCTCAGAGAAATCGACTGTCAAATACCCATCCATTTTCTGTAAGTTTTAGTGATAAAGGTGACACAATAAGCCCGTAACTTGGTCCTAACAGAATAATTCTAGAAAAATACAAGTACAGGCCGTACTGTCACCTCATCTCCGTCAAACTTTTCTGCTCGTATTCACTTCATAAGTACCTAGATAGAGCAAGTCTCAGTTCATTCTCCATGTCTATGGTAATGGAAGTCCTGGAGTACCAATCGCGTAACAGAAGACGCAGTGATGGAGACAAGGTTGCCCGATAACCTGATGAAGGCTGTGGGAATCCGCTAGATGCGAGGTGCACTTGGAGGAGGCCTATGTTTAGCTGATGATGGTAATGTCACTTTTCGTCACAGCCAGCGTGTTGATTCCTTGCTCTGTGTAATAGGTGATTATTTTCTTGAGTTTTGTCTGAAGGGGTGAAGTGTTGAAGTCAAAAGGGTTGTAATTAAAGGTTCTTTGTTTATATGAAGTAGACGCTGTTTTGTTTAAAATTATTTAATTGGTGGAACAAAAACACAAGTCAGAAGTTCATTCATTAATTGGTCGTGGGCGTATTATCAACATAATCAAGAATTACTGGTTACACAAAATAAGTTTCAAGAAATTATTGAATACTAGCTGTTGCCCGTGACTTCGTTCGCGTTGAAATAAAAACCGGCCAAGTGCGAGTCGGACTCTCACACGAAGGGTTCCGTACCATAATCGCAAAAAACGGCAGAAAAAATATCTTTGTTGTATGGGAGTCCCACTTAAATATTTATTTTATTCTGTTTTTAGTATTTGTTGTTATAGCGGCAACAGAAATACATCTTCTGTGAAAATTTCAACTCTCTAGCTATCACGGTTCATGAGATACAGCCTCGTGACAGACAGACAGACAGACAAACAGACAGACAGACAGACAGACAGACGGACCGCGGAATCTCAGTAATAGGGTCCCTTTTTACCCTTTGGGTACGGAACCCTAAAAAAGTAGCCTTTGCTCTTCCATGCTTCTCTACAGGAAGAAGATACGTTGGAAGGCCTCCCACTAGGTGGACCGATGACCTGGTTAAAGTTGCGGGAAGGCGCTGGATGCGAGACGTACGGGATAGTCCAGCAGTGGACGTATTTCGGCTGAAACTATAATCTATCTCTGTGCCAAATTTGATCTACATTCGTTCAACGTCAGCCATTCTGGCTTGATTATGTAACAAAAATCCATTCAATCCAAATTTTCTCATCTATACTAATATTATAATGAGGAAAGATTTGTAAGGAATAAAATTAAAAACAACTGGACCGATTTCAAAAATTCTTTCACTGTTGGGAAGCTACACTATCCCCTGGTGACATAAGCTACTTTTTAGCCCTGTATTCTGATGGGAACGGGCACTACGCGGGTGAAACTGCGAGGCGACCGCTAGTTTATAATATTAGTAGGATATTATTTATTTATTTATCTTTCTGCCTATTCTGATAGGAAAGTAGGATTAAAAACTATTTTCATGTGAAGCCCCATCTTTAATTAAAAAGAAAGAAAATGACATTATAAAATGCTTACAGCTAGCAATTCAGAATAGATCACGTGCAAAAAAAAAACAAAATTGCCTTCCATCGACAACTCACCGACAGCCCTAACCACAGGGTAGCCAGCCTACAAATAAAATTGAGCTCTTATTGGTCAGTCAATAACTCCAATCAATATTAAAAACCACTTTAAAGCCATTATAACGACTGATTCAGGATTGCGTGTAGATATCGCTTTTGTATGAATAAATAAGCGGTTCGCGGTAAGGCTGGCTGCACACGTGCGGGTAGGACATAAAGCTCGGACGTGCTCCGTAATTGTAGCAAATGATCGCGTGTGGCCCGCCGAGTTAGCCGCCATGTTTGACTACTATTGGCTTATAATAAGATTGTGTTATGCCTGATGTTATAATAAAGGTTTATGCTTGATGATTATTATTATTGTTACTGTTATGTTGTAGTATTGAATTCGTGTTAATTGTGTGTAATTAGTTGTTTTTTTTCTGTTGTTGTACAAGTATTAATCGCACAATTCTATTTGTGTGGTTACTTAAGGTCGCTGGTTAGGCTTTACCATGGAAAGTGTTATGTGAAACTATAGTGAAAACTCTAAAGTGAAATTGTTAGATACATAAATGGAATATTGAAAATTGCCAGCTTGTCGGTTTTTTATCGGTTACATTTCGGGAAGTGTGCGATGGAATTGCATGATTTAATTCCACCTAGCCCGTTTCATCATCGGACTACAAGACGTACGTACGGTGATGCTCCAGCTGTACATGGTGGACATCCCACCCATACGCACTAAACGTTTTGAGAATACTTTTATTATGCGTACAGCTAAAGAGTGGAGTTTGTGTTTCCCGATAGGTACTTCTAGGCATACGTATCTCACCGTCGACCACATCATCGCTTACCATCAGGTGAGATAGCGGTCAAGCCTAATATAAAAAAAAACAAAAAATAATGAATCTTTATTGTAGGTAAGTACACCAAATTTGTATCACAACTCGTCCAGTGTTGCTAATTAGATCACTACAATGGTCGTTTTATTGCTGATATCGATATCTAGCAGAAAACCATAGGATAGACTGGGCGAGAGGAGAGAAACGGACCACCCGTTTGCTTTTTTTTGGTTAGCCAACAGTGTCTCACTATTGGGCAAAGGTTAACCCCTGATTCGTTTATACAATTATCATAAGCAATACTATAACGACACATCTTCACATCTAAAAAAAAAAATTCCAAAATTGCTAAAAAACCTATTCATCGAAGTGTTCCAAATCCTTATTTTGTTTGTTTTTCGATAAAGTATAAACACCCTCTGTATTTCCGCTATAAGTTCCGCCCTTTGTGACAGTTAACACCTGGCGCAAAGCCCACGTCCCATTTTATTGCGCCGCGTGTAAAATTACTGCAGGTATTTATAACGTAAATTTCTCGTTTCTCTAGTGATCGCAAACGCTACTGCTGTGCATGTCGTTCTGGCTTCGATGCCCGGGTTGGGCAAAGTGTTATTAGGGTTTTCCATTTGGCATTTCTCAGTAGCAGGCCAGAGTCTGGATTTGTGCCCAATAGATGATGGCTCGCCTAAAAACAACACAATTGTTGCGAGTCCAAGTGTGGCAATTTGCTACGAAACCGTAGGTGAGTGCTACGAAACCGTAGGCGAGTGCTACGAAACCGTAGGCGAGTGCTACGAAACCGTAGGCGTGTGCTATGAAACCGTAGATGGAATGCTACGCCGTAGCATTTTGTTTCATTCTCATCCCGAAAGTCGTCACAATCTAAGAAGTCCGTTGACGTTTCTCATTTTACATGCTGCGATAACTTTCTACGTAAGAAATTGAAAAATCAAATCCATAATCCTAATTAATTACTATGTTACCCATACAATATACAAGTTGAATTATTTATAAGTATTTTTATAGCTGTCAAAACGGGCCTTTTATTTTTTGACAACTTTAATATATTCGTAATAGGAACAGGTATTATAATACAAGGACGTATATTCGTATTAGGATAAGTGAATATAGAGTTATAAGTTACCAGGTATTAGTCAAATGGGGCGACTCACTACGGTAAACTTTTTAAATACGTCAGTCGCGCGTTTTAAATACTCCTATTTATCAAGCCAAATTTATTCACCGTTTCACATCTCTAACAGTTTCAGTATTTATCATGCATATTCACGATTATCTTGTATTTATTATTATTGTATGTTTTTAGTTTTAAGTTTCTTTTTTCTTGTTCATTATGGTGTACAATAAAGTGTATAAATAAATAAATTAATATTCATCATATTAATTATTGTGGGAATATTACACAATAATAGATTGAGTAGCTAATATTGAGTCGGTTCACTATTAAAAGTAGAGTCATTTTAAAAATAACTTAAAAAACTCCATTTTTACAATAAAATATTTTTTTTTCGTTAATCACACTATCCTTAATTTAAATTTATTGAAAATTATTTTCTACTTTTTAGTTTGGTTTTCTATTAAAGCTTGTTTTTTAGTTTTTTTGAACACCTATTCAGTTTTTACTTTTTAGTGCAAACGCTAGTCCTGAAGATTCTGATCAGGATAATGGGGAAAATCTATTAAAATAATTGAATTGTCATCGGTCCTTAGTTTCAAATGAAACCAACGTTTTGAAGGGGATGAAAATCACGTTCAAATATTCCGTTACATAGATACATACATACCAACCTAATAAAAGCGTGTTATTAACAACACAACATTTTTTTCAGTGTGCCAATTTGCTACAAAACCGTAGGCGAGTGCTACGAAGTTGTAGATGGAGTGCTACGAAGCCGTAGATGGAGTGCTACGCCGTAGCCAGTATTTTGTTTCAATCTCATACCTAATATCAAGTCACGTCGTCGAACTCGACCTCCACCTCGAATTATAAAATTGACAGTAGCTTGTTATTAATTAACATTAATCGAAGATTTTTTCTTCGTTGTAATGATGACTGAGTCGAGTGTGCTCCTTCAAACTGACTTGGAATAACGGCCTCAGTATCTTCTTGTTTTTTAACGACTTTCCAAAAAGGAGGCGGTTTCTCAATTTGACCTTATACATATTTATTTTTTATGTGTGTTTGCGGATAACTTTGTCGTTTATGAACTGATTATGATGATTATTTTTTTGTTCGAAAGGATATATCCCAAGGGTGATACCATGATAAGGAATCCTAGAGAAATAGAGGGAACTTCTAAAAATTTTGTAGGCATACATAGAGTGATTTTCGTATTTTCATCATGCAATCATTTACACTTAGAAAGTATCATTTGGTGAAGTGAAACTGATGAAGAATACCACAATGGCCACTAGAACTCCGAAATAAAACAATGTATCCTGGTCGTGTTTGGGCTTATTGGAATCATCATGAGATGGACTTTGGCTGTAAATGAATTTCATGTTAATTGGAGGTAACTTCCAAAACTAAAAAGAGGAAAATAAAAAACTTAAAAAAACAAACCGACTTCCAAAACAAAACACTACAAAGCGAAAAATAACTTTCTTTTTCCGAAGTCGGTGTGAATAACGGAAAAAAATAGGTACAAAAAAAGACACCGACTTCGAAAAAGAAAGTTATTTTTCGCTTTTTAGTGTTTTGTTTTGGTTGTCGCTATTTTCTGTTGTTCTAAATACATTGCATTTTATTCCACAAAACCGAGAGAGTTTATTATGCCAACAGTTTTTGTTCAAAACTCCACACCTCAAGGCTGCCGCCAGTCGCCACCTAACAAACTTCACCAAACTATTTTAATTAAATTACCTTAAACTTCATCGAATTTGAGGTCAATTTACCCCGGGGTGGTTACCCTGCCATCCGAGAGGCATGCGCTAACTTCCCCCTTATTTGACAGCTGCGACGTATGAAATAACTCCACATAGAAATAATTCCTAAGCAAAAACATTATTGGAACATATTTCGGATTGTTGAACGGAACACATTCTTGGCTTAAATATTTGATGGCCAAATTAAGGGGTATTTTTTTCGGTAGTTTCGTGAAGAAGTCATTATAGTTGATCGATTGCCCGGAATAGAACACTCGATCAATATATTCATTTCTCACTTATGTCTTTTTTGTTGAATAGAAAAACAGTAACAAATGGACGAGATATAGGGTGATATTTTAGTTGATAATAATACTATTCACATTCTTTAGTGAAATCAATACTCGAAACTAATGATTTTGTGTGAAAAAGGGGAACGTTCATATCAGTCATCCCACACTACGTTTGGTTATTGTCGTATGGGTGGGTTTGTTTCGTTGGTCTTCTCAGAGAAGTCAGCTACTATACAGACTATTTTATTTATTAAAACTTTATGCAACATACAGGTACTTAGGCGGACGGCGGCGGTGGATTTTCTCGCTGAAGAAACGAATAAAAGATACAGGATCCCGTGACAATAAAAGAGACTCATATAATAATAGTTGATCGCTGGCTGTTCACACTGCCGGTGATTATCTACTCTCTCACCACGAGTTTGTCGCAGCGACAGGAGCTGTCAAAATTATACTCGCATAGCGATGGTTGCTTTCTCGCTTGGCGGTCAGAACTCACGCCGAAAGACCAACCAGCGGTCATTTCTACCTGCAGTACATCCGCCTCGAGCGAGTGTTGCGAGTAATCGTCCTACGCACAATAACACTCGATAATAGCCGAGCGACAAAAATATCGGAACTACACACTCGCTATCTCGCCAACTCATTTTTAGGGTTTCGTACCCAAAGGGTAACAACGGGACCCTATTACTAAGACGCCGCGGTGCATCTGTCTGTCTTTCTGTCTGTCTGTCTGTCACCAGGCTGTATCTCATGAACCCTGATAGCTACAGTTGAAATTTTCACAGATGATGTATTTCTGTTGCCGCTATATAAACAAATACTAAAAACAGAATAAAATAAATATTTTCACGTTTGTTGCATGGGAGCCCAAGCAACGGTTAGTTCGTTCGTTCGGTTAGTTTCTCGGTTTTTAGTTTCTAGTTTTACTGGCTACTCGCTAATCATCGGCTATGGGAAAAGTTACTTAAAAGTGTTATTTTTAATCAATTTGCTAAATGCGAAACAGTAAATTAGTTTTTCATCATCTGACATCACGATGGTAAACTATTTATCTTTGACTTAAATTCTCATCGGTCATCGGTTTACTTTGCGTTTGGATGTTTTTTTTACTATTGACTGGCTCTCGTTTGACCACTAGCTCGCCTGATGGTAAGCGATGATGTGGTCGACGGTGAAGCACGCTTGCCTATCCACTCTTGACTTAAAGACCCCTGGTTTGTAAATATCGGGAGACACAGGCTCTGGCATGAAATGCCACTCCTTAGCTGTATGCATTATTAAAGTATTTCCAAAACGTTTAATACTTATTCACCCAAGTCCCCCGGATTACAGCCACCAGAAAACACAGACTGCAGCTGCTACCACTGCTATAGTAGATATTTTCTTAGTGAAATTCTCTGCTGCAGATAATTTCACTCCTTAGATTCGACAATAAAAGTATTCCCAAATTATGCTGCATTGTTGTTAAATACTGCCTTAATTGAAACAAATAAATACAGAAAAGCCCACAAATTTAACACATTCAAGAAATCGCTTTAGTCCGCAAGGAATAATGTGCCGTTCCATAATCCTAGCCGTTAATACTTTCATAGCGGACAAGTGGCGTGTTAACCGTACATTTGGTCATGTCTGAACCGCGCCGCGTTCCGTACCCAGGATTACTCAATTAAGGGCCTCTCTATTGTTTACGAATGAACAAAACTTGTATGATTTGTGGTTCATGGACGGGGGGTTAAGTTGCTGGTGAAGTGGAAGATGTTGGATCTTTCCTGATTTTTTTAGTAAGATGTGATATGAACCATTTAGCGGTATTGTGATGTGACCAGCCGAAACTCACCATGAAAACATATGTGATGTGAGTATCAAGGATCTGTCATTCCAATTAATGCTAGGGATTGCCAGCTCTCTTCGCCTTAGTTATCATCATCAGCCTTTAAAAGTGCCCACTGCTGGGACACAGGCCTTTTTTCTGTGAGAGAGGGAATGGGCCGTAACTCACCACGCGGGCCCAGCGCAGGTTGGTGGATGTCAAAAGTCTTCGAATTTTAAAGAAAGAAAAAGAAAGAAAAATCGTTTATTTGTGCCGACGCATACCAAAAAAATAACAAAAAATCTTAAATACAATCATTACAAAGTATGCGTCACAACTACGCAAAACGGTCATCGCTTAGCATAATTTTGGGACTCATGTGTGAGACAGAGCCGCAGCGCTGGTTTTCAGCGACAGCCGGTGACGACTGGGTGACATACCGGTTTCCTCACGATGTTTTGCAAGCAGCAAGCAGTGGTGATTAAATAATTTACACTAAGTAATGCACCTGCCTGGGTTAGAACCCACAACCTACACCTTAGTTATCATAGTGAAATTATTACAGAATATTATTACAAGTGGATTAAAAAAAAAAAAAAACTTCTTTTAGCAACATATTTTAATATTACATACATTTAACGATTTTTCGAGGCCATATTCACTTAATATTTAGGCTAACATTCTTCTTCTACTCTGGCTTATTTTAATATGGCTTATTTTTAAATACCATAGGCAGAAACTTTTGTTGGCAGTTTATATCATAGTTCCTTTCAAAGAGCATTGAGTTGCTAAGGTGTTGCTCACTATCGCCAAGTTTGTTTGCAGTTTTAAGTTATCAATGATTAACAAAATTAACAAAAGTTTCGGCTTACAGGTTTTGTAATCCGAGCCCCGCTAATACGATTATGAAAAGGGTTGATTATCTAATCTGTTTAGAGAGCATGTTGTTTCATTGCCGGGGAGTTGTTCTATGAAATTAAGATAGGCAGGTAGTTTGGTGCTTCCGGACTGCTCATTTTGTACTGGGTTTTATTTCATTTGCATGTACTTCTTATCATCTATACCTAACTATCTTTCTAGCATCTATTTTTTATCTTCATAGTTATCAGTAGCGATCTTATGTCACCCAATGCTGAATAGGCCTCCTCTCTGGCCATGGTTCCTAAGTATCTTGCTAGTCTCATTCAGGATCTACTCACGACCTTGTCTTATCCTCATTTCATCAAAATTCTACTATAGTTAGACACATATGTGAGCAGTTCCGCTTTTCCCCAAAAATCATGTTCTCGTCGCGATCTATCGTCGATCGACAATTATTTTTCAATTCATTGCTGATCACAGGCCTCTTCTCTTATTGTGCTTTTTTACTCTCTTGTCTATATTTCTCACGATTTACCCGAGAAATATTCTCATTTTCATACTTCGTATTGTTAATATCGCAGCGTATGTTGAGGTAGGAACCTTTTTGTCCTCAAACACGTATTTAATATTGTTAGTATTAACAATTTAACTGTTGAGACCACTTCTCTCAACACCACTGCTCGCTAGCGGCCTTGAACGAGAGATGCGGGGAAAAAACGAGCGCAGGCCCCGGCGCCACATCGCCACGACAATCAGCTGTTGCACGTCTCCAAGCACGGCTGCGCTTGCGCATTTTGTTAACATCTTAAATCCTTTGTTTACCCGTTTAACCTAGCGTTGCCATGTAATGTATTTTCTCTTATTCAATATACATTTATCTTGTTATACAGTTGGATATTACTTTTATTTGGTCCACCACGACATATCATCGCGTACATAACTATATTTCATTGTTTGTTCTGTAAAAATACACAATAAACATTTTACTTTCTTTCTTTCAAAACCCTACCGTACTTTTCAACAATTTAAAAACACATAAGTGAGCAGTCCCCCTTTCCACCAACAATCACGTGCTCGTCGCGATCTATCGTCGATCGACAAATGTTTGCCCGTCGATTACCAGCCCCGCCCTCCGACAACACACATTCAATATGTTCTCTCATACCTCTACCTAATGGAAGTAGCTTTGCTGACGAAATTCAACTGAATTTGATGGATATATGTCAGAATTCGTGGTAGGCGAAAGGTTATACAGGAGTGTTTTAGCAGAAATGGTGTTTGTTTTTTTTTTGTTACATAGGCTTATGTATAAAAAACTGGGTTTAGCCTGCGGCTTTGCGACCGTAGCCATACTCGGGACCCGGGATAAAGTTTAAGCTGTAGTACCGTGGTACGTAACGATGACGTAGTTTTTAGTGAAATAATTTTCGAAATTAAATCAGTACTGTTCAGTTTCAGAGATTACAATTTCTCTACTGACAAAATATAAACGACTTCAATCTGCATCGATTTTACGTTCATATAAATCTTGCCCCACTTTTCATCTACAGATGTGGCTCTATTATCGAATCAGTAATAAGTAATATATGACTTCATATTGTACTGTACTACAACAATACATGTTTGTAAAATTTTAGCTTGATTAGATAACGATATATGAGTGAGAATCAATCACAACCTTGCACTGTTTATAAGACGGATTTAGGTAAAGTTAAAAATAAAAACAAAATACCCTTTCAAAATCCTTCATAATCAACACTCCAATCTTGAAACTTTTTCCCCAAATCTTTATTAATTAAAAACCTAAACCGTACCGGGTGCGCTAAGTAATTTCGTAAGCTGTATAAAGGCGTCGCGGACCAATAGGAGCCCGTCACGGACCTATAGGGGCCCGATACGGCAAACAATCTCTGAATATAATCGCCACTTAATTCAACGCGAAGTAATTTAAAGAAAAATAACATTAGCAATTCAGATGACTCTCTATCGGGTGTCGTTATTAACTGTCAAACTGGGAAAAGTGAGGGCTAAAACAAATTGACTTTGTGAAGGTCGCTACTTGATCGCGAAACTCGATTCATCTGATCAACTTGATGTCATGTTTCTTAGAGTTTAGTTAATGGAATAATAAATAGGAAGAATATATTAAAACAAGGCCTAATTTATCAGATAAGTTCTGAAACAAAATAGTAGTTTATGCAACAGTCATATAATAGGGTTTATTAAAACACGAATGTGGGTAATCACACGAGGCGAAACCAAGTGTCAAACAATCACACGAGTGTGAAAATCAAAGAAAATGTTTCTTCGATTTTCAAACAATTGCGTTATAAAATAAGTTTTTAATTTTTATAGAACACTTTTGCTTTTTAATAGTTTTTTTTAAATTTTATCTATCCACAAAAAAGTACGTTTGTACAATATTTTATGAATTCATATTTGGAACATTACGTTGTGAGTGTAGATAAACATGATAGTGTTTGACATAATATTTTTTTACGCAAAAGCTGTAAAACACCCCTTTTTATTTCTCAGATAAAAGTTAACTGATGATTGAAACATCTGCTCTAAGAATACTATAATTATTACGAGTAAAATAAAGCTATGTAAAGATCTAGAATATAAACTATTGGGACTTATACAATAGCACGTAGAAATTTAAATTGGTTGATGTGTATCCCATTGCTTCCATGTGACCGTTCTTGCAATTTCACTTATTAAAAAACTTTTTTGCAAAAAAATACTACCGACTTCCAAATGAAAAACTACAAAGTGAAAAATAACTTAATTTTTTAAGTCGGTGTCTTTCGTAGGTACCATTTTTTTGGGATATGGACACCGACTTAAAAAATTAAGTTATTTTTCACTTTGTAGTTTTTCATTTGGAAGTCGGTAGTATTTTTTTGCAAAAAAGTTTTTATTTTTCCCTTTTTAGTTTAATAATATTAGTTTATATTATAATAAATAGGCAAGTTGTTTAGTAAGGTCCCTATAACGCCGAATAGATTACCCGAATAACATGAAACTTGAACGTAACCGGTGAAATGAGAGATCTGTGAACCCCTTTAGAGCGTACTGGCGTGATGTTATGTTATGAAATGGTATAAACAACAAACAGACATGCGATTGCAGCAATCTCGAGAGTTTTGCCGTTATTTATTGAAGAGTTCTGTTGTGTATCTCCGAAGTTCTTCATCAGTCCTTCACCAAATTAAAATGGGACCAATTTCGAAACATACTCTTTCAAACAAAAAAAGAATTTTCAAAATCGGTCCACAATTGACAGAGATATCGGTGAACATACACAAAAAAAAAAAAAAAAAAAAAAAAAAAAAAAAAAAAAAACATTAAGTCGAACATAGAACCTCCTCCTTTTTTTGTAAGTCGGTTAAAAAATTGCCTATCAGTGTGATATAAATAAAAACGAGCCATCAAAATAGTCACTAACAACTGAATTCGGCTTTAAAATCGAAAGTCTTCCTGCTCCAGCCTATCCCACAGAAAGCTTTTTGGAATATGTTTTAGAATAGTTTTGAACAAAAAACAGACAGATCAGTTTTTATATAAAGAGTGGGATTGGCTTTGACAAAACCGAACTCGGATTAGTTTTTTGCGATTCACCTTTTTCACCTTTTCTTTTTTCATTCATGCACCATACACCAGTTTTTAGATTCGGTAACGCATGTATCGTAGGGACACAGGAAGGCTCTCTTTTTTGAAACTTTTTTTGTTGACCATCAAAATCCGTGGTTATATAAAAATACACACTTTAGTAACAGTTGTATCAAATCAATACATGTTTAAACGTGTATGAAACAAAGTCGCAACCAGAAGACAAACTATTACGTCGTCGACGTAGTCAACCGTCACGTTAAATTTCACTCCGTTTTCAAGACATAGGTACCTTTAAATTTTTATATATTCACAACACTTTAAAATTAACTGTGATATATCTAATAGTTATAATAAAACAGTCAGGGAATTCATTAATTCTTTATTCGCAACACTTTAAAATTACCTCTGATATGTCTAATAGTTATAATGAAACAGTCATGCAATTCATTAATTCAACCTTGAACTCAAACACACCAGGCTAAAATTTCTAGTCACCCATATTCTGTACAAAATACCCACTACAGCCCACAAGTGCAAAGCAATTAACACTCCCGTTTGCAAAGCGATAAAAGCGACCATCAAACTCACGCAGACAGTTTTATTAAGATTATTCCGCCACATAATATTTGAAGTTTTTACGTTCCTAGCCCAGAAAATGTTAATAAACGAGTATCACAGCTAATTGGAAGTCTTCGGATAATGGTTGCCTGGAGATTGCGGATGGTATGTGGTCGTAAATTAGAGGGGGTGTACGCGTGTGGGGTGGAGGGGGTGTACATGTGAACATTAGGCCCCGCTGTTAGGGATAACCGGCAATTTCGGGTGGACTTTTTACTGGTTTAGCTGTGAGATAAATGTGTCGTGTTGATTGGTGGAGCCGATTGATTGCTTGGGTTTTTGTGGAACAATGCTAAGGTGTTTCCAATTATCATGTAATTGTTTGCGAATTTTATTATCAGGTTATGTCCAAGCTGTAAAGGACCCGTAGACAAGTGCGACGTCGCGACAATGCGATAAAGATGCAACAAATTCAAATTCATTTATTTCGTGAACACAGGGTACATACAGAAGATGTTGTACATACATAAGAACTGGGCTTTGTCCCGCCAAAAGGCATACAATATCTTACGGTAAAATAAAATAAAAATATGTCACTGATAAAATAATTAGATTTTTCACTAATGTCACCAATTCATTAATACAACAATAATTAAAATTTACACAATTATCCAGTATACATAACATAAGAAAAGATTGGATTTAGTTAACAGCAGGTGATGTTTTTATAGAAGTTGTTCTGCAGATTTCTATTTAACTCATTGTAGCATTGTCACCTCGCACCTGTTAATGGCGACCTTTTTAAAAAATAAGCCATTCCTATCTTGAAGTATCGGATATTCTTCAACATTTCGAAGAATAGAAAAGCTTAAGTAATCTATAAAGACGGGGAAAGAAAAGATAATAATCAGTGCCACGATTATTTTTTGTGTTACCCGATACAAATTCGGAGAAACCTGGGAAACCATTCGACTAGATTGTTTGAAATGAAACACTTCGTTTAATAAATTGAAATCTATACCATTTTTGTTTGCCAATTCTTTTGCGTTTCTCTTTTGTTTTGAGAGTAGGTAAATGGATTCTGCTATGTTTTGACAAACAGTACTGTTTTCTTTTTTTATTTTTCCTTACGTGGTTTAAAATATTAGGTTCTGATTCCAAATTACTGGAGTTGTTTGACTCTTTTCTTCTACGGTTATGTGCCACCCTTATCCAGGTTCTACCCACGACGCGGACGGCGACAATTTCTTCCGCCCATTGTGCTAGGAAGTAATATCCATAATTCTTTAACATTGAAAGAAACCGCGATCATCACGCATTCTCCTTTCGGTCAGATATAGATCGGTCAGAGAAACGTTTCGCTCTGTACTTATATAGAGATTCTTCTTTCTTTACTTTAGAATTACTTATCATTAGCCCTATTTTAATTCCGCCGGCCAACTGTATTGTATTATCTGTAACCGGATGTTTAATAATAAAGAAGAATAATAATCCCATGAAGAATAATCCCATGGGGTCACCGTTGTCGAAATCGACAAGGAGGATTATATGTACGTAAAAGAGCCTTATTTCAGTCATAGCTTAAATAACGCTGAATATCCTACTGTAAGTGCCTAAACTAATAAATAAGATTTACGACACGCAATAAAAATAACTGAGCAATAGGAATAACAGAGGAAGTCATTAATATTCCTCCGCTTTCGTCGAGTAGTATGCTAATGTATGTATGTGAAAATCTAATCGATACAGTTAAATTGGGAATACGTTTACTTTGTGAATAGATAGAAAATGGTTAATGTGTGTGCCTTGTTGTTCTGGTTGCAAGCGCTACAGTTGAGTGTGGGTCGATCAAGGTGTTTGAGTTTCATACCATAACCCCTGTCTTTCCCCTTATGGTTAGAAAGAAAGAAAGAAGGAAAGAAAGAAGGAAAGAAATAAAGATATAACTAAACAAATATATATATTTATTTGTGACGAGCACAGCAGACTCCAGATAAGCAAAAACAAACAAAAAACAATAAAATGAAAAAGCGTGGTATGAATAACCCAGCACAACTCAGACTTCGGCCTGGTAGTAAGAAATTCGAGATGGAAGAACACATTCATTCGAGCTCAGCAGCTGTAGTGCTTGCCACCAAAAAAATTACGAAGCAATGGTAGGTTATACGAGTAGGTATAGGTATTCGAAATAACAAAGAGAGAACATGTTACTTCTAGACAAGCGTGGTTAACTGTTGACTACGTCATCGCCTACCTTATGGTGAGATAGAGGTCAAGCGCGAGCCTGTCTATAATAAAAAAGATAGTTTATATTAACCTGTGGTATTTTCTTTGTCTTGATTATGGAACGTCTAAGATCGACTGATAGAAAATGCCTATGGCATTAAGTCCGCCTTCATACTTGTGCGTAAAGTTTTAATAAATAAAATAAATAAATGATGTGCCTAGTAAAACATTTGCATAAAAAAATGTTTCTTGGAAATATATTTCTAGAATTAAAATTTATTTACAAAAGTCATTTACGAAAATTGCTATAAAAATCAATCTTCAGGCAAGATAATACTCAAGCCAAGTCAATGAAAATTTAAAGGTCATGTAAAATAATTCAAAATAATGACTTGTCGCGATAAATTATACTTTGTTTTTACAGCCAATAAAAAGTTTTCTAATTAATATGTAATTAAACGAAGTTATTTATTCCCGACGGTGAATGCCGAAGATAATTATTGATAACTCCGAAATTACTTGGTCGGGACTTTGTTAATGAGATTTTTTACGGAAAACAAAATGCATACCTAGCTGTTTGATTTTTTAAAGAAAGTAAATTCTTAGAGTGGGGTAACGTTAAATAAATATGGAGGAAAAACTAAACATTAATATCAATAAGATACAACATCTAATAGAGCAAAACAAGACACTTAAACCGATTACTTTCTTACCTTCCCACACTTACAGGATTGACAACACCATCAATATCGCAAGTGTACACCACCTTATATATATATTACACATGTCAGATATCATCCACCGATATTCGAGACATCGATATCTCGAATAAACTATTTTGTTAATTGGAAAGCTAACATTAGTACTTTATGGGAACCAACTATTAATTAATTACAACGTGTAATTTCATATATTAGTGTCGGTCTGAAACTACTTGTAAATATTATCTATAGGAAATAGTTTCAGTGTGGATATTAGTATGAATGATTTTATTAAATTTAGGTGTAAATATAAAACTGCGTTGGAAAATTATTGTGATTGATATGGTGTTAGGGTTACGAATTGGATGGTGAGAATTTAATTGTCGAGGTATGGGATTGTGTTTTTTCCTTATCCTAGAGTTCATCTATGGGATGGACCCTAATCTTATTACAATCTAGCCTGATTGGAAGACTAATAAGTAGTCTTATTATAACCTCAACTATTAAACTTAAAGTATCAAGTAGTAATAAGTAGTAAACGTGATATGTAGAAATAAGAAAAAAACGTGAGGAAAGTTTTTGAGTACGCATAAGAGTAAGGGAATAGAGATGATGAATGGACTGTGTAAAAAAGGAAAGCAAATTGTATGGCTAGAAAAAATGTTGGGCGACCGCAAATAAATTGACATAACGGAAAGAGAGTGATGATAGTGGTGATAAAAAGGTGAATTTGAGCACCAATAGTTATTGTATTTACAGTAACTATTACCTAAATACAAATAAAAATATAATAATATATTTGTATTTTAAACTGTTATCATATTTCTGTATCATCCATGTCTATGAAGCTAATCTTTCATGCAAATGTATTTTCTGTTACTCAAAGCTGTCAATAAGTATGTCATGATGGGCCGCGGGGGGACCAGCAGCCGTATTGCGTAATTGCGCAAAGAGTTCAAACTCTATCCAACCGACCTAATTGACCAATCACATGCGAGATGAATTACGCGATGTGGATTTCCGTTTTGTGTGATTGGCCGATTTGGTCGGTTGGATAGAGTTTAAACTCTTTGCGCACTTACACAATACGGCAGCTGGTGGTCTGTAATACAGGTTCTTATTGAAACCTATCACAGGCACCAGTCTCTCACAAAGTTATACCCTGGTTTAAACTGCAAGGTATAGAATGTAAGGAACATTGTGAAGAGTAAATAAACGTTTTATATTATATTATAATAATATGCACTATGAAATCGTTTAGTGAACTTTACTTTGAGTTCAGACATAAGAATTATTTATTTGTATGTCTTTATTATTACTAAAGTAAGCACAATGTTCTAAAAAATTAAGTGGCGGCTAAGTTAGGTAAGACCTCGCACCTCGTGCTTGAGGTCGTGATTTCAAATCCGGGTAATTTACAACGTGATTTTTTCAAAAACTTAAGTATCCAAGTAATAAATAAACCCAATAACTATGCCAAATAAACTCACATAACTGAACTTTATATAACAGTACCCTCAGTTACAACAGAATAAAAAGACCACAATACACATGTCGCACATGCAGAAGTTTTATTAAGATATCCAGTCCGGCGATAAATCATGCTTGGACAAAATGCAATTGTGGACGTCGACTGTTTTTGTCGACCCTACTCGGTCTGACCCGACCGTCATGTTGTACGTTTGCAGAAGACATTGGCGAAAGTTTTCCTTCAGTTTTATATGCAGTGTCATGTGTTTGTGCATTCGAAGTTTAATTTTGTTATTTTCGCGTATAATTTTGAAATAAAAAGTAGAAACATAAAAAAGTTTTGGTGTACAATTTATTTCACTATTTTGAGCATTTCAAGAATATAAAAGAAGTTTTGAAGATAAACTTGTAAGATCTATACTAAAATGTCTTTACTAACTGATTCGCTTTGGGACTCCTCGTAACTTTTAGATAGATTATTAATTGTGTCTTCTTAGAATATAAGCCACATGCTGGCGGGCGAGCACGGCCTACTGTGACAGGCTTGAGTCATAAATTTTTTGCACAGTTTGGGAGCAAAAACCGCGATAAAATGCGTGACTCAAGCTCATCACAGAGGCTGCATCTGTGCCGCCACATATGAACTAATGACCTGACGTCACACGACATCCTGTATAGCGCAAACAAAGTTTTTGGCGCGATTTGGGCATGCACAACAGTTCAAAAACAACCGTCGGGCAGTTGCCCAGAAGCGACACAAAACCCTCACCACTCCGTCTAATCGGAGGATCCTCTCTTTTTAATGATGGTTTGCATGAATTTCGACCCAGTTCCTCATACCTCCAAAATATATACCTGCACTTCTGAGGACCAATTACGCTGTTATTTACGATGGCTTCTTAATGGGCCTTCAAACTTAACCATCGAAAAGAAGCAGACGAAGTCGTGGTGGGTTAAAAGTTAAGTTGAATGAACACCCAAATTAAACCAATTAATTCAATACTTACCCTGAAAAATGACCAGTAAACCAAAGAACGAATATACCGATAAGGTAACATATGTGCGGACTGATATTAAGATATCCAGTGCCCTCGATAAATCATCGAACGAACGCATTTGCGGCGACAATGTTTTTGTCGACCCTACCCGGGTAGAACAGGTTATTACTATCTTTATGTAGGTACACGGATAGCTGATCTATTTGGTGGAGTTTGGTCGGAGATGATAGGTAGGTTTGCCTTTAGTTTTGAAAGGAAAACTAGGATTTTTAATTGTGACAACTTGACACATTCTAGCTCAATCAATGGCATAAATATGCCATACAAATGACTTATTTATTACGCATTGTTTTTGTGCAGAAGAAAAATGATGTATTGGTATTATTGTGTTGTATATCGGTTTGTATGTATCTTTCTTCAACCTTACTTTCTGGTTTTGTACGTCTCTCATACGGGTGTTGCTCGCTACTCAAAACAATGATATTTAATCTTTATTACACCGTATATTCATGTGTCGTAGATCATTGGATCGAACCCAGGCAGGCGTTTTATTTTGTGTAAATTATTTCATCACTGCTGCTCTCAAAACGGTGAAGAAAAAAAACGTGAGGAATCCGGCATGTCCTAGAACCAAAAGTTCGAAGACATGTGACATCCACCAACCCGCACTGGACCCACGTGGTGGATTATTACCCATTCCTTTTTATAGATAGGAGGCCTGTGTCCCAGCAGTTGAAACGTTAAAAGGCTGATGATGATGATGATGACACCGTCTATTTCTGTTTTCGAATGACAGTTATGGTATGCAATCATAAATGCCTAATTTACTTTCATGCAATGATGGCCCATGATATCGTGTCCATTTATCTATCCGTGGTTTTGCTTTATTTAGTCTGTTGAAGTGGATTTTAAACTACTTGATTTAAAGTGTTTCTAAACTAAAAAACAGTAATTAAATATAGAAACTGTTTAAATTACCACAATAAACAATTAGAAAAGCCCGTTAAATAAAACACATTATAATCGAAACGAAAATCCAATTTAAGCTATCTATGTGCAAGTATTATGCGGTCCGATTTAAGAATAGCTATTTGAAACCATTCGCCTCGCCATTCTCGATCGGAACGAATGAAGGATACTTTATGTGACTGCCTGAATGTGGCGTTCATTCGGTCACACTTGACTGGAACGTTCAGTTCATAATTTTGTGAAAAGTTCCTGAAACTGTCGTAATCTTGAAATGTGGCGAGCTTTGTCCCGATTGACTTTTAATATTTTAAAATTTAGAGGTGAACTCAATTGGCTACCTCAGTTGTGAAATTGTTATGTGTGGCACATGAATTGCTTTTTATAATGGACTACCTTTTTTCTGTGGTAATCTATTTTTGGAATAAAATGCTGCGTATGACACTAAATGATAGTTTAGCTTCATATTAGTGAAAATCATTATCGTAATCGGATGTATATACTTCCAGATTACCTACTTTAGACAAACATTTTTACTTTTCATAAGATAGGGTGTCTCAGAATGTTTACGTTTTTGATACTTAAAAAAACCCACTATTGTCTCTGTTTATTTACTGTTAAATTAAAGAGCAGTTTATGGATTTTTTTTATGACAAACAACAGCTTGTAAATGCGCAATCTACATTGCCTGACACTCATTTAACCAGTATTAAAAGTTTTTAATCACTCGCTGAAATAGCCTCCAAAAAGTAAGGGCTGAAAAATCCCTTGACATTATATGGCAGCCCAATAGACTAAATTCAACGCATGCTGATTTTTTCCTATAGAGTTACTTAAAAAGAAAGGTTTTAAGTTTACAACCCATTGCCACTCAACCTGAATGATTTAAAGCAAGCAAAGACTCACAGACGAAAACAAAGCTATTCCAAGAATGATGATACATAGCGAGTGATTGTAGATTTTAGTACCAGCTTAAATGAGTATCAGGAAGTGGAGCGTGCGCATATACTAACTATTGTTTTTTTTATAAACAAAATTCAAAAACTATTATTTAATTTAAGAGTAAATAAAACGAGTTTGAATTAATTGTAGGGATTTTTTTTAAGCATCAAAAACGAAAAACATTCCGAGATTTTTTTTTTTAAATAAAACGTTTCCCCACACTAGAAATTTCTTCCTGTATCGTGGGTGCGTATACAAACCTGCGCCTGCTGCTGTGGGTGCCTTTATTATTTTAGATGAATGGAATTAGCTGATTCGCCCTGGCCAGCGCGAGTCGGTTTAACAGGACTGAGCAAATCACCAACGTGTTAAGTGTTTCCGTGTTTTATGATGTGTCGTCATCCACCATATTCTTAGACGTTGTTTATTCCTTTTATTTAGTAACAAATATAAATTATAATATGCACTCAGTACTGTAAAAGCGTTTACATTGGCTCTGACGAGACAGAATTAGTTTAATAGCCAACGCTTGTACGCCTCAACAATTAACCGACCAACGTTGGTACGAGCGCTCTGGGACCAACGTGTGGAGCCAGGGTTATTGGATTTAGTTGTAGTGTAGTTGTTTAATTTATTAATTGGTGCTCGGCTTATGACAATAGCCTCGTACCCTATTACATGAAACCTAAGAGCTACCTAGGTACGTAGCTCATAAGTTTGTCATAAATTTTAGGTACCTACCATTTTTTTTTCTAGTTTCGTTCTGCCACAGATTATCTTAACACCGTCACTCAGAAAATGACATCAAATACACAACGCCATCTATCGAATATGGAGTTCAACAGTCGGAGTATACGAATTGCGGTGTTGTGATATTTTGCTTCTTGAACACTTGAAATTCATCTAACTTTTGGTAGTGTGAACCGATTGCGATGAAACAGAAACTAAGTAATACTTCAAGTTACGCAATTTTTTTATGTTTAAAAGTTATCTAAATTGGTTTCGTACATTTTACGTGATGCGTGCTAGGTGAACTAAGCAGGTGGACCATGGGCAACACACGAAACAGACAATAATTTCAATAATGCTGGAAATGGGTTCTGTTATTTATTTATTTATTTAATACTTTAAGCACACAAATGTACAGAGGCGGACTTAATGCCTTAGGCATTTTCTACCAGTCAACCTTTGGGTGATGCAGAGATACGTGGGACACTCAGAAAGTTTTGCGAAACTAAAAAAAATTGTTCTATACCTACATATATTTTTATTAAATCTTTTCAAAGTACTTTCCACCAGCCTCTATACAAAGATTCATGCGCCTAAACCAGTTTTCAAAACACTTTTTCCAGTCCGCCGCAGACACCTCGTTTACAGCCTGCTCGAACGCAGCCAGCGCATCTTCCGGCGACGAAAATTGTATCCCTTTGAGCTGATTTTTTATTTTTGGGAATAAAAAGAAGTCACACGGTGCTAGATCAGGGCTGTAAGGAGGGTGACCCAGGAGTTTGACTGGCGTGCTGTCCAGGAAGTCCCTCGTTTTGAGTGCGGTGTGCGCAGGTGCATTGTCGTAGTGGAGCAGTAGCCCGCGGAGCCCTGTGTTTGGTCGCTTGTTGCTTATAACAGAGAAAACTTCTGGCAAACATTTGGTAGTATACCATTCGGCATTAATGCTTCTTTGATCCCGTAAGGGAATTGATACCAAGTGGCCAGTCAAATTAAAAAAGCTAGCGATCAAAATCTTACCCCCGCTTCTAGATCGCTTCACTTTGGTAGGCGTTGGCTCATTTTGAAACACCCAAACAGTCGACTGGCGCTTGGTTTCTGGGTCGTATTGATAAATCCAGGACTCATCACCTGTAACGATGTCGTAAACACGCCGAGACGAGCCTGCTTCAAATTTGTTAAGCATATCACGGCACCATTCCACCCGGGCCTGCTTCTGAGCATCGGTGAGGTTGTGCGGCACCCAGCGTGATACTATCCTCCTCACGCAAAGATGGCTGTGTAGAATCTCGTGAACGCTTCCCGATCCAATCTTCAATATGTGTTGAATCTCCTGATATGTAATTCGCCTATTGTCTTGGATTAAATTTTTCACTGCTAGCACGTTTTCTTCGGTAACAGCCGTCAAAGGGCGACCGCTTCTTTCGTCATCCCCCAAAGTTGGTCGACCGCGCTTGAATTCGTTATACCAACGATACACGGTTGCCTTGGAAGGGCCTTCATCCATGAATGCCATTTGAAGTCTATCGTACGATTCATCCGGTTTCAGGCGACACTTGAAATCGTATAAAATCATAGCTCTAAAATGTTCCCGGCGCAGATCCATATTTCAGTGAGACACAATACTTTGAATTAACTCGCAAAAAATGTGGAGGGAAATTTTGAAATTGGAACTTACTTATTTTTACTTATAAATAATCATATTTTCGAAAAACATTATAACTGGCCAGTCTCCCATATATAAAAACTTTTTTTCGCAATACTTTCTGAGGGGCCTGGTAAATAGTGGTAGGTGCAATCACGATATTGAATGTTCTGTTATCCTTTGAAACCCCGACAATTTTATTTGGAAATATTTTCGGTGTACAAAAACGACTTTTGTACACAGATTTATTATATATTTTGATGTAGGTGTACTATGGATACACCGCTAACCTTGTCTTGAATCAGTGACATTAATAACATTAACAGCAACAAAACCTCATTGTTACCTTAAATCTTAAACTCATTGCACAATACTCCTAGACAATACAGTCTATACCTTATTTTTTAACATGTTAACCCACTCAAAATCCCTCTCACATAATTTAATCCAATCCCAGCCATAAAGTCCGCGGTAACGGTCCACGGAAGGGCGCAACTATCATCGGTTTACGCGTCTCGATAAACGCGAGAGGCGACGTTAACTCGCCCTTACGGATGAATGGAGTGGCTCGCTTCCTGAGGGGACCACGGGAAAATGGCCATGTTGAGTTTTTGTAATCTTTTTTTGAATTATTTGACAGTTATTTTGTTTTGGCTGTGGAATTTGAGCAACCGTCAGTGATTGCTTTGATTTCTACAAATATACATTAAACGTGTTCTCGCTCAAAGAATGGTGTAGGGGTGGTTATGAGCACTAGACTTTCTTAATATTTATTATATACTTTACTAGCTGACCCCCGCGGCTTCGCTCCCGTCAATATTATAGCCTATGTTACTCGGGATTAATCTGGCTTTCCATAGGTGAAAGAATTTTGTAAATCGGTCCAGTAGTTTCGGAGCCTATTCGGTACAAACAAACAAACAAAAAAATCTTTCGTCTTTATGATATTGGTATAGATGGTACACCACAAAAATACATTCAGGACAAAATTTAGCCCAATGCACAATAACAAGTGTACAATGGGCGGTGTTATCGCACTAGGCAATCTCTTACAGACAACCTTCGGATGGACTGAACGATAGGAGAAAAATTTAGGGCTGTCAGTGTATAAATTACTAGCTGACTCCCGCGGCTTCGCTGCCGTCAAAATTATAGCCTATGTTACTCGGGAATAAGGTAGCTTTCCATAGGTGAATGGTTTTTTTAAATCGGTCCAGTAGTTTCGGAGCCTATTCGGTACAAACAAACAAACAAACAAAAAAATCTTTCCTCTTTATAATATTGGTATAGATTATAAAAAATATTACTTAGACATACATAAAATGCAAACATGCAATATTACATAATATACTGATATACATTTCAAATATCTAACTGAAAAAGGAGATGTTAAAAGTGTTAACAATATTGTTTTTTATTTAAAAACGCGAGTGGCGACGTTAACTCGCGCGGGTAACCAGCCATTTTAATTTTTTGTAGTCTTTTTTTAATTTTTTGACAGTTGGCTATTGTTCTGCATTTTGACCATGGTGAGAATAGTGACTGGGCTGTAAGTTACTAATCCTACATGAAAATTGTAACTTATATAATTTTAAGTAAATAGCTAGTTACCTACTCAGATTATGGTGTAGCGGCTTTGATTTTGCTTGTAAGATTTGTATCTGTAACTAAATGTTCAGCTCATAAATTATTTCATACGAACGAGGATTTTTTTTGATTGGTGTGAAAAAAAACTGGTTTAGCCTGCCAGCACAGCTTAAACCAGCAAGCAGCCTTGTACTGGATTTTATCTGAGTTGGTTGATTTGTCAATGAAACATAGGCACAAATGTCCCCACTTATTTGTATGTACATTTAACTTGATGTCACACCATTTAGCCCTAAAACGCCACTTAAATAGGATTACGGTGCAAAACGATGACGTCACCATACGTAAACCACACGCACGCGACAACGCGGAAAAGTTTCTCAAGTGTTAAGTGTTTTACTCACTCGCGAGGAAAACATTTGACCTTGTATAAAAGCTGAACGATTCTTGGTTTACCTTGTCATTGAAAAGAAGAGTATTGAATTTTTATGTTATACTTGCTGTGCCCGCGGCTTCGCTGTCGTCAACTTCTTACATACCCTACCTACCTACCTACCCTACCCTACCTACATACTTGCCCTACCTATCTACCACTTTTTTTTTCTAAATTGTATTTTGTATAAGAACCTTCTCCTAACAAAAACAAACACAACAAATATAGAGTTAACGAAATCGGTCCAGCCATTCACGGGTGTTGCCGATGCCGACCAAGGGAAATAGGGATTCGTTTTTATATATAATTTATATAGATGGGAGTTAAGTAAATTACGCAAGATGTGAAAATAGAAGAGAATAGAATATACTTAATTGTACACCAAAATTGTAACACGTCACTTAAAATAAAATAAAAACTTAACTAAAAAAATCAAAAAACCCGACTGCTTCAAAAGCGAACTAAAAAGTCGTAAACAAGGAAAAAATCATGCTGTGCAGGCGGAGGATACACCAGATTCTGGTCAGCCAGCCCGCGAATATGTATCCTCCATCCTCAGTCGAGTTTTTTGAATTAAGTTTTTTTATTTATAACTTTTCAGTTAGTTCTTTTTTCGAATGAGATACATTTAAATATATGAGTGTTATATATTTTTGAAATCACCTCTTAATATCCTTTATTTTGATACCCAACAAAATGGGTTTGGAAGAAAAAAAAAATTTGGGCTCTCATAATATGGCACCCAAAAGCCGCCATTTTTCTATTGTCCAATTTTAATGTACCCTATGACACTCGCAGGGTTAAGATGAATCGATTGATGTATGAATCATCAAAATCGGCCAACGCGTTTGGTCTCTGGAACGCCATATAGGAACAAACATACATACATACATACTTTTATACATACATACATAGACTGATAAACACATTACCCTCCTTCGGCAGTCGGGTAAAAAACAATACAAAAACAATATTTCGCACGGAAATTGAAAATACCTCAACACAGAGCACGGGATGTGGCCGCCTGCAGCGACTAGATTTGCCATTGCTAATAACACCCGCATATTATGCGCTGAGAACGAGCTTCGGCTGTCTTAGCGATAATCACAATTGTCACTGGCTGTCAATGCCTGTGACTAATGCAAATGCAATGACAAATTGCAATGTAATGCTTGCTGAAATGCTTAGTATTAAGCGGTCTCGGTGCTCTGTGATTCTAAATCTTTTATGTCATGAAAACTATTCTGTAATGAATCTTTAAAATATAGATCCCCATCATATATTACTTCTTATCATTTTCTATTCTTTCGTTACTATTATGTGCACATAATTTTAAACCTCATAGGATCACACAGTAATATTTATGGTATACCTACCTCAAACACTGCACCAACAAAGTCTCCTCTACCTCGTCAAACTGTCTCATCATCCCCTGAGTTCCTAACACACATATAACAAGTACTTTAGAAAGTCTTACCGCCATTAGGGTGAACACACGTATATTAGGGGCTTTTAAAGCCGTTCGCGGCTCGCTGTAATTTGCGACTAAACGCCGATGGGAGATTACTGGCGCCAGTCACTTGACTCGGTTTATGGAGTGCGTGTGAACGTAGCACTTTCGTTTTGTTGAACTTTGTGGTTTAACGTATGGTGTTGGTGATGCGTTGTGTTTGTTTTTCGGATAGCAGATCCTTATCACAAGTTACACTCACTTAGGCCGTAATAAGTGTAAGAACGGCCGTCACGACTGTACTGTCAATCTTGATATGTAGGATTTGGAACTGCTTTTTCAGTTAATTGTCAATGGAGTTTTTAGCCTTGCACTTCACTTCTTTGAAGCCTTAGGGCTTAGTCCCGTCAAGATCTACGTGTATAAGCTAGTTTACTATACTGCCAAACTAGTGAACTATAGGTATATCTAATCGCAGTGTAGGCCTACTTGAACTAAAAAACTATTCGTTCATATCTCTTTAAGGGACCCTGCCCCTCCTCCCCCTGACCCTGTCCTTGCTGCAACGTCGTCATAAGTTCGATTCTTAACTTTAATATTTTTGTGATTATTTCATTAATATATATTTTTTTGTCATAAAATTGAATCTCAAGCCAGCGATACTTCCCAATTTTTTTACTTACTCGAGCTTTTGATTATTTTTTATATTTATCCGATTATATTCAAACTAGAAGCTTTTGTATCCATCCACACACAAACCAGATTTAAATAATTTCCAGCCAAAGCAAAAATTCACAAAATACACACATCCACCCACTTATTTATCTGCTTATCTGCATAAACCAATAAAAACCGATGACAGCAAACAAAAAGGCTCTCATTATTATTCTAAAGCATCGCAGGAAGTAATCAGACGAAAATGTAATTGTCATCGCGAATAACATCTGCTGAATCTAATTTATTCACTGGATGCTGCGCGGAGATGCTACCCTGTGTCCTCGAATTGTGTTTATGACGACTTGATTTATATCGTTTGAGTGAATTATGAATGAGTTTTTTTTCAGAATAGATCTGTACGTATTTTCGGTAGTCTTTGCTTGGTTACAAAGTGCTGTTGCTTGGACTTCCAAAAATAAATTAGATCTCAAAGGATTTTGTATCAGTCATTTAGTTTTTGTAGCCTTGTATTTGTTTTTGGTAATGTGCCATTAGTTCTATAGCCATGTAGATCCGTTTCGATACAATCATTATTTTAAAGAGATCTTTTGTGGTAACAACCTTCCAGTCTGAATGTAATCCACTTGCTTAATATTATCGCTTAGTAGTGTGTTTAGGTTAAGGCGCTATATACTCCCCAATGTTAACGCAGTACTGGCCGTGCGCCAGATGCCAAAATATCAATATTGAACCTCCTTTTGAACAGTTTTGTTCGCAAAATACCCTAAGGGTATGTAGGCCCTTAAGGGCCCGAGATACCCTTTAGTGCCATAAAACGGTAACTTACTAAAGCATACTCCTCAGTAACGGCTAGGTTAAAAAGTTAGAAAAAAAAAAAACACGATATTTTTTCGCAACTTTTGGAAACTCCTACAAAACGATTTGGATGTTTAAAAATATTTTAACACAGAAAAATTTATGGCTGGAATTTTAAAAGGATGTTCAATAATAAACAAGCATATTACAAATTAGATGATTATATTCAAGATAAGAATGCTTGGAAACATGCTGGTCCTGCTCCATAGGCCTATCTTTGGTGTGGACAAAATCAAAATGGTTAATTTGTATTATATTCATAATTATAGTAACGCTTTATTTTTATTTTTTCTTCTTTTTTGTTTAAAAAAATTGACTCGCACACTGTTCTGTTGTTGTTTAATTAGGTAATGAACCTATGTTTGCACTATTTGTAAGTACTTGAGGACCATGTTCCTATTTATCAAGTAAAGGAATTTACCTGTTAATGCTTGTAATTCTCTCATACCTATATGTAGTATAGTAGTGCTGGGTACATCGTCCTCACGTATACGAATTTATTAATGTATGTACCTATATAAATATTGTATAAAACTTTTTTTTAAAAGAGTAAGTATGGAGTTTCTTGTGCGTTCTTCTCCATAACAACCTACATTTCCGAATGCACGGTAGAATCATTTTTTTTTTAATGTAAATTTTAACGTTCAAAAGTGCCACATAATGGCCTACTTGAAATAAACACATTTGACTTTGACTTTGAATGATATTTTGGCATCGAGTGGGCGCACGGCCAGTACTGCGTTAACATTGGGGCGTATATTGAGCCTTAATAACTTGTTGCTATAATCAGAAGCGAATTTCGTACCAAAACACAATACTATTCAGCGTATAATTAATAAAACTGACTTCTTGGGTTGTCTGGTCAGGAAAAAGGATTTTTCATTAGGATTTTGATAATAGCTGCCTAGAGTCAAGTCCGGTTGGTGGCAATATATTCACTTCAATATATTCCTCCCTATTATACATATGTGGTTAAAACATACATCTGGCAAAAAGTTGGTGTGGTGCTTAGATCTATGCATGATATTATCATTGTTATGTGATGGCAATAAGTTCGTCCTCTATAAAAGCCATAAAAAACTTTTTTGCAAAAAAATACTACCGACTTCCAAATGAAAAACTACAAAGTGAAAAATAACTTAATTTTTGGAAGTCGGTGTCTTTCGTAGGTACAATTTTTTTGCGATATGGACACCGACTTCCAAAAATTAAGTTATTTTTCACTTTGTAGTTTTTCATTTGGAAGTCGGTTGTATTTTTTTGCAAAAAAGTTTTTTGCTTTTTAGTTTTACCTACCTATTAGGCAAGTTGTTTAGTAAGGTCCCTATAACGCCAGAATTATCCGAATAACATGAAACTTGAACATAACCGGTGAAATGAGAGATTTGCGTACCCCTTTAGAGCGTACTGGCGTGATGTCTTGTTATGAACAATAACCAGACATGCGATTGCAGCAATCCCAAGAGTTTTGCCGTTATTTATTGTAGAGTTCGACCAATTTCAAAACATACTCTTTCAAACAAAAAAAATATTTTTAAAATTGGTCGACAATTGACGGAGATATCGGTGAACATACACAAAAAAAAAACAAACAATCATAAAGTCGAACATAGAACCTCCTCCCTTTTGGTAAGTCGGTTAAAAATTAGGATATTTGCAAATAACTTTGCCTAATCCTTTATGAAAACACAAAGCAAAGTTCTAAAAATAATATTTTAAAATATGTTTGTAAAATGAAGCTAGAAGACAATAGGGACCCGTAGTAGTATTTTGTAGTATAGCGAGACAAATTGTAGCCGTAATGAATAATTGGATTTGAGCGGAAAACTCAATAGACGACGGTTTTATTTGCGTTATGTCTGTGTTATGCATACATTTCGTTTTTAGCATTGTTTTGTTCAGTGGGAACAACGTGAATAGACCGTGATGTAGAATATTGTCTGATTTATTTATTTATTGCAATTTTATTTTACCCACTGTGAGTATCTCAAACAATGGGGTACCTTAACTTGTTGGTTTGTTTAAATTGACGGAGAAACTGGTGATCCTTCATTAAAAAAATACATACAATCAAACACTACTCCTCCTTTTTGGGAAGTTGGTTAAAAACTATTCTGTGAATCGATTAGATGGTCGATCGAGAAATGATGTTTCAGGTTGATGGACCTTCGCGCTGCCGATGATTCGACTTGTTATTTGAGATTTTGAAGCATCGAGGTAGTGAACTGTCGCGCTCATTTCATTCATTTATAGATTTCAAGTTCGAGTAAAAGTTTTCGAGCAAGTGTTATTCGATTTAACGTCATTTGATTTCAAGCAGAGAACTCGTTTAAATGTTCGAGATAAAATTGTTTGCTTATTTATACACGCGAAATATAAATATATGGGTTGCAGTCTCTTAAAAACTATTTAAATAAAAAAAACACATCTACAAAGCTACTGTATTGCTGAGGATTGAAAGAAGATAATCCTATCTTTTTTCGATCTGAGAACTGTGCCTTGCCCGGGTTAGAAAATATCCACTTACTAACCCGGAAAAGGCACAGTTCCTGTGGCATTGGCCACACGAGAGCACAGCCGAGGAAAAATGATCGTGGTGTTTAAATTACCATGTATGTCTTTGGCTGGCTTTTTATCCCACTTGTTCCATCATCGCTTACCATCAGGTGAGATAGTGGTCAAACGCGATCCTACCTAAAGCAAAAAAAAACAAATACTCTTTCATCATTATAATTACATTCATTGTTCTTTAGTTCACAATAAAATAAACTGTAAAGCATGAATAAAGGCAAGCTTCACTCAAAATTGAATTTTCTCAATTTCAGACAGCAAAGCTTTGAGCGATACAGAGAACAGAATTTATGAAGCTAGAATCAAGTTTACAACAGAAATGAACTAAAATTTCTGCTTGGATAGAAATACACTGTCCTTCAGAAAAATACCAGCTTTATCTACACAGAATAGGAGGTCAAATTAAGTTAACTAGTGTAGCTGTGATAAGTAGCAATATTTATCTAACGACAATAATACAAAAAATCCAAACATTAACAATCTTATCATAAAAAGAAGCTTTTTAACCATATGATAAGTTTAACCAGGTGCAGTGGTGGTCCAGTGGTAATGACAGCGACATACAAGTTGTAGGTCGCAGCAGACGCTTTATCTTTTTTAAATTATTTCATCACCACTGCTCTCAAAACGTCGAAGGAAAGTATCGTGAGGAAATCAGCATGTCTAAGAACCAAAAATTCGAAGACACGGGATATCCACCAACCGGCACTGGGTGGATTACGGCCCATTCCCTCTCAAAGAGAGGAGGTTTGCATTCACAACGGACCAAATAGTACGGACTAAGTGCGGCAAAGGGGGTCCATCTATCTTATCCTAGCTTAACCACGGAATAGCATATTCTTAATTATTTTACACTTGAATTTTGAATCTACTGAACAGTGTCTAATATAAATATTTGGTAAAATTCAAGGTCAAATTAAAAAAGGTACTTATAGACAGTTAACTATGGGGCGTAGGGCGTTAAAAGCCGATTTATTTTTATATCGTCACTAGCTTCTCCCAGCGACTTCGCCCGCGTTAAATTTTTTTTCTGCTCCCCAGGGAACATTACACCTGGAATCTGGATAAAAAGTAGCCTTTATGCTATTCCAGACTACATATAATCTATCTCTGTGTCAAATTTCAACCAGATCTGTTCAGCCGTTCTGGCTTAATTCAGTAACAAACATACATCCATCCATCCAAACTTTCGCATCAATAATATTATTAAGAATTGATAAGATTAGATAACTGTACCCATCACGTTAACGGGGTTTCTCAGATCAATTCAACCCTGTATTATATAATATAGCACTTCATATAAACGATTCTTCAAACAATTTACTCAACATCCCCACTTGTTACTTACTCTCAAAACCACTAAATCCGATTGCAATACAGTACACACCCCCCTACCACAGAAACGTATAAAATCCCTCTTTATCGCTAAATACATTCATTTAATCACATCGAGCGACCGCCGGCGTCGTAAAACGAAGCCCTGGTCATAGCAGGGTGAGGGTCGCGGCCATTTATGTCCTATTCGGTTAATAATGAACGTACCAACAAGTTGACCGCGATTTCTTTATGATAGAGATATTGAAGGCGTTTAGAATAAGGAGTTTTTGAACTTGGAGACTTTTGGATATGATTTAAGAAAGTCGGTAGGTACTGTGACAAAGGTCGCATGGGTTGCAACCTTTACGTATCGTACTGGCTAGCAGGCAATGTTTCTGACAGCTTTTAAAGTATTGTGCATAATTCTCATTATATTGGGAATATAGAGATTCAGTTTGATTGGTTTGAATTAAAACTCTGTCAAAGCTTTTGGGTAGTTTCAATAAGTCCATCTGTTTTGCAGTAGTCCCTTAGAACCAGCTGAACATAGGCCTTCCCCAAGTATCGCCACATTCACCGGTCTCATGCGTCTCGCATCCATCGGATTCCCGCAACCTACATACTTAATCATATCAGCCGAAAGACGTCCACTGCTGGACATAGGTCTCCCCCAAGCATCGCCACTCTGACCGGTCCCGTGCATCTCGTAACCAGCGGATCCCCGCAACCTTCACCAGGTCATCGGTCCACCTGGTGGGAGGCCTTCCAACGCAACATCTTCCGGTTCGCGGTCGCCGTTCTGCGAGCAATGTGCCCTGCCCACTGCCACTTAAGTTTGGCAATTCTTCGGGCTATGTCGGTAACCCTGGTTCTCTTGCGGATCTCTACATTTCTGATTCGATCACGCAAGGCAACGCCGAGCATAGCCCTCTCCATTGCCCTTTGAGTGACTGTAAGCTTTCTTATAACGCCCATTGTAAGCGACCACGTCTCAGAGCCATATGTCATCACTGGCAACACACACTGGTCATAGACTTTCGTCTTGAGACACTGCGGTAAGTTGGACGAGAAGATACCGCGCAACTTCCCAAACGCTGCCCAGCCGAGTCGGATTCGACGGTTGACCTCTTTCTCTAAGTTGGCCTTACCCAATTGGATCGAATGTTCCAGGTAGACATAGTCGCCCACAACTTCGAGTGTAGAGTCTCCAATCTTGATAGGAGTGGGTGTAACATGGGCATTCAACATCAACTTAGTTTTGTCCATGTTCATCCTAAGACCCACTCTTTCGGAAGCTCTACTGAGATCATCGAGCATGTACTGAGGTCCCCCATGGTCTCAGCCATAACCACTATATCGTCGGCAAACCGAAGGTGAGTGATGTACTCGCCATTGACGTTGATGCCTAGCCCTCTCCAGAAAAGAACCTTGAAGACATCCTCCAGTGCAGCGGTAAAGAGCTTCGGCGATATGACGTCTCCCTGTCTCACACCTCGCTGCAGAAGGACGGGTTACTCTTCAATCTTCTGTATAACCTGCCGCAGTGTATGTATGTGGTCTACGGTGCTGAAGCCTTTACGGAATCCGGCTTGTTCGGGAGGCTGGAAATCGTCAAACCTGCGCGCGAGACGATTCGTGATGACTCTTGAAAACAGCTTGTAGACATGGCTAAGGGGTGTGATGGGCCTATAGTTTTTCAGTAGGGAATTGTCACCCTTCTTGAAGAAGAGTACCACCACACCCCTGCACCATGCCTGTGGCGTTTTCCCCTCGAGTATGACGGAATCAAAAAGCTTTTGAAGGGCCCTAAGTACTGGTTTTCCACCCGCCTTCAGGAGTTCGGCCTTAATTCCGTCATCACCCGGTGCCTTGTTGTTCTTAATTTGTTTCAGAGCCATCCTAATCTCATACAGGCTGACGTCCGGAATGTCTTCGGTATAGTGTCGGGTCAATCTAGCTCTAGGGTCATTCGCTAGATTCGCGACGGGTTTACTTTTTGACGTATACAACTGTCCATAGAATTTCTCGATCTCCCTCAGAAGCTCCGGTTTGGCGGACACGATCCTGCCATCATCGGTCTTCAGTTTCGTGAGCTGGCTCTGCCCAATAGACAGATCTCTTGCAAAGACCTTGGAGCCCTTGTTTTGCTCAATCGCGTCTTTAATACTTTCAGTATTAAAGCGGTGGAGGTCGCTTTGCAAGGACTTTGAGATCCGTCTATTTAGCTGCCGGTATTTCAACGCATCGTCTGAAGACTGCAAGATCATCTCACGCCTCTCCTTCATAAGCTTGAGCGTAGGATCAGAGAGCTTTTTGTTTTTATCTGTACGGCGGGTCTTGAAAAACTTAGACCCGACCGTATGGACAGCTTCCACGAACCCATCGCTGTATTCATCCACGGAGCTCCCTAGGCACTCGAAACGATTCTGGAGTTCGAGCTTCAGCTCGAACTCCAGAATGAGCTTTCAAGCTCTCGGGGTTTTGGACCTGGATTTGTGCTGGACGGAGCGTGGACTTCATCAGTCGAGCCTAACATTAATGTTCAATGTGCCTCTTACCATGATGACCTTTCAAGCTTAACATTAATGTTCAATGTGCCTCTTACCACGCGGTGATCGTTCCCGGTTTTCACCGAATTGATCACTGAGACATCATTGAACATTTGCTTCTTGGTTAACATGATGTAGTCGATCTCGTTTTTAGTTGCACCATCGGGGCTTTGCCAGGTCTACTTCCTATGCTCATGCTTTCTGAAGAAGGAGGCCAGTAGGTGACCCCGGTGGTTTCGACGTCCAACTCCAAATTGCCCCACTTGCAGCTCATCCTCGTCTCGTTTGCCCATTTTCTCGTTGAAGTCCCCCATGGCAACGGTGTAGTGAGTTTTGAAACCATGCATGGCTCTAGAAATTTCCTCATACTTGGCCTCTACCTCGTCATCGGAGTGTGCCGAGGTCGGGGCCTACATACTTAGCACATTACAATGTAACCCCTTAGATTTCATAGCAAAATAATACAAAATAAACAACTTGAAAATTTTATATTTAACTAACTTGCTTTTCAAACATGGTCCTTCGAGACAGATACGTTTTTGTTTTTTATTGGCGGATTTTTCAAAACACTTTAATTAGATCGAGGACTTCATAAACTCATAAAGACCACTTTACGGGATTCTGTTTGTTTCTGAGATTCAACTCTCGAATCTAAATGAGCGATGAGGGAAATTGGCCCTTCCTGGTTTATTAATAATTTACAGTCTAGCTACATTAATCATTTCGGACAATTGTTGTTTTGACTCTAATGTAATTTCCATCAGGAGAATTATGTTTCACATGGGTACAAAACACGTAGATCTATACCAATTCTGTTTTTTATTATTTATACTAACAAGTTAGTTAGTAAGTAATAAGAGAATAGGTGAAGCCTTTTTCAACACAGATTAGCGAAGTAAAACTATGCCACTATTATCTGTAGTAAAAGCAACAAGTTCAATATGGGCCGGTTTTTCTGTATTGTTGTGTATCATAAATAATATGTAAGGATTGTAGAAGATGGCGTTCTGTAGTTTCTGCCTAAGCCTAAAAAAGGCGTGGGTTTATATCTATATGTTGTGTGTGAGACGTGTTTACTAAGGGATCTCTTGAAATGTGCCTTTCTGTCTAGTACACTTAGTCAGAACATCGTGTTGGCGCCGGGACAGGCCTCGTGTTTTATCTATCCTTCTGTATTTCCAATAATGACCAACTTTTCTAGGCTGTCCTTCACGTTATGTAGCTGAAATGTGTCAAATACACTGCAAGCAAACTGTGGAAAATCGAGTCCTTGACATCGAGTAGTTAAAAGACAGATAGATTTCTGCGTTTGGCTGTCTATGGTATTCGGAACATCCACTTCCAGCACCAAATTTCGATTACGCATATAACTTTCCCATCTATAGGTAAAATAAAGTCAGTCTCAAAACCAAACACATATCTATCAAACACAATCTAAATTGAACGTTCTGACTGTGTATTGTTTTATGACCAGAAAACAAACACAGAACAAATACAAGCCATTTCATTTGACTTTCCTAAATAATCGGATGAGAACCGCACGACAATTCCACATACCGAATTTGGGACAATGTTCTAATATTACTAACGTACCTGTTGGCTCATATACCTACCTATAAGTACACTTGACTACATATCAAGCAACACTTTTCCACTATCAGCTAGCCTGACATTATATGGAAAAATCTCCACGATAGGATGTAATTTTATACTGGGCATGTGTAGGTTTGTATGTTGTGCTTGTGCCTCTGCAGCATAATATTTATTTATTTAATAATTCATGCACACAAACGTTCAGAGGCGGACTTAATGCCTTAGGCATTTTCTACCAGTCGACCTTTGGGTGATGCAGAGACAAATAATAATAGTAATAGTATTTACTCTTTGCCCATATTTCCAGAACTGGTGTGGCTGGTATTTATAATATTCGTTTGAATAGATGCCCAATGTATTATTGATATTTCATCCATTTTCATTTGTATATCTATACTTTAGAAGCTTAGGCACAATATAATATTAGTAATTATTTGTCAGGAGTGACGCCCTAGAAAGACATACATAGACCTTATAAGTGATTTTCTTCAGAAAGGCCAAGTGCGCAGTACCCATAACCGGCGTGTGTGTATGACTAGAAGTATGAATGTGTGTGAAGCAAAAGAAGTATGTAAGGATCGTAGCAGGTGGCGTTCTGTAGTTTCTGCCTACTCCCATGGGAAAAAGGCGTGAGTTTATGTATGTATGTATTATTTGTCAATAATCAGACCTTTTCATAGAAAATTTGTCATAATATTTGTAGTGTGAACAAATGTTTGTAACCTAAACGGTTCTACAGGATGACGTTTAATGCATCCGTAATTTTTCAGTGAGTGAAAGTACTCGTAAATTTAATATGAATACTTGCTTTTACTGAGGAATAAAAATGATTATTATAAAGAACTGTCCAATATGTAAATTTGTGTTGTTAGTAAAACTGGACAAAATCCATTATTTACACAATAGCAGCATTTCAGGTATCACAGAAAGATGACAAGAAAATCAGTGTTACGTTTGTGTAAGCCATTATGTTAAAATCCACTAATCAGTAATCGGCCAAGCCGAAATATTTATTATAAACTTTGAAGCAATTATTTATTTATTTATTTACACTTTATTGTACACCAAGAGAAAAAATATTCAAAAAGACATCTTATATCTAAAACCAACATACAACAGGCGGCCTTATCGCGATTCGCGATCTCGTCCAGGCAACCAAGAATGGAAAGTGACAGCCTGGACACAATATTGGGTTGCACTTGGTGCAAAATTAAAAATTAAAATAAAAAGATATTATGAAAGTAGGTAATAAATACAAAAAAAAATAAAAAAATAACAGATACACAAATACATACATACAACTAATATACAGACAAGAAAACAATTCAGCTTATATAAGATTATGATCACAGTAACATGTAGTGCTCCTTCACAAGTCGCTTAAAAACATGCAGTGATTGCGCGCGCCTTATAGTAACAGGCAATGCATTCCATAGACGAGTGGCCTGGACAGTAAAAGATTTGTCTAGGAAGATAGTGGAGTGCATTGGCATTTTCAGTTTCATATTATCCGATGACCTAAGAACTTTCACGTGCGAGTCACACAGAAACTGAAACCGTTTCTTGAGATAAAGAGGGGTAGAAGGAAGAAAGAGAATATTATACAGGAGAGAAAGAATATGAGCATTCCGGCGATGGCGAATAGGCAACCACTTGAGTTTCACACGAAATTCGGAAACATGGTCATATTTGCGCAAACCAAATATGAACCTTATACAAAGATTTTGAAGCCGCTCAAGTTTATCAAGTTGCACTTCAGTGAGGTCAAGATAGCTGGCATCAGCATAATCAAGGATGGGTAGCAGAAGAGATTGTGCAAGCGCAATCTTGGATGCAGTCGGCAGAAAATTACGCAGTCTTCTCAAAGATCCAGCAGATGCAAATAGCTTGCGGCTAACTTCCTGTAGCTGGGCAGTCCAAGAGAAGCTTTTGTCAAGGAATATACCCAAGTTCTTAACTTTCTCGCTAAAAGGGATAACAGAGTTGTCAAAAGAAACTTGGGGTAGAGTCGTCCAGTCGATCCTTGAGACCGTTCTTGAACTGCCCACCACCAAAACTTGCATCTTTATGGGATTCACCTTAAGTCCGAACCTCTTGCTCCAGTCGCATATACGGGCCAGATCACTATTAATGGTCGAGATAGCCTCAGATAGATTTCCAAGAGGAGCTCGTGAGTAAATTTGCAGATCATCTGCATAAAGGTGGTAGGAAGAAATTCATTCGTTGGAGATTGAGTTAATAAAAACAACGAAAAGTAAGGGAGATAGAACGCCGCCCTGTGGTACCCCGGCACAAGTACTACACCAGGAAGACAAGGTCTCTCCGATGCAAATACGTTGCCGGCGACCGAACAGGTAACTACGAAACCATTCAATTACCATTGGATATATGTTAAGAGAGCCAAGGATGCCAAGCAAAACATCGAAATCCACGGTATTAAAGGCATTACTAAAATCAAGTAGAGCCAAAACCGTTAGATTTCCCAGTTCCATGGCAGACCTTATATCGTCAGTAACATTCAGAAGCGCTGTAGTGGTGCTATGACCAGGACGGAAGCCGGACTGGAAGGGGTTAAGGAGATTATTTTTGGAGAGGAAGGTGCTTATTTGGTTGTGTATTAAGCGTTCAAGGACTTTGGATAGAAATGGCAAGACAGATATTGGGCGATACTCGGCAAAGGATGTGGGATTGGATTTTTTAGGTAAAGGAATTATTTGAGCGTCTTTCCATGAGCTTGGAAAGACACTGCCAGACGCGGAAAAATTGAGGATATGGCAAATGTCGGGAAGGATAATGTCCAGCACCGGGAGTAGCATTTTGCGGCTGATACAGTCGCTTCCTACTGTGTTTGATGAAATCGATTGTATGCTCTTCTTAACATCACATGTAGTAAATTGACCAAAAACAAATGGAGAATAACTGGGAGTCGGAAGAGATGAAAGATGATTCAATGTATTTAATTTAGTAGTCTTATCAAAATTGGACGAAGCAGTAAAATGATTATTCATTGCATCAATATTAACATCTTTAGGAATAGTCTCCTCCCGTGACTTACCGACCCCCAATGACCTTAGAAATTTCCAAACTTTGGATGCGTCCCCATTTTGGACAGAATCATGAATATGTTGGCGATTAGCATTCCTACACACCTTGTTGCAGTGTTTACGTATTGAGACATATCTCTCCCTATTAGCGTCAGTAGGGTTGCGCTTATATTTCGACTTTGCCGTAACTTTTTTATTCATGACATTTTTTATTTCATCCGTAAGCCATGGTGCCGGCAAATGTCTCACTTTGACTGCCCGAACAGGAGCGTGACGGTCGTAAAGTTCAATAAGCTTAGTGGTGAACATAATAACTTTCTCATCGACTGAAGCGGAGGCAAATAGATAAGACCAATCTATGTTGCTGGCATCCTCACAAAGACTGTCAACGTTCATGCCTCCAAAATTGCGTTGCATGAGGATTTTGGCTTTAGCCTTAGGTGGACGAATTTTATATGACAGAAAAATCAAATCGTGATAAGAAAAGGCATCGGCTGAGCATTGGCCATGCTTAGCGACGCGATCAGGAGAGGAAACTAACATCAAGTCAAGAAGTGAAGGAGTAGAGTTTGGGAAATGGTGAGTAGCACTAAGCGGAAGAATGGAAAGATTACTAGAAATTGAAACATTAGTAAGGGAAGAAGAACGATGGTCCTTCTTCAGCAGGCAAGTATTAAAGTCACCCATGATTATGCTATGACTGTATGAAGGGATAAGCATTTCTAAGAGCTTCTCGAAGGATGAAAAAAAATTAACACGTAATGAAGGACAATAATAAACTCCAAGAAGTAATTTAGAATGATTTAGCTCGACCTCCAGAAAGAGATGCTCACCAGCACCCGATGGTGGTGGCTGCGCTGACACATTGATAATAGAGTAAGGAATATGAGCGCGGAGATATATGGCAACACCACCACCACCACCAACAGTCCGGTCATTTCTAATAAGCACAAAGCCGGGCAGAGAGTAACTAGTAGAAGGGAGACATGGTTTAAGCCATGACTCGGAAATAAGTATAGCATGTATGTTTTTACAGTCAGTCAATTAGCAATTCATTTAAAAATCTAAGAGAACATTTTAACTCACATTTTAATTTTAAGTAGCTATCCTTTTAGAACAGCAAAATCTCCATCAGTACCCAGTACGGGCCAAAAATTTTTACATAACCTAACATTCATGACGACATAAGCGCACAGCTGGCCGAGCCTTTACCATTTATGCGAGCTACGTGAGCTCTATAAAGATGGCGGGCCAAATTAAATTCATAAGCATATACCGGGTTATGAGCGGGAGCGGCGGCACTCGATACCAGCACCCCGGGAATTACGGGTGGTTGAAAACATCCTCACTAATTGCACTTTTGTATTAATTTTTGACGGGAATTTTGAATGGAGAACTTTTTTAGGGAGTTTCATGGCTATATTGCTTTGTAGTGTGATGGCATGACATGAATTGAGGGACGTTTGGGAGTTCAAAAAATGTTCATTGGACATTTTGTGTTACTGTGGCTCTGGGAATTGCATCGGTAAATTGTTATGAAGCTTTTTAGCTGACGACAATTTAAATGAAAACGAAGCTAATTCCAATTGGTATTTGGTTTTGTTTGTTTTTTTTTTTGAAAGTTTTTTTTTTTTTTTGGTTCTTCAAAAAAATGCCAAATAAACTATAGATGAACTAAGTGAAAGACATTGTATTATGACTAGAAAGCGGGTGCTTACTGATATGGAAATTATAATAGAAGTATGGATGAATAAGGCATGTTGTGGCCAAATACATAGAAACAAGATAATGTTGACGTTAGTTCTTCAATTCTGCCAGTCTAATTGTGTTTTTATTTTATCGTCATACATACCGTGCCTAAGTACTATTTATGTTCGCGACGAAGCGTCACGTAGCTTATATAGTTTATATACTCTTTTATATACTATCGTTATACATGAAATACTATAAGTAAGAAATTTATGTAATAGCATAGGTAAATAAATTATTTGTTTATTTTCGTTTAGACCCCCTCATAAAAACAGGGGCGCAAGTAGTGCTAGGTGCGATCTACTCACGTACCAATCGTATTATTTACCATACACACATAAATTTGTTAAAAAACACAATCTAGGTGAACTAACTTAGAAACCCTAAAGCTATGACTGAAAAACAATACATAACAATAGTACATAGCCAGGGATAACATAGTTTTCCCTAGAAACAGTAAGTATACACACATTTCCCTCAAGTAAGTTTTAGATAACTCATTATGAGCGATCTGGGGTTTTTAGGTAACCTAGATTCCTGTCTAAGCCCTACAATTAGAGAGCGCTTATGTAGTTCTTATACATAAACATCACTTGCTTGAGATAATGTGTTTATATTAACCAATAGAGAGGTTTTCGAGCGCTTGTCAGCGGGCTCACCGCTTCCAAACACCTCCAGACCCTGAAATCCAATCTTTCAGGGTCTGGAGGTGTTTGGAAGCGGTGGATGAAGAGATGGCTTTGTGGTGGTTCACTTTCGTGAACCGACAGGCAGGCGCCCAGATTCTTTCATTGTACGCAAGCCCTCTAGTCATCAAGCGTACCATGAAGTCCGTTAGTTTGCGGAACAATGCAATTTCTTTTCGATTTCGGCCGCTTTCCAGCACCCACAGTACCTAAAGAACTTGTGGTATTCCCATAAGGGTACCACCATTCGATTTTCCATTTATCTGCCTACCTAACCACATTTCTGTAAGGAGCCTAGCTCTGGTGGTTTGGAAGGCAGCTCCCTAAACATGTTGCCAGGTTCCGCAAAATGTCTCATTTTCATTCACTCCAGGGTGAATACTGCTTCGAAGGTTGAAGCTACGCCCACCAGACTACCATCATAAGGTGGCCCGCCGAGACGGCTACCCGATGGTATGTTGAAATGTGTGGATTCCACCATCAACCGAAGTACAAATTAACTTTTATGTTAAAAATTGGTACATTTTCTTTCGTTTCGTGCTTTCAGGCGGTTACACGCCTGCAGGATATAGATACAGCTATAGAAATACTACATTTCTATAGTATAGTAGAAGGACTTCATGACCCTTAATAGTACTCTAGTAGTAAGATGTATAGTTGTAGAAGAATATAGCTTCTAAGTTCAGAAATCGACAGATTTTCTCCTTCTCGAGAAGTAAAGCTACGAACCTGGTTGAGGGTTCATTGTATAGGCCAGCTCAAGTCGCTACCAACAATATAGGTCATGCTATGATTCCTGCAGGAGGAAGGGAGGTTCTGTCGGTTTACAGGATAGGTTTGTAATGAAAAATTTTGTAAATACAAATCTTGTGCGCATGCGAATTCGAGGTCCTCGTTACGGGTAATGTTTGGTTGTACGAACAGTTTATAGCCATTATTTTACATAGAAAAATCCACGCAACTTTACGTAACGAAAACCAGGAAAAATATCGCGAAATAGTATTGAAGAATTAGTTTTTATTTCCTGGACCTCAAGCCTTCACCTCAACACCACATAGCAACCTTCAACCAGCTCCCAGGCTCAAAAATTCTCGAAGACAACTGAACTATAGGTGCAAGAGCGTCAACACGTTTGAGCAGGAGCCTTAAAACCTGCAGAATACCTATTTACCTCAAGCGATCACGTCCGCCCCGTACAATTTATAAATGGTATTCTTAAAGGTACAGGTGTAGGTAAAAATCGTTTCAGTTTACTTCGTTAGGGAACAGAAGGAGGTCATAGGGTTTCGGAGAAAGATTCCCTAAAATGAACAATTAGGGAAAATATTTTCATATAAATTCTTTTTTACCAAATGTAAGGATTCCTGCTCGAGTTACTTTTGGATACTTGATGAAATGGTTTTTTAAGGTGTTATTGAGTTGTGAGCAAGCTTGAGTCATTACTATGATATGCTTGCTTAGAATGGAGTTTTTTTGTAATCTTAACTTAATTTGTGTAAGCTAACCAATTATTATGCGGAGGTAATTATGATTATGATTAATTTTGTTTAAACACTAGGAATATGTAGTTGTTTGTGTGGCCTGTATCGTGAATGCATTGAAATTGTTTGTTTGTAGGCGATAGTCTTTGGAATTACAAATCTGATTACAAAAATTCTTACTACAAAGCTGCACTATTGCTGAGTACTTTGGGCTAGTTTTGATCCCAGAAAAAGCATGGTTGCTGTAAAATACACACAGGAAAAAGCCAGTATTTTTAAAACAGATACGTCACATCTAACTTCGTGTGTCCCACTGCCATGAAATCGCGATACTTGCTTATTATAGATCACTAGATAGACAACAGAGCTGGTACAAATCAACCCGTTGAGTCAAAGGACAGTGGAAAGAAAAATACTCAAGAATAAATAATACTCACGTGTAGTTGATAATTCAGAAATAACACACAGTTAATAATTCAGAAATAATTATTAACTGTGATAGGAGATTGTGCTTGGTAGATGGTTGTGTTGTCCTAAGTGGATATTGCATTGATTTGATAGTAACTTTGTATGTACTGGAAAATAAAGAATAGTTAAAAGTCCAAACTGTGTGTAATTTCTGAATTCCACCTCGCGTCCGAACAATCCCCTTCCAATTGTCAACTGTCATTAGATGTGACGTTATTTGACATTCGAATATTTTCTAGAGTACTTAAATTCAAATTCAATCTTTATTTGCTCAAACATGAGTACAGTACACACAACAAATTGTCAATATGTAAGAGATGTAAAAAAAAAAGATACAGAGCGTCATGTTTGCCTTAAATAATGGCATGCAAATATTAATAACAGAATTAAGAACAAATTAAAATCTTACAATTCAAATCAAAATAACCTTTACTCAAAAATGCATGTAATGTGGTCATTATTATGACAACCTTGTTTGAGCAAAGTCGACCTTGCCGTTCTGTTTCAAGGAGCGGCCGGCAAAGCTTTGCTGGCCGCTCTAACGGGCCGGCAATGTTTTGCCGGCCGCTATTTTGACGTTTCAACGTTTTAAAAAATAAAATCCAAAAAGATTTTATTTAAAACACAGCTGTTTGTATCTATAGAGATAGGCACAAAAAGATTTTATTCCATATTAGGTTGTATAGTTCCAACTACCATTGCTAAAAAAAAAAACAAAGAAGTAACAAAACGCGGTTCAGCGAAAATTTTGTTTTTATTTAGTGACTTTTGCTAAAAATGAGCTCTCAAAGCGAAAATTCTTCCGATTCAATGTGTTTCACCACCTGACCTTAAAGATGAAGCTAAATTAGTGGTTGAAAATTTGATACCGCGAAACTCAAAGGAAAAATATAAATTTGGATATAAAAAATTTGTGCAGTGGAAAATCAGTAGGAAATCTAAATCTTTATCCGAAAATGTTTTTCTTTTCAATTATACAGCAGTCAAACACCGCATTAGAATTATCGCAAACTATTACTAATATCAAACCGGGAAAGTCGGTATTGAATTTTAGTAACTGTACTTTTCATAATTTTCATTTTAATTAAAATTCTAGTTAATTAATATATTTTTTATTTAAATTACTTGCTGGTTTTATTTAGATTAGGTACTTGCATTTTTGAGTAAAGCAATATACAAACCTTGGCCCACAATGACTGCTTCGCTGGTCACGCTATGATTGCCTCGAGCTAGCCTAGCTACGCTCTAGGCCTTTCAGCTTGGCCATCATTGCAGCTTGTCCATCAAGTGCTGCACGCTGACCGCGCTGTGTCGGCCTGGAACTGCGCTACGCTGCGCTGTCAGCCATAATCAGCGCGACCAGCAAAGTAGTCATTATAGACCGCGGCAGTAATGTACTATTGCCTTGGGCAATGGCATGCAAATATTCATAAATAATACAGTTCAAAATAATTATTCTAGATAATTATATATATATATATATAATTATTCGAGACTTAATTTAAAAAAATTTAAATACTATTTGATGTTAAAATAAATAATGTAATTCTTAGCAAATAAAAGATGTATTCATCAAAGAAAACTTAATATTATAAAATCACGAATAGACAAAGAGAATTAAAATAAAATATTACTTCATAATATTAATATTAAATAATATTTCTTTTCTCGTGGCAATTTGCTAAAAAATAAATAACCCTCATCAACTCCAGTCAATAAATTTGTCCAATATCTTTAAAAAAGCTTGGAAAAATAAAAGTTCTATCATAATTATATTTTTATGTTCACCGTCTCTTGGTATCATCTAGTCAGCAATAAATTTATTAGGGGCTAGACAGGCTTTGAGCGAGCATTTTTGATGTAGGTATTATTAGAAAAAACTTAAGCCCCTACTTTGGGGATTTAGGTTTTTTATTACTTACTAAACTGTAAATATATATTAATGTCAGTGTGAAGGTGAACGGTTTTCAACTGGAAAATTTGATACGATTTTGATTCTTAACCTTTGGGAAGATCATGAAAGATTAATGCCACGAGCATTAATTTTTATTTTTATTACAACCTGTAAGAGAAGAGGCCGGTGAGAAGAGGGAGGTGGAAGAGGGATATTATTTGGTTCTTAATTAAGGCCGCTATCTCATCGGCGTTCCTCCAACGTATGCGCAGCGTCGAAGCTGCGCAGACACGACGTTGACGTCGCGAGACTCTAGTAGCAAGCGATAGCGCTGAGACTTTGCAACGCTAATGACGCGTCGACGCGACGGTAACGTAGCGTTTTTGGCAACAGGTACAATCACGCCGTACATTGATTATTGTAAAACTTTGCGAGTGTCTTTGAATAAATAAAACAGGTAGTTAAAAATAGACACAAAAGCGTTTTACATTCATACCTCAAAGTTATAATAAGCCTCTCTTCTGGTGATAATATAACTCTGAGATTAGTGTCTAAATATTGTATGACATTTTGAATCATTTCTCAGCTTCGGTTCAAGTTCGCTAAATGTAGTCTCCGGAATTCGCAAATAATTATAAAATTCCGATTCATTATTTTTTTTATTATTATAGTACAGTGCGAAATATTGACTTTCTTGTAATCGATTGGACCATAAAGGATTTATCCAAAATTGACTATGAGACTTTCTTTTTCTTTTACGTAATTTTCGTCGAAGTAGCAAAGCCAACAATAGTGTTTCCTCGCCGGCATTCATTTTGTCTTTGATTGTACGCCTCAAATTGTAGTATAAGCGCAGCGTCGACGCTGCACAGACGTTGGAGGAACGCCAACGGTCGTAAAACGCCAGAGGGATAGCGGCCTAAGAGTATAATTTTGTTGATCCAAGTTATAAACTATCTGTTTGGGCAAATTCATCTGTTGAAACACAAACTTACAAACTTTTACATTTATAATTATTATTATTAGGAATATGTTATCCCTGAATTTTTCTATCTAAAGTAAATTCATTCATTTGTTTCGTTGGATGGATTGTGTGTAAGATAATATTATGAGTGGAAAGGAGACGCCTCCCCACTTATATTTTTAGATGTAAGGCAGAAATCATGCTGCTTGGTTCTTTAAAAAAAAGCCGAAACGCGTCCACTACCGGACATAGGCCTACCCCAATACACAAACACATCACGAGGTTACAATACCGCTAACAGGTTTTTCTCTAATTCACATCCGAGATTAGAGTCCGTCAGACAGAGCGGTCTTTGAAATACACTGTAGGCCAATCAAAATTACATCTCATTTGTATACTTTGAAAGTACGAATAGTACCTAAGTATGTAAGTATCGTACCTAATTTCTTTCGATAATTTAGTACGCTCTCTGGAGATGAAGTTCAAATATGTAAATGTAATGTATTTTTTTGGCTCTAGGCTTTGCGAGGGCAGAGGTACCTGAAGCTTAAAGACATAAATTACTGGCACGAGTACTTAAATTTGGAAGTTTCTATTTTAAATATGGCAGTGGCATAACAGATGAATGTTCGAACCGCAAGCATGTTTTAATTTATACCTTCGATGAGGCTTCGCTTTATTTTGAAAGTATTTATTTTAATGTATTTAATTTATTTATCGATTTATTAATCAGAAAATCCACAGCACTTAAAAATATCTTAACACACTTATTGTACTACTATTACTGCCAATTACGGATGTACATTTTAAAAACTTTACAAAAAAAAAATTGCAACAGAAACTTAGAACACAACAAAACATACCTAATATTTGAAAACTCGTGTGAAGTGTGCAAGAGGAGTTGTGTGTGAGTGTGTTATAGTATTGTATTATGCGTTTCAAATGAGAGAAAAATCGACTAACCTTCAGCAAGCTACAATCGGACAAGACCGCAAAGCTAGCAACACAGCAATCTATCTCAAAAGACTAGGGTCAGTTATTTCTATTAACCCCTGGATTCCAAAACAAACCCTTCCGCCGCCAACAGTACAATCTCAACGAATCGCGTCACAATTTTACTTTCATGACCATCCTGCCATCCTTATCTCAGTTTATTTGGGACACTGAAGCATGCCTTCTACCATAGTCATTGATCATCTTAGTATGAAAACCATACCATGGCATATACAAACAAAATGTACCAGAATGTATTGATATATGGCTGTGTTTTACTATTCCATTAATCACATTAATGTGTCACGGGTACCTATGTCAAAAAATAAAAATTAGTGTAACAGGGTGAGTTTTTCAAATGGACCAAATCTGAAACTATGAGGAAAAGCTAAAAATACTGAAAGGAGTCTCGGGACCGTTTTGATGTAAACTAAAACTGATTTTTGTAAACTCAATATTCTTAGCCAGAAATCGAACTCGTTGATTGTGAAAATATAAACACGCTGATTACATGACCCAATAGTGTCGCAAATAAGGATCAAATTCTGGAAAGTAATGACACACGGCAAACTTAAGGCAATACCTCATTTTAAACAAAATGTACAGACGAAAAATAAAATCTGAAATCGTTTGATTATTATTTTTTAAACGATACGGTACATTTTTCTTCATTGATTTTGAATCAAATAAATAAATGCAATGAAAGATCACATTATTCTCTTTAGTTTAAAACTATTTTGGTTATTGTCCGCCACTCTTCGCAAAGTGGGTGAGATTTTCCCAATGACCTTTGCCTGCATCACATCACAAAAGCCACCTTCTTTCCAGCCATACCATATTTCACCAAACCATCGACATCCATCCAGGAATAACACCTACTATAATAATATAAATATAAAAGTTTGGAACACAGACATCCTTTCTGTGTCGAGTGTTTTTAGGGTTCCGAAGCTAACAAGGAACCCTTATAGTTTCGCTATGTCCGTCTGTCCGACCGCAGCTTAGCTCAGCGGCTCTTAATACTAGAAAGCTATAATTTGGCATGGATAGACATATTAATAATTCCGACAAAGTGGTAAAATAAAATCAGGAAAATAATGTTTTTTTCGTGTACCTCCTATAAACGTAAAGTATATATGGTTTTTTTTTCTCGACTCTCCCATGATGTGGGGTATCGTTGGATTGGTCATTGAAAAATATTACGGGTCTGTTAAAACCAATTTTCCATTCAGAGATCCGTTTGCGTAAACTGAAGCTTTAAATTGCAAATTTCTGTTAGAGTCAAGCCCCCTCCCTGCCAGCGGAATGGTTGCTTTTGGCTATGTGAAAAAATTCTACAACTGCAACTATTGAACCCTACTGCGCGTGGCCCGACACGCACTTGGCCGGTTTTTATTAATCTGTCGGGAGGCCCAAAAATACGAATGGATTTGGAATGTGACCTTTTTAACCAAGCTTTGATATTAGAGTTATGACATAACAGACTTATAACAAGTATACACAGACTAGCTACGCTCCCGATCTAATATTGCGTTCTACCGCGGCATTCTGATATTATTTTCTAAATCTCTTTCATCTCTAACCTTTAATGTTCTTTAATATCACTTTGTAGCGGATGAAACCCTTGAGGTGTTGAATGAAAAGGTACTGTGGTGTCTTGGCCTTGATATTTCTAAACATTTCAGAGACTTAAATTGGGTAAATATTGTATTTATGGCAGAATTATTATACCAAAGCAAAATACCTAAGCTTATCAATCTGCCTAGTCTTTGCCTAATGTTGGGGTTGTATACAGCTTAGTACCAATAGGTATTTTTCATGAAGTAATAATCTATCGGTCCTCCAAAACTCAGTAGTTGGTTAACATGACACCCCTTAGCAACACTGGTGTCAGATTTAATACTTGCTCAAATTAAAATTCAAAAAAATAAAATTTACACTCAATGCCGAAAAAATATACCCAGAAAAACATATAATTTAATCTTTACAAAGTTGCAGAGTATTTCGCTCAAAACGTCGTCAATTTGCGACATTTTTCTCGGCATATTGGATAAAATTATGAGCTCGCTTCATCAAGCGAGTCGTGAGGTGGTGTTCATTAATTTTATGAGCCTAATAAACATGCTAAAGTACACTAAAGGCCATAAATTCAGTACAACCTACCTGTGAATTAGCTGTGTGTAATTATTAAAGCGTTATGTGAACGGAGCGGGTGATATGTGTGGCCTGTAGTGTAATAAAGAATGTTTGTATTGTTTACAACGCAATCAAGTTTAAAGTTACAGTTTTTTTATTGTAAGCCTTTAAAATTAGGTTTAAAATTTAGTTGTTTGGACAACTAAGTGCTATTCTGACTGGGGTTGTATTAAAACAAAAAGATTTTAATATCATTATATGAACTTCAAATAAATGTTGCAAATCTTACTTATATTATAAATGCGAAAGTTTGGAAGGATGTATGTGAGGATGTATGTTGTTAATCACGCCAGAACGGCTGAACGGATCTGGATGTAATTTGGCACAAAGATAAATTATAGCCTAGAGTAGCACAAAGTCCTCTTGCGATGATAAAACAATTTTCAAGCAGGTGAAGCCGCTGGCAAAAGCAAGTATAATAAATGTGAATATTTGGGTGGATGTGTGTGTGGAAGTGTGGATGTATTTTTGTTACTCAGTCACGCCAAAACGGCCTAATGGATTTGGATGAAATTTTGCACAGATACAGATTATAGTCTGGAATAGCACATAAGCTACCTATCATCTCATTGTAATGTTTCCTTGGGAACTTCTTCTTCTTCTTTTCAAGTCGATGGAAAACTCATTATAAATTTTGGGCCCAGTAGGTGGCCACGCCGATTGCGGCGTCAGTGGCGAGCATAAGGTCTTCCAAAGTACAGGTGTATGAGCACTTGGGACATACCAGCATGTGTGCCATATTTTGCAAAGGGGCACTGCATTCACACTGGGTATCAGACGGGTCTATAAAACCCCATTTTGCCAAATTGTGTTTGCAGCGGCCTACTTGGGTGCGCAAACGATTGAGTGCTTTCCATATAGGCTACTGCAGTTCACGTCCAGGTGGCAGGTGTTCCTGTGTTCAAGAAGTCCTTGGGATAAGAAAATACTTTCACGCGGGTGAAGTCGCTGACAGAAGCATGTAAATTATAAGAGGCTCTAGATACACAATGTGTCGTTAAACATTCGGAAGCGAATGTCGAAATGCAAAAATATAAAAGACTAGCTGACCCCCGCGGCTTCGCTGCCGTCAAAATTATAGCCTATGTTACTCGGGAATAATGTAGCTTTCCATAGGTGAAAGAATTTTAAAAATCGGTCCAGTAGTTTCGGAGCCTATTCGGTACAAACAAACAAACATACAAACAAACAAAAAAATCTTTCCTCTTTATAATATTGGTATAGATTGATTACGTGGCACTTCGATAGCGTTTGGTATTCCCATAATATTTTTTTACTATCGACGCTATAGTTGACAAAATGTCACTACTTTGTCGTTGAAGTGACAGAAACTGCTTAATCGATCTTTCACTTTGTCGCGAATTATGAAAAAAAAAACACAACACAATCAAAAAGCAACAACCACCAATATCCTTGGAACTCGAAATATTTATATTTAGTGTTATCCGAATTTCGCGGCCGGATTTTTTCCCTTTAATATCTTATATTTTGGGCACGTACCACGCGGAGTAGGTCAGACGAAAATTCATAAGTCGGCAATATTGCCAGGCTATATTGAAAAATAGTTATTTAGATTATTGTAGGAATCATGCGAACAGACGGATGGTATTCGTCGGTTTTATTCGTGATGAGATTTTCTATTGCGGCGGTAGTTTTAATAAAGGAGCTGCGTGAACACGGGATGCGTATTCGGAATTAAATTATGAGAATTTCGCACGTAATTTTCGTGTAGAATCTTGAATAGGGTGTCGGAAGACGATGAAAACATCTTTAATACAGGGAAATGGAAAAATAAGGAATATATGAGAGTACGGGTAAGGGACATTTAAATGATAAACTGATTTAATTGCAAATTATGTATTGACTTTAAACACCCGAAAAAACTGATATATAATCGACCCGCGGCGAATGGAGTCAATCCAACAACGATGCTATGCAACTACTGCTCTTTCTGTAATGTGAGATTTTTATTCATTCGCTGCGCGTCGATGTCAGCATAAAAATGAAACTATTGATATGTACGGGTTTGCTCGTACAATGATTACTTAGGGATTAGTTTATTGCAATTTATTTACAGTATAACGTAGCAATAACTCTTGTAAATAAAGGTTTTGTTGCGTATAATCGAGTTTAATTACTAGTAAATAGTATAAGGTAGGTACTTCGAAAAAAAACGAAAATCCGTCTGCAATAATTTTAGGTTTTTCAACGAAACAAAGCTCTCTTTTTAATCCACTTGAAGCTTATTTCGTCAATGCTCTGATTTGAAAATATTCCTGATAAAAAATTACCCGTACGGAATGACGGACTGGACCGTAATTGGCTCAGTCTGCGTGAAGAATTAGATTCATCAGTACCGCTGAAAAAGCTTTTTGTTTATTCCTAAAACTTTTGTTGGAGATAACTTCATTATTTCATATTATATACGTATTATTACAAACTGTTTTCCTTATTGGCACGTGCTGAGGTCAAATTAAAACAGACAGGGGCTTCCAACTTCTGTACAAAGTTTTTAATTTACCTTTGTATGGCTTTTTGGCTAATTTATGTACGCTCGTGTTTGGTAAGTCAATGCCTACGAATAGATTGGTAAAGTATAAAATGTCCATGGAGTTATTAAGTTGATTTAAGGATCTTAAAACTTCTCACTGGCAGAGGAAAACATATTCTTAAGAAGTATCGTGACGGTTTAAATTAAACGAGTGATCGCGCAAAGCGTCAACTTTTATCTATCCTTAGTGCATTATTTCGAGATCTATACTAAAATATAATTTTCAATGAACTATGAGATTCTAGACAAAGCCTTATACAATCAGCCATAACCATTGATTGTTCAAAAGTCAAAAAAATATGGGTTTGTTAACTACTATCAAATCCACTGTGACAGTTGAGATTGTGTCATGCTGTCTCCAATGTCTCTCTGATGGTGGCACATGTGTTAGATCATTAGGTTCCGTTCAGGTTGGTTGAGCTGAGTGGTGCCAATTCATGCGTCATGTTCGTGAACGGGCGCCATCAGTTTGGATTGGTCATAACTTGATTGCTTCGGCCTGCTTTTAATTACGTACTTATTTTATTGTTTGTTTTACTCTAGACGCTTTTACGTGCACGTCTTTTAATATCGTTCTCACATATGTATTTTTCAAAAATAATGATGTAATCAAATAATTGTAATTAAAACTGATGGCAAAGTGTGTCCGTGAAGTTTCTTGCACGTTCTTCTCCATGGAGACCTACTGAAAAGTACCTATGTATGGTTTAGTTGAATTAAAAATATTCTGATTTTGAGTTGAACTGCATTTACAATGTCCACGTGATCAATCTCATCCATTTTGGCATTGCGATCATTATCATCGCTTATAAGTGACATCAGTGACACTTATCTAGAGCCGTGTCATCCTTTTCGCTCTTGGTAACCTCATAAATTATTGGTATCTAGCCAAAGGCTATCGCAACGCTTTTGTTGCTTAGAATATCACTTGTCGTACACTCGCCTCTGTTTCTATGACCATTTAAAACATCTAAACCAAACTAAAAGAAAAACACACAAAATAAGTATTCAACGCCTCAAATTCTCAGTCAATAATACCACCATAAACTTCGAGCATTGTTTGCCCAAAAAACTTCAAAGCAGCTCTGGAATTTTTGAATTTAGCTGTAATACGAATATGTAGCGTAAAATGCGCAGAGCGAGGCCGAATGCGGCCGCGATATGGTTATTGAAATATTTGGTAGCGGTCAATTTTAGTGGCATTTACTGAATCTTAACCAGGCATAGTTTTATGATTCTACTTCTTGAAAATGGATAAAAGAGAAATAAAGTATTTATTCAGCACACACCCAACGACCATGTTTATCGAATTTAAAATAGAGTGGACTAAATTATATTTGTTACAAAGATTATGTAAGATTTATTTGTACTAGGTACTAAATAATGGCCTGGGCCTTAATAAAGCCTGGGTACTTATGTTCTTATAGGAGATTATACTAGCTACTAGTATACTAGCGGCTGCCAGCGGCTTCGCCCGCGTGAAAGTCGAAAATTATCCCGAGGGAACATATTCCCGGGATAAAAAGTATCCTATGTGATATTCCTGACTATAATCTATCTCTGTGTCAAATTTCATCTAGAGGCTGTTTGAGCGTGAAGAAGTAACAAACACACAGACTCACAAATTTTCGCCTAATAATAATAGTGTTATATAGTTTTATTCGAAACCTATCTCTAACATTCATAAAACGTCTTCCAAAACATATGATGAGTGCGCAGCAGAATAATAACAAATTATAACAATAATCTTTCTTTGTTGCAGAACCCAACAAATGTGCAGATGTAGAAATGTAACAATAAAGCTGCGAACATCACCGAAAATGAAGCGGCGATCCCTGACAACCGTCCGCGAGGAGTCACCACCTAAGACCTTATGCAGTGACGTCACAATCTACGTCATGGTCACAACCACTGCAGTCCTTAGCTACATGAACAGTCTCAACGGGGATTTCGTCCATGATGATATACCAGCGATCGTGACGAATGGTGACGTCATAGGCACCAATCCGCTGAAGCAACTGTTCCTGGATGACTATTGGGGGATGCCAATGGCTGATGTTAATAGTCATAAATCGTATCGGCCGTTGACTACGCTGTCTTTTAGGTAAGTTTTAGTTTTTTTTTATTATTATTTCTTTTAGATTGAAATTTATGGAAGAAGATTTAATTGGCACTGATTCATTATTTTATAAACAAATCAATATTTGCAAAGGTACTAGGGCACTAATTGTCTCTCCTTATTTTATTTCAAAGGGCAACTGAATTATCTCAGTTGTCCTTTTATATCAATAATATAGGTGATCAGACAGGAATTAAAGTATAATAATAACCAGCAGGGGATCAGATTAGGTGATCCGACCGGAATGAATCGGATTATCCGTCAATCTGCTAGGAATAAACAAATAAAAATCGTTTATCCTCGCACTGAAACGCCTTGCATCAATTTTTTTTTTTTTCAACTTTTCTCCACAGTTAGAATTTCTTCCTGTATCGTGGGTCCATTTACAAATATTTAAACTAACATACACAAGACATCCAGAACTGGAACAGTTATACAGCTATCTGTAGGCCGTACAAATATTTGTTCCGTGCGGGAATCGAACCCGCGACACGCAGCACAACAGCCGATCGCTCAACCACTACGCCAACCGTGTCGACAAATTACAACAATGGAGCTCAAAATTGATGATATTTTTTATCAGCGTTACAATTGAATGAATATTTCTCTTTAGCCTTTCAATAAACCGCTATAAAAGATTCAAGTTCTTCTTCTCGTGACTGATATAAGAGATATAAAAGTCTGTTATAAAATATATATATTGTTCCGATTGAATCCCGCATCTAGACTTCCAATGAAACAACAGTAGCAATGAGGTCACGCATTTGCATCGCCACAATTCCGCCTCACTATTGGCTCAAAGACAAACGATTCGTATTGCGCATCTGCGGCCGCGCGTTAGTGAGGAGCATTGCAATCATTTACTAAATTGACTTCCGAATTGTCTCCGCGATGCATTTGTGCGTTTATTAAACTGTGGATTGTGATTTGTTTAGAATGCCAATATATATATGGAACAGATAATAAGAATGGGCTCGACCGGCATGTGTGACGATCGTCTTAGTTTCTGACCTGAAATATAAGCTCGCTTTAAATCATTACAACACAGGTCATGTTAGCCTTCTATGGACCTTTATAATGATAGAAGTTTGACATTCTATGCTGTATTAATATATTTTACAATGCATGTCTTCGAAAAGAGCGGTTTTCCAAGCAGCCAAACTGTGCGGAAAGTGTCACTTTTTTTCACTAGTGCTTTTTACTTTCCTGTACTTTTTTTAATTTTTAACTCCAACGTCAGCCCGACGCATAGAGTTTTATTATTTGAGAAAAGTTTAAAAAATTAGTTATGTACAGATTATCATTCATATAAACATCATGCGCAGTAGATATGCCCGAGGAACTATTAGTTAATCTGTGGATATTCTGAACGCGCTTGAATAAGCCCGCCATTTTATTAATTTCATTTTATTAATTAATTTATTTCCTCGCACAATGCATAGTAAAATGTTGTATGATACACGTACGTAAGATGATTACCGACTCGTGTCGATTTATCCACTCACTTGCTTCGCTCGCTCGTGAATAAAAATGCCACTCATCGGAAATCACCTACCTTCCGCACTTGTAGCATAAATAACTATTACGCCATAGTATGTGGCGTCATGCACGTATTATTTATTCCTGCATCTATACACGTGTTTGAGTAAATAATTATCTTTAAAGAAAGTTGGAGGAAGGAGGCACCGCAGGACCAGTTGTTTGTCGTGATGGTTTGGGGTGACTTGTGTGCAGCGGCACTGAGCCCCCGTTCATATAAGATTTGGATTTCAACATTAACCAACGATGAAATAAGTCGATGGATGCCATAAAAGAGCATGGGTGATTTTGGAGTTTGTTTTTCATATTTAACTGTGCTCCACGCTAGGAATTTCTTCCTGTATCGTGGGTGCGTTTACAAACATTCGATGAAATAAGTCGATGGATACCTTAAAAGAACATGGGTGATTTTGAAGTTTGTTTTTCATATTTAACTGTGCTCCACGCTAGGAATTTCTTCCTGTATCGTGGGTGCGTTTACAAACATTCGATGAAATAAGTCGATGGATACCTTAAAAGAACATGGGTGATTTTGAAGTTTGTTTTTCATATTTAACTGTGCTCCACGCTAGGAATTTCTTCCTGTATCGTGGGTGCGTTTACAAACATTCGATGAAATAAGTCGATGGATACCTTAAAAGAACATGGGTGATTTTGAAGTTTGTTTTTCATATTTAACTGTGCTCCACGCTAGGAATTTCTTCCTGTATCGTGGGTGCGTTTACAAACATTCGATGAAATAAGTCGATGGATACCTTAAAAGAACATGGGTGATTTTGAAGTTTGTTTTTCATATTTAACTGTGCTCCACGCTAGGAATTTCTTCCTGTATCGTGGGTGCGTTTACAAACATTCGATGAAATAAGTCGATGGATACCTTAAAAGAACATGGGTGATTTTGAAGTTTGTTTTTCATATTTAACTGTGCTCCACGCTAGGAATTTCTTCCTGTATCGTGGGTGCGTTTACAAACATTCGATGAAATAAGTCGATGGATGCCTTAAAAGAGCATGGGTGACCTTGAAGTTTGTTTTTCATATTTGGATGACAAATATCAATCCTTTTCCTAAAACTTTTAGAAGACCAAAAATTATCCATTCCGTGAAAAAACACCCAAACACAAAGGTACAGCCTTCCGTACCTGCTTTAGTAAAATAGTAAGCATTACAACACCAGCTCACTGAAGCAAAAACCACGAATATAAGTTCGTAATAGTGTTCAAGAGAAAACAGCACAGCTAGTTGGTTTGCGTAACGTAAATTTATTACTTCATATTCGAACTAGTACGAGCCAAACCTCTGAAAGCACTATTGCCATTGCCAGAGAAAAGCCGGCAACTGTATTGCCAGAGAATTGCCAGCGTATTGCTAGCAATACATAGCGTGTATTATGAAAGTATGGCAGAGGCGTGCCAAGTTGCAATTATGCGTGTCGGTTCAGTTTGATGTTCAGTTTTAGGTTGTCGGTGAAAAAGTTTCTAAAACTAGGAATGAGATTTTGGTAGTAATTTCTTTTACAATGCATGTCCTCGAAAAGAGCGGTTTTCCAAGCAGACAAACTGTGCGGAAAGTGTCCCTTTTTTTCACTAGTGCTTTTTAGTTTCCTGTATTTTTTTAATTTTTAACTCCAACGTCAGCCCGACGCATAAAGTTTGTATTATTTGAGAAAAGTTAAAAAAATTAGTTATGTACAGATTATCATTCATATAAAAGGTTAAATAAAACTAATACTTTATTTTAGGCGTTTTCAATTACTCTAGATTTAGATTTTGATCAATAAATTAATTTTAAATATTCATTTAATATGTTTGGCAGAACGTATATTTTGCTCGTGCCTTATTGCGTTACGATGTGACAGCTATTTGCACATGCGCAGTAGATTTGCCCGAGGAACTATTAGTTAATCTGTGGATATGCTGAACGCGCTTGATAAGCCCGCCATTTTATTAATTTTATTTATTTTTTTTATTTTTTTCTTGGACAATGCATAGTAAAATGTTGTATGATACACGTACGTAAGATGATTTCCGACTCGTGTCGATTTATCCACTCATCGGAAATCACCTACCTTCCTCACTTGTAGCATAAATAATTTTTTTCAACTTCAAAACGAACTTCAACGTCTTATTTAGGAAACCATATCTCTCACATGTTAAAATAAAATCAGTGAGAAAAACGCCGCAGATATGATAGTATCGATAATCAAAGAAAAAAAAGAAAAAATAAATAAGAAATACATAATTAATTTAATTAATAAATTATTATTATAATTCAATATATCAAGTAGATTTGTTACACTTGTTGATCAATTAGGATCAGCTGTACTTGAAATTAATAGTTTAGATTATCAATCTTTTGTTGGATGTTCATTTGATGTCATCATCCAAAAAACAACATTACATACATTTGATAATAAAGTGCATATACAAAGGCGAGCTTTATTCAATTTTGAGTTCTCTTACAGCAAACCAGAGTTTTCAGAGAGAGAGTTGAGTGACAGATAAAGTTGAGCATTATGGAGGGCAGGCATCCAGTGTACAATCATATCTACAGGGTTTTGCTAGAAAATTTAATTTGACCCTGTATGAATATTTACGTATTGTAACCTTGACTGTAATTAAAACTTTCCTCAAATAAACATTTAGAAATCACAATCATGGCATCAGAGCTTGAAGCACAACTTTTAATGCCCAAAAGTAAGAAAAACAAATATTTTATATCAAAAAACTTGTGAAAATAGTTTTTAATCCACCCCATAAATTCCTCTACATAATTTTCCTAGCATTAGTTGACACGATAAGGCTCGCTCCCGAACAAAGCACAAAGATACGTACCTCAACCCATTATGTGCGCGAAAAAAGCGGGAACGCCATAAATTAACATTTTGGTAAAGTGCGAGTCGTGAGCGATAAGAACGTGTCTTTGTGCACGTGCTATCGTAATTTATTAGTGCAATGTGGGGGTGGGCAGATATTGAGGAGGGGGAGTTTGGTTTTGTTGCAAGTTGGTAGTTGAAAAAAAACGTAAAAGTAGTGAGTTATGGTTGCAATTTAAGGGCATTGTTCACATGTGGAAAGTGTTAGCTTTAACGATATTACAATATCACTATATTTAGGCCCTCAAAAATGTTTTATTCGTTGAAATAATCACTTATTTCGTTTTTTTTTTTGAGTTCGAGGTCAGTAAACTAACGTTTGTAGTTGGACAAGAAAACAAATAAACCCCTCATTAAACATTTATGCCGATTTACACCGTCCATTTTTCCTCTTTCTTTTAACAGGTACCAGACGTACACGTGTCACAAGAAAAACACGACCTTTTCTTACACTATTTACTCAACTTGAATTAGACCTAATTAAGTTCTTTCGTAGACATTATCCTATTTCTAGGGTCTTTTGATTTTTTCTTGGATACTGTCCGTCAGGAAAGAAGTTTGTAACTCATTACGCTTATTCTATGTAATATCTAATAGAAAAATATCTTGATTTCGATTTGATATTTTGTAACTTTATTCATCCATGTCGACTTTGTACTTTGCTTTGCCACACTAAGGTTGGATTTCACTTGAACGTCATAGAACACCACGGTTTATTTGTCTACCAGCTTTTCCCAACGATTTCTTATTACAAGGAAACATTATACCGGGATAATAAGTAAATATATAAATAATCTATCTCTGTGCCAAATTTCACCCAGATCCGTTAAGTAGTTTTTGCGTGAAAGAGTAACAAACACAAGCACACACAAACTTCCGCCTTTATAATGTTAGTGTGACTTGTCTATCATAATTATACTTGTGATGGATAGTTAGCGATTGGTAGAACATGCAAGAAAGTCCACGGATACTCTAATCAATTATAACAAAGTATATATATATATATATTCATATTCTTTATTGTACACAAAACAAACATATACAAATATAGAAGGACAACTTATGTACAAAGGCGAGCTTAACCCACAATTGGGTTCTCTTACAGCAAACCTCAGTGTTATACCGAGATTTACACAATTAGGAGAGTTAACAAAAGCGCACAATAAAAATAAAATAAATACTTAATAACAAATTAAAATTCTTTACTAAATACACTACACAAATACGTGTACAGCACACAATGCATAAACATAATACATACTTTATAATATATAACTAAAATACATACATATTTATGAGTCATTTTGACAGGAAATGTTCCCTAGTTCTTCTCCTGAACTGATCTCTCTAGTATTTACAATATGTAAGAATAATGTAAAAGACGTGCACGTAAAACCGTCTAGAGTAAACAAATAATTCAAAAATTCAATAAGTAATTAACTTTACTCAAAAATGCTTGTAATGTGGTCATTATTTTGATAACCTTGTTTGAGCAAAGTCGACCTTGCCGTTCTGTTTCAAGGAGCGGCCGACAAAGTTTTGCTGGCCGCTCTAACAGGCCGGAAATGTTTTGCCGGCCGCTATTTTGACGTTTCAACGTTTTAAAAAATCAAATCCAAAAAGTTTTTATTTAAAACACAGCTGTTTGTATCTATAGAGAAAGGTACAAAAATATTTTTTCCATATTAGGCGGTATAGTTCCAACTATCATTGCTAAAAAAAAAACAAAGAAGTAGCAAAAGCGCGATTCAGCGAAAATTTTGTTTTTATTTAGTGACTTTTTTGATAAAAATGAGCTCACAAAGCGAAAATTCTTCCGATTCAATGTGTTTAACACCGCCAGACATTAAAGATGAAGCTAAATTAGTGGTTGAAAATTTGATACCGTGAAACTCAAAGGAAAAATAAAAGCTTGCATATGAAAAATTTGTGCAGTGGAAAATCAGTAGGAAATCTAAATCTTTATCTGAAAATGTTTTTCTTTTCAATAATACAGCAGTCAAACACCGCATTAGAATTATCGCAAACTATTAGTAATATCAAACCGGGAAAGTCGGTGTTGAATTTTAGTAACTGTACTTTTAATAATTGTCATTTTAATTAAAATTCTAGTTAATTTTTATATTTTTTATTTAAATTACTTGCTGGTTTTATTTAGATTATGTACTTGCATTTTTGAGTAAAGCACTATACAAACCTTGGCCCACAATGACTGCTTCGCTGGTCACGCTATGTTTGCCTCGAGCTAGCCTAGCTACGCTCTAGGCCTTTCAGCTTGGCCATCATTGCAGCCCTTGCTGTCCTCGCTGTAAAGGCCTCAACCTACGGTCTCGGCCTTTATCTCAGCTCGTCCATCAAGTGCTGCACGCTGACCGCGCTGTGTCGACCTGGAGCTGCGCTACGCTGCGCTGTCCGCCATAATCAGCGCGACCAGCAAAGTAGTCATTATAGACCGCGGCAGTAATGTACTAATACCGATCTTAACTACGCCTACATCCTACAATGCCGCCGTCTTTCAAAAGACACCTTCTAGATCCTTGGCCTTCCACGGCTTTAGTGCCGTAAAACGGTAAAGCATACTCCTTAGTAACGGCTAGGTTAAAAGGTTTGAAAAATATATATATTTATTCATGATTCATGTACATTATTTGTGAGACATGTTTTTTTCGTATAGGTAACTAATATTTTTGCTGTAAAATAATAATTAACAACACGATATTTTTTCACTACTTTGGATATTCCGCCCAATCAACTTGGTTGATTAAAAATATTTTTACCAATGATGTTCTAGTAAACAGATATGTTATCAGCGCGCGCATTGTGTAGACTCGAATACGTCATAATTGTGACGTATCGACTTAAGTCTTATGTCACGCATGGCGACGAGCGATAGGCTTTGTTGAAACAAAAACCAATTAAAAACAAAATGCCAATGTGTGTATTTAGAAAGTGTACCAATTATGATACCAAAGTACATAAAACAGAAGGGATCTCATACTATATGTAAGTACGCAATACACCTCACTTTACTCATTTATTTAATTTTTATCCTAATATTCTGATATTTGGAGGTTAGAAAAAAGAAAGAGATGGTAAATACATTGGTGGCCAGAATATTTTTTGTTTACATTCACGCGCAAGTGACAAACACTAGCTGTCTCTTTTTTCTTGTTGGTTTTGTTATCAAAATATCTGTGGTTCTTAGGTTAAGCAACGCCATCTGTCGCATCCGGTTGTGAACAAAACTAACGGTTCAATAAAGCATTCCGCTTCCATTTTCAATGCGAAACACGTCGTTTTATTTTAGGTTATGGGCCCAGACCCATATTTCATCAAGTTATTGTCAGCATTATCATTCTTTGAGTAATATCAGTGTGATGGACAAAGGACTAGTGAGAAATAAACTTAAAAGTATTTTGGATTGAGCGTGTTTCAAAAAAAAAGTAGTTCGCTATGGCGAGTGGTAGTTCAAGTTACCTAGTTAGTGTACCAAAACTCAAAGGTCGCGAGAATTATAGCGAATGGTGTTTCGCCGCAGAGAATTTTCTGGTTTTAGAAGGCATGATGGATTGTATAAAACCCGAGCCAGGCAAGATCCCAGCAGCTGCAGACGATGCGAAAACAAAAGCGAAGCTGATTTTGACAATCGATCCGTCCATCTATGTGCATATAAAAAATGTCAGTTCATCGAAGGACTTGTGGAATACACTAAAGAAGCTGTTTGATGACTCTGGGTTCACTCGGAAGATTAGCCTGTTGAGAAATCTTATATCTATTCGACTTGAAAATTGCACATCGATGACATCATATGTAACACAGATCGTCGAGGCGGGTCAGAGATTGGCAAGTACAGGCTTTGGCATAAGTGATGAGTGGATTGGTTCCATCATGTTAGCAGGATTAAGTGAAAAATATATGCCTATGATAATGGCCATCGAACATGCGGGAATGTCAATTACGACCGACGCCATTAAGTCGAAATTGATGGATATGGAGCCGACAGAGGGCGCGGGCGCAGAGAACAATGCATTAGCATGTTTCCGTTACCAACATAAGAAACCTAATACTAATAATAGGTCTATGGTTGGAAAAGAAAAAGATGGCGCGAGTGTGTCGAAATTGACGAATAACAAAGACAATAAAAATATAAAGTGCTATAAATGTAAACAGTTTGGTCATTACAGGAATCAGTGCGAAAATATGGACACAACGAAGCACGAAAATAATAAGAAAAATACCAATGCCTTTAGTGCCATGTTTCTCAATGGAAATTTTCATAAGTCTGACTGGTACATAGATTCAGGCGCTAGTTCACATTTGACAACAAATCAACATTGGGTGATCAATGCGTGTTATTCTGGTTTTGCGAAAGAAATAATGGTGGCTAACCAAAGTAAAGTGCCGGTATTATGTAGTGGAAATGTAAAAATCACAACTACAACCAATGAGTCCGAATTTGAGGTTGTTGTTGAAAATGTGTTGTGTGTTCCCAGCCTGACTACGAACCTTCTATCAGTAAGCCAATTGATAAGGCAAGGTAACAGAGTGTTATTTACGAGAGATGGTTGTAAGATTTATAACAAGAAGAACATTTTAGTAGCTACTGCTTCACTCGTAAATGGAGTATACAAACTTAAAATACCTACCGCTTTAGTGGCAGCTGTAGCAGAATGTCCAGCCATTTGGCACCGAAGATTGGGACATGCAAACAGTCAGTACATTAATAACATGCAGAATGCTGTAGAAGGAGTTGTTTTGGACAAGAAAGCAGATATTAGCAAGATGAATTGCGTCGTGTGCTGCGAAGGCAAACAAAGTCGATTGCCTTTTCCTCATGAAGGCAACAGAAGTATGGAACTGTTAAATATAGTTCACTGTGATATCTGCGGGCCGATGGAAAGTGTCTCGCTCGGAGGATCAAGGTACTTTCTTCTTTTTGTTGACGACTTCAGCCGCATGGTTTATGTCTATTTCTTAAAGAATAAGAGTGAGGCTTTTCAATATTTTAAGGAATATAAAGCAAAAGTTGAGAATCTAATATCCAAGAAAATTAAGATTCTAAGAAGTGATAATGGCAAAGAATTTTGCAATAATGATTTTGATAATTATTTAAAGAAAATGGGCATAATTCATCAAAAGTCAAATCCATATACACCTGAACAAAATGGGCTTTGTGAACGTATGAATAGGACGATCATAGAAAAGGCCAGATGTCTTTTGTTTGAGGCTAACCTGGACAAAAGGTTTTGGGCAGAAGCCATTAACACTGCTGTTTATTTACAGAACCGCATTGTGAAAACTGGATTAAATAATCGCACCCCATATGAGTTATGGACTAACACTAAACCAAATCTTAGTCACATAAGAATATTTGGTAGTATCGTCATGAAGCACACTCCTAAAGAAAAAAGACTTAAGTGGGACAAGAAATCTGAAAAATGTATTCTGGTGGGTTATCCTGAAGATGTCAAAGGATACAGGGTGTATAACCCAACAACTCGGGTAATTACAACGAGCCGAGATGTTATCATTATTGAAGAACACAACTTACATACTGTAATTGAAGTTGAAAGTCTACATGACAAGCTAGAAGTCAGTCCAATAAGTCAGGATCCAGTGGGGAAGCCTACGGAGGATGAATATCAGTCAGATGATACTTTTGTTTCTACGGGAAGTGTTGACAATGATGAAACTTATATACCAAGCGATGAGTCTGCGGTTGGTGATGACAACCTTGATATAGACATAATTCAAAAGGTTCAACCACAGAGACAGAGACGAAAGCCTGATAGGTTTGGTTTAATGTGCATTAATAACAAACCACTTAATTTTGAAGACCTGACACTTGAGGATGCACTACAGGGACCCGAGAAGGAGCATTGGGAGCAAGCTGTCAAAGATGAGTTGCAAAGCTTTGAAGACAATGATGCATGGCAAATTGTAGATACTCCGAGTGATGGGACTATAGTCAAGTGCAAGTGGGTTCTGAAAAAGAAAAGTGACAATTACAATAAAGTGCAATATAGGGCAAGACTGGTAGCTAAAGGGTGTACGCAAAAATATGGTGTGGACTATGAGGAGACATTTTCTCCAGTAGTTAGACATAGTACATTAAGATTATTGTTTTCATTGTCTGTGCAATTAAATTTAGATGTTGTTCATCTCGATGTCAAGACTGCATTTTTGAATGGGGACTTGGATGAGACCATATACATGCAAAAGCCAGCAGGTTTGAGTTGTTCAGATGACAACAAAGTCCTCAAATTAAAAAAGGCTATATATGGTCTCAAGCAAGCCTCTCGTGCTTGGCATAAAAAGGTAGATAGCTGTATATTAGCAGATGGCTATAAAAAATCTAAATTGGAACCTTGTTTGTATACAAAAATTGTTGGTAATAAAAGAACCATTGTAACATTGTATGTCGACGATTTTTTTATATTTACAAATGATGACAGCGAATTAAAGCATCTAAAAGGAATGTTAAGTAGCAATTTTAAAATTAAAGATTTGGGATGTGTTAAACAATGTCTTGGTATGTCTGTTAACTTTGATAAAAATCATAATAGTGTTACATTGAGTCAAAAAGGTTATATTGATCAATTATTATGTAAATTTAACATGTCAGAATGTAAGACAGCTGACACTCCAATAGAGGCAAAGTTAACTGTTAAGAAGGTAGAAAATTCAAATAGTCAGAATCCATATCAACAACTTTTAGGTAGTTTAATGTATTTAGCTGTGCTTACCAGACCTGACATAGCTTATTCTGTAAGCTATCTCAGTCAATTTAATAATTGTCATAGTGATGAACATTTCATGTATGCTAAAAGAATACTGAGGTATTTAAAGAAAACTAAGAATATAGGTTTGAAATATTGTAAAAGTAAAAATATTAATATTGAAGGTTATGTTGATGCCGACTGGGCAAATGATTCTTATGATAGAAAATCATACACTGGTTTTTGTTTTTTGTTGTCTGGATCTGTTATATCTTGGAGTTGTAGTAAACAAAAATGCATAGCTCTTTCTAGTACAGAGGCAGAGTATGTAGCTATTTCAGAAGCTTGCAAAGAAGCAGTATATTTAAGAAATTTACAATTTGAAATAACTGAGAAAAGTTATCAAATTACTTTGTATAATGATAACCAGAGTGCTCATAAATTGTTGTTGAATCCTATATTTCATAATAGAACTAAACACATTGATGTTAAGTATCATTATTGCAGAGAAATGATAAGTAATAAAATTATTTCAGTTAAATATTTATGTACTGCAGATATGCCTGCAGATTTGTTAACTAAAGGTGTAAACTCGGGGAAACATATTAAGTTTATGAACATTCTTGGTGTTGTGGAAGTTTAGTTGTTTATTTAATAAAATTAGTTATTTAGGTTAATGATATTTTGAGTGGGGATGTTGAATTTATCAAAATATCTGTGGTTCTTAGGTTAAGCAACGCCATCTGTCGCATCCGGTTGTGAACAAAACTAACGGTTCAATAAAGCATTCCGCTTCCATTTTCAATGCGAAACACGTCGTTTTATTTTACCATCCCATTGTCAAATAAATGAAAATTGTGTATATGTGCTGCAGCTGCTGCGCGGAACACTTTTTTCGATTGTTTTGTGAGTGTATAACGTATCTGTTTATTAGAATATCATTGATTTTTACTCAGAAAAATTGATGGCTATAATTTCTTCCTTACTGAAATAGCATATGTAAAGCAAAGAATATTTTGCAAATGGAGGTTCATTATTGAGATTCTGGCTCCGAGCCGGCGCACGGCCAGTACGGGAACTAGAACTTAGCTGAACCAAATTGGAAAGGTCCAATTAGGTACACCTACGATTCAATATGATAGTCTTCTTCTTTAAATTGTCCTCGTCTCAATATCTGCCTACGTTTTATTTTATCTAGGAACAAGTTCCAATATCACTAGTAAATAATAATCAAAGATAGGTACTACCTACATACAAAACAGTGTGGGTATATATAAAGAAGTTAAGGTCAAAACTAGATCCTACACGCGTTTTTCGTATGGCATTATGAATTCTTATTATGTTCTACTAAATAACTAGAACAGCGTGGGTACAGTAGTATTTGTTGAGGATTTTTTTTGTGTGAAAATAAACTATTAATGTGAGAAAGATACATGGAGGTTGTAAATTCAGAACGCATCTATTTTTAAGAAATTAGAAATATTAATGCAGCGATGAAGGAACGAGAGAGTATGTGTGAGAGAGAGTGGAAAGAGAAAGATGGCGAGCCAGCTAGAGACGATGAGGACGTCGATTGTTAAAGAGTTAAAAAAAATAAGTGACGATTTTATTTCGGTCATCCAAATCAAGACCCCTGCATACACCTTGTGTAGTTTTTGTAGCATAGGGAGTTGAGTTTTGGTCAGGGACTATGTTTGGTGAAATTTACTTCAAAAATACTTTTCTAAAAGCAGTAAAACGCATAACAGTTACTGGCCTCCTCCTTCCTACTCCTACTTTATTATTTTCTGATTAATTTCTTTGCTGGATCCAAGACAGTTAATTTCATTCTCTGGGACTTCGTCGAGCTTCATTGCCTTGGCGCTTTTCTGGTGATTCTGGCTTTCAGGAGTTGCAGTGGTTCGGGAATAGTGCGGTGCAATTTTCCTAATAAAAAAGTCATAATCTATAGGTAGATTATAAAATTGAAAAATGCCAAGTTTTTTAATAATTTTTTTGGGACATGCCGGTTGAAAGCAGTGAAAAAGCATAAGCCATTTTGACTAAATATTATATAATAACAGTAAAGAGAACAAGCAGTGGTGGTATTTATAATAACTGTTTATTAATTAATGTACAGTTATGTACTGAAAGTAATTATTCTCGCTGATATATCAGACCTAATCAATCAAACCCTGAATGCTTGATTGGTACATCAGTCGTAAGGGACTATCGAATGCTTCATTGTTCGGACTTCTGTACTATAATAGTCGGAGAGCTTGAAATTATGTTCGATCATTAATTGTGTTGTGTAGTAACTTGCATTGTTGTCTAACAACGGGTTTCTAAAGGATATTAATATTCGGTCATGTGTACAACACAATATTCTGTTATGTGTACAACACAATATGCAGATGTTTTGACCAGTTTCTGAGCTCCTCTGATAATTTCTAACAAAACAACTTTTTTTATTTTTATTACTAGCTGACCCGGTAAACTTTGTTTTGCAATAAAAAGACCAAACATTTATCTACCCTACCCTACCCTAACCTACCCTACCCTACCCTACACTACCCTACCCTACCCTACCCTACCCGACCCTACACTACCCTACACTACCCTACACTACCCTACACTACCCTACACTACACTACCCTACCCTAGCCTACCCTACCCTACCCTACCCTACCCTACCCTACCCTAACCTACCCGACTCTACACTACCCTACAATACTCTACCCTACACTACCATACCCTACCCTACCCTACCCTACCCTACCGTACCCTACCCTACCCTACCATACCCTACCCTACCCTACCCAACCTATATAGCCTATGTCCTTTCCCAGGTCTCAAACTATCTTCATACCAACTTTCATCTAAATCGGTACAGACAGACAGAGTTACTTTCGCATTTATAATATTATTAAGTATATTAAGTATGGATTACAAATACAAATAATATTGATTCGAGAAACTTGTTATAGGCCTTCCTTATAAAAACTCATGATAAGGTGAAATACTGATTGCCATGTTCTCAACTAGCTTCTGCCAGCGGCTTCGCCTGCTTGAAAGTCGAAAATTATCCCATTGGAACATTATCCTGAGATTAAAAGTAGCCTATGTGCTATTCCTGAATATAATCTATCTCTGTGCAAAATTTAATCTAGATCCATTGAGCTGTTCTGGCGTTATTGAGTAACAAATAAACACACAATCAAACTTTCGCTTTACTAGTTTCTGCTAGCGGCTTCGTCCGTGTGAAAAGTGTTTTCTTATCCCAAGGCAACATTGCACCGGGATGAAAAGTGGCCAATGTGCTATTCCAAATTATAATCTACTAGCTGATCCCCGCGACTTCGCTCCCGTCAAAATTATAGCCTATGTTACTCGGGAATAATGTAGCTTTCTGTTCAATGTTAACCTTTGAACATCGAATCAGCACTTGGCCCGGCGACGACTACACAAGCGGCCTAGTTAAAATAATGACTGAGTTGCATCTTACACGCATGAAACACATACAACTTTGTATAATAGTGTGTATTAAGTTAAATTAGTATATAAGCTGTACATCTTGTAAAATAAAGCAGATTTGAATTTTATATTCTTGTCTCATTACCCCTCACTGTGGCCAAGACACCTTTAGCCTTCTCAGTCTCGTGAGTCTGCGAGCTGGCAGTGAGTTTATCCTTCCCGAACCTGGACATCCTGTCTACTATCCGTCTGTAACCTTAGGTCGCATGGTGCAGACATCCTGAACTTATTTATATATTTATATATCACTACTAGGTATATGGTAGGTTAGGGCTGTAGGGCTTATAGGGATTATAGTCGTAGGGACTGTTAGGCTTATAGGTTCAGTAGGCGCGTGACGTATCATATCCCTGCATGTACTAACGCACCCTCAACAGTATTGCGACCTCACGTGACATCTGTTTGGAGTGGTTAGACATTTTGGTCCTTCGAGCATTTGAAAATTTCTTTCAATCACGCGGTCCCCTTATTACTGTAGGAATTGACTTTGACAGACTTGACTATTGAGTTAGGTAAATAGGGCCGTTAGAGAAGTGGGAAAGAAGAGCACTATGGAGATACAGGAAGTTAACGAACTAATCAGGAGCCAGGAAGCGGATTACAGTGAGATCAAAAGGATAGTCTCAAACCTGAAAAAGGACTCGCCCACAAGGAAAACGGAAAAATACCTCAACGAACGGGAGAAAATATTAGACCAGGTTTTCCAGCGAGTTCAAGAAAACCACTTGAAACTACAAGATCAAGAGATCTTGTCAACTCATAAGTACATTACTACAAACTACTTTGGTAACATTAAGAAATGTTACGACGAAGGAATCAACTACCTCAGAAAATGTGAGGAAATGACTACAACACGTACAAAGTATTTATGAACCACGACTTCTAGACGAAGATGAAGACAAGGGGGTTGTCAGTAGCCCAAAACTGTTTATACAACTGTTCCGAATGTCACAGATATCCAAGAAAATATCTCAGGCTAAGGAATCCAATACTCAGGATAAGCCAATATGGCATTTACAGACACTATTACAAACCTTACAAAAACAATGGCTAGAAATTGAAGAGACGCACATCGAATTACTGATGGCTGAAAGCACACTGGACAATAGCTATTTCAAGGATAATTGTTTCGAGAATACACAGACAGATTATGACATTATCATAAATTTGTTAGAAGCAAGAATAATCCAAAACTCGGGTGAAAAAGCTATGTCGACAAAATCGTCAGTAAAACTTCCACGAATAAATATTCCCATATTTGCGGGAAACTATGACTCTTGGTACACATTCCAAGATTTATTTAAAAAAATAATTCACGAAGATAACACAATTTCTTCTACAGAGAAAATGCAGTATCTTAAAACACACGTAAAAGGCGACGCAGCAAGATTAATACGTCACTTAACAATTAGCGAAATAAATTACGAAACAGCTTGGAAATTGCTTACGCAGAGATATGAAGACGAGCGCATGATTGCTACTAAGTTTATTGACAAATTATTAGATTTACCTAAAATGCAACGAGCAAACGCGGTACAATTACGAGACATGCACGACACTATAAATGAATGTCTTGAGGCACTGAAAAATCAAGGCATAAATACACCATCTTGGGGCCCTCTATTGATAAGAATAGTCAGTAGAAAATGGGACGAGGAGACAAATACCAAGTATGAAGACCAATTACAAAACAGGAATAAATTACAATCCTTCGACGAGATGATGAAATTCATGGAAAACCGTTTCAGTTGTCTTAAGTCATTTGACGGGTCGTTATCACATACTAATGGTCAACAATCACGTAATAGACAAACATCGGAAAAATATAAACGCTGTTGGCATTGTCAAAGTATGGATCATAGTATTCATTCTTGCCCTAGTTTCAAAGAGTTATGCGTCAGCGACCGATACAAAGCCGTCACGGAAAAAAGAATGTGCAAGCGTTGCTTAAATCACGATGATCGGAAACAGTGTGTGAGTGCAGTTTACAAACAATGCGATATTTGTCAACATAAGGGGCACAACACATTATTACACCAATCTAAACCGTTTCAAAATAGTAATAACGCCAAAAAATACACAACAAAAAATGTAGGAATAGAGAAGCCTCAAAATATAACAACGTCGAATTTATCGGCAACAAATACCTACACTACAAAAACAACTTTACTCGCTACCGCTATAGTAAAAACTACCTCTTATGACGGGATGCCGCAGTTGTTGAGAGTGTTATGTGATCAAGGATCAGAAGCTTCATTTTGCACTGAAGAAGTGGCACAACTGCTGGCTTACCCACGTCAAAAAATCCGAGCCGAAATAAAAGGAATCGGAGATGAAAAACCAAAAACATCAAACCATACAATCAACATTACTTTACAACCAAGGTACTCTAGCGATTATAAACTGCCAGTAACTCTAATAATACTACCAAAACTAACAAGTTCATTACCAAGGCATGACTTAAAACAATTACAAGAAAAAATCTTGGATAATGCGCTGATAGCTGACCCAACCTATTATAAAAAGGGACCAATTGATATAATATTAGGTGCCCAAGACCATAGCAAAATACTACTACAGGGTTTCGAAAGACTACGGGACGGAATTATCGCTCAAAACACACAGTTAGGGTGGATTTTATCCGGATTTTATCCCGATGACACGAATAGTGGAGCCAAAATACTGAGTATGGTGGCTTGCACTGAAGAGGTACGACAACTTACGAAATTTTGGGAATTAGAAGAAATTCCACAAAACTACAAACTCACACAGGACGACCAGGCCTGTGAAAACTACTATAAAGAAACAACGATAAGAAACCTAGATGGAACATACACGGTACGACTTCCGTTTAAGGATACAAACTTAAACTTAAACATAAACGGCGAATCGCGCAAAAAGGCCGCTGCTCGCCTCTTACAACTAGAACGACAGTTCGCAAAAAATGAAAATTTAAGACACCAATACATTGAATTTATGAACGAACATTTACGTATGGGTCATATGAGAAAAGTAGATACAAAAAACTACAACTTAGGAAAATACTACATACCACATCAGGCAGTAATTAAGGAAGACTCACTTACTACGAAGTTACGCGTGGTTTTTGATGCGAGCAGCAAAAGCAGCACAAAAATAAGCCTTAACGACAATATGTATAAAGGTCCACGACTACAACAAGATTTATCCACTATACTGCTACGATGGCGAAAACATAAGTTTGCCTTCATGGCGGATATTATGAAAATGTACAGGTTCATAAAAATTAATGATTTAGACTTCGCACATCAAAGAATATTATGGAGACTTTCTCCCAAACAAGCAATTAGTGAATATGAACTTACAACAGTTACATACGGTACAACTAGCGCACCTTATCTTGCGGTACGAACACTACAACAACTTGCCATAGACGAAAAAGATAATTACCCAATGGCGAGTCAAGCTACATTACAAGATTTCTACGTGGATGATATTTTGTCTGGAGATTCCCAGGAAAGCACAGCAAAAGAACTTCAAAGTCAGCTAATATCCATGTTAAACAAGGGTGGCTTTAAACTTAGAAAATGGTCGTCAAACAGTTCAGAGCTCCTCGAAAATATACCTGCGGAAGACAAAGACGATCAACTACTCAAGCTACCATTAGACGAATCCAGGAAGTCATTAGGCATTTCATGGTCACCACGGGAAGACAGTTTTTATTTTCAAATAACTATAATGGAAAAAGAAAAACCAACAAAAAGATGGATTATGTCAGAAGTAGCGAAAATATTCGATCCCCTGGGTTGGTTAGCACCAATTATAATTAAATTGAAGCTGCTTATACAAGAACTGTGGACTAACGATGTTGATGTTGATAACATACTCCAGAAAAAATGGATTGAAGTACAAAAACACCTTAAAAGTATAGAAAAAATAAAAATTCCGCGGTGGTGTCACATAACTGATAGCACAGAGAATGAACTATATGGTTTCAGCGACGCGTCCGAGAAAGCATACGGAGCGGTCGTATATAGCCGTGTAAAAATCAATAACAACTACTACATTACATTATTACAAGCAAAATCAAAAGTGGCACCGAAGAAACAAAAGACTACTCTACCTCGTCTCGAGTTATGTGCAGCACTCCTACTAGCCAGTTTGATCGAAAAAGTTAAAGAAGCGCTCAATTGTAAGAATATCACGATTTCTTGTTGGACGGATTCCATGATCACCTTAGGCTGGATAAGAGGAGAGCCTGGACGTTGGCAAACTTTCGTAGCTAATCGGGTATCACAAATTAGACAACTTGTACCGAACGCAGAGTGGAACCATGTAATATCTGCTGATAACCCAGCTGATATCATTTCAAGAGGCCTTGAGCCGGAAAAACTTGTTAACTATTCCTTATGGTGGAATGGTCCACTATGGTTAAAAACCGATCAGATACCCACCACGAGACGTATGCCACAGCCGACTGAGGAAATCAAAAAGTGTCACACAGTTACAAGTGTTACAACTGAGATAGAAAAGAACGATATCTGGAATAGATTTTCCAGTTTAAATAAAATGTTAAGGGTGTTATCTTACTGCTATAGATTTGCAAACAAGCAAACAATAAATAAACCAATTTCTTGCGTTGAATTAAAAAAGGTAACAAAACGAATAATTCTGAAAATACAACAACAGGAATTCGAAGAAGAATTGAAAACTATACAAAGAGGACAGCCTATGAAGAAAAATAAAAAGCTATCCACTTTAGATCCATTTATAGACGAGGATGGATTACTAAGAGTTGGAGGCAGGTTACAAAACTCTGGATTGCCTTACAACCAGAAACATCCAATACTGTTACCATACAACCATCATGTAACGTCACTAATTATACAAGACGCACATTTAAAAACGTTGCATGGAGGCAACAAATTAACATTAGCATATTTACGACAAACATACTGGATCATTAATGGAAAAAGAAAAGTGAAGAGCGTTATTAACAAATGTGTGAAGTGCATACGATACAAAGCAGACACAAACTCGCAAAAAATGGGAATCCTCCCAAAAGTACGAGTGACGAAATCATATCCATTCAGTCATACTGGAGTGGATTATGCAGGTCCAATACAAACCAGAACTATGAAAGGAAGAGGTCACAAGTCTTACAAGTCATACATTGCTGTCTTTGTATGCCTAGCAACAAAAGCAATACACCTAGAATTGGTGGGAGATTTGACAACAGAAACATTTATCGCTGCACTACGCAGATTCATGGCACGTAGAGGTCATGTGTCACACATGTATAGTGACAATGCAACAAATTTCGTAGGTGCAGCCAACTTCTTACATCAAGAAATATTACAAATCACGCAATCGCCGCAATTCCAAAGCGCAATAACAAACATAGGAACTGAGTGGCATTTTATTCCTCCGTCATCTCCACATTTCGGTGGCATTTGGGAAGCTGGCGTAAAGTCAGTGAAACATCATTTACGACGAGTAATCGGAGATACGACTCTAACATACGAGGAAATGACCACCTTACTACACCAAATTGAAGCGTGTTTGAATTCAAGACCATTGTGTGCGCAAACCGAAGATGTTAATGACAACACTATACTAACTCCAAGTCATTTTCTTATTGGCCGAGAAGCAGTTGGAACACCAGATCCGATGGAAAACATTAATACTGACTTAATGAATAGATGGAAACAGATACAAAAGATGAAAAAAGATTTTTGGAACAGTTGGACAAAAGACTATCTACATCAACTTCAGCAAAGATACAAGTGGAAACAAGCACATGAAAATGCTAAAATTGGAACTGTAATACTAGTAAAAGATGACAATATAAAACCAAGTAAATGGCCGTTGGCAAAAATCACAGAAGTCCACCCGGGAAATGATGGGGTAGTTAGAGTGGTAACAATTAAAAAATCAACAGGAGCTGAACAGAAGAGATCAATTCATACATTGATCCCGCTCCCTGTAAACGAAAACAAAGAAATTGGTACAACGAGTAAAGACATACAAACGGCTACACAATGTAACATATCAACAGCTACCACAAACAGAAGAGGTATACGATCACCGAAAAATTGGATAAAGGATTTACTATTACAAACAATACTTGTTTTATTAATTGGCACCATATCAAGTACGCCTACATACACATTAAAAAATATAGATCCAGGATTGTATGTGGAAAAAATAGGAACTGCAACTATCAATCGAGGAATGTTTAGAATTGAAACAGACTACGAGAAAGAAAGTTTAGAACTAGACCAAGGAAAGATTGAAAAAATAACGTCACAATTCCAACAATTTTGCATAAATACGCAAAAAATCATGTACGAAACGCATTGCAACGAATTTTATCACCATTTAAACGAAGAAAAAACAAAGTTTAAGACAACAAAAGGATACCTAACAGAAATAAGAAATAATAGGAAGAAAAGAGGTGTATTAGGTCAACTCTTAACATCGGTGTTTGGAGTTAATGACGAAGTATACAGAGACATAGATACATTAAATAACAACCAGCAGAAACTTATTGATGCTGCCAACCATCAAACAAAAATAATGATATCTACAATCACAACTGTAAACCAAACTGAAGAGCAAATCAAAAAAAAGCTAGATAAATTCCAAGCAAAACTAAATGAAGCAATATCATTTATGAATCAGAACAATGTTTGGTATAAAAAGATTGACAACAACCACGTTAAAATACAAGTAATGCAAGCCTATGAGTTAGCAAACAATTTCATCAATGAAATAATGGATTACTATACAGGTTTACTTGAAATTTATTTACAAAAAGCAAGTGTATATAGCATATTAACACCAACACATGTCAGCAACATAATAAAAACGGCTAATCAAAAGTTACCATCAAACTTAAAAATCATTCAGGATCAAATAATACAGACTGAGATGAATGTAAATACTACTCACATAAGAGAATATGCTCACTTTCCAATACACGACGTAACAAAGTATACACTCATACATGTCACGCCTATTCCAGAGAGGAAAACTGATGGATCGTTCGAGTGCTTCTCTATTCAGCAGACCTTCATGGGGTTCGACTACAACAACGAGCGTTACTTTGAACTGAGTCAAGAAGAATTTAAAGATTGTCTTCATAGCAATACAGAATTTGTCTGCTATCCTGTAGCTGTCAAGAACATGCAATTAAATAAAAATTGCATAGTTGATCAACTTTTTAGAACTGAGAACTACACACAAACTCAATGCACGTCAGAAATCTACAAAATGTCGACAGATATTGTATGGAAGCAATTATTCATGCAAAACACTTGGCTCTTCGTAACGACAAAACCAGTAGCCATATCGATTGTGTGTGACGGACAAAGACAAGAAATAACGATTCACGATGTTGGAGTTCTACATATCGCCGAGAATTGCGTTATTAAAACACTTAAAAACATACTTGCTGCAAAAAGAACAACGACTGTGACAGTGCTAGCTTCTTATTCTAAAACAACGAATTTCTCCATTAATACGCAGATTTTACAAACAAACATTAAAGATATATCGAAAGAAGAAGTAGTGTTAGACAGGACAAAAGGAATCTTTGACCATTTAGTCACATCTGAAACTAGCTTACAGACTCAACTAGATAACACAATTTGGAAACAGTTACAGTCTCATACATACATAGCTAGCATCAGTACTTCACTCATAATCATAACTTTAGCATTTGTTTTAATTTATTTTGGTCCACAGGTGTTGAATCGACATAGAGCCGTCATTACTGCGAGAAGAAACACTGCGCCACCTGCTCAATTGCCCTCGATCGTCAGCAACATACCACACACGCAACTAACAGAGCAGCCGTACGGCATACCACGCAGGGTGCCCACTCAAGCACAGCAAACTGGAGAAGGCCAGGCCAGACCATACGAAACCATTGAGCTGTACCAACTACGGTCCTGTCCCTGAGGAGTCGCCAGAATGTTCAATGTTAACCTTTGAACATCGAATCAGCACTTGGCCCGGCGACGACTACACAAGCGGCCTAGTTAAAATAATGACTGAGTTGCATCTTACACGCATGAAACACATACAACTTTGTATAATAGTGTGTATTAAGTTAAATTAGTATATAAGCTGTACATCTTGTAAAATAAAGCAGATTTGAATTTTATATTCTTGTCTCATTACCCCTCACTGTGGCCAAGACACCTTTAGCCTTCTCAGTCTCGTGAGTCTGCGAGCTGGCAGTGAGTTTATCCTTCCCGAACCTGGACATCCTGTCTACTATCCGTCTGTAACCTTAGGTCGCATGGTGCAGACATCCTGAACTTATTTATATATTTATATATCACTACTAGGTATATGGTAGGTTAGGGCTGTAGGGCTTATAGGGATTATAGTCGTAGGGACTGTTAGGCTTATAGGTTCAGTAGGCGCGTGACGTATCATATCCCTGCATGTACTAACGCACCCTCAACAGTATTGCGACCTCACGTGACATCTGTTTGGAGTGGTTAGACACTTTCCATAGGTAAAGGAATTTTTAAAATCGGTCCAGTATTTTCGGAGACTATTCGGTACAAACAAACAAACAAACAAAAAAATCTTTCCTCTTTATAATATTGGTATGGTATAGATATCTGTGCCAAATGTCATCCAGATTTATTCAGCCGTTCTGGCGTGATTCAGTAATAAACATACATCCACACCCACATCCATCCAAATTTTCACATTTATAATATTATAGTAAGACTAGCTTCGGCCAGCGGCTTCGCCCGCGTGAAAAGTGTTTTCTTATCCCAAGGGAATATTATAGCGGGATGTAATGTAGTCTACGTGCTATTCCAGACTATAATCTATGAATGAGCCAAATTTCATCCAGATCCGTACAGCCATTCAACCGTGATTGATTAACAAACATACCATTCATCCAACACATCCATCCAAACTTCGACATTTATAATATTAAGTAAGTCTAGTCACGTTTGTGAGTGTGTGTGTATGTATGTATGTTTGTTACTTCTTGTTCTGGAATAACACAAGGAATACTTTTTATGCTGGGAATATGTTCCCTTGGGATAATTTTCCACATTCAGAAGTAAGAGAAGAGAAGAGAATATACTTAAATGTGATTAGTAAGAAGTAAGATACAACAGTCCGGAGGATAGTGTGTATCAGACTCAAACAACCAAACATACTCGAGATTGTTCATTATAATGTGTACCAACAATGTTATTATGCAGGTTTGGTTGCCTTGTTATTTTTGGCAAGAAAGTTTAAATTTCTTTAACCGTTGAAGCCGGATTAACAAAGATACAGACTCAAATATATATAATAATTATTAAATAGTTTAGGATGGTGGAAACACAGTTGAATATTTTTTTCTAAAATAAAAAAATATTTAAAGCACAAAATACGCGTAGATTTTTTTTTATCCCTTTGAATAAATAAACATCACGTAAAATAAATAGTTACTGTGGAATGTTTCAACATTCTTTATTCTGTCATTATTCAATTTCCTGACTTTGGAATTCCAAACATTTTTGGCAGCCCGTAAATTAAGCTGTAATTTTTTTTTCATTTTTTCAGAGGTCAATGTCTCTCGTCACAAAATTATTCGATTTATGAACGGGAGCTATATTTGGGCAGTTTAATTTCATAATATGAAGGTACAAGGTCAAACTTTGTTGGTAAATATGCGCATTTTTGTTCCTGCATTTCTAAAATAGACTCTTTTATTTGTTTTTATGTAAGTGTAGTGAAAATATAAAATAAAATACCAAACGGATTGGTAACCTACTTCAAAAAACCATAACATAACAGAGTTCATAGCAAAAATTTTACCACACGACAACGTACAAAATATTTTCGCTAAACTTAAACTGCCGCAAAATAAACACAAAACGTATAACTTTACTAAGACTATGAAAACAAACACGAGTGCGGCCGAAATCGGATTACACGGGGCGCTTTTCAGCAAAAACCAATAGCAGGGCCCAACTAGTGCTGCCCGTAATAAAGCCCCGGGACCGGGACGGAAACGCGGCATTAAAGGAGCCGGAATACTACGCGGTGCGACGCCACGGGGTTTTTAGGTGCAGTTTTAATGTTTTGTGCAAGCTAGTTGGAGTCGGTTTTCTTGGAACTTTAAGTTTGTTTATTGTTATTTTTGTGACACGTAGCTGTTCGAGATTGCATATGTATTTATAGATTTAGGATAGGGTTGAACCTATATTTATGGACCGTAAAGCAACAAGTAAACTGATAACAATAAAAAAAATCCATCCAGTACTTCAAGTGTACTCAAAACTTCTATAAACTTATATTGCTTCTAGATCAACACTTAATATTTGGGTACCCAAAACAGCAATAAACGATATCAATAATGAAAAACAAGCAACATTTAACTAAAAGTTAGTCAAAACATAATATTTTATTAAAACGAAACTCTTCAAACTTCACTTAAACTCTGTGATAGCTCCGAAAAGCCCGACCTTTTCAATATCCCGCGGGGCAGCAATCGTTCCGGAAAAACAGCGTCATCCCGGGAATATGGGACACACGACAACACTACCCTCGAACGAACACCCAAGGGGCAGACGTATAGAGGTCGTGTAATCTTATTTTTTATAGGAACGTGAACATTTCCTTACATCTGATAGTGTAAATGTCGGGTGTGTGATAGAACTTTATCACTGTTTTTATTGATAATAGTGTGTGAAGGGTGTACAGTGTTATTATTATTTATTTTAGGTTTGGTTTAAAGCAAATAGCTAGACGGAGTTGTACCTGTATTACCTACATAACTCACCTTCTGTGTTAATACTGTTTTGTTATTATTTTTATTAACCCCCGCCGGAAAAAGAGGGGTGTTATAAGTTTGTCGTGTGTTTCTGTGTGTCTGTTTGTGGCATCATAGCGTCCAAACAGGTTAACCGATTTTGATTCTGTTTTATTTTGTTTAAAAGGTGACTTAATCGAGTGTTCCTAGCTATGTTTGAATAAAAAACCGGCCAAGAGCGAGTCGGACTCGCGCACGATGGGTTCCGTACTATTATTGCAAAAAACGACAAAAAATACGTTTGTTGTATGGGAGCCCCACTCAAATATTTATTTTATTCTGTTTTTAGTGTTTGTTGTTATTGCGGCATCAGAAATACATCATCTGTGAAAATTTCAACTGTCTAGCTATCACGGTTCATGAGATACAGCTTGGTGACAGACAGACAGACAGACGGACCGCGGAGTCTCAGTAATAGGGTCCCGTTTTTACCCTTTGGGTACGGAACCCTAAAAATCAGTTCGGCCGTTTAAGTTCGTAAAAAATATGGGCGTTTTAATGTTCTAATCGGGGAGTTTTCGCAAGAAATAGTGTCATAATTACTTGTTCAATAGATTGCCGATCGAAGCGTATCTACTATGTTTTAGATAAATTATGTAGCATGAAATAAAAATGTGTCGGGGGTTTTTTAAAATTTGAAATTTTACTTCTATTCTATTTTATTCCTTAAATATTGTATGTTCCGTTTCCGTGAATGTGTCCGTGGCATCAACAGTGGGCTCTATAAGAATATCTGGGGGGTGACCACAAGCTCTTAGAGTAAGGTTATTTTGAGATCGAGTAAGGGACAGATGTATCTGACTTGTATACATCTGTCACTTACTCGATCTCAAAATAACCTTACTCTAAGAGCTTGTGGTTACCCCCCAGCGCAGCGTTATTTTCTTTTTAATAGCGTTGCACATGCTGATATAGGAGCCTTTTTGGTCTCGCACGGGGTTTTTTTAAAATTATTGTTTTGTATTTTGCTTATCTCGTGTCTCCTGTGCGAGTCACAAATAAATAGTTTTTTTATCTCTATCTTTCTTTATACACATTTCGCCGGTTTTGTTTGTCTCATGTAATACAGGAACGAGCCTATTGCCTTCAGCTGGGCATACATCTAAACTCCAGACAGGCTACTGAGAAATACCAGTTGTTAAAACACTTTGTACGATCCGAGAATCAAACCTAGGACAACAAGTAGGAAGTGCAGCTCTGTATATGGAAATGAATTTGCTGAAATAGGTTAATTCCCCGAGAGCACTCATGGTCTGCGCTATAAGCTTGTATAACGTTTGAGGGTATAGAAGGATAATGCAGTAAGCTCTGCGTTTGAAACGCATTGGTAACTGGAGTGACTATTTGTAAAGGTATTATAGCAGTCTATCAATGTTCTTCCTTGTTTATTTAACGATAGGCTCGCGTTTGACCACTATCTCGTCTGATGGTAAGCGATGATGTGGTCGACGGTGAAGCAAGCTTGCCTAGAAGTAACCTATTCACTCTAGATCCCAAGGTTGTAGCTATCAGGAAACAAAGATTCCGGCAGGGAATTCCGCTCCTTAGCTGTGCGCACAATGAAAGTATTCGCAAAACGCTTTGTTTATTACGATTATGGCGATTATACGATTATTTTTTGTCGAGTCGATGGCAAACTTTTTAAATGTTTTGGGCCAGTATGTGGGTTCGTTAATTGTAGAGTGCATTAGGTCTTCTATAGTGCAGGTGTATGGGCACTTATGGCACTCTACCAAGTGAATCATATTCTCCGCTATATGTCGTTGAGTTAAAGGTAAAGTTTAGTCCTTTTGCTGATTTCTTACTTCAGTCTTTTTAGTTTTTCTTTATTTGTATTTTTATCTGTTGTATTAATTAATATATTGTGTGTCTTTCTGTTCTGTGCTAAATAAATATATTTTCTTTCTTTCTTTTCTTTTTTCTTTCTTTTAGTCCTCAAGCATAAAGTTGTAACATAAAGACGTTCTTCAACCATACCTGAATGTCATGCTAGCCGGGTGTTCTATAGCATATCGGTTTTCAATTTGTTTATGGGTGATGGGAGTAATTTATTGGCAGGAAAGGCACATTCTTTATACTTAGACGTGGCATATTATGGAACAATCACCGCAGGAAGTTAATAAATTACCCAACTTCAGATACTGTACAGCATCTTTATTTCACAAACTTTCCTCCGTCAATAAATAACGCAGACCACCCACGACCCAATTTCAAAACCAGACGAATTTACTTCATAACTTTAACGAAATAAACGCTCTATAAAGACTTTTTTCCGAGCTAACAAGACGAAGCTCGATTTATTTATTACTAGCTGGAAGCTTTGATAAATAGCAACTTGGGGAGTGTGCCAACCGCACCAACCGACCGAATTAAAGAGACCACGCTTCGCAGCGGTGCCCGAATAAATTGGAGTGTATTAATCTTTGTCACCTAATACTCCATAAAGTTGGACGTGATGAATTGCGTTGCACCTGACGAACTCCCTCATGAACGCACAATGATGACGAGATCATAAACTAAGATTAGATTGTGAATAATTTGAGGACATTTTTTGATCTGATCCCGGTGAGGGCTGAATGGGGCTTTGTTTCCGGGGTCAATGTGCGTTTGAATAATTTAATTTAAAAGGGTTTTCAATGGACCGATCAAAAAAAGATTTGGGCCACTAATGGTTTCGTCGAAAATAGGGCCTGAAAAGTTGTATTTTTGTACTGGATTTACCTAAAACATCATTGTTTCCATCAATGGAAATGACGCATTTATTTTTAATCCTCAAGTTTAAAGTGAATCGAGGAGTTTGCAGATGGTGGAGTTCCCAATGGACGCACGATGTTGAAATGATCGTGAAGTGAGATTGCATTTTGAATAATTCCAGGGCAATTTTTGATCTCATTGCTTTATGTTGAAAAGGGTCAGGATTTATTTCCCTATGTGATGATGCTGTAAATATTTTAAGCAGCTGTGTTACACAACGTTTTCATTGTAAAGCGACGAGGAAAAATACAGTATTAGTTGGTAATTACTACGGATAATTCTATTTACAAAAATCTTTCCCTACGACCAGCTAATATAATGTCAGTCACGGCATCCATCTTATTGAAGTAGCCATATATCTACACAGGAGATAATTACTTCGTATTTACGCAGTTAAATGATAAATGATAAATGATAAATGATTTTATTTCTGTAAGTTGGTTTGTACAAACGCTTTTACATGTCTAACATATTTTTTTTTTAAAACTAGATGAGGTCGGCGTTTCATATCTGACTACTCTGAGAAGAAAGGCCGAAACAAACTCAGAGGTCACAGTCTCTTTTAAAGTCCTGACAAAATCTTGGTTCGATCATGTGAAGACCATGTAGACTGATGTCTGAAATGGTCTTTTGAGGAAAGAACCAGCCAGATTGAGTGGACCTGTCCAGTCAGTGCACGCATTTGTCAATAACCGAGCAGCTCAACTCAGAATTTAAGGAGCTCAACGATTCGACGAACAATACCAAAGAAAGGACATTCGGGTAGGCCGCATAAACTACTCAAACTGCCAGACCATGATTAAAAACTAAGATAAATTAAAAAACAAAATAATGATCCACATCGTCTTCACATTCACAATAATTAAAATAAAATAATATAATACTTTAAAAAGTAAATATTCTTGTCATTGCAAGAAAAAAAAAAAAAAAAAAAAAAAAAAATTTAAAAAATAACAAAATTCATGGTGCAAAATATTTAAACAAAAAAAAAAAAAACTAAATTAATTTAATTGGAGCAGCTCACTCCCAAGCCGTTTTATCCTCAACGTAATCTTTAAAGCTATAAAACGCTTTTTGGCACAACTTACGTTTAATGAATGATTTAAATTTATTAAGACTTAGATTTTGTACGTGGCTTGGAAGCATATTATAAAAGCGCACACATTGACATCTAAACGAGCCACCTATTTTCTTGAGCCTTGTTGTAGGTATTACAAATTTGTGTTTGTTCCTAGTATTTATATTATGGATATCACTGTATTTTTTAAACAATTTTATATTTTTATGGGCATATAAAAGATTTTCATAAATATACTGAGAAGGCACAGTCATTACATTAATCTCCTTAAATTTCTCTCTGAGAGAGTGTCTCGGGCTTAATTTATAAATTGATCGAACAGCTCTTTTCTGCAAAACAAAGATAGTCTGGATGTCGGCGGCATTTCCCCACAACAGAATACCGTACGACATTACACTATGAAAATAGCTAAAGTATACTAAACGGGCTGTCTCTATGTCCGTTAAATTACGAATTTTTCTAACAGCATATGCTGCGGAGCTTAGCTTCTTTGACAATTTATCTATATGTGGGCCCCACTGAAGCTTAGCATCCAAAGTTAAACCTAAGAATACTGTGCTATTTTCAGGATTCAATTCTTCGCCCTTTATCAGCACGTCAGTTTTCACCTGCCTAACGTGAGGTAGGGTAAACTTAATGCATTTCGTTTTTTTTTCATTAAGAAGTAAATTGTTAACATTGAACCAGTGAACTACTTTTGAGATCGCGCTATTTACATCGTCAGTAACCAGCTGCTGACGTTTAAGTTTAAACAAAAGTGAAGTATCATCCGCAAACAACACTATATTATGGTTATCCTTTATGAGGTAAGGCAAATCATTAATATAAATAAGAAACAAGAAAGGACCAAGAATCGAGCCCTGCGGGACTCCCATTGCTACTATAGATCCAGGAGATCTTTTTCCATTAACGTCAACGCTCTGAATCCTATTACTCAAGTATGAAGTAAGAAGATCCAGAGCGCTGTTCCGGATCCCGTAGTGGCGGAGTTTCCTGATTAGGGTTTCATGAAGAACACAATCAAATGCCTTGGACAAATCACAAAAGATGCCCAAGGCATCGCACTTATCCTCCCATGCATTATAAATATGTCCCAAAAGCTCAACACCGGCATCAGTAGTTGAACGACATCAGTAGTTACGCTCCACATCCGATCCGAATCCAAAAAATTTCGGTTCTGAAGTAGCCGTAGAAGTAGTACTTCTTGTATGGAAGCTTATGCACTACATCCGAACTCTAACCGTCATAATTCAGAACATTTTCGATTCGGATAGAACTCTGAACTCAAATCACGGACTCTCGCGACCACTAGACAGATTTAAAACCACATATATTACCATGTCGATTGAATAGGTCACAAAACATTGCAGAAGTTCCCAAATAATCTTATTACATTGAAACCGAACTCCCGGTGCGATCTGCAGGCAATTTGCAGCCAACCGCACGCGTTACACGCGTTATAGCTCGCGATCCGGCGATGATTGCGTTATTCAACACATACGGGCAATTGTTCAGCAATAGTTACCCGGCTACAGTTGCCAGTGGCCTAGTTTAATTATTGTTTCTACTTTATTAGATATCATCCCCTATTTGTCCCAAATATTCTGTATTGCTTATATTATAAATGTTTAATATTGAATGAAATTGAATGCTTCTGAGACAATAAACTTGTTATTTTAGATCCTCATCGTCTATCGTCCTGAAGCCCCCAGCCCAATTAATTGGGGTCTGACACAGCATTTCATCTTCATTTACACGTAAAAGTTGCTGCTAATTACTTAATATAGTACGACGATGATATCTCTAACAACAAGATTACTGCGTGTTAGTACCGCAGATTAATATGTAGTCAGATATGGTCGTGACGTCATTATTTCACGAAAATGTCTCAAAATTAGGCAACTTAAGTTGCCCTTATGATCACGCATTTATTGTTCGTCCGGAACGCGCGCGATGTGTTGTCGTGTGTGAAATCGGTAACGGACGATGAGTTTTAGGTTAGGATTAGGGTTTCTAACTAACAGACCAGTTGGTCATTGTGGTCGGAATTGTAATAATGCTATTTGAATGGGTTAGAAAACCAGAATTAGTGACCCGATGCTTGATTGAGTTTGATTGGCTATGGCTTAACTATTATAAAGATCTTAACATCCGACTGACATAGGAATTTTAAGTTATGTGTTTGTGAACCTCTATTTTAGTCTAAAAACTCGTCAAAGTTTGGCATTGAAGAAGTGCTTGACACTCCTAACTGTGAACTCAGAAACCGTCCATAAATTGTTTGATTGTTTATTCGTTTGTTTGAGAAAGTGCTTATCCGAATACGATTCTTTGATTGATTGAAAACTATTTATTCTATTGCTAAATGTCATTAGGTTATTTATCCTGAAAAATAAAATTGGTTCTGTTCGAAACTTATCCTACCACGAGCTAAAAAGCTCGTTTTAGGGGTCAGCAGTCAACAAGTAATTTAAATTAGATCATTATATTCAAGATAAGAATGCTGGGCAACATGCTGGTTCTGCTCCATAAGCCTATCTTTGGTGAAGACAAAATCAAACTGGTTAATTTGTATTATATTCATAATTATTATAGTAACGCTTTATTTTTATTATTTTTTTCTTCTCTTTTTGTTTAAAAATATTGACTCGCACACTGTTCCGTTGTTGTTGAATTAGGTAATTTACCTATGTTTGCAATATTTGTAAGTACGTGAGAACCATGTTCCTATTTATTAAGTAAAGGAATTTACCTGTTAGTGCTTGTAATTCTCTCATACCTATGTGTAGTATAGTAGTGCTGGGTACATCGTCCTCACGTATATGAATTTATTAATGTATGTACTTACGTAAATATTGTATAAAACTTTTTTTTTTAAGAGTAAGTATGGAGTTTCTTGTGCGTTCTTCTCCATAACAAGCTACATTTCCGAATGCACGGTAGAATCAATTTTTATTACTATTAAATTTTAACGTTCAAAAGTGCCGCATAATGGCCTACTTGAAATAAACACATTTGACTTTGACTTTGACAAGTAACCCACGGTTTCACCATGTCCGCACGGACAGATGTCCGTCCCCAGTTTAGCTTAGAGACTCTTAGTACTAGAAAGCTATAATTTGGCATGGATATACATATTAATCACGCCGACAAAGTGGTAAAATAAAATCGTGATTTTATTTTACCCCTTGTCTAGTTATCCTTTTGTATTTTTCAACAAAAAATGCACAAAGGCGAACTTAAACCATAATTGGGTTTTTTTCAGTACAGGCAAGAATTGACTTCCTGTGAACCAAAAACCTGCCTCTTTATGCAAGTTATACTCTAAGCCGAATGGGTCACTGATGTGTTCCGCACGAGATCACGAGCCCTCCCTTGCACATAAAAAGGAGAGGGGTCTCTTCATGTGCAAGGGACGACAATCGTGCTGTTATGGTTGATTGCAGTCCGACATAATCCCTTCACATTTCCTAGGAGGAGGGTATATCTCTATAAGAGGATTTACGTAGGGAAGAAAGGTCCGTCGGTATCAATAGCCCCGTTGCATCTGAAGTGGAGGTGCAATAATCCATCAAACGGGCCAGAAACTATTTTTACATATCTCTTGCTTTGTAAGTACACCCTTACACCCCTGAATGCCGGGGTGTATGACTATCATTACAGCATAGGTTTTGGAATTTGAAAAAAGAACTGTCATACTCTACTGCACGAAGAATATTTTTAAAAAGTTAATATTTTTTTTCTCGGTATCCATTAATTACTCGAATCGGAATCTAGACAATTTATTTTATAAAGATTTTATTTTAAATATGGAACTATTTGTTTCCACATCGTATGTTAGATGGAATCGATTTAAAAATCAAACTGGCCAGCAAGATTTGACGCGCTCGCGTGCGTGAAAAAAAAAAGGCAGTCTACTAGTAGGCGCGAAAGCATCGCGAAAATAATTAATTTTCTTGTTTGAGTTCTTTTTCAAAAGTTTTAAACATGTCTAGTGACGAAGACATAGATCTAACGCCCGATTTTATTAAAGAAAGGGCAAAAACAGTTGTCGAAAATATATTACCGCCGAACTCGAAAGAAAGATATGTAAAGGCATACGACGAATTTATGAAATGGCGGTCAGAAAAAAAAGTGAAATCTCTTTCTGAAAGTGTTTTTATATCATATTTTGATGAATTATCTAAGAGGCTACAACCTTCCAGTTTATGGTGCTTTTATTCCATGCTAAAATCTACAATGATGACAAAACATGACGTGAATTTGAAAGATTTTTCTAAACTTACTGCTTTCTTGAAAAGGCAGTCTGACGGCTTTAAAAGCAAGAAATCGAAGGTATTACTGCAGAAGAAGTACAGAAATTCTTAAATGAAGCTCCGGATGAAATTTATTTAGCAATAAAGGTACCTACGTATTTACTTGCCCTTTTTAATAAGTTACCAAAATATTTCACAAAAATACTATGCGAATTTGGTGCCTTTAATACAACTTATGTCTTTTTTACAGGTTGTTCTAATTTTTGGGATATCGGGAGCCTGCAGAACCGTGGAATTGACAAACTTGACAATAGAAAATGTAGAAAAACATAACAAATTACTACTCATAAAACTGCTTAACACGAAAACTAAAATTGACCGGTCATTTGTTGTGCATGAAGAATTTGCAAATTATGTTGAAAAATATCAAGCTCTTCGGCCTGAAAACGTGGATACAAATCGTTTTTTTCTTAATTACAGTAAAGGAAAATGCCACAGACAAGTAATAGGAAAAAACAAATTTACAGGCATGCCAAAGCAAATAGCCACATATTTAAAACTGAGTAACGTAGAGTTATACACCGGGCATTGCTTTCGCAGAACATCAGCGACTCTATTGGCTGATTCGGGAGCCAACCTCACTCTGTTAAAAAGGCACGGCGGCTGGAAGTCCAGCAAAGTGGCCGAAGGTTATATCTAAGATTCGATGGCAAACAAAAGCAAAATTACTTTTAAAATAACATAAAATATAAACTTGAAATCACCACGTCAAAGCACATCATCTGAGCCATTTTTTAATGAAGAAAATAGTACCAGTCAACTGCCGCCATTTACGATGCAAGAACCTCAAGTCACTCAAACTCAAGTCTTATCATCACAAACTCATATTCAAACTATAAATATTCCTAAAAAGAACGTGACCATATCTCTTACAAATTGTAATAATTTTACTATTAATTTTAATTAAATACACATTTTTTTCTTCTCAATAAATGTTCATTGAAACCTGCTGTCTTGTTGTTTACTTACCTCACAATCGATATGTAAAGCAGAGTATTTATCTCGGGCGTAAGCATCAATTGCATACTCGGGTTAATTAGCGCCTTCGCTTCGCTCAGGCGCCAAAAACCTCGTATGCAATTGATGTCATACAGCCCTTGGTTAATAATCTACTATTGTCGTCGGGATATTATGAGATAAAAAAAACCTAACCGCCATTTCAAGATGCAAATAGCCGCAATTAGTGCCAATAGCTTTAGTTCCTGCTAAGGATGTAAATGTAAATGTGCGAAGTCCGACACGCACTTGTCCTTTACGTGTCGATTCTACTCAAATTTTGTCCGAAAAGGAGGTTAAATATATCATACTGCAATTCTAAACGCCCGGCGCAGCTAGCACCCGGTAAATCAGGGTCTGGCTGACTAATCCGTTCTCCACAATGACTCAAACCATGCTTGGTTTAGCTAAACCGAACCCTTCCTTATATAACATCCTTTTTTTTGAAGACGGTTAAAAGAAACAACGCATCTTCGCTAACGTCTTGTCAGAGAGCTAACAAAACCCATTCCCCAGCAATAGAACACAAACACATCGTCTCAGTACACACACGATAACTTCCTCTTACTTGTAACTTACTTGAACTTACGCGAACAGTAGAGCTGCGTGTTTTTCTTCCATGCACAGATCATCTGAACAGCTAATATTTTGACGTGTTATCAGAATTTATCTGATAGTTGGCAAGTATTTGTGTGTGCAGAAAGCTTTAGGGGAAGATAGTAGGTTTCACTATTTTACCTTTTGGCACATTTGATACAAATCATTATTGCTTATGTGCTTTGATGAAATATTTTATTGGCAAGATTATGCAAACTTTAAAAAAAAATGTATTTCTAAACTAATGTGGAAAATGGATTGTCGAGAAATCTTCTCTGTGACTTTTTTGTGTTAGTACGTAAACTATACAGTAGTTTACAGCTAAGACACTATACTTTTATTACAGTCTAGCCTAGCCCCTTAAGTGCCCGAAACGTGGCTTTTTAATTGATTCGATAATTACAGGAATTTAACCGGTTAATAAGTAATTTTATTGAACATAATTTACTACGTTAATAACTCAAACTACAGTCAACACTTTATAACGTTTTGTCTGTAACTAGATTCTTCAGTTCCCTTTAAAATAAAAGAAAAAAGTTAACTAATCATAGCTAAATAAAAAAAATTGCTAACATTAGTTTGCATAATGTTTATTGAATTTTTTAAAGTTTGCAGTTGCCAAAAAACATTTCATCTTAAAAGTATTTAATCAATTATGATTATTGTTTAAAATCCTTTTTACAAAAAAAAAAATACAACCGACTTAATTGAAAAATAACTTTAATTTCGAAAGTCGGTGTTCCTGTTTTTGTCTCTTCGTTTTTTTTTTTGACATTTAATTTTATTTATTTGACAGATTAGTTGACTTGTCTATGTTTGTATTATACCTTATGCACAACAACTGCCTACTTGATTATCTATCTACCTCCATCTTCTCACCATCCCACCATAACCATTTACAAAAATCAATTTCTCAAAAATTCCGTCGCATCATTTTATCCAGAGACTCATGTTTACCCGCTGAGCTAGCTCGATTTCCATGTAATTACGTCAACCGGGCACCAACCGAGCCGGATTGATCCCAGTTGTTAGCACCACATGAGCGCCCGAACGATATTTTGTTTAGATTGATGGCTGGTAATTGGTGGTGTGGACTTATCTAGCTCAAATGCTGTGGTGATTTGTAGTGCAATGATGTGGACGGATAGGTGACACGTGTTGAATCATGTTTTTTCAGAATAAATGTAGAAAGCTATAGAAAACAACATTACAAAACAAAATCGATAACATAAATATTTCATTGTAAAGGTGAGCTCTGCCGGACCTAAGTAATCAAAAAGTTAACCATTGCTTCGAAAAGGAGATGAGGAAGATAAATTTATTTATTTGTTTTTACGTGTCTACCGTTGTAGCAAACATACAGCTAATCGTGTTATGAACATGCCCATTGTCTTTTGAACATTTTAATACATTGCAATTCAAGATTTAGGGTGTATTTAGGTTGTTAAAAGTACGAGTACAAGTTATGTTAAGTTAGTATATGAGTAATTGTGTACCACTTATTTGCATTGAACCTTGCATTCTATTTTAATGATCTTGAGCACTGTCTGTATTGGAATAGAATACTCAATCTGCCTAGCCTTTTCCCAACTATATTTGGGTCGGCTTCCAGTCTAACCGGATTCAGCTGAGTACCAGTGTTTTACATGGAGCGACTGCCTATCTGACCTCCACAACCCAGTAACTGGGTAACATGGTACCCATTGGCTAGACTGGTGTCAGATCTCAAGCTTCTGACTACTAGTAACGACAGTCAAAGACCTTCAAATGACAGCCTGGACCAACCGCTTAACGTGCTTTCCGAGGTACGGAGGAAACTCGGTATGTTGAAATGGTCACCCAAGTCACGGAATAGAATACTACTGGAGATAATTATGTTAAAGCTAATTTCAAGTAGTCCCCTTAAAATAACTTTACCTACTAAACAAAACATAACCCTTCTTGACAGTCAGTTATAAAACAAAAATAAGTAAAACGTTACGGACAATGGCTCCACAGAAGTCGACTGGGAATTAATAGCCGTTGCAACAACCCATTACGATATTGTTTTCTTCGTACTGCAACACTTGCTAGATACCGTGTTCTATTACCAACAGATATATTCTGTTTACACATTTGGTAGTTCACAAGGGATTTCAGTAGAATTTCATAATGTTTGTTTACTTTTCAATTCGCTTTTTAATTATTGATGGCTGGTAAAAGTAAACACGTATCAAACATTGAATTTCATCATCATTATCATTTCAGTCGAAAGATGTCCACTGCTGGACTTAGGCCTCCCCATGTGTCGCCACATTGACCGGTCCCGTGCGTCATGCTGTCATGATGGTTGAATTGATGAGACCCAAATATAACTGTTATTTTTTACCCGACTGACGAAGGAGGGTAATGTGTTTATCAGTATATGTATGTATGTTTGTTCCTATGTGGCGTTCTAGAGGCCAAAGGCGTTGACCGATTTTAATGATTCTTAAGTCAATCGATTTGTCTTAACCTTGCGAGGGTCACTGGCTACATTAAAATAGGAAAATACAAAAATGGCGGCTTTGGGGCGCCATATTATGGGGGCGCAATTTTTTTTCTTCCGTACTCATCGCATGGGTTATCAAAATAATAGGTTTTAGGAGATGATTTCAAAAATTTATAACACTTATATGTTTAAATGTACCATATTCTAACATAAATTAACTAAAAAGCTAAAATTAAAATTCAAAAAATCCGACTGCTTAAAAAGCGAACTAAGAGACGTATCAAGAAAAAAATCAAACTGTGCAGTCGGAGGATACATATTCGAGACCATATCCAGATGTATCCTCCGACTGCACAGCATGATTTTCTTCTTGATACGTCTTTTTTGTTCGCTTTTTAAACAGTCAGGTTTTTTGATTTTTTTAATTAACTTTTATATTGTTATGTTATGGATGCTTTACCTAAACACACACAAAATTTAATCTGTTCAGTACTTAATCATTTGAATTCACTTTTTAAGCAGTCGGGTTTTTTGATATTATGTTTTTTTTTATAACAAGCTATGGAAGGGTGGGCAAATACTCTTGAATAATACGAAACAGCACTTCTGCCTTACCCTTCGGTAATTCAGGCGTGTTGTTACGTTTATATATTGTCTATATTGTTATCGACAAGTTTCTGCTAGCTACTCTACAAAGCCATAACAAGAGTTTATTCTACTTGTATAATTTCCTAGAACGAAAGAAAATTTCTTTGAAACAAACATAACACAGTTTTAAATTTCAAACTTACTCAAGACCTTTCTAGTTTATCTTCTTACCTGTATCTTTTTGTTTTATATTCAACAGTTCGTATGTTTCCATTCACAAGAAATTCTCAGAGATCTATATTCTGCTGGTCTAATTGAACAAAGCTTCGAACGCTGGTCAATGTTTGACTAGTTCTCTGTAAGGCGTGCAAAGCCCGCCAATTGTAAATGTTTCTACTAGCAATGCATACTATTATTATCCTCTGCCTTAGGTTGTTTGTAGGAAAATCATTACAACGACTTGTTTATCCATTAGTAGAATAGATAAGAGTCAAAGATAGAGTACAGAATCTAGCTCTTTTGCCCCTTTAGCCTGGTATATTAAGAAAGGAATTGGTATGAAGTAGCCTTTATTTCTATATATCTGTCTTTTTTATTGTTTTACTTTAGAAGTCTGTTTATTTTAATTTATAATAGTTTCACTTACCCCGTTATCCCCTTCAATTATGTATCTTCTCTTAATTAAGTGAGTATAGTAGCTAGTGGATCTCGTAATAATGTAATTATTATCAATAAACAGAAGAGGGTTGTATTTTATTTACAGTCGACAAAAATAGCCACTGTCGAAAATAAGTACAGCTTGAAGTACTTAAACATTTCCCCTAGCAACCCCAACAACTTGTTGATAAGTACCTATCACAAACACTTCTGTTTCGTCCCGGATCCGGCGCAAAAATAACGCAAACAAACGCCCACCAATATTGACATTCTCTTACATGAAGTCCTTGTACTCGTATGATGACATTCAACTAGGACCACAGATCTAAATCTAACTAGATGACGCAAACTCACTCTGCCTCGACTTACGTGTAGGTATAGGTCGTAGTTTCGAATTCAGGCAGGCACATTACTTTGTGTAAATACAACAAACAAACATCCATCTATCCATACTCACAAACTTTCACTTTTTTAATAGTATATTGAGCTCCAAAAACTATACAAAAAAGTTGCCCGAGACAATGGAAACATTTTCATTCATCGATCGGTAAGTAAAGTTCTGAAAATTGTGCTGGTTTTCATACAGATGCAGGGACTTGCGTTCTCTAGTTATATTTAAGTCTGAGAGTCAGACGATGATGGGTGTACCACAAGGACATAATATGAGGTCCCTTTGAAAAGTATTGCGATGGAATGTTCCTATTGGGAAGAGGAATATTATTGTCTTTATTTTTCTTTTAGCAACCAAGTTGTATATAGTGTAATCGGAAAAAGCTAACTTGATGATGAGAATTTTAGTTACCTTGTTAGCTACGGCAAACTTCTCACAATTGAAAAATATTTTTATTTTTACGATTTCCACAAAAACCTAGTTTAACCCCTTGAGTGCGCGAAACGTGGATCCACGCGAGCTACAATAGCTTCTTACTTATTTAGGTAATTAAGGCATTCAGCCGGTCAAAGGATCGTCGGTGAGAGAAAACAATCTCTCTGTCTAAAATTCAATAAGCTTAAAATATGCCTCACGCCTTACAAAATTGTTAAGTTATTGTTAATAGACTTGAATTCAGTTTTGGGTATCTACAGACATTCATATTAATACTAACACTATTAACTTCTACAGGCTTGAAGTTCAGACATAACTGGCGCTGATAAAATGGAGTCCTGAAAACAGTAACTGCTATACAAAACTACGTACATTCTACCACAAATAGAAACAAAAACGAATCCAACATACATTTGTTCTACTACGCATCTCAAAAATTTATGACAAACAAAAATAAACATATACGGCCACAATCTGAACACAATAATGAAAACATTCAACCATACAGCCGTAAGAATTTCACTGACGTGGCCACAATACAGGCGGTCTTGGGCAAATATATTTTTATTTAGCCTGTCCCCTCTGCAACGGTCGGGGTAGCAATAAAAATATTATATACCTAAGTGCTCTGCGGTCGATGTGTGGTGCAAGCTACGAGCGCCAGCGGGTGGATTATTTCATTTAAGTTAGCGAACAATGATTTATCAAAGTTTTAGTGTTTAAGAATTTTGGAGTGAATTTTATTTTAATGCCGAGAGGTTTCTGTTCCGTCTTAATAATTTTGTTTAAATTGTCTAGAGAAAATTATTGTGCTTAAAGCTTCAAATGGTTGACGCCAAAAATAAGTAAAAAAAACCTTTTATCATCGTTTTAGGATCAGTCAAAGAATGTCTAGATTCATCAGCTTTCATAGCAAGAGTAAACATGCATCTTCGGGGCCCGTTGGTTCGATCGTAGACCTCGTTCATTGCTTTCCAGCAGACCTAAGGTCAAAACCAGGCTCGTCATGAAATAAAAGAGCCTGTCATTGGGCCATTTATTAAACTAATTCTACGTCAACTTAGGATACACTAATAATTATTATTATCAATTGTTACGAGGAAAGTAAAATGGGACAAGTTGATAAAAACAGAATAACGATATTACTCGAATCCCAGAAGCCTTGCGTCACAAAACAGCATTGCACGTTTACAGCTTAAGCTACAAAACATTTTAAATTCTGGAATTCCTAACCTACATTCTGAGTAGTTCCTCTCTAGAATCTCATAACTTGCACCGCTATGAATGAAACATAGTCGGTGTACTCATCCTTTATGCCAGGTACGAGTTGGTAGGTGGTGGTTTTCCTAGAGTTTCATTACGCTAAAGTTTATCCGGCTCCTAATAAGATATAGTTGCGATATGTAATATTATAATGACTAAACTGCAGTCTATTATAACTAGGAGGATTAATTAGTTTGTGTATTAATTTGTTGGTAGTATGTTACCTTGTTGTTTAGTTTGAGTGTTTCAGTCTGGGATTGGGATGTGAGCTTGTTATATTTCTGTTGATTCTGTAAACATTATAGTGTTTGGTTAAATGGTAAAGTGGCGTGGAGCTGTGACAGGATGTTGTTTTGTTTTGAGTTTTCAGATTTAAAGCTTTCATTTTTTAAATTTATTTGAATGGATCCAGCTCGCGAATATGCTCGTGAGCTGGCTGCCCAAAACCAGATGTATCCTCCGACTGCACAGCATGATTTTCTTCTTGTTTACGTCTTTTTAGTTCGCTTCTTATGCAGTCAGATTATTGATTTTTTTAATTAACTTTTTTTATTTATAACTTTTTAGTAAACATTTTTTTTTTCGAATTATGTTAATTTAAACATATAAGTGGTATATACTTTTGAAATCACGTCTTAAAACTCTTTATTTTGATAATCGTGTGATGGGTTTGGAATACAAAAAAATAATTGGGCCCAAAAAATATGGCACCCAAAAGCCGCCATTTTTTTTTTCTATTTGAATATAGCTAGTGACACTCGCAGGATTCAAACTAATCGATTGACGTAAGAATCATGCAAATCGGCCAACGCTTTTGGTCTCTGGAACGCCACATAGGAATAAACATACAGACATATCACATTGATAAACACATTACCCTCCTTCAGCAGTCGGGTAAAAGGCTTATATTCCTCGACGAGTTGGTCCTTTAGGATAGCCATTGTAGGGTCTTTACACCTTTTAATGATGGTAGTTTGATTAATACGCAAGAGTACGTAATAATAGAATTTAATTGAATGATAATGAGTGCACGCGATTTGAGTGATATTTGTGTACTAAAGTATAGACCGCGCGTAGCGAGTAAAGTGCTGACACAATGATGTCAAATTTGTGCGTGCTTTGCACTGTACATGCTCCGGGGCCCGAGAAGATGTGAATGAGATGAAGGATAATGATTTACAAGATGATAATTAACAATTTTGCTTACAAACTTAAATAAACTAAGCTTAAGGTATTTCATTGAATTGAGTCCGAGCGGATGGCGAAGACCCTCTGCTCGTTGTGGCGATGGTAGGGCAACCCGCAGAGGTGGCAACGGGAGCTACATAGCTCACGCTAGACTCTGCCTGCTCCGTTGTGGCCTCTGCTCGCTCAGCTGTCGGAGGTGCGGGCGCTGGATGCGGCTGGCGCGCTCGTACGCGTTGCCATGTGTACAAGATGATGCAAACCACGACGACTCCACCCAAGATGTAGATGGCGACGTAATGATGAATGTCATGGAATGTCACTTGATCTGCCAGTTCCTGATTGGATTTCATTTCTTTGAGTGCTTTTTCAATCGCCTTTATGTCTTCCCGTTGTTCGGTGATATCGTCTGTCTCATTCAGTGGAGCGATGAGAGGTATAGACAGATTAATTATGTGGTTTATTGGTGGAATTTCTATGTTCATGACATCGATCTTCGTTTTAATTGTGTTTGATAATGCTCTGTGTGCATAAATCGTAAACATTATGTCTTTGATGACGCAGTTGTCTCTCAGTGTAATGACACCTGTTTTGCTGAGTTGCTCGATCGTAAAATCGTCATCGCATATGACTCGCACACTGCATTGTCCGCAACAAAAGTAAAGATATGAATTAATTAAGTTCAAGTCAATCCAGGTATCGCGACATTCTCTTGTTTCAGTTTGACATTGATTAGATGCTTGATGTTTCAGACATAAGTTGTTGTCTGACGTCATTTGATAGACTGGCCTTTTCAGTGGGCAAATGTACTCGTCGGTGTCGTAAGGAATACATCTTTGTAAGTCGCTTGTAGACACTGGTATGTAAGAGTCTTTATGTGTATTGATAGCCAGGTATTTTGCTACAGGCACTATATTGACCATGCTTGCGTTGACTTGTTGTGGAATCTGTATGAGGTTGTAAAGCTCATAATCTTCCCTGCTCACAAGAGGAATTCTTACTTCGAAAATCAGGAACTTTCTGGTAGCTCTTGCTTTCACTTTCAATAGGTGATAGATCTTCGCCAAGTCGGTCTGAATATTATTAATCGGTAAGGCTAAGTCCTTTGAGATTTGTCCGGTTATAACATTCAGTTCGTTTTTCAACTGTGCCGGCGTTAGCAAGTGAAAGTTGAACTTTTCATAGAAAATGTTAGCCACTGTGTCAACTAGTGTCTCCTGGATTTCTTTAAGATTGGTCATGATGTTATTGGCTATGAACGTTGATAATGTGAATTCCGCTTTGTTGTCAGTGTGTTGGATTTCTTCTTTCAGTTTGCTTATGGCCGTGTTGCAATTGGTAATGTGTTGGTTGATTATTTTGTGCTGCTTGTCCAGGGTATTTTCAATCCTTTTGATGACATTTAGTTCAGCCTCCACTACTGAAGTTTGGTTTTTCCACAGATTACTGAGATGTTTTTGATTGCTTCTGATTAAGGCAATATCCTTCTGATATTGTTCGGCGAAAGTTTCATCCAAAACTCCAAACAAACTATGTGCGATGTAGCCGATGCCGTTGATAAGCCCGCGACGTCGGCGAACTTGACCTTGCTGACCAAGTAAAACATTGTTGTAGTGTTCAAGTTCGTTGTACCCGTGAAGCAGTTGTAATCGGACTACGTTGCATTGTGGTATTTGATCCCTTGAACATATGTTGTCCAGATGAGTGATAAACTTGTCCAGAAGGTTAATTCCTTGCCAATACGGAGCCATGTCGCAATAAACGACGAGTTTCCATTCTTCACGTTCCAATTTCATATTTGCGAGTTTATCAAAAAATATGTTTTTATTTTCTGCAACTTTGGAAATTTTGGATTCGCACGTTCCTGAGCAAATAAACATCAGAAGTACGAGTGTCGTAATTATGAAGTTGCACAATTTTGATGAGGTTGGCTTGGAATATTTATTGTTTGTTGCTTGACCTTCTTTGTTTTCCTTTTCTGTATCGTGGCTTTGATTATTGTCGTTGATCGGCAAGACGGATAATTTCGTAATTGGTCTCTTGAGTGAACCATTTTTCGTCCGTAGGGTCACTACTCTGACGTATCCGTCTTTCCCTGGATGAAGTTCAATAACTCTGCCCATGTGCCATTTTCCCGGGGGAAGATTAATGTCGTGAATGATGACGATGTCATTGATCTTCAAATTCTGATGAGGTTTGTGCCACTTACTGCGAGCTGATAGTTGGCACAGGTACTCAGCTCGCCATCTCTTCCACAGATCATCAAATATTTTTTGTGTGAGCTGCCATCTTGTTCGCAAGTCTCTCTCTGTCTCGATGATAGTTAGTGTCGGACCACTTGCCAAAAAGTGAGACGGTGTGAGACAGTCTAAATCCTCGGGATCTTCGCTGAGTGCGCACAATGGTCGGCTATTCAAACATGCTTCTATTTGAGCGAGTAACGTCGAATATTCTTCAAACGTCAAGTTCTGATCTCCTATGACCCGCTTGAGATGGTACTTCAAACTCTTGACGGCGGCTTCCCAGAGGCCTCCGGCACTAGGCCAGGAAGGGGCATTAAAATGCCAGTTAATCTCCATACTGGTAATAGCCTCGAAAAAACTGTCATCCAAAGTGTTTTTGATATTCACGAACTCTTCGTTGAGTATTCTACTCGCTCCAACAAAGTTCGTGCCATTGTCACTATAGACATGGCCTGGGGTGCCTCTCCGAGCTGCCATCCTCCGCAAAGCTGCTAAGAACGATGATGAGGTCAGGTCCGATACTAGCTCGATGTGTACAGCCTTGGTGGCCATACAAACGAACACGGCGATGTACCCTTTTGTGGTTTTGATACCTCGGCCCTTGCTTGCTTTGACGTCGACAAACCCAGTAAAATCAACCCCTGTATGATAAAATGGTCGTGTTGGATTGCTGCGTGCAAAAGGAAGGTTGCCCATGAGTTGTTCGTGTTTGATTGGGTCGTGTTTTCGGCACTTGACGCAGTTTCGTAAGCGCTTCTTGACAGCTCGGTTTCCTCCCAGAATCCAATATTGTTGACGCAGCCATGCTTGAGTAACTCTCGCTCCCCCATGGAGTGTCATCTGATGTCCTTGTTCGATCAATAAGTCACTGAGGTGTGTGTTGTTGGGAACGATGAGAGGATGCTTCATGTTCTGACTCATTTTCGCGTTGTTCAATCTGCCACCGACTCTCAGTAGGCCGTCTTGATCCAAAAACGGGTTCAGCTTTAGCAATTTGCTCTTCGCGTCTATTTGCTTCTGATCTCGGAGACTAAATACCTCTTCCTTAAATACCGTCAGCTGTACTTGTTTGATAAACAGATGTTTAGCGATTTTTATTTCGCTGACAGTCAGATACTTCGGTTTGTGTTGATTGCGAGATATGGCGCGCAAAGTCCAAGCAAGAACACGCGCTGCTCGGTCGAAGTTGCTGAATCTGCTCAATAATTTTAAAATAATATCTTCATTTTGTTGAACTACATTACTTTTTATTGACTTCCTGATTTCTTCATATGTAATGTAAGTTGGTATGTCTTGATTGTGGTTTACTTTGAATGTTGATAGCCAGGTTGGTCCGTGCCACCAAAGAGGATGATGATGTAGTTGATTCGCTGATAATCCTCGGCTCGCGCAATCAGCTGGATTTTCGGCCGATTTCACATATCGCCAGCTTTTTGTTGGTATTATCTCCGTTATTTGTGCTACTCTGTTAGCCACGAATGGTTTCCAGCGATTCGGTTCACCATTGAGCCAACCTAGTACTGCTGTCGAATCGGACCAACCGTATATTCGTAGGTTATGGGTTGATAAACAGTTCTGGACAACTTTCATCAGTTTTGACAACAACTGCGCAGCGCAAAGCTCCAATCTAGGCAGAGATACTGATTTGTTGACAGGCACGAGCTTTGATTTCCCTGCTACTATGACCACTGGGGATTGACACTCCGCCTTTTCCTGATTGATAATTCTGCCATAAATTACGCATGCATATGCCTTTTCTGATGAGTCACAAAACCCATGCAACTCTATGTTTGCATTTTTTGTAGTTTGAAGCCATCTTGGCACATTAATATGTTCGATTTGTGGTAACTCCTTTTTTATTTTAAGCCATTCTTCATTGATGTTTGTAGGTACTGCGTCATCCCATTGAAGATTCAACGACCAAACTTTTTGGAACAAAAGTTTCAGTTTGGTGGATACTGGAGACAGCCAGCCGAGCGGATCAAATATCTTTGAAATGTTAGATAATAATGATCTTTTGGTGGATGGTGTCAATGATGATGTGTCTATCTTAATCTGGAACTTGAACTGATCGTCCCGGGGGTGCTAGCGCAGTCCCAAAGTTTTGGTTGATTCTTGATGCCTGAATTCGAATGCTTGTTCCTTGTCTGATATTGATTCTTGTATGTTAATGTTATTAGATGACCATTTTCGCAAATTAAATCCACCAGACTTCAGTAAATTAATTAGGTCATCCTTGAGTTGTTTGGCTTCCTCTATACTGTGGTGTCCTGCCAGAAGATCATCCATGTAGAAGCATTGTTCAAGTACCGCTGATGCTGTAGGGTATCTTGAACGTTCGTCTTCTGCTAACCGTTTCAACGTCATCATGGCCAGGAATGGAGCTGCTTTGGTGCCATAGGTGACTGTAGTCAACTCATATTCTCTAAGCAATTGGGTAGGTGAGTCACGCCAGACGATTTTCTGATACTGAAGGTCCTTTTCATTACATAAGATCTGTCGGAACATTTTCTCGATGTCGGCTGTGATTGCATATTCATACTGTCTCCAACTCAGAATCAATGTAAACAAATCCTGTTGTAAATTAGGACCGCTGTACATTAAATCATTGAGACTGTAGCCCGTCGAAGTTTTCGCTGATGCGTTAAATACAACTCGCAGCGATGTTGTTGCCGAGTCCGGGCGTAAAACGCATAGGTGAGGTAAAATGCAATCCGGCAGAATTTTCTGTGCGCACTTGCGCATGTGACCCAATTTGATATATTCGTTGATGAATGTTTTGTAATCTTCGGAAATATTTTTATTACTTGAAAACTTTCTTTCCAGTTGATAAAATTGTGCTACGGCTCTTTGTTTTGATTCTCCCAATTTTTCTTTGATATCTGGCTTCAGTGGCAGTCTAACCACGTATCTACCATCATCTCGTCTTACTGTTTCTGATTGATATTGTTGAAGGCATTGATGATCCTCAGAGGACATATTAGTATCGGGTTCGGTGACATCTTCAATGCTCCAAAACCTTTGTATGTCTTGTATATTGTTCATGATAACGTTGCATTGATAAGACTTGACGTTGCCGCTCAAAATCCAGCCAAGTTGAGTCTGTTGTGCTATTGGCAGAGATGAGTTTTCCTTGATTATGCCAGACATGATGATTTCCGAGTAAACTTCTGCTCCCAACAATAAATCGATAGGACGACAAACGTTGAAATCTGGATCTGCTAGTTGAATGTTTTGAAGATATTCCCAAGATGGTTTTGCAAAACTGTGGTTTGGCAAGTTGTTAATTAATTTCTTCATAATAACAACTTTTGTTTGGAATATATAATTCGAGTGTAATGATGACGCTACAAGACTGATAACTCCCTTACAGTTGGTTTGATTGGCACTGACTCCAACTATGACGCCTTTGCATGCTCGGCGCGGCAGTTTCAGTATTTGAGCTGCGTTCTCAGTGATGAGGGAGGCTTGAGAGCCTTGATCTATGAGAGCCCTCATTGTGTGATATTCCCCATTAGCTCCTTGTATACGGACAAGTGCTGTGGCTAGCAGAATTTCAACAACAGATTCCTTGGAAACATGTGTCACATTGCTTTGTGTGTAGTCTTCACATAACGTAGACGGTGACATATCCATGTTGCTGGACACTGCGTTTGTCTGTAGGGCATCGTGTAGTACGGTGTTATGAGTTCCATTACACACCCTGCATCTTGATTCAGAACGGCATGATTTATTTTTGTGATCAACCAGGCAATTTTTACACAAGTTGAACCTTTGCAATGTGTTTCTCTTTTCTGCTGACCCCGATTCTAAAAATGGCTTGCAGTAGAAAAGTCCGTGGCTGTCGTCTTTGCATAGTGGGCAATATTGTGTTTTCGTTGCACAACTTTTTACAGCTGAACTACGCAAAAACGATTTGTTAGAATCGTTTTTGTTGTTTAAATTATTCGATTTTGATTGATTATTTTTGCTGAATTGATGTCCTGAATCCTTGCTTCTACTCGGAGATGACGACGAGGTTGATTTGGATGAATAATGTTTTCGCCGTGTTGACTCGAGAGCAGTATATTTGTTCTCTAAAAATTTCAGTAAGTCTGCTAGAACAGGCAAGGCTCTTGGATTTTCTAATGATTGAGTGTATTCACTAAGCGTCTGAGTATCCAGTTTCAGTGTAAGTAAATGCACAACCATTGGTCCCATGGCGGCTACATCTATACCAAGATTTTTCAAGGCGTTCATGCATTCATTGATAGTGTCGAACATGTTCTTGATCTGTGTGTCGACTTGGTTTTGCATTGTAGGTAATGACAGGAGTATGTTCATGTGTGAGGTGAAAATTAGCCTGTCATTGTTATACCTGTGATTCAATATGTCCCAGCTGATGTGGTAATTTTCGGAACTGATGTTGAGATGTTGAATGATCCTTTCTGCTTCGCCTTTCAGCTTACTTTTTAATAACTGCATCTTCTGGGCGCTTGGGATGCTTTTGTTGTTATGGACAGCCTCTTGGAATAAGTCCTTGAATGATATCCATTTGTGATAGTTCCCTGAGAAGGTAGGAATATCTATTTTCGGTGTAAAATTTTCCCGATATGAAACGGAATACATTTTGCTATTGACCAACTTTTTGATGTCAACGTACCGTTTTTCGTAGTTGCTATATTCCTGTTCATACTCCTCATCTTCTGAGTACATCTCACTATCAATTTCCCAGTGCAGGGAATCGATGGTTGACCATTTTGCTTGAATGGTTCTGAGCACATCTTCGAATTCCCATTTTTCGGTGAGGCTCTCTATATCCACGCTCCTGATTGCTCGTGATAAAGCCTTGAAGTTACTCTTCTGCTTGCGGAGCATTTCTTCTAATTTACTGGCATTACCTCGAGAGACAATCTTCTTGAACAATGATGTGGATGGGGTGCCAGTTGGCTTGCTATTTGGTTGATCTGGATCAACTGACAACATGTCCGTTTGCTGTTGCTCATCCGCAGCTTCTTGATTGCGAGTATCTGATATACGCATTGATGAAGCGCTAGGCAACTTATCCCCTTGACCCGTACTAGTAGACGGTTTGTAATTTTGAATGATTTCCTGAGCTTCATTGTAGAAAATTCTTGCTTTGTCGTACATGTTCTCCGAAAAGTAGGTATAACCACGATCTTCAAACTCACACAATTGAGCATGATTTTCTTGGAACTTCCTCCAGTATGAATCCAGGATTTGCAAACGTTTTTTGATGTTAGCCGGAGTTTTGCGGTCCGCAGAATCCTTCTTGAAATTCCGCAGTTGCTGCTCCATGGCTTGAATGATTCGATCTTGATTGGCCAAAATGTTTTCCATGCTGGCGCTCATGATTGTTGTTGTATGATAGATTTCCAGTCGTTGAGTTGTAGCAGACGGATGTTACTCTATCCACCGGTCGTAGTCACAGGAGCTGTACTTCCGTGCTCACAGTTTAATCACACTGTTATGAACGCGAAATAGTCCCGCATATACGGAGGCTCGAAGGACCAAAAAGATGTAGGGTCTTTACACCTTTTAATGATGGTAGTTTGATTAATACGCAAGAGTACGTAATAATAGAATTTAATTGAATGATAATGAGTGCACGCGATTTGAGTGATATTTGTGTACTAAAGTATAGACCGCGCGTAGCGAGTAAAGTGCTGACACAATGATGTCAAATTTGTGCGTGCTTTGCACTGTACATGCTCCGGGGCCCGAGAAGATGTTCCACCAGTTATAATAATAATATCAGCCTGTAACTGTCCCACAGCAGGGCAAAGGCCTCTTCTCATACAAAGAAGGAACGAGCAGTGATCACCACGCCTGCTCAAGACGGGTTATCGCTTTCAGAATTATATCCATACTAATATTATAAATGCGAAAGAAACTCTGTCTGTCTGAGTGACGGATGAACAATTATGGGACGTGCAAGCAGGATTTAGAGAGGGAATGGGCTGTATGGATCAGATCTTCTCCTTGAGAAGCATAGCTGAAAAACATCTGGCAAAGCAAAAAAAAGTCTACTGTGCTTTCGTGGACTTGGAGAAGGCCTATGTCAGTGTGTGGAGGGATGAACTGTGGTCGACGCTATCCGGGTACGGTGTGGACTGGCGCTTGGTACGGGCACTGAAATCTCTATATAGGGATACCAGTGCTTGTGTTAGGATTAATGGGGCGTATACGGACTGGTTTACCATCTCACGGGGTGTTAGACAGGGCTGTGTTGCGTCACCGTGGCTGTTCATGGATAGTTGTCTGATAGGTTTGAAAGAGTATGAGTGCGGATTGAGGATGAATGAGTTGCCTGTCAAATGCCTTCTCTATGCAGATGATCAAGTTCTACTTGCATCGTCAGCAGAACAGTTGCAAGACATGGTAACAGTGATGAATGAAGCTTTTAAGTTAAAAGGGATGAGTATAAATGTGAACAAGACTAAGGTAATGGTTTTTGAAAGAGAAGACGATGTATCGAAGTGTGAAGTGAAAATAAATGATAAGAGTGTGAAGCAAGTGAGCGAGTTTGTATATCTGGGTAGTATGTTCACAAGGGATGGAAAGATTGAAGAAAGTGTGTGTGTGTGGAAAGGAGAGTGAATACAGGGAATAAAGTGAATGGTGCTATACATGCAGTTGTGACCAGCAAGTCGATGTCTCCGGAAGCTCGACTCGCCATTCACAACAGCGTACTGGTACCTATACTTATATATGGAAGTGAAGGTTGGGTATGGCAAAAAAGACATGAAAGTAGGATTAATGCAGTAGAAATGCGCTCCTTGCGGAGTATGTGTGGGGTAACTTTAAATGATAGATTGAGGAATGAGGTAATAAGACAACGTTGTGGTTTAAAAGAAGATGTAGTGACTAAAATTGAAAAGAGTATGTTAAGATGGTTTGGCCATGTTGAGAGGATGAATGAAAGGCGACTAACGAAAGGTATTTACAAGGCAGACGTGAATGGAAACGCCGGGAGGGGACGCCCTAGAAAGACATATATAGACCTTATAGGTGATGTTCTTCAGAAAAGCCAAGTGCGCAGTACCCATAACCGGCGTGTGTGTATGACTAGATGTATGAATGTGTGTGAAGCAAAAGAAGTATGTAAGGATCGTAGCAGTTGGCGTTCTCTAGTTTCTGCCTACCCCCATGGGAAAAAGGCGTGAGTTTATGTATGTATGTATGTAGATAGTTTGGGACCTTGGGAAGGACATGGGTTACATCTTTTTGCATTAAACACGAAGGGGGAGAAATGGGAGAGAGGGTTAATTTTGTATGTAACTTTTTATCATGCAACTTCTTATTATGAACCAATTTAGATGAAATTTAGTATGGAGGTAGTTTGAGACCCTGAGAAGGACATGGGATAATTGCATAGAACACGAAGGGGGAGAAATGGGAGAGGTGGTTAATTTTGTATGTAACTTCTTATCACGCAACTTCATCTTATTGTGAACCAATTTAGATGAAATTTTGTATGGAGATACTTTGAGACCCTGAAAAGGACATAAGCTACTTATTTGTGCTTAAAAATCGAAGGGAGAGAAATGGGAGGGGTTAGTTTTGTATGAAACTTCTTATTATGGGGATCGTATCACTCCAAATTTGGCGAAAATACTTCCGTAACAAATAATTAAAGTGTATTGATTTTTAAGAACCCCTAAAAGGGGGTTGGGGTTGTAAAGATAAGTTTTCTTCATGAAGCAGTATTTTGGCAGGTGGGGGTACAAAGATACTAAACGTTAGTTAAGAAAGGATTTTTGTAAATTCGAATTCGTTTTCCAAGTGGGCAAATAATAGCACAAAACAAGCGAGTCAAGGGGCCGATTTTGATTAAAACTAAAACTGCAACATTGGATTTTTCTTACCCTGTAGGTATGTCGACAACCAGAATTGATAGACCAAATCTATATTAACGCGGGCGAAGCTGCGGGTAACAGCTATTAACTATAAATCCAGTATGAAACATGAAAGCGTTCTACATTTTATAATTATTTATACCTCGCGTTTGACCACTAAGCGATGGCGTGGTCGACTATAGAGTACGTCTGCCTAGAAGTATCTCACATAAGTGAAAATCCTTCATACACTATTTTCGCTGTAGCAAAGAATAAAAGGTAAACAAACCACAGAAAAGGTATTTACAGTTTGCTTTTTGTTTGCTTTCCTGTCACTAAAATAAAAAATATTATGAGAAGATGTTTATTTCCTACAACAACCAAAAACACACATGCACAAATATGTCAAACATTTAAATTATTACTTTACTGTATTTTACAACAATATTAAATTAAAAAATTAAAACCAAAATAATAGCCGACATAAAAAGCATCTGGAAAGCCTGGTGTTCAGAACTATAATGATAATAAATTAAAGAGTGCTACAAAAGTAACCATTTATCATTGTAAGGTTGTGTTTGTAAAGTTTGTCGGCTTATACCCGTTTGACGTTTGTTTGTTTACCTTTTATTTTATGCTCCGGCGAATAGAGTAAAGGTTAATAATGTTTTATGGATACAAACTAATTGTTTGCTAACGACATACATAAGCTTACTACTCACTCACCTCACAAAATTCTCCAGACAAAAACAATCTGAATAACTAAAAAAAAAAACATAATATTTGCCTTAACAAAATAAAGACTAACAATTTGCGAGAAACACAGAATAATAAATAACGCGTATAAGCATTGTAGGGATTAAACAACCCCTTTTGTAAGGGGTGGCCGTAGGGGCTAGAGTTTATGCTATATTTTATAGTAGCCCGAGATCCTGAGGGAGCAGGCAGGTTGCTTGCCTGAATTCTTTGTGCAGGTACTTTATATTGATTTGAGTGTAGTTTCTTGTTGGTTGATTGAAAGATATAGTAGAAAACTTTAAGGTGATTCAAAAACTATGGATTGATTTTTGGAACCATCTTGCCCGTTATTATGATCGGCAGCTGATATAGATGAAAATAGGACATTTATCTAATAAAGTATACAAAACAAAATTTGGTATGAAATAAAAGTTGCCGAAAATCATAATCCTCCTGCCCTTACGCCATTTTATTTGATGACTATGCAACAATGTCCACTTTTGCAATATTTCTATTGATTGTTATTTCATTAGTCAATTCTATACATTTTTACCGACTTCAAAAAAGGAGGTAATTAATTGGAGCCGGAATCGCACAATATTCACATTTATGTTACTCTGTATGGCCATAAGTGTATCTATGTTTGTCTGTTTATATGTTTGTTTTTATATATGTATGTTTTCCACGTATTTCAGATCGTGGTCTTTCTTTTTTTGATTGGATTAAGTATTTCTAAAATTAGGGAATACTGTAAGATTCGTCAAAATCGGTTCAGTAGTTTTTAAGATATGGAACATACAACCGAACTCCTTAGCGACAAACAGCATGAATTTGTAAATTTAGTTATTATGGGTATTCTGTCAATCATTATGTTCTTTATTTACCTTACCTTACTTTGCTCATTTTTTAGTGTTATGGTACTAAAACTAAAAAGAGAGAAACAAAAACGTTTTTACAAAAAATAAACCGACTTCTAAAGCAGAACATAAAAAAATGCAAAAAAGCTTTAGTTTCGGAAGTCAGTGTTGAAAAACGATAAAAACAAGCATTACCAAAGACACCGATTACCAAAACTAAAGTTATTTTTATACTTTTTAATGTTTTGCTTTAGTAGTCGGTTTATTTTTTGTGAATTAGTTTTTTTATAATTATATCTATCAAGTCCATTTATCGTTTTTTTAACTCTTTTCCGTCTCTTATAGCAATCCACATTCATACTCAAAATTTTCCATGCACTCGTATATTCTGTTTTGTAATGAAATTATTTCATTATGAGTTTCTATTTAAAACCCAGTTTAGTGGAAAATTGCTCTCACTTTGTTGCAAAAACGGTGCCTTTTTGTTGACAATATAAGTTGAGACCGGAGTTGGGACCGGAGTTGGGACCGGACTATAAGACGGAATAAAGAAGAATGAGGCGAAGGGTTCCTCTGTGGGTTTCTAAAAAAGGGGATTAAGAGATTATGTAAAGGGTATGGGTGGCGGGACCTTGTTCATGAGATGTGTATTTAACAACATGAGTAGGTCTATGTTGTTTTAATACAAATCTCTTAGTAAAACATGATGATAATTATTAGAATAAGAGCCGTTAGTCAAATAGGATTTCGCGGTGCGAAAAATGACGAACTTCCAAGTAAACTGTCATTCCTTTATTACCCGACTGCGGAAGGGTAATGTTTTTCAAGCTTATGTATGTACATTTCTATGGCACGCTCTACAACTCAAACGGCTTGACGGATTATGACTTAAGAGGTGTCGTTGGATTCGTCTCAATTTTGGGAGTGACATAGGCTATATTTTATAAATGGCGCCCCCCCCGGAAAAAGGGGAGTGATTCAACTTTATTTATTTAATATTTTTTATTTATTTGGGAAAACAAACGGTTAAACATTACACTAATAAAATGAAATTTGAACAACAGAGCGTGATAAATGTCCAATCAAAGTAATTTTCCACAGAATATACAATCATTTTACAAAACTAATGCGACGAATAATATTTAACGTATAAAATTATGCTTAGTACTTGTTTTTCTCTATTCAGTTACTCATTTTTTAGCAGTCTGTTTTTTAACACGTATAGATGACTGAAAAGAAATATAATAGACCAAGCTGGCTGCAGTACTTAAACCTATATGTAATATAAATTTCACCTGGGATTTTAGAGGTCAGCTAGGCGCTCACTCCATTTAAATATTCTTCCATATTCTATGTTGGGTATCCCATACTGTTTGATTGTTCTCTATTGCATGATGTGGTCTCCTATAATTGAGGAAGCACATAGTTTTTTTTTGTGTTTTGTGACTTTATAATAATATAGCATGTAAGGTGTATTCTTTGTTGGAGATCCTAATAAAATAAAATAAAATAGTGATAATAATCAGCTCCACCCAGTTAGATTGCAAGCTGGCCCTAAAACAAATGGGCAAAAGCAGTGGGCAAAAGATGAGATTTATATAATCTTCTAGCTTCAATCTGCCAGCGGCTTCACCTGCGTGAAACCTGTTTTATCAAAGTCAAATGTGTTTATTTCAAGTAGGCCATAATGCGGCACTTTTGAACGTTAAAATTTACATTAAATAAAAATTGATTCTACCGTGCATTCGGAAATGTAGCTTGTTATGGAGAAGAACGCACAAGAAACTCCATACTAACTCTTTAAAAAAAAAGTTTTATACTATATTTATATAAGTACATACATGAATAAATTCATATACGTGAGGACGATGTACCCAGCACTACTATACTACATATAGGTATGAGAGAATTACAAGCACTAACAGGTAAATTCCTTTACTTGATAAATAGGAACATGGTTCTCACGTACTTACAAATATTGCAAACATAGGTACATTACCTAATTAAACAACAACAGAAAAGTGTGCGAGTCAATTTTTTAAATAAAAAGAGAAGAAAAATAAAAATAAAGCGTTACTATAATTATGAATATAATACAAATTAACCATTTTGATTTTGTCCACACCAAAGATAGGCCTATGGAGCAGGACCAGCATGTTTCCAAGCATTCTTATCTTGAATATAATCATCTAATTTGTAATATGCTTGTTTACAAAGTGTGCTTTTAACTATTGTTTTAAATTTTCTTTCATTTAACTTTAATATCTCACAAGGTATTTGGTTATAGAATTTAACACAGTACCCCATGAAAGATGTACTTTAGCTATCATCCCAAGAGAACATTGTACCGGGATAAAAAGTAGCCTGTATGCTATGCCAGACTATAATCTACCCCTATGCCAAATTTCATCCAGATCCGTTAAGCCGTCCTGGCGTGATTGTGTAACAAACCACATACACATCCATCCAAATTTTCACATTTTATTTGTCTTTGAGATTCTCGGAACACTAGGGTCCCAGACCTTTGAAAGGTGTACCAGGGCCCGCAACCTACTCGCACAGGCCTTGTTAGACATATTATATGACACGAACCGGTTATTGTTATTATATTATCATATAACCGATTTAATTATTTAACCTAGCAACAGAAGTGTGAAGCATTTATAATTTTACTATTAAAACATTGACATTGATGTATGAGCTCCCATTGTTCTACGCCCTGAGATTATACGGGTATCATTTGTTTGCTTTCATAATTCATTGGTATGTCCAGTCATAAATTCTAAATAAAATATTTCACTTAAAAAATATTTATTCGAAATATAAATATATCTATCTACATTTTGATTTATTTAGACTTTGGAATATATTTAGAAATTGAGGCTTTAGTTTATCGAGATTGTATGCGATTTAAATAATGATCACATTATTTATCAGATAATCTCGAAACGATTTCTAAAAATGATTGCACAGGGCGCACGGTTGGCGCAGTGGTTGAGCGATTGACTGCTGCGCTGCGTGTCGCGGGTTCGATTCCCGCACGGAACAAATATTTGTATGACCTACAGATAGTTGTTCCGGCTCTGAGTGTTTGTGTATGTGAGTTTATATGTTTGTAAACGCACCCACGATACAGGAAGAAATTCCTAGTGTGGGGCAATGTTTTAAAAAAAAACAAATAAAAAAAAAAATTGCGCTTAAATTTTCCCTCTACGTATGTCTCTTGCTCTATATAACTATTCAATCCGTACCTACCTATCATCAAAGAAGATGTATAACATAACAATATAAGTCAGTAGTATAAAAAAACTGTAACCCGAAAACGGATTTTTTTATCCTATACCCGGGCCATAATAACGAATCGATTGACACCTTATTCATCAACATCAGATGAATAGTTTAGGCACTACGAAAAAACATACGTAAATACAAGCATACATACATAGACTGCTTAAATCATAACCCTTCCTTTTGGCTTCGCCGTTGTCGGGTAAAAACCAGTAAACCAAAGGCCTTTTATTTTATTGTGTCTATTTCACTGACGTGTAGCCTACTGCGCATAGTAAGTAGTGTAGAGATCCTCCTTTGAGATCTAATTCTTGGCAGAAATATTGGTTACTGAAAATACAGAAAGGATAGGCTATTCGTATTGGTCGAAGGAATTTATATCCACACTACCTAACACTCTACATCTCATACTTTTGAAAATTGCCGACGCTTTTCACAACTTTTATATAGCTGAGAATTATTATTCCACAAATGTATACCACAACTAAGTTTCACAAGAGCCGCTCTGACGAACCGCGCAAAAGTCCCCAAGATTCCGAGAAAGAAATGTCATTTTCTGTCCGCTTATATATTCTCAAGTAAAATAACATTTACGTACGCAAGTCTAGACTTCGCAGTACCTGAACATACATAATACCAGGCGGAGTGAACGACGGAGATTTTCTCGAAGAAATATAGCATGTTCTAGAGACGGGTACGTCGCTCTCTATCTAAATAATTGTCGTGTCGTGGTCCTATCTTATCATATGTTTTAGGAGCATGTTCAGGGGAGCCTTACCTTTGTCTAGTATCTTGTTATACCCTAATCAGAATAGCTTATTCTGAGATGTTTCTTTTGTATTTTGATTTAGATTTTGGTATGTTAAGGCCCTTGTGAACATGACTACTAAAATTGGCATAATTTGTGCTAATTATTATGTAATTGTTCTTGACCTCTAATTCTGCATATTCAAATAATATAATACTAGAATACAGCTGCCTCATCCCATACAAAGAAATCGTGCCGACGTAACTAGCGTTTTTCGACGGACTAAACAGAGGCCTTAGTGCGAGTTTTTACTCACGGTCAATCGCGTTAACGTAAACGTCAATTTGTATGGAAACTGGATAAGCGCCGTCTGGGGACGGTAAGGAGAAACCTCTTTTTTTGTATACATTTTGACATAAGAGATCGTTTACGTAACACGAGTGAGCGTGAGTCACGCGTGAGTAAAAACTCGCACTAAGGCCACAGATTACTTTACTAAAATTACATCGAACGTGGTCGGTCCTCTCCCAAGCGATAGATAGTGTTAGCAGTAACTTGCAAATGAAAGGGATTATTCGGTTTATGAATATGTATGTCTTTAAATATAGTGACGATTTATTTTATAGTATTGTTTGCACGTTTTTAATGTTTCATTGTACCAAAATGTGTTAGAATACAAATTTGAAAATTCGAGCGGAATGTCTCAGAAATTTAAAACTACGCCATCTATTGGAATGAATTTGAAATGATCCGTTCAAATAATCTTTGAAATGTGAATTAAGAGCCAAATATTCCATAACATTGTGCTTCGGAGTGCTGATTAGACAAGAAAATACAAAGTTTATGATCAAACTTAGAAAATGTTAATTTAAAACAATATTCTTTTTAAAACAATAGGAATACATAAAATGATAGGTATTAATTTCAAATCTGTTTTTAAATCGTCACCTAAGCTCACCAACCAAAATTTAACCAAAATTTTTACCGCACACAAAATTCTCTCACATCAATTTCGTATGTTTGTTAACAGAATGGCAGATAAGCCGTTAATTCGGCTTAATAACGGGTATTTGTGGCTTATCGTTATAACCATAGTATCGACACGAGCGGAGTCGCGTCGCATGGTACTGCGCAATTACGTCAACGCTCTGAGGAGTTTTTGGTAAATTCTTAGATGTTGAAGTTTACTGGAATGTGTAATACGGTACTTGTTTTCAGTGTGGTGTATTCAAATCTGTCTTGGTTTAATCTGGGGTACATGCAGGTTTGTCATTTGTTTGAATTGTGATTTAATAAAAGAGCCTTGACTGAATGGAAAATCAGTTCAGGGTGACTCATGTTAGGTACCTACTGTTAAAATCTTATCATGATTTTAGCTTTTTTATTCTTGGGAATGGTTTTGAAGTGAACTGTAGATGTGTCTGTAGTCTGGTAAATTCATACAATTTACTTGTTTTATTAATTATTTAGTATAACTCTCATGAATACGTATTGGTCATAGACCACAGGCAATTGGAAGAGACGTATGACAGCTCTTTACAACATATCACAAATTATCATTGATAAAAATAAAATAGTAACTTGGTGTTGCCATCATTTATCAACACCTATAATAAAATACCAAGGAAAGTTAGTTACATTCTATTAGAATTAGTTTTATTTATTAGTTTATGATGGAGCACAATCTTATAATAAACAGACCTCAAGTCCAGGATTCCTCACGGTGATTTCCATCACCTTTGTCAGCAATGTCCGAAAAACTAAGAAAGTACATATAAATTGAAAAAGTCACATAGGTACATGCCCGGTTTCGAACCCACGACCTCAAGCACGAGAGGCGAGATCTTAGCCACTGGGCCACCAGGACACAATTCATCACATGTTTAGTGCTTTAAAAGAAACTAGGTTTAAATTTTTTTTTAAACAAATTTAACTGGACATTGATATCAATTAAATGGCCATCTGTAACGAGTAAAATAATATTATGAATCTTCGATAATATTTAATGCCTATAATTGGTGAGATATTGGTCAAGCGCGAGCCTATAAAATATTAAAAAAAAACATTATCATGGTTAGGCCATTATAAAAATTACATAGTATTAATGACTATTTTATGTAGAAAATAACTTAGACAGCCTTTCTGACTTCTTCAAAGCAAAGCGGTCTCATCCAGTACATTTACATTCACAGCAAAAAGATTTATATTTTCTACTGAGTCAGGTTCCACATGGTACGGCCTACCGCGGGGTAATTACAAAATTCACAACAGTAGCAGCGACTGTAATCGTTCACATTCATGGGTAACTGTCGGCCGTGAACTGGCTGGCTTTGAAGCGTTTAAGGCTAGCGCACACTAGGCAAAGCAGAGCAGGGCAATTTTGCTTAGAGCCCGTGCAGACTGATAATGTCGCCAGTTACATACCGTAGCATACCGGAAGATACCGAGACATCCCGTCGCATCATACCGCGGCAACCTCTAGCACGCTCTTCAATGATGCGAAGAGAAATCCCCTTTGATACCGCGGGGTCAATCTTTTTAAACATTGGAACCTATATCTTGGAACATGCATTTGGGCATGCATTTACGATAAAATGGGGTAAAGATAAAATGCTCTGCCCTGCTGTCCCTGGTGTGCGCTGGCCTTTAGGCCCCGAAATAGGACCGACAATTTGTTGTGTAGCTAATGGTTGTGTCAGGGTTGGAGGTTTGTCTGCGGACATTGAACTTTATTAGCATACTAGCTGCCACCCACGGCTGCGCCCGCGCAACTTGAAATTTCCCTCCACATCTTGATAAATTATACCCTAAGATTCTGATATAGAAGCTGTTACTTTAAAGTTTAATCAAAATCAATCCAGTATTTGTTCTTGAAAGAGGAAAAACATCTATCCATACATTTATCTTTACAAACTTTCGCGATTATAATTGTAGTAGGAAGTAGGGATACAAAATCACGCCCTATTTGCCAAAGAAGTAGACAGTGGTGCAGGTCTTTGCCCGGTTGGTTGTCACAAGCCTTCGACCAAAGCCTACCACCAGTTAGTGTCACCTGATTTGCACCACCCGGGGACCACGTATAGGGAATTAAATAGGGTACACTCCTACGGACGAGGGTGACTCAGCCCCCATACGTTACGGGGCGAAACCTTCAAAATGCGCCTGGAATTTTAGGGAAAATACCAAGGAGTGTGGGCTTTTTACCTCTCAAAGGACCACCCCGGAACCCCCTCTGTCCAATGCCTGTTAGGGCACATCCCTGAGGAGACTAAAAAAGCAACTCTCCTAAGCTTAGAAGCTAGCAGGTCTAGAAGATTTTCGCTTCGCCTGTTTCGTAAAGTTTCATGTTTCAGGATACGAGTCTAGTGCCATAAACCGAAAATGCACTAGAGTCAATCGAAAAACGGGCCAAGAAGCTCATCGGCAATGATATACTGGCCGAATCAAAGCTCCAGAGCCTTGAACATCGTCACCGAGTTGCCAGCTTTTCGGTTTTTTGGCGGTTGCATTTCGGGGAGTGTACGACGGAATTGCATGATCTAATTCCGCCTAGCCCGTTTCATCATCGGACTACAAGACGTACGGCGGTTACAGGTAGCGGAAGTCAGATAGGCACTTGTTCTTGTAAGGTACTTGTACTGAATTGTATTCCGTTAGACTCTGAAACTGGCCCTATATATGGGAAAATGTTACACAAATTGTTCTTCAACCACACATCTGTGGTAACACTTGCACTAAAATCATCCTTACTGTCGCGCCACGGGCGCTATCAATATCAATATTCTCTAAGCTAGTGCGGTTGACTATACGTTCTATCTACCCTTCAGAGAATACAATTGTAAAGTTATGTTATTCTTTGTAATTTCTGTCTTCCTTAATAAACAAACCACGTGGCAATTGACAGCTAGGCAAATGTTACAGTCAAAGTTTGAAATCGATACAAGTGTAATTTTCTCGTTACTGGGAAGGGATAGAAAATTAATACCCTGAGTATTATGAAGTTAATTAGTTAAGTTATAAAGGGTGGATCATAATTATTCCGTGAAGGTCGAGGTGTAGGTAAATATTATATCAACTTAAGTTATGTTAGGAGTTACTGTTTCTTGTTTATGATTAATTTATGGGTTCTGTGCCATGGAGGTAGAATTTTGTTTGGGTTTTTTGGAGTTTTTTAGTGCTTATATTAGCATGCTTCATGTGCACTCGTTAATAAATAAAGCGATAGATACGAATGTTTATGCCAAGAAGTAGAGACCAGGTACTACAATTTTAAGACATTGGTTTAGGTTTGAAATATGTGACATAAGTTCTTAAGTTTAGAGCCAAGGGTCTTGAACAAAATAAAAATGACTATTTAAAATAACCTTCGAATATTTATCCATCTAAACGTTCACATAAATTATATTAAAACAAATCAACCGTTCATGTTTACAAGAACAAAAATCATAATATTTGTTACATTCGAAACAGCAAAAACCCTTGACCGATATATTTCTTTCAACCAGCGTTAATGAGAGTTCGCTTTAACCAGTTAAGGGCACTACAGTTGTCATTATTTTAATGAACACCCCCCTTTTACCCCAACTTCCCTCCAACACCCTCTTATTACGGTAATGACTGTGTCAAATATTCATGGTGAACTAACAGTAGAGATATCGACTGTTTTTGGTTTTAAATTGTAGCTAGTGTTTTCAGTGATGATGTGTAAATAAACGTGAAAATTCCTGATTTTATTTTGTTGAAATTGTGAACAGGAAATGGTACAGTAAATCCTATTATAATGTTTCTGAAAGACAAAAAAGAGTTTTAATCAATGTGTTTGTTCCTTTGTTGGAATGATTATTAATTAATATTTAACATTTGGATACTTAATTCAGTGACATATACTGTAGAATTTAATTGTTGAGATGCTTTTAATTGTTGATTTATTATTTTGTTATATTCGGCAATGTGTAACTGAGTTCCTTGTCTCAGATTCTTGCTCTTTTTATTATTATTGCAAAACATATTTGTACGCCTCATGGCAAAACATAGAGATTCTCCTGCTGTGTAACCTATGTATTAAAAATAAAGTTCTGATTCTAAACAACGCTATGCTTTTTGTTTTTACTAGCCTGTTCTATCTGACTAACTATTAAAAATGAATACTTAGTATTTTTATTTGTTATACGCTTTTCGTTTAACAAAATAAAGCAACGGACACTGGGGTGTCAAGTATTCTATATCGTTATTTATATTGTAATTTTTCATGTGCAAATAAATAAATCACTCTTGTTAACAAACAATACAAGTACACATTATTAGTAGGTTTTAACGTCCTCATCTTTTTACATGGTAAAAAAAAATTGTTCACAGTATCAAATTATAGAATTCAAATAATACTATTATTGGTATTATTTAAATTTATTTAACACACTTCAGTACAAAAATATCAGTGCTGTGCCTCCTGTTCTAAGAAATCCTGCATCACAAGAGCTGGACCTCTCAATATACAGGGATTATTATTTTACAATGGAACTTTGAAGTTGTATCTAATCTACCACAATACATTTTTGAACATAATGTCATACACAGTTTGTATTATGATATTTTGTTCTAGAATGAGAATGGGGTATTTCCCCATTTCTGAATTTCCAATGCAGTGCATAAATTCAGAAGAGCGAGCTATATCTGCCGGTCCTTTGTGCAGCGACAATAGCCCAAAGGCTTGTTGACAAACGATCGAGTGGTCGTAACTTCGATTCCTATCCCGGTCAACAATTGTGAGGAGCCACTTCTAGTTCAAGTATGTCTAGCTGGGTTGCAGACAACGCTGAGTATTATTAATACTATTTAAGCTATCTCAATGGTTGCTTGGTTTTCGGGGAAATGATATAGGTATCTACTTACTTATTACAAGGCTTCATTATTTTTCCTAAAGGTCGGTCACATTAAGTTTTCATTATGTATGACGTTATGTATCGCTGTTTAAGGGAATTAAAATTACCTGTCAAACTATTGTTTTTTTGCACTGCTTGATTAAAGTGTGCTGTTAAGTACATGTTTGTTCACTTATAATGAACATTGAAAATTGAAATAATGATAATTGATTTAATAAAAAACAATAAAAAACACACATCAATCAACCTGCCTAGCCTTTTCCCAACTTCATTGGGGTCGGCTTCCAGTCTAACCGGATTCAGCTGAGTACCAGTGTTTTACATGGAGCGACTGCCTATCTGACCTCCACAACCCAGTAACTGGGTAACACGATACCTCTTGGCTAGACTGGTGTCAGATCTAAGGCTTCTGACTACCCGTAACGACTGTCAAAGATCTTCAAATGACAGCCGGGACCAACGGCTTAACGTGCTTTCCGAGGCACGGAAAAAACTCGGTATGTTGAAATGGTCACCCATCCACGGACCGACCTCGTCAAGCGTTGCTTAACCTTGATGATCGACCAGTGCGGCTGTTATTATTTAGTCACGAGCTCCTCCTTAAAAAAAAAACTCATAAATGTGATTTTTACGCACTATGAGCATTTTGCCACCAGTGGCAAAAACATCGTGTTATTTATTTTTACGCACTATGAGCATTTTGCCACCCGTGGCAAAAACATCGTGTTATTTATTTTTACGCACTATGAGCATTTTGCCACCCGTGGCAAAAACATCGTGTTATTTATTTTACGCACTATGAGCATTTTGCCACCCGTGGCAAAAACATCGTGTTATTTATTTTTACGCACTATGAGCATTTTGCCACCCGTGGCAAAAACATCGTGTTATTTATTTTACGCACTATGAGCATTTTGCCACCCGTGGCAAAAACATCGCGTTATTTCGTTCACGATGCATTTGTCAAGGTCCAAGCATCCTAGTAGCTGTCTCCACGTACCTTGAGTCTCTGTTTTATGCAATTAGTAAAAAAAAAACTGCTTTGGAATTGTTGTTGGTGTGTCACGTTTGGCGGCAAATTGCTCACTGCGCGACTACGCTCACGTAAATAAAATTCGTGTATTTGGTTTTTATTTTAGTAATAATAAGATTAGTTTTCATGTTGATTTGGTGTAAATATTGTAATAATATTAACAGTTAGTTGTTTTGGTAAATTTTTATGCGTTTTGTTTTATTTCTTAAGAAATTATTATAATGACGAATGTTTTTGAATGAAATTGCTCTGGCTATTACTAGACCACATATAATTAAAAGATTCAATGTTAAAACATTGCAGAAACAGCTAAGAAACAAAACCACCTGATTTGTGACATCGAAAAATCAGAATATATGAGTACGTAGAGAAGGTATGTGCACAGTACTTATGTCCGTCCAAGAAAAATAGAAGAGCAGGTGCACTGAAAATTGTGTGTAAATGAGTCAGGACTGTTTTGCTGAAATATATTGCAGATGATGAAAACGTTTAATTTCGGTATTAAATTATTTTTTTCTTTTTTTTAAGGTTAAGTTAAAGCCGTTTAAATTCTAGAAATATTACCTAAGAATCTCCAAGGATTTGTTTTTCAGTTACTTTTTATAAGTACTTACAAAACTTTAAAATTAATGTTACCTTTTCTGATAGTTTATGTTTTATTCTATACTTTTAAAGTCATTGTAAATTCATTTAACTATTATTTATAAAACAAAAAAAACACATCTATGGGCAGCAAAATGCTCCCTACGCGATCACTCACGTTTCATAAAAAGGCGCGACTACTTTAGGATTAAATTAACATTAAACAATTTATGCTTTATGTAAAAACTATAATAATATAATAATGGCGTAATAATCTAATTTTGAAATGTACTTATTTTATATAAATAATTTAAAATAACTAATAATTTTGCAAGTTTAATTTGAATAATGTACTTTAATTCTTTGTTTACGATTTCAGGGTTGGTCCTATACCATAGTAATAATTTTACATAATGATGAGTGGAATGAGTTCTTATAAGAGGTTGATATAATAATGATAAATTTTAACTCATTATTTATTTTATTTTATTAGATTAACATTGTATTTGAATGATTTAATTTAATTTTAATATTTAATTCTTATTCTTAATTCTTATTCTTAATTCTTTATTGTACACCAAAAACAATATTCAATACAATGTGATAATAAAGTACATGTACAAAGGCGAGCTTAATCTGTTTTGTATTTGATTTATTTATCGGCTTTGAGTGATTTTCAATGTAATGGGTGAAATTATCAGAAAATAATTAATTATTCTTATTATTAGTAACCTTTAGATCAATATTTTACATAACTTAGATTTAATACGAGCGCTTATCCCGCCGACAAACTGTTATGCAGTTTAGTGGGTATAATTAAATGTGTAAAATTGTATGATCCAAAATAAACGTTTTTTTTTTATATATACTTCATATATAGCTTAGTTTTTGTTTACCCGTGTTTTAATAAATACACTACACGTTATTGAAAAAAAAAAAAATTTAAAAACTATTATTAACATTCCATCCAGACAGACTATCGAAAATGTATTTGAAACTCCTAGGTAACACTAGCAATATATTTACATGAAATAAGCAAATGATATATTATTATCATAGGTCCCGAACGACCTCTGGATGTGTCTCGGGGAACGTCTAGACGTTTGTCTAAATAACCTATCACGTGAAGTGACCGCGACATGAATGCTTTAGTAGGTGTTTTGAAAAATGGCTTACGGGCATGAAGGGTTCTGCAGGTAATTTATTTTCTGTACATGATTTTGAATTCGTAGGTTTACTTTGACATAGCGTGGGTTTCTGATTTGAGAATTTGGAGAAAACCGACTTTAACTAAAAGGAATACAAGTTTTCGGGCTATAGAAAAAAACGCAACTTCGAACTCTAAATTCAGCAATCAGGTGTAATATAAAATATTATGATACATGCCATACTCATAGTAGGGCTACCTACTGTGAGTATGGTTGTGAAGAAAGTTCTAAGCATAAAGGCATAAGTGAAAATATCAAAGGAACGAAAGATGGACTGCGTCAAAGATGATAATTATGGCTAGAAAGATGGTGACTCCTAACATGAAGACTTAAAGGAAATTATACATATAAAAAGTCATGTTGCGTCAACTTTAAATAAATCGGGATAATTGCAAGATAATATATGATAACTATGGTTGTCAAGGACTTGTATTTCTTTGAACACAAGTAAAATAAAAATAAAAAAAAACGTTTGTTTTATAATTCATGCTTTTTAAACTACCTAATTTATCTAGTAACAGACATGCTTCGATCCACGATCTATCGAACACGTAATTATGACACGATATCTTGCGAAAATACCTCGATTCAAACAGTAAAACGTTCATAACTTTGGAACGGCTGAATCGATTAACATCAAACATAGCTAAGAACACTCTCGTTAAAGTCACCATTCAAACGAAAACAAACTAAATAAAAATTGGTTTATCCGTTTAGAGGCTATGATACCACAGATAGATACAAAAATACACAGGTTCACACGCGAAACTTATAACAGCCCTCTTTTTCCGTCGGGAGTAAAAAACATATCCTACCTAAATTAAACTGATTTAGGAGAGGCTGTTTTAAAAGCTCCTTATTAATTTAATAAGAGGATCTAATTATGGAACACATCACGAGAAAACCTATGGAATGAAACTTGAATAAACACGGTGATGATCGTGCCTCCTATTTATCATAAAAGCCCTTTGCCCTGCAGTGGCATGCCACAAAAAGCACTAAAAACGCACTTAGATAAAACTAACATCAGTTCTTATACGGTTATTGCACGGCAGTTGGCAGACGGCCACAGCAGTGCAAATATCGGGAACCAGTGCGGATGACATGCTACCCAATTTAGGGACCCGTAGAATTATTTAAATGTGCTATGCAGTTAGAGTGGTGACCATGATTTGTGGGCACATAGGGTAATGTTTTTGTTTAATTTTTAAGGTAATGCCTTAAAAATAAATCAAACTTTCACGATTATACATATACATATAAAAAAAATACAATAAAATACAACCGACTTCCAAATCAAAACACTACAAAATAAAAAAATAACTTCAATTTCGAAAGTCGGTGTCGATAAATGAAGAAACGAAAACAGGAACACCGAATTCCGAAATTGAAGTTATTTTTATCACGCCACTACCAAGCGACGACCATGTTTAAAAACAAAATTATGGCGTTATAACACTTTCGTTGAATGAAAACACATCATGTCAATGTTGTCGAATTGTCGCATCGTGCCTGTTTGCGGACGCCTTACCATTTAGTGAAACATGAAAATCCTAACTGCATTGTTGTCGTTACGAGTATTGGCCGTTAGGTCCAACATATGAACATTCTAAAACAGCACTGTCATTGGCTGGAGCGTATAGTTTGATTACGCAATAGTTAGGCGTCCAAATTAGCTGAATTTGTTTGCGAATTGTTGCATTACAGCAATGATTAGATCGCGTGTCGCACATGTGTGTGGAACGTGTGGAAGCGTCATTAGGAAATCAATGTTGGTAACGTTTAGTGAGAATGCATGTTTGGGAATACTTGGTACAATTTTTGAACACAAATATAATTAGATTTTTTAATTTCATTGTTGGAATGTCTCTTGCCTCTTAATTCACTATCTCCATGCACTTTTAAAGGCCCTAGACAAAATTACATTAAATCAGTGATAAAGATAATCTAAAAGTCAAAATGTTTGGGATTGACAAGCGTTATCGTAACGGTTGGCCGATGGGGCCGAAAAGTTCTGGAATGGCGACCGCGAACCGGAAGACGATACGATGGAAGGCTTCCCACTAGGTGGACGATGACCTGGTTAAGGTTGCGGGAAGGCGCTGGGTGCGAGACGCACGGGATTTGTCAATGTGGCGACGCCTGGGGTAGGCCTATATCCAGCAGTGGACGTCTTTCGGCTGAAATGATGATCGTAATGGACCTTGTGCAATGTTTTACATTTTAACTACCAAACCCTGTTATCATCAACATTTGTAGTAGTGTAGGTACAAATACTCAAAAACTGTTTACTCGGATTTAAAGTCAAATAAATTGTATTTCAGAGCTTACGACTTAGTTGGAAATAAACTCTATTATTAATAAACACAGAATAAAGTTATTCCAAGTTTAAACCTATTAAAATGTAATGTTATTCCTGGTATAATTTTATTCCGTGTTTATTAGTAAGAGTGTAATACGATTTGTGTAAAATTATTCTATAATTATATAATTTTATAAAGCTTGAGTTTGTTTGTTTGTTTGAACGCGTTAATCTCTGGAACTGCTGGTTGGAATTGAAAAATTATTTTGGTGTTGGATAGTCCATTTATCGAGGAAGGCTATATACGCTACAACCAGTAGGAGCGAAGCATAAATGAAAAATGTTGCAAAAACGAGTAAAATATTCCTTTTTGAAAGCTTCCGTTGCATGCGTTGCGTACAATCATGTATGTAGGGTAGAGTAGGTAGGTAGATAGGGTAGGGTAGTTAGGTAGGTAGATTAGGTTAGGTAGCCATATGAGAAGCCGCGGGGGACAGCTAGTTAAATAATAAAAGTATGACAGAATGTCAAGTCAATGTTTTGTAAAATAATAGACAACCATTTTGGTCGTTACAGAATCGATTGCTTCAGGGATTGTACAATGCGACAATGCCTGCATATTCTGTAAAAAAAAACATGCCTACTTTGCTCACTTTTGTCCTGAATTTTCATTTCAACCTGGCAACCCTACACAACAAATTCTATAATAGTAGCCGTTCCAAAATGGTTTACATTGTTCTGTGCTTATGCACGGAACTCTGCCAGAAAGGTTTCAATTCAGTGCCTTTGTGCCGCTCATGTCGAAACTCAACATTTTATTACGCGTATTGGTAAAAGAGTAAAAAGGTATTGTCGAAATTGGAGCGAATTTTAAAATAATTTTGAAGGGATTTTATTTAAAGTCCGCTGTGGATTTTGACGTTCTCTGTTGCTATAGTGGTATAATGAAGCCAAATGTAGTCTTTGTTTAATTATTCTCACTTTTAGCAATACCACAGATCACATAATACCAGAAAACAGATGCCCCATCCCATACAAAGAAACCGTGCCAGTTTCATTGTACCAAAATGTGCTACAATGCAAATTTAAAATATCGAGTGGCAATGCCTCAGAAATTTAAAAAAGCGTCGTCTATTGGAATTAATTTTAAATGATCCGTTCAAATAATCTTTGAAATGTGAATTAAGAGCCCAATATTCCATAATTTTGTACTTAGGAGAGTAATTAACAGATTCTAGAATTGATCTTAAAAGATCCCTTAGTGACTTTTATTTGAACCACATTTTCTTTGTAAGCGCTGGGACCCCGTGATAATTCCAACATTATAGTTTGGGGATCCGGCGTTTGAAAAACTAAGGCCATGTTTCCACTTGCAGCCGGCTCACATGCAAGTTGCATTGCGGGTTACTGAGCTATAATGCGAGTAATCGCTCGATCATAAACCGCAATCTAATTTTGGATGCGAGTTGCTAGCAGGTGGAAACGCAGCCTTATGCACGTTTCTAATTATACAAATTTTACTATCTAGTAAAAACATAAGCTGATACACAGATAAACAGAAGTTAATAGATGATATGCTAAGTGTGGCTTTTAATAGTATTTAAATACTACCTACAGTCAGATTACGTAGATAATGATAACTGCCAGAGAACCCCAAACTAAACTCCAGCAGACTTATTACGTATCTTTTGCAAGAGCAAAACGATAGCGATCAAACGCTTTATGTCATAAAAGTCGCAATTACTTGCAGTGTAGGTATGGTAGGTCCAACACAATCCTTTGCTAATCGCTCGCTGTTAGTCAAATGAACTTATTTAAAAATAAACCGCCAACCACTCTAAAACTTTTGTATTGAAGAGCAGTTATTGCGCAAAAATCGCTATCGATACGCTCTTGCAAAATATACGTAATAAGCCTGCGGGATTACCTAGCTAGTCCAAGAGTAATTATGGAACAAGCTGGTAATAAGCCATTTTAATTAATAAAACGGGTTAGTGTGGATTTTGGGGCTCGAGTACAAAAAAAATGTTTTTGGAAAATATGTAATGTGGAAAAAATGCATAGGTATAGTCGACCACGCGTGGTGGTTACATGTTTGGCTTTTAGTGGTCCTTGCGAAGCACGGAGTTTCAATAGAATACGAGGTCAAGATAAACTAGTATGCTGCCATTGACATGCGTGTAAAATTACAGTGTTATTCCGATACAACACAAAGCACGAATATTTATTTGAATGTTACTAAATAACACACGAGAAAGATTAACCTGCCCACACTGGCCCAATAAAAACTAAAACAAACAATACCAAAAATCCAACTGTTTTCCACAAAAATATATATTCTGTTCACAAATAGCAAATGTCACGAACTCATATAACGTAGTAAATAATATTCATTGTGGGCATTAACTCCCACAGTTCAAAGGGCATCGAATGAGTTGAAAGGCAACATCGTCAGGCGTAGGCAACGCTAGGAACGAAGATAATCCTTATATTCTAAGTTCAATTCGACTCCGACTCGAATGATCTTATTGGCAGTTATTTATTGAAACTAATGGATGATGTTACCTAGAGACTAGTCCTCAGTCTTAGACTGAGAAGCTCATGGCTAAATAATAAAAGCCGCACGGGACGATCATCAAGGTTAAGCAACGCTTGATGAGGTCGGTCCGTTGATGGGTGACCATTTTCAACATACCGAGTTTCCTCCAGCCGTTGGTCCTGGCTTTCATGTGAAGATCTGTGACAGTCGTTACGAGTAGTTAGAAGCTTGAGATCTGCCACAGTCTAGCCAAGGGGTACCGTGTTACTCAGTTACTGGGTTGTGGAGGTCAGATAGGCAGTCGCTCCATGTAAAACACTGGTACTCAGCTGAATCCGATAAGACTGGAAGCCGACCCTAACATAGTTGGGAAAAGGCTAGGCAGATTGAATGGATGATGTTACCTACGTGGTGCCCGAGTCGAGTGGAGGTCCTTCAAACTGACTTTGGTTATGGGCTTATTTTGTCTTGCGTCTTTTCATACTTCTGCGGGGTAATTGATGCGTAAGCGTAACACACAAATTCATGCAGTCGATCGCAATATCTTTATTTTGTCAATTCATTGCGTGTTTTGAGCAGATAAATTTAACATAATGAAGGTTCAGGTGGATTGAATCTGTGATTTACACCGGATTTCTGGATGAATAATTTTAGGGGCATATACCCCTCAGAAGCTAATTTTAAAATGAGAATCACGTTTAAATGGCTTGTCGTAATTTTTTGGAAAATATTATATGTTACAAAACACAATAAAAAAAAAAATTGCGAAAATTTTGAGTTTTATTCGTATAACATAGTGTAATGAATTTGTAAAGTTATGTCTAACATGGACAAAAAAACGACAATGGCACCAAAACCGGGCTTATTTTAATGAAGTTGACACCATCTCAAAGACAATTTAACTATCTACATTTGATTTAAGACAAAAAAAAAAATTACAAAAGTTTAAAGTCATAGATAAAAAAAGAACGACAAACAAAAAACTACTGAATTGTTGTTCGCACGGGTGTGAAACGAGTGCGCGTGTTGTTCTCTCAAGGTCATTGGTGACTGTCGTCGTCTTAAGTTGAGTTTTTGTCTAACATTACTTTAGCCTGAAAACCTTGAGTAGGGTTTGACACGTCTATAACTCCAAATTCACAATTTAAAAACCGGGCTACACTATGTTACGCAATCAGGGTGCTGTTCACACCATGAACTACAGATGCAGAACGTACAGTTGCGGTAGCTACATGAGCTAAGCTAAACAGACTTATTTTCGTTCTGAGTATGAGATGCGCTTGAGTCGTGCCTCATCCCGTTCTTTTCACGCACTAAACTAATGGTTTGGCTCACGCGAATGTTCTTTTTATGTAATAACTTGGAACAAGGAGCAGGCTGATGGCGGATTTGTTTTTTGTTAGGGCCGCGGAAGTACTGATCTATGTAGTGATGCTTGTCTTTCGGCTGAAATTAACGAAAATGTGTATTCCCTATTATTTACAATTGTGTGATGCCTTATAAACTGTGAACTATAAATAAGCCACCTGCGGAGAGCCCTTTTCAGTTAATATTCTTTCCGATGTTAAGTGGTTAATGTATGTAATACTTACCTATATTCGACTTAACTTTATTTATGTTCTTGTTTCAGGTATGTACTACTCATTGACTAGAGACTGACATAAAATTAGATAAACAGTAAGTAACTATAGCAAGGTGATTAGTTTGAGAAAGCAGTAATGCAACAAGAGCCTGCACTATGGGGTTCACTTGCGTGACTGAAAAGTCACGCACTCAAACCCAAAAATTTTGCCATTTGGACATTCGCTATCGCCGGTAGAATATCTCTTTGTCACGAGCCCAAGACCGCAATATGGAAATTATTATCCTACTAAAGAAGATCCCGCTAATTTGTATGAATTACACCACAACCTACAAGGAGTCGGAGGTTTTTACCCTGGCGTAACTGCGCGTGTGCCATTCAGCGACTGTCACAGAAGTATGTTTGTAAATTCAGCCGTGTTTGACTTAATAATACAAAGATGTCAAGACTTTCTAAAGTTCAAATTTAATTTATTTTTAATGACTTGTTTCGTTTTTTATGGAAAAGTTGTTTGAAGGTCGGTGAAGGTTTTATTGGCTGGTAATAGAGCTTATATTATGATGTTTGTTTTGTCTAAATTTGTTTGGAATATATAGCCTGGCTAGGATTGTAACTCAAATAATAAAAGCTAACTGTGGTTACTTAGTTCAGCAGTAAAGTTGTGTATTTTTTTTTAAATAACAGCATAAGTCTGATACCATCTTTAGCACTCAAAACTGTTACAAAGAATATGCAAGAAATCAAAATGTTGTTATGGTGTCGAAAATACTGAATACGGGATTTTTTGGTATGTTACCTACGGATTGCGAAAAGCTCAGTTTTGTTCAACAATCCAGTAAAGCATGTAGGTAATGTTACAACCAACAACTGCTCTAGCGCAATAATGTAACGATTTCACTAATTTCGATTGTTTGGCAATCGAGTAGCGTAATCCGGTTCGCATTCATTTTTGGATTGCCCGTTCCAATTGCAGTGCCGTTCAATAATTCAATTGAAAATGGAACAACAATCTGTTTTCTGTAAATAGCTACACAGCTAAAACCTTTTCATGTTTTAAAATTGAATGCATTCCATAAAATCTGTATGGAAATGTTATGCCGCTTTTAATGTATGGCAAATAGCGAAATTTTTGATAGTTCGGTTCGCATTGAACGTTGCGAATGTGTCTTTCATTTGCGGAACCCCAGCGAGATAATGATATTAAAATAATTTGAAAGTAAAATTATGCGGATTTGATGATTGGTTTTTGTATTGTTTTTATTAGGTAATGGATTGTTAGATCGATAAATATTCGAGCCAAAATGTTTAGTTTTGCTTTGCCCTACGTGGTGGAAATATTGCTTTATTTGTAGGTACTTATGTCTATTCAGTTGGTACTTCATCGGAATCGAATTCCGTAAATACATAAAAAGTATATAAGCGCTAGAATAGATATGAATGAATGCCCATCAAGATTTGCTTTTACAATTTCTTAACAGCCGCCTACTGTTCTGTCTGTCTAATTACAATATTTCAACCTCTTCTTCTTTACATAACAAGTAAAATTTCAAAAACCCCTGACACATTTTATTTCATGCTACATAATTTATCTAGTACATAGTAGATACGCTTCAACCGTCAATCTATTGAACACGTAATCATGATCTTGCGAAAACACCCCGGTTCAAACAGTAAAACACCCATAACTTTTGAACGGCTGAACCGATTTTATTCAAACATACATAATTCACCTTTCAAACAAAAAAAAACTAAATCAAAATCGGTTCATCCGTTTAGGAGCTATGATGCCACAGACAGACCCACATAAACACAGATATACAGCAACACACGTCAAACTTATAACATAACTCTCCCTCTTTTTCCGTTGGGGTTAAAAAAGAAAGAAAAATTGTTTATTTGCGCCAGGCATGACAAAAAAAAAGACAAAAAAAGGAAAACTTAAATTTACCATTTACTTCTTAAATATTCAAAAATCATCTTCGTAAGCTTCTAATGCACAATTCTAGTACTAACTCTGATTTTAAGGAGTATAATTTTCAAGTATCTAAACCTGAATCGATAGCGCACATAATCTTGCCTCAAAAAGATTAAGCGTTATTTTAAATGTAAAAAAAAAAACAAGTGCGAGTCGGACTCGCGCACGAAGGGTTCCGTACCATTTTCGTAAAAAACGGCAATAAAATCACGTTTGTTGTATGGGAGCCCCCTTAAATATTTATTTTATTTTGTTTTTAGTATTTGTTGTTGTAGCGGCAACAGATATACATCACCTGTGAAAATTTCATCTGTCTAGCTATCAAAAAAATTAGTAAAGTAACCCCTAATACCTACATTAGCTACACAATTACAGCTACCCAACCCTGTGGAACGAACACTAACCTGCACATTAACGCATCACCCCCTTGGGACCAAAAGCCGCTAGAAAATTAATTTCACGGTTCAATATCAGCTAACTCGATATCTGCTGTACCATATCTAGATGTTAATAGAGCCTAGTTTAGTCCTGTGATTAGTGCTAATGATTTGGACAATACTAATTAGGTACGGGCAACATCGTTGTGTTGTGTTGTTGGGTGAGGCTCCAGGCTAGGGATCGGAATAGGTAGAGTATATTTACTTATAATTCAAAAACGTACGTAATATAGATTGAGAATACCTCCTCTGGAGTCTTGGAATAATAGTCATGACGTATTTAATCCCGGGATTTAACAATGACTTTTGTTTTTTTGAAGATACCGTCATGCCATCTAGTGACTCCTCCGTTGTCAGTAGGTTATATGTTTAACAGTTAAATACAACTTAATTTAATAATTGTTTAATTATTGAAAAATTTGCATCAAGTGCAACCCCATATTGTGTCCAGGCTGTCTCCTTCCATTCTAGGTGGCAGGAAAAGATCGCGGAACACGATAAGGCCGCCTGTTGTATGTTTGTTTTTGTTTTAAGATGTCGTTTTGAGTTATTTTTATCTTGGTATACAATAAAGTATATTTAAATAAATAAACAGTCGTTACGGGTAGTAAGCCCTAAAGTATTACCACCTCGTGTTAATACTTTAGGGCCTTAGGGTCTTATTAATTTATTGGATTGTGGAGATCAGAAAACCAGTCCCTTCATGTAACACACTGGTATTTAGTGGTATCTGACTAGTTAGACTAGAAGTAGACCTCAACATTTCTAATTCAACAACAGCAAATTGATGTTCTTACTTATTTTATGTTGATAATGTTCTTTTGTTTGACTGAGGCCTCATTATCGCGTTGCGTCGTCGCAACGGAACAACGCAGGTCCTCACCAGGCATCACCCTTCCCCCGCTTTATCTCTCTTACTTCGATCCGTTGAAACGTCGCGTGCGACGAAGCAACTTATAATGTGGCATGTCACTAAAAATATATATGTAAAACGACGCAGCGTTGACGCTGCGACGATGCAACGCAACGCACTAATGAGGGCCAGGCCACAACAGTGCGTTGCGGCGTCGCATCGCACTGTTGTGCCATAGCTGTGCAATGTTGTTTTTGCGATGCGACGCCGCAACGCACTGTTGTGGCCTGGCCCTGAGGCCTCAGCCTTAGTAATCGATATCAGAGGTTACGCTAGGTTGTCAATTTTACATAAAGCATGAAATACCGTTTCAAATAAACAAGACACATTTGCTTATTATGTCCTTCGGGAAGGATGACAGAAACCAAGGAGTGTTTCATAATAAAGACTAATAAGTCATTTGTTTCCATACATTCACCACAGTTCTGCGTCATTCCCCTGATGAAGTATCAAGAATATTATAATTTATACAATACCTATATCTATATTTGTACGTAAACATAGCCGGAGTAGTTAGCTTAGCCTTATGGGCTCTTGCTTCTGGAACCTGATCAATAGGGAAACGATTGTCAGGTTCTGCAAGTAGCAAAATCTCAGATGGATGTAATAGGTGATACCAAATGTCATGTCCAAATGGACTCCGACCGGAAAAGAGAAGAAGAAGCGATGGATAGATTGTATCGAGGAGGATAAGAAGGAAAACATCTTGGTGAAAGTAGGCCAGTGACAGAGCGAAATGGAAGAAGATCGTTGAGCAAGCCAAGACCCACAATGGGTTATAGCGCCAAAGGAATGAATGAATATGATACTGGAATTTCACATGGGAAAGACCAGTTTAGACTTTGAACAGTCGTATTCTTTGGTAGAATATCACTTCACCTAAGACCTGGCATGCGTTGGGTGTCTTGTCTGATGACAGGCAACATTGAGATAGAAGAATGTCTTACTAAAAACAATTTTTAGGTAATGTCTCGGTCTTTCAATGATTTAGGTTATCATGATCCGCATAAACATCATATTGAAAGGAGGTTTCCTTAAAGATATAAATACAGGTGAAGCTACGGTCCCAGTTAATATTTACCGTCTACGAAATAAAAATAATAATAAGGTCGTTTATTTTCCCATTGCCATAGCAAGTGACACACAGTGCCAACTAGTGCCGTCTTATAACTATTACGATCCTTTACTGTAGCCAAACACGCAATGCAAACTTAGTGTTGCGTTTACAGAAACAAATTCTTACATAAAACGCAATGTAGTTTGAATAAGGCGTATAGTTTGGTAACCGCAAGAAAGTTGGTTTTGTACAAACTGCGTTTCGTTTGAAGTTTTTTTTGTTTTTGAATTATGGCGTTATTGCCTGGTACAGAAATTACTGGATAAATAGTTGTGCGCCCGATGGCGTATTCCCCATCGGCAAAAATGATGACCTTCCAAATTAAATCTTTTATTTGCAGAATATGGGTGGTAATACAGGTGTTAAAATTGAAAAATAGGGTGATACTGTATCAATATTCGTGTTAAAATTGAAAAATATATGTCGCCCAAATCAGGCTCACGACATTCAAATTTTAAAAGCATATTAATAAATTACAAATTAAGTAATTATACACAGTATCAAGTAAAAAAGACAATAATTTACAGTAGAAAATGGCAAGCATACAATACTTTATATTATTACAATTAATAGAAATAGAAAGATCAATGTAATTGCAAAATTAGTTACACAACATATTAAAAAATAATATAGTTACACAAAATATTATAAAATAGTTACACATAATTAGATATAGATACATGTTCGATTAGATTAACATTTTTTTTCCTACTTTAAAATTTATCATCAAGGAACTCTTTTACTGAGTAATATATTTTATCTAACAGTATTTTCTTTAGATTATTTAAAAAAATATTATTGTTAAAAATTTCGAGTAAAGAATTGGGTAAATGATTATATACTCTAGGAATCATACAAAATACACTATTGTTCAAAAGTGCAGTTCTTTTAGCAATAAAGTTTATTTTAAATCGGTGCCACTGACTTTTTAATTTAATAAAAGAACTGTTGTTATTTCTGACAAACATAATCATATCCAATATATATAAACAGGGTAGAGATTAACCTTATTTTTTTGGGAATATTGGCTTACAGCTTTCATTAGCCGTTAGTCCCGGCTGTCATTTAAAGATCTTCGACAGTCGTTACGGGTAGTCAGAAGCTTGAGATCTGACTCCAGTCTTGCCAAGGGGTACCGTGTTACCCAGTTACTGGGTTGTGGTGGTCAGATAGGCAGTCGCTCCATGTAAAACACTGCTACTCAGCTGAATCCGGTTAGACTGGAAGCCGACCCCACTATAGTTGGGAAAAAGGCTAGGCAGATTGATTGATTGATTGGCTTGCAGCTTTCAGTCTGTATCATCCTAAACCCTTTATCTCTCAACCTCTGTTTTATCCTTAAGGGGACATATGTAAAAATATTTCTTTTCTAGTTACTGGTACATAAGGAGCCTTGATGCATGTTTCTAGCAGCCCCAGTAGTTTTGGCTGTGCATTGTCTTCTGTGAATAAATGAAATAATTTTATTAATATAATATCTAAGGCCGGTATTTCGAATGATATGCTCATACTCAACCCATCTCAAACTGGAAATGGACAGCTGTGATTGGTTGGCTTGATTTTTTTACGTTAATGTGCTCGAGTCCAAGACCCTAGACGCCCCAAACTTTACAGAAATGTTTAACACAAAATCAGTGGAATTGGGTAATGTTAGCATGTACTTAGAAGTTACTCGTACTTGCTAACTTGGACTATCATTTCGATTAAATACCTACCACACATACTGTGTACAAAGAGTTCAGTAACGTCTAGGGTGTCTGGGCTCTTGCTCTATTGAGTACACTTAATATGTGTTGACATATTATGTCAATCTGAAGAATCATATACCAAACTCAAGAGTTGTGATTGGTTGACAGATGATTGGTACAACCAGAATACGGACCTAAGGATGTGGCATTCAGTGGTTTTTCCTAGCCCCGTGCAAAAAGAGCGTATGTTTTTGTATTTAGTAGAAATAGACTGACTCATTCGCCTAGTTATCAAAACAGCCGTCAGCTTCGCTGCTGCCATGATTGCAAGTGAATTTACTCTAGGATAGACTCACAGGTTTGCAATTGCCAGTTCGAGCAAATTGTTATTATTATTGGGCTCTCTGGAAGGTAGTTAATAACGAACGAAGTGAGGGTTTACTGTCAGTAGAATTCTGCCTAACCCTTGGGAGAATATGGGCTTGATGTTATGTTATGTAGTTAATAATATTGCTAACATCACCATTATCTCCCTTGGTAACGAGATTGCTGATCACAAAAAGGTGTTAGTTCCTAAAAACAATACGATAATTCCGGTTTTTCAATCGCCTTTACGACACCCACAGGAAAAGCTTTAAACTTTCTGTCGCGTCTCTAAGATTGGAGCAATCAACATTATATTTTGTAGAACAGTTGTTACCCGGTACAAACACCCATACTATATTCAAAGTACCATCCCAAATATTACAAGTACACATATTACGGCGTACTACGCAAATACGGCGCGTAGTCGCGTACTTACGATTATGTAAATACACCGAATACTAACTGAGCTAAGCGTAAGGATGTGCCGGCTTAGTTTAAATACGCTGAGTACTCGTTAGTGTCAATATGATTTACTTAATGTGTATGTTTTATACGTTTTATGTAAGATGTTTTGGTGATCTTTATGAATTTGGAATTTTCAGTAATAATCAAAGTAAGCTAGAATAAGGGACCTTTTTGACGGTACGTCGCAGTTTAAATTGTGACGATAGGTGATATCGCGCATATAGGTATTTTCTAAGAAAATTGCAATGCAATTTAACCGATTTGCAGTCAATGTAAATCGGTCATTGCGTCTTTGTGAATGTACTTGCAATTTCGCTTAGTAAAAATAGCATAATGCTGTGATATAAATCAAATCAGGTCGTGCAATCAGGGAGGTTGCTACCTAAACTTATAATATTTTACTGAACATCAAACAATAAGAAATAGTTCTGAAGGTCTTGAAAAGGCTTTGGGCAGATAACGTCTGCCTAGTATCTAACTTATTATAGATTAAAAGAGATTTTTTAAGAGAACTATTCCAATATTAATTAAAAAAACTTTTTTACAAAAAAACAAAACTACAAAGTGAAAAATAACTTTATTTTTGGAAGTCGGTGTCTTTCGAAGATACAATTTTTATGCGTTATAGACACTGACTTCCAAAAAGAAAGTTATTTTTCAGTTTGTAGTTTTGTTTTTTGGAAGTCGGTAGTATTTTAGTAACCGGTGAAATGAGAGTGTACCAAGGTGAACTGTACACATCTGCGTACTATTTTAGAGCGTTTTGGCTTGATGTTATGTTATGAAATGGTATAAAAAATAAACAGACATGCGATTGCAGCAATCTCGAGATTTTCCGTTATTTTTTGAAGAGTTCTGTTGTATATCTTTGAAGTTCTTCATCAGATCTTCAACAAATTAAAAAGGGGCCAATTTCAAAACATACTCTTTCAAACAAAAATAAAATTTTCAAAATCGGCCCACGATTAACGGAAATATCGGTGGACATACACAAAAAAAAACACATAAACTCGAACCTCCTTTTTGGGAAGTCGGTTAAAAAACATGCAACGTTTTTCTATATAAAATCAGCCGCCAGCACCCGCAGCTTCTAATTCATCCCCCGATAACCCTTATTCAATCAAAGATAAGACAAACAAAACAGCGCGAATCAACGCGAAGGTAATCTCCGATGCAAATAGACTCAAAACTCGAACAACTCCGACAAACAAACGGCAGCTCTATCAATAAATAAACCCGTCACCAATTATTGATACAGCCCGATTTTGCGCCCTTTCTATCCTTTGTAGGGATAGCAAACCTTTGGGCCTATGACATCTTGTGTGACAATTTTACTTAGACATAAATATGTGTATATATTTTAAGTTTTAATGTAATAGCAGTACACCGCAGACTATTACCTTTTTATTTGAAGTTCTATTAATCAATCCAAGGATTGTCTGGTAGATATCGCTGTCAGCGATGAGACCGCCTTTGTACCCGTATAAATAAGTTTTTCTTGTAAATGCGTATAACTTCTAAGGTGTACAATAAACTATATTCTATTCTATGTTTTTGGCCAAACCGCACGTACCACTGACATCTGTGATAAGTTGAATAAAATAAAGACCACATTATAATCGTCATCATTCTTGCACCTAGTCTTGGTTTCTTGCACCCAGAAAAGTGCCGCAACCTGCACTAGGTCGGCCCATGTAGAGTTCCAATAAAAATTACTAGCGTAAGTAGTTACAATAATGATGTTTCCGGGGTAGAAAAATCATAATTCTATTTACTCCGTCAGTGAGATTATCAAATAATATTTGACTCATATTGTTACCCAATCAAAAAAAAAATACAAAGTTAAAACGCATCAATGTTCAGGAGTGGGGGCTTGTGACGTCACTAAGGCAGTATAAAGTATACTAGCGGCGTGCCTTTTTTACGATATTTCAACGCATTATATCGTCGTGTCTTTATGTTTTGCGTGTCAAAAGAAAAAATACGTGTCCAATATTTTTTATTAATCTACCTGACGGAGAAACAATATTTTTTTTCTCTATGGGTGACAGAAAAACCGAATTAAAATTGGACACGAGCTGTGTAATTTCTTTGTCAGACTAAATTATGTTGCTATGCAAGGGCAATCAACGCTGTGTCTAGAATTCTTTGTTGCGTACCAAAGGTTCGACATCCCTGTTTCGAGTGAAACGCCTTTAACACTAGGGGATGAAACAAAAGGCTATTGTTAGACATCCCACTTTTCAACTTTATCTCATGCGAGGTGATAGCATTGTAGTTAGGGGTGTCGACGATATTGTGAGTGAGTCACACCCTGATCAATTTTTTGTTTGAAGGTTTGTTTGTCATTATTAGAAGCTAGCAACAGTGAAATTGGAATGATCATTAGTGCTATTGATGGTTGTGATATAGCACATCTAATTTGGTAAGTGTAGATGTGTAAGTAATATTATGTGGTGTACTTTGCCTTTCAAATCTACATTGTTAGGAACTTTTTAACAATTTTTAATTAAAAGTTATATATTTTTTTAAATACGGTGATGTCAGTTGTAGGTACTGGTTCTATGGCCTTATTTTTCTTTAAAACTTATTGGGGGCAGTTTCAGAAGAGCAGTGGTAGCTCAGTGGCAACGGCCTTGCGTGTCGTAGGTCGTGAGTTCGAACCCAGGCAGGCGCTTTTCTTTGTGTAAATGATTTCAACACCGCTGCTCTTAAAACGGTGATGGATAACATCTTGAGGAAACCGGCATCTAGGACATGCCGGTTTCCTCAAGATGTGAACCAAAAATTCGAAGACGTGTCACATCCACCAACCCGCACAGGGCCCACGTGGTGGATAAAGTCCCATTACCTCTCATGCCTGTGTCCCAGCAGTGGGCACATTATAAGGCTGATAATTGGGGCCAGTTTCAGGTTGAAGACACTGTCTGTCAGAAAAAAATACTTCTACTTCTTCTTCTTTTCGTATCGATTAACTAAAATTTGGCACCTCTGTCATTCGCCACATTCATGACCGTTACTCAGATAAATTACTAGAAATATAAAACTGATTGTTGACATCGATTTTTACCGATTCTAAAACTTTACTTATATTTTATTTTATAGAAGGTTGTCGCATGTGTGGTGTAGCTGTTTTGTTTGAATGTTGGTTCGTCATTATCATGAACTTCCTATATGTATGTAGTGAATGGATATGATCATTAGTGCTTCTGGTAATCATTGTGATTGCTGTCGCATGGGGCGGACCATATTACATTGTTGCAAGTAGGTAAAACGCTGTTGAAAGTTGTGTTGCGCCAATTTTAACAGTGTTTTACCTACTTTGTTACATTTAAACTTTTCTAATTCACCAATTTACTTTTTTAATTTTCTTGATAAAGTAGAACTTAAAACGTTCAACGAACAATTACACTATTACTAGACCACATAAAAATAGTATATTATGCAACTAGTGAATAAAAGACGGATTTAAAGCGAGGGCCATAGATGAATCAAGAGCAAGTGAAGGATTCTAACGACTGAATCACGACCGTAGGGAGTGATTCATGATGATTGAATCACGAGCATAGCGAGTGATTCAAGTGTTAGAATCATGAGCGACGCGAGTGATTCATGGCCCTCGATATAAATCCGTTTTATTCAAGAGTTGCATACTATATTTTATACCATGACTTCGAGAAAAAGAAAGATTTAAGCGAAAAGCACAAGGAATATTACGAGTAATAAATAAATGAATGGTTTTTACCTTCAAAATTTACATAAAATGTGAAACCCTGACCCCTGAGCTAGGTAACAGCACCTGTGTTTCAGGGGTCACTGACCACCTCCGTTACGTTACATAATTATAATTAATTAAATACCTTTGCAATTAATATAAGAATTACAATCCAAACAAGTACTCAATAAATATCTTAGACTAAAATCAAAATTATTATTAAAATCCTAAATAACAAACTCAAAATTAAAATCGAAGAAGGAATTTGTGTATCGAGTATTTTTTGCGCAAGGAGGCGCAAGGAGGTTACATAGCATTGAGATGGACGTCTAATACATTGGTGTGTTCCAAATTCAAAAACCAAAACAGTGATTAAAATGCTTTTTATTCACTGTTTTCAGTGAATAAAATAAGCTTTTTAGAGGGGGAATGGTATAAAAAATGTTTTCTGGAGATAAATTACCTAGACCAGCTGCTACTAAATAATCTGAAAAAAATAAACTTGGATAAAGTTGTCAAAAAATAAAAGGCCCGTTTTGTCAGCTATAAAATACTTAATAATAATTTAACATGATGCTTGCGATTAATACTCGTTGTTATATAGTGTATGGGTAATTTTAATTTTTCAATATCTTACGTTGAAAGATATCGCGGCATGTAAAATGAGAAACGTCAACGGACTTCTTAGATTGTGACGACTTTACTGACGATTTTTTGAATAATCTGTTTCTAAAACCACGATAGTAACACCAGTATCAGATAACCTAAAATACCGCTTACTCCTTAGACAAAACAAACCTTGTTATTCCAAACCCTTCCCACAGTCCCACGAAAAGGTCCGTTCCGGTTAAGCTGGGTTTCAAGAAACTATCTGCTTGTAAAATATTACAGAGTTAAGACGTTTATCGCTTGATAAGGAAGGAGCTACTTTACGTCGGTAAGTTACAGTTATTCACTTAATTGTTAACTTGCTAATGCTCAGGGTTTTAGAGGATAACGCTGATATGAAAGTCGGCTGTATTTATGAGTTCGTAAATTATGTCTAGGTTGTTAATCGTGCTTGATTAAGCCTCTTCCACGCCTTTGTTAAGGGACTAAACTAAAATATAGAGGTGAAAACCTGTCAGACATATAAGGTAGACCGAAGTTTACGTAAAATATTGTTCGATGGTGTTAAAACTGTTTGTAGTATTAGTACAGTCAGTCACTTTGTTGATCCGTCAAATAATAATAACTAGCTTTTTTCTGTGGCTTGCCCCTTGGATTGAAACATAACCTAAGACAAAAGCTGAATGCTGATGTCTGTGTAAAAAATGTCGTAATCAAAGCAGTATTTCTAGAGATTACTTTAAAAAAAACCAGCCAAGGGCGAGTCGGACTCGCGCACTAATGGTTCCGTATCATTACCACAAACATTGCAAAAAATTACATTTAATGTGTAGTGGGTGCCCCACTTAAATATTTGTTTTATTCTGCGGCAACAGAAATACATGATCTGTGTAAATTTAAACTGTCTAGCTATCACTTTTCATGAGATACAGCCTGGTGACAGACAGACGGACAGTGGAGTCTTAGTAATAGGGTCCCGATTTTACCCTTTGGGTACGGAATTCTAAAAACGAACAAACTCAAAACATTGGTTTAGAACTTCTATCATTTCTTACAACGATTCTATTACTAAACGATCACCAAACAAGATATCACTACTATCTACGCAAAAAGCAATATCTCCCAGTAATTTTCATTACGCGTCCAATCAAGACACGGATTGCAATTCCTGCAGCGACCCAGCGAAGCAGGCGAGTTGTTAGACCGACTTTTACTTATTGTAGCACCGGGGACGAACAATTTGTCGCTCGATCGGCCCCGACGGCCAAAGATTGCTTTTTTAAGATACACTTGGAATGAGCAAGTTCGATTGTTGGAGTTCTTGGCAGGGTTAGAGTTCATTTAGTTGCTGTGCAGGTTGGGAGCGTTTAAGATACGGAGTCTTGTAAATAGTGGGTCGTCTTGGCAAAAAGTTCTTGATTTGAAACCTGTCTTTTTTGTCGGGAAATATTCTGTTAGTTAGTTGCTATGGGGATAGTAGGTATTGATTTACACGTCGTTACAGGTTTCCCAAGTTCCATCTGAACATTGTTGAAAATATAACACACATATTTATTTATTTATTTAGACTTCATGCACAAAGGTACAAAGGCGGACTTAATGCCTTAGGCATTCTCTACCAGTCAACCAAGGGTGGTGGTGTGTTATATTTTCAACATATAAACATTGTTGAAAATATAACACACATAAAATGATGCCTGTATGCGCCGAAGGGTATCTAAGGCAGAAGCGTATCGTTGTACGACCATATTTCACTATTCAGATATGTTTAAGCAAAAATAGGTGTAGGTAACAAAAAAAATAAATTTGAGGGATCGTGGACATGTAACAGAAAAAACTGTATCAAAATTGTGATCTGACTAAAAGAGCATTATCTCTCCTCTCAGAATTACCTTTATATAATAAGTATCTATATATTTAAAAATTATGTATTTATATAAGTATATATCCATCTTCACACTATTTGTATAGGTAGGCAATGGTTGAGCTCTTGAACCTGTCTTTGGAGGCAGTCTCCGAATGAGTCGATGCGCCACGATCACGCCTGAACAGCTCAACTTGTATAAAGCGCAAGTTCGGTCATGTGTGGAGTACTGCTCTCACCTCTGGGACGAATCTGCCAAATATCAACTTGATGCACTTGAGTCGATTGACAAACGGGCCAAGGGGCTTATCGGCGACGATGTACTGGTCGCCTCAAAGCTCCAAAGCCGAGTGGCCAGTCTGTCGGTTTTTTATCGGTAACATTTCGGGGAGTGTGCGATGGAACTGAACAATTTGATTCCACCGAGCCCTTTCCATCATTGGACAACAAGACGTACGGTATTGCGACACTGGTACATGGTGGACATCCCACCCATACGTAAAAAGCATTTTGCGAACACTTTCATTGTGCGCACAGCTAAGGATTGGAATTCCCTGCCAGTCGTTGTTTCCTGATAGCTACAACCCCGGGGTCTTAAAGTCAAGAGTGAATAGGTTACTTCTAGGCAAGCGTGCTTCACCGTCAACCACATCATCGATTACCATCAGGCGAGATAGTGGTCCAACGAGAGCCTATCGACAAATAAAAAATTAAAAAATGGTGTCTATGTTTTAATATCTTAGTTTAATTCTTTCACTTTTCTTCTCTTCCTGTTATCACACACTATTGTCTACATTTATTTTCCATTTTTACTTTTCGCAGGTCTGCTGATAGACATTTCTTAAGAAATAAGCAGCGCCTTTGTACTCTATTGTCTTTATGTGATGTCTCTGTGCATTAATTATGTGTGTACATTCATTATTAAATAAATAAATAAATGATCATGTTGTTGGAAGATGTGATTAAATATATTTGAATACACATTCAATTAACCAATGAATCAACTACATATCAACTAGAACCAAGTATTCCATCCGACTGCATCGTTCCAATTTCCAAGTACATTTGTACATCCTCAGCCTCAATAGGCAAGTCCTGGTGCTATTTGCAGCTCAATTCCTTAAGTAAAGTCACTTAGCTCCGACTCCGCTCAAGCATCTTCTATGTACCTTTCAGTGTATGCTTAAATGCAGCTGTGTTTACGGTTGTAATGGATTGATGTTAAAATATAGTTTTAGTTGCCTATGAATCGTAAAATGGTTTAGCGACCTGCCCGATGGTTCGACGAGATTTGATTTATATCACATCGAAAAGCGATTAGTGAAATTCAAAATACGTTCGAAAATACTTGTCAGATATCGATGCAATTAAAATTCTTTAGCACCAGCAGCAAGTACCCTTAGTTGTACAAATATTGACTAGCTTCTGCCAGCGGTTTCGCCCGCGTGATAGTCAAAAATTATCCCGCGGGAACATATTCCCGGGATTAAAAGTATCCTATGTGCTATTCTTGACTATAATCTATCACTGTGCCAAATTTCATCCAGATCCGTCCAGCCGTTTGAGCGTGAAGAAGTAACAAACATACACACACACACTTACAAACTTTCACCTTTGTAATATTATTATATATATAGTGTGATGTCGCTTTGAAGCTTCGTGAAGCGTAATCTAAGTGAAGCCTAAAAAAATGTAGCTGCATAAGTCATTAACAGTTGTTTACTTGTAGGTTAAGGTTACTGTGTCTCAAATTCGGGATGACGTATACTTTATTTTAATTTATTTAGATAAATATTTATACTTTTTATGGTTATATTGGTGACTAAGCAACAAACGGAGTAACACCATTTGGAAAAAAAAATGGTCAAAAAACACTGAACTCTGCACTCAAACGTATTTAGTGATAAGAAACCGATTTTAAATAGATCTATACAAACAAAGTCTTTACAAAACGACTAAATAATATCGTGGTTTACCATCCAAATGGTATTATTTTCACAAGAGTGTGTTTATAAAAAGTACACGCTTTCTCAGCCGGAAAATTAATACAAGAACTCTTGTTTGAAAACATGAGGTTGTTTCAAAAATATCTGTCTTCTGTCTGTGGGTTTTTTTACTCACTGACTTTTATTTAGTTGTCTCTTTTTATGTTAATATCTATTGTGTACATGATAATAAATTGTGGTAAATTGTGAAAGAAATAGATTTGTTATAAAACTTTATTTTATGGACATTCATCATCATCATCAACCTTTTTTATTTTTCCCACTGCTGGGACACAGACCTCCTCTCTGTGAGAGGGAATGGACCGTAATCCACCACGCGGGCCTAGTGCTGGCAGGTGGATGTCACATGTCTGCGATTTTTTGGTTCTAGGGCATGCCGGTTACCTCTCGATGTTTTCCTTGACCGTTTTGAGAGTAGCGGTGATGAAATAATTTACACAAAGTAAAGCGCTTGCCTGGGTTCGAACCCACAACTAATAACTTGTAAGTCGCGGCTGATATCACCGGGAAACCACTGTTCTCCCATTTCATGCCATCTCATTGACATTATTTTAGATAGATATAAAATAAAATATTACACAGTAAATAGTATTCCTATCGGAGCAAAAATTGCCCGACCCGACAACCCAGGACAGATTGTCCTGGCGCCAGAAAATTAGGAGAGCCGACCCCATCTATAGTGGGATAGGGTTATGAAGAAGAAGAAGACACAGTATATAGTAATGACACGACTGTTTAAACTTTAGCTTTTACGCGTTCACCGTACAAGAAACAATGCATTTTAATGCCACGCGCACACACTTCCCAAAGAGTTCCGAACGCTTTCCAAGTTCGCTTTGGTCTACTATAAACTCTGGATGACCAAATAGTAGCATTAGGAAAACTGTGTCTTTACTATATAAGTCAATGTCAGTAAAATACAATTTATGAAAAGAATTTTAGAATTACACAAGTAAAACAAGAAAACTCTTTTGAAAAGTCCTAATAATATTTTCATCTTTCTAAAAAGATTTTCGAAACAAACCTTTATTATTGTATACTTTACCTTATATTTTTGCGTAACATTAGCTTAACCTTAGTGCCAGGACTAAGACCGCTTGACTGACGACGGATTACTGTGATAGGTGGGACGCCCAAAGGGTCGAAATTGGTTTCTGTTAGGACACTAAAATATTTATGGTACTGTTTTCATTTCAGACCCACTGTAATTGATTTACCATTTTGTGTTTTCAAATAAGATAACGTATGTTTTTCAGCAATGCTTTGAAGTCTCAGCCACCAAGGAGATAAATATGCACATCAATGCAACAAACGAACAGCGTCACCTACCACAGATACACAAGAAATCATACAATAAAAATACAATTTTGCTGAAGAAAAAATAATATTCTCTCTATAAGTAATAATAGTAGTAATTTTTCCAATTTAAAATCAAGTAAATAAATTATGCACGTGATTTGCTTCATCTTGTGAATGATGAATCTTTTTCGGGGAATCTCATTATCATACAAACTGTACTTTTTATGGATTAGATAATGTAGATAGTACCTGTCTGCCTTGTGGCTTGCAATTGCGTGTTCAGTTCCGTATTCCAACTATTTACTACAAATTATAACGTTTTTATGTCGAAATAGTCGTCAATCAATGACATAAAAATACCCTAATAAAGAATCAAGTAATAAAACGTTCACAGAAAAGAAATTCCTTCAAGAAAATGACACGCTCGTAATAAATGATTCCGTGCGTGACTTTCCAAAAACGGTGATAGGTAACGCAACCTGTCGCAAAGGGGATGAGTAACCGATGTTGTTTGTTATAAGCATGCTATTTTTGTTTATTTATTTTCTTCATGATTTTATTTGGGGTTGAATGTGCTGAAGAATGTTTGTGGACGCTTACGCACGCACTAAGAATCTAGCATGTGGAATTGTGAAATTTTCTCTGCTATATGTAACCTATATAATAGTTATTTATGATACAAGTGCGGAAGGTAGGTGATTTCCGATGAGTGGCATTTTTATTCACGAACGAGCGAAGCGAGTGAGTGGATAAATCGACACGAGTCGGAAATCATCTTACGTACGTGTATCATACAACATTTTACTATGCATTGTGCGAGGAAATAAATAAATTAATAAAATGAAATTAATAAAATGGCGGGCTTATTCAAGCGCGTTCAGCATATCCACAGATTAACTAATAGTTCCTCGGGCATATCTACTGCGCATGTGCAAATAGCTGTCACATCGTAACGCAATAAGGCACGAGTGAAATATACGTTCTGCCAAACATATTTAATAAATATTTGAAATTAATTTATTGATCAAAATCTACATCTAGAGTGATTAAAAACGCCTAAAATGTAGTATTAGTTTTATTTTACCTTATATATGAATGATAATCTGTACATAACTAATTTTTTTAACTTTTCTCAAATAATAAAAACTCTATGCGTCGGGCTGACGTTGGAGTTAAAAATTAAAAAAATACAGGAAAGTAAAAAGCACTAGTGAAAAAAAGTGACACTTTCCGCACAGTTTGGCTGCTTGAAAAACCGCTCTTTTCGAGGACATGCATTGTAAAAGTTATTTCTGTCCACATTAGTAATGTGTAGTGGTGGTATTATTAAGTTAATGTTGAAATCGTGGGGTTAAATAAATATGGCTTAGGGGTTTCTGTTACGGGTAGTCAGAAGCCGGATAATATATATAGTCTTTATTAGTATTTTTTCATGTTACCTCTGCATAATTGGGAAAAGCTTGGGCAGTTTTCTGATCAACGCAAAAAAAGTATTCACACTTTTACTTCAATAAAAGGCCGAAGCCTCTAGAGAGAAATAGAACATTAGAAAACGAGAACAATAGGTATATAAATAAAATACTTTACTACTAAAAGTAGCATCAATTTCTACATAAAAAATTCAATGAAATTTCAGCGTCGTCGATTGTCTTAAGTAACGTACGTAAAGTACATTTGCATCGCAAAGAGACGGTATGCCAGCCGACAGAGAATTTAAATTTTATAGTGAAAAATTGATGCCTCTTCCAGTAGAATGATAATATACGACGGTTCTAGGCAATGCTGTAGTCGTATTGAATTATGTTTAGAATGTAAAAAGAGAATGTATGGATTATCCGTTAGCTGTTTTTCTTTGTAGTCGGACCTTTTAAGTAAGAATGTCTCTGAGAATATATGCGCCTTCGAGCGTCTTTTCTTAATGCATTTTTCTTGAATGTTGATATGATAAAGAATGTCGACTATTTCCTTACTGCTAGTATTTCCTATGACTTTTATCGCAGTGGATTTCTTGATAGAGTAACTTGTACACCACCTTACTGGCACATGGCACCAAGTTTCAAGCGAATTTGACCTTTATATCGTGTAACAAAATGCAAAGATGACAGAAGAAAAATAACATAATAATACTGCCAACTCATCACCTACGAGAGCCATTGAATTACGCTTCAGCACTCTTCCCGGCAAAAGCCGCATACAATTGCCGCCATAACGGAATACTGTAAGCAATACACTCATACACACAATTCACATCACGCCAAAAAAAGTATTCAAACGCCCCATTTACGCCAAATGCTACCTCAGCGCAACGGCCGCCATTTCTCATCCGATTTCGTGCGAACACGATCGAACAGGAACGTTAGGCAATATGTTCCGTATGTCATACAAATAAAACAAGTCGGGTGATAAACTACAGTCATTTTCGTTCGTGAAGAGGTGTACATTCGTCATGAAGCCTTAGCTCACTTTTCATCCGGATCCCTTATCGTGGAAGACTGTGTAAGTGACTCACGTAAGCTTCAGTAAATCTGTAGGTAAAGACGCGGGAACGAGTTGTCGTTGAATTTGAATTAGGAATGAGGACTTGTTGACGATGTGGTGTTTTATCTGAGGGAATGGTTGTAGGTTGTTTTGAATGAATATTTTTGGCATTCCCCCTTAGAACTTTTGCTATCGCTCTTGATTTGAATGTGACATTGAAATGAATTTATGAAGAATCTGGATGTATATAATTTTTTATTTTTTATTATCGATAGGCTCGCGTTTGACCACTACCTCGCCTGATGGTAAGCGATGATGTGGCCTACGGTGAAGCACGCTTGCCTAGAAGTAACCTATTCACTCTTGACTTAAAGACCCCAAGGTTGTAGCTAGAAACAAGATTGCAGTGTTGTATATAGAAGAACTTGGCTATAGCCAGGTATATTGTACGTAGCCACATGTCTTCGAATTTTTGGTTCTAGGACATGCCGGTTTCCTCGCGATGTTTTTGTCTTCGTTATGCTTCACTTAAAAATATTCACGTTTACAATATCAGCCGTTTCTAATTCGGATCAGATAAATTATCTATTAAAGACCATAAACCCTTGTCTAGGCTATGTACTATTTCTACAGTAAAAACAGACCAAAACAAACGCTATCTAAAACACAATAGGTACAATAAAAGCCTTAAATTCAGACGCTTCTATAAAATACTTGGAGCATTATTTAAGTGGGATTTAGTCGTTAGCTAAACTACTATAATGTCCATTGTTCAAACGGTAGTTTCGTACAATTTCGCGGTACATTTGTGGTGGCGAAACTGTACGGGTAACAGCGCTCCCTAGCGGCCAAAGTGTGGACTAGTCTGCAGGGAATTTGGACTTGTTTATCGCTAGTATTATGTGCTGTAATGTTCTCGTGTTGCAAGTTTTTGGAAGTTTAAAACGTTATATTCTGTACTTGTTATCTATGATGATAGTTGGTCTGGTCTTAGTGAAAAGTTATGATGGAATGCAAGGTTTTGTGGCGGTGGTAAGGCCCAGGTTTTTGATTCGTAGTTAACTCTACTAATGGTTAACTATGCTAACCAATGGTTTAAAATTTCAGTAAAATGCGTTTTTTCATAGTCTTTTATAAAGTAAGTTTTAAGTCTTTTATAATAAGTAGTGTGGTGGATTTTATAATATTGGAATTTATGATACTTAATAACATTGTTTTATCATCTGTGACAAGTTGACAACGTTACATTACGAAATTGAAAGAAAGAAAAAGTTTATTTGCAAAAAACTTTAGAAAAACTTAAATACAAATAAAGAGTATGCGCCACAACCACGCAAAACGGTCATCGCTCAGCATAATGCTGAGACTCGCGTGCAAGACAGAGCCACAGCGCTGGTTTCCAGCGATGGCCGGTGTTGACTGCTAAGCAAATAGAAAGAAAGCAAAATATTTATTTGAGTCCCGCACAGGAGACACGAGAAATAAGCAAACAATTAAAAAAAAAACCCCGTGCGGGGCCAAAAAGGCTCCTATCTCAGCATGTGCAGCGATATCCAAAAAAGGTAATAACGCTGCTCTGATATTCTGATAGGGCCCACTGTTGATGCCACGGACACACTTACGGAAACGGGACTTATACAATAAAATAAAATAGAAGAATATATAAATAGCAAACAAAATAGAATAAAACACTAAAGGTGGGTCAAAGTATGTGTAAGTATAATACAAATATATAATTAAAACATATTAAATGTAGGAAGACCTAGAAACCGACGTCCGCGATGCTCAATGATCATTTGAAATAGATTACAGAGTCAAGACAATCGTAGTGTTCAATGCTAATTTGCGATCTTTCTCATATTTATCATTTTCCTTTTCTTATCACCGATAACTATATCAATGTAAATTCCAAATTCATTTTTACTGTACTTTGTAAATGTATCATGAATATTGCAGATAACGGTGAAAGGAAACATCGTGAGGAAACCTGGACTTACAATTATAGTTAGTGTAAGTATGAAATAGCCAAGTCAAGAGGCCTGTGGGATGCCCAGAGGTGGCGTAATTAACTCCGACACCAGAGATGGCCACATCCTCATACGAAAAGAAGAAGAGCTCCTTTCTAGCGATAGCATTTTCACACAGTCCATCCATCGTTTGTTTGATCTAGCTATCCCTTTATACCCATTGTTAGCGCTGCGAGCCTTTTGGGTGGTTCTTTAAACACTAACATGAGGGGGTGCGGGGAATTTACCATGAAATTAATAGAACTGTCTAAACAGCTCTTTTCAGCTTCTAAAAGACTGGAGCGGTGATTCAATGCTATGAGAATCGGCGGTTTTGTGGACTGTAATAAACTTTATGTGGCAGTATACAATGATTGGGAAGGATGCAGCGCCTTACCTTTATAGAGGTCTGGAGTCGCCTTCCTGCTGCTAGAACCTTGGTCTAGTTATAGAGAATCACAGATATAAATCTAACTAGATAACGCAAGTCTCTCTATCTGTATGAAAACCAAGCGTGCCACTTTTTCACAAACAATTTAAAAACAAATTTACTTACCAATGAAAGAAAACATTTTCAATGTCTCGGACAACTTATTTACAGTAATTATACATTCTTTACAGCTAAATATGTCTTAAAAAGGCACTAGTTAGATTTATGTCTGTGTAGAGAATGGATATTGTAAATTGGTAATATTATGAAGGTAGGTAATTTCGATCTTCAACACAGCTATTATAGTGTGGTTTCCATGAAGTTTCCGACGGGAACAACGCCAGCCCCTCTCTTCCCACGAGTGTCGTAAAGATGAGTAATGATTCCCGTCTGGAGGATGGACACCATTTGTCATTATTACTTTATTTTGTTTAAAGGAAAAGGCAATATCTCTGTGGTAGTAAGTTTTCATGGAGTTCACATCTATGTAATACTTCGGTTTTTTTTTTTTTTTTTTTTTATAACCTATAGGCTCGCGCTTGACCACAATCTCACCTGATGGTAAGCGATGATGTGGTCGACGGTGAAACACGCTTGCCTAGAAATAACCTATTCACTCTTGACTTAAAGACCCCTAGATTGTAGCTATCGGGAAACACAGACTCCGGCAGGGAATTCCACTCCTTAGCTGTACGCATAATAAAAGTGTTCCCAAAACGTTTTGTGCGTATGGGTGGGATGTCTACCATGTATCGATGGCGCATCGCCGTACGTCTGGTAGTCCGATGATGGAACGGGCTAGGTGGAATTATATCGTGCAATTCCATCGCACACTCCCCGAAATGTAACCGATAAAAAACCGACAGGCTGGCAACTCGGCGACGATGTTCAAGACTCTGGAGCTTTGACTTGACCAGCGCCTCATCGCCGATGAGCCTCTTGGCTCGCTTTTCGATCGACTCTAGTGCGTCAAGCTGGTATTTGGCTGATCCGTCCCAGAGATGAGAACAGTACTCCATGCATGATCGAACTTGCGCTTGATACAAGTTGAGGAGCTGTTCCGGCGTGAAGTACCGTCTCACCTTTGCAAGGATCCCCAGCTTTTTGGCAGCCAGCTGAGCCTTTGCCTCAATGTATGGGCCAAAATTGAGAGTAGATGTCAACGTAACGCCAAGAAGCTCAAGATGGTCAGTTATTGGCACGGTCGCATCTCGGAAAGTTGGATCTGGGTAAAATTGGCTCTTTTTAGCGGAAAAAAGACACGCCTGGGTTTTAGCGGCATTAAATCTGACCAGATTGGCATCGCCCCATTCGGAGACTGCCTGCAAGGACAGGTTCAAGCGCTCCACCATGGCCTCCCGGAGAGACCGGATCTGAGGCCCGGTAGCACGAGCGTTGGACAAGTATCTCAGTGCTGTCGTCTGCATACCCGAAGGTGCCGGGTTTAAGCAGATCGTTAATATGCAGCAAGAATAAAGTTGCTGAGAGTACCGACCCCTGAGGGACCCCGGCATTGATATCCAATTGGTCCGACGAGCAGCCATCGATAACCACTCGAATGGACCGATCTCTCAGGAAGTCTGCAATCCAATCACACAGACCACCGGGCAAACCGAATGAAGGAAGCTTACCAATAAGGCTTTCGTGCCAGACCCTATCAAAAGCCTTCGAGATGTCGAGGGAGACGGCAAGCGCTTCCCCGTGTCTCTCGATGGCCTCACTCCAGATGTGAATGGCATACGCTAGAAGATCCCCAGTAGACCGATTTCGGCGGAAGCCGTATTGGCGGTCACTAAGGATATCGTTAGATTCTAGGTATGCCAGGAGCTTCGTGTTAAGTACACGCTCCATACTCTTACAGAGTATTACCGTTACAGAGATGGGTCTGTAGTTGGCCGGGTCAGCTCGACTACCCTTCTTGGGCACGGGCTGTACGTTAGCTAGCTTCCAAGCATTCGGCACTTTTCCAGTCTCATACGAAAGGCGGAATAGGCGTGTCAAGATCGGAGACAGTTCGGAGACAGTTCAGGCGCACAGGTTCTGAGAACTATTGCTGGTATTCCGTCCGGGCCACTAGCCTTGTTCACGTCGAGGTTGCGCAGTACCTTGCGGACGTCCTTTTGATGGATACGAATGTCCGACATACTCGTCTCGCATCCATCAGGATAAGAAGGGGGCCGCGCGTCACCAGGGTTGAGACGTGAAGATTCCGCAAAAAGAGAGGCAAATAAATTTGCCTTCTCCTCAGCAGAGTGGGCCAGCGACCCGTCGGGTTTCAGCAGTGGTGGTAGTGAGGGACGGCTGAAGTTGGACTCGACCGACTTAGCCAGGGACCAAAACGCTTTACTACCTGCTGGGTAAGAAGCAAGTTTGGCCCCTATTCGGCCAATGTGGTCGAACCGAGCCCTTCTCAACACCTTCTTGCAGGACTTGGCAGCCCTGTTATAGGCTTTCTTCCTTTGACCCACGTCACTCGCTTTGCGCGAACGAGCGTCAACCCATGCCAGGTACGCCTCATGTTTAAGCGCGTCGGCGCGATGACATTCAGCGCCAAACCATGGCCGGTCAACATTGGACATTGTTACGTCAGAAAACGGAATGTAGTACTCCATTCCCTGACGCAACACATCCGTCACGTTGTCTGCGCACGCCGTAGGATCATCCGAAGAAAAGCAAGTAGACTGCCAAGGATAACATGCGAAGAAAGATCGCATGCCATCCCAATCTGCTGACCTGTACCGCCAAACCCGCCGCGTGCCTCTTGGGCTGGGATCGGGCGGGGAGTAGACGGACACAGACTTCACCAGACAATGGTCGGAACTACCCAAAGGTGAAGTTATCGACACAGAGTATCGGTCTGGATCTGTTGTCAGCAGAAGGTCCAAGCAATTGGCCGTGTGCGAATCAACATCCGGCACCCTCGTTGCCCCCTGGACCAGCTGGGTAAGGTTAAGCGCAAGCGCAAGCTTACGCATCTCCCGTCCAGCATGGTCAGTGCACTGGTATGGGAAGAGCCACTCCTGGTGGTGGGCATTAAAGTCCCCCAGTAACACTAATTGGGCGGAAGGGTACCGCTGCTGTGCCGCATCAGCCGCCTCACTGAGGTACTCTGTGAGCCTGGTTGTCTCCTGATCTCCACTGTGCGAGCGGTAGACACAGGCGTAGATAATTTTATCCAGACCTGTGTCCACTAGAGCCCACAGCGTCGAAAATCTTGGGTCCTCAAGGTTACGGAGACGCCGATAGCAAGTGTCGTCACGGGCGTACATACACACTCCCGCGCGCGGTTTATAATTGTGCTCCAGGGTAAACCCTGGGTAAGATAGGTACGACGCGTCTGACGGACTCGCTATCTGCGTCTCCGTAAGGAAAAACAGCGCTGGTTTTTCAGTCTCCAGGTGGTAGTGGACTGCAGAGAGATTTGAGTGCAGACCTCTAATGTTGGTGAGGTGCACTTTGTGTGGGAGGGGGTGCAGCCGCTGTTTATATCCTGTATTTTTTATCCTTGGCATTTTGATTTAAAGAAGAGTGAATGGAAGAGAGGAGTAGGAAGTGAGACGAGGTTCCACGCTGCTAACCTACAGACACGCACTGAAAGGACGCCATCATTGGGGCACTAGCCCGGAGACTGCGGGGACGCCCGAGCCCCCCCGGAATGTCTATCGGGCCCTCCCTTCTGGTCGCCAACCAGCACGATAGTGCATTCCGGGATTTTTCGACAGTTGGCGGGGCAGCCTTTCATGTGTGGCTGGCACACTACTTGGGCCCCCAACTACCTGCGGTCGGCCAGCGGTGCACCGTGCCTCGGATCCCGCTACCCTCCGCGACTAGTCTCCCGATACGCCCATAACAGCGCGCGCCAGACTGGTCTGCTTGCAGTGGAACAGCTATCTCGACCCAACTCCTCTAGATGGCTACACTGAGCATCGTATCCGGAACACGGCCAGGCCGCTTGGCGGTACGTCTTTGCTCAGTGGGTGGTCACAAGCCTTCGGCCGAAGCCTACCACCAGTTGTGTCACCTGATTTGCACCACCCGGGGACCACGTGTAGGGAATCTAAGGGTACTCTCCTACAGACGTGGGTGACTCGGCCCCCAAAAATATATAATATGTATTTATAATAATAATATAATATGTATTTCGACTTTTAAACGTAATATCGTCATCATTGTTTCAGCCAAAAGACGTCCACTGCTGGACATAGGCCTCCCCCAAGCGTCGCCACATTGATCGGTCCTGTGCGTCTCGCATTTAATCGTGTGTATTCAGTAATTTTACAGTTGGAGGGATACCAACCGGTTCTTCCTCTCTTCTTTTTCCGTTCTTCTTCTCCTTTAGACATCACTGTGAAAACTTATAAGGAGTACCTAAGCTTGAAATAAACGGTCATTCCATATTGATTCCTTAATAAAAAATTAAAAACTCACTTCACGCTTACTTCATCTAAGTTTCACGGGGAAATTTTTACAGAATAGAACAAAATTTTCAGACAAAAAAGGTAGTGAAGGTGAATGAACCTTACAATGTAATGAATACTTTTTATTTAGCTGCAGAGCCTGTGTTTATTTGAGCCTCCTCCATAAAGGATTTTATTCTGTAGGTGGCAGGTTATAAAGGCAGTTGCTCCATGTAAAATATTGGTATTCTGCTGTATAGGGTTTGACTGGAGTCACTGGAACTGACCTCAACATAATTAAAAAATCGCTAGATCGATTGATTGATAGAATATTTTCTGCCAAGATTTTTTCTTTTCCCTGTAATCAATAATGAATTTTCATACTTCTCCTTCATTAAGCAACATGAGTTTAATTATTTTTCACAATATGTATATTTTCCCTTACTTTAATTAAAATTGTCGACTTAAAACTGTAACAGTCTCATATTCTGCAATGAGCTTCGAAAAATGATGCCCCCATAATACTCAAAAATTCCTGCTACTGTCAATAATAAAATGCCTTGCAACGAATAAAGTCCGTTCATATCGTTATATTATTCATATCGTTATATCGTTCACATCGTAATATCGTTCAGTCGGTTGAATTACCCGTATTAATCATTTAAAGGCGGCGATGTATGATTGCATTAACTGTTCGGAGCGTACCATCCGTTTTAATGAATTCGATACTCTTCTTCGGTTTAAAGAAATTTATTTCTCATAAGAACTTACAGTCCGCTTACAATGAGATACAGAGTAAAAAATATAATAATACAGTACAATACAAATTCCTCCAGAGCATTAGAAGTTATAATGTACATACATGTTTCTTAAGCTTATTTTTAAATGTATTTACGTTATGACACTCCTTTATTTCGTCCGGCAATTCATTCGTGTCTTCGTGAAAATGATTCGATATTTATCATCGAAGTTTTAATTTTAAATTTTTACTGGTCTGATTACTTTCGGCCTTTGATTTCCAATGATCCCGACAAGGCTTCATTATGGCTTCATTATTTGCCTATCTATGATATACAATCACTACGATAGCGCCTTTTTGCGAACGTCCTTGTTGAGTACATATATTATCATCATCTGCCTAGCCTTTTCCCAACTATGTTGGGGTCGGCTTCCAGTCTAACCAGATTTAGCTGAGTACCAGTGTTTTACATGGAGCGACTGCCTATCTGACCTCCACAACCCAGTAACTGGGTAACACGGTACCAGTCTAGCCAAGGGGTACCTTGGCTAGACTGGTGTCAGATCTCAAGCGTCTGACTACTCGTAACGACTGTCAAAGATCTTCAAATGACAGCCGGGACCAACGGCTTAACGTGCTTTCCGAGGCACGGAGGAAACTCGGTATGTTGAAATGGTCACCCATCCACGGACCGACCTCGTCAAGCGTTGCTTAACATTAAAGATCGACCCGTGCAGCTGTTATTATTTAGCCACACAGATATTATATTTAGTTTATTAATTTGAGTATACATGGTATAATTACCTATATTGTATTTATAGTTTACATATATATATTTTTACATAAACCTGATTCGTTTATCTGTCAATATTGCACCTACCACAAGTTGTATCTGCATCACCCAAAGGTCGACTGGTAGAAAATTCCTAAAGCATTAAGTCCGCCTCTGTACGTTTGTGTGCATGAACTATTAAAAAATTAATAGATTACAATGATAAATCAATTAAAAAACACGAATTTATTGCAGGTTTTAAAACTGTTATCATTCATATCTAGCTTATGGCGAAAGGCTTACCAACTATTGCATGGGACTTAAGAATAACAGGTGAAATGTGAGTGTGTTATGTACCTTCCTCAGAACGAAGGAACACAGGCGGATTACTGTGTAATCAATCCATAACGGCATTTTCATTACTCAGGTTTGAAATACGACACTGAATCACAGTAGATTCACAACCAAACCTCAAACATACGATACGACCTCAAAAACCCCGCCAAACCTCAATAACAGAATCACCACAAAAATCATCGCTCAACCTCGAAATTCGAACCTTTATGAATTTACGAAAGATATTTCCAAAAATTCAAACGTACGGTAATAAAATATTCCGGGGTGCTTTGCCGGGTTCGCACCGTACAAGATAGCCGGTGTTTTACGGCTGTGTCGGCCGAAGTCGGTCGAAAATTTAGATCTATTTCAGACGGACCTAGTGCATAGCGCGTATTGTATGTTATAATTTACGGATTGCTTTGTGACTGCACCTCGTATTGTAAAGTATGAGACAGACTGACGTGTTGTATAGAGCACTAAACAATCTGCTCAATCTGTTCAATCAATCTGCCTCAACTGTACCAACTGGGTGGGTTTCCAGTGCCACCGTATAGAGTACGTTACCCCAACAGGAAAGTGACTCCTAGAGAGATATGAGTGGAACGTATAATTAGTGCGTAATCTGCTGTGAATGTGCGCCACTTAAAAAATAAGTGCGTTTCGTCGTTTTTGAAAAAAGCGGAAAAATAGGTTCCTGCTAGGGTAACGTTGTTCCAGCAGGAAAATTCTAAACGAATGATAGGAATGAGAAATATTGTGCATGGACAGAGAGCTTATATTTGTGCGAAAATGTGCGCCAAAAATAAAACTTGTGCGTCATCAGGTTTTCGAGATATTGCATTTCCTGCTGGGGTAACGTTTTGCAGAATCGTGTATCTCTAAAACCATTGTACGTGCGCCTGTAGAATAAACACACACTAGTAGCTCTTGATTTGTGCGTATTTGTGCCGGAATTAGATTTAAGAAAATATTTATAATTTTCAAGTAATTGCGCTTTTTCGAAAACCCGAAAAAAATTCGCAGCGCCTAAATGAGAAAACGCATAAGCTTGCTGAAAACTGTATTCAGTCCATCTTGACGCTTGTAATAAACATAAAAAGTTTCAAAAGCATACATGCTTGCGTTATCGAATAATATTGCTAAAAGTCAAAACGAGAGTGTCATAACTTTGACGGCAAAATAAAAGAAACCGACTCAACCAAAGATAGATAGGTGTAAACCACAAGTATGTGCGTTATGTCAAAAATATATAGTGAAAATATTCAGCTTGGAATGTTTCTCATTTAGTAGATTTAAACAAAAAACTAAACATATAAACAATGGCTGGTTATCCGACCAAATTCAAATGACTACGAAAAAGCGACGGATTCATACATATCGATGACCTTCTTAATTGGACGTATTAAACCTAAGCTGTTGTCCGTACAGTCGCGTTCAAACGTTTGTTGGTATGACCTAATTTTGGGGGCTAATTAAAATACATGAAATGTACCTTGTGACCATACCAAATGAAAGAGGTTGTTAATGTAGAAATTTTTATTTTTATGCTCTTAATTTTGTTTCTTAAAGTAATTATGGCATCAAATCACAGATCAAATTACAAACCTATTAATATTAGAACACATAATTCAATCTAATTATTTGTACCGTGTGTAGTTATTATTATTTAAAATCACAGATCAGTTTTTCATTTACTTAAGTACTTAGTCTTAGTAATAGGGTGCCGTTTTTAACCTTTGGGTATGGAACCCTAAAAACTCAATGCTAATTTATCTAGCCTACGGCTCAGATCAAGTAAAAAGTCAAGATGGAACGTTGTAAACAACAAAGTGACGCTGGTTCAAACTATGCCTTGCCGTACAAATACACAATTACACGCACTCACAGCGAAATTACGCCTTAGCTTGTCATTCGAGCTCACAGATAAAATAATAAAGCTCAACTCAAATCGAAGCTAAGGGGTAGTTTCGGTGTACGTGTGTGCGTGTAATTGTGCATTTATACGGCAAGGCATAGTTGGAACAGGCTTCACTTTGTTGTTTACAACGTTCCATCTTGACTTTTTATTTGATCTGAGCCGTAGGCTAGATAAATTTGCATTGAGTTTTTAGGGTTCCATACCCAAAGGTTAAAAACTAAGGTTTAAATCAATGTAGATACCTACGTTGTTTTTTTACTGTTGTGTTAATTGGCTTTTTATATATAAACTGTATCTGTAGGTTATTTTTTGTAGTAGGTATTCATCACACTTAGCTTGAACTTTTTTCTTAAAATAGACTCCATCAAATTTTTGGTCTCTACTTTTTTCTACTAATATTATAAAGGCAAATGTCTGGATGTGTCCACAAAATACTGAATATATTTTAATGAAATTTGGAAATACTTTTTCTTATGTACTTACCTAATCAAGTGCAAGTCACGGAAACAGCTAGTAGAATACGTATAATCCAATAACAAGTAAATTTTTTTATGTCTTTTCAACCTCAGTGTACTCAGGCACAACACGCTACAACCGGTTCGTGAGTAAAGTTAAGAAGGTCATCATTATGTATGAATCCGTCGCTTTTTTGTAGTCATCCGAAGTTGGTCGGATAACCAGCCTTTGTTTACATGTTTAGTTTTTTGTTTAAATCTACTAAATGCGAAACATTCTAAGCTGAATATTTTCACTATATATTTTTGACATAACGCACATACTTGTGGTTTACACCTACCTATCTTGGGTTGAGTCGGTTTCTTGTATTTTGCCGTCAAAGTTATGACACTCTCGTTTTGACTTTTAGCAATATTATTTGATAACGCAAGCATGTAAGCTTTTGAAACTTTTTATGGTTATTACAAGCGTCAAGATGGACTGAATACAGTTTTCAGCAAGCTTATGCGTTTTCTCATTTAGGCGCTGCGAATTTTTTTCGGGTTTTCGAAAAAGCGCAATTACTTGAAAATTATAAATATTTTCTTAAATCTAATTCCGGCACAAATACGCACAAATCAAGAGCTACTAGTGTGTGTTTATTCTACAGGCGCACGTACAATGGTTTTAGAGATACTCGTTTCTGCAAAACGTTACCCCAGCAGGAAACGCAATATCTCGAAAACCTGATGACGCACAAGTTTTATTTTTGGCGCACATTTTTGCACAAGTATAAGCTCTCTGTCCATGCACAATATTTCTCATTCCGATCATTCGTTTAGAATTTTCCTGCTGGAACAACGTTACCCTAGCAGGAACCTATTTTTCCGCTTTTTTCAAAAACGACGAAACGCACTTATTTTTTAAGTGGTGCCCATTCACAGCAGATTACGCACGAATTATACGTTCCACTCATATCTCTCTAGGAGTCACTTTCCTGTTGGGGTAACGTACTCCACCGTATACCGCTGAGTACCAGTATTTTTAACCTCCCAGGGAAAAAGTGTTATGTTTTTGACGTGTGTATCTGTGTATTTGTGTATCTTATCTTATCTTATCTGTCTATGGCATCATAGTTCCTAAACAGACGAGCCGATTTTGTTGTAATTTTTGTTATAACGTAGCCACAAACTTCCCAAATGGGAAAAATTTTGTTTGAAGCTACAGACAACAGCCGAGACCAATGGAAACGTATTTTCCGAAGTACGGAGGAGCTTTGTTATGTAGGATGGGATAGGATAGATGGACCCCTTTCCCACCCCCCAACAAATGCCCATTACACCCATTGGACTCCCATTTGGTCCACTGTGCGTGCAGGCCTCCTCCCTGTGAGAGGAAATGGGCCGTAATCCACCACGCGGGCCCAGTGAGAGTTGGTGGATGACTCATGTCTACGAATTTTTGGTTCTAAGATATGCTGGTTTCCTCACGATGTTTTCCTTCACCGTTTTGAGAGCAGTGGTGCTGAAATAATTTACACAAAGTAAATCGCCTGCCCGGGTTCGAACCCACTACCTACAACTTGTAAGTTGTGGCCGTTGCCAATGGGCCACCACTGCCTTGTTATGTAATGAACGATCACCCATCTACAGGCTGGCCTTCCAAGTGTTGCTTAACCTTGAAGATCGACCCGTACAGCAGTAATTATTTAGCCACGAGCTCCTAGAGAGTCATAGAAACACTTGTTCTTAATGAAGCCTCGTTGAGATTGTGTGTTGATTTCTATCCGCGGTTTGCGATTACAACTGTTCACTTATATGAATCTTTGGTTTAGAGGCCACTTGTTGAGGGTAATGTCCTCATGAATAGTAATGGCTGTCTGTCTGTAGTGGGGATGATAACGATTACTGACTACTGTATTCTATGAGTTTGAATTCAGTATGTATTTGAGTCTGGTGTTGAAAATTTAAGTGTCTTTTAAAACTTAAGGCTTAGTAATAATGGTCGGATAATTTTATTGGTTTAGCAAATAAATATATACAAAAAAGAAACTACGACCGTATTAAGGTTCTCGCAATACGTGGCAAGACAATACGAAAAAAAAAAAATTGCACTGTATTTTACCAAACTTAAAAAAAACACGAAAGATTAAAAATCTATCGCAGTCAGGCGCGACGTGATTGTGCGACAGTGATTTTCATAGAAAAATTTCTGATAATACATTTTCTTTATAAACGCGTTGTTGTCACGTTGTCACGGCAGACCAGTCTACGGGAACCTTTATTCTACTCAAGAATATTATGATTTAGTGTGATTACGACACGGAAAGCTACAGATGTTTGTTCTTTAACCAAATATTGAACATGTACATGAACACTTCTGGACTCGCCATGACCCACCTACACTCAGTACCTATTTAATTACTAAGAAAAAAAAGGCCTAAACAAATTTGTCGAGAAGTTATCTGAAGCGGCGGTTCCTAGTCTTTGAACTCTGTTTAACTAATTCAATGGGAGCGCTTTTAGCATAGTGTATTGGCATTTGTATAGAACTTTGATTCAAAGTTTGTCTTAGCAAAATTTTAGGTTTAAAGTTCTCTCTTGTTTTATTTGACATCAGCATTAGGAATGTTTTGAATAGGGTGCGCTTACCTTATAGGTATATATGTAGAAAGAGGCAAAGTCGAAAAGAAATGGATTATTTTTTGTATGTTTGTAATATGAAACTATTTTCTCATTTAGGTTTGCCGACTTTGGCAGGTGTTACCAGGGTGACAAAATAATGACAAATACGCAAGCACTCCAGCGTCTCACTCAAAGGTAGCTGTAGAACTCCGTATGGTTTTAGTCAGAGTCTGAGAGACACCTTCGCCCGCTCCGGGGTGGCGGGCGTCCTAGTTAAAAACAAGGCGCTTTCTATAGTTTTGTCCTTAAATGGAAATAGTAGTGATCAACCAAAAAATCAATTTAATGGCAAGATTTATTTATTTCTTGCACTGATAGAAATAATGAAAGATTTTTGGTGATCAAATGATTATTTCCAGAGATTGCCTCTTACAAACAATCGTTACCTCTTTATAATGTATAAATGTATTTTCTTTTTTTTTAGAGCCACATACAATATTTTGCGAATTACTTTAAGTCGTGTTATAAAACCTAAAGTATTTATTGAATTTTAAAACTAGTCTAATAAATGAATATTAATACGCATGTCAATAAATCCACAAACAATGGATAAATAATAGATTTGTTGATTATTTGATCAGTTTCATCGAATAAATAACAAAATGAATGCGAACTGCGAATGACAAACCAATTACATTTATACCCAGTTCATGAGTATTTATAAATCAAACTAATTAATTCCAAATATATCGATTAGGTGCACACTGTTTTCATTAAGGTTGGTGTAATTTTATTTTTGAAAAGTTTTGAACGTATCGAACGACTTGTGCCTCGAGGCAAGGAGAAATTGTTTTAAAGGTGAGAACTTATACGAAAGTTCTGTAAGAAGAGAACGAGTAGACAATGAATGTTACAAACAACGTAATAGTAGATTAGTAGCCAAGGGCTGTAAGGCATCAATTGCAGCCCGAGATATTTAGCGCCTATAGTTCGAGGGTGCAATTGATGATTACACCCGAGCTAACTATTCTGCTTTACATCTCGATTGTGAGGTAAGTAGAAAAAAACCGGCATTACAAGAATAAAACATTTAAAAAAATATTTAATTTTCAAGAACGAAATTGAGCTTCGCCGTTCGATATTTAAAATTGATGACTATTTTTTTTTTTTTTTGTTCTTCCTTCTCGGGCAGAGCTAAGGTCTTGGACCATACCGCCTAATCTTCAGTGCAATTTTAACATTCTTTAGTATGCATTAGGATACGGGTGTAACAGATTCTAATAGTTTTTGGAGTATTTTGCAGCAAATTGTATCGAGTCAGCCTTCCTAGTAAGCTTTGCGGAGGTAGTCAATACTACAATAAAATTCTCCGCTCCACTATCCTGAAATCGCTTCTGTCAATGATTTCACATATTGTCCAGTTGCGTAGACAGTTGAGACATAAAACTGCACCAATTTTATATCACAATATCCACTAGGAATCAATTTGCAAATAATATTACCAACCGCTGAACTTCACTCGAAAAAATCCCGCCAAAAACTCCTTGACTATTGACTATTATACTAATGACTTGACTAATGACTATTATACTCACACGAAGACAAGGCTGAATAGCAAAGCGACCTCTTTGGTCATTGGGCTGAATGCATGATGTCTGTCTATTGCCAGTATGATGGTTTGATGTACGCGAACTTTTTGAAAGAAAAAAGTGTTTTTTTTTTTAATTACTTACCGCCCTAGGGCTTTTCTAGCTACATTATTACCCTAGAGCGCTAATTAGTCACCTACAAGCCTCATTTGGAGGTAATAAGAACCTACTTACCGAACATGAGAGATGTAAATTAAATAAATGTGGTGATAAATATAAAGCTGCCATTGACATGCAGTGAGATAGTTCAAGGGGGAGTAGTCAAATCTATTATTATAGTTATCAAGCATTCGATGCTCAGAAAACCATAAATAGGTACTTTTAGAAACAACCTGTATTAATTTAAAAATTCACCACAACTTGTTTTAAAGATGAAACCCGATTCCATGAATCCGATCACTGATGTGCTCTAGTTAGTACTAGATAATATTTCGCATACAACCGATGTAATAGGGGTGCTCCTAGCGGAGCTCCACATCGTTGTCAATGTGGTGAAGCAGTCGACCGCCTCGGTCACCATGGCTTATCCTGCAGTAGGAGCGCTGGCCGGATAGCACGGCACGCCAGCATTAATGACATCATACGTCGGGCTCTTGTCACCGCCGGGGTGCCAGCTGTTTTAGAACCCAATGGCTTGGCACGCGACGATGGGAAGAGACCAGACGGGATGACCATAATGCCTTGGAAGGTGGGTAGGCCTTTGGTGTGGGATGCAACATGTGTCGACACCCTTGCACCATCCCATCTTCTTAGCACGGCGGGCTGTGCTGGGGCGGCTGCTGCCGGTGCAGAAAACCTTAAACGGCGCAAATATAACAACCTTATTGGGAATTATATGTTTGAGCCGTTTGGGGTTGAAACATTAGGTCCATGGGGTCCGAGTGCGCATCGAGTTTTTCGAGAAATTAGTACAAAGCTCGTCGACTCTTCACGTGACCAGAGGGCTGGCCTTTTCTTCGGCCAGAGAATCAGCATTGCCATCCAACGTGGCAATGCTGCCAGCGTTCTGGGCACGTTTCCCATTGACATCGATGTGGACGAATTTTTTGATGCACAATGAGGTCTTTTCCGTCTCCCTTTTGTATTTGTATATAGGTTTTGTTTTTGTTTTTAGAATTTTCAATTGTACATACCGATGTAATTATTTTTTGTTGTTACTTTTTACCTACTTAAGTGGTTATAATTCGATAATTTTGGTGCACGGTAAAACTTTAATGAGTTTATGTTGGATCAACTTAAATCTATAATAAAACGAATGTGTGTACCACTAAATAAATTAATAAATAATACTCCTGGCTTCAGTGAAGTTTTTGAAAGAATGGGCCTTTAAATGAATAACAAAATATAATGTCATGTTTATTAAATAATGGCCATGTAACATTCACTCTTAGAGGATCGGAGACTTTAAATATGAAGTTGTTGACAATAAGCAACCTTAGCGGTGGACGATTTTCGCTGGAATGATGATCAAAAAACCAGCACTAAAACGTGTTTTAAATAAACACATAATTCATTAGGTGTAGATGTATGTGTATGTGATAATAATGTTATTTACGGTTGTTTTGACTGTGCTTGACGATCTGCAATCGACAGCAGGAGTGTCATGGAGAAGAAAAGTACACAATCGTGTACTGTGAAAAGATCTGTAAAAAGCCTATGCAAAAAAATATGCTGAAAACTGAAAAATATGTAAAATAATGAGTGTACGTTATTAAAGATATAAATAAATTAATAAAAATAAATAATTAATAAAAATAAAGGCTATTTGAATTTGATAAAATACTTGATTCCCTAAATTAAATAACTACCAACTTTAATATAATAGTTTTGAAATAAAATTATCTCTTATAAAATTAGGTTGACACTATTACTATACAACAAAATTCTAGACTTAACAACGCCGATTACTATCAAAGTAAGATTTAGAGTATCTATCATATTACAAAACATACAAAACAATATCTAGATCTACAATGATATCCAATTACGTCTCAGTACTTATATATATACTTCAAAAAACACAGTCCTTCAAACATTTTTCCAAGCCATTAGCGGCAACAGACAAACAAATAAAATATTTTCTCTCTCTCAACTATTGATACATTTCAGCCATTGTTTCCACTAAACTACAAATATGACAAACGACGCCAATAAAAAATAAATGAAAGCGTTAAATTTCCGAACAATGGCAATAATAACCGGCGGGGAATTGCGCAATCATCGGCCGAACATCGCACAGGACGTGGCCGCGACGATAGCGGATGATAGCGGTTGGGCCATGACACAGGCGAGAACCCAAAAAGATGACAGTGTTATCGATTGTCACAAAGTGTTTAGAATCCTCCATGGCATTTCGATAGTGCATGACAATCCCATACGTTATCAATTCGTTTTTAGGGTTCCGTAGCCAAATGGCAAAAAACGGAACCCTTATAGATTCGTCATGTCTGTCTGTCCATCCGTATGTCATAGCCACTTTTTTCCGAAACTATAAGAACTATGCTGTTGAAACTTGGTAAGTAGATGTATTCTGTGAACCGCATTAAGATTTTCATTTAAAAATAGAAAAAAAACAATAAATTTTGGGGTCCCCATACTTGAAACTGAAACAAAATATTTTTTTTTCCATCAAAACCAGTGTGGGGTATCTATGGATAGGTCTTCAAAAATGATACTGTGGTTTCAAATATCATTTTTGTCTAAACTGAATAGTTTGCGCGAGAGACACTTCCAAAGTGGTAAAATGTGTGTCCCCCCCCCTGTAACTTCTAAAACAAGAGAATGATAAAACTAAAAAAAAAATATGATGTACATTACCGTATAAACTACTACCGAAAATTGGTTTGAACGAGATCTAGTGAGTAGTTTTTTTTTAATACGTCATAAATCGTAAATCGCAATTTCATACGGAACCCTTCGTGCGCGAGTCCGATTCGCACTTGGCCGATTTTTTTTTTATGTTTTTCACCTCAGAACTTTTTAATAGGTGAACCAATTTTGATTTGGAAGCTGGTGTTTCTCATGTGGTCCCATTTAAATTTGATCAAGAACTTCGGAGATATACAACATAACTCTTCAATAAATGACGGCAAATTTCTTGGGATTGCTGCAATCGCATGTTTGTTTATTGTTTACACCATTTCATACATACCAGGCCCCTCAGAAAGTATTGCGAAAAAAAGTTTTTATATATGGGAGACTGGCCAGTTATAATGTTTTTCGAAAATATGATTATTTATAAGTAAAAATAAGTAAGTTCCAATTTCAAAATTTCCCTTCACATTTTTTGCGAGTTAATTCAAAGTATTGTGTCTCACTGAAATATGGATCTGCGCCGGGAACATTTTAGAGCTATGATTTTATACGATTTCAAGTGTCGCCTGAAACCGGATGAATCGTACGATAGACTTCAAATGGCATTCATGGATGAAGGCCCTTCCAAGGCAACCGTGTATCGTTGGTATAACGAATTCAAGCGCGGTCGACCAACTTTGGGGGATGACGAAAGAAGCGGTCGCCCTTTGACGGCTGTTACCGAAGAAAACGTGCTAGCAGTGAAAAATTTAATCCAAGACAATAGGCGAATTACATATCAGGAGATTCAACACATATTGAAGATTGGATCGGGAAGCGTTCACGAGATTCTACACAGCCATCTTCGCGTGAGGAGGATAGTATCACGCTGGGTGCCGCACAACCTCACCGATGCTCAGAAGCAGGCCCGGGTGGAATGGTGCCGTGATATGCTTAACAAATTTGAAGCAGGCTCGTCTCGGCGTGTTTACGACATCGTTACAGGTGATGAGTCCTGGATTTATCAATACGACCCAGAAACGAAGCGCCAGTCGACTGTTTGGGTGTTTCAAAATGAGCCAACGCCTACCAAAGTGAAGCGATCTAGAAGCGGGGGTAAGATTTTGATCGCTAGCTTTTTTAATTTGACTGGCCACTTGGTATCAATTCCCTTACGGGATCAAAGAAGCATTAATGCCGAATGGTATACTACCAAATGTTTGCCAGAAGTTTTCTCTGTTATAAGCAACAAGCGACCAAACACAGGGCTCCGCGGGCTACTGCTCCACCACGACAATGCACCTGCGCACACCGCACTCAAAACGAGGGACTTCCTGGACAGCACGCCAGTCAAACTCCTGGGTCACCCTCCTTACAGCCCTGATCTAGCACCGTGTGACTTCTTTTTATTCCCAAAAATAAAAAATCAGCTCAAAGGGATACAATTTTCGTCGCCGGAAGATGCGCTGGCTGCGTTCGAGCAGGCTGTAAACGAGGTGTCTGCGGCGGACTGGAAAAACTGTTTTGAAAACTGGTTTAGGCGCATGAATCTTTGTATAGAGGCTGGTGGAAAGTACTTTGAAAAGATTTAATAAAAATATATGTACGTATAGAACAATTTTTTTTAGTTTCGCAAAACTTTCTGAGTGTCCCACGTAATATCACGCCGATACGCTCTAAAAGGGTACACAGTTGTGTATAATTCACCCTGGTTTCATGTTTCATGTGTGGGCATTATATATATGTACCACAGCAAAAAAGTGAAAAATATAAACTTTTTTACAAAAAATACAACTGAAACTGAAATTTCGGCAGTCAGTGTCAAAAAACAAAGAACACCGACTGCCGAAAGTGAACTTATTTTTCACTTTGTAGTGTTTTTATTTGGAAGTCGGTTGTATTTTTTTGTAAAAAAAAATATTTAGTTACAGTATTCTGCTATAAAATATGAGAGCATACACAAAATGACGTTTTACCAGAGATAGATACTCGTAGAGTACGATGTTATCACAATCAAAAATGTATATATTGGATTGACTAAATGATATTTTGAGAATGCTTATCATTATACATATACAATAAAAATATTTTTTGACAGGCCTAGGTAATTTTATATTTTCCTGAATATAGAAATAGATGTGCTTAATAAATGAAGTTTGTAAGTGGCGCCAGTGACAGAAAAGTTGAAAGGAAACCGTTTGTCCTGGTATGGTCATGTGATGAGGAGGGATGAAACGCATGTTACTATAAGAGTTATGAATATATATGTGGACGGATGGAGAGGGAGGGGACGACCAAAGAAAAGATGGATGGACTGTGTGAGGAGTAATATGAAAGGAAAGGGAATCAGTGTTGGCGAGACGAGGGACAGGATGGTATGGAAGAAGAAAACGTGTTGCGCCGACCCCAAGTAATATGGGACAAGGGCAGGAAGATGATTATAGAAATAGATGTTTTACCTGTATGATTTGGGTAAGTTTACATTTTTTGCTATGTGAAAAAATAGCCACCCACACCGCTAGATTTTCCTGTTAAGAAATATCATTACTTATAATTTACAACTTTACTAAAAATCAATACTTATAGTAAGTACGATCTTTGCAGAACAGCTTCCACTATAAAATTGCACTAACAAAGCCATACAACAATCATTCCGCGCTCATTCGGCGAGTCCGTAGCCTAGTTAACCTCGTCAGCTTCGAAAAATAAAATAAAAATTACGAACACTAATAGTAGACTTAACTTTGTTTCAGTATGAATTTTTGAACAAAACTTTAGGGCCACAAATTGAGTCTAATAAGGCCAAATTACTTTCATGCTACCACTGAACTTTTACCCAGACGGTCTTAGTTATAAATGACTCAAATATTCCTTAAAAACAACAATATGCTTGTATAACACTAAGTAATTAAAGTTTAATAATAATAATAACTTTAATTGCTTAATGTCCATTCACCATCTCAAGACTTCCTAGGCCCTAGGCACATTATATACGTGGTAATAACTGTGAAACAAAATATAAAAGAATAAAACCAATATTTTAGCTACTTCTGTCCACAATGACGATGAAAAAAATTTTGTCAGACATTATAATATGAAAAACTATAAGTTTTTTTTGTACTTTTTTAGTAAGAACAAAGTTCTTAATAATTTATTAAGATCTAACCTAAAAGACTAATAAGCAATTTCACTCTAAATTAATATGTCACGATTTAGATTATGTTAAAACTAAGAATATGTTCATTTGCACTTTTACACAAGTCCGTAGCACTTTCTTAGAGTCTGATATAATTTATAAAACACTATGTTCATGTGTTATATGTATAGCACAGCGTTGTCACTATTATTCATTCACTTTGTACACTACACTAATTCAAAAGGAAAACTATAAATATGTGAGCTACTTTTCTTCACGTCAATATTGATTTTGATTGTATTCTTTTAATGATTTCGATTTGTACTAAACGGAATGCATGTAGGATGCATCCCATCCATCCTACATGCATTTTGCCTTTTTGGTCTCGCACGGAGATATGTTTTTTATTATTGTTTAATTTTTTGCATATTTCTCGTGTCTCCAGTGCGGATCACAAATAAATATTTTTCTTTCTTTCATTCGAATACCTGTAAAAACTTACCAGTACCTTTGTCTGTGTGAGTGTCTTATGATAATTGGCTTTAAATTTTTAAACGGAGGAAGCGAAAAAGAGGATTGAAATTTTCCTCCTGAATACATATTTTGTCACCAAATTCGGCTAATTAAAGGAATGTAATAAGGCAGAAAAGTGGTCAACCGGGTCTATTCCTCCCGGCTTACTTTGGTTAGACTATATCGTGGTGACCCACTGGCTAAGATCTCGTCTCTCGTGCTTGAGGTTGTGGGTTCGAATCCGGGCAAGTACCAATGTGATTTACAATTCATATGTACTTTCTAATTTTACCTTGGAAATCGCTGACAACGGTGAAGGAAAACATCGTGAGGAAAACTGTACTCCAAAGGAGTTTTTATAAGATTGTCCTCCATTGGTGTAATTGCTGCAAGGCGTTCCAATGCGAGGATAAACTAATAAATCAATATCCTTTAAAACTTAACACAAAATAAAGAATACTAAAAGCACGACATCTATCACACTTACAAGTCACCAAGCAAACAAAAAAAAAAAGTTTAAAAAATAAATCCTCGGATTCACAATCTCGGAACTGAAAAAGCTTTGTTCCTTTTTAATAAGCGCTGGACTGCGCGCTAATGTCGCCATTGTATGCGTAATTACGCGTGTTCTTGCGTTTACTCACTGTTTAATGACACTGTCTTATGTACCGACGTAGTAGCTTCAGCTTGTGTTTTTAGAAGTTTGCTTTTCACCTGAAAGTTTAATTTAAAAGTTGTATTTATTCTGCAGTTTTAAAACCATGGTATTTGGAAATGCAGCTAACTGCCTGGTGTAGTTTATATTACCGCCACTGTTTGTTAACCTGCAAAACAATCTGAAGTTCAATTGTTGCACTCAGAGAAATTTAACAGTTACTTGGCGTTACTAAGTGTACGTTTCAAGTACAACATAAAGTCTGTGAAATGCATACTGATTTGTTGTTTGATGAGTTGCTTAACTGCTTATAATAATAATAAATAATTAATCTTTTATTTTGGGCCAAAAACTTTTGCACATTTAAATATACCCACCAAAGTGCGTATCAGTTTGGCGGCGGGATAAGCGTTCGATTGAATCTTAGTTATATAAAATTTTGATCTAAATGTTACTAATAATAATAATTCATTCATTTTCTGGTAATTTCACCCATTGCATTGAAAATCACAAAAATTTAATAAATAAATCAAAGTAAATATTAAAATTAAATAAGATCATTCAAATACAATGCCAATATAAAAATTAAATAAATATGAATCAATTAAAATATATCATTGATATCAAAAAAAATAAAATTATTAATATCCAATAAAATAAAATCACTAATATCAGATAAAATAAAATCACTACAGTAAAAACAAACAATACTAATAATGCAGTTACCGCTACTATAGTGCTTAACTACAACACGATCATCTTCACCGTACCTAGATTTCACCAAATTAACTATGTTGGGATTTTCTGCCCGTCTAACCGTATGCAACTTAATATCTCTCTTAAGCTGTATCTAACATTTAGTAAGTATATTATATCTGCCTTAAACGGGTGTCACATCACCAAAAAATCAAGCAACTTCGACATACACACAAATCCTCAGTCATTCATCTAAAGAACCCGTCAAATCGCGTAGCAACAACACGACAAACAGCTGATCAATACACTTTCCCAGCAAAATCACTAAAAAAGTACATTAAATACAGGATATACGGTCTGGGTAAAGACGCGATCTTTTCTGTCACTCGCGCTGTAGTGACACGTGAAATCAAAGCTCATTTATCAACCTGCTTGGGGAAAAAACATGGCTTGACATATGATGAGACAGGAGAGCCAGTAATACAAGTTGTTTTGAAGAGGTTGAACTTTGTTGCTAGGTGAATCTTTTGTGATGTGGACAGAAGTTTTCGTTGTGTCTGATATAAGATATAGTCCGGTATCAGGCCCCAAAAATGGGCACTTTAACTGCGTTTAATATAGAGTAATTTTTTTGCATCAAAAGGGCAAGATATTTTACAGTCTGACGTCCGAAATTCTGACCAAGTCTTACCAAGGGGTAACAAGGTGGTTGGTTGCTTGGTTGTTGTAAAATACTGGATTCAGCGGCGTCAGTCTGTGTATCGGCCACAAAATATTATGTAGTATATGTAGCCAATCTACTCATTGGCTAGGTAGATGACGATCAATCCTGATTCAACTCTACAGTTATGTTTACATCTGTAGTCCAAATTAAATATGCCATTTCATTTCCCAATTAAAATACGAGACTGATGATTTGATAAAGGTCGTTGAAAGCCGCTGCATTCGAAACGCACAGGACCAGTCGATATAGCGACACTTGGGTGAGGGCTATATCCAGCTGTGGATGTCTTTCGGCTAATAATTATTGCCCAGTTACATAATAACATTTATAACTGACTTTTCAAAACCGAGGAGGTTATAAGTTCGACCATATGTTTTTTTTTTGTGTATATTCACCGATATCTCCGTCAATTGTGGAACAATTTTCAAAAAAAAAAAAAAATCTTTGAATATGTTTCCGAACTAGTCCCATTTAAATTTGGTGAAGATCTGATGAAGAACTTCGAAGATATACAACAGAACTCTTCAATAAATGATGGCCAATCGGCCGGAATTGCTGCAATCGCATATCTGCATATTGTTTACATCATTTCATAACATAACATCACGCTTCGGTATGATGTATACAGTTCATCCTGGTACACTCTCACTCCTCCCGGGTATGTTCAAGTTTCATTTTATTCTGGCATCACTTTCGGCATTATGGGTACCTTACTATAGAACTTGGCCATTATGCACTACAACTAAAAGGTGAAAAACAAAACCTTTTTACACCAACTGAATCTTCTGTCAGTACCTGTTCAATACTGTAGCGGTTCAGTGGTTACATTCGTCGACTCCGCCCTGCTTACTTTGAGCGTTTGAAAAATTGTTTTGTGAGTAAATAAATGTTTGTTTACGTTTTCACCGGGTTTCTGAAGGCTGTGTCAGCGGTTCGCGCCTCGGTTGTTACAATGGCTTTTTATGTGATAATAATATGTTATTGGGTACTTCTTGGTTGTTTAATTTTGGCTTCGCTTCGTTTTATTTAGAATGTTTTGAAAATAGAATTGGGTTGCGATTTTTTTTTAATGTCTCTGAATGGATTTTGTTTTGTAATGTTAAGCAGGGCTGCCACTTTGCTTAGAAAAAGTGGTTTTTGCCTTTTCGGATAAATGGTTTTTGCCGAATAATTAAAAAGTGGTTTTTGCCTTTTCGGATAAATGGTTTTTGCCGAATAATTAAAAAGTGGTTTTTGCCTTTTCGGATAAATGGTTTTTGCCGAATAATTAATAATTCCTGGTTATGATATTGTATCTTTGTGCGTATTTATTGTGAAAGATTGTATTATAAGTTAAAACTTGTAATAAAAGTTCTTCATCATCATCGGCGTTTTAATGTACCCACTGCTGGGAGCCCAATGCGGCTTTGTGGATGTCATATGTCTTCGAATTTTTGGTTCTAGGACATGCCACTTTCCTGACGATGTTTTCCTTTACCGTTTTTAGAGCAGTGGTGATGAAGTAATTTGCACAAAGTAAAGCGCCTGACTGGTTTTGAACCCACGACCCTTACCACTGGGCTACCACTGCTCTCTGTCATAAAAGGCATAAAAGGTCTTAAAGGTCTGTCAATTTTGCGAATAGTATAAATAAATTATTCCTAAAATCACGAGCTGGCATAGCTATCATTTGAATTTTCCTTGAATATTTGTCGTTTAACTGTGAAAACCCCAAGGATATCAAGCGTCACTTCCACCGCGCTGCAACTGAAGTCTATTCATGAAAAGAATGCTATTGAGCCTTCACTTCACCGAGTCGGTGCATCCCGACGTCCTTGATAAATGAAACCGTCCCACCAGTGACGTTTGTTCAGAGCTAGGTACTTTATGTCGCTTTGTTTGAGAGGGACTTATGTAAAGAAACTCTGTTTGTCTGTTTGTTACGTGTTGACGACTAAAACGCTTAACAGAATTCGTCAAAATTTGGTAAAGAGATAGATTGAATCTAGGAGAATGACATAGGATACTTTTTTTCTCGGGATTACGGTCCCTTGGGATAATTTCTGATTCCGATTTTCTTTTCTTGTGGGTGAAGCTACAAGCTGAAGCTAGTCTATATCTATTCTTCTATACTATATACTCTAAACTATAATAATATTATAAAGAGGAACGATTTGTATTTTTGTTTGTATCGAATAAATTTAAAAACTGTTGGACCAAATTCAGAAATTCTTTCACCGTTGGAAAGCTACACTATCCACGGGTGACATAGGCTACTTTTTATCCCTATTTTCCCACGGGAACGGGCACTACGCGCGTGAAACCGTGAGACGTCCGCTAGTCCTTGATAAATGAAACCGACCTACTAGTGACGTTTGTTTAGAACTAGATGTCGCTTTGTTTATGAAGGACTAAAGGTAGACTTCTAAGCAAAAAGGCTCCGATGGTGGTGGTCAAAATGCCTTTCATCAGACTTATAAATAGGGTTGTTATAGAAATACTAAGAAATTGTCTGACTCAAGTTGTTATCTATTGTCGTTAAAACTAACAATATTGCTGACTGGTAAGTCTTTATTAAAGTAAAGACTGTCTAGACGGTTAGGTATAGGTATTGGTTCTACAGTCAAGTTGAGATATAAACTTATTATTTTACATGCACCAATTAGTTTCGGTCCAAGGCAGGTATTGCTTGGTAGTGGTGGAAGAAATAGATTTAATGTTGTAGTAATACATTCCGTCAGCAGGATGGTATGAGATGGAAGGTGGCAAAGATGGCTACAGAATGGGTTCCAAGAGGATGAGGAGAGTTAGCAGACCGATAACAAGCTATAACATATCGAAACACACAAGCCAGTGGTGGCGAAAGGCATGGGACAGGCAAGAATGGGAGGAGTTGGGGGAGGCCTTGCGTCAGCTGCATGCATCAGAAATTAAATTGTTAAATAAATTAAATAATATAATAAATTTAATAACAGAATATATAAATTAATAAAATTAAATTTTATAATTTAATGGGGAGAGGTAAAAGGCCTCATTGTAACTTAACAATTAATGCACGTGATGAAGTTTTATTATTATACATTCCTGATAAGTATTATATAAGACCTAGTTTCTGCCTGCAGCTTCGCCCGCCATAAAAGTGTGTACATAATACCGGGGTGAAAAGTATCCTTAGTCCTAAAGTCAAATATATTTATTTCAACTAGCCTACTAAGCGGCACTTTTTTAATCCAGGTTCTGGCCGTTCCATATGCCAAGTTTCATCAAAATACGTTAAAAGCGTAACAAACAAACACAGACATTCGCTTTAATACTTGCGCAGTGAAAATCATGGTGACGAAATGATTTTCATAATGATTTCATTGATTATCTGCTAGTACGGTAATAATTAGCTCGTCCAATATTTATGCGAAGATCCTGCCTCCTGAGATACAGGATCTTCTTAGTTTAGGAGTCTGGGCTCAAATTTTGTTGTGACTGTATTTTACCTATCTTTCGCAAACTATATTGGTTTTAATTTCTCTGTCACCTAGTTGACAACAAAGACCTTATACGTATTTCTTATTACTAGACTGTGCACCAACAATTTTTGTTTAGCTAAAATGAAATCTATTATCCTACGCCTAGGTTAGCTATTTCCTTATAAGCGGTAGCTAACCAAAAGCGGTCCTGGCGAGAGGGTTCCCGCTGGTAGTGTGTCCTTGTCTGACATCTTGCTAGCTCAACTAATCATTGGATTTGGTAGAAATGGTAGAAAAATTTATATTTTTAGTTTTTATGTTATACCAAAACGAACGAATAAAAAATATATTTAAATACGTTTCAAAGTCTATGAAACTTTGAAACGTATTTAAATATTTTTACAGTTCCTATAATTAATCAATTCATTGCATTTAAAAAAAAAACATTAATACTGACTGAGTAAGAGTAGTAATTTTAAATGTTTGGGCCTGGTAATACTAAATGTAAGACCACCAGGTTAGAGTTTTAGGAGGGATTTTTTCGAGTGAAGTTCAGCGGCTGTTGATATTATTTGCAAATTGATTCCTAGTGGATATTGTGATATAAAATTGGTGTAGTTTTGTGTCTCAACTGTCTACGCAACTAGACAATATGTGAAATCATTGACAGAAGCGATCTCGGGATAGTGGAGCGGAGAATTTTATTGTAGTATTGACTACCTCCGCAAAGCTTACTGGGAAGGCTGACTCGATACAATTTGCTGCCAAATACTCCAAAAACCATTAGAATCTGTTACACCCGTATTCTAATGCATACTAAAGAATGTTAAAATTGCACTAAAGACGAGGCGGTATGGTCCAAGACCTTAGCCTGCCCGAAAGTCGAGGTCAGGCAGGCTGCCGGGCACTAGGGGCTATGTTTTATTTGTGCTATTCATGGGGAGTGCTTTGCAGGCGGGTTGGCGATCCCAGTATGGTTGCTACAAATGCACAGAGAACGCTGCTGATCATTCTCTGGTTTGTCCCTTAGTCGCCTCTTACGACACCAATGGAAAAACATCTTGATGTCGAAATTCTGTACGCTCGACACCGACTCGGTGAATGACGTAGATTCCAAAAAATATACATTTTTTTTTTCAATGGATTTGGTAGGTTTAGGTAGCGTAGTTAGGTAGCATAAATACATATATTGGGATACTTACACTATTGATTTTACAATCAATTTGTCCCGTGTTATGTTTGGTCATGGTCACCTCATTAGAAAGGGACACACTACCAACGGGAGCCCTCTCGCTCGGACCGGTTTTTGCGCCAAAGTGCACAGTCTAGTAGTAAGAAGTATAAGGTCTTTGGTTGACAATCATGTGTACTTTAATAAGTGTCAAACTTGTGTTTTCTGCTAATAAAAATATTATTATTCATTGAGTCATGATTCATTTTTGTTTGTGTTGTGTTAGGATTAGGCGATATCGAGCACGTATTTTCAACCTACGTAAAAAAGGAGGTTGCTCTCAATTCGACTGTATTTTTTTTTGTATGTTTGTTACGCGATTACTCCGCCAATTGTGAACCGATTTTGATAATTCTTTTTTAATTTTAAAGTTGGTGATTCTAATGTGGTTTCATTTAAATTTGATTAAGATCTGCTAAGTAGTTTTTATGTTATCCTTAATAATGCGTATTTTCTTGGTAATATAAAATACCAAAATTATAAAGAGAAAAATAAATAATTTTTTAACAAACATATAAAACCGACTCTCAAAAACAAAACATTCTCTTTGTAGTGTTTTGTTTTGGAAGTCGGTTTAATGTTTATGTTAAAAAGGTTTTTCGAAGAAAATTTCGCATCGCATCGCATCGTATTGCATCCATGTGAAAGTACTTGCAATTTCGCTTAATAAAAATCGCTTATCAGTTAAATATAAAACGAATTGCGTCGAGCCGCCAGTAGGGTCGCTTAGGGATCATGACTATGTACCTGATACTCGCAGTATTTTCATTTCATTCTTTCATTTATTTGTTTACCCTCGCACTGGACCGCCTTGTAGCAATTACACCAATGAAGCATAAACTTAAAAATACTAACTAGGGTATTTTAGACCATTTCACTCCACGGGCACTACCGCCCACTGCCAGTAGATAACGAACTTGCATCCACACTGTCCAATTAATAAATTAACACATGCAGAACAACAATAATTATCGCGGTATCAACAAACTTCATTTATTATGGACAACAGCTGGTTGTGCTGTTGGATAAACAACACGCTGCAATGCTATGCGATCGTGCATTATTGATATGTTACATCAACAGTCGTTTGTGTTGGGCGAGGTATATTTAAACAGCGTGTTTGGACTGGCGAGCTTCAGGTGTTGTATAATATAGCTTAAGGTTGCCGACGGCACGATGCATGCTATCTCATCCGACAAAACGTGCGAAAGAGATAGATGCTGTGATGAGCAGTAAGAAGCTAGTTCGAGTACGAATACACACTTTTGTAAATTTATAGCAAAATGGATGATGATTTAGAACGAAAACGAGCGTGCGAAATATTATAAACAGACCTTTGGGAATATGGATATCATGAATAAACTACTAAAGTATCTGTTCAAAATAAAATTATTTGCATTAAACTTTTAAACTTCTCATCTATCCCTGTGACTGCTTGAGCAGTCTTCCTTCTCTCACTAGAGCAGTGTCTGTTTGACTGTTGAGAGCAGTGGTGGCGCAGTCGTATCGGCCGACTCGGGCATCGGGACATCGGGCGACTTACAATTCGTACGTAGGTCGTGGGCTCAATAGCATTATTTTCATGAATAGACTTCAGTTGCAGCGCGGTGGAAGTGACGCTTGATATCCTCGGGGTTTTCACAGTTAAACGACAAATATTCAAGGAAAATTAAATGATAGCTATGGCCACCTCGTGATTTTAGGAATAATTTATTTATACTATTCGCAAAACTTACAGGTAATAACAAATTATGGTACCTACCTAATACTTTTTTAAAATAATTAAGATCGTTTATGCCTTTTATGACGGAGAGCAGTGGTTGCCCAGAGGTAATGATCCCGACTTACGTGTCGCAGGTCGTGGGTTCAAACCCAGGCAGGCGCTTTACTTTTTGTAAATTTTTTCATCACCACTGCTCTCAAAACGGTAAAGGAAAACATCTGAGGAAACCGGCATGTTCTAGAACCAAAAATTCAAAGACATGTGACATCCACTAACCCGCACTGGGCTCGCGTGGTGGATTACGGCCCTCTCATAGAGAGGAGGCCTGTATCCCAGCGGTGGGAACAATAAAAGGATGATAATGATGATGATAGTGACTGTTTTGTAATTTTCTTCCTTCTTATGGTTCCGGCTAAAGGTTGTCTGTAAGAGATTGCCCTGTGCGACAAGACCGCCCATTGTACACTTTGTTTGAAATATTTGTTCTGTATGTATTTTTTTTGTGGTGTACAATAAAGAATATAATAAATAAATAAGGTATTTATTTCCGCCCAAAGATGCGTTAACATTAGTGTTGAAATATGGAACTTGCGACGCTCTAACTATCAAATATATTATTATAATATTTTTTTTACTTTATGTTTTCCATACAGGGCAAGATAATGATGAGATAAATAGTTTTTTTTTTTAATATACACCGTCAAACAGTGGAGTAATCGCTATACTACATTTATATGAAAGAATAATCTACTAGGGCAAACTTTATATAATATCACACCAATATTCTTCAAAGGCGAGGATAGATTACACCCACGGTTCGCCAGTTGTACCTATTGTGTTAACCACCACACTGATTGAGTGGTTGCAAGTGCTAAGGTGTGATGAGGTCTTTGGTACCAATTTTTTACTTAATCTTTGAAGATGTTGTGGCTGTTTGTGTGTGTGTGCGTATAAATGTAATATTCTAGGTTTGACTTCGGGCTTTTTCAACAGAAAATTCTCAGTGGCAGCCTGGAGCACTGACTTGTATCCAGTTTATGGCTTTAGGCTTGCCCAATAGAGGGCAAGCCTATTGCTTTACTCGTACCTGGGACTTTTAAATGTCACTGGCGAATATGGGGCTAAATTTTCGGGAAAAACATCGGCGTCTAAAAGATAATCCGAAATTGCAATAAACGATCTAGTTTTTAACACACCATCTATTGACCATATCTGCCCCATAGTCAAAGCCAATCTTTCACTCTCTTTTATTAAATGCTAAAGTGAGCACTCAAATCCTGAAACCAACGGTTCTCGATATCGGTATCCAATTTGGTCTAACACCGATGGTAACCGCCGATCGCCGATGTATCGCGCTCAGAAATTTAATTGAAAAAGCAATCAGCGATGACAACCGGCTGGGGATCAGCGCTTAAACTGGGGACTTTATTGATTTAGAAATATTGCCACTGTCTTAATAAAAGCCTAGTAATACAGAAAATCAAGAAAAGGTACTCCATTAAATTACATAATTTTATTCTATGTAGGAAAAGTTTTCTCAGGTTTCCTTACGTTGCTAGAACTTAAGTAAGTTACTATGTTGTTTGTTAATGCTGGGACCATACTTTAAGTTTCACTTAATTATAATTTAAGTAAACATGTTGATATCGTTTCTGTTTATCACTAAGCATATAAAGCAATATAGTAATATTTCATAATTCACAGTTTTGGATGTTTCCTTAAAAGTATTAGGACATCTAAGACAAATTCAGTGGGCTAAGTGCGAGCTTTTACTCGCTGTGAAAAATTCAAACTTCTAGATCAACGCAATTAAGAGATACAGCCGTTTATGACGCATATTTTACACTCGCAAGGGAATCAGAATCTACCACTCTACTACTAGGGTACTTAATCATTTACTTTAACGTGATCGATATGTTAAAAAACTCTGCATAAGGCCTCTGAAACTGCTCTCACTATCTTCAAGTTATAACCCAACTAAACATATTACTACCCTCCAAGATGCCTGCACAATCATCACAAATCCGCCCACCCATCAGTTTCCTAACCTCGTACACGAGCGCCGTCCCTCAGCTATTTTACAAGAAGGGCGTCAGGCCCTAAAGTCATCGTAAACATGACCGCTGTCTCATACGCGGGGTAAAACGAAACACTGTGAGATATTCGCAATGATATGTTTTGGGACGCGGAAAATGGGGTAAAGATGTACATGATGCGTTTAGAGAGGCTTTTTGTTAGACTGGAGACAGAAATAGAGTAATTTTTTACCAAACTAGCTGTTGGCTGTGGGTTTTTTCGTTAAGGAGAACTTCTTAATGTTGATACATCAGAATAATAAAATCTTGTTTAAGTCTTGATTCAAGAGGTTTGTCGGTATGTAGAATTAACGCAAAATACACGATTGGACGTGGTGTTGCGGCACACTAGCTTGTTTGACCATTTAGGAATATCTAAATACATTCAGGCTTGATAAACCCTGAGACTCATTCGAGTATCACACTTCACACTATATCACAATAATTTTATAAAGGTGAAAGTCTATGTGTGTATGTTTGTTAATTATTCACGCTCAAACGGCTGGACGGATCTGAATCAAATTTGGCACAGAGATAGATTATAGTCTAGCTCATATATCTCGGGAATATGATCCCTTGGGTTAATTTTCGAATTTCTTGCGGGCGAAGCCGCTGGCAGAAGCGTCTTTCACCAATTCTTATAGTTTCGGATTAGGCTATTCACGCACTTAAAAAATCACTATGTACCTACCTGTATTATTTATCTTAAGTAGAACTAGCAGGTGTTGACTAACACTTTTATTTTGAGTCCATTATCCAATTTTATTGTGTTTTTATATCCACAGAAAATAACAATGCAATATATGCACCACCATCTCTGTATGGCGTCCCATAAATATTTCAGTCAGTATAAGTTCACAACGTTGAATCCCATCGGTGTAAACAAAACTTCGAACATTTAAAAGTTTAACGTCATTAACTTTCAAGTTATTTTTGTGTCATAAGGGAAGTCTGGCCTTACGTAAAATTATTAATAGATGACTAACTAAGCTTCCTTAAAGGTAAGCAACCAAATAAAAAAAACGTAATTATAAGACTTCTGACCAGAATATAGTATTAGAATCAACATTAGAATATATTATTACCTCTCTCACAGAGATGATGCCTGTGTCCCAACAGTGGGAACATTATAAGGCTGATGATGAGTTATAAGAATACGTAAACATATAACTACCAATACTTAAAAATATATGTCACACTATTTTTTGCAGACTGGCAATTTTTGAAGTGAAATCTTATTTAGCCGCATTGAGTGGTTTTTGGTAGGAGCAACACTGATGGATTCTCGTCACCGACATGCTAGTGTGACTGCTTCACCGACATGCTTATGTGACTGCGTCACCACAGACATAAATCTAACTAGATGTCGCGATTGTATGTACTTCGCGTGCCAAAAAACGGAGTAAAGTTACGATCAATGATCGTTATCTGAGCTTTTCATTTAGCATTATCAGCATCGGAAATCCTCCGAAATCTAGAAAAATTGCCTTTTTATGTCATATTGAGCTGTAATGAATGTATAGAAAAAGTTGGCCGAGACATTGGAAATGTTTTCTTTCATTGGTAAGTAAATTTGTTTTTAATTGTTTGTGAAAAAGTGGCACGCTTGGTTTTTATATAGATGGCGGGACTTGCGTTAATTTAGATTTATGTCTGTGCGCGTCACCGACTTGCTAATGTATCGTGATGCGCCAGTGAAAACTCAATAACATATTAGCGACCAATTATTCCAAAGTTTTTAAGTTTTGACCTCTTTCGGCAGTCCCCATGTCGTAAGCTAAAATAGTTTGCATCAACGTAACTACAAACTAGCAATATTGCCCTTAAAATGAACAAAACATGCAGCTGTAACAACAAACAATAAACACCCTTACACCATTCTTCCATTATTCACAACAAAATCCTTTATCAGCAAAAAAGACGCTCAAAAACCCTTCTGTTAAATATTGCAGAACTCGTAAAAATCTCCGCCTTGGCCATTATAATTGTCAAGTTCCAATCTATCGCGATTCGGTATTGAGGCCGGAGTTGAAGTGGCCACCGTTTTATTGTGCGCAATATTCAACCAGACTTATTGATGCTACTGTCAGCTATACCTTTGTAGTGAGGAGACGGTTGAGAGAGAATTTGTAATTTTTTTGTGGTTGGGAATGAGTTTTAGTGAAGTTCAGGAAGTGATAATGTTGAAAACAATGAGGCAAATCTGCTCTGGCTTTTAATAATAATAAATTAAAGAGATTTTGTCTGTGTTCTGGAATAAGCAGCGTTGGAATGCCTCCCACATGGTTAAAAGATGTCCTGGAGAGGGCCGTAGGTGTCTGCTGGATGCGAGAAGTTCAGAATCATCAGTCGATGTAGCAACTCTTAGAATACGGTTATGTCCATCAGTAATCAACCAAAGTATTTATTTTTAATAATAGTAATTCTTGATTCTTGGGGCCACAATTGAAGTAGGCACCGTCTATTGTGACCAAATTTATAGATGCTGCTGTCAGCCTATACCTTTGTAATGAAAGGTTCAAAGTAAATTTGTTTTATGATTTTGAGGTTGGAAATTAGTTTTACTGGAGTTAAGGTAGTCATAATGTTGAAAGCAATAAAAAGTGGATTAATTTAAGAGTTAATAACAATGTTTTTGTAAGTGTACCGGCAGACGCGGTTTTAAAAGGGGTCCTGTATGTAGTTCTTAGTGAGGATCGCGGGAGTCCACTGAATGCGAGCATAAGTGCGTGATTCTTGATATCCAGCTGTGGAAAACTTTGGGCTGAAATGATGATGACGATGAAATCAGTTTTATAAGTACTTTCCAACGTTTGTGTAAGGAACACAGCGTATTCTAATTAGTTTGAGTTCTAATAATTCAAAGGTTTATAAAAACATACTGGGATACTAGATTCCATAAAGGGGTCTGCACTTGTAGCCAAGTTGAAAATCTGCAATCGATAACGCTAGTAGAAAACGAATGTACGGGAATGACACATCTGAAAGTTAAGTCATGTGGTCAGATCATACAAACAGAAGGCGTTAAGTATTGTAGAAAGAGATTCGATACGAGACGTTTGTAACTTGGCTAGGGGGATAGGTACCTCACAGTACCTATCTAATATTATGCTGTCACAAAATCGGTACTAAATACCCTCCTATCCCTTCCCTCCCTTCCCTTTCGATCCCTTTTACTAAAGTAACTAAATGCGATAAGTTCACAATATCCTTCACAGGATGTGTATTAAGATCGATAACCTGGCCCGGAGGGACCGTTAATTAGGCTTTCCTGTCCAGATAGCTTAATTAGCCCTTCCTGACTAGATATAGCCTGTAACCTTACAGGCCAGCGTGGAGACAACAATACGGGCAATTTTAATAGAGAAATAGAGTATTTTGAAGCTACGATATTAAAAAGCCGTAGTGTCTGAACTTTTTTATAAAGTGTTAGATTTGTTTTAGGCAGACAGTAATTTTTTTTTGTCGCATGGTTTATTTTCTAGAATTTATATATAGCGGCATATCGTGATACGACATGTAACACCAAATAATCACTATTTGTGTGTACTCATGTAACTTCTCACCCTCTCAACACCACAAAAAGAAACACACACTCACACACACACACAAACACAAACTCACATATACACACACTGACACTCTTACTTCATATAATAAATAAAAATAAAAAAACCCTTACAATTAAGTGTTTGCACTTGTAACATAAAAATATAACTTTTCATAAGAATTATTATCTATATATAGTAGTAGTTTTTGATGATATGTATAATTATTATTTTTTCCTGTAGGAAGTGTCTCAGGTGTCCTGAAATACAGGTTATGGCTTAGCTCAGGCACCAGTCTCCCGCAAATAACGATATGGCATATCGTTATTATTATTTTTCCGTTTTTGAGTTTTTAATTGATAAGTGTTATTTGTGGAAGAAAACTAAGATGATTTTGATTTGATTTGATTTTGTTTCAAATAATCTTGGATAAGGATACGATAGCAGGAATGTGCTAGAAAGCTGGTCCTTCTGGCCTCGTGTATACAGAACTACCCTCACAATATTCTGCTTTTTAGACTAGTAAGCTAGTGTAATAAGACCCCTATCCTACTAATCGTATCGGATTCTCTTTTTACCCGATTTCGCAAGAAGGGTAATGTGTTTATCAGTCTATGTATGTATTTATGTTTGTTACTTTGTGGCTATCTAGAGACCAAACGCGTTGGGCAATTTTGATGATTCTCAAGTCAATCGATTTGTCTTAACCATGCGAGTGTCACTACTAAAATGACATTAATCAATGATCACCACAGCGACCACCAGACGCCATATTGACAGAATAAAAGGGTGTTTTAGGTTATTGCAATTATATACCACTTATATAAAAAGTTGTAAATAAAAAAAGACATTTTTAACCCTATCCTACTAAACGGATACAGTCTTATTACAAAAAGCGGTTTTACTAAAAACCCAGGTTTAAGTCTCTATAAACTACGGTTTAAACAAAATGGTTTTGCGATAAACCATAGACCATATCTTGGTCTAACCTCGGCGGCCCCTAGAAGTCGTATCTGTCAAAGTTTTTCTTTTAGGTTATAGCATCTTTTTCATTGTGTTGTGTTGTTTTTACCCGAAACTGGATATTAACATGGTGGATTCAATTGATATTGAGGAAATTACTTTTTCCTCGGTACTCCAATTCTCAGATCTTTTTTTTTTGTTGGTCCATCACAATATATTATTAGCAAAGAGGCAATTGTTCTATTAGAGACATGGATTACTTAAAAAATTCAATGCCTAATGAACTTTGTTCAACTTGCGATGGTTTTGTATAATGTTATGGTTTCATTTAAAGCGCGAGAATGTTACGTTTCGTTACACGTACGTAGATGTACTATTAGTAATTATTATGAATTTAAGTAGGTAATGTGCTTAAACCTAAACAAAACTGTAATCAATAACTAACTAATGTTTATATACATGCAAAATAACAAAGTGTCAATATTTTTAATACTCTTATACATCATTTAATTATTTATCTTATCGTATTATCAAATCGTTTTCTTCTTTAAGATACGGAACGTTGCAATTGAATGATATTATGGTGAACGAATGATATTTGTATTAATCTGTGGTTGATATATTGACAATGGTTCAAATGACGGTACTAAGAAGACCAGGGTTTTTTAAAGTTTTGTAATACGGTCAAATTTAGACCATGGTTTTACAAATAAGCCTGGACTTGATAGGCCAGGTTTAAACCAAGGTTTATTGAGTTTTATTGTAATAAGACTGATAGAGTTTATTTTGTTTATTTATTTATTCATTGACACATACAATATTTTTTACAGATGGAACCCAAGGAATTAAAAGTAGCCATACAATGCGACACCTAGAGACGTCCCTCGAAAACTAATCACACACCTAATCGCGTCCATGATTGACCAGTCCCAAGATACAGCTCCAGGTTACATAGAGAATAATACACGAACTGTCATCTTCTGGCATTCCGCCAAAGAGCAGAAGAGTTCTCTTTTTGAGCTAATGACGCCCCCAAAACACTTAAAATAATAAGAAAAAATATTAAAATCTAATTATTTTGACATGATAGTAAAACGCGCCTAAGCACGTCAACTTGTTAACCAAACTCTTTCGTCTATTTTTTAAATCTAATTCCAAATTCGAATGACGCTTTATAAACAGTCAAAAGTATTTACTGCCAGCCTGCAAGCTGTAAGGTTTATTACAGCAGACAACCTTTACAGAACTTTTGATCCACCCAAACATTATTGCGCACATCACTACCATAAACAAAACACAAAATTATCTACTTAACAAACAAAGCCTCACAAATAAAAACTAGCCCAGCTATTAGAATCAAAGTTGTTTAGAATTCTATTCAATAATTAAGTGTACAGAACCCTTGGGTCTTAGTTTTATGATTAATGACCCTTGTTTGTTTGTTCGTAGAGCAGCGGTTATTCTCAACTCGTTAATTTAACTTTAACTTTGTCTTGCTTAGTTGACGAAAGCCTTCGAACCATTGTGGGCCGAATAATGGGCCGAAAAAATGTTTGGTTTTTACTTTAATTTGGTAAAAGTGTCAAGTTTTGTCAAGTTAGTTGAATTTGGTTTTTGTTGGCTTTGGGTTTTGATTTGTGTTTTTGTAATGAACTAATTTAGAAACTATTCTTCATAAAAGATAGCTTGATGTCTGCGACATAATATGTCAAAGTGACGAATTCGTTATTGTTATGTTATTATAAGCTGTCAAGCGCTATTGTTACTGTATTGATAATGACAGCTTTCGCAGAGATCAAGCTGTCTTTTATGAAGTATAACGTTATAATTCTAACATTATTATTATTTTTTGCAATCAACTTACGCGATTATTATTTAACTACAAAAGCATTGCATAGCATTATCAACCAATAATGAGGCCAATTCTTGGACACAAGCTTCCTCTCTGTGAGATAAAGTGGGCCAAAATCTCCTGGACACAATATGGATTGGTGAATAAGACACGTCTTCAAAATTTTAGTGCCATTTCGAGATCAGATGATACATCGTAACACGTTACATATCGTAAAGTGCTTAGTTACTTGATTTCAAACCCACGAACTATCTACCTACCTAAGTCAGGGTCATTGTTAACACTGGGCCATCACTGCTCTGCTGCTGCAAAGACTGTTACGCTAAAATAAACACCCGAAAACAAAATCCCTCGTACTCCATAGTAGGTACACAAATGAAAAATCTAAAAACTTTTACTTACCCTGGTACATGGTTCAATATTGCTAAAACAAGCAATCAATGCGTAGTGTATTGACACGCCTACCCCATTCACAACGATATCCATTTTCCTATTTCCGCGAACCTTTTGGCCAACAATATGGAAGTACAACTTCATACAACAAACTGCCTCCCGTACGTCCATACCCTATCTCAGAAAAATAGAAACTCGTGCAATTTTCTACGAAATGACAGAAAAATTGCCTACCAATTGATTATCCTATTTCCTTATGTTATAAAATGTCTGAGTTTGGATGATTGTGAATTGGTAACGCTTCAACAGCCTAACAGATTTGCTAATCTAAGCTAAACTAAAAGCTATTATAACTTACTGCCTACTAATCCATACCATTCCTAACTAATATTATATTATAAGAGCGAAAGCAACTCCTTCTGTCTGTCAGTTTTGTTACCTTGTCACGTCTTAACGAATTTGGATGTTACTTGGGACCCAAGGATATTTTTACATCCCTGGATTACGTTCCCAGTTGTTAATCATTGTTGCGAAGTTGATTACCGCGATGTAACATGTGATTATTTCTGACGTACACGCGGGCGAAACCGCTGGCAGAAACTAGTAATATTAAAAACGTGAGAATTTGTATGTTTGAATGCTTGTTAATCAATCATAGGTAGACCATGTCCGGATTAAGACACAGGTCCATGGGATAACTTTCTGCTACGCTACGCGGGTGATGTCGCTGGCATAAGCCAGTTTCCAATAATTTTGGGCTCAATATGAAACTGATATGTCTTAGTAAAAAGAAAAGCCTGACGGTTTTGTGCACATGATAGCAATATTATTTTATTGGCATCACGGAACGATACAATCATTTTTTATTGTTCGGGATTATGGAGTAATCGTTATGTGGGACGATTACGTTAGCTTTAGTGGTAGTGTATTCTTTTTTGGGGTTCCAATAATATTGAGTTACCTATCTAGTTTGTGATATCTTAATACCGTGTAGGTAAACATGTAAGCGGCATGTCCTAGAACAAAAAATTAGAAGGCATGTCACATCCACGCCGCACTGGACCCATTCCCTATCATAGAGAGGAGGCCTATGTCCCAGCAGTGGGATTGTTAAAGGCTGATTATGCTATCAACCTTGTAGACAGACATCAATCATTCTGCCTAACCTTTTCCTAACTATTTATATTGTACTGACTTCTTGACTGCCTATCTGATTTTTTCAACTCAGTAACTGGGTAACACGATACCCAGAAAGACTGGTGTCAGATTTCAGGCTTCTAACTGTCAGGACAACAACAGCTTAACGTAATTTCTGAGACACGATGACACGTCTCGGTATTTAATTAATAATCATCTATCCACCGACCGACTGACAAACGTTGCTCGAAGATCAACCCGTGCGGCTGTTTTAACTTGGCCACAAGCTGCCTTTATCACAAATCAAATCAAATCAAATCATATTTATTTGCGTAAAACATGGTATAAAAAGGTCTTACAGTACAAAAATAGAGCAGACATGTTTTGCCAAGATTGAACACAGCATGCAAATATTTGGGATAACAATTTCCATGACAAAATTATTATTATATTATAACAACGCTATTTTCGCTCTAGGAATTGTTTTAGACTATAGAAGTTGTTATCAATTAACCATTCATACAATTTATTCTTAAAAGCATATCTAGATTGTAACATTTTCAGAATACCAGGTAATTTGTTATAAATTCGTACACACATAGTTAAGCAGCTTTTATTGTACTTAGCAAGCCTGGGAGTACTGTTAAGTACGAGTCTGTGAGGATCGCGTCGGCTTCGAGGATTAATATCGTTTGCCAATTTAAATAACTCCTTATATTTCCAAACAAACATGGATATTTCATTAATATACAGACAAGGTAGCGGTAACAAGCCAAGTTTCTTAAATACTGGCTGACATGATTCCTCTGGATGAAGTCCATAAAGAGCCCTAATGCATTTTTTTTGAGCAACAAATGTTCTATTCTGGTCGGTACTATTACCCCATATTATAAGTCCATAACGTAATATGGATTCCACATACGCTTGGTAAGCTAATATAGCTGTTTTCAGATTAGTGCTTTTTTTAACTTGTTTAAGAGCATACACAAATTTATTAATTTTGCTTGAAACATTGTCTACATGCACTTTCCAATGTAGGTTTTCATCAATAGTAACTCCTAGGAACTTGGTATGTGTTACTGATTTAATTTTGGGTATATTTAATTTGAAGTTAAATTTATAATTATTCGATTTATTAAATTGTATATAAACAGATTTGTCAAGGTTTATTTTCAAGTTATGTACATAAAGCCAGTTAATTAAAATGTCAATTGTATTGTTAATGTCAGTTTCGTGTTCGTGAATTTTTTTATTTTTTTTATTGGATGTCACAATAATAGAGATGTCATCAGCAAACAATATGCACTTATGTTTCGTTATTTTAATGATGTCATTTATATATATCAAGAATAAAATCGGCCCCAGTATGCTTCCCTGTGGAACACCAAACCTATTACATCTATATTTCAATGAGTGTAGCGTTACTTCTTTATCTTCGTTAATATTTGTTAAGGTAACGCATTGTTGCCTGTTATCAAGGTATGATTTTATCCACTGTAAGGTTGGCCCTCTAATCCCGATTGCTTCTAATTTTTGCAGTAGTAGATCGTGTGAAACTAGGTCGAAGGCTTTCGACAAATCAAAGAATAATCCTGTGGTTAGATTGTTGTCATTGATGTTAGTTAATATAACATTTATGAGAGCATAGATTGCTAATGTTGTAGACTTCCCCTTTTGAAAGCCATGCTGTTCCTTTTTTATAATATTAAACTTTGTACAGTAATTCTCAATTCTTGTGTACATACATTTTTCGTATATTTTAGATAAGATGGGTATTAGGGTGATAGGGCGGTAATTGTTCAAGTCATGTCTGTCTCCTTTTTTGTAAAGTGGTCTAACAACGGAAAGCTTTAAAGCTTCTGGAAAAATTCCTTCATAGAATGACAAATTGATCAAGTGTGTTAGTACTTCAACAATTTCGTCGACACTGATTTTAATGATTTTTGTGCTTATTTCGTCGTGCCCTTCAGAATTTGTCTTATTTAAAAGCAGTATTTCCTGCTTAACTTCAGTTATTGACATCGGTTTGAGGAACATAGAGCCAACAGTTACATTATTGCTATAGTTACCTGTGACGTTCGGCGGCATTGATTTGTTTGTTGAATCGATATAATGATCATTAAAGGCAGACGCTATTTCTACTGGATTGGTAATAAGTGTGTTGTTATATTTTATACTGTCTATATTATGTCTGGAGTTTGCATTATTTAGCTCTTCTTTTATAACATTCCACGTAGCTTTGCATTTATTGTCGTTTTTAGCTATGTATTTGATATTTGCGTTTTTCTTGGAATTAAAGATGCATTTTTTAAGGAGATTAGCATATCTAACGTATTTAGTCTTATTAATCGTAGTTTTGTTTTTATAAAATTGATGGCGCAGTGACCGTTTTCTTTTACAACTTTTTTTTAAGCCCTTGCTTATCCAACTTTGTTTCTTTTTGTTATTTAAATTTACTTTTACTTTTAATTTAGCGAAACAAAGATTGTAAAGTAGGCAAAACGTTTCATGAAAATGATTGAATGCTGAGTTTGCGTTGTTAGCCGTGTGTATTTCAGACCAAGAAAGATTACTTAAGCATTCCTTAAACTTGTGGATATTATTTAAATTTAAACTATAATCTCTTTTGTATGTATAATATATTGTTTGATTTTGGGCTTTATGTTTTAAATGAATAGTTAACATTTGTGCTGTATCGTGGTCAGACAAGTGAAGTGGCAAAACCGCAGCAGTAGCGTCGTGAATGTTACTCAGAATGTGATCTATACATGATGAGTTACGTGTTGGTACATCAATGTGAAATTTTAGATTGTAATTATATGCTAGTTCCTGCAATTGAGCAGTGATATTGCCTTTTTTAAGGGTGTTAATATTCAAATCACCCGCTAAAACTACTTTCACTCTAGATTTATATTGTTGAAGTAAATTATGCATTAGGCTATTTAATTTGATTAAAAATTGGTTCGGGTCTGATTGAGGTGTTCTGTAGACACAAATTATAATTATTTTTTCATGTGTAAGTTCAATTCCGCAAACCTCAAAAGTGTTTTGCGTGGCGTAGCTTTTTATAAATGGCAAGTCTTTGAATAATAGGTTTGTTTTAGCAAAAATACAGGTACCACCTCTTTGTTTTTCTCTACAGAAGTTAGAAGCCATCTCATAACCGTGAATTTTAATGTAGCTTTCGCAGTCTCTTTTGATAAAGGTTTCGGAAAGGCATATTATGTCTGGGTCGTTATGTTCTTCATGTAGTTCTTGTAAAGTTAATTCTAGAATTTCTTTTTTTGATGTGATACTGGCAATATTTTGGTGGAGTACTTTAAGGTTATTGGTTACTGGAGGTGATATTTTGGGCACGAAAAAACGTGCTATTTCGTTTTATCTTCGGAAAATAGTATGGAATAGTTCCTCTTTGAGATTTTTCTATGGGATGTATAAAGTTTAGTGTTTGTGGTATTGAATTTTTGCGTTGAAAATAGAAGGGAATTGTTCCTTTCTTGGGTTCACTTTTATGGGCTTTTAATTTAAGGCTTGATTTGTTACTCGCTATCCTCTTAATAAGTTCTATTGGGTTTAGATAGTTCTCGCTGTAGTCATTATAGTCTATAAGGTAATTAATTTTGTTACAAATGCCGAATGTGGTAGTGGTTCCACTATCTAAAAATTTACACTTTTTATAGTGTTTACACAAATTTTTGATACGATAGTTAAGATTATTTATATCTAAATTCTCATTTTTAAACACATCATGTTGTTATAGAATGTATCCAACACAATTCGTAGTTGCGATAAAATAAAATTTAAATTATGATCGTTTTCTCCCACACAAATTACAAGCTTGTCGTTAGGGTTTAAGTAAGTATGTCGACAGTTCATTATTATTTCGTTACTTAAAGCATTAGGTTTTGTTTCAGAGATTATTTTATACCTTTCATACTGAGTATTCTCTCTTGATTTAATGATGGCTGCTGCTAGGCCGACACATTGTTGAGAGCCAAAAATAAGAATTCTATATGGCAATTCACTTTTTTGCTCTCGAGTACAAGCAGACATTTGTGGGCAGATTTTCGACACCCGGGTTTGTTGATGGTTGTTATCATTATATTGTTTGAGCGCGTCTATTTGTTTCTTGAAAGTTGTAAGCTGTTCTTGTGCGTTTTCTAATTCTTGTTGTAGGCCTGTAATTTTCTGTTGTAGCAGCACAATTTTGATGCTTTTGTTATCACGTACATTAGTTTTGCTAGTAAGTGGACTGGAAGGTGTAGAGAAAGTCTGTTGTAGTAGGGACTGTTTTCTTCCTCTAGTGATATCTGCGTTGTTTTCGATGGTGGGAGAATTGCAAAGTGTTTTTAACATTTTTATTTCCGTATTTAGCTTATTTAATTGTTGACGAAGATTGTTATTTTCTAATATCGTATTTTCTAGCTCATTCTCGGTGGTATCGAGCTTATTTGTAAGTTCATTTATTGTGTCTTTCATTTCTAAAATTGTTAAACTTTCAGATATTGTCCCGTCTACGCTTTTAGACAGTTTATTAGGAGTGCTGTACGATTCCGTTGATGTTTCGTATTCGGACAGTATATGGGAGTCTAGTACTTCAGACATATTAAGCGTTGTTGGTTGTACAGCTTCAGACTGTTGGATTTTCTCAGCAGATTTGCATATCTGTTCCGGGGAAGAGCGGCTTGCTTGAGGTTTCTTCCTTGATGTAATGTTCGATACGTAGCTTGTATTAGACACTTTTTTATTTTTGATGCATGTCTTACATCTCCATTTTTTCCTAGACTCTTGGTCCTTAAGTCGGTATGTTTGTTCCGGATATCCAATGCAATCTTATTCATAGCGGTTGTTACATGTTGAACATAAGGCTGTTTTATTAATATCAACAGTTTTCTTGCATTTAAAGCAAGTCACTTTCTCTGGCATCTTGCGGTCATTTCTCGTACTCATTTTAGCTGACACTGTATTTTGTATGTTTTCTCCCTAATGTAGATTGTTTTTTTATTATTGGTAATAACTAAGGACGGGGAACTGGAGTTGAATAATGGCAACACATCTATGCACGACGATTTTTTTTTTTTTTTGATGTGCCAAAATGCTATGTTCCAAGTCGGTATAAAGAATGAATGATATGAACGTAATACATTATGTCAACCGTGTTCTGCTACTCGCTGATAGATGTCGCTATTTCGCTATACTGCACTTATCTTATAAAATTGGGATTTTTACACTGGTATAACTTATAGCACTGAGTTTATTGAGTTTTTAGTCAATGTTTACATTTTTGAAAATCAATGTCTATAGGATAACCCAGTATTTTTAAACTATAATAACACTGTTACTGCTTGTTCATGAATTTATCTTCACTTTTATGTATAATACACTGCTTAAATACTGTTTTTCTATTATAAATAATTATTTAATTACGAGCACAATCATAACTAGTGTTTACATGTCAGCTGTCAGCTGTCACTTCTCACACACACATAATTATTATAAATTTACGTAAAATCCTCAAAACCTCATATCATACATAGACCACCAACAGTGCCCAACATGTGTCCCCATACATAATTAACTTTTCTTCCTTACTTCCCGGAAGTAGGCTCGATTTTCCCCACTCTCCTATATAAAGCTGTTCCCACACTACGCATAGAGTACGGAACGCTACACTGGCAGCTACAAGATACATTGCTAATAATAATCGTGTCTACGCTGAGCATTAATTGGCACAAGTCATTTGGCACCTCTATGTATCACATTATATGACCTGTCAACCTCCAAAGCAAGACTGAATTAATATAAAAAAACTTTTTTGCAAAAAAATACTACCGACTTCCAAATGAAAAACTACAAAGTGAAAAATAACTTAACTTTTGGAAGTCGGTGTCTTACGTAGGTACCATTTTTTGCGATATGGACACCGACTTCCAAAAGTTAAGTTATTTTTCACTTTGTAGTTTTTCATTTGGAAGTCGGTAGTATTTTTTTGCAAAAAAGTTTTTTTATATTTCCCTTTTTAGTTTTACCTACCTAATAGCAAGTTGTTTATTAAGGTCCCTATAACTCCAGAATAGATTAACCGAATAATATGAAACTTGAACATAACCGGTGAAATGAGAGATCTGTGTACCCCTTTAGAGCGTACTGGCGTGATGTTATGTTATGAAATGGTATAAACAAAAAACAGACATGCGATTGCAGCAATCCCGAGAGTTCTGCCGTTATTTATTGAAGAGTTCTGTTGTTTATCTCCGAAGTTCTTCATCAGACCTTCACCAAATTAAAATGGAACCAATTTCGAAACATACTCTTTCAAACAAAAAAAGAATTTTCAAAATCGGTCCACAATTGACAGAGATATCGAGAGAGATAGAAAAAAAAAAAAAAAAAAAAAAAAACAAACATAAAGTCGAACATAGAACCTCCTCCTTTTTTTGTAAGTCGGTTAAAAATCAAAAACCCGACTGCTTAAAAAGTGAACTCTAAAATGTAAACAAGCAGACAATCATGGGCGGCGGGTAGTTGTGACAGAAGCACGTAAAAAGTCGCTCATTAGAAATTAAATCATTATAATTTAATATTAATAGTTTAAATACATAATTTTATATGTATTACACTGCCTAATAATAGCTACCTGCTGGTTTGTGTTATTCCGACATTTCACTGATTATAAGTTTATATACATACAATAACAATGGAATCACTGAAGGGGTCAATGGCTGAATTAATGACCCAATTTCGGGACAGAATGACAAAATTTGAAGCTGAACTGGCTAGGACGTCCAACACTGCAGCCAGCAACCCAATTGAACTAGCGGCTGACTATACATTGTTCAAAACCTTTGTGCTCCAGGCCCTTAGCTGTATTCAACGACAGATGGAGGCGGTTGCTGGTGATGTAGACGCACTTGAGATGAGGGGTCGTAGAAAAATGCTTCTTATCCATGGTGTTGGTGAGGTGAGCAAGGAAGAGACGGCCCTGGTCGTTGCTGAAGTTGTGCGTTACAAGTTGAAGCTGGAGGCATTTTCTGTTGCCGCTATACGGAGGTGCCATAGAATGGGCAATCAGGCCGGCACTGGCAAGCCAAGGCCCATTCTCGTGAAGCTGCAGGATGTGGAGATCCGTGACAAGATCTGGTATGCCAAAACCAAATTAAAAGGTTCTGGTATAACCTTATCAGAATTCTTGACTAGGTCGCGGCATCAGGTTTTTATGGCTGCGCGTGCAAAGTTTGGCGTCACCAACTGCTGGACTAAACAAGGCCATATAAACATTCTGGGGCCTGATGGGATCAAGCATCGTGTCGTCACCCAAAGCGAGTTCAATTCTATCGGTGAGCCTAAGCAGGACTCCGATATACAGGAGACAGTGGTGGCCAGTAAGCCAGCCGCTGTTGCATTGAAGAAGAGGCGTGCTGCGGTTACTACTTCCAAAAAGTGATGATCCATTTTACTTCCAGCGTCGTTCGGGTATTTTTATTCAACTATCTTGTTTTTGTTTGTTTACCTTCGTACTTCAATCTTTTGATTGATTTTTACTCCTACCTAGTTATGCAACCTGAACCGCATCGAGTAATCACTGTGAGAGCATGAAATGCACGATTGCAGTTTAGGGTGGCCCTTCCAGAAAGTTCCATGCATTTCTGTTAATTTAGCACTTTAAGTAGCCGTAAGTCGAAACATGTAACCGATAGGATTAGCACATTACATGAGAGCATCCGCTTCTGCTCACACGTATTCATATTCTTTTATTTAATCGTCATAACGCTCCCAAAAACTTGACTGGCGCAGCCGGTACGATCGCCGAATATAAGCTGCGCCGTCCTTCGCGTTTTTTCGGAATAAAACTTTTTCGTGTAACGCGTTCGGGTGGCCTTGAAGGCAGCTGTGGTGATTCTACGAACCAAACAAATTTGTCAAGGCGGAGCTGAAAATGAGAAAGGCGAGCTGGTGAGTCCAAATTTTCACCTTCCTTTCCCATTTCCCTTTTGTTATCTTGCGATTAGAAGTCTCGCGTTATAACGTTATCTGGTTTTGCATAAAATCTGTAAGGCTAGTTTTTTTTAATATATAAAAGTTATTTAAAGTGATATTACAATTGAAATATTTTTAATGAATAACAAACATATATTATTCAGATAAATTGTTTAAAGTTCTATTTGATTTATGATTAAAATTTTATACTTAAGAATTACTTTTTGTTAAGAACTTAATACTTTTGCCTTACTTTATATTATTTTTGTGTGTTAATATAATTAATAGTGTTAAAAATGGAAGATAATGTAAAAATTATTATGATTCCAAATGAAATGATTAAAATTATTCCGCTTTTTGACGGCGATAAGCGCCATTTAAATCTTTTTATACGCAAAAGTGAATATATTATAAATAAATACAGGGGAAGTGACGAGCAAAACTTGTATGTAATGCATGCCATAACGAGTAGATTAGCGGGGAATGCAGCCGCGCTTATCAGTGAGCGCGAGGATATTGTTACATGGGAAGAGTTTAAGGAGTTATTAATACAACATTTCGGAGACCCACGAAGTGAAGAATGTTTAGCTATTGAATTGGAAACTTTGCGTATAAGAAATGGTGAATCATTTTTGGATTTTTGCAATCGTATTCAATCAGTGCGTAGTATTTTAATATCAAAAGTTAATAGATTATCGAGTAGTATGCGTGAAAGTAAAATAACTATTTATAATAATACGTCATTGAATGTGTTCCTTTATAATCTACCGGAAAATATGGTGCGTATTGTGAGATTAAAAGCGCCCTCCACTTTGGAACAGGCTTTATCTTTCGTGTTAGAAGAGGTCAATTTCCATGACCAATATAATGCCCGAAATAAAACACTGCTGACGTCCTTCAGTAAACATGCTATTCCAAATAATACACAAACGTTTAAATTCGGAACAAATAATTATAATAAGCCTCTTAATAATGATACACCTATTTTCACACAACCCAAATTATATTTAGGTAACTCCCAAGGTCAACAATTTGGGACGCATACACCACAGTTTGGATTTCAAGGTCAAACATTTGGTTATCGCCCGCAACAATTTGGGATGCGTCCGCAACAGTTTGGGATGCGTCCGCAACAATTTGGGATGCGTTCGCAACAATTTGGGATGCGCCCCCAACGTTTTGGGATGAACCCCCAACAATTTGGCAATCAACAACAATTAAATAATAAATCCTTACAGCCATTTGGCAACCAGAACCAATCGTTCAATAGACCTTCACAGTCGTTCGGTATTCAGCAACCTAAACTTCAATCTAGTGACGTCACAATGCGTACGGCGCCTCCGGCCCAGGGATTTAAATTAAATGAGCTTGACCTTGATCATTACGATGATAGTCAGTTTCCCTGCGATTACCAATGTAACGATGAATATTATCACGATTATTACCCTTTTTCCGATAATCAAGATGAACATTATTTGGAAGAAGTTAACAAAAAAGTTTCAACGGAAAATAATGAGGATTTTCAATCAGTAGCCTTGGAAAACATAGTGAAATGATACAATTAAATTGCGATACATGCCTTAAATTGCCATACATATATATACCCGAAATAGATGCCAAATTTATGATAGATACGGGCAGTACTAAATCATTTATAAACCCTGAAAAGGCCTATAACTATTTTTACGATTATATTTATTATGATCCATTTAAAGTTAGAAGTACTCACGGCACAACCCAACACGAAGAAGTACTTTCAATGCCAGCATTTCCGATTTTTAATGTTAATGAAACTCACATATTTCATATTTATGAAGTCGACCCTAGCTTCGATGGTTTACTAGGTAATGATATTTTACATAGTGTAGAGGCCCTAATAGATTTGAAAAACGAGGTCTTGAAAACTAAAACCACGGTGATACCAATTATGCGCGATAAGAATAAACATATAATAGACTTGACACCTCGATCAGAACAAAGAGTTAAAATACCTGCAAATTATCATTCTGGTAATGCTTTAGTGGATTTCAGAGAATTTGCGGAAGGGGTGCGTATGCCCAGCGCTTTAGTTAAATGCAAGGACGGTTACTTTACTACCATAATTCAGAATACCCTTGATAAACCATTTAAATTAGCCGTTACTAAACCATTCGAAGTAGAACCGTATGAAAGTAATATAAATGATTGTGATGTTAATAATTTTAACGAAATTGAAAATATTGAAATAGAAAAATTATTAACAGATAACTTACAAAAGCTTCGTCTGAATCACATGTCAGCTGAAGAAAGTAAAGCCATTAGTGCATTATGTTTAGAATATAAAGATATATTCTACTGTGATGGCATTCCATTAAGTTTCACGAACCAAGTCAAACATTGTATTAGGACAAAAAACGAAGATCCTATTTACGTCAAACCATACAGACAACCCCCTAGTCAGTCGCAAGAAATAAGAAATCAAATCGAGAAGTTACTTAAAGAAAATGTTATTCAGGAATCTCATTCACCTTGGTCAGCCCCAGTTCATTTAGTCCCAAAAAAGAAAGATGCATCAGGAGAAATAAAATATAGAATGGTAATTGACTACAGACGGTTAAATGAAATAACTGTTGACGATAGATACCCACTTCCCAATATCACTGATCTGTTTGATAAATTAGGTAAAAGCACATACTTTACGACATTAGATTTAGCTAGCGGTTACCATCAGATCGAGATTAACGAAAATGATAGAGAGAAAACAGCATTCAGCACTGAAAACGGACACTTTGAATTCTTAAGAATGCCGTTTGGTCTTAAAACCGCTCCAGCGACCTTCCAGCGAGCAATGGACAATGTTCTACGAGGGTTGCATGGAATCCATTGCCTGGTTTATTTGGATGACATTATAATCTTCTCAAATTCACTTGCAGAACATATCCAGAAGTTAAGGGCAGTTTTTGATCGTTTGAAGTCAAATAACCTTAAAATTCAACTTGATAAGTCCGAATTTCTCCGAAAAGAAGTCCTATACTTAGGTCATGTTATAACTGATGAGGGCCTTAAACCTAACGATGATAAGATTAAAGCAGTTCTTAGCTACCCACTGCCAAAAACCGTGACAGAAATTAAAAGTTTTTTAGGCTTGATAGGCTATTATAGGCGGTTTATTAAGGATTTTGCGAAAGTAACACAACCATTAACTAATTGCTTAAAGAAAAGGAATAAAATTATTATAAATCAAGCGTACATAGATTCTTTCCAAAAATGTAAAGAACTTCTTACTAACGCACCTTTACTCCAATATCCCGATGCCGATAAGCCTTACATCCTAACTACCGACGCATCGTCAAATGCCTTAGGGGCAGTACTATCGCAAGGCGTCGTAGGGTCTGACAAACCAATAGCTTACGCCAGTAGAACCTTAAGTGATACAGAGACCAGATACAGTACTATAGAACGTGAACTTTTAGCGATCATTTGGGCCGTAAAACACTTTCGGCCCTACCTTTACGGTAATAAATTCATCATTTATACAGACCATAGGCCTTTAGCCTGGCTCTATTCCCTTAAAGAGCCGAATAGCAAGCTCACTCGTTGGCGACTTCGTCTTCAAGAATATGATTTTGAAATTAAATATAAAGATGGAAAGCAGAATACAAACGCTGATGCCTTGTCTCGTATTAAATTAAATGCATTAGGTTCCGATAAGGACGGATTATCTATGAAAGTTAATGTAGATAAAAAAGAAAAAACTACTCGCAAAATAGAAAAAGTTATTGATTACGATAGTGATGACTCTAGAACAATTTCCATCTCGGATTTGTCTGCTACTCTAACAGCCAGTTCTGAATGTGATACAAATGAACCAATTCCACTTGACCCTGTTATAGATAAAACATCTACAGTACATTCAGCTGAAGACATGGAATCAATTGGTATTCCAATATTACAAGAAGCAATAGACACTAAACCCAACCAGATACTAGTTTTTACATGGCACAAAAACGATATCCAAGTTACAGATCTTTCCCGTGAAAAACAAAAAATTCTTGAAGTATTTTTACCAATAAAGAATGAGGAATTAATTAAACAGTTTTTAAAAGAATATGTTAAATATAAAATTAAATACTTTATATATTTTGAAAGCGCAGAGCATAGGAAACAGTTTAACAAAGTTATTATACAGTTATTTAAAAGGGGAATGGTAGAATTCATGGAATGTTCAGAGCGTGTAGTTTTTGTTGAAGATGAAAACGAACAAAAAGAAATAATCTTACAACACCATGAAGGAAAAACTTGTCATAGAGGTATAAAAGAGACCATGTCCAGGATAAGACGAAATTATTTTTGGAATAACATGCAAGAGACGATATCAGCCGTAATTAATAATTGTGAAGCATGCCGTAAAACCAAGTATGACAGAAAACCCATAAAGCCTTTTCTACAATTAACACAAACACAAAATGCACCATTTCAGGAAATTTTCATAGATATTTTTGCTATAGAATCTGTATATTATCTCACATTAGTCGACGCATTCAGTAAATTGGGACAAGCAATAGAAATATCAAATAGATCTACACCCGAAGTAATACGTGCACTTATTAAATATTTTTCAATTTACGGAACCCCCAAAAAAATTAGTTGCGATCCGGGTAGTGAATTTAATAATGAATTATTGAAGGAATTAATGATAATGTACAATATACAATTACACATCAGTACACCTAATAATCCTAATTCAACAGGCATAGTAGAGCGTTTCCATTCGACTATCATAGAAATATACCGTTTAGCTAAATATGATCGAAAATGCACTGATGCAGCCTCCGTTATGACCTACTCAGTAATGGCTTACAATCATACCATACATACAACGACAGGTTTGACACCATTTGAAGTTGTTTTCGGTCATACTGATTCAAATTCTATATTAAATGCAAATTTCGAGAAAAACTATACACAGCAATTATTAAAAGATCATGCCAAGCGTACTAAACGGCTCTATAGTTACATATCTGATCAGATGATAGAAACAAAGCAAAAAATTAGAAATAGCAAGGGTGGTGAGATAAGCAAAAAGTTTGAAATAGGCGACACAATTTATGCAAAAGAGGTTAATACCAGATTAAGTAAAGACAAGCCACGTTATAGGAAGGCAAATGTCAGCGGTGATGTAGAACATAATGTAATCCCTGTTACAATTGGAACTAGAAACACAAAAGTCCCAATTAAAAATGTTAAACGTCCTCCGCAGGTGGTGCCTCACGCTATTGGCAGTAGCGCAAATAACGTGGGCCCTTCAACTTCAAAAGGTTGAGAAAAACCCCGGTATCCTTCCCGTGAAACAAGGGCAGGCGTTTAAACAAGTAGATAAGTGGTTAATTATAAAACTTTTAAATTTAGATAACTTAGGTAATGATCTAGAATTAAGTTTAATTAAATACAATGAATTCAGTAAATTAGTAGATGTTAACAAACCTTACAGCCATGAGTTTTTAGGCATCCGTACTCAAACGGATTATCTGAAGGATAGGACTATTGAAAAATTTCAGCAACTTGTACCATCTAAAAGATTTAAACGAGGATTAATTGATCCACTTGGATCGATGATAAAAATTGTTACAGGTAATTTAGATCATAGTGACGCAATTCGATATGATTCGCTCATCTCTCAGTTAAAAAACAATCAATTAATATTAGATAATAAAGTAACTTTGGTCTCCAAAATGTTAAATTCTTTTGTTAACAGTACAGAAATCTTACATAACAATACTTTAATTTTAGATGAACGTTTAAAAAGGATCGAGAGATTAGTTAAAAATATGATTACAAAAGAAGAAAATTCTATTTACTCTACTTACATTTTAGGAATGTTTAATATGTTCTTAACTAATTTTAGAACAATTAATATAATTTTAAGTGAGATTGAAACGGCTTTAGCCTTTAGTAAGGTGTCTGTACTGCATCGAGCGATTGTTAATTCCACTGAATTACTGCAAATGTTACAATCTATAGCCAAGACTGAAAATCTGTTATATCCTGTGAATGAAAATAATTTAGTTAAATTTGAAGATTGTTTTACTGTTAAAGCTTTTATTAAACAGAACCAGATCACGTTCATAATAGAGATCCCACTTATTGAAAACAGTACTTATAGTTATTTTAAACTTTACTCTTTACCTATTTTTAACACAGATTTAAACGAAACTGTAATAGTAGTTCCTAAATATCCCTACCTTTTGGTGAAAGACTCAGATTACTTACCAGTCGTGAGAGCCTGTGAACAGATTGCGATATATGACAAATTCTTATGTACCGACGATGATGTGTTGACCCATCTAGAGCCATTATGCGAAGAACAATTGATGAAGTTCCACTCTAATACGAGTGCATGCGAGCAGCATACAATCGACATTGAAGATTTGAAAGTTCAACGAATTGGCCGCGGAAGTTGGATTCTATATACAAAGAATAACATTATAGCAAGTAGAAAATGCTATGATGACACCATGAGCCACGAGTCTCTACGAGGAACATACATAGTTACCCTGGACGATGCTTGTAAGGTTAACGTGGGGCACATACATCTACAAAACTACAAATTTTCTGTTACACACTTGAATTATCCAATAACTCCAATCATTAACCTACCAGAGATGAAGCCTGAAAAACGTACTAATAGTGTCAGTGCAGTGAATATGAAAGGTATAAATCTAGATGAGCTGAAAGAATTAGCTCAAGTAGTGAAAATGAGCAAAGTGAAATACAGTGAAAATGATAGTGCGGTTGACACGAAAAATATTAGTTTAGGTACGGTAATTCTATATGTAATTCTGCCCTTAGGATTAATGATCTTTCTTGTTTTTAGATATAAAATGATATTGTTAAATTGTCTGCGAAATCATCAGAATCCTAACAACTCTGATAATTTCGTTCTTGAGGAGGGAGGAGTTATGCAACCTGAACCGCATCGAGTAATCACTGTGAGAGCATGAAATGCACGATTGCAGTTTAGGGTGGCCCTTCCAGAAAGTTCCATGCATTTCTGTTAATTTAGCACTTTAAGTAGCCGTAAGTCGAAACATGTAACCGATAGGATTAGCACATTACATGAGAGCATCCGCTTCTGCTCACACGTATTCATATTCTTTTATTTAATCGTCATAACGCTCCCAAAAACTTGACTACCTTTATAACTTAAAATCTTTATAATATTTAGTTTCTTCGCTTTTTATTATTTGTTGACAATCAAATCAATACGTACGATCTGTCTGACATTAGACTGCTGTCAAGTCAACAGTTGCGTTCCAGCTAGTTGATATGCCATAAGTGACACTTTGAGCATGTTTAGTCTATGTTATCATCAAAGACCTTATACGTATTTCTTACTACTAGACTGTGTACCAAAAATTTTTGTATAGCTAAAATGAAATCTATTACCATACATCTAGGTTAGCTATTCCCTTATAAGCGGTAGCTAACCAAAAGCGGTCCTGAGCGAGAGGGTGCCCGCTGGTAGTGTGTCCTTGTCTGACATCTTGCCAGCTCAACTAATCATTGGGTTTGGTAGAAATGGTAGAAAATTTTATATTTTCTTTTTTATGTTATACCAAAACGAACGAATAAAAAATATATTTAAATACGTTTCAAAGTCTAACCCTCTTACTAATAAACGCGGAATAAAATTATACCAAGTATAAACCTATGAAAATGTATGGTTATTCCTATGTTATACCTGGTATAACTTTATTCCGTGTTTATTAGTATGAAACTTTGAAGCGTATTTAAATATTTTTACAGTTCCTTTAATTCATCAATTCATTGTATTTAAAAAATAATTCATTAATACTGAGTAAGAGTAGTACGTTTAAATGTTTGGGCCTGGTAATACTAAATGTAGGACCACCAGGTTTGTGGAGTTTTTGGCGGATTTTGTTCGAGTAAAATACAGCGGCTGTTAATATTATTCGCAAATTGATTACTAGTGGAATAAAATTAGTGAAGTTAAGTTTCTCAACTGTCTACGCAACTGGACATTAAGTGAAATAATTGAGATCCTTTGGGGTATTTCAAAGCATCGTCTGAAGACTGCAGGATCATCTCACGCCTCTCCTTCATGAGCTTGAGAGTAAGATCAGAGAGCTTTTTGTTCCTATCTATACGATGGGTCTTGAAGAACAAGATTTATCCAGACTTGGGATTTGAGGGTTATCGAGTCCCCCCCCTCTCTTCGAACTTCAGATAACCCTATAATACTCCATCGTAAACTGCTCAATTCCTCTTCGAGTTCGGTGATCTTATCGTCGGTCCGGAGTCCGTGTGCGCGTGTTGTACGTTGCCAGGTCCTGTCGTCGGTATTTGTTGGGGTAGCCGGATCTCGTCCGGGAATCTTTGCACCCCTTGCCATACCTTAACCTAGATCGCTACCGTAGTCGAGGGTAGGCAGGCTGCCGGGCACTAGGGGCTATGTTTTATTTGTCCTATTCATGGGGAGTGCTTTGCAGGCGGGTTGGCGATCCCAGTATAGTTGTTACAAATGCACAGAGAACCCTGCTGCCCATTCTCTGGTTTGTCCCTTAGTCGCCTCTTACGACACCAATGGAAAAACATGGGCTGTTGAAATTCTTTATGCCCGACACCATACGGTAAGTGATGTAGATTCCAAAAAATATACACACGTTTCTTTTTTTTCCTTGAATTTGGTAGGTTTAGGTAGCGTAGGATATATACATATATCGGGATACTTACACTATTGTTTTTACAATCAATTTGTCCCTTGTTATGTTTGGTCATGGTCACCTCATTAGAAAGTGACACACTACCAACGGGAGCCCTCTCGCTCGGACCGTTTTTTGCGCCATAGTGCACAGTCTAGTAGTAAGAAGTATAAGGTCTTTGGTTATCATAGATTTTGGACGCAATTTCTTTTTTTTTCTATTCCGCTTTCGAAATGTATTTTTGTCGTGAGATTCCACGACAGAAATACATTTTGAAGGCGGAATGTTGAAAGTTGTAATATTTAAAAGGGAAGAGTTGCCCCATTCTAGGAATCTCTAATTTTCTCGTTTTGTTATTGCGATGTAGGTAAATACCCGAGCGATGCACTTGTAAATTGTTTGATATAAAGTTTTTTTTTTTTTTTGTTAACACACAACTGGCAGGTGGACGATTTTCAACCTACCTTCATATTTTATATTTTTTATTGTTACATCGGGAGAGAGGGCGCTGCAGCGCAACAGTAAACAACGGCTCTGAGATTATCGTGTTAAAAAAAAATATAAATACCCCGTGAAACAGTGCAAAACCCAATTAAAAAGCAAGTAAAAGTGAAAACTAATAATTTTAAATAAATGTAGTTATGTGATGACTCTTGAAAGTTCATTATAAAGTGCAAAAAGTGAAAAAAAAAACTACCAACTTATTCTGCCTATAAATCGAACCATAAGAACATAAACATTGAAACATTTTACTAGAAATACAAATATCGTGAGTGAAAAAGTGTGTAACAATTACAATAACACTGTGAAACACTGGATCAAATTAATCTGTGAACATTCTAACCTAAAAATTCCAAAAACGCACAATCACTGATCCGTTAAATGTAAGTTTTGGAAAAAGCGACATCTGTTACAAACCGGCTGAACTGTTTAGCTTTCATAGATACAAAGACTGCGATCTATAATAACAACCTAGCAGAAGTGCATCGTTGAAGTTAGTACCACAACATTTCGCTAGAGGGCAGGAACATAAAAAATGGAACAAATTACAGAAATGTTAAAAGTTTTGCAAACAAAGTTCGATGAACAATCAAAAGAGCTAAAAGAAATGAAAGAGAGTATTAATAAAAATATAAATAGTATAAGTGAAAATATAGATGAAAAATTTACTAAACTCGAAACAAGACAACAACAATTAGAAAAAATTACAGAAGAACAAGCACAAAAAATTCAGAAATTTGATAAAATATTAAGAAAGAAAAATCTGATATTTTTTGGGGTAGAAGAAACTGAGAATAGCTACTTTAGCTTACTGAATAAAATTTTAGATATAATAAATAATATTATGAAAGTAGACTGCCAAGAAGGAGATATTGAATGCGTTTCGCGCATGGGGAAAAAATCTGACAAGATAAGACCTATAATTGTTAATTTCGTTACTATGGGCAAAAAAATAAAATTACTCAAAAACAAGAAAATGCTGCAAATTTCTGGTACTTTTTACGTTAAGGAAGATTTTCCCCCAGAAGTTCTTGAAGAGAGAAAGAAGCTAAATATCCAACTACAAAAAGAAAGAGAACAGGGAAAAAAGGCATATTTAAAATACAACAAACTAGTAATCATACCAGAAAAAGTAAATACTCAACATGAACGTCAAAAAAGAAACTTATCACAGTCACCGGAAGTAGTGACAGCTGTTGAGAGAGAACAGAAAAGTACCTCTAAAAATCCAACCAAGAAAAATAAAATGGATATGTACCTAGTAAGAAATAAACCCGTAAATACAGAAATTAAGTCCCCATCGAATCAGCTGTTAACTAAGAAATGACATAAAAAAGCGACCTCTTTATGTCCCCCACCACGGCCGGTCACCGCGGGGGTCACAGACCAAAACCCTCCACTCCACCCTATCTACATATGCACATACAATGCTCGATCATTACTATCAGATGAAAGGCTGCTAGAGTTCAAGGAATCAGTATCATTTATCAAGTACGACATCATCGGTCTATCAGAAATCAGACGTACAGGTTATAATATAGAAGAAAGCAAAGACCATATATTCTGTTACTTTGGTGAGACTAAAGGCCAATATGGGGTAGGTTTCCTCATAAAAAAGCACCTAAAAAATAACATAGACAGTTTTACTGCAATCAACGAACGAATCTGCATATTACACCTGGATTTTGAGAACACAAATCTATCCATTGTCCAGGTTCATGCGCCGACCTGTGACGCAACCGAACTGGAAATAAAAGAATTCTATGATCAAATACAAGAATCTCTTAAATATTGCAGAAAAAACCTTATAGTCATGGGTGACTTTAATGCCCGGGTTGGTCAAAAATTGGGAGGCGAAGACAGAATATTGGGAAACTCATGCTTTGGAAAAAGAGACAAGAGAGGTGAAACTCTACTTCAGTTCTGCTGGGCAAATAATCTTTTCGTTATCAATAGCCTATTCAAAAAGAAAAGCAGCAAAATTTGGACATGGCTTTCTCCAAATAAAAATAAAAGCCAGATAGACTATATACTGTCAAATCTAAAAAATAAAATTACTAACATTGAAGTGATCAGCAATCTGTCGTTCCTGAGCGACCACCGACTTGTGAGAAGTACTCTATTGTTAACCAACACCAAAAAATCGAGAGCCACATATAAAAGTAACAAATCTTCACTAAAAACTATAGATGAGCAAGAAAAGTACACTGAAGCTTTAAAGTTAAACATTTTGAACATAAAACTAGAAGAAAATGATGATGTAGAAACGTACTATGAAAAAATTAAGCAAGCAATCGATAAAAGTTTAAAGTCTATACGTAATAACAACACACAAACAAAACGACACTACGTTATCTCAGACAGAACAAGAAATCTCATTACAAGAAGAAACGAATTAATAAACAAAGCAAAATTAACATCAGAAGAGAAAAATGAGAAATGTTATTTATATAAAAACATCCATAAAATTATAAGAAAAGAATATCAAGACTACAGACTAACAATAATTGAAAAATATCTGAAGAAGTCAGGCAGTGTGAAAAAAGGTATGAAAGATTTAACAACATCTAAGAAATGGATTCCTTGCTTGAAAAAGAACTCCACCTGTAACAGAGAAACGTTCTCTAGGCCTGGAATAATAAAAGCCGCCACTGAATTTTATAGGGATCTCTACACTTGCAAAATGCCGTCGAGTATAGAGACTCTACCTCTACAGAGAGTTGATACTACAATACAAAGATTCTCTGCTCAAGAAATTTTGGTCAAGATAAAGTCTTTAAAGAAGGAAAAGAGCAACGGTCCAGACGGTATACCAAACGAAGCCATTTCAACTCTCCTAGTGCAACCTTTGACCACCATGTTCAATAAAATACTAGACGACAGAAAAATTCCTACTGAATGGGCGAAATCAGACATAGTGCTGATCTACAAGAAAGGAAACCCTGCCGACATAAGTAACTACCGACCAATCAGCCTACAATCAAATCTCTACAAGCTATTTGCTTCATGCCTCGAGAAACGCCTTGCGAAATATACCGAAGAACACCAGCCAGTGGAGCAAGCGGGATTTAGAAGTACGTATTCAACTATAGACCACATCCACTCATTAGAACTAATTATAGAGAAATACGAGGAAATGAAACGCCCACTCTACCTAGCGTTCATCGACTATGCTAAAGCATTTGACTCTATATCCCATACCAGCATGTGGAGAGCCTTACAGGAATGTGATGTACCATCGGAAACTATAGAGCTCATACAAGACATATATAAGAAAAGCACAAGTAGAGTAATATTAGATAAAACAGGCACGAAAATTGATGTATGTAGAGGCGTTCGTCAAGGTGACCCCCTCTCTCCCAGAATATATATTACCGTTCTACAAAGCATCATGAAAACATTAAAGTGGAAAAACAAAGGTATAGACATCAACGGTCAGTTTCTAAGTAATCTCAGATTCGCCGATGACATCATACTCTTCGCAGAAAATTCATCGCAATTGGAGTCAATGGTGAATGAAATTAATTGTGTCAGCAATGAAATTGGTTTGGAACTAAACACATTGAAAACCAAAATTATGACAAACAGCATTAAGGCACCCATACACATTAACAATGTCTTACTAGAATATGTCCAAGAGTACACGTATCTAGGCAAACAAGTGTCTTTTAAAAAGTCTAGACATCAAAATGAGTTACTGAGACGTGTAAACATGGCGTGGAATAAATTTTGGAGCATGAAAGAAATTCTAAAGTCCAATATTTCAATGAAGCTGAAGAAAATTGTGCATCAAATGCATCCCAAACATGGATTTTCAATAAACAAACCAGGAACAAAATATTAACAACACAAAGAGCCATGGAACGGAGCATTCTTAATCTAAAATTGATACACAAAAAGAGAAGCACAGATATAAGAAAAACAACAAAGTTGATTGATGCTCTGGAACATTGCAAAAGACTGAAATGGAAGTGGACCGGCCATATTGCACGTATGAACGAAGACAGGTGGGCCAAGAAGATTACTCTGTGGAAGGGACCTGTTGGCAAGAGAACCAGAGGCAGGCCAGCGGAGAGATGGCTTGATGAAATTTTGAAAGCAGCGGGCAAAGATTGGACTGAAAAAGCGAGGGACAGAACTACATGGAGAAAAATGGAGGAGGCCTATACTCTATAGAGAGGTCCTTAATAAATAAATAAAGTAAAATCAAGAAAGAAATATAATTATTGAATTGAACTGTAAAATAGTGGTATTTAAATTGAATAAATTTATAATAATAGTAATTTAATTTAATAATTGTAATTGTATTGAATAATTGTAAAATAATGAAATTGCATGGAATAGTTATATAGTAATAATATTTTAATTTAATAATTGTATTGTAACAGTAAATGAATTGAACAACTAGATATTAATAATAATGATTGAATTGAATAATTACATAATAGTAGCGGACAATTGAACAATTGTATAATTTCTTAAAGAATTAATTTATTTGATTTTACTAATATGCATGCTCATAAATAATATCATTGTAAATTGAATTTTATTAAGGAAATAAAAGGCTTTTTTATTATTATTATTTATATATTATTATTATATATTGTTACATATTTTTATACATCTTCGTTTTTATATTTTATTTATTTTTTATTTATATATTATAAATTTACGTGTTATTAATGGTGGATAGTGATAATGACAGCTTTTTATCAACGTATAGTGACAGTGACAGCTTTAACAGTATCCTGTCTCTTGCTGACACCCTTGAGTCTCAGTTCTCCGATGTTCCTAGGAATCTTAATGTAGTCCATATTAATGCCCAAAGTATTCCGGCTCATTACCATGACATGCTGGCTAATCTTGACTGTAAGAACATTCATGCAATCCTTGTTTCTGAATCATGGCTAAAGCCATGCCTTCCATCCACTTCCTATTCTTTACCCGGATACAAACTAATTAGAAATGATCGCACGGGCTGTGGTGGTGGCGGTGTTGCCATATATCTTCGTGCTAACATTCCTTTCTCAGTTGTTCATATGTCATCACAGCCACCGCCGCAGAACGCTGGTGAGCATCTCTTTTTAGAAGTCAATCTTCATCATTCGAAGATTCTGCTTGGTGTCTATTATTGTCCGTCTTTACGTATCGACTATTTTTCTTCTTTTGAAAATCTCCTCGTTAACATAATTCCTTCTTACAGTCACACTATTATAATGGGCGACTTCAACACTTGTCTTCTTAAACAGGATTCAAGATCTTCCTCTCTCCATTCTATATCACATTCTTGCAATTTGTCCCTTCTTTCCTTAGGTGCCACTCATCATTTTCCTAACTGTACTCCTTCACTTCTTGATCTTATACTTGTTTCTTCTACTCAACATGTCGCTAAGCATGGACAATGTACAGCTGATGCCTTTTCCTACCATGACCTTTTATTCCTTTCCTACAAAATTCGACCTCCGAAGGCTAAACCTAAGATACTCCTCCGGCGTAGTTTTGGGTGTATGGACCTTGAGAGCCTCCGTGAGGATGCTGGCAACATTGACTGGTCTGATGTCATTGGCACGGAGTCGATTGATGTCAAAGTCAATCTACTCAGTGTTAGGCTTCTCCAGTTATACGACGTCCATGCCCCTGTTCGACCGGTAAAAATTAAGCACTGTCCGGCGCCGTGGCTTACATATGGTTTAAGAGACTTACTGCAGAGGAAAGCAGCAGCTAGAACAAGATTTAAAAGCAGACCAAATTCTTTTACTCGAGAGAAATATGTTGCAATCCGCAATCGTAGCAACCGGGTGTGTAGGGATGCTCAACGCCGCCACATTCATAAGTCCGTTGATAACGGTGACCCAGCTAAAGTCTGGAAATTTCTTAGATCAATGGGAGTGGGGAAATCGCGCCAAGATTCTATTCCTAAAGATATAGATCTTGAATTACTTAATCAACATTTTTGTACTTCCTCTAACTTCAATGGTAATATCAAAGCGAAAACGTTAAATGATCTTTCGTCTCTTCCCACTCCTGATTATTCACCATTCGTCTTTAATCAGTTCTCCGATTGTGATGTTAAGAAGAGCATAGAATCTATCTCGTCTAATGCTGTTGGTAGTGACTGCATCAGTCGCAAGATGATACTCCCTATCCTTGACGAAATCCTTCCTATCATCTGCCATATCCTTAATCATTCCCTAACCAGCGGTGTTTTCCCCTCTTCTTGGAAAGAAGCCCAAATTACCCCTCTTCCTAAAAAGCATAATCCTGTTTCCTTCTCTGAATTCCGTCCTATCTCCATATTACCGTTTCTTTCCAAAGTCCTTGAACGCCTTATCCATAACCAACTTAGTACATTCCTGTGCAAGAACCACCTCCTTAATTTTTTCCAATCCGGGTTTCGTCCAGGACATAGTACTACAACAGCTCTTGTAAACATTACGGACGATATTAGACTTGGTATGGAAAATGGAAATCTGACGGTTCTTTCCTTATTAGACTTCAGCAATGCTTTTAACACCGTCGATTTTGATATCTTACTCGGCATACTTGGCTCTCTTAACATATCTCCAACGGCAATTGATTGGTTTCGTAGTTACCTGTGTGGCCGCCGGCAACGTATTTGCATTGAAGATTCTTCTTCGTCATGGTGCAATACCTCTGCAGGCGTACCACAGGGGGGCGTTCTATCTCCTCTGCTCTTCGCTATTTTTATTAATTCTATTTCCAATGAACTTCTATCGTCTTACCACCTTTACGCTGACGATCTGCAAATTTATTCGCAAGCTCCGGTAGAAGAATTGTCTGAGGCAGTTGATATGGTCAATAAAGATTTAGATCGTATTTCTGATTGGAGTTTGACTCACGGTCTGAAGGTAAATCCTACGAAGACTCAAGTCATTGTTGTCGGCAGTCCTAGGTTGCGTTCGAAAATAAACTGGTCGCAGCTCCCCCGGATTGTCTTTGATGGCTCAGCTATTCCATACAGCGACTCAGTGAAAGACCTGGGTATTTTAGTTGACAGGGACTTTTCGTGGGGTCCTCAGCTGCAGGAGGTTAGTCGCAAGGTGTTTGCATCTGCGGGGTCTTTGCGCAGACTGCGCAATTTCCTTCCAACTGCCACCAAAACTGCACTCGCCCAGTCCCTCCTTCTCCCAATCCTCGACCATGCCGATGTCAGTTATTTAGATCTGAATGAAGTGCAGCTAGATAAGCTTGAGCGACTCCAGAACTTTTGTATTAGATTCATATTTGGTTTACGCAAATATGACCATGTTTCTGAATTTAGAATTAAGCTCAAGTGGCTGCCAATCCGCCTTCGCCGGAATGCCCATGTTTTATCTTTACTCTACAGTATTCTGTTTGTTCCTACAACCCCCTATTATCTCAAAGAACGCTTTAAGTTCCTTCATGACACACATTCTAGACACTTGAGATCATCGGAGAATTTGAAACTTTTGATGCCTGCTCATTCCACTAAGTTTTACGACAAATCGTTTACGGTCCAGGCTGTGCGATTGTGGAATGAGTTGCCGTTGCCTGTTAGACAAGCCCAGTCACTGGCTTCTTTTAAGAACCTAGTTAAAAACCACTTCCTTTCTCTCTAACGCTTTTATATTGGGTCTAATTACTTTCATCATCATTATTTACTTCTTTTTTTTTTTGTCCCTCCTTTCTTTGAATTTGTTAACATGTAATATTATTTATGTATGTAAGTATATATCTAAGTATATGTATATTTAAGTTTATGGATAGTATTTATTATAACAATATATTTTTGAATATATATATATGTTTTAATGTAATAGCAGTACACCACAGACTACCCCCATTTTCATTGTAAGTTCTTTCAGTCCATCCAAAGGTTGTCTGGTAGATATCGCTGTCAGCGGTAAGACCGCCTTTGTACCCGTAACAATTAAGTTTTTCTTATAAAATAGATGTGTAACTTTTATGGTGTACAATAAAGTATATTCTATTCTATTCTAATCATGTTATGCAATCAGAGGATACAAATTCGCGAGCTGGCTAACAAAAACCAACTTATTAGTATTTTTTTTGGAATTTGTGTTTTGAAAGATATGATGAGATAATTAGCGAGAATGGTTGTTATATAATAATAATAATAATAAAGCCTTGTTTATTCCTTAATAAAAAAAGATTACATAATTTGATATTCATTACAATACGAGAATGTAAAAATAACTTAACTTTAAATTACAATAATAATTATAAAATCAACATGAAATTAACATTTATAAAATAGAATAAAATTCATTATTACATGCAAAAAAACAAATCACTATTATTAAGGACCTCTCTTCAGAGTAAAGGCCTCCTCCATTTTTCTCCACTTATCCCTATCTACTGCTATTTTCATCCAATTATTGCCCACTGTTTTCAGTATTTCGTCGAGCCACCTCTCAGTTGGTCTACCTCTTTTCTCTTTCCTGCTGGCCCTTTCCAGGTGGTGATCTTTTTTGTCCATCTATCATTATTCATACGTACAACATGCCCAGCCCATTTCCATTTAAGTTATTTACAGTGTTGTAGAGCATCTATAACTTTAGTTGTATTTCTCACGAGAATGGTTGTTAACTAACTTCAAATCGTTATAAATCCTAAATCTTTTTTTGTAATGAAATATGGTGAAATGAACCTACAGATGATTTTTATTAAATACCTATTTAACGACCCTTATACCTAATACCTATTTAATAACCCTTGATATAGTTCGTCTTTTTTTTCATTTTGGCAATATGGCGTCTGGTTGTCGCTGTGGTAAATTTTGATAACTGTCATATCTTTAGTGACACTCGCAAGGTTAAGACAAAGCGACAGACGCAAGAATCATCAAAATTTGCCGACGCGTTTGGTCTCTAGATCGCCACATAGGAACAAACATACATACAAACATAAGCACATTACGCCCCCTTGCGTCGCGCAGTTGGGTAATAAGATACGACAATCATAGCCATAGTCGGAATTGTCGCGATCTCTATGAGCTCTTGGTTTGGATGGAAAGTTTTGGCGGAAATGCTAACTTTACTGTAGCAGTGACCATCGAGGAGACTTACACCTATATTCTTAGTTTCCCTCCAGTTGACTCAAACTCGACTGAATCAAATACACAATTACAGCTTATGATCTACTGACATAGCTCCTAAGTCTAGTGGAGTGGAGGACAATTCCTTACAAAGGACTCAGAATAAAGGTGTTGGTACTCTGTGGCAGTATGTTACTTATGCACGTCCATAATTCCCAGTAGGTAAACTGCGCGGGGAACCTTTTTCCCTACAATTTACCCTGAGACGTGCGGCCCTTATAAACGGAGGGAAAAATACACCTTTTTGGTATACTGACACCTGCATGGCCGATAAATAGGTTATGTTTTAGGGGGTGAAGCTTGCTTTTTTACAAACTTGGGAGTAATGGATAAAAACATGTTGCATTTATACGTATGCAGCTTTAAGAGGTCACATTATTTTGTATGTTGAAGAAAACTCAGTAAAAGTGTTGTATTTGAGCATGGTAACAGTAGTCATTAAACTACGTGCATTATTCGTTTAAAAAACGGAAGCTAACGACGTCTAAAATTGACATTTATCATTGATATTTTTGACGTTTTGTTGATAATTGGCTGTATGTAATACTAGCAGACGCCTCGCGGTTTTACCCGCGTAGTTCCCGTTCCCGTGGGAATACAGGGATTAAAAGTAGCCTATGTCAACCGGGGATAGTGTAGCTTTACAACGGTGAAAGAATTTTTGAAATCGGTCCAGTATTTTCGGAGCCTATTTGGTACAAACAAACACACAAACAAAAAAATCTTTCCTCTTTATAATATTGGTATTGGTATAGATGATTTGCCATGCTAAAACGAAACAAGTAAAATTTCAAAATTTAAAAAACCCCCGACACATTTATCTTGCGAAAACACCCCAATTCAAACAGTAAAACGCCCATAACTTTTGAACGGCAGAACCAATTTTATTCAAACATAGCTAAGAACACTCTCGACCAAATCACCTTTCAAACAAAAAAAAACTAAATCAAAATCGGTTTATCCGTTTAGGCGCTATGATGCCACAGACAGACACACAGATACACAGCAACACACGTGAAACTTATAACACCCCTCTTTTTCCGGCGGGGGTTAAAAACTAGAACGTGTGCTACGCCGTACCAGTACCCTGCGATTTCGTAGCATTGCTACGCCACTGCTACGCAATACTTTTATTTAGTTTTCTATTGCGCTCTAGACAAGTGTCATTTTATCAACTATAGCGTGTGTCACTAAGTAAAAGTAATGTATGGGATTGACAAGCTCTATCAAAATGTCATGATGAATCCCCTTATTTTCTAGCATTCACCCTTTCTGATAGAATAAGCTATTGTCCCCTACCTCTGTTGCCTATAGGTACTTGCCAGGGCAATTATTAGTAGATGAACTGCAACAAACTAATGACAAACATGTGATTAGCGCATAATTGACTGATTATCGGTTCATGACCTGATAACAATATGTTTCTATTTGCGGAAACAGTGCCACAGTAATTATACTGTGGACACGGTAAACAATATTATTATAATAGCATGAAAGCGCCGCGCCGACGTGCGAGCGGAGTTTTTATACAATTCGATTGTTGGCTGCGCTCCTCTTTTCTCCATTCCGCGCCAAGTCGACAGGCAGCCTTATTCTATATATTTTTGACATATGAATTTAGCATAGGCTGTATGTGTTGTGATTTGCCATGCTAAAACGGAGCAGTGGTGGCCCAGTGGAGCAGTGGTGGCCCAGTGGAGCAGTGATGGCCCAGTGGAGCAGTGGTGGCCCAGTGGAGCAGTGGTGGCCCAACGGAGAAGTGGTGGCCCAGTGGTATCGGCTACGACTAACAAGTTGTAGGTAGTGGGTTCGAGCCCAGGCAGGCACTTTACTTTGCCATTTTTCTTCACCACTGCTCTCAAATCGATGAAGGAAAACATCGTGAGGAAACCGGCATGTCCTAGAACCAAATATTCGAAGACATGTGACATCCAACAAACCGCACTGGGCCCGCGTGGTGGATTACGGCCCATTCCCTCTTACAGAGAGGAGGCCTGTGTCCCAGAATGTGTGCTACGCCGTAGCAGTACCGCTACGATTTCGTAGCATTGCTACGCTACTTTACGCCACACAGTTTTTTATCTGATAGTATTAGTGTGATCATATGCTCTAGACAAAGGTACTTGCCAGGGCATAATTAGTAGATAAACCGCGACATACTAATTACAAACATGTGATTAGCGCATAATTGAGAGATTATCGGTTTATAACCTAGTTACATTAGGTTTCTGTTTGCGGAAGCAGTGGTTTAGAAACCACACTTAATAATTCTAATAAATACATACTCTGACACTTCACAGTAATTATACTGTATACACAGTAAACAATATTGTTATAAAGTTTATCAATATCAGTATTATGATATCGTGAGGCAATGTGCAAAAAAGTCCTAATCTAACGAACAAACCTTGAGCAAGAGTGGTGCTCCTCTGTTAAAGTAGAGGCCTAGTGTTGGACTGTCGCTGGGTGGTATTGTTATATCCAAGAAGGGTTCTACAATACCAGTATGCTTAAACTCCCAGCTGAACTTTGTGTTCTCCGACCGGTAAAAATGGTGGTGGTGGTAGATATTGGTTTTTTTTTCTACTCCTCCATTATTATTTTCTGATTAATTTCGTTGCGGGATCTAAGACAGTAATTAAATACATTCTGCGGGACTTCGTCGAGCTTCATTGCCTCGGCGCTTTTCTGGTGGTCACCACTGTTGATTCTGGCTTTCAAGAGTTGCAGTGGTTTCGGAATAGTGCGGTGGGATGGTTTCCGACCGGTATAAAATGACATCCAAGGTTCTTATAAAGGCGAGAAAGTGGCTAAGTTCTTATGGCGTTCTTATTGCTGGCATTGGCACTTATAACTCCCTAAAAAATAAAACATATACCAGTTTTCACAAACAGTAGGAAACATCAAGATTACATATAGACAGTCGCTCCATGTAAAATAAAAGAGTGACCTTCAGCTGCATGCTGATAAGTAAAGTAAAGTAAAATTATTTTATTTGCATGGATTGTAGGTAGATGACATAAGGTATAAAAAAAACAATTGTGATCCTTGTACAATCTACCAGATTAGGCATGCAAACATTAATGAATTAAGTAAACGAATTACAGTTCAAAACGGATACAATTTAATACGTCGGTACGTCGTTAAATTGCATAAAACGTATTATGATTATATTAAAATAGAAATTTACATTAGAATAAATTTTAGTCATTGTCATTTAGAAAATCGTTAATCGAGTGGAACCACTTTTCAATCAATAATGCTGGTAAAATTGCTTCTGATTGACCTCTTACTAGTTTGTGATACTGTACAAGTAAATAGATGCATGTTACGTTAACAAAAACATCATTCTAAAATAATCATTTCTAAAATATCCACTGCCGGCAATGTTAACAGCTTTAGGGACTTAAACACTGGAACACAACTGTTAGTCGTTTTCATATTTAACATCGACAAACAACTTTAGACTCGACTTTTAACTTTAAGAGCTTCGTAGATATTGATGATTCTATTTATCAACCCAAACATCTACTCTCCATAACTATCCTATATCACGCAAAATAACTATAGCTGCCAAAATAATACAATAAATTAACGGTAATTTAATACAGCATTAAATTAATATTATAGCGGGTAAACATCCCGAGAGCTCTCCAGTACCGAGTGCTGCTGTGTTGTCAAATATTAAAATATTTCGCCTGATTTAATTAGTTCACTTCTAAATTAAATTATCCTTAAACTCTGCTGATTTTAGCCCTCTATTATTGTTTATTATTGTTTACAGGTGAAATTGATATGTATGGCAGGCCAATTATAGGATTTGAACTCGATTTTAGTTTTTTCTTAGGAGGTAAATCTAGTGGATGATGGGCATAAAAGAATAAACAGAAGAAGGTGTATCTAAAAGGTCAAAATCTAGTCGATCTCTTCTCAGTGTCATTATTCTTCAGTCAATGTCAAGAATTGAAGCCTGGAGGTGTATACGGATAGAGTTAACACTAGCGTCAACTAGCGATAAGAATACTCTAACAATAGGTTAGTTGACAGAAATTTTGTTTTTTCGTCCGACAAAAAAAATTGGACACGTATTTTTCTTTTGACGCGTAAACATTAATTGACAACGATTCTTGCATTGAAAAATCGTGTGACGTCACGATGTGCTACACTTTATACTGACAAAGTGACGTCACAAACCCTCATTCCTGAACTTTGATGCGCTTTATCTTTGTCAATTTTTATTTATTTGATAAACCAAAAAAATCGGGTCCAATATTATTTAATAATCTCACTGACGGACCAAATAGAATTATCATAGTAGAGTAAATGTCTCCACGTAAATTTATATTTTATTAGTAGAGTAACTAGAGTTGGCGTCAAAGTATGCGTTAGAGTAGAGTGGGCGCCGTGGTAGGGGAAGGCAAGTGGAAGAGTAGTTTGCCCGTGGTAACAGTCACTCTACTCTTTCAAGTTTTAGTAATCACCCAATACTGTCTACATTGGTATATTTAGTAGCATAGTTAGTAAATTACCGTGATCCTATACCGTTAACTCTACCCGTGTATACCAGGCTTGTAGAGTTTAGTAGAAATGAACTTTTTTTTAAAGAGATTCATACTGAGATTAGAATAAGACCACAAGACAAAATGTTGCCGCTCAGATCAGATCAGGTTTTTTCTTCATCGCATTGTATTAATCAAGGTAGGATAATCTATTTAAATATAAAACACTTTTTTTTTACCTATGTCTGTTATAGACTTTCAAATCGGTTTCGTTAGAAAGGTAGGAAGATGATTTTAGACCCCAAAAAAAAACAATAATTAAAAAACATTTTTTTAACAAATAAACAAAAGGACGATGCCTTCAATTGAGTGCAATTGCCACCAATTTCCCTTCACTGTTCGAATGACGGTACAATAAAACAAAAAATAATCTATTATAGACTTTGAAACCATCCAACCGATGAGCCCCAAACCGGTTTCATTAGAAAGGCAATAATGCGTAGATGGTTTTAGACCAAAAAACAAACAGAAAAATTAATATAAAATCAAAATTTCCTTTTTTCCAACAAAGATACCCGGCGTTACGCCGGGTATCTGTTAGTTATTTTAAAGACAAGGCGTCCTAATATTATGTAAAGGTTAGTCTCGCTTCCAAACTCAGACCAAAAAATCTTTATATCACAAAAGGAACAAGTACACGAAAAGATCTTAAAGATTCTTATCTACGTTACTATACTACGCGACAAAAAGAAACTCAGTTCCTCAGGTACTTCACAACACATGCTCAAAGGATCCAAAATGTTCACAAGCAAAAACAAAAGAACGAGAGGAAACGCAAAAAAATTAAGGCACTAAAAAACATATTCAACGGAGCCCAGCTACAGGATTGTAGATAACTATCTGGAATTCAGAAGCTAGGTTCTTTGAAAGACATAGCAGACAAAAAGCCTTGAGTTTCTTTTTCTCTTCGTAAGCTGCCTAGTTCCGGAGTCGGGCTTTAACAGGACTATAGCTCAAAGAATACCTTGCCGTGTTACATACGTCGCAAGACATTTTTGATATTTTTTGTTTTTTAAGAAATGGCGGTCATACTCGCTTAGATACTTGCATGTGTGCCCCTGCATTCTGCAATTCTCTTATTTTTAAGAACGTTTGCATTCTAATATTATTATTTACAATCTGTAAAAAAATCCCTTAAATCTTCAAACGTGATGAGATTGTTCATTTGAACTTTTTGTAAGACAGTTACATTTCTCCAGCAGTTTTATGCAGATGGGTAGATTCAGTTTTCGGTAGACTGTAGCGTGTAGGGCTTGCGCAGCAATACACCTGATCTTAACACACGTTTTCGGAAGCGTCTTCGTTGGCGTTCGGAGGCGTTACACACTTCCAAAAACTATGCGACAAAAATTTGGCGTGCTTATGAGTTACTGATAATTTCATAGCGTAATTTCGGCAAATACTTTGCATATTCATGACTCGTCATTTTTAATTTCAAAACAAAGTAAATCACATAAATACGTTGACGAGACAAGTATAGTATACTTTTGTGATACACCAATCTAAATAGGATATTTAATGAGAATCTAGACCCTAAAAAAATCGGCCAACGCGTTTGGTCTCTGGAACGCCATATAGGAACAAACATACATACATACATAGACTGATAAACACATTACCCTCCTTCGGCAGTCGGGTAAAAACAGGTCATATTACTGACGAAGCCTCAGACACTCTCCAGTTCCATGTAGTTTCCGTGCGGGAAACGAACCCACAGCACAGCAGCCGATCGCTCAACCTCTATGCCAACCGTGTCAACTTTGACACTTGTGGGTTGTTAAGAGTTAAAAGACTATTGATATATGCGAAGAAATTGAATGTGATAGGCACCGAGAAGCTTCCACAGACATCACTAGAGACGGCATTATCAAAACCTTCCAAGCTTGTCAATGAGTGTCACCGTTGACTCGTAGAAATTGATGGCCCGTGATGATTTTGACTAGATTATACAGAGACACATCATCATCATCATCTGCCTAGCCTTTTCCCAACTATATTGCGGTCGGCTTCCAGTCTAATCGGATTCAGCTGAGAACCAGTGTTTTACATGGATGGAGCGACTGCCAATCTGACCGCCACAACCTAGTCACTGGATAACACGATACCCTTTGGCTAGACTGGTTTCAGATCTCAGGCTTCTGACTAACGATTGTCAAAGATCTTCAAATGACAGCCGGGACCAATGGCAGACTATGACACATCATCATCATCATTAAAGTCACAACAACTATCTGTCCGCCGAGCCGTGATTTGTCTCACAACGGTGTTTCGCCTCCTCACGCTACTCCCATATGTGCCATGGAGGCTCGGCGCCTCACCGGAGACCATGCAGTATCCTCGGACCAGCCGAATTGCCATGACCCTTTGGGACACGATCAACCAGCGGCCTGGTCGCCGCCTCAGGGAACGCGCCCACACCGGTGCCCCGTAAACGGCCGTGGACCGCACGACCTCCGCGTAGAGCCTCCGGTATCCTCTTCTGTCCTGAGGAGAGATTACTGCGCTGCGCTGCACTGCCCACGCTAAGTGTCACCACATCGAGCGGCCTTATGAGTCTCGCCAAAGTTGACAATTTGTCAAACAAATCATTTCCCTGACCTTATTATGCCTGACAGAAGTAGCAAAACGTGAAACTGAACCCTAAAAACAGGCCATATTGCTGACGAAGCCTCTGATGCTCTTCAGTTCCCTATAGTGGCAATACTAAGCACTCCAGTGGCCAATTTTATTGCGTCGGCAATATTCAAAGACTACTGATAAATGCGAAGAGAGCGAATGTCACAAGTGTCGGGTTCAGGGCACTCAGGATTTAATGAGCTTGCTTCAGCTTAAGTATTGGTTTTTATGCCATTTTATCTTTGAATGTCCACACCAGTTGCATTGGTTTGTTAGTTTTATGATTTAATGTTGAATGGTTATTCAATAGATATCATTAAAGTGAATGCACTAAAGGATTATTTATTTCTGTATTTAAAAAAAAGTTAAAGCTGGATCATGATCAGAGATGTAAATTCGAAAACATCATCTGATACACCAAGAATATTATATCGAAGGAGTAAAAATTGCGGAACAGGAAACAATACGGGATCTTGGTGTTATGTTTGATCGGAAGTTAACTTTTATTCCACATATAGACAATATTGTAAAAAAGTCCTCTAAAATGCTGGGCTTTGTTATAAGAAACTTCAAACAGTTTAGGTGTTGTAAAACTAAAATTATGCTTTACAATTCGAAGCATATTAGAATATTGAGCGTAATCTGGCGGCCACACTATGCCACACAATCACTGCACCTAGAACGCGTTCAAAAGCGTTTTCTATGGCACCTGGAGTTTTCTACCGGAATTACTAAAAACAACGTTCGTACAGTAACAGACTCAAACACTTTAAAATGCTTTCGCTGGATAATCGCCAACGCTTTATTGACGCACTGTTTGTGTGCAAAGTAATGCACCATAAAATTGACTGACCACAAATACTGAACACCTTTAATTTCCGTGCCCCCTCAAGAATCCCTCGCAGTGCAATAACACCACGGTGCCCGCCGCAAAAAATAACGGTTCTGGGCGCCAATTCTCCCTAAGCAAGGTTATGCAAGGTTGTAAATAGCTGCAGTGATCAAATTGATTTGCACTTTGATAGTTTGGGAAAACTAAGAGCCAATTTTCATAAGTATCTGCTCAAGTAGATCAAAATATGTGTCTATAGATAATAAGTACCTAAATTTGTTATTTTGTATTATATTGCTATAAGTTTTAATTATTTAGACTATTAGATATGTAATAATTTTAAAACTAGATTAATTTTATGACTTTTTGAACAACTCCTTAATGCATGCGGAGTTTACCTTTATGTGATTGTTGCACTGTTGCAAATACTTTTGCATGCCACCATTAGCATAAAACTAGTGTAAATAATTGTTGGTGAACCAATAAAATAAAATAATAAATAAATAAAATAAATTGAAAAAAAAACAACTGTTTTCTTTTTCACAATCTTGAAAAAAAACTTAGCACCGTCGTTTTTTTTCTACATTTGTTTTTTTTTTCAGAAATAGTGAAACTAAATTTGGTTGTTTTGTTTTAATTAACGTCAAATTATGTTTAAATCTATAGGTACCTATTATTATGAACTTGGAAAATACCTAATTTGTTACAATCAGAATCATCTTTTCTTTGTAATTAGGAAATCCCCGTCCGTAGATACGGAAACTTCAGTGGGTATTGCCAATTATTTTAAGTCATTTATGTATTATTTAACAAAAACCAAATGGTATTTTCTTATTAAACAAAAAAATAATAATATCAACTCATATGCGATAAGCACCTTACCATATTTATATTTTCGTACTCTTGAAAAAAAACCTACTCCAGACAAAAAATAACATTTTTTCACCTCTGAAAAGAAACCGGTTTTTTACAACTCTAATCATGATTCAATTTGGCTAACAGTACATAAGTGTTTCGTTCTTCTTCCTCTTTTCGTTTCGACGGTACAATTGATTTATTTGAGCCCAGTAGGTGGTCCGTTCATTGCAGCGTCAGAGGCATTATGCAGGTCATCCAGGGTGCAAATGAATTTTCCATAAATTAAGTAATAGTTCATTATCTAAACGTTATCAACTGTCATTAAAAGATAATCTGATCAAAACTCAAGAACCTTCGTTACCCGAGCTCATACAAAAAAAGACTTCTAAAATTCCCTTCTTAAAATCACCACAATTCAAAAGCATTAAAGTTCTTGAAAGTTTAATAGACGGGAAAGGCTCGCGTGATGCTAGAGGTATTAATATTTCCCATCGCTGACACCGCGAGCAGCGAGCAAGCCAACTCTTTCAGTGCGCCAAGCAATTAAGTTGGTTCGTTCAAAATTTAAGAACGTTGTACTGCGTTGCGCCAAAATTACTTTAAGTCTTATGATCTTAGTTTGTGTGCATGTGAGTAGCTTTGGGGAGCTTGTGATTTCTTAGGAAGTTTTGTAGAGAAAATGTTTTGTTAGAGAAAGATAGTTGAAGAAGACTTAACAAAATGACAATAAAATTTAAAGGAAGTAAGAGAAAATAAACTAACTTGCAAAATGTAAATAGACTTGCACACTGTTCCCGCGGTTACATGTCGACATCTGAGGAGACTCTCGTTGGGCAACTGGATCAAGGGCTTAATCCAAAAAACGTTACTCCTGGAAAAGGCACGTATAGTCAAGAGGTTCCTCTCTCAGGCATCCTGACCATTGGTAGCTTGGTCTTGTTTTTTTTTTATATTTTTAAAAAGATGTATAGATAAACAATAAATTTAATAATATTATGATTTATTTAAAAGACAACTGCATTAGTCCAATGGTTAGAAACAGCTACTTAATATCACCTAATGGTAAGTAAACTTAAAACTAGGCGACAGTACAATTGTATAGATAATTATTTAAAGAATTAAAATATATGGTGCACAAAAAATAGGTGCTCAAACGGGAATACTCCATATTATCTTGGTGAGGAACATGAACAATTTAGATAGTTCTATATCGAAGAGGACAGAGGCATTAGAAAAAGTGTTATTCTATTAGCGATAACGATGCTTGAAATGCCAAAATTATTGGTCGTGTCTGGCATTTCAATTGCCGGGAATATCAAACAGCAGGGAATGCCAAGCTCCCATAAATCGTTGATAGAATCTCACTTATCCAGAGCCTCTGAGCGACTAGCTTGCTAGCTTACTAGCACAATCTTGGTATTCTCACTTGAAAAATAAAATTATCTATTAAAAATCTTTTTATGATACATAATTATTTATTTATTTATATATATTTATTTATTTTCTTGGCTAAATAATAACAGCCGCACGGGTCGATCTTCAAGGATAAGCAACGATAGATGAGGTCGGTCCGTGGATGAGTGACCATTTCAACATACTGAGATTCCTCCGTGCCTCGACAAGCATGTTAAGCCGTTGGTTCTGGCTGTAATTTGAAGATCTTTGACAGTCGTTACGAGTAGTCAGAAGCTTGAGATCTGACACCAGTCTTGCCAAGGGGTATCTTGTTACCCAGTTACTGGGTTGTGGAGGTCAGATAGGCAGTCGCTCTATGTAAAACACTGCTACTTAACTGAATAAGGTTAGACTGGAAGCCGACCCCAACATAGTTGGAAAGAGGCTAAGCAGATTGATTGATAAAAACCTTTTTTTTAACAATGATTTTTCGTATTCTTCTCAGCAAACCCTTTCATTTGACACCCATATAATGGAAGTGCACAAAAAATAACTAGTTCGCCATCTTGGGCCATCCGCCATATTGAATTTAGAATGACGTCACATAGCTAACCATGCATTGTCATCCAAACTAAATATGTATGTAAAATTTCATCTTAATCGGTGTAGGATAACTGCTTTAAAATTCAGTTGCAAGATTTGACCCGAACACTCTTAACTACATACATTGCAAGTTAAATAAAAGCTTGTAACTAGCTTCATGTAACCAGATCTTTAATCATATCCCAAAACATCTGCTTAAATAAACATGAAAAACGCATACAGGATTAAAAACGAACTACAAACGTTAATTTAGACTAAAGAAAAACATGTTTGCACGCTGCGCAAAATCAATCTCACGTAGACATAAAAAAAAAAATCGGACGGTAAAAACTAAAGCGATTTTCTCGCAATTTTAAAACGGGTAATAGGAAGGTATCCATTCTAAAAAGGTATCCATTTTAAAAAAGGTATTCATTTTAGATCGGCGCAAGTACAAACAGGGGGTTAGTTAACGAAGCGACCCTTGATTGCTTTTTAATAGGACCGGTATCATCCAGGCACGTGACTCAAAAACCGATAGGTGTTCTTATTTGTTTTCTGATATGTGATACGAGGCTTTCAATTAGTTTTTAGCGTTCTGCAAGCGTTTGTTGTTTAAATACTGAAAAAGCTATATTTACGAATATTTTTATGGCTCTCAAATAACTGTACTGATTTTATGAAAGAGATAAACCTGCTAAAAATATGACAAGACCGCGAAATAAACTACTTTACTTTATAAAAAAATATACAACCGACTTCTAAATAAAAACACTACAATCTGAAAATAACTTCAATTTCGGATGTCGGTGTCAAAAAACGAAGAAACAATAACAAGAACATCGACTTCCGTAATTTTGCAGTTTGTAGTGTTTTTATTTGGAAGTTAGTTGTATTTTTTTATAAAAAAAAGATTTAATTTTCACTTTTTAGTTGTGGTACATATCTATTAATGTCCACAGTTATGACAGAATAGATTATCCAAATATCATGAAACTGGAACACAACCGGTGAAATTAGAGTGTACTGGGGTGAACTTTACACATCTGCGTACCCTTTTAGAGCGTACCAGCGTGATGTTATGTTATGAAATGATATAAACAATAAACAGACATGCGATTGCAGCATCTAGATAGATTTGCCGACATTTATTTAAGAGTTCTGTTGTATATCTCGGAAGTTCTTCATCAGATCTTGATCAATTTAAATGAGACTACACGAGAAGCAACAGCTTTCAAATAAAAAAGAATCATCAAAATCGGGTCACTTTAAAAGTTCTGAAGTAACATACATAAAAAAAATACATTCGAATTTAATCAAATAAATGTCATTTGATTTTCTCTGATTCATCTCTAATTTCACATCAAACGTATTTGTTTCATAGTGATGTGACCTTACTCAAGATTAAATTATTTTACCTGTATACTGTATGGCCTTGCTTGCGAATATTTGTATTACATAGTTTTTTTAATCAATTTTATTATTCAGCACCAACTGACCTATCAAAAACTTTCAAAATTAGAATGTTTTTTTTAAAGTCACAACATTAACTGCCCCCGTATCATGACGTGTCAAAACTATAATGGTTCGACTGTAAAAAAGGGACAGATATAAACAAGTCGTAAACATATCTGTCCCTTACGCTCACTGGAAATAACCTTGCTCGTATAGGTTATAGTCAGCCCCCAGGATATCACTTCAATTTGGTTGTATTGTCCACTATTTCTTTAAACAGCAATAAAATAAATTCTCCATGTGTACGGAACACATATCCACAATTCACCACGCGGAAGCCAGTAGTCGTTTTTCTCTGACGTCACTCGATGCCCGTTTTTATTCACAATTCATTGCTAACCCGTCTCTTCTGTAGTTTTTACATCGTAATTCTGTACAGCTTCGTTTGCAAATAGACCACTTTGTGGTTCTATCAATCCATCAAAATTAGTTTAAAAGGCTAGCGTTTTGATTTTAGACAAATTAGGACCTGGTCTGGCTTAAACTGGAAGTAAAATTATATAGTAATATAGAAATTTACTGTGATGAATCTCGTGTTTAATAAGCTTTGTTTATAACAGCAGCTGACCATTACGTATAACACACTAACCTTCCCCATTGACAAGAATAAAACACGAAACAATCAAAACCGATTAATTTAAAATCAATCAACCAGCACAAAAATCAACATCGCCATCAATAAAAACCTCAAATCAATGATAATTACTTTAAAATGAAAAGCTACGCAACAAAAACAATGCAATTACTGAGGACAACAGGCCAAAATGGCCACGGTGTCCATTCTACACCACCATCATTACCGTTTCGACGAGCAATGTACAACATAGTCGCCACAAAGAGGTATAAACAAAACAGTTTAAATGCCTGTGTCATTATAAAACATTTAGCGGCACGGAATATTACAATTTCAACGGAAATGATGTGCTGTACATGTGTGTGTAATTGTTGTAAATGTCTGTTTATAAGCTTTTAGTTATGAGTATGTAATTTAATTTTTAATGTTTTCTGAAGTGCCATGTCATCACATCGGTTAGTGGTATGTCGTCCTGGCCCAGTGGCTAAGACCTCGCCTCCCGTGCTTGAGGGTTCAAATCGGGGCAAGTACCAATGTGACTTTTCCAAATTCATTATGTTCTTTCTAAGTTTATCTAGAACATGACAGGCATCGGTGAAGAAAAACATCGTGAGGAAACCTGGACTTACATCGTTTATGTAAGTCTGAAATAGCATTAGAGGCCAGTGGGGTTGCCAGAGGTGGCTTAATTAACTGTGACACCAGAGAAGAAGATCGGTTAGTGAAAATCTAGCAAAATAAGTCTGATTTATGGAGTGTGGTGAGCAACAAGGAGTGGTGCAGTAAAGAAAGAAAGAAAGAAAGAAAACATTTATTGCCAACTGTAACAAAACAAGAACAAACACAAATTAGTTCTGAGGCACAATATTATTTCAGAATGGCAAAAGGAGCGGGCTCAGCATATGCTGAGCAGTGTAAAGCATGGCTATTACGCTGGTCAACGCTGATTTACTGCCCGCCCCCTTTCTTACAAAACTTTCACTACATTAAAGTAATCACTTTATAAATAAATAGATACCTTACCCACCCCAAATATCAAATTATAACTTAATATACAGTAAATTTACATTAAAAAAAAATAGCACAAAAAATAAAAAAGAATTAAAAATGTCAATCGCAAATAATAAGTACTTAATAATAACAAAATCCAATAAAGTACTAGTTTAACTTTGTTATTTTTTAAACATTTACTAACTATGAAATAATCTAATATACAGGCTTTAAGAATCTAATAACAGGTTTACAGTAAGAAATATCACACGGTATTTTTAACTATTTAAAAATATCTGCCTCGAACTGTCTCATTGCGTTGTGGTCGTTTCCGTTATGTTAAAGTGACTCGGGATTTTCCATGAATAATTTCTCAGTGGCGGACTGGAGACTGGGCAACCCTCGACTCGGCTGGGCAGCGTCCAGGAAGTTGCGCGGTATCTTCTCTGCCAATTTACCGCAGTGTCTCAAGACAAAAGTTTATGACCAGTTTGTCTTGCCAGTAATTACCTATGGGACTGAGACGTGGTTGCTAACAATGGGACTCATCAGAAAGCTTAAAGTCACCCAAAGGGCAATGGAGAGGGCTGTGCTTGGAGTTTCACCACTGAGAAATTATTCATGGAAAATTCCGACTCACTATAACCGAACCGAAACGACCCCAACGCAATAAGACAGTTCGAGGCAGATATTTTTAAATGGTTAAAAATACCGTGTGATATTTTTTACTGTAAACCTATTATTAGATTCTTAATGCCTGTATATTAGATTATTTCATAGTTAGTAAATGCTTAAAAAATAACAAAGTTAAACTAGTACTCTACCCTGTAGAGGGCTGTGCTTGGAGTTTACTTGCATGATCGCATCAGAAATGAGGTGATCCGCAAGAGAACCAAAGTTAAAGAGAAAATTTAAGTGGCAGTGGGCAGGGCACATTGCTCGCAGAACAGGCCGATAGGCCCGAACAGTTCTGGAATAGCAACCGCGAACCGGAAGACGATGCGTTGGAAGGCCTCTCACTAAGTGGACTGACTAATAACCTGGGTAAAGTTGCAGGAAACCGCTGAAAGCGAGACGCACGGGATCGGTCAATGAGGTGACACCTGGGGGAGGCCTATGTCTAGCAGCGGACGTCTTTTGCCTAAAATTATGATGATGGTGAGACTGGAGATCCAGATCTATGCCCAGTTGTTGACAATTTACATGTGACTTAACCATAACTGTTGAAATGTATGTGTCTAGTACAAATACATTTCAACAGTTCTGGTTAAGTCGATATGAATAAATCCATCTATGCCTAATCTTTCGTAGGAAACAGACTTGATCTTTAGTTATAAACATGTCGCAGCAAGGGTGGTCGATAGATGCAAACCATCGGGCAGTCAGGATGTATTCGCTTAGGTTAACACGTCGTGTGTCTTAACCTAGGTAGGTGGGTACAATCGTGAAAATGTTATTCGATACACTGGGTTTATTCAAATATTCACAGTTACAATCCTTACTCACAAACACTACGGATCGACAGTGATTCTAAGATGTCTTAGCTCTAATGCGGTCAGTACTAAACTGCCATATTCTGCTGTCTCCACCACGTAAGTGGTTAAGCGCGCCAATGCGTAGTTGTTCTTGATTTGTCGCCAGGGCGCGTGCTTGTAATTGGTTTTGACGTCCGTACTATTGACTAAACCCGACAAATACATATTCATAACGGTTTTTTTTCTCATTGTTACAGATTTAACCACGCCCTAGCAGGCCTTCGGCCGTGGTGGTGGCACGCCTGCAACGTTGCATTACACGCTGCGTGTTGCGCGTTAGTGGCGCGCGCTTGCGTTACTATAGCACGGTTGCAGCGACCGTTCGCAGCGCTTGCTGCGGTGCTGTTCGCAGTTCATCCTGTACATACTGAGGCGGTGAGTAGTATAATATTTTATGTTTAATTTGAAAACGTTTTATTAGACTGCCTTCTAATAACCTTCAAATTATCGCTGTCATAATGACATGATGGATAAAGTTTGGTATCAAAAAACTTTTGTACAAATCAAACAGACTTCCAAAATTAACACTACTGAAATTAAAAATGATTTTTCACTTTGTAGTGTTTTGTTTTTTAAGTCGGTTTCGGCCAAAGTATTGGGAACCTCCTCCTTTTGTAGATGTCGGTTAAAAAGTGTTATTAACTTTTCTATAATTTTTGACGGATAGATTGTGACTGCTGTAATTTAAGAAGTAGTAGAATGCTGCTGTCTATACTTTTGCTGGATGTTAATCTCTAGGCAACTTTTGCGTGACCAATTCTCAGACAGGACCCATTCCACTTTCTGTTAGAAAATCTAAAATTTCCTAACATTTAATCATACAATTTTAAATAAAACCTATAATTGGCTTCTAAAACCGCCCAAAACAGATTCACGAACGTTATAATATAAAAATTATAAAAGGTCAATGACTTTCCTGTATTAAGGTAAATGTCAACGCCAGAAAAAGCTGGCTCAATCTGGTTAGACCGGACTGAAGGCCTATTTATATCAAAATCACATCTAAAGGCCGACGGGTAATTATCTGACAAACTCAGGTAGCATCAAACTAAAGAAAGGATCTTGAAATTGAATAGAAGCTTGCATTTTTTTTTTATTGTATTAATGTTCGCGCTTGACCACTATCCCACCCGATGGCAAGCGATGATGTGGTCGACGGTGTAGTAAGCTTGCCTAGAGTAACTTATTCACTCTTGACATAAATACCCCAAGATTGGAGCTATCGGGATACAGACTCCGGAAGGAAAATCCACTCCTTAGCTGTACGCATAATGAAAGTATTTCCAAAACGTTTAGTGCGTATGGATGGGATGTCCACCATGTACCGATGGCGCATCACCGTACGTCTTGTAGTCCGATGATGAAACGGGCTAATTGGAATAAGATCGTGCTATTCCATCGCACACTCCCCTAAATGCAACCGATATAAAACCGACAACCTGGAAACTCGGCTACGATGTTCTAGGCTGTGGAGCTTTGAATCAACAAGTGCCTCATTACCAATGAGCTTCATGGCCCGTTCTTCGATCGACTCTAGTGCATCAAGCTGGTATTAGGCAGATCTGTCCCAGAGATGAGAACAGTACTCCATGCAAGATCGAATTTGCGCTCGATACAACTTAAGCTGTAGTATCGTACTAGTACTAGTGCTAGAAATAATTTGGGAAAATTAAATAATAATATAGGTTGGTTTGCTTGCAACTACATCTGTAGGGAATTGAACATTGCCATTATGCACTTAAAAAGCTGATACATAAAGTATCCATGCTTAGTTCTCCGAATTCAAGCTGTTTCATCTTTCACCAATACCGGATAAACGAAATAAACAATCAGATTCGTATTATAAGTAAATACTACTTATACTGTCGTTATAGATAATAATATGTTTCTTTTGTCGACAGGTAGCCGGAGTAGTGGGCAGAGCTGATGTATTAGCTTGTATATTCTTTCTGTCGTCACTTCTTGTGTATCATAGGTAAGTTCATTATTTTCTCACTACTTTTTTTACTTCTCCATTAACTTCTTCATAATAAAACTGATTATCCTATATATTGCATCCTTTCATCTAATTATTTCTTTTTATACATCCATCTGCCATTTATTATCCAATTACTTACATTGAATTCAAATAGCGATTTCATTCTTGGTACATTAAATCGTACTTAAAAAAGTAAGCATCCAATTCACATTACCTACATAAATATTCCCAATATTCTTTCTGCGAAGATTTATTTCACGAACGAATAAATGTATTTCAATCGAATATTTCGTATATTTCGTACTGAGTAAAGCCTCTTAAGTTTTTTGCGCAATGAGTACCATTCGTTTAATCCCTTGGTAATAGTCAGCATTTGCTCTGACAAGTATTACAGTATCTATGAAATTGGGGCTTTGGAGTGAGCGATTGACAACATCTGTCTGAAACCAGTTACTATTATAGAAAATTACTATTCTCGCTTGGTTGATTTTACGTCTTGTGTCCTCAAAAGCAGATACAGATTTACGATTAACTTAACTCTCGATCAGCATCCAAATTGAAACATAAGAGAGAATATAATCAACCACCTCATTTCCGTTTCGCTCCTTTCAAAGCTCTATCCTAATAAATATACCGTATAAAACGCCACCATTGTTCCTAGGCCTACGAGTAACAAGAAGTGTGTGTGGCTGAGTGTCGTCCTCGGAGCTCTCAGTATGCTTGCCAAGGAGACCGGCATCATGATATTTATACTCAATCTAGCCTTCGACTTTTATAGATGTTGGCCGTTTGTTAAAAGGTATTGTAATAGATTTTAATCTTCTATGAAATTCTTTACCTTGATGGGCTGAGTTTATGTTTTGGAAAAAGTGACTTTCCCGGTTAATGTCTTCCGTTCTGATAACAGAGATAAATTTACCCTTTTGAGATTCTTTGTCTTTTAAAATATTAACCTGTTTATCATTATTAATCTTGATACAAAATAAAAGCTCAGCTTGATCTAGATACATCCTAGACTTGACATAAAAAAAAACTTTGTGGCCCAGCAAAAAACCACACTAATTGGACCTAGTTTCAAACAATTTTCAGTTGAACAAAGTATGCATCAGTTAGAACTGGGTGGCCCGTAGTACTTGAACCGGTTCATTATGAACCTACGACCTTCTGGCCTCACTGCCAAGTGTTCAGACTAGTACTTGTTGGACACTTGTAGCTTTTATTTGCTTCTCATTTACAGAAGTGCTCGCTGAGTTTTTTGCTCGCCAACTATACCAGGATAAGAGATAGACAAATATTACGATAGACGGCGTTCGTGTGTTTTAATGATGCTTTTAAGAGTTTACTTGTGTTTTTTGTTTCTAATCGTTGCTTGGTTTAGTGTATGGCCTATTATTATTTAGATATTTAGTCTACTATTAAGTGTGTTGTTGTGTGGTGTTTTTATTGTCATTATAATTTTAATGTAGGTATGATTTTAAAAATCTGTTTTCTCTTTGTTTATGATAGGTTTGTTATTTAACCTGACAAAATGATTGACTGAAATATTTGGCAAATTATTATGATTAAGTAATATTTTAGTTAAAATCAGGCTTATTATGAAGGTTTATGTGGTTTTGTTTACATTGCAAATATTATTAATACATGTATTTCAATTTATACGGAATCTGATAGTTTATATTTATGAGTTATTTAATATACATAGCCAACATTTTTGTAGCCAGACCGATATTAAAGTTATGTGTTAATAAATTCATAGAATTTTCAATTATTTTAATCGCATAAAGCGCAAAGTATAAACCATTTCGTGAAAAATGTTGGCATACTTCTTTATAAAAATCCTTGTTAGTACAATATTAATTACAGTTTTATTAATTAAGTGGAATTTTCAGGTCAATATGTTCGTTTAAAATCGAGAAGAAATGTACTGGGTTGTCGCTACGGACTATCAAAGTGGTGGTTTCCTTAGCACTGCTAGTGTGCTTGAGGCTGGCACTATTACAAGGCACATGGCCTTCGTTTTCACCACAAGACAACCCAGCAGCTTTCCATCCTAGTTTTTTTGTAAGGTAAAGTATTTTGCAAGATATTTAATTGCTTTTTGGATTCAAATTGAGACAGAAGAGGAATTGTAATAATACGTGTGCTACGTTTATAAATAATATTGCATTGCCGTTTTGTAATCAGAAATAGTAATTTTAGTTTCAAGGAATTTCTGTAGTAATCAGAATATTATTTGATGTTCACAAATATGATGGGTATTTGTGATTTACATTTTACATTACAAATAATATATTCCTGGTAAAATATGCATTGGAGTTGAGTATTATACATGTTTTGTGTGAATTTAGTTCAAGTACGATTCCTGGTAAATGGGGGCACTAAGTAAGGGTATGTTTGGGGTTTAATTTGAGCAAAATTTATGAATATTTATAGGTCATTTTGTGGCAAATAAATATTTTTTGTTATTTCTTTAACTGGTTAGGTACAACTTCTATTTTTGGTTGTTAGATCATCCAATGACTTCTCCCGCTCTGGGTGAAGCGTGAGGGCGTGTCAGTCTTTTACTGACTAAATCCTACCCGTGTTCCTTCAGTTGCTTGTGCCAGGCCGCGACCATGTCCACTTAAACCTGTCTAGTTTTTTCCTAAAAAAACCATCTTCGACACTAATCTGCATGGTTCTCCTACCTACCTACCTATATGCGGTGACGAAGATCGACTCTGAACTTAAAAAGAGCCTGTGATCTCTGAGTTTGTTTCAGTAGTTCTCCTCATATTAAGATACGATATATCGATTTTATCTAGTTTTTAGGGTTCTGTAGTCATCAAGGAACCCTTATAGTTTCGTCATGTCCGTCTATTCATCCGTCTGTCCACAGCTTAGCTCAGAGACTCTTAGTACTAGCACTAGTCTGCGGTGCGCCGCCACTTACGTACTTTGTGGTAATAGAAGGCTATAATTTGGCATGGATATACATATTAATCACGCCGACAAAGTTGGAAAACAAAATAATGAAAAACAAATTCTAGGCCGGCATTTTTTTTCTTTTTGGAGTTATTGTGTTTGTTCAAACCGATTATTAAAAAAAAAACTTTCTTTTAGATTGATGACCTTCTGCTACCTAGCAGCGTTCAACTGGTGGCTGCTCCTGTGTCCGTGGACGCTTAGCCACGACTGGCAGATGGGCTCGGTGCCCCTCATCACCAGCGGGTGGGATCCAAGAAACCTGCTCACTTGTGCTGCCTTTGGAGCTTTGCTGCTGCTATGCTATCGGTTTATTGCTGATTTGGAAGTAAGTTATAAACATTTTCATTTATTTTTCTTTCCCAAAGTAGCCATAGTTGTATTTTTTTAAGGTTGTATTTCATCTAAAGTTCACCGTGCCCGGTAGACAAATTTTCGGATCTGCAAGAGAACGCTTTGATAGAAACGCCGCCAAATCAATAATACCTACCTTATTAGTAAATTTATATCAACTTAAGTGAGAGAGCAGTGGTGGCCCAGTGGTAGCAACCGCGCCTTACAAGTTGCAGGCCGTGAGTTCGAACTCAGGCAGACGCTTTACTTTGTGCAAATTATTTCATCATCACTGCTCTCAAAACGGTGAAGCAAAACATCGTGAGGAAACCGGCATGTCCTTGAATCAAAAATTCGAAGACATGTGTCATCCATCAACCCGCACTGGACCTTCGTGGTGGATAACGGCCCATTCCCTCTCACAGAGAGGATGCCAGTGTCCTAGTAATAACAGAACATAAAAAGGCTGATGATGATGATGATGATATCAACTTTAGTAACCTAATTTGTTTATTTATTAACATTAAAGTGCAGTTTTAAACAAATCAAAAACATTGTACTTAAAATAAAATTTCACGTCAAGTTTGCCCATATAATTATATCATTATTTTCCCCTTAGATTGGTGTATCTTATAGATGTCCAAGACAAATGAAAAAAAATACAAACTATTTTATAGCACTTTGATATAAAACCGTTATTTATTGTCCAATAGGTACAGAAGCACACGCCAGCAGTGATCGGTGTTCTCCTAATGGTCCTACCCTTTGTGCCTGCAAGCAATCTACTTGTAACAGTAGGATTTGTAATTGCTGAGAGAGTACTCTATATACCGAGGTAAAATATTTTATATTCCCCACCTCTACCCAGAACCCAGCAATATTGCTGTTTGATTACGTTTGTTCCAATTTCAGTTTTAGTTTTCAATTGAAAAGTTTTCAGTATTTTATTTTTGAATACGTGTTATTAAATTTTATTTTTATTTTTGTACCGTGTTGATCTCGATACAAAAACGTGCTTTTGTTATTGAAAACTGGCTGTTGTTTATTTTAAGTAAGAGAATTAGGCGTATTCTAAACTCAATTTAAAATAACATTAAGTCCAACTCCATTTAAATAATCCCTTTTTACTGGTGATATAGTAAACAATTGGTTTTGGTAATAGGTTTATGCATTCTATGTTATCCTTATGTTTACGGAATAGAACTCAAAATTTAACTGACTATAATAAGGGCTATAATGCAATATAGAGCTAAAATATATATCAGTACTCTTCTTTTCAGTGTGGGCAGTGTAATAATAACAGCATACGGTGTCCAGCTGATGTGGTGTTCCAAGCCTGGCACGAAGATGTTCCTAGCCATAGGCCTGGCAGTATTAGCGGCCAGCGGAGTGGCTCGGACCCATCGGAGGAATGCCGATTGGAGGGATCGGGCTACGCTGTTGAGGTGATCATTTGAGAATGTTATTAGAAGAAAATGATCGGCTGAATGATTGTGGCCCATTTTCTGAAACGAAACATATCGTGAAATTTATGTTATGAATTGTGAAACGCGAGTGATTTGTTATGATTGCTTGAATTAATTTGGCAGCCAATCTTGTCACTTGACCTGCAATTAATTTGGGATGCAAAGATAATTTCTGTCTTTCTAAACCGAGGGTAAGTCTATCAAGGGCTACAAATAATGATAAATCGATCTGATGCCTGCCTAAGATTTTTTGAACACCATAAAATTTATGCTTCAACTTTGCCTGAATTTCAAGGTGTTTCGGAAATATCTTTCATTCTTCACACTCTGTCTTTTCCTAGAATGGACATCCTGAGCCATAACTTAGAGTTTATAATTACATAACCAACCAAAACAGACAAAGCATAGGAATTAAACTTATGACCGTAGCTTAGTTAGCCGAGTCCAGCACCAACCCTTATTTAATTACAATTTTGGCCTCACAAAGCTCCGTCACCATTATATCTTGACCGTTCACCTCAGCAGATGTTCCAGACATCGATAACAATTACAAATAATGACAAGTTATCTGTCTAGCCTTAACCTTCGAAGTTCTATCGATTTCGAAGTTCTATCGATTATATCATTAGCAAAGTTGTAGTGAGAAGTACTATTGGTTTTGTAAAATACTTATTTGTGTGTTGAAAATGTGCGTTGATTGTTGAATTTTTGTTTATCCTCGAGAATGGATAGGAAAATCAACAGTTCATCCCTTTTTAGGGTTCTGTAGTCAACAAAAACCCATACAGTCTTATTACAAAAAGCGGTTTAACTAAAAACCCAGGTTTAAATCTCTAAAAACCACGGTTTAAATAAAAATGATATTACAAATAATGGTTTAGCGATAAACCATAAACCATATCATGGTCTAACGCTAAACCTCGGCGGCCCCTAGTTTAACGATGGTCTAAGTCATATCTGTCAAAGTTTTTCTTTTAGGTTATAGAATCTTTTTCATTGTGTTGTGTTGTTTTTACCCGAAAATGGATGTTAACATGGTGGATGTAATTGTTATTGAGGATATTACTTTTTCCTCGGTACTCCAATTCTCGGATGTTTTTTTTTGTTGGTCCATCACAACACTTAATATATTAACACATTATTAACAAAGAGGCAATTGTTATAATAGAGACTTGGAGAACTTAAAAATCTAAAGCCTAATGAACTTTGTTCAACGAGCAATGGTTTTGTTTATTGTTATGGTTTCATGTAACGCGCGAGTATGTTACATTTCGTTACACGTACGTAGATGTAATATTAGTAATTAACACGAATTTAAGTAATGTGCTTAAACCTAAACAAAACTGCAATCGATAAAATAACTAATGTTTATATACATGCAAAATAACCAAGTGTCAATATTTTAACACTCCTAAAGGGTTTTTTAAAGTTTTGTAATACGGACAAATTTAGACCATGGTTTTGCAGATAAACCTGGACTTTATAGGCCAGGTTTAAACCAAGGTTTATTGAGTTTTTTGTAATAAGACTGATATAGTTTCACCATGTCCGTCTGTCAGCAACTTATTAATGTATTTTTATGCAGGACCCAATTGATGATTAACTTTATATGAAAAGACAGTATTGACCGCTAATAGATCAGGACATGGAAATAAATCTTACAATAATTAAGGCCACTTATGTATCACTATTGTACATGAAGTTGATATAAATAAATAATGTTGACATGAAAGCCACTTATGGTACATTTGTCGGTATCGCAAAGAAAATGCTTAATAGCTAGGATTTAACGAACCATATTTTTTACATTTAATGCCCAAAATCTTCCAGAAACACTCAAAACCTTTATGTTCAAAGATTGCTAGATGTCTATTATGTAACCTCCAACCTAATGGACTTATCAAAACTAAGTAATAATTCTCAGTAGGTAATTGAAATTCACCTCAAATACCTATTAGGTATTTGTTGACCGCAGCCTTACTCGTCGCATTCCACAGAAGTAATTACTTTCCGTAACGTTTCGGGGAATCACACAATTTAATTCTGCAAAGCCCAACCTATCATCAGTAAACAAGACATACGGCGATGCCATCAGTAGGAACATGGTGGACAAATGCATAAAACTCTTTGGGAATACTTTTATTGATACTTTGGTTGAGTCGATGATATCTGTACTACAACCTGGTGGTCCATAAATTCGAGAGTGAAGTAGCAAGTGAGATTCATCGTTGACCACATCATAGCTACTACTTTCATTGTGTGCATACCTAAGGAATGAAATTCCCTACCGGAGTCTTTGTTCCCTGATAGCTACAACCTAGGGATCTTTAAGTGAAGAGTGAATAGGTTACTTCTAGGCAAGCGTGCTTCATCGTAGACCACATCATCATTTACCATCAGGTGAGATAGTGGTCCATCGCGAGCATACCGATTTAAAAAAAATAAGTAACTTTCCATCAGTGTTAGAAAAAGAACATTCTCTCAGCGTTGGCGATAGTCAAAATATAAGATTGAGGTCAAACGAAAGCCAATATTAATAAATTTGTTAATAAATTCTGCGAACGTTTTACTATCAATATCAGGTTATTCGTCCATTTGATGACATTATTAGTATAAATATGTACACACAAAGGGAGATCCTTGTTATGCGCTCCTAGCAAAAAAAATAATGTGCAAATAATTTATTTATTTATTTAAACTTCATGTACAATGGTGATACATAGGCGGACTTAATGTAAGGTAAGGCATTCTCTACCAGTCAACCATTGGGTTAAAAAGAACACAACAGTGCAGGTAGGAGTCCAAAAAAAAAAAAAAATGAACAATAATTAAAATTGGTTATTAAACTATACAACTAATAAAATACATAAATAATTTCTAAAACAATAGACTAATAAATATTATAATAAATACTATATTCTAAACGTAACATAAATTTAAATATAATATATATGACGAAGACCGAGCTATGTAAGAGAAGACAAGTAATAGTTCCGGATTTTACGCTTAAATAAAAATTTACTCCCAGCTTTTTTTATGCCAAGGGGAAGAACGTTCCAGAGTTTTATAGTAGAGACAGTGTAAGAATTCGATACAAACCCAGAAAAAAAAAAATCGGCAAATCACGCTTTTGTGGTAAAAATGTTAGTAATTTTGTTTGTAAAAAAAGCAAAAAATATTTAAAATGTATTTCGAAAAACACTATTAAATACGAGAGTTTAATAGGAATCAAGTAATTTGGTTTAACTTAATTTTTCTTATCTAGTTGAAAAATGTTAATATTCCTGATCTAAATTTTTTTTTATAAACTCGCAGTAAAACTAAGATGATTAAATATCAACACTCTACATTAAAGAAAGCATTTGCCACCTAACTGATTAAGGGATAACCCGATAAAACTGTCATCAAACCCAGGACCTCGTAGCCTTATATTCGGCAATAACGCTAACGACAACTGAACCAATTAGTCAGTCAAATACTTGTTATGACTTAATCTTAAAACCCAGATTCTAGTCCAACCTCAGAACCTACATTTTCAAATCACAGATATAAATCTAACTAGATAACGCAAGTCCCTCCATCTGTATGAAAACTAAGCGTGCCAGTTTTTCACACACAATTTAAAAACAAATTTACTTACCAATGAAAGAAATTATTGCCAATGCTTCGGCCAACTTTTTCTATACAGTCTTTACAGCTCAATATGGCATAAATAGTTATTTTTCTAGATCTCGGTGGATGCCTGGTGCCATAGTGCCGATAATGTTAAATGAAAAGCTCAAAGTACGATCATTGATCGTAATTTTACTCGTTTTTTGACACGTGAAGTACATACAATCGCGTCATCTAGTTTCGTCGTCATGGTTTGTGCCACAGATATAAATCTTTATATCTGTGGTTCAAACCATCTCGAATGCGTTTGATATCATTCCAAGCAACTCAGTTCTCTTTCAAGACGTAACTTCATAAAATACTCCTTAATGAAATATCAGTTTTTATTAAATTCTGTAGCCGGTTTACGAGTCCATTCAATTTTCTATAGAACGCGATTTACAACTCGTTTATGGTGAAGTAAATGTGTTCCGGCTATGTTGGTTTAAGAGGTTTATTTAATAGAAATACCGATGGAACCTTACGAGCTTTATGGTTGTATTTTTATGTATTCATTCGAAATTTATCTATGAATGTTGTTGTATGTTTAGCCATAAATTTCATGCTAAGCTGTTTTTAATTTCAAAGCTGCATTTTTCATGCATCCAGTTGTATTCGTCGCATCTCTGCGGTCGTCTAAATATCATAAAACTTTTTGCTGTCTAAAAGTCTCGGCCTAGCCTTTTTCAACTATGTAGGGTATTACTTATCTGGATAACACGATACCTACCTACCCCTTGAGCAGACTGGTGATAGATTTTTAGGCTTCTGAAAAATGGAGGAAGATTGTCAATAAGTTTAGTCGGCACATAACGACACTCAAAAGTGAGTCTAAATGAATGAAGGTGGTGAAATCTTTCAAGCTTCCTAAGTTCATCTTCTCCACTCCCTAGATAGTAATTAATTTAAACCTTTACTTAATAATAATTGAATACTAAGAAGCTTTTCTGCTGAGAAACTATGTTTACAGTGTCTAGAGGGACGCACAGGATAGTGAAAAGTAATTAATTGTATCGTTTAATTATGTGTTAGATTCACAGTTTCAATTACTGAATGGTTTTTGATACTACATTCTCATGGAATACGAATTGCGAAAGAGTCTCAATGATTTGTAAAAAGTATAAGCTTTAAGAGTTCTTGTTTTGGATAAAAACCGGTATAGATAGATCACGCTACATGGGCGAATAATTGATGTAGCATTATCTACATCAAAGTACCCCAGTATGAAAGATACAGCCTGTTTCAAACAAAGAACAACATCTAACGCAGTGTAAATATCTGCACTATAAAGAGAATCCATGCTCCTTCGCCTTTTCTAAAACACTTCATAAACAAGTATTTCCATTCTTCCAACCAACCTGTTTTAAATAGTTCCAAGTTGAGTACTTGTATAAAGTGAGTGGGTGCACCTCGCACAAACTTTATAGAGGGTGGCCAGTCGTTATCCTGCAAAGTTTTGCACCGAAAACTCAATGCATTCCTAGTGCAAGATAAACTTCTATAACGACTCCTTCAAAGCCGAACGATTTAGGTCTCACCCATTGTTTGAATAGATCCCATAGATTCAAACTAAGTTAACGCATAAAGAACAAATAGATTCTGCAGATATTCCGCTCGGCATTTCTCAATGTTGCCGTTTTTTATGTAAACTCTATCCTCCCAACAAGAGACACCATGAACAACGGTGGCACAGTGATCACGTGCTGCCGTGCATAGTAAAGCTTAGGGGAATCGCTTTTTTAAACTCCCCAGAGATATGCCTTAAAAGGCGTTGCACAGATGCGGTTCCTGGGAGGTCTTTTAAGGCGGTACCCCGAGCAAAACGCCACGCAAGCCGTTTTTTGTGCTGTTTTTAGGAGCTATCTACTCGTTATTTATAAATAAATATCAATTAATAAAAATACATTAAATTTCTACATAATATTGATTCTAAAATGGTAGATTTAGTTTTTTTTTAAATGTTGTATAAATTTCACTAATCTCCTTCCAAAAAAACATAAAAATGAGAAATAATTATCGATATTATGCATCTCCTCGTAAAGTATTCATTAATTATTTTTTGTACTAACACTAATGGATAGACAATTTAATAACGAACATTTTTGTAGATTTATTTTGTTCAAAATACCAATATTCGATTTTATAAAGATTTTATTCTAAAATCTGGGCGTATTCACTACTGTAATTCATGCGCCACCAGTGCCGCTAGACCAATAGGAATGCTCATATCGCATGCCGATTTTTTGGTCAGGGTACCGTCTTAAGTGGTCTCGGTGTTCCTTCCATGTGCTGATGGTGATCAGCGGGGTCATAATGCCACACTTTCTGGTCTTTTCCCCAAAAGTCCAGGCGAAAAAAAACTCACCCCTTTTTTGAATAGATCCCATAGATTTAAACTAAACTTATAAAGAACAAACAGATTCTACAGATATTGAGCTCGGAATTATCTTTTGTTCCAGGTCTCTGTAAATCTATTTATAAACGAAGTTGATTTACATTTCAATCCGGCTAAATCTACTTAATCTTTTAATCACCTGAAAGGAGACACCTCTTTTTGGATCGGATTTCGGTCGCTTGCTACAAGCCAATTATCTCGGTTCTGTCTTTTATTTTACTAAGTAAACATTCAATATTTTGGAAATTGTACTTTTTAGAAAGGGGACATATTTGCCTTGCAGACCTTGTAACTTAAATAACAATAGCAAACACCAATACGTTTTAGAACTTTTTCATAAATAGAGCCAATTTTGACTCAAAAATAGTCCAAACTCCACACGTCCATTAGTTAAACAAACACAATTTTCCCCACAAATCGTTTTCCCTAAGCACTAATAACTTTCACAAGAAAACACCTCGAAATTTTCATTTCCAAAAACATTAAAGAGAAATGTATTAAACATGACATAAAATGGTAACCACGATTTAGAAGTCTTGCAATATTCGCTTTACGGTTGCCGCATTCGGGCGTAAATTACCTCTAAATGTGTTTTGTTTTGTTCCAGGGCGGATTTAGTGACTTTGCCGCAGAACGCTAAACTGCACTACAACTTGGCGAACTTTCTCCGCGAGACAGAGCAACAAGACAGCGCCATCAAACATTACAAAGAAGCTTTGAGGTAACAAAGCCGTTTGCCTTAACGTAAACTATTGCGGGTCGAGTTCAGCAAAGTTTATTAAGCTATTCGTCATGTATGCGAGATATTTAACCCGAGAGTTGAGCTTGAAGCTAAGCTAACTTTATCTCGAGCAAAATTTTCCCTGAAATAATACAAGTGCATGGAATAGCGAACAGTATAGTAGATAGTACAGTTAGCAACAAAAGTCATTCAACACTTTAGTTATCTGAAACTTGTTAATGAGCAAAATTTTAAATTGAAATCAGAACTAAAGTAAATTTTAAAGAATAGAAATAAAATGTATAAGAACTCGGCGCTATTATATTAAAAGCTGAAAAAGTATATTATCTTCATCACAGATTATATGTTACAATTTATAATATTTTTTGTCAATTATTGTAGTGTGCGCAACCATTTCCAGGATATAAACGAGGCCAAGGACCAACTGTCCTTTGCTTAATACTGGTCAGACAAAATTTAATTTTGAGACTATCGACACGAAAAGAAGTCTTTATCGACTTTTGTTGCTGATCGTACAATTCAATGTTCAAATACATTTACTCCAAATGTACAGTCGAATGAATAGGCCTCTTACCGTTAGGATGCAATGCAAATTGCGTGCCAATCGTCTTTGATTGCCTGAAGTAGCCTCATCCTGTGATAGGCGCCCAGGAACTGTGGCCTGCTAAAGACGGGCATCGAACAATTGAACAAGTTATGGATCGGAGAGAATAGTCATGTACGTTTGTAAGATATCTTTTAAGTTAATACAGACAGGTGCGGCGTGACAAAGTGACAACACTTTTTCATGGACATTGTTATACTATATGTCATCATATCAGCCGAAAGACGTCCACTGCTGGACATAGGCCTCCCCCAAGCGTCGCCACATTGATCGGTCCCGTGCGTCTCGCAACCAGCGGATCCCCGCAACCTTCACGAGGTCATCGGTCCACCTGGTGGGAGGCCTTCCAACGCAACGTCTTCCGGTTCGCGGTCGCCACTCCAGAACCTTTCTGCCCCATCGGCCATCCGTTCTGCGAGCAATGTGCCCTGCCCACTGCCACTTAAGTTTGGCAATTCTTCGAGCTATGTCGGTAACATTGGTTCTCTTACGGATCTCTACATTTCTGATTCGATCGCGCAAGGAAATGCCGAGAATAGCCCTCTCCATTGCCCTTTGAGTGACTGTAAGCTTTCTGATAAGGCCCATTGTAAGCGACCACGTCTCAGAGCCATATGTCATCACTGGCAACACACACTGGTCATAGACTTTTGTCTTGAGACACTGTGGTAAGTTGGACGAGAAGACACCGCGCAACTTCCCGAACGCTGCCCAGCCGAGTCGGATTCGACGGTTTATCTCTCTCTCGAAGTTGGCCCTACCCAACTGGATCGTTTGTCCCAGGTAGACATAATCTTCCACAACTTCGAGTGTAGAGTCTCCAACCTTGATAGGAGTGGGTGTAACATGGGCATTCAACATCACCTTGGTTTTGTCCATGTTCATTTTAAGACCCACTCTTCCGGAAGCTCTACTGAGGTCATCGAGCATTGTATTGAGGCTCTCCATGGTCTCAGCCATGACCACTATGTCGTCGGCAAACCGAAGATGAGTGATGTACTCGCCATTAACATTGATGCCTAGGCCCCTCCAGTCCAGAACCTTGAATACATCCTCCAGCGCAGCAGTGAACAGTTTCGGAGAAATGACATCTCCCTGTCTCACGCCACGCTGGAGAAATATTGGTTTCGAGGTCTGATCCTGAAGACGGACTGACATGGTGGCGTTTCTGTACAAACACTTCAACACCTCAATGTACCGGTAGTCGATCTGGCACCGTTGGAGAGACTGCAGTACAGCCCAAGTCTCGATCGAATCGAAGGCTTTCTCGTAGTCCACAAACGCTAAGCAGAGAGGCAGGTTATACTCTTCGGTCTTCTGTATAACCTGCCGCAGCGTATGTATGTGGTCTACGGTGCTAAAGCCTTTTCGGAATCCGGCTTGTTCGGGAGGCTGGAAATCGTCAAACCTGCGCGCGAGACGATTCGTGATGACTCTTGAAAACAACTTGTAGATATGGCTAAGAAGTGAGATAGGCCTATAGTTCTTCAGCCGGGCATTGTCACCCTTTTTGAAGAAGAGGACCACCACACCCCTGCACCATGCCTGTGGCGTTTTGCCCTCGAGTATGACGGAATCAAACAGCTTCTGAAGGGCCTTAAGGACCGGTTTTCCACCCGCCTTCAGGAGTTCAGCCGTGATTCCGTCGTCACCCGGCGCCTTGTTGTTTTTGAGCTGTTTCAGAGCCATCCTAATCTCGTACAGGCTGACGTCCGGGATATCTTCGGTATAGTGTCGGGTCAATCTAGCTCTTGGGTCGTTTGCTAGATTCGCAACGGGTTTACTGGTTGACGTGTACAACTGCCCATAGAAACTCTCGATCTCCCTCAAAAGCTCCGGTTTGGCGGATACACTCCTGCCATCATCGGTCTTCAGTTTTGTGAGCTGGCTCTGCCCAATAGACAGATCTCTTGCAAAGACCTTGGAGCCCTTATTCCGCTCGATAGCATCTTTAATGCTTTCGGTATTAAAGCGGCGGAGGTCGGTTTTCAAGGACTTTGAGATCCGTCTATTTAGCTGCCGGTATTTCACCGCATCGTCTGAAGACTGCAGGATAATCACACGCCTTTCCTTCATTAGTTTGAGAGTAGGATCAGAGAGCTTTTTATTTCTATGTGTACGGCGGGTCTTGAAAAACTTAGACCCGACCGTATGGACAGCTTCCACGAACCCATCGCTGTATTCGTCCACGGAGCTCCCTAGGCACTCGAAACGATTCTGGAGTTCGAGCTGAAAGCTCTCGGGGTTTTGGATCTGGATCTGTGCTGGACGGAGCGTGGACTTCATCAGTCGAGACCTTTCAAGCTTGATATGAATGTTCAATGTGCCTCTTACCATACGGTGATCGCTCCCGGTTTTCAGCGAATTGATCACAGAGACATCATTGAACATTTGCTTCTTGGTTGACATGATGAAGTCGATCTCGTTTTTAGTTCCACCATCGGGGCTTTGCCATGTCCACTTCCTGTGCTCACGCTTTCTGAAGAAGGAGTTCATCATATAGAGGCCTTCCTTCTCCATAAAACTGGCCAGTAGGTGACCCCGGTGGTTCCGACGTCCAACTCCAAATTGCCCCACTTGCAGCTCATCCTCGTCTCGTTTGCCCAGTTTTGCGTTGAAGTCCCCCATGACAACGGTGAAGTGAGTTTTGAAACCATGCATGGCTTTAGAGATATCCTCATACATGGTCTCTACCTCGTCGTCGGGGTGTGCCGAGGTTGGGGCGTAAACCTGTATGACCTTCAGCGAATATCTTGAGGATATTCTGAGTATAAGGTACGCCACCCTGGTCGACACACTCTCGATCTTCACCACGTTGTTCACAAGGGACTTGTGGACGATAAACCCGACACCACCCTGGGACTGCCGGTCACCCTCTCGGAAATAGAGCAGGTTACCAGATATGTAGACTAGACTATACTATATGTAGAGCATAAATATTAATATCCCGGCAATAATAAATGAAAAACGTTGTCGTATGATCACGTTGCACCAATCCGTGGGAGCCTTAATACTAAGATATGATATTGAATGAATAGGGTTTTCACAATAATAAATAAGAAATATGCACGACTAATCTGGTTATGACACTTTAATAAAAATCTATATGATAAAATTTTATAATTGTAAAGGATTTTGTTTATATTTGAGTAGGGTTTCTAATATTTTTTAGACACAGGTATCTTTGAATTTATTTTGAAAATTAATTAAAATGTGTAGGGAGTGTAGTCGTGACATCACAGGTACGAAGGAAACACTGAGATGGCTTGCAGGTGTTTATTCCAAGGAGGGCAGCAGATACAGACTTACACTAATTAGTATAATAGGGCGTAGTTCACACAGCCAAGTCCGCTCGGACGAAGGCGAGGTACTTAGCACTCTAATCTAATCCCAAAAATTATATTCCTTAAAGATAAGGATACGGGCTACAGAACCAACTATCAGGGGTGTTCTACGTGACCTTTCCATGTAGGACGAGGATCCGTAGATGCACCTTACTGCTAACTGGGAATAGCGTTGACGAACGACAATAATCTGTCGAAGTCATTAACTGGCGGTGATTTATAACGCCGCGATTCAGAAAGAGGTGATCAATAAACAGTGAAATCTAGTGGTTCTACTTCGAACCACTTACAATGCCATTAATGAAGTTGACTAAGTGAGTCCTCTATTACTTACGTTCCGCAAAGGAATCGTAATCACTAACAGTTTACTGCTTTATGCGCAGATGGCGCTAGTTGTAAGAAATATTAATATTTATAGTAATGAGGTGTGTTACAAATGTATTTTTTTTAATTAATTAGGATTCAGTGAGGATAATACAAGTCCAATTATATTCAAATTAACATAGAAATATGAACTGAAACTAACTTTTAAGCAGGTCTAGTTTCTCAGCTCATCTTTTGCCTCCCAGGTTGTGGCCAAGCTACGCTAGCGCACACAACAACATCGGAACCCTGGTCCCCGGCATGGATAACGCAGAACATCACTTTTTACAAGCTATAAAGTTTAATAAGTACCACGTCAACGCACACTACAACCTCGGCAAGCTTTACAAGTAAGTAAGACGTATTAATGAAGACCTTGGGGCCAAGACAAAATACTTTCCGCACACGATAATGAACTGAATGTGAGCGGCGACCCTTAAATTTCGCGAAAAGAAGGTCTTAAGCGCCGTGTAAAACGCGTTCGAGTCAAAACACTTCAATGGCTCGTGACATAATATGTATTTTTGTCTGGAGCCTTACCATGATTACTATTATATCACAAAAATAAATTGGAACAATACCTCTATAGCTTGAACTATAAAAAATAAAACCAGCAATTAATTCCAGAAAAAGTGGCAGAGTGCACCAAGCGGTATCAATGCTGGAGAAATGCATATGGCTACAGCCAAGGTTCGTGCAGGCTCATGTGGAGCTACTGACCCTGAAGACGGAGAATGAGAAGCAGAGAATACTGATGAGGCTGGTGGACCTGGAGCCCAGTAACTGGGAGCATTATGTGCTCTACGGTGACTGGTTGAGAAGTAGAGGTAAGTTAGATATTAATGCCGGGGTCCCTCAGGGGTCGGTACTCTCACCAACATTATTCTTGCTGCAAATGACGATTTGCTGCGGCACCTTTGGGTATGCAGGCGACAACACTGTTGCTGAGAGATACTTGTCTTTGTGGCAGTCAAGAGTGAATAGGTTACGTCAATTCAAGCGTGCTTCACAGTCGACCACATCATCGCTTACCATCAGGTTTGATAGTGATTAAACGTTAGCCTTTCAATAATTACAGAACAGCTCCTCAACCTGTATCAAGCGCAAGTTCGATCATGCATGGAGTACTGTTCTCATCTCTGGGACGGATCAGCCAAATACCAGCTTGACGCACTAGAGTCGATCGAAAAGCGAGCCAAGAGGCTCATCGGCGATGAGGCGCTGGTCAAGTCAAAGCTCCAGAGTCTTGAACATCGTCGCCGAGTTGCCAGCCTGTCGGTTTTTTATCGGTTACATTTCGGGGAGTGTGCGATGGAATTGCACGATATAATTCCACCTAGCCCGTTCCATCATCGGACTACCAGACGTACGGCGATGCGCCATCGATACATGGTAGACATCCCACCCATACGCACAAAACGTTTTGGGAACACTTTTATTATGCGTACAGCTAAGGAGTGGAATTCCCTGCCGGAGTCTGTGTTTCCCGATAGCTACAATCTAGGGGTCTTTAAGTCAAGAGTGAATAGGTTATTTCTAGGCAAGCGTGTTTCACCGTCGACCACATCATCGCTTACCATCAGGTGAGATTGTGGTCAAGCGCGAGCCTATAGGTTATGAAAAAAAAAAAAAAAAAAAAAATTATGTCAGTGTCATCTTCACCTGCCATTATTTTAATTCTATGCCAGCTTCTGCCAGCGGTTTTCCCAGCGTGGAAGTCGAAAGTTGTCCCAAGGTACTTCGGGTATACGGTCATAGGTACTTCGGACATGGTCTAGCAATGTGGCAAGTTTCATCTAAATACGTTCAGACGTTAAGTATATCGTACGTACGTATAAGTTATGTTCGTCACTACTTCTTACTAATATTATAAATGGGAAGGTTTGTGAGGATGGATGATTGTTACTCTTTCACAAAAAATGCTGTACGGATTTTGATGAAACTTTAAAGTAACTTAACAGTACTTTATTCATCAGAATAACAATATCCATATCCATAAAAGTAACTCTGTCTGTTTTTTTTCAACGATTAAACCGATTTAGATAAAACTAGCTTCTACCGGCGGCTTCGCCCGCGTGAAAGTCGAAAATCATCCCGAAGAAACATATGCCCGGAATAAAAAGTATCTTATGGGCTATTCCTGACTATAATCTATCTCTGTGCCATATTTCATCTAGATCCGTTCAGCTGTTTTGGCGTGATTGAGTTCACAAGAGACATCCAAACTTTCGCATTTATAATATTATATTAAGATTAGGTATGGAGATAGTTTGAGACCCTGGAAAAACCTTAATTCATAAAGATATATGATGTACTAATTGCCATCCCCTCTTAACAGCCCATTCCCTTCCATTCCCTCTCACGCAGAGAGGAGGCCTGTGCCCCAGCAGTGGGAATATTAAAAAAAGGCTAATGATGATGATGACGTCGGTGAAGCCGGAAGCTAGTTTATATTCTTAGGGCTCAGAACTCGTATTCAAAAATTACTCGAATTTTCGAAGATTCCATCTTTCTTTTCCAATCTGAATGAAATCTTGTACTATTAAGTTTTTAATTTTCATTCCTACATTGATGATGCTTTAATAGTGCTCTTCTCCTAAACAAGACCAATATTTCAGGTTTACGAGCGCCAGCCGCGAAGTACTACCTTGAGGCCACAAGACTGAGTTTTAGGTATCGAGGTGCAGAGCGAAACGTCAGAGCTGATCTGATAACATTCCGGTATACTGCGCTGATGTACCGGTCACTGGGACAGAAGTCTCGGACACTGCAATTATTAACAAGGTTTGTAACAAACATGCACTTAGCAATAAAAAAAAAATGATTTGAGTACTCTATTCTCAACAGTCATGTTATCTGGACATTTTTACTCATCCGTCCAAATTAGTCTAAACAGACGATTATTATCTCAACATCATCTGCCTAGCCTTTGCCCGACTTCATTGAGGTCGGCTTCCAGTCTAACCAGATTTAGCGGAGTACCAGACGATTATTATCTATGGCATGAAAATGTTTTAAAAACAATAATTAATATTTTAGATTTTGTGCGTAGGTACTTTGCCTTTTTGTTCAACCAAAATAATAATAATTTATTTATTTTACTTAATATAACACGGCCAAATCAACTAGAAGTCAATTGTCATCTTCTTCAAATCAAACCAAATTCAAGTTTATTTTACAAATTGTCAATAAGAATGGAAGGTGACCCCCAAACAACCGGCATTTGCCTGTATCTGGACGTCCGCAACGTCCGCGACGGATGGACCACGTGTCTTCGTCTTCTTCAAAGAGCACCGCTTTTCGTGACGCGGATCATCCGTCGAAGTAGTAGAATCGACCGCGCTGCATCCGTCGCGGACGGTTTTAATACCAGCCTGTTACTTTCTTCACTGCAGAGCAAATTAATCTTTTCGTATAGAGAAGGCACGAGCATTAATCACCGTGCTTGCTCAAAGCCCGTTGGCAGATGCCTTCACCAATGTCAGCGATGTCTAAGATAAACTTAAAAGAACGCGGCACGAGAGGTGAGGTCTTACCAACGGGGCACCACGACTTATGCTGCTTGTTCTTATTTATTTTCTTCTTCTAATCCTTAGATGGCACACGTGGCGGCGAGGCTGGCCGAGTGCAGCTGCTGCGCACATGTACTTAAGAGACTGGCGACTGAAGATGGAGTTGGAAGGTCGAGCGCAATTATACTCTAAGGCCGTTAATCCTACAGTAAGTTGCTTATTTTGCTGTCATGTTTATTTAGACCAGTGAGTTACTGTATGCCTTTGATTTTTGCTATAGTCATAATTTAAGTTAATTTAACACATTATCCTACAGGTTTCCCATTTATGTGTTTTTATGCTATTTACCTTATCATTAACAATTTTAATGTTAACTGTGAGAATAGTACTTCATTCTCACACTAATATTTTTGTTTGTGCTATCAAAATCTCATTCTTGATCTACACCCTTATATATGTCCAAATATTCAGGAAACATTTCCATGTCAAATTAATTTATCAATTTTCCTTCATCTATTTGTCCTAAGTTTAGATAGTAAAGTTTACGATGCGACACTCATAATGTTCTACAATATTGTTCTAAGTAAATACAAGGGTTTCACTAGTTCTAGTACACAATGTTGCGTCAATGAAGTTGTAAAATCACCAGACGCCGCTAGATTCACTTGTATGTAGTAAGATTCAGGTGGCTATTCTACTGTGTAAGTTTAAGATGCTGTTACTCCAGGCGAAGTTAATGCAATCAAAGATCAGGTAGCAACAAAGATAGCGTTGGCTTGTAGGAAGATCATCATCATCATCCTTTTAAGGTTCCCACTGCTGGGACACATGCTTACTCTCTGTAAGAGGAAAAGGGCCATAATCCACCACGCGAGTCCAGTGCGGGTTGGTGGATGACATATGTATTCGAACTTAGGAATGTTGGTTTCCTCACAATGTTGTCCTTCACCGTTTTGAGAGAAGTGGTGATGAAATAATCTACACAAAATAGAGTGCCTGAAGTTTAAAGAACGTTGGAAGGCTATGGCGAGGCCTTTGACCAGCAGTGGGACAATATAGGCTTATTTAAAAAAAAGTGCCTGCTTGGGTAAAGGAAGATATTTATTGAGCAACGTGTTGAATAAACTCAACGTAGACTACAGCATAGCATTTGAGCCAATAGACTGTTAAATTTGTTAATTAGGGCGACAATAAAATAAACACGGAAAAACATGCTAAAACTGATTGTTCTTCCACAGAAATCAACAAAATGCTTCGACCACACGCAACTAGCGGTTGGTTCAAAAGAAGAGCGAATACCACAAAAAGAAGAAAAAAGTAAAACTGTGGACACAAAAAGTGCTACCAAAATGTCAAGTGATAAAAAAGTCAGTAATAGATCGTGTGGGACCAAAAAACGTAACTTATCTGTTTCGTCGCAAATAAAAACAACACACAACAAATCTGAGATTGGACTAAAAGACAAAAAGTGTACCTTGCATAGGAAAGATAAGAAGAAGGCCAATGGTGTTATAGCAACTATTGGTGCTCCCCTAGCTGAGCATATACTTATGAAAACGTATTAATTTAATGGCTTTTATATCGTTTGAGACGAGCAATCGGGACTGGAGACCACTTCGAACTGATTGGAAATAGAAACACTTATTTTGAATGCGAGAAATAAAAAGGAAGATTAGAAGTTTGGTGTGGAATGGAATCATTTTAAACCAACTACACGATTGTCCAAATTGCTAGTTATCGAAACAAATCGACCGCTGTCGAATAACAATATAAGTAAAGTGAAAGACATTTTCAATTCCAGTCCTTCTTGCTTTTCTTAATAATTAAAATTGATACCTCAAGTGATTTAAGAAACGAAACAGTGAGTGAATTGATTCACGTGACTATGTATCCATCTATTTTGGAATGTGATATTTTGAGCGTGGCCGTTTCTTTTGACGTAGTAGACGCTTGGCAGTTTTGTTAAAACGAGTTAGTTCTAGATACCGCCGACAATATCGCAGTATGTAGTTAAGTGAAGGTCTTCGATTTTGGAAACTTCAAAAATATGGAGTTTCGAAAATAGATGTGTTTAGATAGAAAACTAATTTAAACGATGTGTAGTAATAATGAAATGAGAAACAATCTATTTTTGTCAGAGTGTGTGGAGGGTGATTTATATGAAAATGCACAAAATTTTTACGCTAGCGTTAGTGATTTGTAACGATTATGATTAACTATTTGGATATTTGAGGATTTATCATATGTCCCGTCAATCTTTTTTGTATACTTTACAGATTGTAGTTATCAAATTCTAATAATTATTGCCACAATTTTATTTAAATGACTATAAAATGTGAACGAAATATTTGTAATAAATGGACTGGTTAAATATTGTGTACAGTTTAAAACTTCTTTTTCTTCGATGGGTTATATTAGTTTTTCCATTTATATAATTTTGTATTCTTATGGTTGATACTAAAGGCTAAGGATTGTGCCACAGCTAGTTAACAGAATTCGCTTGGCCTTATCAATCGGTATTGATACCACATACGATTGTGAAACATTAAACAAATAAATTAATGATCAACTGTTGACATTTGCAGATTAAATAGCGGCTAATGATTTTGGTGTTGATGGCAATGATTTGCACAAAAGTTAAATACCATAAAAAGAAACAGTTTTGACAGGGCAGAATGGGAAAGAAAACATATTGCGCCAACCACAAAGTAACATGAGACTAAGACAGCAGATGATCAGTAATAGTTTTTATAAGACGAAACGTTTTCTGGAAAACGAGGAAACCTTATCAGAAACTATTCGGACATTTGGCTAAAGTCTAAAATAAATAAACATAACCAATACAAATAAAATGAATAAGAATTACATTTTTATTGGAACTATATAAAAGACTGAATTGATATTCTTTCCATAGAACAACCTCAATCAGTTAATAAAAATGAAACAGAAAAAGATTTCATTAATAAAATTGATACTACTAACAACTCACATTTAGCACATGTTCAGAATAATATAAAAGAAAATATCATTGCTGTCAACATCAGAATAACAAAGAGCGATCTCATTAACACTAAGATGTAAATAATATTTATAAGTATAGACTTTGGCACGTGACAATGCTTTGAATGTACTGAGAATAAACAATTGAAATATATTTTTGTGTGGTTTTATTTTGATTTGCTTGGTCTTTTGAGTCAATGACACAACATAGGACAAACATAGCTTCGTTATTTGATATGTTTAATATTTCTTCATACATTTTAGTATCTAATGTTTTTTTCAACTTTCCTATTGTCGGTTCGAGTTCTACCTACGACAATAGCTTATGTCGTAGCAACTTCCCTGGTATTCAAAATAGAACATGTGACTCATCTTCCTAGTGACTGCCAGAAGTGATGAGTCAATAATGAAGACTTTTATGCATTTTCAACCCCCAACTATTTTGCATATAAATCAAACAAGAACTTGATTGCGTAAATCTCTCCTACTCGTATGCCCAAACCACAAAAAAGTGTTGCTTTTCAAGAGTGGTTGAAGATAGCGTAGTTAAAGATTATTTTAAAACACATCCGTATTCTATTCAACATGATCGTACCAAAAAAACTAATCAAACGAAGAGTGTTGATATCTCAGCAAGATTTCCTAACGTATTCAACACCTGAGTAGGTGTTCCACTAACACCATCTAATAGTACTGCTAATCCTTTAGATTGAATCTCGCAACAATGGAATCGTAGGACTTGCAACAAGTGGGCTGTTCTTTGCAGTTCAACTTTCAACTGTATGGCTGCAAGGTAAGGCTGGGTTTTAAATGAGTGGGGGTAAAGGTTTTTATGCAACTGTTCAAGATTTCTTCAGTGTTGAGTGGAGCGTAGTATTTATTATTGAAACGTAATGTTGTGAGTATGTAAACTATACAAACGCAAAACACTTAACAGGGAAAAGAAAGAAACAGATAGAAGACTACAAAGGTACTGCTTATTTCAATGGAAATTTCTTCAAGCAGACCTGTGACAGGAAAATTGGATGATAGAGTGAGAGATGATACAGTGTGTCGAAATAAATAAGGAAACTTATTAATTTAACTTAAAGTAACTTAACTAACTATATATAAATTACACATATATACCTTAACCACATATATAGAAGATAAAACACATACATATAATAAATAAAATTATAAGATGGTGAAGAGGTAACGTTCTTTGACGTGTTTCTTTAATAAAGATACATTTTTAGACTCGTGGATTTTAGGTGGATGTGAGTTCTACAGTCGTACTGCATGAACAGAAAAGGTGTGGGAATAGAAATTAGTATTGTGTTTAGATGATGCCTAAGTTGGGATCTACACGACATCGACAGGCCGAGTAAACGAAAAGCGTTTGCGCAGATATTGGGTACAGGTACAGATTATAAAGGATGTTAAAGAGGAGACATAATATTCGATTGTGCCTGCGAAGACGGATAGGGAACCATATCATAGCCTTGGACTTGGATGGGTTGATCTGTAATCCATAGGACTTAGCCCATTCACTAATACCTGGGGAAAGGATTCATGGCGTTAATTGCTAAGTCCACATCTGTAAGCAATAAGTGTCTATAAAGCTGCCAATCGTCTGCGTAAAGATTGTAGTTGGTGGTGATTACGTTTAAATGGCTTTTAATTCTAAAAATATTTGAGGTAAATTTTTTCTTTAACCATCAATTTGACAGATTATTAAGCAATTGCATGAAAGGTTTACTGGCCTAATACCTACAATGTCTTGGCTCTTTTCACCGCACTAAAAGTTAAGTAAATTGACTGCGTTTTTTTTCTCCAGAGTTTGATGGTCTTTTATCGTGATATTAGGTATCATCATTATCTGAAATGATGATTCATTTCAGCCGGAAGACGTCCACTGCTGGACATAGGCCTCTTCCAGGCGTCGCCACATTGACTGATCCCGTGCGTCTTGCATCCAGCGCATTCCCACAACCTTAATCAGATCATCCTAGGAATATTAGGTATATTTAATTTAAAAAAAAACCGGCCAAGTGCGAGTCGGACTCGCGCACGAAGGGTTCCGTACTTGGTAAAATGCGGCTTACGATTTATGACGGTTTAAAAAAAAATAATGTACATCACATACATTTTTTAGTTTTATCATTCTCTTATTGTAGAAGTTACAGGGGGAGGGACACACATTTTACGACTTTGGAAGTGTCTATCGCGCAAACTATTCAGTTTAGAAAAAAATGATATTACAAACCTCAATATCATTTTTGAAGATCTGTCCATAGATACCCCACACGTATGGGTTTGATGAAATACATTTTTTTTAGTTCAGTTTCAAGTATGGGAAACCCCATTTTTTTTTGTTTTTTTTTTCAATTTTTGTGTGAAAATCTTAATGCGGTTCAAAGAATACATCTACATACCAAGTTTCAACAAAGTTAAAAAAGTGGCTGTGACATACGGACGGACAGACAGACAGACAGACATGACGAATCTATAAGGGTTCCGTTTTTTGCCATTTGGCTACGGAACCCTAAAAATTGAATTTGTTCTAAATGAGTATTAACGAAAGTAGAAGTTGACCTTATCCATACCTAAATAATATATTGAATAATTTAGGTATGGATAAGGTTGATAGATATATATGTATTTCAACCTACTAGCTGAAAATCTCAAATGAGTTTAGAAAATAGTAGTAATCTACATAAAACCATTCTTGCTTCATTCTTAATATTTTACATTTACATAAAATGCCTACCGATTTCATCACCGTCTTTATCCAAGATGAACAGCCATTTAAACTGTCCCCAAGGTACCACCTAGCTAGTCCAACATACTTGTGCAAACTTTGAGCCCGGGAACGTGTGTTCGATATAAAACAAGGAACAACTAATGCCGCTGAACTACGGAGTTGCAAACCGTCCGAACAGAATTTAGTTCACCTGTTTAAACATTCAGGGAGTCTTCAAGATTAAAGTTGCTTTGGTGAGTTGAGTTTTAGGGATGTTGAAATAAAATGCCTAATATTAGAATAGAAGAAAAAATCATTTAATCTATAGGTTTTTCAGCTTCAGGTATGAACACAAGGTAATGAAAAATAATTATTTATGTTTCTTTGTTAACAAAAGTTTGCAGCCGTATTTTTACAAGTAAACTACACTGACCACTTTATTTCCCAAGACTGCAATTCAGCCCGTAAACAATATTATGTGATAAAGTCTATTTCAACTACTTTTAGCGGCTAGTGTGTACTAGTAGAGGCCTTAGTACATGATTTTATTAGTTGAATTGCAATAATCATATCACAATTTTAAGAAGCTAGCTTCACCTTTGTCCTAATAGTAACGCAACATCTATCAACTTATGTCAGCCATAAACCGAAAGAGGTTTTAGCGGTGCATTTCTGAATAGAGCCCTGACTTTTGAATAAATCATTTGAAGTTCAGTATTTGTCAAACTCTAATTTAGCTTGAATATCTGCCAAAACTTGGCATTAAAGTACAGTTTGGTCTGTTGATGGCAACACAAAGTTTTTATTATTTCTAGTTTTATCTATAATAATTCGTGATCTGTCATACCTCCCTTCCTCTTCCGTGTGGCTAAAAACCAATACGTATTCATGTGAGTTATAGTAAATAATTAATAAAAGAAGCAAATTGTATCAATTTACCAGCCTATATCATTTGCAGTCCACAAACAAAGATAATAAAAAGGTAAATCCATATTAAGCTTTTAACAGGCCCTTGTTTGACTAATTAAGTTTTACTACTGGACAAAGATCTTCACAAGGAGAAGTAGCTTAGTGAAGAAGTTTTTCACTTTCCTCTTTTGCATATAAGATCCCGCAACAATTTATTCCTTAAAAAACTAAGCACCAACCCAAAAAACACTAAACTTCACTCAAAAATGCAATAAACATTGTGAACTCATTAAACAGTTGACGAACACAGCACCGCGCGCCGATCAGAGTGCAAAGTTTAAATTAGATGGAATAGTTTCACGTCCACGTCGCCACACTGCCTGGTGATTAATCTCTGGTAATCACCACTCCTAACTGCTAACTCCTTAATTGAAAATTTGTTGTAAATTTTGTTGCAAGTGATGGACAAACTTTGATGGGTTTTTGTTTACGTGTGCGACGAAGTTCTACAGTGTACGTAAATTTGTAATTTTAGAAGGGAGGTGTATGTCTTGTGTCTGAGAGATTTTCAACGTGTTTTATTGCCTTAAATGAATCGGACTCTAAGACAAAGAGACATCCAATCGGCGATAACGATTTTTTGTTATTGCAATTGTCCCACCGAACTATTCCCAAATCTGCTGTGATTTGGGAATAGTTCGGTGAAAGCTAGAATCAACAGTGACGACGAAAAGAATAACGGAGGAGTAGGAAAAATACAAATATTTTGGAGTGACATGCATGATCGAAATGTATTAAGCACCAGCGATTAGACAAAATGTATTGACGACGACCGCTCTGTCAAGTGTGAAGCGAAGAAGAAGATTGAATGTTCCGTAGTAAATTCCAAAAATGTTGTCTAGGCTCTCTTTTATCAAGTGTAGTTCATAATAGATAACTTGCGTGGTATTGAAATGTAAGGTAACTTTTCATGTCCACATGTGACATGTAGTGTTGCTGCCGGTGACTGACTAACCACTCTTGACTGTTAACTCCTTAATTGAAAATTTGTTGTAATTTGATAGCTTTATGTTTACGTGTGGGTGTTCTTCCGTGTAAGTAAAGTTATAGTTTTAGAAGGACGATGCGCTGGCTGGGGTTTGAGGCGTGTTTTAACGGCCAAAAGTAACATTGGGCTCTCGACAACGAGACACAATACGTCAAAATACTAGGTTACTTCTAGGCCCTGATATGGTCGCAGATAAATTTGAAATAGTGTTGCCGCAGCCTGGCACAAGCAACTGTAAAAACACAGGATGGTTTTAGTCAGTAAAATTCTGACACGCCCTCCCGCTTCACCCAGAGCGGGGATAATAATTGGATGATTAACCACCCCAAAAAAAATAGGTTAGTTTAAGGCAAGCTTGCTCTATTGTCGACCACATCATCGCTTACTATCAGGCGGGATGGTAAATCAAATGTGATTTACAAAAAAAAAAACTTGAATAGTAATAAGCGAATGCAGTATGAATACTTTTTCAACTTCAAGTCTTCGACTCCACACTGATGCTCTGCCGCAGCTCGAGTGCCACATCTGACAAAATCATATTTTCAGTAATGCTACTGTCAAACTGTTAATTCCTTAACTTAAATTTGTTTTTAATTTTGTTGCAAGTGACGGACGAAGTTCTATGAACACTGATGGGTTTTTGTCTACGTGTGTGATGTTCACTGATGGCATTCTTCCGTGATAGTAAAGTTGAGAAAGTTTTAAAAGGGTTGTGTGTACTGTGTCTGGAAGCAGTTTTAAGGCGTGTTTTACCGGCTAAATCTATTCCCGGACTATATACAAAGAAACTTTACGATTGATCACGTGGCATATCGAGAGTGCATCCCAAACATTTTTGACTAATCGACAATCTTTATCACCGATAGCATTGTTTGTTTGTTCATATGTTTATAAAAGTAAATATATGGAAGTCCTAATTCAAATACTACGATACCTTCATAATTAGCTATTGCTGATTTTCATAGGTGACTTTTAATAATGAATAATATGCACAGTTCAAATGAAACGAAGTCGCGACAAAATGCTAGTACCAAAAAACCAAATTTTCTTGGAGTAAAATATTTTTTATGTTCAGTCACTTGCATAACTTAAATGCTCATTTCACTCGTTCTCTTAATATCCATAAAGATGTAAGTGCACTCTCATAACATTTAAACGCTATCAACGAGAAGGAATGCAAAGCACGCCTCGCCACTAAACACGTAAGTTTTAACGTCTGTTTATACAGATGTGAAACCATGGAGGATGCATTTGTTTTAAGATTCATAGATTAATTAAAATATTCAGAAGCGTTTAATGCAGTAGTTGTTTAAATTAGGGGTGTTTTAAATGAGGAAACCATACAAATCACTCAGGCCAATCTCGTAATGACTGAAATAAACATCAATGCACGATAAAGCTTCAATTTCAAGCAACGTGGTAGTGAGCCGCAGATCCGCTACGGTAAACATATTTGTGGCTTAGCAGACGCTACACCGTAGGTGAGTTCTACGCCGTAGCAAGGAGGCATTTTTTTTGGTAAATAGACTAAGACTTTAATCACTCTATTTCATTTATAGTTTGAGTCAGTTAAAAAATTAAGTAATGTTATGAGCGATCTCACTTTATCACAAAACAATAGTAAACAACTGACAAGTATGATTGGGTTATGTAAATCTAATTGGACTTTTAAGTTGAATAACATGTAAGCAAAGGTAATGTATTAAAACATCCTCAAATTCCTCAATGTGTAAACGAGGTGTGGAATGCAAAGCACGAACCTACTGTAACACGTACACCTTAACGCCTGCATCGAGACATTTGAAACTTTGAAGTCGTAACTCTAATTTAACTGAGACAAGTTGCACTTGTTTCAGTGCAATTTGAAAATACGACGATTAGGAGACGCCTGTGTCCAGTAGTGGCCATCTTTTTGCCGGAATGATGCGAAATGCGAAAATTTGTCTGTAAGTCAGTTACGTTTTCGCGTCTAAAGTGCTGAACGGATTTTGATGAAAATTGGTACACAGGTATAACCTGAATTAACATATATTTTGATAATAAGTTCCCTTCAACTAATTTATAACGGGGGCCAGAAACTATTTCAGGTATAAACAATTAATAAACTATATATAAATAACCAGTGTAACACACAGCCTTTGGTTAGATCACCCCTCCTCCTAGGTTATAAAATAAACAGATATACCTATAACAAAACAAAAAACTTCCCTGAAAATACACATAGATGAAATTTGTGGAGGTTATTTAAAAGCCACCCTGTCGATTATGAAATAACTAAATTATTATTAAACACACCAATTCCATGTCCCAAAATCCAAAATCCATAAAACATACCACTACCAGAACTCCAAGTCTTCGTACATCACCGTCCCAAATAATTCCTTAAGGAATGGAAGCGATGCAGCGTCGCACGATACAAACCGCGCTTAATAATCGCCTTAAACAAACATTGCCGGTTTTACACACTGCTCACAGCTATGACCGCGTTCCAAGCCAGCAATGCATTGAAACGTTTGTGGAATTGGAGAATTCTTCGAGGTTCTTGCTCTAAGCGGTATTTTTGAATGGATGTGCGTCTTTTGTGAGGAGAAGTTATTGGATGTGGTGTGTTGATGCGCTTTTGTTTGTGGGGTAAATGGTTTTATCATTGTTGAATAGTATAATATTGAAGATTTTATTAATCTTGGACAATGGAGGTTTTTCTTTCGTTGTCTTTGTTTATTATATTTCTGAAAGAAAGTTGCCCTACACTAGGAATTTCTCCTGTATCTGTGGGAGCATTAACAAATATACAAACTCACAAACAACCAGACCGGAACAAATATCTGTAGGCCATATAAATATTTGTTTCGTGCGGGAATTGAACCCGCGACACGCGGCGCAGCAACCGCGGTCGTTGTGTAGTGTCACTAAGCCAAATGTGCCGCCAAAAACTATTTAGGCAGTTAAAAAATATGGCTCACGATTTATTTGTAATTCTTCTAGAAGATATAATTCAACAAAAATGATTTAGATAAAGACCAGTCCATCACAAACTTCTTCATCAGCCTACGTCAGCGCGCTACTGGACATAGGCCTATGCAATCGCACGCTATTTAAAGCCGCGATTGCCATTGAAGGCAACTCTTATCCAGCGTTACCAGCCACCCTACGTAGATCGTTGCGTCAACCTAGGATTACTGGGTTGCTAGGTTGATCACCGCAAATTAACAAAGATGAAAAAAAACCTTAGCTATGCGAATTATGCAAAATTAACTTAGCTTAGCTCTTGGTCTACAGACGGGATAAATAAACAGCCTTAGTTAGTTCTTAATGTTTATTTTGTTACTTCTCATAATCTTAATATAGGGGTAACATTGAAATTTTGTTTCTTTGAAATGGGTAATCTGTGGAAATGAAATTATTATTTCAAAGATTGAAAGGCGTTTACGTTAACGGGTACTGTAATGGGCCAATGGAGCGATGCCACGAAAATAAAACTAGTCTTAGTAATAATTGTTATTATTCTTATTTAATTTCACATATTTTTATTGCTAATTTCCACACAATCCTATACTAATAAACTAGCAATATCTGTATAAATTTATATATTTGTAATCACGTTATCGAAAACGGCTCTAACTGCTTCGATAAAATTTGAAATATAGTTCTCGAGGATAAAAAATCGATAGGTCTCATATCTGGGAAAATCCGTTATATAAAAAAAAATGTTTTCTATATTTTCACTCGAGCAAAGCTCGGTCGCCCAGGTACTTTAAGTAAATTAACTTAAAAAAGCCGTATAAAACAAAGGAGAATGCTCATCAATGTACGGAATCCCGTACCAAGCTGCATCAAAATGAAACTTCGTTTTTTATAGACTACATTGACCATGTTAACTCCTACAAAACTTCTTTTTGAAAACAAAACCCGGGTTTCGGAGTTATTTCATAAAATCGAAAATAACCTAAAAACTAGGTCTATTTTGTTCGACACTAACGACGACGTATTTTATTATAGACACGTTTTACATAAACGTTATAGTTATTTATTAAACAAAAGAAACCATTACTGGTTAGTTAATTCATCAAAAATCGTTTCTATTGCATTCTACATCTTTATGACCGGCTGCTGTGAACGGCCAATTAACCATAGATAAAATAATGATACCTATTCTTTTATAAGTAATTGATAAGATTCTATTCTAGTTTTTTTTAAATTAATGTAGAATTGGAATCGTATAATTTTTTTACAGTGGTCATGACACTTTAAAAAATCAAGGTTACGTTAATCATATCATGTGAAACGGAACGTCATTTATAGAGAGTAAAAAAATATCCATACTTTTAAACTCAAAATTAAATTCCCTATTCAAAAATCAAATCCGCGACGCGTAATGTCGTAAAAAATTACGAAACTAATTACTATAAAATTATGGTCTTGATGCGTGAGACTTTTTGGTACCACTTTTGGTCATTCTCCTTTTCTCCACTTGTCATGTTTCAAATTAACAGCCGGGTAGCTACTGCGTAGTAGACAATCTAGCTTTCCCTCACTGATAGTTTCCATTAGGATTTCTTTTTGGAAATAAAAACTCCGGAGATAGAAGAACGCAAACCCCGTCATAAATAATATATTTGTAACCAGTTCCTACCACAAACAAAAACAAGAGATGCCTCAAAACAATACGATACTAACCCAATTACTACTAATCAGAATATCTTATCAATCTACAGAGATTGTAATCAACTTTACGAGCTGATTATCTGCTCCGGCGACATTCCCAACGTTCATGCAACCTTGCCATGACGCGGCACGCGAACAAATGACGAACGGGTTTTAAAATAGGAATGCGACTATTGTTAATCAAGGACATAACGAAGACTAGGAAGCAAGGTCTGGTTAGACGTCGAAGTATGTCTTCGTATTATTTGTTGGTGATATTAAGCTCTCTTATTTATGTAATACCTGTTGCGGTTTATTAAAGAAGCCACATTCAGAGAGTTTGCTGATCACAGACAACAAACACATTGTCTGTCTAATACCGGTCTGGAACACTCCAAGAAATTCCTGGGCTCTACGGTCAAAGCACGGGAATGCATTTGGAATATGAGCAGGCGGTAAATCCGTTACCTGATTGGGGCCTTCTGAACCAACTTTACTGGCCACTTTGGAACCAACGACATGCTCATGAAGATGAGTCTATCCGCGACACCCATGTGCAGGTTGTGTGGGGAACATACGGAACGCATGGAGCACCTTCTGTGCACATGCTATGCACTGGCTGGTAAGCGAAAACCAGAAGACTATAGGCTCATGTCTCAAAACTCATGAAGAGAGTTTTCAACGAGATTGGGGAGGAGTAGGTTATCTAGACCACAATAGATCCCAATGGGTTGAGTGTCCGAGTTATTTCTCGGCCCCTCCACAAGATAAGATGCGGTTTATTGGATGAAAGATTCTTGACGGTCGCTACGGGTAGTCAGAAAATCTGACACCAGTCTTGCCAAGGGGTATCGTGTGGCTACTGACCTCCACAAACCAGTAACTTGGTGAAGTTACTGTGAAGTTCAGATAGGCAATCGCTTCATGTAAAAAACTGGTACTCAGCTGAATCCGATTAGATTGAAAGGCAAGGTATATTGAGTCATTGATTGTATTAATGATTCGCACCGTTCAGGTTGTGGTTTTGATTCTTGAGTGGAACGTATTTTAAAAGTCCAATGATAAAATATGAGTAACTCTTGGTCATTCTGTTTGAGAAAGATGTAGAAGAAAAATGCAGTCTGATAATAAGTGCGTAAATATGAAAGTCTCCTTCATTCTGTAAATTAATTGCTCTCAAGATATATCTAGATACGAAGATATCAAATCCTGCGATTATCTTTTTACTGTAACAACCGAAAACAAAACATCCCTAATTAATCCAATTAACCCTAACGATGATCCAAATTACACAGATTTAAATCTACATCATTACGTTAATCCGTTCGGAGACATCCCCATCAGTCATGCACAGGTTCCCACGATCCTCACGCGAACGCACAGCCTTAGCCGAAGAGCGGCCATTTTACGGAAATTATTACAATAAATCGCATCCGTTTACGGCGAAGACAGTGGCGCCCCGCTGTTATGGCTAGTGGACATGCAACGGTGTCGTTTTAAATTTTTGGGAGGTGTATTCTGGAAGTCTGGTTTTAGTTTTTAGTTAAGTGTGTTTACTGAATGGCGAGTGGTTTTTATAAAACAAATAGACGTATGCCACATTGGGCACCCGTTTTATTGGTACCTGAGTTAATGGCACCTGAGGTATTCCATTTACAGTACCTACCTATCGATATTTTTCGCAGGTGTTAAATGTAAAAAAAATATTCTTGATGATTCTAGCCTCCTGGTAGTTTGGGTATAAATAGTTATAATATTCAACATCTAATTAAAAAAGCAAAAGAAGAAGTTATATTTTTATTGCGTTACTAAACTCTCTACTGATTCTAATCGTTTTTTTTATTTTGACATATTAAAAAAATAAACGTCCCAACACTAGTACCTGCTAATACTTAGGTGGCAAATGTTCAATAAAATTTCAAACAATATATTATTCCACATTCGGCACCTGCGAAAAATATTGATAGGTGCTGTATGTGGAATACGTCAACAAATATACGACCCATTTTTACCCACAGTAACGTTCGGTATTTTCTAATTTACGGAAACACAGTATATTCTCTCTCTTTTATTAGATCTGCTTATAGAATATACTGCAATGAAAAATTCATCTTTATATCCACAGCTTATTTATTCAGTGTGATTTTCTCCTATATGTTAAGACTTGAATTAGAAATCCAATTTGATTTATATGGCGTAAATATAAGATTTTCTCCCATCTAATTAACCATATCTCGCATCTTTTACAAACCCTCCCAGAATTAAAACATTTATGTTTGTCATTTAATATCATGACGCTCTTAACATAGCGGTTATGATCATCATGTAGTTTCTTCTGTAGGAGCAGACGTGAAATACTGCCTGAAATACTGCCGGTCTATTCTGTAACTTAGGTAGAGAGAGCTTGAAGAGAACTGCAATTCCATCTTGTTCGAATGGATTGACAACTTCAGTTTACTACTACTACCACTTAAGGCCGTGACTACTAACAGTTGACAATCGACATCTGAGGTATTGAGCCACACCAACCGTCACCAATAGCTTAGGGGCAAATTTAAATTGGAGCGAATCATATTTGAACATTAAATACACACGGCCAACCACAGAGGACCACATCATAAACGGACTATTCCGATGTTTTTACAAAACATTATCGCGCAAGTTTTTATTTCAGCGGTCACTATCGAATTACGCTGGGTGGAAAGAGAAATATGATGTTATTTAAAAATTAATAACTTAAAAATAATGAATGAATCTTCAAAATATAGTACGATGTTCAGATTTGGTTTTAAAGGTCACGGCAAGAGGTTACTTTGCCATTCAATTTAGGTTTTTGTGCTTAAACGTCTTTCGGCCACAAAGAAGTTTTCAGAAATATGATCAAGATTAACATATAATTTTTCGCTGCCACATCTTCAATTAATTAGGCTAAATAAAAGATAGCCTATTGGGTATTCTGCCCTTTAGTTGCATCTCACTTCTTGTCCACTCCATCAAAATTTATACAGTGTAATTTGACATTATAGCGCTACAGATTTGAAACGATTTCATTAAAAATAATTGCGTGAGCTGTACTACCTTTAAGTCTGCTTTCAGAATAGGCTCGCCAGATAATTCAGTGTTCATCCTTAAAGTAGTAATATCGTGTTGTGCTACCAACTACCGCCCGTAGCTCGTAACTTGTGCGGCCCGTTTTATATTTACTTGTCTCGCCTAAATACTTGGTAAGTTAATGACTGCTAGAAACGTGATCACGGTTGTTAATTTGAAACATGACAAGCAGAGAAATTAATGTGATAAGTTTTTTATTTTGTTAATTTATGCTTAATTAAATTGTGTTAAAGTTAACAATATAATAAAAGGTGTAAACTTATGTTAGCACCTTTGTACCTTTCCAACTTGTAGACTAAGTTATCAAAAATATAAAATAAACATTGCACCGTTTGCAGATCAAGTAAGCTAGTTAAGCTTAGTTCGCATAACAGAGGTATTTTTTCGTACTTGATGTTTTGCGGTTTTACTGGCTTTATCTAAGTTTTATGTTCAATCCTCTCACATTTATTCCATTTCAGGAGGGTGGGTTGGTCTTAGTCGTGTGTGTAGATGCAAATGCACATTGTTCCTGTGTGCGTAAGCTCAGAAGCGCTCAGTATCGCCTGAGCACACATAAACAATGTGCTTGTACATTACACACACGACTAAGAACAACCCAACGTCGTGACATAGAACAACCGTAAAGGATGTTCTTCAATTATATAAATCACAGTTTTAAATAAACAATACCTACCTACAAAGTAATCTATTTTCTAATACAATTTAATCATTTAAAATCAAACATCGCGTGACTCGTTGGTCTAGTCACTAGACTAACTGGACTCTAGAGGTTGCAAGGTCTAATGCTGAGCATTATTCTTCAAAATCCAAAACAATATTACTAATGAAAAGCTCGATTAATTTTTCATTATTATAGGCTCGTGTTTGACCACTATCCCACTTGATAAAAGGACGTGGTCGACTGTGGATCACGCTTGCATAGACTTAACTTATTCACTCTTGACTTATATTCTTGTTTATAGCTCTGGTAATTAGCAATTAACCATCGCATGAAAGTTACATTTCCGTTTGTATGTGACAGTGTGTCTTTGGTACCTCTTGTTTTTATCCTTTTTGCGACACCGACTTTCGTAACGGATGTTATTTTTCACTTTTTAGTTTTTTTGCTTTCGAAGTCGGTTTATTTTTTTCTTCAAGTTTTTATTTCTCTCTTTATACTTTTGGTACGGTACTCTCTTTCTTCTCCTAAAATTGTTTGTCCGAAAATAATTATCCATAACACGTTTGCTATAAACTTCATTAACCATAATCTTCAAAATCCCGAAATTTTGTTTAGTTCTAAAAGTATTCTGTCATAATATTGGGTACTATAGTAATTGAATCTCCTAATTTTACATGACCTAAAGTCATATGTCCTAAGTATTGTGTTAAATAATGTGTATTTTTCCGAATGTTCATTTTCTTTTTTTTTTTTAGTCCTAAAACATTTGCTTTAATTTTTAATTAGGTTTTAGTGACAGAAACGAATCGCTGTAAATCCGACACCACGCAGTCTTGTCTAATCTACTCCTAGAGCTTAAAAATAATGCCCGCTCGTATCTGCGTAACGCTTTAGAGAAGTTCATAGCAAAAGCTTTGTTATACTTAAATTTGGAAAACATGTTTAGAAGCCAACATAGAGTCACGTATATGAATATTGTGCAATGCCAACAATACTACATACAAACGTATCGAATTGATAACCTCCCTTTTTAAGTCGGTAGAAAATACAACCCTCTCCTAAAAACCTACAGAAAATCACGTAATTTCTCTAACAAGTTACTAAGATAAAGTACATCATAGATTACATCAACTCCCACGAGAAAAATAAAAGCAAGATCACATTCAAAACATATATTTCAGCTCAAAGTCCCACCACAAGTATCTTTGCGAAGTTAACAAGAAAATTAGCAATGCATTACGTGTTGCTGCTCCTCGCAGCAAAAGAACTGCATTCCAAGGAGATTTACTGAATATTTTCATATATTTGTTTGGTTTCTATCTTCATATACGAATAGGGATCTGTTGCTTTAATACGAACATGTGGTTGTATTGGAAAATTATTTTTAGTTGGTTGTAGAGATTGCTCAATCCACGTAGCCTTTTCTCAATTATTTTGGGGTTGACTTCAAATCTTACCGGATGCATTCGAGTAATGCAACTGCCTATCTGACCTCCATATCCCAATACTGCGTAATACGATACCCCTTTGGCAATACTGGTGGTCTGAGACTATCCGTAACGACTTAGGATGTGGCTAATGGGGGTCAACTATGATGACACCGAAAAACTACTTACCACCGTGACTTAAAGTATACCGAATACTATCTAATAAATCCTCAACCACACACGCACTTTCAGACATACAGACATGAAACACATCTACTTATTCACGCCCTCTCAAAAATGTTTACTAGCAATGCTAATACTACACCAAACCATACCATTTTTTTTATTATTCCCAATTTTTTGAATTCTCTGAACACTTAATTTGAGCTGCAGACTTTTAAAAGTTATTATACATACAACCCATGATTCAAAATTGTTAAATCACTTTTTGACTTTGACAATCTCGGGACCCAGAGGTCCCGGTCCTTTGAGAGGCGTGCGAGGAGCCGAAGCTAACTCGCAGAGGCCTTATTAGGCATGTATCAGGCAATGTGACACCAACCGACAATTATGCCTGTATGCACTGCGCAAGTGCACCCAATGGCAATCCCCGATTGGTGCAGGAGCTATTGCAAAATATAGAGAAAAATACATTGGTAGGTTTAGGGCTATGGCTTTGGTAGGTTTAGAAATCAAATAAAAATCAAATCACTTTTTTATTATTATGTAATTTATCTAACTGCTAGAGGGTGGAGACCTGGTGACCTGAAACACAGGCCCTTAAAGCCTAGCCAAGGCACCAGTCTACCACAGTAAACTAAACCATATAATGTACCGTAAGTGTAATGTGTGTGTGTTTGTAATGTTTATTGTGGTGAGTAATTAATAAATAATTGAAATAATTATATAATAAATAAATAAATATACAAATAAATAAATGATTAAATAATAAGATAAATAAATTAATAAATAAACGACAACCAAAGATGTTCAAAGCATTGCCGTGACCCACGGCTTAACGTACTTGCCGAGGCACGGAGGACTCTCGGTATGTTAAGATTGTCTACGGACCGACCTCGACAAGCGTTGCCTCGAGCTCCTCTATGTTGTAAAGGTTGTTGGTTGTATCAGTATTAAAAGCTATTGGTTTCTTTGACATTCTAAGCTGAAGTGCCTAGCTGTAGATGCCTTGTCTTGAAAGAGGGATCACAACTGATATGACGCATAATAGAGAAATATTGAAGTTTGGAAAAAGATGATAAATCTTGTGCCTGCTCCAAGTCAATTAGGATAAGTGTAAGAGAATGAGTGCTTTAATAATGTGTTCATAGTTACGTAATCACATGAAAAGTTTACAGGTTTATCTAGAAGACAGGTGAACATTTTTTTTTTTTGAAAAGGGTTTACTTGTTTTTTATTTATACTCTTCTAAAACTTTTAAGTGTAATGTATTTTTAACATCACAGAAAAAACATCGCGTTTGTTTGTGCCTAAACAAAAACAGCTTACCTTAACCTAACGAATACAAAAAAAACGATATAACGAATAATGTTTAAAATGAAAGCTCAAGCTTAAAAGTTCTACAACAAAAATAAAGTCTATATTTATGCAGTTCAACTAGAAATTGTGCTCGTGTTTAGGCTCACAACCATACTTAAAATACTTTCGAATTTTGAATACATCTTACTTCTTACTATGATAATATTATAAATGCGAAACTTTGGATGGATGTGTGTTTGTTTATTACTCAATCACGCCAGAATGACTTAACGGATCTGGATGAAATTTGGCACAGAAACAGATTACATTCAGGAATAGCACATAGAATACTTGTGTTTTATACCGGGAATATGTTCTCTTGTGATTATTTTAAAGCCAGTAGAAACATATTTTAAAGAACTGCAACAAAAGACCCAAAATATAACAAGAATAAATACATTATATTTTTATAGATCAAAATTTAATTAAAAAGATCAGTAAAGATATAGAGATTTGTAAAGAGAAATGAGAGGCCGCTGCCCTCCAATAAGGTATAAAATAGGCTAAAAAAAGCCTGCACTTATTACACAATACTGCTCCAAAAGAGACCTCACATTCCCAAACAAACTCTTCCAACCTTGGCAACCAGACAGATCTTATCAACCGTATAATAAACATTACATTCTATAACCGGTACCGAACCGAACTCCGCTTACATACCGGCTAAGCAGACGATTACGATTCGCGACGATCACAACCCTATTTGTAAGGCACATTACACATAAGACGCTGTACAACATTGCGACGTAATGCGATCAACGAGCGATTTTGTGAAGCTAAAGTATTTACATAAGGTTTATCAAAGCGTTGGTACAAGTCGGGTTGGTATGGAGTATTTTTTTATGATGCCGTTTCAAGTTCTTGTCGTAAAATTTTGACTAAAGTATCCTATATACTGTTATTCTGTGGGTTTAAAAATAAATTGGAAGGATAGTAAGTGCGCTTGTGAGATGAATTAAAGTTTTGGAATCTTTAGATCATCACTGAATAACCAGCACCCATTTTAACAAGCATTTTGCTTTAATTTTTAGTGACAGGCCCGCCAAACTTGTTCCATACAATGTCAACCAAAATAGCTCTGAGGTAATTAAACTTATCGTGTTCCGGAGAAACGATCCAACTGTCTTGGATGCAACAAAACTATTTAGAAAATAATAAAAACGGATACAAACAAAATTCGTTCATACCAAGCAGGAGTCACATCAGACCTTAACTTATAGGCACAAAGAACAATTACAAAAGGGAAAAAAAAACTAATTCGTGGGAGGATGTGGCCACCCCTGGTGTCAGATTAATTAAGCCGCCTCTGGGAACCCACAGGTTTCTTGACTTGGCTATTTCAGACTTACATTAACAATATAAGTCCAGGTTTCCTAAAGATGTTATCCTTCTCAGGCAATGCCTGTGATGTCCAAGATAAACTCACAAAGTACATATGAATGCCCGGATTTGAACCCGTGGGTTCAAGCACGAGAGGCAAGGTCTTAGGTACTGGGCCACCACAACATAACAGGGATAAGCCCATTATTGTGATTATCATATTAAACTGTAAAACACACTAAGTAAGAACCGGGCACAGCAAACACCATCAACAATTAAACATGCACAGTATCAAAGAAGCTACACTCCTTAATCAAAAATTCCTTCTTCACATTCCATTCACACACTCAGCTTAACGCGGGGAAATCCCATTTATTTATTTTATTTATTTAAGCCTTTTATTTCAGATAGTTCCAAAGTATTTAATTACTACAATATTTTTATATGAAATCGACACATATAATATCTGTTTGCCCATTTTGGGCAAAGGCCTCCTCCAACCTCTTCCACCCCTCTCTATCTCTCGCCGTCCTTGTCCATGTTTTTCCTGCGTTATCCTTTAGTTCGTCCTCCCACCTTTTGAACGGTCTCCCCCTCTTTCGTTTATTGTATTTTGGGAACCAATTCATCAATGTTCTACTCCATTTCTCCCTTCCCCTTACTGTGTTTCCTGTCCATCTACATTTTAATTTCTTTACTTTTTCTGTTTTTGTACGTCTTATTTTCTATTTTTGTACGTCTTCTGAGTGTTTCGTTTATGTGGGGAAATCCCATAAGCATGATTAATTCTTCATAGCGAGCAAGACACACGTCGACATTCACAACTAGGAAAAACCTAATGATTTGATTAGTTATCATAGTGAACTGCAACACATATCTAAGATGACGATACAAGGTAATCTCTCTAATATTAAACAGCACGCACTTATCGGAGAATACAACTATTAAACTTCTACAACTTCAAAGGAGTTACACTCCTCCCTAACAACCATCACATTCTATTCACAGACAGCTTAACACGGGTAGTAGACATAAAACAACATCAACCACCCCTTAATGTGCAAATCCCTTAAGGCGAAGTCAGCTTGGCGTCATTAAAGGTTACATCGGCGGATTTAAAAGAGATCTCGGATCCACTCAGTATGGGGAAATGGAAATGCACTTAATGCATACGTAATCAAATTATCCGTCGCGCGGCGAACGAGTTACACCGGTGTGTAAGGTCTGTTAGTATGTTTAATGTAGGTGGGAAATGAGTGTTGACTTTTTTCTGGAATGTAACAATGAATTGCCAAATAGGTATGTTTTGATGTTCCTACTTTGGTTAAGTTAATTTAAATGATCAATAACTGATTGCTTACAGATACCCCCATATTATTTAATCTTTTAAAACTACCTTTTTTAGGGTTCCGTACCTAAAGGGTAAAAATGGGACCCTATTACTAAAACTCCGCGGTCTGTCTGTCTGTCTGTCACCAGGCTGTATCTCATGAACCGTGATAGCTAGTCAGTTCATATTTTTAACAACAAATAAAAACAGAGTAAAATTCATATTTAAGGGGGAGCCCCCTTACAACAAACGTGATTTTTTGCCTTTTTTGTCTGTGACTTTCATCACCCCTATCATTCGAACTAACGTAGATGTGTATTTTTACTATTTAAATCCTGAAAAATTGAGACACAGACTTACATAATTTCTAAATGCATCAGTATGTCAGAGTAAAACGAATAAATACACAAACCTACTCCCAACATTACACTAAGGTGTGCGATATTCCCCGGGTACATAACGCGGCGTCGTTGGAACAGCCCGTCAGTTACTAATGAGGAGCTGCTGCCATGAGAACACCACTTTTCATTACAATTTTATACATCACAGGAAAATATAACCTTTGTCAATCTTCACTTCCGAGCAGAGCTGCTCCAGCGACACTGAAGATGCTACACTGGGATTAGCGAAAAGAAGAGCAAAGTATCATGAAATACAAGACACTTATGTGTCAAGCCACTTCGATTGCAGCGGCCGCGGCTGTGGTGGTTTGTTTTGACTCTAAGGGCGGGTGACTTTTAGCAGCGATGTCGCTATGCTGTCGCAGGTCATATACCATCGCCCACGTAATGACGAATCTATTCTCTCTCTATTATCTATTCATCTATCTTCCTATTCATAGTTATTGTATTCATTGTTTTTTTTTTTTTTAGAAATTGACTCATACACTGTTCCGTTGTTGTTGAATTAGGTATTTTACCTATGTTTGTAATATTTATAAGTATGTGAGAACCATGTTCCTACTTATCAAATTAATTGATTTTCCTGTTAATGCTTTTTAATACTTTATACCTGTACGTAGTATAGTGTGTAGAGCTATTCTGGGTGCATCGTCCTCACATATATATTAATGTATGTACTTATGTAAATATTGTAAAACACCTATTTTTAAAAAAAAGAGTAGGTATGGAGTTTCTTGTGCGTTCTTCTCCATAACAATCTACTTTCCGAATGCACGGTAGAATATTTTTTACTTGTAAATTTTAATTTTAATTTATGTGACGTTCAAAAGTGCCGTTTATTGGCCTAATTGAATAAATATATTTGACTTTGACTTTTCTGCGTCCCGACAAACGCAATACAGCATTTATATGGACGCGACGCAGTATCGATACAGACGCGATGCAGTATCGCTCCAGTCATGCGTTGACAATACAGTCACAAGTATGCATCAATGCTGACGCAAAGCTGAATCAAAACATCGCGAGTTTCAAATGCGAACAACGGCCAAAAGTAGCGTTGCAGACGCTTATGATTGCATCGCTGCAAAAAGTTGCCGAGTTGCCGTGGGCGAAGCGTATTGCCGGGTGCTTAAGACCTACTTTCCGCAAATTTCAGTGTCGCCGCGTAAGTGTAACCGCTCTACTCGGAAGTGAGTCTTTAGTGAGCCCTGAATGCAAATGGAACTTTTTCTAATGCATTTAAACGGTGAAAATGCCAGTAGACTTCAGGAATACTTTTCCATGTTTATACTCGTTTCTTGTTAATTAAAAATTAGTTGGCAAGACGTGTGTCAAATTAATTTATGAGTACATAGTGCGATAAGAGCCGTAGAAACAGTCAGGTATTTTTAAATAAAAACATAATGTTTTATTTTCTAGGATTGCTTGAATACCTAGCCTGAGTTCTGACTAGTTAAGTGAAAACTAATTAAAACTTGCCGTATCTGGGTTTTAAGTTATTGTAGTAAATTATTGCGCTAATGCATCAGTAATTTATACCAATATTATAAAGAGGAAAGGTTTTTTTTTGTTTGTACCGAATAGGCTCTGAAACTACTGGACTGATTTTAATAATTCTTTCGCCTATGAAAAGCTACTCTATTCCCGAGTAACATAGGCTATAATTTCTTTTAAAACTACAAAAATTTGCAATCTTGGGTTACATTATTGCAATTTTCATAGGGATTACTAATGAAAATTGCAATAATGTAACCCAAGATTGCAAAATTTTGCCTACAGAATTCAATATTTGGCGTGCGCTAAGAAAACTATTGATGAAATATAAAAATTATGTACTACATGATTAAAGTTATCATTATCTTAGAGAATATATCTTACTATCATAGTTAAGTAACAATAGCAGCTTTTGTGTTCTAAAACTTAATTAGATCGCCGGTAGAAACAAAAGTTAGTTACATTCGTATTGTAGTATCTTATTCAAATAAATAGTTTAACAAATGGTAGGTAGGGTAGGGTGGGTGGGGTAGGTGGGTAGATAGGTAGATAGGGTAGGTGAGTATGTAGGGTAGGGTAAGTAAGGTATGTAGGGTAGGTAGGTATGTAGCAAAGGGTAGGTAGGTTGATCGGTAGGGCAGGTGAGTAGGATGGTAGGTATGTAAGGTAGACATAGAGTTGACATGCACTATGTATCCTAGTGGCCCGTATACTGAACCGGTCAGCACACCAAATTTGATGTCTCCCCGTACACTTTCGGTTCCACTAACTCACACTCTGAGTGATCGGTTTTTTAGGTACTCCCCAAACCATGCATTCATGGGGCCCCTTATACCGCATTCACCCATAGCCTGCAACAAGCCGTCGTGGTCCAGAGTATCTAGGTGGGTAGGTAGAGTAGGTAGGTAGGGCAGATAGATAGGTGGTAGGTATGTAGATAGCCAGTTGACGGGAGCGAAGCCACGGGAGTCAGCTAGGTTATGATATACTTACTAAGAAAATGTATGTTTCCCTTTTTTACAAGCTTACGCAACAACAACAATCAACTATCAATCCATTTTGAAAACTTCCTGGCATACGATTAAGCTGAAATTTGGCGTACTTATACAACTTTGAAACATTGAAATAATATGGTAATATAGAGCTGTTCCTACGATGGAGCCGCGATAACGACGGCGATGTTATCTAATTGAGGAGTTGCTATGGCTACATAGCAACTCCTCAATTAGATAACATAGCACCATCGTGTTTGGGCTCATTGGATGTGTATTGTCAAGAGGAGACATTTAGTACCTATCAGTTCAAAAAGCTTGTATAAAATTAAAATAAAATTCAATAATTTTCTGTATTCTCGAAATTTTTGTTTGGTTATCAATATCTCCTCTTGACATCAGTTGTGATTTAATAAGAGATATAAAGTAATAATTAGCAATCGACGCGGATGCACGGTGAGAGCCTGATGAACACAGGGTATCCTAGTATGGGCTCCGTCTGGAGTCTCTACAAAGGATAATATATTTATAATGCTGCCCTAACTCTTACACCATGATATCCTGTATCACTTCTTCAAGAACTAGAAATTAATATTTCGTTGAGAAGATATTTTTTGACTAATTGAGTAGAGAGTCAAATCTTACATTATAGGTACCTACCTACTTTATTTACTCTTTAAAATTGAATCTCAAGAGAAGCTTCTAAAATTCGGTCAAATAAAATCAAGTGAAAACTGCATCTCCATAATACAATCGCTATAAACCATCTCTTGAATGCTCAACGTGACGTCACAATAATAAGAAAAAAATCACTAAGTTTCTCATAGAAGTAAAACTAAACGTATAAATCAGAAATTCAAAAGAACCCATAATGAGGCAAAAAGTTCTCGTTACAATGGTGACTGGTGAGGCGAACTACCCATGAAATATTGTGACGAATTCCTAATCAGTAGGGGAGCTATCATTCGGGTGATTGCTCCAGGGGACTTTTCAATATAGAAAGGTAGTTTGTATTTACTTCTGTACAAATAAATACAATTAAAGTGTCTGTTTGTAATGTCAAAATATTAGTGTTTTACTAAATGTGTTACGCAAGCATAGCCGAGGCAAATCGCTATAGTATGCATCGCCCTGATTTCCCACAGCAACAACACTGCGCAATATCTAGAAGCTGACGCTGCACACGTGCCTCGTGTCGCCATGAAGACGACACCGAACGCGAGCGACTCGATTCCGTAATCCATGTGAACATTCTTTGGTCAATCGTCGACTGAATGATACCTATCTTTTAGTTTTAGTTTTGAAATATAATTGTAATTCTATATTAATTAAATTCTTATAAAATAAATCGGTTTTTTTTGCATCTTCCGCTGCCACCGGACTTAATTGGCGCAGTCGGCCGTACCGAATATATCTCGATGTATCCTACATCGAGATATATTCGGTACGTGACGCGTCAAGATTTCCCCTAAAATCGGACCGAAGTCCCGCGTGACTTACCGATTCCCGAGTATCCCGAATCTACATCGTGCGGCGCCAGCGGAGGTGAATCCCGACATCGATTCGGCAAGAAAAACTATGTTGTAAGTACTTTGAATCTTTCAAGTCCTTGCTTCCCTATTTTTAATCTAACTTAGATCCTTCCCTATCGTTTACAGATTTTTATTTCTTGCAATTACGCATCTTATAATTTAAATATTGTGTGTTTGATTCAATTTAGTGTTTAATATAGCTTTCAAAATTTTTCACCCAAGAGAATCGCGTAACCCTAGTTTAGGTAGTAGTAGATCGAATAGGCTTAGTATTATAGACGAATCTAGGCAGTTAGGTGAACCAGCACTACTGGACGCAGATATGGCTCAGGGTAAATTAGAAGATATCTTAAAGTCGCTTAGGATTGTGCCCGATTTCGATGGTAACCCTCACGTGTTAACCCGTTTTGTAAACCTCTGTGACCAACTAGTACTAGCATATTTTAATACAGAACCGGGTAATGAGTTAACCAATTTGGCTCTTATAAATGGCATATTGAACAAGGTTACGGGTTCCGCAGTTCGATTGATAAATACTAACGGCATCCCCGAAAATTGGATTGGTATTCGGAGTGCATTAATTAATAACTTCGCTGACCATCGCGACGAGACCGCTTTGTATAACGATTTGTCATTGCAAACCCAGGGGTCCTCAACCCCACAAGAATTCTATGAACGCTGCCAGAATTTATTCAGTAAAATCATGACATACGTCACATTGCATGAAACCGTGGCTACTACAGTTACAGCGAAACGCGACCTTTACAAGAAACTGACCCTACAATGTTACTTACGCGGTTTAAGAGATCCCTTAGGTTCTAGGATCCGTTGCATGCGTCCCGAAACGATGGAAAAGGCTCTCGAGTTCGTTCAGGAAGAGCTTAACACCCTTTATATGCAACAACGCACCGAAGGCGGGTCTAGTAAGAAAGATAATAATCAGCAGCCTTCTAAACCTAATTCCAATTTGCCACTAAATAATTTCATGCAGCAACCTTTTGTAATGGGCATGCCCGGTCCCGCAAAACCACAGATATTCAGCATGCCTGGTCTTCCACGTCCCCAGCAATTCTTTACTCAACCTTACCAAGGTTGGCGGCACAATGCACCCCAACCACAACAACCACGCGGCCCTACTCGGACTCAACAGATGTTCCGAGCACCACCTCCAAATTATAACGCTCAAGGCAATGCCTTTAGACTCCCGAATGTATCACCCATGCAGCCCACTAATTCTAATAACACGCCGCGGCCTATGAGTGGCGTCAGCCACTTTGTGCCTAGACCTTTACCTTCTACTGGACACGACTGGCGTACAGCTGGTAACCCGCCACCCAGCAACTATTTTAGAACGCGCGAGGTTAATAACTATGACTTTGTATTTGATCCCTACTATGACTTAGCCTGTGCAGCGTATAACCAAGACTACGATGCTTACCAAGAGTACTTAGATTTTTACACTAACTATGGGCTGTATGAAGCCCCAGTCATAGAAGAAATCAAATCAAACGCAGACGAAACCGGTACCGAAAACCGGGAATCGGATGGAAATTTTCCCGAGGCACCGAAATTAGAAAAGCCAAAATAGATGTAAATTTTAACATTCAGAGACAACTCGGGTACATACAAATCCATAACCCACCCTTAAAATTCCTTATAGATACTGGAGCCAACCAGTCGTTTATTTCACCTCAAGCTGTTGAGAAATACTTTTCCAATGTGCCTCTTAACTATAACCCGTTTGAAGTAACCAACGTGCGCACCGTTTATAAAAATAATTATTCAATAACCCTGCCTAGCTTTCCCGAATTTAAAGAAGAAGGCGACATGACCTTATTTATCCTAGATTTCCATAAGTATTTTGATGGCCTCATTGGCTTCGATTTATTGGACTCATGGGGTACTAACATTGACTTAAGAGACAAGAAACTAGTCACCAGAAATACTGAGATACCCATTACCATGTATGACTCTCGCAATGCTAATCTCTATGAAGAAATCATACCAGCTCAAACATCTAAGCTAGTAAGATTACCCATAAATTCCCACGATGGTGAGGTATTTGTTCCTGACCAGATAATTAGTAATTGCTTAATTTCTGATTGCTTGACTACAGTACAAAATAGCAGAGGTTGGGTAGAAGTTTCAAATAGTTCACCAAATGACGTAATCTTTTCCATGGACCGTCCCGTTACTGCCGAACTATTTAACGCACAGAGCGAACCTGTAGAACAACTATCTGACCGTACACAGGAAGTTTTATCGCGTCTCCGAACCGACCACCTAAATCCAGAAGAGTTGGCAAATCTCAGAGCCTTATGCGCACGGTACTCAGATGTATTCTACCTCGAAGGAGAACCTTTAACATTTACGAACAAAATTAAACATAAGATTAAGACGACTGATGAAATCCCTGTCCATGCTAAAAACTACAGATACCCATACATCTATAAACAAGAAGTTAAAGATCAAATTAGTAAAATGCTCGAGCAAAATATAATAAGACCTTCGGATTCTGCGTGGAGCTCTCCCATTTGGGTGGTCCCCAAAAAGGCAGACGCTTCGGGTAAGAACAAGTGGCGCCTTGTGATAGATTTTCGTAAAGTTAACGAAAAAACTATCAATGATAAGTATCCCATTCCGAACATTTCCGACATACTAGATAAGCTAGGCAAATGTCAATACTTCAGCACTCTTGACCTCGCCAGCGGATTTTATCAAGTCGAGTTAGACCCTTCTGATATACACAAAACTGCTTTTAATGTGGAAAATGGGCACTACGAATTTTTAAGGATGCCGATGGGTTTGAAAAACTCTCCGGCAACATTTCAGCGTGTAATGGATAATATCCTAAGAGATCTTCAAGACATTTGCTTAGTGTATTTGGATGACGTCATCCTGTTCAGTACATCCCTGCAAGAGCATGTTATTAATTTAGAAAAGGTTTTCAAAAGATTGAGGGAATCCAACTTCAAGATACAAATGGACAAGTCCGAGTTCTTGAAGCTGGAAACCCAGTTTTTAGGACATGTCGTTTGTAGAGACGGGGTTAAACCAAATCCGGATAAAATCAGTGTTATAAATAATTATCCGTTACCCCAAACCACTACGGAGATTAAACGTTTCCTCGGTCTCATTGGATATTATAGGAAATTCATACCGGATTTCGCACGTATCACAAAACCCATGACCCAATGTCTAAAGAAGGGATCCAAAATAATTTGTGACCAAAATTACATCAGCTGTTTCGAGCATTGTAAGACATTGCTAACAAATGATCCAATTTTGCAATACCCGGACTTCACCAAAGAATTTCTATTGACAACGGATGCCTCAAATGTCGCATTAGGGGCCGTGTTATCGCAAGGTCCGATAGGTTCCGATAAACCCATTGCATACGCTTCCAGAACTCTAAATTCTAGTGAACTTAATTATAGCACCATCGAGAAGGAGCTATTAGCTATCGTCTGGGCTTGCAAGTACTTCCGACCCTATTTATTTGGCAGAAAATTTAAAATTATTACCGATCATAAGCCTCTGCAATGGGTTATGAGTCTCAAAGAACCCAATTCCAGACTCACGAGATGGCGTCTAAAGCTATCAGAATATGACTTTTCGGTAGTTTATAAGCAAGGCAAACTAAATACTAATGCCGACGCCCTATCTCGCCTAGAAATCCATAGTGAAGAAGTAAGTTCAATAGTTGCAAACCCGTCTGAAAAGAACCAATCAGCTGACGATTCTAGAACAATTACAGCCTCGGAGGCCGCAAACGACTCTAACACTCTAACAGTCCATACAGACGGCGAAAATCCCATTTTAGAAGTCCCCATCACTGAACAACCACTCAACAAATTTACCAAACAGTTAGTACTAACTATAGTAGGCGACATCAAAGGAAGGCCAACCGTCACAAAGCCCTTCGAAACGCACACGCGTACCGCCGTTCAACTTTCAGAGTCCAATTTAGAGGAAGATGTCATCAACGCTATCAAAGAGTATGTTCACCCCAAAATTAAAACGGGCTTGTTAATAAATCCACCATTGGCAATGTACAAAGTTATTCCCATAATCCAAAAAACCTTTAAGAACTCAGCCATGAGCTTAGCGCTAGCAAAAACCGAATTAGAAAATGTTAGAGAGTACTTAAGACAGCAAGAAATAATCAACAAATATCACGACGGTAAAACGAACCATAGAGGCATAAATGAGTGCTACCTAGCCCTGTCTAACAGATACTTTTGGCCTAAAATGAGAGAGCACATTTCCAAATTTATTAATGAATGTACAGTATGCGGCCAGGCTAAATACGACCGCAACCCCATAAAGCAACAGTTTCGTCTTGTTCCTCCACCTAGTAAACCTCTCGAAACCGTCCATCTAGATCTGTTGACTATCCAAAGTGAAAAGTTTCTAACAATTGTAGACGCTTTCTCGAAGTATGCCCAAGCCTATTTCTTAAGAGATGGGACAGCAGTAAGTGTAGTGCAAGCGTTATTAAAATTCTGTACCCACCACGGAGTACCTTACACGGTAGTGACAGACAATGGACCAGAGTTCACCAACCAACTGTTCGCCGAGTTCACAAGGCTACATAAAATCCAACACCATAGAATAGCACCTCACACCCCTAACGAAAATGGAATTGTCGAGCGATTCCACTCAACAATCTTAGAACACCTACGTATTTTGAAAGTACAACAAAAGAATGAATCCGTTTTAAATTTAATAAATTATGCCCTTCTGGCTTATAATAGCTCCATACATAGCTTGACTAGATGCAGACCAATCGATCTTATTACTGGACATTTCGACCCACGAGACCCACTGGACATAGATCTGACTATCCATTTATTACAACAGTATACAGTTGAACATAAAAACAAAATGACTAATACTTATAATCTAATTCACGAGTCTAGTATGGCCCAACGTAAAGATTTAATAGATGCACGTAATAAATCTAGAGAGACAGAAAACCAATACTCACCTGAACAACAAATATTCGTGAAAAATCCCTTAGCCTCCCGCCAAAAGATAGTACCTCGCTATACGCACGATACTGTTATGGCTGACCTACCAATACATATATACACCCGCAAAAAACGTGGCCCCATTGCTAAATCAAGATTGAAAAGAGTACCTAAAAGTTCACAATTGTTACAGGACCCTCCTTGTACTTCATCTGCTCCTGAATTCGGCCCTAACACAAGAGATAAAACTTGAAAATCTTGACGATGGCCCCGGTGTATTACCTTTTAAATTAGGCCCCTGTAGTATAGTAACTCACTATCATTCATTTCTACAACATGTTAATCTTCAGGAGTTGCAAGATAAAGTTAATACCGTTCATAACCAATTAAGAGAAATAAGCCCCGACCTTAATAACAGAAGCCTTTCTTTATTCAGAACCCATATTGAATACTTAGAGGATCAGCTTCAGGCCGTCCTAGACCAATTACAGTCATTTGAAACTACTCGTTCTAAAAGAGGTCTCGTAGATGGACTCGGTTCTGTTGTCAAAAGCATAACCGGTAACCTTGATTATACAGATGCAGTTCATTTCAATAATGCTATAAAATCTCTTCAAGATAATGAAAACAAGTTATTAACAGAATTTAACAGTCACGTGAGCCTGACCAAAACTTGGGTAACTCAACACTCTAAATTACTAGATAACATGGTAGACAATCAGAACAAATTAACAGCCTTAGTTAGAAATGTTAGTGAGAGTTTGGATAAGGGGAATCATGAGTTAGTTCAGTATGCTCATCTAGGACAAACCATTCTAATAGTTAGTGATAACGTTGACCGGGTGTCACGAGAGATATCGAAATTACAGAACGTACTGGCATTTATAAGAACGTCAACGGCACACCATGACGTCATTAGTTTAGATACCATTAGGTCTATAATAAGCAAATTGACTAGGTTATATGGTAGTAATAAGGTATTAGACATAGGAGCTAGAGAATATTATGATGTTATAAAGTTAGGTTCTTATTTTATAGGTAATGAAATAGTTATAGTCTATAAATTCCCGATTATTCTACCCCAGACATATGACCTATACAAGATATCCATAGTTCCTAATAAAAACCATGAAATTCTCGTCCCCCACTCCCAATTCCTAGCAATCCATCCGAAAGATTTCAAGTACATAGAGGCTGAATGCCCGAAGTCCACCAAAGGGTATCTATGTGAAGAGATACACAACGTACTAAGCCGAACATCGCCCGATTGCATTGGAGCCTTCATCACCACGCAGCAGAGACTTCCTGAATGCAAACCAGTCACAACATCTCTTCAAAAACCAGCCTACGAGAAACTCGACGACCGTCATTATACCATCAGCTTCCCGACTCCGACGAAAGTACGCCTATCCTGCGAGCAAGATCTCCATAAGCAACTGCAAGGAAGTTACCTCGCCATACTTCCTCACAACTGTTTTATCCAGACAGCAGAGTTCATCATCTCAAACTCCAATGATCGACTGAAAGGTCAAGCTTTGAAAATAATGGATGTTCCTGGAGAAGATGTACTTAGCCCAATGGCACGCCCACTGTTCAATCTCAACTCTATTAACTTGGATGATCTCCACGCTACCAATAAGGAGATCTCGCTGCAGTCACCGATACAGTTCGATACACATTCAGATAGCAGCATCTATCACACCACTATACCAATGTACGTGTTACTATTCAGTGCATGTGCACTAACTGCATACTTCATTTATCGAAGATGTCATCCGAAACAGATTGACCTTAAGAAAGAATCATCTGATGACAAGGAAGATCGACCGCAGATAATCTACTCTATACCAGCAACACAAAGGGATAGAACAGATCATCTCCCAGCGCAATTTACGACCAAGGTCTTCAATAGTCGCTGTTCTTCGGGGGGAGGTGTTACGCAAGCATAGCCGAGGCAAATCGCTATAGTATGCATCGCCCTGATTTCCCACAGCAACAACACTGCGCAATATCTAGAAGCTGACGCTGCACACGTGCCTCGTGTCGCCATGAAGACGACACCGGACGCGAGCGACTCGATTCCGTAATCCATGTGAACATTCTTTGGTCAATCGTCGACTGAATGATACCTATCTTTTAGTTTTAGTTTTGAAATATAATTGTAATTCTATATTAATTAAATTCTTATAAAATAAATCGGTTTTTTTTGCATCTTCCGCTCCCACCGGACTTAATTAATGCATATGAGTAACTGATAACAAAAATAGTTTTTTTTTTTTCAGTAATTCTTTTTGTCCCCGATACGGCTGAAGCGATTTTAACGGGTATTTCACTGGCAGATAGCTGATGTTATAAGGATTAACTAGACTACTTTCATTTTAGAACAGGAATTAGGGTTCCGCGTACAAATGCTTTTTTTTTTAACGCGGATGAAATCGCATTCAACAACTAGTTGCACATAAAAAGACAGTTGTTGCACTGGTCAATTTTAGTCTCACGATGTACAACTTTAGTCTCACGAATAGTATTCACGATGAAATAGTTGATGAAGAAATAATTTCATGGGTATAACTACAATTTGGTATTAAAATATGAATAACAATTATTTGGTAACTAATCAGTAATTTTCGTGAGGGAAAAGCATAATTATAACCAGTAAATTATCTTTATGAAATAAGCCATAAAGCCGATTTGTTTCTCTGCTGGCGAGTTTGCGTGCCCAGTGTGGCACCGATCCGCCCACGCAAAGCAAGACACCGCCCTAAATGAGACGTGTCGGATATAAAATCAGGCTGCTTAAAACCCACTCCACTAAATAAGCTCTACCCACTAGCAGGTATAGCATCTCCTGATGTACGAAGGGATGTCGCATGCGCAATGGAAAAGAAGAACCAGAAATCCGATTCCCGACATCCCCTATACGACCACTTAACAACTCAGGGTAGACTAAAAAGTCGAAAGATCTTCCTGCAAACCACACGGGCGATCCAGGAAAAGCCGTCTAGGGAGAGGAGCAAACTGTGGTTGGAGAAATACCCACCACCTCATGACTTCATTAAGCCCAAGGAGCATCTTCACCTCGGCCATGAACTGCAGTGGCCCGTATGGAAGACACTGAATCAGTTGCGCACCCAGGTAGGCTGCTGCAAATATAATTTGTAAAAATGGGGGATTATTGGTCCATTGCACGCTGGTTGCGAGTGCGGTGCTCCTGTACAGATCATGCCCCACTTGCTGGAGTGTCCCGACTGTCCATTCACTTGCACCTTGGATGACCTGTATAATGCATCTGACGCTGCAATAAACGTGGTCACCTACTGGGATCAAACAATTTGATCAAATGTACCATCGAAACGAAAAAGAAGAAGAATAGCCATAAAGCTTCTTTTTGGAGTAAAAAGAGAGGCTACAAACAATCTAACGAAACTAATAATAGAACACAAACTGGTTATGAAGCACGAAATTACGATATTCACGTAGATAACTAAGATTGTTTCTATTTCAAATACTATAAAACTTATTTTAAAACTATAGTTTCCCGACAGCTACAACATCTACGTCTTTAAGTCAAGAGTGAATATGTTACTTCTAGGCAAGCGTGACATCAGGTGAGATAGTAGTCAAGCGCGTGCCTTTAAATAATCAAAATTATACTATGAACTTTGTTTCCTAGCACGAGGAAGTACTTTTTGCCTAGAAACCTACCAATAAATCCATCCTCACTCTTAACGTGTGGTAGCCATCGTCCCTCAATAATCGACAGACCGAAGTATGGAACTGGGTCGTCGGTATTCATACGCGCATCAATATGTAAGATGTTCGGCGAATCCATTCGTGTCTGCTCATGTTTGTGATAACTACATTTGTAGCCTACGAATGCGATTGATCGTAGAAAAAATATTCTTTAATTGAAAGGAAGGTAAACCGTCTGAATAATTTATTTTTCTAAGGTCCACTTGTGCCACGCTGGGTTATCTCCAAGTTAGTAACTAACTCGGTTTTTATGTTTGTCATATTTTTTTTTTACCATTGTGTTAGCAGCTAACATCATCCACAATTCAATTTGCCTTTACGGCTCCGAATCTTGGGCAATTCGCTCGGTGGATCGAAGAAAGATTGAGGCTTTGAGGTGTGGTGCTGGAGGAGAATGTTGCGCATATCATGGACAGCAAAACGCACAAATAAGTCTCGACCAGTTAAACATCAAAACCAGACTCTGCCCAATCTGCTATCAAAGAGTCCTAAATTACTTTGGTCACATCGCCCGGAGACAGACAGATAACCTGGAAAAACTGGTTGTTGTAAGAAAAATGGATGGGAAAAGGTCACGCGGACGCTCACCCACTCGGTGGTCAGATCAGGGCGATTACGGGACTCACGGTGACCCTGGGAAGAGCCGAAGACAGTGTGGCTTGGTAGCAGCTCGTCAATGACTCCGCGAAAGCTTTCCAAGACGGGCACGACCTTCAGTAATGAAGACAACGAATAAGAAGAAGAGAGAGCATCAGCTAACTCGTAGTTAAGTCTTTGGCATATTAAGTATTTTTCTGGACGTAATTAGATAGCATAACATACCACCCATATTTCTAGAAGGGTTAAATTTAATAATTAAATATGTAAGAGAGTTACCGCGGCCCTGGCTCAAGCAACTGAAGGAACACTCGTGGGTTTTAGTCAGGAAAAGTCACTGGATGACTTCCACACAAAAAAAGAGATGAAGCTATAGAATATATTTTTGACAGGTATGTTTTTAAGCCCTATGTACGAAAAGGCGAGTCTATTTCATGAAAAGAAGGTCAAAAAAAAAGGGTGACAAATCCGAAATACCGAGGACTGATACATATAACGAGAAGGTGCTATCATATTTTAAAACTCCTTCTGCCCATGTATGTATATGTACTACTTTCTTAAAGGTAGTCGTAGTCAAAAATAAAAAAAAAACTGACAAAATACGTTTTCTGTGGTTCTAGTTTTAGAAGCCAAAAAGCTGTGAATATTTTTAAGATTGAACTGTCATATCGTCTTGTCTAGTTTAACCTCCAAGCCGTCTGGGACCTTAATAATTTTTTTTGATATGCCTTTCTAGAAAAATATTTTTATATTTAAAGTACATGTTACTATGTATTATTCAAATAGTGCGGCTGATCTTAATATGTTTAGGTAAGGTAAGCAAATGTTAGCTGTGGCAATAGGTTATTATATATAATATTATTTAAATAAAATCTTATCGACGTGTTTAATATTTTTTGAGCTTTTTTATCTTGACTGAGGTCATATATAGAGACAAGATTTTTCTGCAGCTTTATCAGCATTATTACAGGTATTTGAGGTTACATATTTTCAACATAGCCCGTTGCATCATTGGACTTCACTATGTACGGTGTTGCGATATTGATACATGGTGGAGATCCCACCCATAAAAACTTAACGTTTTGGGCATTTTTTATTGTGCGTACAGCAAAGGAGTGCAATTCCCTGCCGGAGTCTGTATGTCCTGATAGTTACAACTTAGAATTCTTAAAGTAAAGAGTGAATAGGTTACTTCTAGATAAGCGTGCTTCATCGTCGACCTCATCATCACTTACCACCAGTTGAGATAGTGGTCTACGGCGAACCTATCTATAATAATAAAAAAGACATTTCTGGTTTGCACGCCTGAAAAAACACACTACACAGTTAAAACTGTGAGTATACTCTGTTGGAATGAGGTTTGATTTACCAAATTCATTTAAGTTCTGGGCTGAACAGAATATTCCATATTTAAAATCAATCGCATATTCACAGAACGTCAATAGCAAATATTCAAATATTGTTGATTGGATACGTCAATCGTGTTTTAGTAGTACGTTTTCCGTAGTTGTCGAGTTTTCACCTTCAAAGCTAATGGTTGTATTTTATGTTTATTCTGTGTATTTACCACGCCATCTGTTTCTCTACTGTTATGTAAATAAATATATATCTGCCCAAGCCCACCTGTATCCTTTTAACATACCCGAATCTGCTGAATATACCTACACTGTGCCCACAGTGTAGGTATATTCAGCAGATTCGGGTCAGTGTTTGGCACTCGCTGCACGCAGGCTTCCAAGCTATGCTTTTATCACACATTTTTGATACCTGTACAAAACGGGTCAGCTTAGGTATTTGAACTGTTAGTTCCAAGTGCTAGCAAAATTTAATGCTAATGTGACGATTGAGTTAAAACACTGTTGAAAAGCTTAATTATTATTGTTTGTTTGATGAAGATTTTGTAAAAAAAATGGAGGCAATAGGTATAGATTGATGTCTTATGCTGTAGGGACATCTTATAAAATGCCAAAGTCATGCCTACGACAATAGAAGTTAACTTAATCATTGACTTATAACGTAACCTTAAAAAACCTGTGTTCGGTGGTTGATCAATTAGTGTGTTAATACAAATTTTATATGAATTAAGAGAAAATTCAAATACATACTTCAAGTTCTGGAGTGGCGACCGCGTACCGAAAGACGCTGCGATAGAAGGCCTCCACTAGGTGGGTAAATGACTTGGTCAAGGTAGCGGGAAATCGGTGGTTGCGAGACGCACGGGACCAGTCTATGGATTAGCAGTGGTCCTATTTTCGGTTGAAATGATGATGATGATGATTCCCATTCACTATCTTAATAAAAGGACATTAAAAGCCTACACACTATTAAGAACACAACAGACAATCCACCTGATATTGCAACGAAAAAAGACCCACTGTACTATTTAGCGCAAGCGTTACGTACCCACGCTTTTCGGACCGTGTAAGCTGGTCCTTAATATTGTCATAGCAGATCCCACCAGGAATTAGTTGGATCCGAGCCAACCATGGCTAGCTACAATTAGCCTTTCGCACTAACGTCTGTTGCATACCAAATTACGATACAAAGACTAAAGACAAGAGAAAAGTTTCGGAGCCTAGGACCAACTTTAAACGTAGCCGTTCTAAGGATTATCTCGTGGAACAGTAACTTTTTGTGAAAAATAGTTATTTATGCTACAAGTGCGGAAGGTAGGTGATTTCCGATGAGTGGCATTTTTATTCACGAGCGAGCGAAGCGAGTGAGTGGATAAATCTACACAAGTCGGAAATCATCTTACGTACGTGTATCATACAATATTTTACTATGCATTGTGCGAGGAAATAAATAAAATTAATAAAATGAAATTAATAAAATGGCGGGCTTATTCAAGCGCGTTCAACATATCCACAGATTAACTAATAGTTCCTCGGGCATATCTACTGCGCATGTGCGAATAGCTGTCACATCGTAACGCAATAAGGCACGAGCAAAATATACGTTCTGCCAAACATATTTAATGAATAATTAAAATTAATTTATTGATCAAAATCTAAATCTAGAGTAATTAAAAACGCCTAAAATAAAGTATTAGTTTTATTTTACCTTTTATATGAATGATAATCTGTACATAACTTATTTTTAAAACTTTTCTCAAATAATAAAAACTCTATGCGTCGGGCTGACGTTGGAGTTAAAAATTAAAAAAGTACAGGAAAGTAAAAAGCACTAGTGAAAAAAAGTGACACTTTCCGCACAGTTTGGCTGCTTGGAAAACCGCTCTTTTCGAGGACATGCATTGTAAAAGTATTTTTTTTATTGCAGCGTTTTTGGAAAGTTCAGTTATTAATTGGTCGGTACGGTAGTAAAGTTGGGCTTAATGTTGGAGTTTTCGGTTTTTTCGGGAGATTAAAGTAGCCAGTTTTAGTGGGTGGCTTAGTGAATATATAATGGACCATTATACTTGTCCATATACATATATACTACATGTAGGTAGTGTTCGTTCTATTTGTAAAATTTTAAAAATGGTGGATGTTTAGTTTAAGAAGGTTTTTGAACTAAAAGGTATTAATAGTAATATAATATATAATCTTAATCTGGTTAGCATGAGCCCACTGCTTTTGCCATACTGGAAATACTGTGATTTAAAACTATCTAATGTTTTGTTTATGTTGGAACATTTCTTAGTGGCAATTAATATTTTTTTTCTTTTCTTTTCTTTCTTTTCTTTTTTCTTTTCTTTTTTCTTTCTTTTCATTCTTTATTTCTTTTCTTCCTTTTCTTCCTTTTCTTCCTTTTCTTCCTTTTCTTCCTTTTCTTCCTTTTCTTCCTTTTCTTTCTTTTCTTGGCTTTTCTTTCTTTTCTTTTGTTTTCTTTATTTTCCATCTTTTCCTTATTTTCTTTCTTTTCTTTCTTTTCTTTCTTTTCTTTCTTTTCTTTCCTTTCTTTCTTTTCTTTATTTTCTTTCTTTTCTTTCTTTTCTTTCTTTTCTTTCTTTTCTTTCTTTTCTTTCTTTTCTTTCTTTTCTTTTTTTTCTTTCTTTTCTTTCTTTTCCATCTTTTCTTTCTTTTCTTTCTTTTCTTTCTTTTCTTTCTTTACTTTCTTTTCTTTCTTTTCTTTCTTTTCTTTCTTTTCTTTCTTTTCTTTCTTTTCTTTCTTTTCTTTCTTTTCTTTCTTTTCTTTCTTTTCTTTCTTTTCTTTCTTTTCTTTCTTTTCTTTCTTTTCTTTCTTTTCTTTCTTTTCTTTCTTTCTGTCTTTTCTAACTTTTCTCTCTTTTTTTCCTGTTCTTTCTTTCTTTCATAATACATCCAATGAGCACAAACGCGATGGTGCTGTCTTGTCTGGTTAAAAAGTTTGTTTGACCACCTTCCGCCTCTATCCTGAGACCAGCTCCATATCATATCAGCATATTGTATCAATGTTTCCAAAGTTACATAAGTATGCCAAGTTTGAGCTTTATCAGATGTCAGGAAGTGCTTGAAAAATCGATGACATTTTCCCGGACACACATACTTAGGTATGTGTGTCCGGGAAATAGTCATCGATTAAGGCAAGGTAATTTACAGCTTGTAAAAACAAAAAGATGATAGTTTACTGTGTTATGGTACAAACAAATCACACACTCGTGAATTGATGTTTTTCTTCTTCTTTTCGTGCCAATAGTAAATGTATAATATTATGTCATTTATTAAAAAAAGCGAATTAAAAAGACGTACAAAGATATTTGTTTCCATACAATAATCGCCAACTCATGGATAGATTGTTGGATTACACTAACATCGGTACATGGTGGACATCCCACCCATACGCACAAAGCGTTTTACTAATACTTTCATTGTCCGCACAGTTAAGACGATAATTCCCTGCCGGAGTCTTTATTCCCTGATAGCTACAACCTTGGGGTCTTTAAGTCAAGAGTGAATAGGTAACTTCTAGGCTAGCGTGCTTCACCGTCGACCACATCGAATCGCGAGCCTATAAGAACGTTTAAAAAAATAGAATATTGATTCGATAATGAACCAATGCTTAATTCAAAGGATACATTATCGTTATTTGGTCCTTCAAGGTTTGCAGCTCAGAGTCATTACGTTAATTTAAAATTAGCCGAACAAAACTATTCAATAAACTAATCTTGGAGGTAACTATTATTTGCGATGCTAAGAAAACGTAATTTTATACTAGGAGGGATAAAAAGTAGTTAAGAACGACATACTCCTTGGTAAGAAAAAAATAAACTGGCAGGCATAGCTCAGATACATATTTGTTATATTAATAAAGAAAATAATCTTCGATTCTCTTTTGTTTTTTTCTGAATGTAGTCATTTGTTTGCTTCGTGTCGGAACGTGTTCTCGAAAATGGAGAAAAAGAAGTGCGAGCCGTTATTAAATACCTGTTTAAAAAAAATATTGCGATTTGGAGGCAACATTAGAAAAGTCCATCGACGTCATTAACCCAAGAAAATGTTGCGAAAGTCTAGAAAATTGTATTGAGCGATCGAAGAGTTACCATCCGATACTTAATTCAAGAAACGGGCATTTCATATGGAAGTATTCAATCCATATTGAAACAATTTTTCAATATGAGAAAAGTCTCCGCAAGACGGGTGCCGAGAATGTTAACCAACAGTCAGAAACAAAATTGACTTGACATTTCGAAGATATTGTTGGACAAATTTCAAGTAGATTCTAAAAACTTTTTGTCTCGTTTCGTAACAATTAACGAAACATGGGTCCATCCAGCAATCTTCGCAATGGAAACGGTCATCATCACCAACACCGAAGAAGTTTCGTGTCGTGGCATCGGCTGGCAAGGTTATGGCCTCAATATTTTGGGACTCAGAAAGGATATTGTTGATTGATTACCTGGAGCGTGGAACCACTATTACAGGCCAATATTATGCAGCTTTAATTCCCAAGTTGAGGAATGCCATCGAAGAGAAAAGGAGAGAGAAACTTCGAAGGGGGTTTCATCACGACAACGCACCCGCGCACAGGTTGGCAGTTGCGATGGCTGCCATTCAACAAGCTGGCTTCAAATTGGTTGACCACCCGCCTTATTCACCAGATCTGCAATTTAGCTAGCAATTTTTATCTGTTCCCCAAATTGAAAAAATACTAAAGGGGAAACAGGTCCGAAGACGATAACGAGGTGATGGATGCCGTGGAGAGCTTTTTGCAGGACCAAGACATAACTTTTTTTGTGAAATGGATTGAAGCCTTGGAAAAGCGCTGGACTCGGCGTGTAGTGACTCGGAAAGTATGTAGAAATATAAATTATTAGATTATCAATAGTTATCATATTCTATCTCATTCTCACTACTTTTTGATCCCTTCTCGTACATATTTGTGCACTAAAAGAAACTTAAGTCAACTACAAACATTATCATAAGCTCCAAAATTCATTTTTCCCACATAATTTAGCTTTTTTTACACTTGGCAATTCAAAACGTAAATCTAGATGTTTTATTTTGTACTCAGTAAAGGAAACAGTCGCAGATTATATGTCAAGCAGAAGAAACACGAGAGACTGGGCTACAATACTCATTTGGCACGATCTTGCTATACCGAAAGGAGTAAAGTGTGATAAGTCAGTGATATAAGATCTCCTACTTTTGAAACGTGGTGCTGCGTTTAGTAACTTGCCGTTCATTAGCTTTTTTGTCATTTGTTTATTGTTGGTTTTATTAAATATTTTTACGGACTTTGCAACTAGTCGACAGGATTAGAGCCCTTATATTATGTTATGGATCAAGTGAAATATACGCCATTATTCATAATGCCGAGACAATTTAAAAAACCGGTCAATATGAGTAGGCAATATGCTAAAAACTATTGAAATAATTAAATTGACCAGGCTTTCTGAATATACTTATTGAGCCGGGTAATGCTCCTATTTCAGTCTGCACGGTCTATAGACGCATCGATCTAACATGAAGGAAATGACCTATCCGTGTCAGACCGCGGTGCCCTAGGCTCTCGAGTACGCTTCGCTCACTCTTGGGCTAATTCATTGTCCATAATAAATATAAGTACCTTGGTGACCGAGCTCCGTAGTAACTAAACTGAATAAACTGTTCAATTATTTTATTGTATCTCCGTACCAGGGTTTAGTTCTAGATTACAGCAGACAGTGTTGTGACAATGCTGAATTTTGAATGTCAATGACAAATTGCAGCCCACGATAAAAATAGTCTGTATATGCGACGTCCAAAAGAATCTGGTAATGAAATTCAAAGATTATGCAACATCCCTCAACAGTCCACCAACATGACTTCAGATAGGTACACCCACCCAAAAAATACCGATTGAAAAAGCATACAAACCACCCTGTCTACAGCCCTCAGATTGTCTCATCCTACTCAGACACACGTCAAACCTATTCAAACATTCCATCTCAATACATAACGCTATCGGATTAAGTTTTCTTAAAGTCCAAACAATTTTTGGTTCAAATCTTTCATACAAGATTTTCAAACGAGTTTTACTCTGATTTTCATAACTGTTTGTTGACAGCCCGACGTGATAGATGACGTGCTTCAGATAGTTGTGAGAGCATATAAAATCTTGGGGAATGTGTTGATAGAGCAACTAGTGTTTTTGATTAAAATTAAGCTGTTGTTTATTTAGGATTTTCAACAGTTGATAAGCATTGGCTAGCTTTTGTGGTGACGCTGGGCAATGGTCTTTTGACTTTCACGAGGATCGTGAAGAACGATTCATTAAGAAAAGCCAAAAATTTAAAGGAAAAAAATATACGATTTTACTGCCTATTACCAATCATTGTTTGTTACGGAGAAGAATGTCGTGGTGGTTCGGTAGCTAAAACCTCGCCTTTCGTGCTTGAGGTCGTGGGTTCAAATTTGGGCAAGTACCAATGTGACTTTTCAATTCAATTCAATGTATTCAGTAACAATTCACATTGTGTTCGAATATAATCCAGCATGAAACACTATCAGTATTATTAGATGTAGGAACAAATATATAAGAATACATGCAATTCTATTTAAATTAGAAAATATTATTTCAATTTATTTTAATTCAAATTCATTTGTACTTTCTAATTTTATCTTGGCTTAGGTGAAAGAAAACATCTTGAGGAAACCTGGACTCATAATTAATAAAATAATAAACCACCAAGATAGAGGCCTGTGGGGTTTCCAGAGGTGCATTAAGTAACTCTGAAACCAGGGTGGCATTATCCTCATACGAAAATGGAGAAGATCGGACAAGAAACTTTACACCCACGATACTCAAAAAAAAGTTAAATTCCCAATCAAGTCAACTCGCCGATCTAAACACAGCACAAAACGCGAGCATTGCGTTTACATACTATTTCCTCTGCTTTGCGCCTCGCTCACCGGAGTCTCAACAATTTCGCTGTTAGAACTGCAGAGTTTAGTACAAAGTCTGCAGACTTGTTGTAATAAAAGTTTATTGGCTTGTACGTGCTCTATCTGACATCGGTCGGTTTAGAACTTTATATTGTGACTGTGCATAAGATTGTTAGCGGGGTATATTTTTTATGTGTTTAGTGGGCTTTAGCTATTTGATATGATAAACAAAAATACTCTGTATTTAAGGTTCCTTTTATTTATTAATACCAGACTGGTACTGCAAGGCACGGTCATTAATCACGACGCTTGCTCGTGCGGATCGTGCGGATCGGCGATTTTAAACTTATAATAAATATAAGTCCAGGTTTCCTCATGATGTTTTGCTTAACCGCTGTCCTCGAAGTCAAAGAAAAAATTAGAAAGCACATAATAGAATTGGAAAAGTCACACTGGTGCTTAACCGGATTGGAACACTCGGCTTCAACAACGAGAGGCGAGGTCTCAATGACTGGGCCACCGCGAAATTTTACATCGCGATCTTCAAAACTTTGTTCACATAATATTGCAAATGGCAGTTCATTACCTTTGCTCAGATGTTCCAACTTTTAGAATTCAAATACATGCATTTTAAATTCCAGTTTCCAACTTTCGTAAAGTACTCTAAGAATAAATAAGACGGAATTTCTTGCCACACAGTAGTCAACAGTATGAACGCTTTAGAAGCACATAACTTCCTTGTTGTTTTGAATTTACAAGTAGTTTATAAATGTGTCAATTTATAAACCACTTGTAAATTCAAAACTGTCTGTAGACTTCTGAAATTTAAAAATAATCATTCCAAATTTCATAAAAATTCATACCTTGGATAATTCCTCTTCATCATCATTGTCTTGCCCTAATCCCAATTTATTTAGAGTCGGGTTTGAGATAGGAAAATAACTAATTTCCGAAAAGAAAATACACATATCTCGCCTTGTCTTTAACATCAAAAAAACCTTCATAAAACTAACACAAAAGCAAAAAGATCGTTACGAATACCGCCTTCACATGACAAGGAAAATATCGAATGATTTGTTCCTCGATCTGTATTACATACATTAAATATTCTCCTAGATATTGAGGTCAGAAATGTTTTATTCATCGGGATAGCAGTGACGCAAAAACGCAAAAAATATGGCGGTGAACCCGGTTGAATGCCAGATGCGTGGTAAATGTTGCCATATTTGATGGCATATGATACAAGCCTGCCAGTCGATGGGTCATCTGTCACCGGTTGGCAGTTCTGGGTTGTGTGCTGTTTCTTTTTAATATTTTTTATAGTATTGTAAGTGTAGTGACGTTGTTACTACGTCATGATGTGTGTATTGTAAGAGAATTACGACAGGTATTGATAATGTTATAATGTCTAGTAAATCATCATCTTTATCATCATCCACAACCTGACTTCGCCCACTGCTGGGTATCGGTCTTGTGCCACTCCCTACGTTCCTGTGCCAGACTAATCCAGGCTTTACCCACAATGACAACGTCATCTGCCCATCTCGCTGTTTAGAAAATATTTATCTTAAATCTTATCATCTTAGTGCCGTGGACAGGTATAATAATTCATTATTTTATGTTGTTCAGTTATTTCAATCTAAAACTTTTTGTGTTATTGTACCTATCACCTAGACCACACATATCCCTACCCGAAACTTCCATTCTGTATGGACTTTAAGTCCGAGCGCAGGCGATATCATAAAACCTAGTTCTCCGTAGAGAGTCTAAGTCCTAGAAAGAGGTATCACTGCACCACACATTTGTGTTAAAGTTTTGAGAAATATTCTCAAAGTTCAACACACATATATAGCGTAACTTGCGACTGCAACCGCAACGAATAAAATATATTTCCTGTTGATATTTATTGAGAAAGATAATAATGTAGACTATAAAAAAACAGGATGTACCTACGTAGGTATGAGCGTAAGTCGTAAGTTAATAAATTAAATCAATAGTATGATTATTTCGATACACAACGAATCAGAGTACACTAAAACATAGAACATTTTTGATAGATCAGGTAAAAATAAAATTAATAATTTTTTTAAATTAATAATTAAACGACATTTTACACAAAATCATGCAATTTATTTGACAAAATCCTACTGATCTTACTAATATAAAAAAAACGGAATATATGGATGCATGTCTGTTGGTTACTTAATAACGCCAAAAGGGCTGAACAGATCTGGATGACATTTAGTACAGAGATAGATTATAGTCAAGAATAGCACATAGGATAATTTTTATCCCGGGATTATTTTCGACTTTCACGCGGGCGAAGCCGCTAGCAGAAGCTAGTATTCTCAATAAAGAACACCAGAAAAAAAAATTGTATAAGTATTAATATTGACCACTTACTTCATCAACTGAATAGACGGTATTAAATTGCAATAAAAACTTTTTTACAAAAATTCAAAAGCCGGTTTGATTTTTAGTTAAAAATAAATTAATATATTTTTTTAGTTTTGGTAGGTAGCTCCAATTACCATGAAAATCATTTATAGCTAAAGTACATCTCAGGTCGATTCCAATAAGCCCAAACACGATTTGGATACTACATACCTTCCGGTTTCATCATCACTTCAGTTCGATGGTACCATTTTCATGAGTACTATTTATTTATGAGTATTTGCTTCATCATAGTCGGTTAAGATTGCCCTAGACGATCATACTTCTATATAAACGTAGTATGGCGATTACTCCACTGTTTAACGATGTACATTCAAATTAAAGAAATCTTTCATTATCTCATCATTATCTAGCCCTGTTTGCAAAAAAAAAAGTAAAAAAAAAATTATTTAAAAGTTATGAGCGTCGAAAGTTTTAACACTAATTTTAACGCATCTTTGGGCGGAAATAATACCATAAGATGAAAGAAAATTTCAAAACAGTCACCATATATGGATAGATTAATCGTTCAACAGTGCAAATAATTTTATTTTGAAAATGTACAGTTAGTCGTTTTTAGGGTTCCGTACCTCGAAAGGAAAACACGGAACCCTTATAGGATCACTTTGTTGTCCGTCCGTCCGTCTGTCGGTCTATCTGCTGAAATTGATATTAAATACTCAAGTCTACTGTCCCTTAAAGCTGTGAAAAATTCAAACTTCTAAGCCAACGTAATCAAAAGATACAGCCGTTTATGCCGCAAATTTCCGCAAATTTTCGACACTCGCAAGGGAATCAAAACCTACAGGGTAGTTCCCGTGAACTCAGAATCTTGAAATTTGGTACGAAGCAATGTCTTTTAGCACAGATAAAGGAATTATTGGGAAAACCGTAAATTTCATCAGAGACTGCCAAACTCTTACAGTTTTTAAGAAAAGAGTGAAAGACCACTACCTTTCCATTCCGTCATAGTTGCTTAAATATGTATTTTTTTTAATATATATATATATATAGATAGGTATTAGTATTTATTGTTATAATATTTATTTTATAAATATGTTTGTTTATATTATTATAACATAAGTATATTTAATTTGCTATCGGTATTGTTTATCAGTTATTCATCATCATCATCATCATTTCAGCCGAAAGAAGTCCACTGCTGGACATAGGCCTCCCCCAGGCGTCGCCACATTGACCGATCCCGTACGTCTCGCATCCAGCGCCTTCCCGCAACCTTAACCAGGTCATCGGTCCACCTAGTGGGAGGCCTTCCAACGTATCGTCTTCCAGTTCGCGGTCGCCACTCCAGAACTTTTCGGCCCCATCGGCCATCCGTTCTGCAATGTGCCCTGCCCACTGCCACTTAAGTTTGGCAATTCTTCGGGCTATGTCGGTAACTTTGGTTCTCCTGCGGATATCATCATTTCTGACGTGATCACGCAAGGAAATTCCGAGCATAGCCCTCTCCATTGCCCTTTGGGTGACTTTAAGCTTTCTGATAAGGCCCATTGTGAGCGACCACGTCTCGGTCCCATAGGTGATCACTGGCAACACACACTGGTCATAGACTTTTGTCTTGAGACACTGCGGTAAATTGGACGAGAAGATACCACGCAACTTCCCGAACGCCGCCCAGCCGAGTCGGATTCGACGGTTGACCTCTTTCTCGAAGTTGGACCTACCCAACTGGACCGTTTGTCCCAGGTAAACATAATCGTCCCCACCGAGAGTGTCTCCACGTTGTCGTCGTGGTGGGGCTTGCGCGTCTCAATGATCTTGGGGCTTCGCCGGTAGAGTTACTCATGCCGGAAAGGCCCAAGTGAGAGACCTGACTAAAAGAGACACAAGGAGGGGTCGCTCCTGATCGACCGACGGTCGTCGGTTGACAAAGGATGCGACCAGGCCGCAGCGGTGCAGGCGCACCAATGCGGCAGGCATATCTCTACTCGAGGGGATTCCTTTGAGGAGAGGACTTTCGACGGGTTTGTTGAGTCGGGTTGGCCGGACAGCGAACAGAGGCATGTCTAATGCCGCCGTCGGGGGCTTGGCTTAACCGCCTGGCCCAGAGGAAGGACACCTCTAAGATAAAAAACCACCTAATCCTAAGCATGAGGCGCGGCGAGAGGATGAATGGCTGGAGGGACTTCAGTCGTTAGCGCTTCACCTGTAGAGCACCTGCCGCACTCTGCAGTATGTAGGCTTACCTGGGTAAAAGGCTCTGCCCAGGTGGACGTTAATTCCTATACAACTCGTGGGAACAAAAATGGACAACACAAATAAAAAAAATAATAAAATCAACGAAGAGGTGAGGAGTGATGCAGGGTCGGAGTCCGACGCTGCATCTGGCGCAAAGGGCTCACAGAGCTTAGAGCGCGAAGTAGAGGGGGCTGCTGCGAAGAACCGAACATTCTTTAGGAAGCGCCCCAAACCGGGGGATGGCCTAGGGTCATTCTCTGATGACGAGCTTGCCTCGGCCCGGAAGATCCCTACCAGTATGCGGGGTGGGGGCCGAGACAGACGAGTAGGGAGGAGGCTTTCCGCCCAGGAGATTGCCCGGCGAACCGCGAGGCTTGCCGCGGAGGGGCACCACCCTGGATCGATCAGCCGCATGGCTGTCCTTTCGGGGTCCTCCGGTGGTGAGCTAGATTCGGAGCTGGATCTGGATTCGGAGCGAGCGGCCAGGTTCGCAGAGGTCGTGGGAGCCGCAATCCGAGATGTGGCCTTGAAGAGGAATAAGTCCTCTAAAGTCAAGGCCATATCGGCGGCCACGGCCTCCATTATGGCGGCAGCGGAGGCTAATCACGTCGGTCTTTCATCGGTTGCAATGTCCGAGATGCGGGTGGAGGTCATCCGCTTGAAAGCCGATATGGAGCTTCTCCAAAAGGAGAACGAGAAGCTCCGAGCGGACCTGGCCGGGCTCCAAGGAGATGGCCCCCGGGAGAAGCCGCAGGGACAAGGCCAGCCTCTGCCTGCAGAGGACCGGGTTCTGAATCTGGTGCGGCAGGAGCTGGCTGCCTTCCAGAGTCGTTTCTCTGTTCTGGAGGCCATCGTCCTGCGCCCCCCGCTAGCAGCGAGCCAGGTGGCTTTGGGACAGCAGAAGGCGGCCTCATTTGCTGCCACCGTGGCTGCCGTGGACAAACCGGGTTTGTTGGGACAGGCCAATCGTGGGGCGGAACCCACGAGGTCGGCCCCGGCGAAAATGGTAAAATCGGCACCCAAAACAGGCGGAGCGGCTGCACAGGCAGCGAGAGCCCCAGCCCAGGTGACGGGACGGCCGCCCCAATCTTTGGCGCCTTCTGAATCACCTGCGGCCAACGCCGAATGGCAAGTGGCTGGGGAGAAGAGGAAGGCGAGCAAGGCAGCAAGGGCGGCCAAAAGGAAGGCGAGGCGGCAGCGGCGAAAGAAGCAAAGCGTCGCGGCTAGGCTCCACGCCCCGAAATCCGCAGCTGTAGTGATTACACTACAGCCAGCAGCGGAAAAGAAGGGCGTGTCCTACCGCGACGTTCTCGCCAAAGCGAAGGCGGCGGTGAACCTGGAGGAGCTTGGCGTCACCGAGGGCATCCGGGTGAGGGTCACCGCGACTGGGGCCCGGATGCTGGAAGTTCCTGGTGCGGCCAGTGGCTCGACCGCCGATGCTCTGGCCGAAAGGCTTAGAGCTTCCTTAAATGCGGACGAGGCGCGAGTGTCCAGGCCCATTAAGTGCGCTGACATGCGCATTCTGGGCCTGGACGACTCTGTGACGGAGGGAGAGGTGGTGGCCGCTGTGGCTAAGAATGGGGGATGCTCTGCCGAACAGGTGAGGGCGGGCACCATACGACCTGACGTCACGGGGATGCGGGCCGTTACGGTGAGCTGCCCCGTCTCGGCGGCCCAGAAAATAGCCGGAGAGGGTCGTAGGCTCTTGGTGGGGTGGGTTTCCGCGCAGGTGAAGCTACTGGAACCCAGACCTCTGAGGTGCTTCCGCTGCCTCGTGGGCAACCACGTGGGAGCTCAATGCACCTCGGAAGTGGACCGGAGCAACCACTGCTTCCGCTGTGGGCAGCCCGGTCATAAGGCCGGCTCATGCAATGCCACGCCGCACTGCTTCGTATGTGCGGCAGCTGGCAAGCCGGCCGATCACCGGGCTGGGAGCAAAACCTGCGCTCCACCCGCCAAGGCCAGAGTTAGAGGCAAGCCCTCCACCGTCGTTGTCACTGCCAAAGCCGCAGCCGCCACCACTGCTGCCGCCGTTGCCGCCCCTACAGCCGTCGTCGCCGCCGAAACCACCGCGGCAGAACCCTCACAGGGGGCTCGGGAGGAGGCGGAAATGGATTGCCAATAATGGCCCCATTACGCCTCCTTCAGGCGAACATCAACCACTGCGCAGCTGCTCAGGATCTGCTATTCCAGAGCATAGCGCAGTGGTCGATTAACATCGCCGTGGTCGCTGAGCCGTACTTCGTCCCGCCCAGGGATGACTGGGTGGGGGACCTGAGCGGCTCAGTGACCCTAATTTCGTCAGCCGCCGCCGGTACCCCGTCCTTCGAGGGTGTCAAGAGGGGACAGGGTTGCGTGGCAGCAAGGTTCGGAGAGATTGCCGTGGTGGGGGTATACTTCTCTCCGAACCGAACTCTCGCCGAGTTCCACAACTCCCTTGCAGAATTGAGGATCGTCGTCGTCGGGTACCGCTCCCTCCCTGTGCTCGTCGTCGGGGACTTCAATGCCAAGAATGTGGCTTGGGGTTCCCGGTATACGGACGCACGGGGCAGAATGGTGGAGGACTGGGCTCTGGAGACAGGCCTGGTCGTCTTAAACCGGGGTTCTGTCCCCACGTGTGTTCGGATGCAGGGCGAATCGGTGGTGGACATTTCGTTCGCCAGCGCCGCTCTGTCAACACGTGTAGTCGACTGGCGCGTCATGGAGGAGGTGGAGACCTATTCCGACCACCGGTATATCCGGTTCGACGTCTCCGCCCAGACCTCGAGCGTGCCGGTCCGACAGACCCCGAGTGGTCCGCGGTGGGCGCTGAAGCAGCTGGACCGGGAGCTACTCCTGGAAGCCTCGATCGTGCAGGCCTGGGTGCCATCACCGGACAGGCCTGCCGACATCAACGACGAGGCGGAGTGGTTCCAGGAGGCCATGTCCGAGATATGTGACGTGGCAATGCCCCGGGTCCGGCCTGGACACGCCCGGCGCCAGGTGTACTGGTGGTCGCCGGAACTTACGACTCTGCGCCAGGCGTGCGTTGCTGCGCGACGCCGGTACACCAGGCACCGCAGGCTCCGTATCCGTCCCCCGGATACGGAAGCCATTGAGGCGGAGCTATACGAGAGGTACAGAGCTGCGAGGATCACCCTCCGAGCGGAGATCAAGCGGGCCAAGGAACTGGCCCGTGAAGAGTCGCTGGGGACTCTAAACCGGGATCCGTGGGGACGCCCCTATAAAATGGTGCGAGATAAACTCCGCCCATGGGCTCCCCCGCTGACGCAGAGTCTCCGGCCGCAGCTTGTAGAGGACGTGGTGAGCACTCTGTTCCCTTCGCGAGGGGAACATACTCCCCCGTCCATGGCTCCGCCTCCTGCGGTGCCCGATGCGGACCACACCACCGACGACGACGAAGCTTTGGAGGTGACCGAGGTAGAGCTGAGAGTGGCGGTACGCAGGCTGAATGCCAAAAATACCGCCCCAGGACCCGATGGATTACCTGGAAAAGCCTGGGTCCTGGCCTTGGAGGCTCTCGGGCCTCGACTAAGGGGGCTCTTTAGCGCATGCTTGGAGAGGGGCCAGTACCCACTTCGTTGGAAGACGGGGAAACTGGTCCTCATTAAGAAACCGGGGCGCCCTGCGGACTCTCCGTCCGCTTACCGGCCGATCGTGCTGCTCGATGAGGTGGGCAAGCTCTTTGAAAGAGTTATTGCAGACCGCCTCGTCGAGCAGTTGGTGCGGGTGGGTCCGGATCTGGCCGAGAGCCAGTTTGGTTTCCGCAGGGGTCGCTCTACGGTGGACGCCATCATGCGCGTGCGAGCCCTCACGACGGGGGATGCAGTGGCCCGTGGTAAAGTCGTCTTGGCGGTGTCTTTAGACATCGCCAATGCCTTCAACACTATGCCATGGGGCTGCATCAGGGAGGCACTCCAATACCATCGGATGCCGCCCTACCTCTGTCGCGTGGTCGAGGCCTATCTGACGGACAGGGCCGTCATCTACCCCGGTCACCAGGGAGAGTGGAACCGGCGAGAGATGTCGTGCGGTGTCCCACAGGGATCGGTTATGGGGCCGCATCTGTGGGACATCGGGTACGACTGGGTGCTGCGCGCCGATCTCCCTATTGGTGTCAGCGTGGTATGCTACGCTGACGACACGCTGGTCCTGGCGCAAGGGAGATCGCACCAGGCGGCGGCTGAAATAGCGACACGCGGGGTTGCGATAATCGTCGAGAGGATCCGGCAATTGGGACTCGAGGTGGCCCTGCACAAGTCCGAGGCCATGTGTTTTCACGGTCCTCGGAACGCGCCACCGCCGGGATCCCAAATAACGGTAGGAGGGGTTCACATCGGCGTCGGGTCGACGATGAAGTACCTGGGACTCGTCCTCGACAGCCGGTGGAATTTCGTTGAGCATTTCCGACGTTTGGCTCCCAGACTGGAGCGGGCGGGGGCTGCCCTCAAGCGGCTGCTGCCCAATCTAGGGGGTCCAAACGCCTCCTGCCGGAGGCTCTACGCGGGGGTCGTGCGGTCCATGGCCCTTTACGGGGCACCGGTATGGGCGCGTTCCCTGAGGCGGCGACCAGCCCGCCGGTTGAGCGCGTCCCAAAGGACCATGGCCATCCGGCTGATCCGGGGATACCGCACGGTCTCCGGTGAGGCGGCGAGCCTCCTTGCCGGATTGCCGCCATGGGATCTAGAAGCAAAAGTCCTCGCGCAAATATGGGAGTGGCGCGAGGAGGCCAAATGCCGGGGCGAAACTCCGTTACCGCGACAAATCGCGGCTCGGCGGACAGAGCTCCGGCAGGATCTCATGGTGACATGGAGTGGGCGATTGTCGCAACCCAGCGCTGGGCACGCCACAATTGCGGCGGTAAGGCCCCTCTTTGAGGAGTGGCTAGAGAGGCGTCACGGCGTCCTCACCTTCCGCCTGACGCAGGTCCTCACCGGACACGGATGTTTTGGGAGGTTCCTGTTCAGGATTAGGCGGGAGGAAACGCCCGGGTGTCACCATTGTGTGGACCGCCCAGAGGACACGGTGGAGCATACGGTGGAGATCTGCCCCGCTTGGGCGGAGCACCGCCGTGTCCTCGTGGAGGCGATCGGTGGTGGCGACCTCTCGCGTCCGGCCCTGGTCCAGGCCATGGTACGGAGCGAGAGGACATGGGAAGCTGTCTCCTCCTTCTGCGAAGCAGTAATGCTCGCAAAGGAGGAGGCGGAACGCGTGAGGGAGAAGCAAAGGAGACGCCCTCACGCCCCTAGCCACCGCAGGAGACGCCCCGGGCGTAGGGAGTCGCAAGCCGATTCCCGGCCACCGTAGGCACGGGCTTGCGGACGGCAAGTTATGGGTAGCTTACCGTCCGATAAGGACCAAGCCCGAGTTTACGGCGCGTAGTGTTCCACGCGCGCCTCAAAGAGATATCAGCAAAAGTGACGGGGCCTGATAGGACCGATGCCTGTCTGGGTCGCGGATAAATTTGAAAAAGAGTTACCGCGGCCCTGGCGCAAGCAACTGAAGGAACACGGGTGGGTTTTAGTCAGTAAAAGTCTGACACGCCCTCCCGCTTCACCCAGAGCGGGAAAAGTCATTGGATGATATCCCACCCAAAAAAAAAAAAAAAAAAAAGGGCGGCCAAGAAGATTCTAGACTACAATATGTTGCGACAACTCTAATAAAAACTTTTTTGCAAAAAAATAGTCGGTGTCTTTCGTAGGAACCATTTTTTTGCGATATGGACACCGACTTCCAAAAGTTAAGTTATTTTTCACTTTGTAGTTTTTCATTTGGAAGTCGGTAGTATTTTTTTGCAAAAAAGTTTTTATTTTTCCCTTTTTAGTTTTACCTACCTAATAGCAAGTTGTTAATTAAGGTCCCTATAACTCCAGAATAGATTAACCGAATAACATGAAACTTGAACATAACCGGTGAAATGAGAGATCTGCGTACCCCTTTAGAGCGTACTGGCGTGATATTATGTTATGAAATGGTATAAACAACAAACAGACATGCGATTGCAGCAATCCCGAGAGTTTTGCCGTTATTTATTGAAGAGTTCTGTTGTGTATCTCCGAAGTTCTTCATCAGACCTTCACCAAATTAAAATGGGACCAATTTGGAAACATACTCTTTCAAACAAAAAAAGAATTTTCAAAATCGGTCCACAATTGACGGAGATATCGGTGAACATACATAAAAAAAAAAAAAAAAAAAAAAACATACAAGAAGTCGAACATAGAACCTCCTCCTTTTTTGTAAGTCGGTTAATTAAATAAGGATAACGTGACCGCTGACCATGTCTTAATCTCAATAATATCTTTGATCAGTTACTCTGCTGGTAAATGGCATGTGATACTAAAGTTATCGTTACCTAGAAGCCTAATTAGCCAAATTATATAAGCCATGGACCTAAAGGTTACACTAGTCGAAAATTCTTCCATACAAACGTAGTATAAAAAAAATATATCAATTTGTCTCATCATTATCTAGCCCTGTATGGAAACAAAAAAGTAAAAAAAATATTTATTTGAAAGTTATGAGCGTCGAAAGTGCCATATTTCAACACTAATTTTAATGAATCTTTGGGCGGAAATAAATACATAAATACCCTAAGAATAGAGAAAATTGTTAAACGGCCTCCATATAGGGAAAGAGTAAGTTAATTAGTCAGTAAAAGTCTGACACGCCCTCCCGCTTCACCCAGAGCGGGAGAAGTCATTGGATGATTTCCCACCCAAAAAAAAAAAAAAAAAAAAAAAAGGTAAACATAATCGTCTACAACTTCAAGTGTAGAGTCTCCGATCTTGATAGGAGTGGGTGTTACATGGGCGTTCACCATGACCTTGGTTTTGTCCATGTTCATTTTAAGACCCACTCTTTCGGAAGCTCTACTAAGGTCATCGAGCATTTTACTGAGGCTCTCCATGGTCTCAGCCATGATCACTATGTCGTCGGCAAACCGAAGGTGAGTGATATACTCGCCATTAACGTTGATGCCAAGCCCCTTCCAGTCCAGAACCTTGAAGACGTCCTCCAGCGCAGCAGTGAACAGTTTCGGAGAAATTACGTCTCCCTGTCTTACGCCGCGCTGGAGAAGGATTGGTTTCGAGGTCTGATCCTGAAGACGGACTGACATGGTGGCGTTTTTTTACAGACACTTCAACACCTCAATGTACCGGTAGTCGATCTGGCACCGTTGGAGAGACTGCAGTACAGCCCAAGTCTCGATCGAATCGAAGGCTTTCTCGTAGTCCACAAACGCTAAACAGAGAGGCAAGTTATACTCTTCGGTCTTCTGTATAACCAGCCGCAGCGTATGTATGTGGTCTACGGTGCTAAAGCCTTTTCGGAATCCGGCTTGTTCGGGAGGCTGGAAATCGTCAAACCTGCGCGCGAGACGATTCGTGATGACTCTTGAAAACAACTTGTAAACATGGCTAAGAAGCGAGATGGGCCTATAGTTCTTCAGCCGGGCATTGTCGCCCTTCTTGAAGAAGAGTACCACCACACCCCTGCACCATGCCTGTGGCGTTTTGCCCTCGAGTATGACGGAATCAAAAAGCTTCTGAAGGGCCTTGAGGACCGGTTTTCCACCCGCCTTCAGGAGTTCAGCCGTGATTCCGTCATCACCCGGCGCCTTGTTGTTTTTAAGCTGTTTCAGAGCCATCCTAATCTCGTACAGGCTGACGTCCGGGATATCTTCGGTATAGTGTCGGGTCAATCTAGCTCTTGGGTCGTTTGCTAGATTCGCAACGGGTTTACTGGTTGACGTGTACAACTGCCCATAGAAACTCTCGATCTTCCTCAGAAGCTCCGGTTTGGCGGATACAATCCTGCCATCATCGGTCTTCAGTTTCGTGAGCTGGCTCTGCCCAATAGACAGATCCCTTGAAAACACCTTGGAGCCTTTATTTCGCTCAATCGCGTCTTTAATACGCTCGGTATTAAAGCGGCGGAGGTCTCTTTTCAAGGATTTAGAGATCTGTCTATTGATCTGCCGGTATTTGCACACCTCATCTGAAGACTGCAGGATCATCTCACGCCTCTCCTTCATAAGCTTGAGGGTATGATCAGAGAGCTTTTTGTTTCTACCTGTACGACGGGTCTTGAAAAACTTAGACCCGACCGTATGGACAGCTTCCACGAACCCGTCGCTGTATTCGTCCACGGAGCTCCCCAGGCACTCGAAACGATTCTGGAGTTCGAGCTGAAAGCTCTCATGGTTTTGGACCTGGACCTGTGCTGGACGGAGCGTGGACTTCATCAGTCGAGACCTTTCAAGCTTAATATTAATGTTCAATGTGCCTCTTACCATGCGGTGATCGCTCCCGGTTTTTACCGAATTGATCACAGAGACATCAGTTATTACTTAGTTTTAAATCGTTTTGTGTTTATTATTTTTGAACCCGACACACTATGTCTACATCTCTTTTTTCTTCATCTTTCCTTTCGCAGAATATATAAATAAATACATAAATAAATAAATAAAATATTTTTAATAATTTTAAACTTATTACCCCTTTCCTCATGAACGCGTAGAGGTATTAAATTGCAATTCACATCAAATATTCAGGTATATAATACCTTTAAGCTGAGGTTTGTACGGAACCCTCAGTGCGTAAGTCTGACTCGCAGTCGGCCGGTTTTTTTTATGATATTCATACTCCCAAAGGTCTGTTTATAAAATTTCGCGTATTATCGGATGAGATAGCATGCACTTTAATCCCGCGCACAAAATAGTTCGTGCCGTCGATAAGGGCAACCTTAACTATTCGAGATATCTTATACCCGTTACATACTTAGCATCAAGGAGTTCCAGTAGTCATCTGTGGTCTTCTTCATCAGTTCCACTTCACCAAATGATACTTTCTGAGTTCAAATGATTGTATTGTTCATGAAAATACCAAACTCGCTGTATATATATAATATTTGAGGAGTTCCCTCGATTGCTCCAATAAGCCCAAACACGACTAAGACACATTGTTCTATTTCGGAATGCCAGTGCCTACCCGGCTTCATCATCAGATCAGTTCGATGGTACCATTTATTTATAAGTGTTTGCTTCATCATAGTCGTTTAACTATTCGAGATATCGTAGACCGGTGACATACTCATTAGGAAGTTCCATTGGCCATCTGTGGTCTTCTTCACCAGTTCCACTTCACCAAATGATACTATCTGAGTGCAAATGATTGCATTGTTGATGAAACTGCCAAAATCATTAAATGCATGCCTATAATATTTGAGGAGTTCCCTTGATTTCTCCAAGATCCCATCATCAGATCCTGACCTGGGACCACCTAGGAAGTATATAAACCCTATCAAAAAAAGATGAATTTTTCAAATCGGTCTATGCGTAATCGGGTAACATACATAAAAAACAAAAAGATTCCGACGGATTGAGAATATCCTCCTTTTTTTGAAGTCGGTTGAAAACCAATGAAAGCATATCTTAAACCTAAATTATTTATCACCAACACAAAAAACCCTTAGTATACAGCAACCACCAACCAGTCGCAAAACGGTCACAGTCACAATCCCCACCTACACAGCTCCACAAAACATTTTACACTTGCGAATTTTATTTAAAACGCAGCCGGAACCCGCTTAGCTGACTTCGTAAACAGCCTCAGGGTTCCACAGGGCAAATGTACAAACTATTCGTCTGATTCTAGTTTTACCTGTTCTCCGTACAATTGTACGGGACTTTTCTCTTTAAACAACGCTTTCTAGAGTGTATCGGTTGCGGTGTTTTTGTGATGTGCAGGTGAAAGTTTTTGTGGGCATTTAGTGGGAAATGAGCTAGAAATAGAATGTCTGTTTGTTCTGGAACTGTTGATCTGCGGTTTGTTAAGAAGATGGTTTTGGTGAAGTTGTCTACGTGATTGTGTTGCTAAGTCTTATTTAGAGTTAGATACATCGAGCATGCTTAGCTTCAATGCATATCATTTCAAGCTGAACTATTCCAAACTTATTAAATTTTATGAATTAGTTTTCCATGATTATTTATTTATTTTTAGCCTGTTTTGTCTCACTGCAGGGCAGAGGTCTCACTTTTTCTTCACATCATTTGAAATCAAAATCATAACTTCGTTATTTCAATCAGGCCTTTAAGCGGCACTTTGAACTTCAAAAATTTAAATGTAATAATTATTGATTCTACCGTCCATAACAAGCTGAGTTTCCAAACCTCTTTAAAAAAAAGTGTTTTCAACCTTTACATACATACATCAATTCATATTCGTGAGAACGATGCAGCCAAACTAATACTACTAAATAAAATAATAAAAATACTACTAATAATAATACTACTAATACTACTACTAATACTACTATTAAATTACTTGGGCCCTCAATCCAGACGCGTGCATAAACTGCCATAGCCTAAATCTCAGAAAGTACTATCTCTGGGTTAATCAATTTTATTTAGGAATTTAGTTAAGAATTTCTTAAATATTTTAAGAAATTCCCAAATCTGTAGAATATGACATTACAGATTTATGGCGGTATATCTAGGGCCCTCAATCCTTTAATGTCTTTACTGAGGAATCTGCAAAACATGAATTTATCTGAAGAAATAGATTAATAGGACTTTAATATAGTTTGCTTAGATACTTCTGTGAATTAGTTAAAAAGAAATAATAACTCAAAAGTGAATTGTTAAAAAGTAAATGAGAATCGAATTTTACTAAAACGTCTGAACTGAGGGCCCAATATTTTCGGCTTTATTGACTAGGCTCAACCTCATAGATTAAGTGAAATTAAAATAAGTTCTTTTTACTATTTTTTAAGTAAAATTTAACATTTCGTCCGTTCTTCTAAATGCAACACTTTAAGAGAAAATTGATTTTTAATTTTTTGTAGGCGAAAATTATGTAGGGTATACATGATTTTGTTACTTTTTTGGACGGAAAATAATATCATATGTCATCGTCTCTATGGACAGTTTCTATGCAGCACCAGAGATGTTACAATCCGCAAATCAATCAAATTCATTTCGATGAATAAAACACAATCGGTATAAATTTACGAAAACACACACCACACACCACATTTACTTCACTTATATTATGTAATCTAAAAATAGTCTGGTATCGTAACATCAATTTAATTACAAATTATTTGTAACAACTATTCAAATAAACGGTTACGATTGGTATAAATATAAGAAAACTATTTACTTCACATAAATGTAACCTATAAATAGCCTGATATTGTAAAAATACAATTTACTTACAAACTTTTTACCCGACTGCCGAAGGAGGGTAATGTGTTTATCAGTCTATGTATGTATGTATGTAAGTATGTATGTATGTATGTATGTATGTATGTATGTTTGTTCCTATGTGGCGTTCCAGAGACCAAACGCGTTGGCCGATTTTGATGATTCGTACGTCAATCGATGCGTCTTAACCCTGCGAGTGTCATAGGCTACATTAAAATTGGATAATAGAAAAATGGCGGATTTCGGGTGCCATATTGTGGGGGCCCAAATTTTTTTTTTCTTCCAAACCCATCGTGTGGGATATCAAAATAAAGGGTTTTAAGAGGTGATTTCAAAAATATATAACACTTATATGTTTAAATGTATCTAATTCAAAAAAAAACTAACTAAAAAGTTATAAATAAAAAACTTAATTAAAAAAATCAAAAAACCCGACTGCTTCAAAAGCGAACTAAAAAGTCGTAAACAAGGAAAAAATCATGCTGTGCAGGCGGAGGATACACCAGATTTTGGTCAGCCAGCCGGCGAATATGTATCCTCCGACTGCACAGCATGATTTTTTCCTTGTTTACGACTTTTTAGTTCGCTTTTGAAGCAGTCGGGTTTTTTGATTTTTTTAATTAAGTTTTTTTGTAACAACTATTCAAATAAACGGTTTAAATCGGCAAAAAAATAGAAGCAAGAGAAGAATATTGGGTGGAACTGGGATGGAGAGGAGGGATTAGAAGGGAGTAGAACTTTGGGAAGCGGTAGGACGTGAGCCTTCTTCCAAGCTGAAGGAAGGAGTTATTGAAGGGAGAAAATTAACTATGAGAGTAACGACAGGCACTTTTCCACTTAAAATATGGTAAGAAAATTTGGAGTCGTAACCTACCGCTTTAGTAGAGATGTAAAGGATACATTTCTAAATGTGTAGATCAGTAATTGGGTGGCAAGAGAAAGTAGTTTTTTACTGGCAAAGGAAGATTAAAGAGATCGTTGAGAGTAGAAGATTAAACATAGTCAATGAGAGTAATTGGGGCCTTAGAAAAGTGTACATTAAGTTCCATCTTATCAGAAGAACTCTTGCTAACTCTTGCTTGTCGCCATACACATCATTATTTTTATCATTATTATTATAAGTGCCTGTGATACAATGATTTTTCATTAGTACCACAGGCACTTATAATAATAGCTTAGTACCAATGATTCTCTTTTTCTGTTTTACTGTTAAAAATGTATGTATCTATCTCTATTTTTTGATCCTGTACATGTGTTTTTTCCTGAATAAACGATTTTATTATTATTATACTCCTTTATTCATTACATTTCTTATCTTGTACATTTTTAAATATTTTTATAAAATAAATAAAAAAACAGGAACATTTAAAAATATAGAAAATAGATGCCCACCGGTATCGGGAACAGGGTCCAAGCTACCGGCGGTCAGGGCTCCAGAGAGAGGAACCTCCTAACAATACGAGCCGTGTCCAGCAATACTGCTTTCTGGATCAGGCCCTTGACCCAGCCGCCTAACGAGAGCCTCCTAAGATGTTGGTCGAGGCTCGTGGCTATTAAGCCATTGGCCGACACGACAATCGGTACAATGATCGCTGAGTCCACATCCCACATGTCGACAACCTCGCGAGCCAAGTCAAGATACTTGATTTGCTTATCTTTCTCGGCTTTCACGAGGATCCCGTCATGAGGGACGGTAATGTCAACAATCATTGCACGCCTCTCGATTCGGTCCACCACCACTATATCAGGTTTATTGGCTACAATAGTCCTGTCAGTGATGATGGACCGATCCCAGTACAAGGCACATACCTGTAGTACGGCACCTCCGATGCCACAAGAGTGTATTTCAGAGCAAGTTGCTGATGGATAATCCTGGCTACAAGGTTGTGCCAATGCAAGTACTCTTCGTTAGCTAGACGAGAACAACCAGAGATAATGTGGCGGATCGATTCACCCGGCCGGTGACATGCCCGACAGATGTCGACCGTGCCATCCTTCACAATAAATCTCCGGTAGTTATTCGTCATGATAACTTCGTCCATAATTGCACAGACAAAACCTTCGGTTTCCCCAAAGAGGTCACCGAAACGCAGCCAGGCTACGGACGCTGATTGGTCTACATCGGACCCATGTAGGGCCCGGAAAAAGCGTCCGTGAAGCTCCTTACTTTGCCATACCTCCCTGCGGTCGTTAGTGTCAAGCACTACAGGCCTGCGCCAGTTCTCATTTGCCAAGGAGAGCGGGGTGAGTCCCTTGTCCACTGCTACTACATCTCGATGCATACCCACATCTGTGTTTAGAAAACTATTCCCTGAGATTGCATATCTCGCGGTTGTGGAGGCTTTTGGCATTTAAAAAGCCTCGGCCTCCACACTTCCGTGGGATATACAATCTCATGACCGACGATCGTGGGTGATGCATTCGATATGCAGTCAGCAGTGTACGGACCCGCCTATCCAGGGCGTCAAGTTCCGTTATTATTATTATCATTAATCTTTCGAGCCGTTTCTGCAGCACTGGTGCCACGATGGAACTCTTACTCGTAAATAACGCGATATTCCAAGTTTTCCATTTTATAAACTGACTGGCGCAAAGAAAAACCAAAAGAGGAAAAAACAAATGAATTACGGTTTTCCAAACACAAAAGCATGAATAAATAGCTGTATAAATTTAAAATTGGAATTCCAAACCAAAGAGGAGATATTTGAGATCAGAGTGCCCAGTACGACAAAACGCCAATTTCATAGGTAAGGACCTAATATTTACTGCACTATTAAAATGTCAGCACTTTTATAGATTTCTTTCTAAAGAGAAATTTGGTTTCGAATGACTCTGACAGATGTTAACTTGACATAACAATAAGCACTAGTTTTTGGCGCGAACAAGTGAAGATCACAAGAAGATCGAGAAAGAAAGATGGTGATATTGACCAGTAATAGATTGCTGATAATACTTGAAGAGAAATACAGTCGTTATAGTTACCGATTGTTCGTTTAGATCAAAATACGTGCTTAGTGTAATGTCGTTTATGTTATTCTCCATTACATAATGCGATTAGTTACTTCGTAACCGTACATTACCAAGAAAAACGTTCATTGTTTTATCCTCGCCCGAAAAGGACCCTTGCAATAATAGCTTTTCCTAACAATTGCACTGTCTTCCCTTCAAAATATTGCATCACAAAAAACACAGACACTTCCGACAGTTCAAACAATAAATATTTACTTTAGTCGCTTAAAAATAGCTTTTATGAGGATACATACTGATCAGTCCAAAAAAGTAACAAAATCATGTATACCCTACATAATTTTCGCCTACAAAAAATTAAAAATCAATTTTCTCTTAAAGTGTTGCAATTAGAAGAACGGACGAAATGTTAAATTTTACTTAAAAAATAGTAAATAGAACTTATTTTAATTTCACTTAATCTATGAGGTTGAGCCTAGTCAATAAAGCCGAAAATATTGGGCCCTCAGTTCAGACGTTTTAGTAAAATTCGATTCTCATTTACTTTTTAACAATTCACTTTTGAGTTATTATTTCTTTTTAACTAATTCACAGAAGTATCTTAGCAAACTATATTAAAGTCCTATTAATCTATTTCTTCAGATAAATTCATGTTTTGCAGATTCCTCAGTAAAGACATTAAAGGATTGAGATATATAATATATATATAATATAATATTCTACAGATTTGGGAATTTCTTAAAATATTTAAGAAATTCTTAACTAAATTCCTAAATAAAATTGATTAACCCAGAGATAGTACTTTCTGAGATTTAGGCTATGGCAGTTTATGCACGCGTCTGGATTGAGGGCCCAAGTAATTTAATCATAACTGTTTTAATTCACATTTAAGAAATTCTAGGCCCATTGCATTATGTTTTTACTATTTTTAACTAATTTCCCTTTAAGTCTTACTTCGTTACACAACAATTTAAAAAATGGGCCCTCAGTCCAGATGCACATGTATGCACATACAAAAGAGCAGTGGTGGCCCAGTGGTATCAGCCGCGACTTACAAGTTGTCGCGGGTTCGAGCCCAAGCAGGCGCTTTAATTTGTGTAAATTATTTCTTCACCACTGCTCTCAAAAAGGGTGAAGGAAAACATCGTGAGGAAACCGGCATGTCCTAGAACCAAAAATTCGAAGATATGTGACATCCACCAACCTGCACTGGGCCCGCGTGGTGGATTACGGCCCATTCCCTCTCACCGAGAGGAGGCCTGTGTCCCAGCAGTGGGAACATTAATAGGCTGATGATGTGATGTGATGTGATAGATATAAAGCACTATCAGCTAAATTTATTCATTTTATATATAGGAACATGGTTCTCACATACTTACATATATTGCAAACATATCATCTTTCCAATTCTCTCGGTTTTAAGCAGTTGTGAACCAATCCTGTCGAAAGGTGTCAAGCTCGTCCCTCTATTTACGCCTGGACCTCCGCCATCGACATTTTTCTGGACCTCCACTGTGGTTGATGATGATATCTATTTCCTAACTGTGTTCATCGGTAACAATTCTGACCTGTTACAATACTTACTTGCCATCAAACCGTTACACGCTATAAACAACACTATAATCGCTATCGAACTGTTTAGTACAATGCTAGTCGCGCTACTACAAGGTCGGATCGCTGATGTGCGTGAAATAATTAACTAATTGAAAGGCTTACTTTGTTCGCGTACGCGGTACGCGGTTTCCGAATAGTTATTTTTATTTGAATCGAATGTTGTGTTTTAAAATGAATGGAATGTGTTTTACGATTGTCGATAGTTTTTGTCTGAATAAGGTTAACTATCTATTATAAGGGGTTTTGGTTTCTTCGTTTTCAACGTCATCAACAACCACATGAATATAATATCTTTTCTCTGCGAATGCTTACCAGATATAAAACCCGGAACTACATTAGATAAAGAATACAAATTTGTCCATGATCAAAATGTATATGTCAAAGATTATATCCTTATCTGTCATAAACGGTTGGATAATCCGCTTTTATGCGTCAGTCACATTTTCTCCAGTGGTAAGTGTGGTCCAATTCACGTTAAACTAAACATCTTACATTTAAAATTAAACAGATTTCCACTTCAAAATATACATTACAAAAGAAGGAACACAGTAACACCAATGCATTTCTGACCCCAAGGCTATTGAAAACTATTCGTTTATATTCGTATATTTTCGTGAGAGTTCGTGCGTATTGCAGTCACGATCTGTATGTCAACCGATCGAATTGCAGCCTTAGTTTATTACCTCCTGCCTTCTTTAGAGAATAAATCCTTTTATTTAGTTGTAGATTATCTAAGTGAAACTTTATTTTATATTGAAGAAATCAGCTTGTTTGATAGTCAGAATGGTAACCTTCAAGATCTGGTTACTCTCATCTTGGCGATAAATCAGTGTCAAAAACTATTCAGACCAAATTATTGAAAAATATATGGCTGTTTCGACCTACGTATCTTAGTACTAAGAAAGTGTATAGAAATGCCGGAAAACCGATAATTTTTAATCCAAAACTATTATGATAGGCCCCGTTAATCCATTCAAATTCGCTTCAACTCGAGCCAGAAACGAAAATTTAGCTCCTTCGTCCATACTATGTATACCATCAATTGCTTAAATCTAAAGCTCAGTCCTCAGCTTCATCATCAACATTATCATTTTAGCCGAATAAATTTCACATCGACGCCCCTATAGTGTTACCAGATCTTCGGATAAAACATAAAGCTTATCAACCAATAAACATGTTAATCTCCAGACTAATTCTCAGATGAGTACAAAACATACAAAACCATATTTCTCAATCATTCATATTCAAATAATCAAGAATCGCTCGTTTAATTTAAAGCAGTAACAATAGTAATTTCGCGATCATTAATTTCTCGTTACCACCTAAACTCGACTAAGTGCCGAATAAACGATTATTCGATTTAGTATAATAGTAATTACAGCACTAACAATTTTATTAACAGAGCGATATTTTTGAATGCTTCGGCTCAAAAGACCAAATAATTTTCTTAAACGACGAGATTTATTTTAATGTGTCTGGTACACGATAGTTTATGCTGGATCATGTTTTCTAACGACATAAATTATATCTTGATACAATTTTTTAATTTTTTTATTATATTATAAGAAACTGAAGTTGTGGTGGGGTACACTTGAGTGAGCAGTGTTGGCCCAGTGTGGCAGTGGTGACATATGGAGTTGCATCGGGAGTCAAACACCTCACTCCCCCCCAACTCAAGGTCGCGGCCCGCATCTGCTACTAGGGGTTGGTGGCGTTGCGGAAGTATCGTATGCTCCCACGACCCCCGACGTAGGTGTGAGATGGAACACCGGGGTGGTTTTTAGCCAGCACGAGTCAGATCTCTCCGCCCCCTCAGGGCGGAGGACATCCAATGAGGATTTTCCACACCGGAAAAAAATATTGTGGCTGTGATGGCCTAGTAGTTACGGCCCCGACTTACGAGTTAGGTCGTAGGTTCGAATCCAAGCAGGCGTTTTACTTTTTGTAATTTATCATCACCACTCAAGTCCTACAGGATCCCGCAGGCTTATTCCGTATCTTTTGCAAGAGCAAAACGATAGCAATCAAACGCTTTATATCATAAAAGTCGGAATTACCTGCAGTGTAGGTATGGTAGGTGCTACACAATCGTTCGCTAATCGCTCGCTGTTTATTAAAATAAACTTATTAAAAAAAAAACAAAAACTTTTGTATTGAAGAGAAATTATTGTGTAAAAATCGCTATCGTTTTGCTCTTGCAAAATAAACGTAATAAGCCTGCCGGGCTAATGCAGTTGAAGAGCACCGTAGTTAGTTAATCTGACGATCTAAGAAGCCACTTCGCCCGCTCCAGTATGGAGGACATCAATGAGGATTTCCATAATTATGCAAAAAAGGCGTGACAATAAACTAAATAACTACTGGATGTCAGTAGCCTGGAAATGGCTGGTAGAAGGCATTCCAACGCATTGTCTTCTAGCTCGCGTTTGTCACTCCAGAAATTTTCAGCCTTATCAACCATCCGGTGTTTACTTGCTTCTGCTAAAATATATTTTTGATTACTTCTTAAAAAAGAAACTGAAGGGAAATATATTTGAGCGTAAGCCGTCGTATACCACCCTTTACAAGCGAAGCGAATCTAGGGACCAACTAATTCTCTTAAATAACGTTTCTCATAAGTGTTAATCTCACTTATCTACCCTCCCAAGTGGGCTGTGACGATGAAAATTAATAATAATACGGTAGTTTCTAAGGTTTTCGTCTTAATTTAGCATTAGCGCGCATAATAATTATTATGGTAGTGTAACTTTGTAAGTAATGGAATATGAGTGGAGCTGTGATCGGATTACGTCGTTAAATTAAAGGAGTTACGTGCTTGAGAGCTTGTTCAAAATTGTTTTCTTTTTAACCGACTTCAAAATAGGAGGTGGTTTCTCAATTCGACCGTATATATATATATATATATTTTATGTGTGTTCGCGGATAACTTCGTCGTTTATATATCGATTTTGATGATTATTTTTTAGTTGGAAAGGAAATATCCCAAGAGTATATACCATGATAAGAAAACCAGGATCTGATGATAGGATCCTAAAGAAATCGAGGGAACTCCTAAAATATTATAGGCATATATATAGTGATATTGGTATTTTCATCAATATTGCCATCATTAGCACCGCAGAAAGTGAAGAAGACCAAAAACTGATGAAGAAGACCACAATGGCCACTGGAACTCCGAAATAAAACAATGTACCCTAGTCGTGTTTGGGCTTATTGGAATCGTCATGAGATGTACTTTGGCTATAAATGATTTACCTACCAAAACTGAAAAGAGGAAAATAAAAAAACTTTTCAACAAAAAATCAAACCGATTTCCAAAACAAATCAATACAAAGCGAAAAATAACTTTCTTTTCCGAAGTCGGCGTCGAATAACGGAAAACAATGGGTACAAAAGACATCGGTGTCTTCGGAAAAGAAAGTTATTTTTCGCTTTGTAGTGATTTAAGAGGGAGCATTTTTTATGTAGTGAACTTATTGGTTATTTTGTATTTTTGGTTTTTGGAGTTCATTGCATTTGTTTTCTAGCAATCTATTAAATAATATTGGTAAATAAATGGTGCTAAGGAAAATAAACTAGTTAATACCAAAGTAGGGCTTTGTCATTTGGTATCTGGGTTTTATAAGATTAGCTCCTTTTTTAAAGAACCATTAAAAAAAAAAGTTCATTGGTGCAAAAAAAGGTTACATTACAGTTTACGTACAGCTATATTGCAAGAATTATTTCATTGCAACCATTTTGAGTAATGAACCCTGCCTCTCAAACTAGGGCAGGGAAACCTGTATCTTGAGAGACAGTATTCAGGTAGGATTTTATACAATATTAGGAATCATTATACAATTGGTGGTAGGTACATAGTCGTCACAATAACAATTTATTATCAATAAACTATTAAAGAATCAGATTAATTAATAAAAAAAATAACAGTTAAAGTAAAAATTTATAAAATATCACACACACACATAATATATCCACTGCTGGGACACCGGCCTCCTCTCTGTGAGAGGGAATGGGCCGTAATCCACCACGCGGGCCCAGTGCGGGTTGGTGGATGTCACATGTCTTCGAATTTTGGTTCTAGGACATGCCGGTTTCCTCACAATGTTTTCCTTCACCGTTTTGAAAGCAGTGGTGAAGAAATAATTTACACAAAGTAAAGCGCCTGCCTGGGCTCGAACCCACGACCTACAACTTGTAAGTCGCGGCCGATACCACTGCGTTACCACTGCTCTCAGAATAAAATATAATAGAATAAAATAAAGTGAAGTAATTACCATTGGTTATTTTGCTATATTTTTATCAGTACGATATTAGAACCAATGTGATTTACATAAGTGACATGTCTTATTGGTCTGAGTTCACGATACACTTTTTTTGGAAGTTAAACTGTGTCCTTGTGTCCAAAGCAAAAATACTTAATGCATTACGCGCTCAGCGGCACACAACGTTAAAAGCCTTCGTAAAGTACTCGGGTAAGTCAAAATCACTTTCAAGTACTACTTGTAAAGTATAAAACATAAGAATCACTCACTAAACACTGTAGTATTCGTTACTGATCTCCACAGATTTATTTTACATTTGATTTTTTCCTTAATTTAATCATCAAAAACATTTAACATGTATTTCAAATCAAAATATAACTAATCAGCGTATTTAAACTTTTTATTGTTTTCTCGTTTTAAACAACTGTTTGCTATCAATCTAATATCATTAAAATTACGATGATTCTAGCAAAACTAAAACTGAAAAGAAATGAGTTGGGTGATAAATCATTATGTTTTACATTATTCTCGCAAACAACTCCAAAAAATGTCTAAAAAACTCGACTCAATTCCCTCACCCACGACCAGCAGTAGACAGCCTCTTAATACCCGTTAGGGCCCCCTCATTAGGGCTGTCATTTGTCACAGAAACATTAAGACACCGACAGAAAAGGCTCAAATGGGGAGCACCGTATATTTTATACTAACATATTATTATATCTACCTACCATCTACTTGGTTTGTTTTGATTTAATTTGGATTCTAAGTCTTCCTTATTTGAACATAAGGAAACATGAAACAAAATATATGCTTAATGGAGGTTACAAGCTTAATTTAATAGAAGCACATTAGTTTATCCTACTTCGAACTTAGTTCCACGTATCTCTTATACAATTATCATAGTAGAAAACTACTAAGATGTCAAAGTCTGCATGTTTATATATCAATCAAGCCTCAAAGGTTGAGTGGATTTGGATAGAATATAGAATTCAGGACACGATTAGACGATAGTCACCCAGTGTGTGTTGCCAGTGATGACCTATGGCTCTGAGACGTGGTCGCTCATAATGGACTTCATCAGAAAGCTCACAGTCACCCAAAGGGAATGGAGAGGATATAGAGATATGCTCGGAGTTTTCTTGCGTGATCGAATCAGAAATGTAAAGATCCGCAAGAGAAGCAGGGTTACAGACATTGCCAAACTTATGTGGCAGTGGGCAGGGCACATTGCTCGCAGAATGGATGGCCGATGGGGCAGACAAATTCTGGAGTACCGACCGCGAATCGGAAGACGTTGCGTTAAAAAACCTCCCACCATGTGAACTGATGACCTCGTGAAGGTTGCAGGGATCCACTGGATGCGAAACGCACGGGACCGGTCAATGTCGCAACGCTTGGTGGAGGCCTATGTCCAGCAGTGGACATCTTTCGGCTGATATCATGATGATTATATAAAGAAGCCGATGGATTTGGGATAGAGACTTTTGGTGGAAGTGGAGTTTCTTGCCCGTTCTTTTTCGTAACAATCTTAACATCAAACCTTTGCTAATGGACGGTAGAATTCATTGTAGCTTTTTTATTTCTTTAAAACTTTGAGGTTCAAAAGTGCCGCTTAATGGCATAATTGAAATAAAGTATTTGACTTTTACTTTCTTATCTCGGTTGTATGTTCTAGGGGTACAATTTTCGACCGCGGGAAAATGTTTGTTTGTAAATAGATTCACTGACCGATGATTATTATCACGTGTTATTGCAGTATATTCTTGCCTCTTCAGAAAATTACAAATGAATCACAGTTCATCACCAACAAAACTATAATGAACTTTAAAAGTTACCATAGAACTATACAAAGACACAAACATACATTATGTCAAACCACAATATGGAGCTATTAGATACCATGTTAGCAGCAAAGTAGTAAGTTTTTTAGCTTGTAAGTGGCGGTCAGTGGTGTCGACACGAGCCATTGTATTCTCGTTAATGATGCGTTCGTGGTCAGTGGAAATAGAGCTGCTAGATGTGGCTTGGTTATAATTTTAGAAGTTATATTGCTAAATAGCTAAGACAGGTGAAACAACAATAGAGAGACATGCATAGGCCCTATGACTTGACGATGTGATAAATTAGAAATCATTGATTAATTATTGAAGACAAGAGAACAAACGTTGATTACTATAAACATGTAATTTTTTTTACCCAAAGTTTGTATTGTAAAACTCTAGATCAAAACAAGTACACGTTTTAAGGTGTTTAAAATATTGTGAGTGTGTATGGGACATATTATATACAGCGTTGCAGGAAGCGTTGCAGCATTTTTATGTCGTTGCAGGAAGAGTCTTGTTTTTGCTCGCGTTTAATCGTTGTTTAAATCTGTGAGGAACTTAATATTCTTTAAAAACTACTCAAATGTTTGGGAAAATATTTTTGAGAATAAACTAAACTTATTTTGTTTTTTTTTTTTTATTTGAGATCGGTTTGCTCTTGACTCTAGTCTAGGTCAGAGGTAACAGAGACTGAGCCGACGATGGAGTGACCTTACCCAGAAGCCTGTTCACTCTAAATGTGAAGAGATTCGGGATCAAATCGAAAAGACACATGTTTAAAATTTCTAATCTACCACATAAGACGGCTCTGTTTAGCAAAAGCTTCTTTGGCATGGCATCAAAAATATTCAACAAAATACCTATTGACATTCTGAGCACTAGGGAAGTTCCACTATTTAAAAATAAACTTCGTAACTTTTTAATTGATAAAGCATACTACACGATCCAAGATTTCTTGAATTATTGATTGTATTTTTGACCATGTATTAATTTGACTGTATATTGATATTTTGACATTTATAATAACTAAATTTGACATGTAAAACAATTTCAAATGTAATTCCACTAGGTACATAATTATTGTATGCCTATTAGGCAGGACATATTGGAACTCTAATTTATTCTTAAGACCTGTAATTACTAACATATGCCCACAATAAAATATTTTGAATTTGAATTTGAATTTGATGAATGCGTTCGGTGTCGCGAACGTACGATAGCAGAATGAGTATTTGTGTGCATAAATTGACAAAAATAAACAACAGGACGTGCGCAGTATGACACGCACCGCTGCGGTGCCGCAGCAGTTCGACACGAAACGTCTAAATTGAAAGAGCCCTTACCAGGTATTTTCTTGTAAACCCCAAAAGTTTATCACATTTTAGCCTCCTACAAAATATTTTAGGGATTGCACTTTCTTAATTACCTTTTTGTCTAACTACTACTGCAGCACCCGAGTTGGCTTGTTGACAAAAAATACTTACTGTAATAAAATAACTTGCTAAATGGTTCAAACTTTTAAAACTTAAGTTTTTCTCGTATATTTTTGTTCTAGTCAGACAAATGGTCTGGATTACTCATCACTTAACCTGTTTTTAACCCCCGCCGGAAAAAAAGGGGTGTTATAAGTTTCACGTGTGTTGCTGTGTATCTGTGTGCCTGTCTGTGGCATCATAGCGCCTAAACGGATGAACCGATTTCAATTTAGTTTTTTTTGTTTGAAAGGTAATTTTGTCGAGAGTGTTCTTAGCTATGTTTGAAAAATCGGTTCAGCCTTTCAAAAGTTATGGGCATTTTACTGTTTAAATAGGGGTGTTTTCGCAAGACAAATGTGTCGGGGGTTTTTTAAATTGTGAAATTTTACTTGTTGTAAAGTTTAAGTAATGGGTTTTTAGTTTACAGGATATTAGAAAAGGGATTATGAGTATCCACATTGTGTAGTACGATACGGTTCAAAACCATCTAAATCATATTTTAAAAGAAAACATTTTGATTCTGTCTATAAGAATTTACATAAACATAACATAATTATACCCAGCCAAGGTTGGAGACTCTACACTCGAAGTTGTGGATGAATATGTCTACCTACGACAAACGGTCCAATTGGGTAGGTCTAACTTCGAGAAAGAGGTCAACCGTCGAATCCGACTCGGCTGAGCGGCGTTCGGGAAATTGCTGGGTATCTTCTCGTCCAATTTACCGCAGTGTCTCAAGACAAAAGTCTATGACCAGAGAGTGTTGCCAGTGATCACCTATGGGACCGAGACGTGGTCGCTCATAATGGGCCTTATCAGAAAGCTTAAAGTCACCCAAAGGGCAATGGAGAGGGCTTTGCTTGGAGATTCCTTGCGTGATCATGTCAGAATCAGGTGAGATAGTGGTCAAGCGCGAGCCTATCAATAATAAAATAAAGAAAAATGAGGCTATCCGCAGTAGAACCAAAGTTACCGACATAGCCCGAAGAATCGCCAAACTTAAGTGGCAGAGGGCAGGGCACATTGCTCGCAGAACGGATGGCCGATGGGGTCTAAAAGTTCTGGAAAGGTGACCGTGAACCGGAAGACGATACGTTGGAAGGCCTCCCACTAGGTGGACCGATGACCTGGTTAAGGTTGCGGGAAGGCGCTGGATACGAGACGCACGGGATCGGTCAATGTGGCGACGCCTGGAGGAGGCCTATGTCCAGCAGTGGACATAGGCCTTCTTTCTTTTCTTTCTTTCTATCGGCTGAAATGATGATTATGATGATGAAATCAACGCACTTTTAGGTACCTAACATGCCTTATAACATTCATATTATCTATAATTAATTAAAATGTAAAGCAGCTCAATTCTGCTCTCACAAGTTATTAAATTTATCCTTGACAGCTCGATTCTTGTGAGGCTGCCGAACTAAGACCCCCGCGCCCACCAACCACGTACTCCTCTCGCACGCGCAAGCACTGCACGCGAGTGTTGACAACCGACTGGCGGAGCGGTGCCGGGACCGCGTGAAAATAGGCATTATCGCTTTAAGTACGGTCAAGTGAAGGAGGCCTTTACCCGTCAAATCAAATTATAACTTTACCCGTCCCGGGAACTAGATCCAGGGCCACATGTACAGCAATAAAGTTTGAAACCACTAGAACAACGAGGCTTTACAAGATTTCATTTGGCTCAAAAAAAAAGTTAATAAAATCCAGACTGCTTATGAAGCGAACTAAAAAGATGTTGACAACAAAAAAAAAAAATTTTGAGGATGCATATGAGTTAGGTCAGTCATCTCGTGAATAAGTATCCCCCAACTGGTTTTTTTTTGTAGTCAATATCTTTTCGGGTTTATTTTTAAATTATAAACTTTTATTGTTGTTGTTTATTTACAACTTTTTAGTTATTATATTTTTTTTTCTAAGTACTTTTAGACATATAAGTAGTCTATATTTTTGTAATCGCCTCTAAAAGCCCTTCATTTTGATACCACACTCAATGAGGTCGGCAGACAAAAAAAAAATGGGAATCCCACAATATGGCGCTAAGAATCTAAGAACACTTGGGTGGTCAAGACATATCTACCAATGTCTCAATTACATAAATCCGTCTAGTGGTTTGAAAGATATGATGTTATAAAGAATACTACATATAGGTCTACCAGAATCTCATGGCAAAAAGGGAAATAAAAATTTGTTGTATGCAATACTGGGGAAATTGGATCAAACGATCTTGATACTGTTTAATTTTTATTTATGTCTTTAGTATTAATGAACATGAGGTACCTATATTATAGTAGTCACAACGGATCTTTGTGTCTTTGAACTTGGTCCTGCCAAACATTGCGTAAGAAACAGTTTGTCGTCGAGTATACTGCATAGAGAAAGCGAGATAGGACGATGACAAAAAAGACAAAAGATATTTATTTCAACTGGGCCACCAAGCGGCACTTTTGAATGTCACAATTTAAATTTACATGGAATAAAAGTTGAATCTATCGTGCATTCGGAAAGTAGCTTGTTATGGAGAAGAATGCACAAGAAACTCCGTAAGCTTATGTGACATACATAAGCGAGTGAAAGAGACAGTTATACAATGCTATCTTCACCTTCAACATTGACACAAAAATAGCTACTGCGCGGGTTCTTGCAACCAATTCAGAGACACAAAGATCCACTGTCAGTATTATAGGTATGTGTATGAATAATGTTGTTATACATCGTGTTCTTAACATAGGAAAAATAAATCAATTGAATATTAATTTATGTACTAATTTATTATTTAGCATTTAAATCATACTAATAACTTAAAACCTCATTCAGAACTAGAAAACTAGAATACGATTCCATGAACTCCACTGGCATTTCAAAAACTTGTATCTTTGTAGTTTTATGTCATCTCTCTCCATCAAAATGGCTCTTTTCATTGGCATTTAACATATTCAAACCCAATCTCTTTATGTATAAAGTCTGTAAAAAATAATAAAATGTATCATGTTACTTAAAGTCATTCATCATCATCAGTCTATATATATTTTTTTATGTTAGCTTTATGGCCTGGTTGCTAGGACCTTTTAGCCACGTCTTTGGAAAGAGTTTTGGATCTTATATTTATTCTTTAGTATGCATTAGAATGCGGATGTAACAGATTCTAATGTTTTTTGGAGTATTTGGCAGCAAATTGTATCGAGTCAGTCTTCCCAGTAAGCTTTGCAGAGGCAGTCAATACTACAATAAAATACACCGCTCCACTATCCCGAGATCGCTTTTGTCAATGATTTTACAAATTGTCCAGTTGCGTAGACAGTTGAGACACAAAACTACACCAATAATATATCACAATATCCACTAGGAATCAATTTGCAAATAATATTAACAGCCACTGAACTTCACTCGACAAAATCCCGGCAAAAACTCCCGTCTATATACACGTCCCACTGCAGGGCGGAATATTTTTCTTACGTCAAAGATTCTCAATCTCCGTTAAAATCAATATCTTGTCGAAGAATTAGTAACAGTTAAATTACTGTTGCCATTTCCTTCCGGCCATCATTTGATGTGCCCTGACCTACGATTTACCATATAATAGTAATGGAAAGAAATTAAAATTAAGTAAGAAAAATATAAATTAAACTAAAAGTATCAAAACAAGTCAGTCCAACTTACCGGTCCACTCTACGACGCACTTTAAAATCAAAGATTGAGTTTGATTTACGCCTTCTTCTTCCCTTATTTTATGATACACATTGAAAACAATATGTCTCGCATGAGATCGAAGTGGGTTTTTCGACATTTTCACAAAAATAACAAACTTTCTAGATAATATCAAAAAATTTCAGCAGCGGTTGACACATCAAGTACTTTGATTCGACAGGTGACAATTGACATTGCCATATGAAAACCAAAATTTAAAAAAAAAAAAAATGCCATGAGATTCTGGTACACCTATACGTATACATACACACATATACAAGATACATGCAATAAATTTTACATTTTCGGCTAATCAACTTCAGATAAACGAGTAACAAAGGACCAATTAAGTTTGATTTGACAAGAAAACAAGCACTGCAGCAAAACGCCCACCAATTTCCCCTTTAACCCCCCATAAATCCATTGCAATCCATACCATACAATTTACAAAGACGTAAGAACTATTTAACAAATCTTGCAGCCATTAGCGGTGGGAACGGCTGCAAAGTGCCGTAGTGTTCACAATAATTGTAGTTGGGGTGCTGCGGTGACCCCTAAGCGATTTGTACTAATTTGAATCGAGAGTCGTTAATGTGCAGTGTTGCTGTTGATGTTGTTTGTTGAACCGTTTAATGGTAGGTTCGGAATGTGTCGTTTTTGTAATATAAGTGTTGTTTTAGGTAACGTTCTAATTATTCATGTGTGAGTAAGTTTAGGAATGGTTTTGCTCCCCTAGTTTGATTCGAACCCATTGGACGAATTGAAAGAGTTTTAAAGTTTGACCCAGTCGGTCAAACTTTAAAACTCGTAATAGTTAGGAAGAAAATTACGTATTTTCAGTGAGTGAAAACTTGTCTTCTATATATCTACTTTATCTCAGTGTTATTAATAAATATGGAGTATGTAAAGTGACGTAGTGTCAACAATAATTGTAGTTCGGGAGCTGCGCTAACCTCTAAGCGATTTGTACTCATTTAAATCGAGAGTCGTAAATGTAGTGTTGCTGTTGATGTTGCTTGTTGCGCCGTTTAATTGTTGGTTGAATGTTCGTTTTTGTTGTGTAAGTTTTGGGTGAGATAACACATTATTTCTGGTTGTTATTCAAATATTCATGTCTAAACACTTTTAAAATTTGGTTGATTTGCAACCATTAAGGCAATGGATTTTTTGTGGGTATGAAACTAGTCAAGCTTGCACGCTCCATGAACATCTGTGAAACTTAAATAATAAGTAATGTGTAGTAAGTTATGAACTCTTCAAAACACAAACATATATAATTACGCATTTTCATGTAATTTTTATTTTAAGCATGATTATGTTAAAGACCAAGTGATTAATCAGGGCACTATGTATAAAGCTCGGCCAATAGGTTAATGACAAATCAAATCCAGCTACATAATTACTTATTTAAACTTCATTATTTATCATATTATTAGACCATTATACGGAAAAAAAAATTGTCCTATTAGCTAATCTAGGTTCTGGTCTATCATACTCCAAGTTTCATCTAAATTCTTTTAGCCGTTAAAGCGTGAAAGCGTAACAAACAAACTCACTTTCGGATAAATATTATAGGTTAGGTTAAAACGGGCTGGTTTCCGCAACTCCACGACCAAGCGCGTATTTTGCGTACGGTATTTATGTTGGGATTAATTTCTGATTTCGAGTAAATTGTCAGTCTCCATTCGACTAGATCAGAAGCATAAACACTCAAAAGGTAAACATTGGAACCCTGCAAAAGATAATTAATATTGTAGTATGTAAAATATTTCCACTTAGTGACCTCACATGCACAGTTTTGTGAAACACTACAAGCGTGCATTTCAAGAGTGGAGTTCCACTTGATATATCAACGGAAAAGCGCTCTTTAGCGCTTTTTCAGTCTGCATTATTTTTGAGCCGCAAAAATAGCAGGACTTTCTGAAGAGAAGAACTTTGTTTTTGGTGGAATGGAAATACAATGGAAAGTTAGAGTTAGTGGATATTCTCGTACTTGCTCATGCAGTGTATAGCAGTGGGGACTAACTTTTTCTTTTGTAGGGTTCATATTTATGCATAATAGTAGTAAATGTGTTAAGTTTTCTCTGTTTCTTAAACATAAATATAATGAAGTAGCTGTTCCCCGCGGCTACGCTCCCGTTGCCCACCCCACAGGACCTGTCCTCGGGTTTAAAATCGGTTAATCAAGAACGGCTTTAAAAACCCTTTAAAATAAATTGAAGTCATTTTTAAATTACACTTTAAATGCAAAAAGGAGTTAAAAACTCGGCAAAAACCGGATCCACGTGTGTAAAGCCGCAGACGGAAACTGATGAATAAATAAAGCTTCAAAAATTCCAAATAACATCGTGTAAAACGCGACAAAGTTTGGAAAATGTAAAAAAAAAAATGTAGAAAACGTCGGTCGTACGGAGCGCAGAAAAAATCAGCGTAATTCGGACTAAAGATTAGCATTTTTGATTACGTAAATCGTAACGAGAAAGGTCTTTGACGGGGTTTTTGGACAATCTTTGGCCAACTTGTTATATTTGAACAAAGTTTTTTTTTACGTTAATTGTTCGATCTACGTCATCGCATTAAGCATGGAGAATTTCGAAATACGTATTAAATTTTTCTTTTTCTGTTTAATTTGAATGAAATTTTTACTTTTGCTGGTCATGGTTTAAACCCAGGTGGGGTTTAATTTGTATGCATTATTTTATCACCACTGCTCTCAAAGCGTTGAAGAAAAACATAGTGAGGAAAATGGCATGTCTTAAAATCAATAAATAGAAGACATGTGACATTCACTTGTGTATTTGTGTGGGGTGTCTGTCATGTAAGGGAAAGGGGTGTGTACTGTGTGGCGTGGTGTTGTGTGGATTGATGTGATGTGGTGTGATGAGGTGTGGTGTGTTGTGGTGAGATGGGTGGATGGGGTGTGTAGAGTGAGTGTTCGTCTGTGTTTGTGGATGTTGAGTGTCTGAATAGCAGCAAATACTGCTGTAAATTGATACTCGTTTCAGAAATAATAGTTATGATGTTTAATCGTCCTCGTTTTTGACCAAAGACATCTTCAGCTGGACATGGGCCCCACAAGCATCCCCATCTACCAGTCCTGTGCTTCTTACTTCCAGTTGGCTCTCGTGACTCACAATAGATCATCTGTCCACGTTGTGGGAAGGCCTTGAAAACGGCTGATGGGATCGAAAGATTTTATAATGGGAACAGCGTACTGGAAAACACAGTGTTGGCTGTTTTATTCTATGATACAGGGTGTAACGGAAAGTTGTGATCATATTTAAAAATTGCTTTTGACCATGTAAAAGAATAACTTTTTCCAAGGAATTCATATGGGATTCTTAAAAAAAATCTCCATACAAATTTTGGTCAGCTGACGACAACTTTATTCAATTTTATTTTGGAAATTGCCTAAGACGTTCTTAGAGTAAGTTGTTCATATACATGGACTGAAGCAGTGTTCCAGTAGGTGTAGGTAGGTGTAGCCCACAAAGTAGTTTGTAAATTTTTATACAACAGGTTAAAGTGTTACTGAACTTTTATACTTTAATTATCTATTTGACAAGAAACATTCGTTATTTTTAATATAATTACAGATTTTATGTTAAGACTTTGATGACGAATTGCCTGAGAATATTTATAATTTCGTTTTAAATTAAGAAACTAAAATACAGAAAACTGAGATGGATGTTTGGTCTGCCCATCAGGGTTTTCTGAGATAATAAATGATTATGCGTTTTTAATTTCATAACTTTTTTATTTTCATTTTGATAATGTGTTTTTTGTCCTTAATATTTTAATGTATTTTTACGAATTACTTAGATAGAGAGAGAGAAATTTAATCTCTAATGATTAAATTTTAGTTTAAAAGCATGCTGTGGCCGCCTATAATTGAAGGAGTGCAATATTATTTTAAAATTGTATTTTCTTGTGTATGTATATCGTTGGTGGTCCTAAATATATAAATGTCTGTTTACTTTTATAATAAGGCCTTGCTACATCCCTGTATTACTGTCGCACATTTTCAAAAAAAAAATCTTTGGAAAAACTGTCCACCAGTAGCAGATTATAGGGCTACTTATCTAATGTAAACAAAGATAAGCAAAAGTTACGCCACGAAAGCTTCGCAAAATAATATCCACCCAATCAATTCACCACAAAACGTAACACCCGCTAATTCAAACCAACGAAACTTCCAAAAAACGGCAACACAGGATTCCGTCCCAAAAAAAAATAAACAGCGATTTCGAGTAAAACGTCATCTTTTTTTAGTTCATCAAAAATGCAAAACTTCATGAAAATGTATGCAGCGCTGTGCGTCGGTCCCTGGTTTCGCCTCAACAGAAAAATTGCTCAGCGTTTGTGATGCAGATCATGGCGTTCTATTGAGAGTTGTTTTAGCCGAGTGTATCGGGTTGTAGTGGGTTTGTGAAGCGAGAACGTGTGTGGAGGCTGTGGTCTATGGCTGTTTAGTTTGGGTGTTTTATGTGAGCTACCAACAATGCTTTTATCTCAGGGTTTATTTGGCAATCGAACGGTATCATTGCTAATCTTAATGATATTGTATATGAATGTTTGGATGGATGAATGTATATTCGTTACTCAATCACACCAGAATGGCTAAACGGTTCTAGATGGGATTTGGCACAGATATATAATATCATAGTCTGGAATGGCACATAAGCTACTTTTCATCCGGGTATAATGTTCCCTTGGGGTAATAAAACACTTCTCACGCGGGTGACGCCGCTGGCAAAAGCTAGTCAAACATATACACACTTGAACTATTTACTATGGGGGGTAGACACAAACTACAGAACGGCACCTGTAACAAGTACGTACGTAAGTCCTTCTATGAGAGATGTGTAACGCCGAGAAGAGACGTCACCTTCTCGGCGTTTTCACTCATAAATCTGGTTTGTAACTATTGGTTACCTTTCATAGCTTAGCAACAGGTGAAATAATATAAATGACAAACGTGAGCCTCCTGTAACTAAATTGTATTTATGAACTACTGTCACCCTGCATAGCGTTGTAAGATTTAATTTCATGACACCTGGCTTAGATACGAAAGCCAAGTCACTGCAGCCCAGGTTAATGAGATGTGCTAATGCAAAATCGTCAAGTTGGCTGGCACCATCTGGTTGCTAGCTTACTGGAACACATGATCTTGCTTATTAAAACTTGTCTGACAAAACAGTAAATAAGCATTCTCTGACAAAATATACGTTCGATGCACAACACAGTAATACGGATTACTAAATATATGTTGACCATGACTTTGCCCATGTCAAACAAAAAAATAAAAGCTTAAATACCTTATACCATTAGCTGGCATTGAAATACTTGTCAAAATTGGTACAGACGTTTTGGAGATTAGCCAGAACAAACGGACAAAGAGACAGTCTGCAAAACCGACAACTTAAAAAAAAATGTTCTTTTTGTATATAACCGTGTAAAAACTCATTATGCTTTTTGTAAAATTCTGTTATCTTGATATAACAAACAGAAACTACAATTATTATTTATTTGTGTAGTTAGTTGATTACACTACGCATCTGCTACGGCGTAGCAAGCGTAGCAGTATAACGGTCGTGCTACGCCGTAGTAACAAAGCATTAGTTTTCATCACAAAATACGTTTTCTGTGGTTCTAGTTTTAGAAGCCAAAAAGCTGTGAATATTGTTGAGCTGTCCTATCGTCTTGTCTAGTTTAACCTCCAAGCCGTCTGGGACCTTAATACTATTTTTTGATATGCCTTTCTAGGAAAATATTTTTTATATTTAAAGTACATGTTACTATGTATTATTCAAATAGTGCGGCTGATCTTAATGTGTTTAGGTAAAGTAAGCAAATGTTAGCCGTGGCAATAGGATTTTATTATTGAAATAAAATCTTATCGACGTGTTTAATATTTTTTTCAGCTTTTTTATCTTGACTGAGGTCAAATATTTAGAGACAAGATTTTTCTGCAGCTTTATCAGCATTATTACAGGTATTTGAGGTTACACATTCTCAACATAGCCCGTTCCATCATTGGACTTCACTAAGTACAGTGTTGCGCTATTGATACATGGTGTTCATGCCACCCATAAACACTCAAAGCTTTGGACATATTTTTATTGTGCGTACAGCAAAGGAGTGGAATTCCCTACCGGAGTCTGTATGTCCTGATAGTTAAAACCTGGAATTATTTAAGTTAAGAGTAAATAGGTTACTTCTAGGCAAGCGTGCTCCATTTTCGACCACATCATCGCTTACCATCAGGTGAGATAGTGGTCTAAGGCGAACCTATCTATAATAATAAAAAAAACATTTCTGGTTTGCACGCCTATAAAAAACACACTGCACAGTTAAAACTGTAAGTATACACTGTTGGAATGAGGTTTGATTTATCAAATTCATTTAAGTTCTTGGCTGGACAGAATATTCTGTATCTGTTCTTTATTTAAAATCAATCGCATATTCACAGAACGTCAATAACAAATATTCAAATATTGTTGATTGGATACGTCAATCGTGTTTTAGTAGTACGTTTTCCGTAGTTGTCGAGTTTTCACCTTCAAAGCTAATGGTTGTATTTTATGTTTATTTTGTGTATTTACCACGCCATCTGTTTCTCTACTGTTATGTAAATAAATATATATCTGCCCAAGCCCACCTGTATCCTTTTAACATACCCGAATCTGCTGAATATACCTACACTGTGGGCACCTTTCAGTGTTTGGCACTCGCTGCACGCAGGCTTCCAAGCTATGCTTTTATTCCACATTTTTGATACCTGTACAAAACGGGTCAACTTAGGTCTTTGACCCGTTAGTTCCAAGTGCTAGCAAAATTTAATGCTAATGTTAGGATTGACTTAAACACTGTTGAAAACCTTAATTATTATTGTTTGTTTGATGAAGATTTTGTAAACAAAATGGAGCAATAGGTATAGATTGATGTCTTATGCTGTAGGGACATCTTATAAAATGCCAAAGTCATGCCTACGACAATAGAAGTTAACTTAATCATTTACTTACAACGTAAACTTAAAAACCTGTGTTCGGTGGCTGATCAATTAGTGTGTTAACACAAATTTTATATGAATTAAGAGAAAATTCAAATATATACTTCAAGTTCTGGAGTGGCGACCGCGTACCGAAAGACGCTTTGATAAAAGGCCTCCACTAGGTGGGTAAATGACTTGGTCAAGGTTGCGGGAAATCGGTGGTTGCGAGACGCACGGGACCAGTCTATGGATTAGCAGTGGTCGTTTTTTCGGTTGAAATGATGATGATGATGATTCCCATTCACTATCTTAATAAAAGGACATTAAAAGCCTACACACTATTAAGAACACAAACGACAATCCACCTGATATTTCAACGAAAAAAGACCCACTGTCCTATTTAGCGCAAGCGTTACGTACCCACGCTTTTCGGACCGTGTAAGCTGGTCCATAATATTGTCATAGCAGATCCCACCAGGAATTAGTTGGATCCGAGCCAACCACGGCTGGTTACAATTAGCCTTTCGCACTAATGTCTGTTGCATACCAAATTACGATACAAAGACTAAAGACAAGAGAAAAACTTTGGGACCTCAGGACCAACTTTAAACGTAGCCGTTCTAAGGATTATCTCGTGGAACAGTAACTTTTTGTGAAAAAAAGTTATTTTTTTATTGCAGCGTTTTTGGAAAGTTCAGTTATTAATTGATCGGTACGGTAGTAAAGTTGGGCTTAATGTTGGAGTTTTCGGTTTTTTCGGGAGATTAAAGTAGCCAGTTTTAGTGGGTGGCTTAGTGAATATATAATGGACCATTATACTTGTCCATATACATATATACTACATGTAGGTAGTGTTCGTTCTATTTATAAAATTTTAAAGATGGTGGATGTTTAGTTTAAGAAGGTTTTTGAACTAAAAGGTATTAATAGTAATATAATATATAATCGTAATCTGGTTAGCATCGGCTGAGCCCACTGCTTTTGCCATACTGGAAATACTGTGATTTAAAACTATCTAATGTTTTTTTTATGTTGTAACATTTCTTAGTGGCAATTAATGTTTTCTTTCTTTTCTTTTTTTTGCTTTTCTTTCTTTTCATTCTATTTTTCTTTTCTTTCATTTCTTTTTTCTCATCACCAACCCCGAAGAAGTTTCGTGTCGTGGCATCGGCTGGCAAGGTTATGGCCTCAATATTTTGGGACTCAGAAAGGATATTGTTGATTGATTACCTGGAGCGTGAAACCACTATTACAGGCCAATATTATGCAGCTTTAATTCCCAAGTTGAGGAATGCCATCGAAGAGAAAAGGAGAGAGAAACTTCGAAGGGGCTTGCTGTTTCATCACGACAACGCACTCGCGCACAGGTTGGCAGTTGCGATGGCTGCCATTCAACAAGCTGGCTTCAAATTGGTTGACCACCCCCCTTATTCACCAGATCTGGAGGCTAGCAATTTTTATCTGTTCCCCAAATTGAAAAAATACTAAAGGGGAAACAGGTACGAAGACGATAACGAGGTGATGGATGCCGTGGAGAGCTTTTTGCAGGACCAAGACATAACTTTTTTTGTGAAATGGATTGAAGCCTTGGAAAAGCGCTGGACTCGGCGTGTAGTGACTCGGAAAGTATGTAGAAATATAAATTATTAGGTTATCAATAGTTATCATATTCTATCTCATTCTCACTACTTTTTGATCCCTTCTCGTACATATTTGTGCACTAAAAGAAACTTAAGTCAACTACAAACATTATCATAAGCTCCAAAATTCATTTTTCCCACATCTTTTAGCTTTTTTTACACTTGGCAATTCAAAACGTAAATCTAGATGTTTTATTTTGTACTCATTAAAGGAAACAGTCGCAGATAATATGTCAAGCAGAAGAAACACGAGAGACTGGGCTACAATACTCACATTGCTATACCGAAAGGAGTAAAGTGGGATAAGTCAGTGATATAAGTTCTCCTACTTTTGAAACGTGGTTCTGCGTTTAGTAACTTGCCGTTCATTAGCTTTTTTGTAATTTGTTTATTGTTGGTTTTATTAAATATTTTTACGGACTTTGCAACTAGTCGACAGGATTAGAGCCCTTATATTATGTTATGGATCAATTGAAATATACGGCATTATTCATAATGCCGAGACAATTTTAAAAACCGGTCAATATGAGTAGGCAATATGCTAAAAACTGTTGAAATAATTAAATTGACCAGGCTTTCTGAATATACTTATTGAGCCGGGTAATGCTCCTATTTCAGTCTGCACGGTCTATAGACGCATCGGTCTAACATGAAGGAAATGACCTATCCATGTCGGAGCGCGGTGCCCTAAGCACTCGAGCACGCTTCGCTAACTCTTGGGCTAATTCATTGTCCATAATAAATATAAGTACCTTGGTGACCGAGCTCCGTAGTAACTAAACTGAATAAACTGTTCAATTATTTTATTGTATCTCCGTACCAGGGTTTAGCTCAAGATTACAGCAGACAGTGTTGTGACAATGCTGAATTTTGAATGTCAAATTCGGGCAAGTACCAATGTGACTTTTTCAATTCAATTCAATGTATTCAGTAACAATTCACATTGTTTTCGAATATATTCCAGCATGAAACATTATCAGTATTATTAGATGTAGGTACAAATATATAAGAATACATGCAATTCTATTTAAATTAGAAAATATTATTTCAATTTATTTTAATTCAAATTCATTTGTACTTTCTAAGTTTATCTTGGCTTAGGTGAAAGAAAACATCTTGAGGAAACCTGGACTCATAATTAATAATATAATAAACCACCAAGTTAGAGGCCTGTGGGGTTTCCAGAGGTGCATTAATTAACTCTGAAACCAGGGTGGCATTATCCTCATACGAAAATGAAAGAAAATGGAGAAGATCGGACAAGAAACTTTACACCCACGATACTAAAAAAAAAGGTAAATTCCCAATCAAGTCAACTCGCCGATATAAACACAGCACAAAACGCGAGCATTGCGTTTACATACTATTTCCTCTGCTTTGCGCCTTGCTCACCGGAGTCTCAACAATTTCACTGTTAGAAATGCGAGTTTAGTACAAAGTCTGCAGACTTGCTGTAATAAAACTTTATTGGCTTGTACGTGCTCTATCTGACATCGGTCGGTTTAGAACTTTATATTGTGACTGTGCATAAGATTGTTAGCGGGGTATATTTTTTATGTGTTTAGTGGGCTTTAGCTATTTGATATGATAAACAAAAATATTCTGTATTTAAGGTTCCTTTTATTTATTAATACCAGACTGGTACTGCAAGGCACGGTCATTAATCACGACGCTTGCTCGTGCGGATCGGATTTTAAACTTATAATAAATATAAGTCCAGGTTTCCTCACGATGTTTTGCTTAACCGCTGTCCTTGAAGTCAAAGATAAAATTAGAAAGCACATAATTATTTTTTATTTATTTACACACATAAGTACAACATCTTACAGTATTCCAAGACGATGTTATACCGAAAAAATAATGTTATATACACTATAGTCATATACACTATAGAATTGGAAAAGTCACACTGGTGCTTAACCGGATTGGAACACTCGGCTTCAACAACGAGAGGCGAGGTCTCAATGACCGGGCCACCGCGAAATTTTACATCGCGTTCTTCAAAACTTTGTTCACATAATATTGCAAATGGCAGTTCATTACCTTTGCTCAGATGTTCCAACTTTTAGAATTCAAATACATGCATTTTAAATTCCAGTTTCCAACTTTCGTAAAGTACTCTAAGAATAAATAAGACGGAATTTCTTGTCACACAGTAGTCAACAGTATGAACGCTTTAGAAGCACATAACTTCCTTGTTGTTTTGAATTTACAAGTATTTTATAAAAGTGTCAATTTATAAACTACTTGTAAATTCAGAACTGTCTGTAGACTTCTGAAATTTAAAAATATTCATTCCAAATTTCATAAAAATTCATACCTTGGATAATTCCTCTTCATCATCATTGTCTTGCCCTAATCCCAATTTATTTAGAGTCGGGTTTGAGATAGGAAAATAACTAATTTCCGAAAAGAAAAATACACATATCTCGCCTTGTCTTTAACATCAAAAAAACCTTCATAAAACTAACACAAAAGCAAAAAGATCGTTACGAATACCGCCTTCACATGACAAGGAAAATATCGAATGATTCGTTCCTCGATCTGTATTACATACATTAAATATTCTCCTTGATATTGAGGTCAGAAATGTTTTATTCATCGGGATAGCAGTGACGCAAAAACGCAAAAAATATGGCGGTGAACCCGGTTGAATGCCAGATGCGTGGCAAATGTTGCCATATTTGATGGCATATGATACAAGCCTGCCAGTCGATGGGTCATCTGTCATCGGTTGGCAGTTCTGGGTTGTGTGCTGTTTTTTTTTTTTTTTTTTATAGTATTGTAAGTGTAGTGACGTTGTTACTACGTCATGATGTGTGTATTGTAAGAGAATTACGACAGGTATTGATAATGTTATAATGTCTAGTAAATCATCATCTTTATCATCATCCACAACCTGACTTCGCCCACTGCTGGGTATCGGTCTTGTGCCACTCCCTACGTTCCTGTGCCAGACTAATCCAGGCTTTACCCACAATGACAACGTCATCTGCCCATCTCGCTGTTTAGAAAATATTTATCTTAAATCTTATCATCTTAGTGCCGTGTACAGGTATAATAATTCATTATTTTATGTTGTTCAGTTATTTCAATCTAAAACTTTTTGTGTTATTGTACCTATCACCTAGACCACACATATCCCAACCCGAAACTTCCATTCTGTATGGACTTTATGTCCGAGCGCAGGCGATATCATAAAACCTAGTTCTCCGTAGAGTCTAAGTCCTAGAAAGAGGTATCACTGCACCACACATTTGTGTTTAAGTTTTGAGAAATATTCTCAAAATTCAACACACATTTATAGCGTAACTTGCGACTGCAACCGCAACGAATAAAATATATTTCCTGTTGATATTTATAGAGAAAGATAACACTGTAGACTATAAAAAAAACAGGATGTACCTACGTAGGTATGAGCGTAAGTCGTAAGTTAATAAATTAAATCAATAGTATGATTATTTCGATAAACAAGGAATCAGAGTACACTAAAACATAGAACATTTTGATAGATCAGGTAAAAAAAATTATTAATTTTTAAAAATTAATAATTAAACGATATTTTACACAAAATCATGCAATTTATTTGACAAAATCCTACTGATCTTACTAATATAAAAAAACTGAATATTTGGATGGATGTATGTTGGTTACTTAATAACGCCAAAAGGGCTGAACAGATCTGGATGACATTTAGTACAGAGATAGATTACAGTCAAGAATAGCACATAGGATACTTTTTATCCCGGGAATATGTTCCGTCGGGATTATTTACGACTTTCACGCGGGCGAAGCCGCTAGCAGAAGCTAGTATTCTCAATAAAGAACACCAGAAAAAAAAATTGTATAAGTATAAATATTGACCACTTTCTTCATCAACTGAATAGACGGTATTAAATTGCAATAAAAACTTTTTAACAAAAATTCAAAAGCCGGTTTAATTTTTTGTTAAAAAAAAATTAAATATATTTTTTTAGTTTTGGTAGGTAACTCCAATTACCATGAAAATCATTTATAGCTAAAGTACATCTCATGTCGATTCCAATAAGCCCAAACACGACTTGGATACTACATACCTTCCGGTTTCATCATCACTTCAGCTTAATGGTACCATTTTCATCAGTACCATTTATTTATGAGTATTTGGTTCATAATAGTCGGTTAAGATGGCCCTTGTCGATCATACTTCTATATAAACGTAGTATGGCGATTACTCCACTGTTTAATGATGTACATTCAAAATAAAAAAAATCTATCAATTTGTCTCATCATTATGTAGCCCTGTTTGCAAATAAAAAAGAAAAAAATATTATTTAAAAGTTATGAGCGTCGAAAGTTTTAACACTAATTTTAACGCATCTTTGGGCGGAAATAATACCATAAGATGAAAGAAAATTTCAAAATAGTCACCATACATGGATAGATTAATCGTTCAACAGTGCAAATAATTTTATTTTGAAAATGTACAGTAAGTCGTTTTTAGGGTTCCGTACCTCGAAAGGAAAACACGGAACCCTTATAGGATCACTTTGTTGTCCGTCCGTCCGTCTGTCTGTCTATCTGCTGAAATTGATATCAAATACTCAAGTCTACTGTCCCTTAAAGCTGAGTAAAATTCAAACTTCTAAGCCAACGTAATCAAAAGATACAGCCGTTTATGCCGTAATTTTACGCAAATTTTCGACACTCGCAAGGGAATCAAAACCTACAGGGTAGTTCCCGTGAACTCAGAATCTTGAAATTTGGTACGAAGCAATGTCTTTTAGCACAGATAAAGGAATTATTGGGAAAAACGTAAATTTTTAGTTACATCATATAATAAAAATATTTTTAATAATTTTAAACTTATTACCCCTTTCCTCATGAACGCGTAGAGGTATTAAATTGCAATTCATATCAAATATTCAGGTATATAATACCTTTAAGCTGAGGTTTGTACGGAACCCTCGGTGCGCGAGTCTGACTCGCACTCGGCCGGTTTTTTTTATGATATCCATACTCCCAAAGGTCTGTTTATAAAATTTCGCGTATTATCGGATGAGATAGCATGCAATTTAATCCCGCGCACAAAATAGTTCGTGCCGTTGACTAGGGCAACCTTAACTATTCGAGATATCTTATACCCGTTACATACTTAGCATCAAGGAGTTCCATTGGCCATTTGTGGTTTTCTTCACCAGTTCCACTCCACCAAATGATACTATCTGAGTGCAAATGATTGCATTGTTGATGAAACTGCCAAAATCATTAAATGCATGCCTATAATATTTGAGGAGTTCCCTTGATTTCTCCAAGATCCCATCATCAGATCCTGACCTGGGACCACCTAGGAAGTATATAAACCCTATCAAAAAAAGAAGAATTTTCAAATCGGTCTATGCGTAATCGGGTAACATACATAAAAAACAAAAAGATTCCGACGGATTGAGAATATCCTCCTTTTCTTGAAGTCGTTTGAAAACCAATGAAAGCATATCTTAAACCTAAATTATTTATTACCAACGCAAAAAACCCTTAGTATAACAGCAACCACCAACCAGTCGCAAAACGGTCACAGTCACAATCCCTACCTACACAGCTCCACAAAACATTTTACACTTGCGAATTTTATTCAAAACGCAGCCGGAACCCGCTTAGCTGACTTCGTAAACAGCCTCAGGGTTCCACAGGGCAAATGTACAAACTATTCGTATACCTGTTCACCGTACAATTGTACGGAACTTTACTCTTTAAACAACGCTTTCTAGAGTGTATCGGTTGCGGTGTTTTTGTGATGTGCAGGTGAAAGTTTTTGTGGGAATTTAGTGGGAAATGGGCTAGAAATAGAATGTCTGTTTGTTCTGGAACTGTTGATCTGCTGTTTGTTAAGAAGATGGTTTTGGTGAAGTTGTCTACGTGATTGTGTTGCTAAGTCTTATTTAGAGTTAGATACATCGAGCATGCTTAGCTTCAATGCATATCATTTCAAGCTGAACTATTCCAAACTTATTCAATTTTATGAATTAGTTTTCCATGATTATTTATTTATTTTTAGCCTGTTTTGTCTCACTGCAGGACAGAGGTCTCACTTTATCTTCAAATCATTTGAAATCAAAATCATAACTTCGTTATTTCAATCAGGCCTTTAAGCGGCACTTTGAACTTCAAAAATTTAAATGTAATAATTATTGATTCTACCGTCCATAACAAGCTGAGTTTCCAAACCTCTTTAAAAAAAAGTGTTTTCAACCTTTAGATACATACATCAATTCATATTCGTGAGAACGATGCAGCCAAACTAATACTACTAAGTAATACTACGTGAAGATATAAGAGAGCAGTGGTGGCCCAGTGGTATCGGCCGCGACTTACAAGTTGTAGGTCGAGGGTTCGAGCCCAAGCAGGCGCTTTACTTTGTGTAAATTATTTCTTCACCACTGCTCTCAAAAAGGGTGAAGGAAAACATCGTGAGGAAACCGGCATGTCCTAGAACCAAAAATTCGAAGATATGTGACATCCACCAACCTGCACTGGGCCCGCGTGGTGGATTACGGCCCATTCCCTCTCACCGAGAGGAGGCCTGTGTCCCAGCAGTGGGAACATTAATAGGCTGATGATGTGATGTGATGTGATAGATATAAAGCACTATCAGCAAAATTTATTCATTTTATATATAGGAACATGGTTCTCACTTACTTACAATTGCAATTCTCTCGGTTTTAAGCAATTGTGAACCAATCCTGTCGAAAGGTGTCAAGCTCGTCCCGCTATTTACGCCTGGGCCTCCGCCATCGACATTTTCCTGGACCTCCACTGTGGTTGATGATGATATCTATTTCCTAACTGTGTTCATCGGTAACAATTCTGACCTGTTACAATACTTACTTGCCATCAAACCGTTACATGCTATAAACAACACTCTAATCGCTATCGAACTGTTTAGTACAATGCTAGTTGCGCTACTACAAGGTCGGATCGCTGATGTGCGTGAAATAATTAACTAATTGAAAGGCTCACTTTGATCGCGTACGCGGTACGCGGTTTCCGAATAGTTATTTTTATTTGAATCGAATGTTGCATTTTAAATTGAATGGAATGTGTTTTACGATTGTCGATAGTTTTTGTCTGAATAAGGTTAACTATCTATTATAAGGGGTTTTGGTTTCTTCGTTTTCAACGTCATCCACAACCACATGAATATAATATCTTTTCTCTCCGAATGCTTACCAGATATAAAACCCGGAACTACATTAGATAAAGAATACAAATTTGTCCATGATCAAAATGTATATGTCAAAGATTATATCCTTATCTGTCATAAACGGTTTGATAATCCGCTTTCAAGTGAAAATCTAAAGCTTTTTAACAATTGATTGTACTGGTACCTATTAACTTTTTTGTAATTTATCAGTCACATTTTCTCCAGTGGTAAGTGTGGTCCAATTCACGTTAAACTAAACATCTTACATTTAAAATTAAACAGACTTCCACTTCAAAATATACATTACAACAGAAGGAACACAGTAACACCAATGCATTTCTGACCCCAAGGCTATTGAAAACTATTCGTTTATATTCGTATATTTTCGCGAGAGTTCGTGTGTATTAGGTTTAAAGAATCTTTATTTCTCATAAGAACATTACAGTGCACTTACATGAGTCTTAAATTTTTACATAATAAATATCGTCGTCTTATGACGAGGCATGCAAAGGTAATAAAAAAATACAACAATTATCATCACAAACAAAGAAAAAGTGTACTTCTAAACACAGCCGGCCAATTGGTCATCACCACGATACCCACATATTTATTTTGTTAGGACCGTAAGTAAATACGATTGACAAGAACACCAGTTGGTTTCTGCTTGTGGGCGATAACTATAGTCTCGGAGACCGCTTACCGTTTATTGCTATTATTGTTTTGTTTATATATATATATGTATTTATATTTTTATATTATGTTTATTATATTTATAAGATATGTAGGTTATTTGTGAGGAGAGATTGTGTATGTGTGTCGGTGGTTTTGTCCAAAGGGTCATTGTGTTGTGATTTTGTGAAAGCTAAGCTTTACGTTAAAATTACAAATCCACAATAATATAATAATTATAAATAAACAACAATACAAGTAATATAATTTATTTGGTAACAGGTATACCCGTTTAGTTACAATCCATAAAATTTTAAATTTGTAATTTTATTTTATCATTTCAGTTTAAGCAATTTTATTTAATGATTTAATTTAAGTAATTTTATTTTTTAATTTAATTTAATGATATAATATAATCCCTGAGTTTTCTTTTGTAAATATTAATACTTTTGCACTCTTTAATTTCATTTGGCAGTTTATTATACAATTGGACCCCTTCATATAAAAAGTTCTTTTTTCCATATTTTACTGTCCTAGGAGAATGCAGAACCAGCTCGTTTCTATTTCTTAGGTTATATGTGTATGCCTTTTTTGTTAGTTTAATATTGGTTTGTGTTGTATTATCCAAGATCTTTTTTACTAATATACATATATAGTAACTGTATAGTTGAGACAGATTGAAGAGTTTAGTTTTCGCTTAAAGCTGTTTGGTAGGTGTTAAAAAGTCGTAGCAGTATAACCGTTTTATAATTTTGTTCTGTGTCCTCTGTAGGTAATTAAGGTTAGTTTTGGATGCCGATCCCCATATCTCAATAAGGTATTCTAAATTAGACTTGACTAAGGAATTATAGATGGTAGTTTTTACTTTAAGTGGTAGGCAGTTTCCCATTTTACGAAGGGCTCCTGATAGTGACACAAGTTTGGCTCTTACGTGGTCGATATGGGGCTTCAAGGAGAGTTGGTCATCCAAAAGTAAACCGAGATATTTCTCTGTACTGGATTTCTTTATTTTCAAATTATTTACGATCAAAGGGGCGTAGGGTGGGATCTTTTTGTTTTTCGCGGTAAATATCATGTAAGATGTTTTTGTAGTGTTAATGGTAAGTAAATTATGTAGGAACCACTCATTTATTAGGTTTAAGTCGTTTTGCGCCTCACTAATGATATTATGTATGGATTGACCGAAGTAAAATAAACTTGTGTCATCTGCATAAAGTGTTAAATAGCCTGTCAACCCTATCTGATTAATGTTATTTACATAAATAAGGAATAATGGTGGTCCCAAAATAGACCCTTGGGGCACTCCACATGTAATGTTTTGGGAAATACTCTCATAACTATCTATTTTAACAATTTGACATCTGTTAGATAAATAGGATTGAAACATGCTGTAAGCTGTTCCAGTGATACCCAAGTTACTTAGTTTTTGTAAGAGTTTTAAGTGAGAAACTGTGTCAAACGCTTTTTTCAAATCAATGAAAATGCCTAAACCCATATTTTTTTTATCTATATTCGTTTTTATATTTGTTACTAGATCAATAGTTGCTGATAGAGTGTTCGATTGTGATCTGAAACCATATTGTTGGTCAATTAAGAAATCTTTTTTATTCAAGTATTGAGTTAATTGGTTATAAATAATTTTCTCAAAGATTTTGCATATCACTGGAATCACAGAAATTGGCCTATAATTGCTCGGGTCTGTTTTCATACCCGACTTGTAGATGGGTGACACCTTTGCCAGCTTCAGGCTGTCAGGAAAAGTACCATGGTCAAGGCATTTATTGATACAACTAACTAAAGGTGTAATTATTGCATTTTTTATGCATTTTAATGCTTTTGTGGTAATTCCGTCCACACCTGTGCTAGTATCAGCATCCAAGTTATCGATAAGTTTAGCTACTTCCTCGACTGTACAGGGTCTAAATTGAGTGAGTGTTTCTGTGTGTTCATGTCCATCTTTGTACATAAGTGTGTTACCTGAATTGTGATGGTATCTCGATGGTATCCCATTAGCCAGCTCTGTACCAATATTAGTGAAATAAACGTTTAGTATATCACAGATTTCCTTGCCATCTGTGACGCCTTGTGAATTCAGTATAAGTTTTGGAGGTGAAATATTCATTTTCGTCTTATTCATAGCTAAAAAATTAATAGATTTCCACATCTTCTTTGGATTTTTAATACAATCTTGGAATACTTTGTAAAAGTAACTGTTTTTATCATTATTTATTTTCTTTCGGACTTTATTTCGCTCCATTAAGAATTTCCTCTTCAAGTCTACGTTTGTTTCATCTTTTTTCAATTGTTGCCATAGAGTGTTTCTGCTATCGATCATCTTAATAACTTCTTTGTTAATCCAGTCGTCCTTTGGCAGGTTCATAATTTTTGATTTATCCCTCTTGTTTTGCAGTATGTGTGATGTAATAAAGTCTTCCAGACACTTGTAGTCATCCGCCTTGCCCATATATGGAGTTTCGCTAATACTTTTGTATAAGTTTTCAAAATCTATTGCCCTATAATGCATCTTTTGTTTGATTTTTGGTTTATATTTGAACATTTCCAGATACATTTGTTTATGGTCGGACATAGCAGATTCCAGAATAACAAAATGAAAGGATTGTTTTTGTAAGTCTGTGGCAACATGATCTATGATGGTGTTTGTTGTCCGAGTTTGTCTTGTGGAGTAGTCCTTATCTATTTTATTTAAGATGTCGTAGCCACTTTCTTCGAGTCCTGATAGGTATTGAGTTGCACATGTGTTCGGATTCAGTAGATCCAAGTTAAAATCACCGAACACAATCGATTTTCTTCTAGATTCCAGTTGCAAGGTATATCTTTCGAGAAACTCTTTGATGTTCGTGTTGCCTGGTTTGTAGAGACCTCCAACATGCAACGCATATTTTGGAAGATATGTCCATAGGTAGTGGTTGCTATCCTTATAAACATCTTCTGTTACTTCAAAAGGAATGCCCTCATGAATGTAGATAGAAACGCCTCCGCCCTTACAATCTTGTCTATAATTGTAAATATGTTTGTAGTTAGGTAAATCGTGTAATTTGGCATCTTGTTCCGATGTTATCCAGGTTTCAGTTAGTATTATGACGTGTACTGTAGAGGGAACAGCCTTAAGGATGCATTGAAGTTCTTCGAGTTTTTCCGGAGTGCGGATACTTCTTACATTAGCATAGAAGAATTTGAGGAATGATGACTTTGAGGGTAAGTCTGTATACTTTTGAATTATTTGGCATGTAATTTTGCCTGGGTTAACAGTGTTGGAACATCCGGGGTCAGCTCCACCTAGTTTTTTTGGTTGTAGTTGTTTTTAATAATAGTAGGTATCCCTTTTACATATTTAATGGTTAAATTTGTTTCACCCTTTTGTTCACGTTCTTTAAGCTCGGCTTGGAGATTTTGCATATACGACCTTTGGGATGGTGTTTGGTCCGAATATATTTTTAAATTCTTTGGCATTTTCGAGCGATTCTTCAGTAAGTATTTTGGTGTATTAGGAGATTCAAATACAATTTTTATTGGGCGGGGTTTGTCCGCATTATATTTGCCCAGTCTTGTCGTTATTAAGGGGTTGGGACAATTTTGGAATGCTTGTTTTAGGATCTTGCGTACTTCTTCAAGGTCGCAATTTTTGCCTGAGGAACCATTGACGTCATCTTGCTCACTCAAACCCACTAGTATTACGTTCTTGTCTCTTTGAAGTCTATCTTGTATTTCAGCAAACATCTCGTGTTGTGTTCCAAAATTTGAGTCAGGATTCCGGTTCTCACTTTTAAGTTGGTAAAGCTCATTCTCAATTGTAGCAATTTTATTTTGTGTAATTTTATGTTCGTTTGTGATGTTTTCCACGGATTTGTGCAGTTTCTTATATTCTTCTGTAAGGTTATCAGTCGTTAATTTCAGATCTTGAATATCTTACCTAATTTCGTTCCACATTTGTGCTATATTTTCAATTTGGTTGTTCATAGCTTCTTTTATAAAAGTCATTATTTCGCTACGAAATTTGGCCAAACCTTTTCTACAGTCACTTTCTAGATTGTGTGGTTTTTTCTTCTTTGAGTCTTTCTTAACTCGACTTTCGTCATCCTCAAAATTGGACAAATTAGAAGTGGATCCACCACTTGCACTCCCGCTAAACATTACTGATTTTGCTGGAGTCGTATTGCAGTTACGATCTGTATGTCAACCGATCGAATTGCAGCCTTAGTTTATTACCTCCTGCCTTCTTTAGAGAATAAATCCTTTTATTTAGTTGTAGATTATCTTTGTGAAACTTTATTTTATATTGAAGAAATCAGCTTGTTTGATAGTCAGAATGGGAACCTTCAAGATCTGGTTACTCTCATCTTGGCGATAAATCAGTGTCAAAAACTATTCAGACCAAATTATTGAAAAATATATGGCTGTTTCGACCTACGTATCTAAGTACTAAGAAAGTGTATAAAGATGCCGGAAAACCGATAATTTTTAATCCAAAACTATTATGATAAGCCCCGTTAATCCATTCAAATTCGCTTCAACTCGAGCCAGAAACGAAAATTTAGCTCTTTCGTCCATACTATGTATACCATCAATTGCTTAAATCTAAAGCTCAATCATCAGCTTCATCATCAACATTATCATTTTAGCCGAATAAATTTCACATCGACGCATCATATTATAGTGTCACCAGATCTTCGGATAAAACATAAAGCTTATCAACCAATAAACATGTTAATCTCCAGACTAATTCTCAGATGACTGCTAAAACCATATTTCTCAAACAATCAAGAATCGCTCGTTTTATTTAAAGCAGTAACAATAGTAATTTCGCGATCATTAATTTCTCGTTACCACCTAAACTCGACTAAGTGCCGAATAAACGATTATTCGATTTAGTATAATAGTAATTATAGCACTAACAATTTTATTAACAGAGCGATATTTTTGAATGCTTCGGCTCAAAAGACCAAATAATTTTCTTAAATGACGAGATTTATTTTAATGTGTCTGGTACACGATAGTTTATGCTGGATCATGTTTTCAAATGACATAAATTATATCTTGATACAATATTTTTTTAGTTTTTATTATACTATAAGAAACTGAAGTTGTGGTGGGGTACACTTGAGTGAGCAGTGTTGGCCCAGTGTGGCAGTGGTGACATATGGAGTTGCATCGGGAGTCAAACACCTCACTCCCCCCCAACTCGGATGTTGATTCGCACACGGCCAATTGCTTGGACCTTCTGCTGACAACAGATCCAGATCGATACTCTGTGTTGATAACTTCACCGTTGGGTAGATCCGACCACTGTCTGGTGAAGTCTGTGCCCGTCTACTCCCCGCCCGATCCCAGCCCAAGAGGCACCCGGCGGGTTTGGCGGTACAGGTCAGCAGATTGGGATGGCATGCGATCTTTCTTTGCATGCTATCCTTGGCAGCATACTTGCTTTTCTTCGGCTGATCCTTCGTCGTGCGCGGACGCCGTGACGGATGTGTTGCGTCAGGGAATGGAGTACTACATTCCGTTCTCTGATGTGACAATGTCCAGCGTTGACCGGCCATGGTTTGGCGCCGAATGTGATCGCGCCGACGCGCTTAAGCATGAGGCGTACCTGGCATGGGTCGACGCTCGATCGCGCAAAGCGGGTGACGTGGGTCAGAAGAAGAAGGCCTTCAACAGGGCTGCCAAGTCCTGCAAGTCGGTGTTGCGAAGGGCTCGGTTCGACCACATTGGCCGAATAGGGACCAAACTTGCTTCTTACCCAGCAGGTAGTAAAGCGTTTTGGTCCCTGGCTAAGTCAGTGGAGTCGAACTTCTGCAGTCCCTCACTACCACCACTGCTGAATCCCGACGGGTCGTTGGCCCACTCCGCTGAGGAGAAGGCAAATTTATTTGCATCTCTTTTTGCGGAATCTTCGCGTCTGAATCCTGGTGATTCGCGGCCCCCTCGTTCTCCTGTTGGATGCGAGACGAGTATGTCGGACATTCGCATCCATCAAAAGGACGTTCGTAGGGTGCTCGACGTGAACAAGGCTAGCGGCCCTGACGGAATACCAGTGTAGCGGCACCAACGCCGCCACTTACGAACTAATGACATGACGTCACACAAATCCTGCATCGCGCAAGTAAAGTTTTCGGTGCGATTAGAACACATACAACAGTCCGACAACAACCGTTGGGCAGTTGCCCGGACCAGACACAACACCCGTCTGGTCGGAGGATCCTCCCTTTTCTGTGGAGGTTTGTGGGACTTTACACCCTGTTCCACATACCCCCAAACTGATGCATGGAAGTGCATGGAAGCCGGACATCGAAGCATACGCCAGCAGAGTTGGTCTACGGCGAACAACTACGACTACCAGGGCAATTCATCGCACCAACAGAAGACTACAAGACATCTGATGTCACTGACCTAGCGACGCGTTTACGAAATCGCATGGCCAACCTCACGCCAAGGCCTGCATCCTGTCACAGAAAAGGTCCATTCTACTTACCACATAGTCTCAGCGAATCATCTCATGTGTTCTTGCGGCAGGACTTCGTTCGAAGACCGCTAGAACCACCGTATGCCGGTCCGTACAAGGTCATACAGCGCCAACCCAAGTACTATAAGCTCGAGGTACGTGGAAAAGAAGTTACCGTCAGCGTTGATCGGCTGAAGCCGGCCTACATCATGCAGGAACCAGATGAACAGCCACCACGGGTTCCTGAGCCACTAGTACCAGCACCAGCTCCACTCCCTGTTCCAGCCAAAGAAGAAGAGAGAAAGACGAGGTCCGGACGTCGGGTGCACTTCCCAGATTATTACCGCCCGCAGTAGCGGTCTAAGCGGGGGAGTAATGTGGCACCATCCGTAGCCACGGGACGCACCTGTTTGGAGCGCACGTAACTCGCACCTTCATCGACCGCGCGAGGTGTTTACCTCGCCGCCTGCGCCCGCACACCTGCGACGCCTGCACGCCCCACGCTAGCGCTGAGTAAAAAATCGCAATCGCTCGGTCATCAGCACCAGTCGCCAGCCTGCTCCGACGGCGAACGCACGCGCTAATTGTTTTAGAATTGTAATTACGTTTCGCTACCTAGCTAACCTAAAGTCTCAGTTTCTTTCTATTCTTGATTCTGTACCTTCCTAGTGCTTGTTCTTTCTTATATTTTAAACTGTAATCTATTCTATTAAACTTCTATCTTCAACTTGAAAGTCGCCTGTTATTTCTACACATCACATACCCTCCGAGCAACTACACCAGCAATAGTTCTTAGAACCTGTGCGCCTGAACTGTCTCCGATCTTGACTCGTCTATTCCGCCTCTCATATGAGACTGGAAAAGTGCCGAATGCTTGGAAGCAAGCCAACGTACAGCCTGTGCCCAAGAAGGGCAGTCGAGCTGACCCGGCCAACTACAGACCCATCTCTGTAACGTCCATACTCTGTAAGAGTATGGAGCGTGTACTTAACAAAAAGCTCCTGGCATACCTAGAATATAATGATATCCTTAGTGACCGTCAATACGGCTTCCGCCGAAATCGGTCTACTGGGGATCTTCTAGCGTATGCCATTCACATATGGAGTGAGGCCATCGAGAGACACGGGGAAGCGCTTGCCGTCTCCCTCGACATCTCGAAGGCTTTCGATAGGGTCTGGCACGAAAGCCTCATTGGTAAGCTTCCTTCATTCGGTTTGCCCGGTGGTCTGTGTGATTGGATTGCAGACTTCCTGAGAGATCGGTCCTTTCGAGTGGTTATCGATGGCTGCTCTTCGGACCAATTGGATATTAATGCCGGGGTCCCTCAGGGGTCAGAACTCTCAGCAACATTGTTCTTGTTGCACATTAATGATCTGCTAAAACCCGGCACCTTTGGGTATGCTGACGACAGCACTGTTGCTGAGAGATACTTGTCCAACGCACGGGCTGCCGGGCCGCAGATCCGGTCTCTCGGTGAGGCCATGGTGGAGCGTTTGGACCTATCCTAGCAGGCAGTCTCCGAATGGGGCGATGCCAATCTGGTCAGGCCAATTGCTTGGACCTTCTGCTGACAACAGATCCAGATCGATACTCTGTGTTGATAACTTCACCGTTGGGTAGATCCGACCACTGTCTGGTGAAGTCTGTGCCCGTCTACTCCCCGCCCGATCCCAGCCCAAGAGGCACCCGGCGGGTTTGGCGGTACAGGTCAGCAGATTGGGATGGCATGCGATCTTTCTTTGCATGCTATCCTTGGCAGCATACTTGCTTTTCTTCGGCTGATCCTTCGTCGTGCGCGGACGCCGTGACGGATGTGTTGCGTCAGGGAATGGAGTACTACATTCCGTTCTCTGATGTGACAATGTCCAGCGTTGACCGGCCATGGTTTGGCGCCGAATGTGATCGCGCCGACGCGCTTAAGCATGAGGCGTACCTGGCATGGGTCGACGCTCGATCGTGGGTCAGAAGAAGAAGGCCTTCAACAGGGCTGCCAAGTCCTGCAAGTCGGTGTTGCGAAGGGCTCGGTTCGACCACATTGGCCGAATAGGGACCAAACTTGCTTCTTACCCAGCAGGTAGTAAAGCGTTTTGGTCCCTGGCTAAGTCAGTGGAGTCGAACTTCTGCAGTCCCTCACTACCACCACTGCTGAAACCCGACGGGTCGTTGGCCCACTCCGCTGAGGAGAAGGCAAATTTATTTGCATCTCTTTTAGCGGAATCTTCGCGTCTGAATCCTGGTGATTCGCGGCCCCCTCGTTCTCCTGTTGGATGCGAGACGAGTATGTCGGACATTCGCATCCATCAAAAGGACGTTCGTAGGGTGCTCGACGTGAACAAGGCTAGCGGCCCTGACGGAATACCAGCAATAGTTCTTAGAACCTGTGCGCCTGAACTGTCTCCGATCTTGACTCGTCTATTCCGCCTCTCATATGAGACTGGAAAAGTGCCGAATGCTTGGAAGCAAGCCAACGTACAGCCTGTGCCCAAGAAGGGCAGTCGAGCTGACCCGGCCAACTACAGACCCATCTCTGTAACGTCCATACTCTGTAAGAGTATGGAGCGTGTACTTAACAAAAAGCTCCTGGCATACCTAGAATATAATGATATCCTTAGTGACCGTCAATACGGCTTCCGCCGAAATCGGTCTACTGGGGATCTTCTAGCGTATGCCATTCACATATGGAGTGAGGCCATCGAGAGACACGGGGAAGCGCTTGCCGTCTCCCTCGACATCTCGAAGGCTTTCGATAGGGTCTGGCACGAAAGCCTCATTGGTAAGCTTCCTTCATTCGGTTTGCCCGGTGGTCTGTGTGATTGGATTGCAGACTTCCTGAGAGATCGGTCCTTTCGAGTGGTTATCGATGGCTGCTCTTCGGACCAATTGGATATTAATGCCGGGGTCCCTCAGGGGTCAGTACTCTCAGCAACATTGTTCTTGTTGCACATTAATGATCTGCTAAAACCCGGCACCTTTGGGTATGCTGACGACAGCACTGTTGCTGAGAGATACTTGTCCAACGCACGGGCTGCCGGGCCGCAGATCCGGTCTCTCGGTGAGGCCATGGTGGAGCGTTTGGACCTATCCTAGCAGGCAGTCTCCGAATGGGGCGATGCCAATCTGGTCAGGTTAAATGCTGCTAAAACCCAGGCGTGTCTTTTTTCCGCTAAAAGGAGCCAATTCCACCCGGCTCCTTCTTTCCGTGGTGTAACCGTGCCGATAACGGACCATCTTGAGCTTCTTGGTGTTTCGTTGACATCGACTCTCAATTTTGGCCCATACATTGAGGCAAAGGCTCAGCTGGCTGCCAAAAAGTTGGGGATCCTTGCGAAGGTGAGACGGTATTTCACGCCAGAACAGCTGCTCAACTTGTATCAAGCGCAAGTTCGATCATGCATGGAGTACTGTTCTCATCTCTGGGACGGATCTGCCAAATACCAGCTTGATGCACTTGAATCGATCGAAAAACGGGCCAAGAGACTCATCGGCAATGAGGCACTGGTCAAGTCAAAGCTCCAAAGCCTTGAAAATCGTCGCCGAGTTGCCAGCTTGTCGGTTTTTTATCGGTTGCATTTCGGGGAGTGTGCGATGGAATTGCATGATCTGATTCCGCCCAGCCCGTTCCATCATCAGACTACCAGACGTACGGCGATGCGTCATCGGTACATGGTGGATATCCCACCCATACGCACAAAACGTTTTGGGGACACTTTAATTATGCGTACAGCTAAGGAGTGGAATTCCCTGCCGGAGTCTGTGTTTCCCGATAGCTACAATCTTGGGGTCTTTAAGTCAAGAGTGAATAGGTTTTTTCTAGGCAAGCGTGCTTCACCGTCGACCACATCATCGCTTACCATCAGGTGAGATAGTGGTCAAGCGCAAGCCTATTGGCGATAAAAAAAAAAAAAAAACTCAAGGTCGCGGCCAGCATCTGCTACTAGGGGTTGGTGGCGTTGCGGAAGTATCGTATGCTCCCACGACCCCCGACGTAGGTGTGAGATGGAACACCGGGGTGGTTTTTAGCCAGCACGAGTCTGACAGATCTCTCCGCCCCCTCAGGGCGGGGGACATCCAATGAGGATTTTCCACACCGGAAAAAAATATTGTGGCTGTGGTGGCCTAGTAGTTACGGCCCCGACTTACTAGTTAGGTCGTAGGTTCGAATCCAAGCAGGCGTTTTACTTTTTGTAATTTATCATCACCACTCAAGTCCTACAGGATCCCGCAGGCTTATTCCGTATCTTTTGCAAGAGCAAAACGATAGCAATCAAACGCTTTATATCATAAAAGTCGAAGTTACCTGCAGTGTAGGTATGGTAGGTGCTACACAATCGTTGGCTAATCGCTCGCTGTTTATTAAAATACACTTATTTTAAAAAAAAACCACCAACGACTCTAAAACTTTTGTATTGAAGAGAAATTATTGTGTAAAAATCGCTATCGTTTTGCTCTTGCAAAAGATACGTAATAAGCCTGCCGGGCTAATGCAGTTGAAGAGCACCGTAGTTAGTTAATCTGACGATCTAAGAAGCCTCTTCGCCCGCTCCAGTATGGAGGACATCAATGAGGATTTCCATAATTATGCAAAAAAGGCGTGACAATAAACTAAATAACTACTGGATGTCAGTAGCCTGGAAATGGCTAGTGGAAGGCATTCCAACGCATTGTCTTCTAGCTCGCGTTTGTCACTCCAGAAATTTTCAGCCTTATCAACCATCCGGTATTTACTTGCTTCTGCTAAAATATATTTTTGATTACTTCTTAAAAAAGGAAAGGAAGGAAGGGAAATATATTTGAGCGTAAGCCGTCGTAACCACCCTTTACAAGCGAAGCGAATCTAGGGACCAACTAATTCTCTTAAATAACGTTTCTCATAAGTGTTAAACTCACTTATCTACCCTCCCAAGTGGGCTGTGACGATGAAAATTAATAATAATACGGTAGTTTCTAAGGTTTTCGTCTTAATTTAGCATTAGCCCGCATAATAATTATCATGGTAGTGTAACTTTGTAAGTAATGGAATATGAGTGGCGCTGTGATCGGATTTCGTCGTTAAATTAAAGGAGTTACGTGCTTGAGAGCTTGTTCAAAATTGTTTTCTTTTTTACCGACTTCAAAATAGGAGGTGGTTTCTCAATTCGACCGTATATATATATATTATGTGTGTTCGCGGATAACTTCGTCGTTTATATATCGATTTTGATGATTCTTTTTTAGTTGGAAACGAAATATCCCAAGGGTATATACCATGATAAGAAAACCAGGATCTGATGATAGGATCCTAAAGAAATCGAGGGAACTCCTCAAATATTATAGGCATATATATAGTGATATTGGTATTTTCATCAATATTGCCATCATTAGCACCGCAGAAAGTATAATTTTTGGTGAAGTGGAACTGATGAAGAAGACCACAATGGCCACTGGAACTCCGAAATAAAACAATGTACCCTAAACGTGTTTGGGCTTATTGGAATCGTCATGAGATGTACTTTGGCTATAAATGATTTACCTACCAAAACTGAAAAGAGGAAAATAAAAAAAACTTTTCAACAAAAAATCAAACCGATTTCCAAAACAAATCAATACAAAGCGAAAAATAACTTTCTTTTCCGAAGTCGGCGTCGAATAACGGATAACAATGGGTACAAAAGACATCGGTGTCTTCGGAAAAGAAAGTAATTTTTCGCTTTGTAGTGTTTTAAGAGGGAGCATTTTTTATGTAGTGAACTTATTGGTTATTTTGTATTTTTGGTTTTTGGAGTTCATTGCATTTGTTTTCTAGCAATCTATTGAATAATATTGGTAAATAAATGGTGCTAAGGTAAATAAACACGCCAACCAGTAAACCCGTTGCGAATCTAGCAGACGACCCAAGAGCTAGATTGACCCGACACTATACCGAAGATATCCCGGACGTCAGCCTGTACGAGATTAGGATGGCTCTGAAACAGCTCAAAAACAACAAGGCGCCGGGTGACGACGGAATCACGGCTGAACTCCTGAAGGCGGGTGGAAAACCGGTCCTTGAGGCCCTTCAGAAGCTGTTTGATTCCGTCATACTCGAGGGCAAAACGCCACAGGCATGGTGCAGGGGTGTGGTGGTCCTCTTCTTCAAAAAGGGTGACAATGCCCGGCTGAAGAACTATAGGCCCATCTCACTTCTTAGCCATGTCTACAAGTTGTTTTCAAGAGTCATCACGAATCGTCTCGCGCGCAGGTTTGACGATTTCCAGCCTCCCGAACAAGCCGGATTCCGAAAAGGCTTTAGCACCGTAGACCACATACATACGCTCCGGCAGGTTATACAGAAGACCCAAGAGTATAACCTGCCTCTCTGCTTAGCGTTTGTGGACTACGAGAAAGCCTTCGATTCGATCGAGACTTGGGCTGTACTGCAGTCTCTCCAACGGTGCCAGATCGACTACCGGTACATTGAGGTGTTGAAGTGTTTGTACAGAAACGCCACCATGTCAGTCCGTCTTCAGGATCAGACCTCGAAACCAATATTTTTCCACCGTGGCGTGAGACAGGGAGATGTCATTTCTCCGAAACTGTTCACTGCTGCGCTGGAGGATGTATTCAAGATTCTGGACTGGAGGGGCCTAGGCATCAATGTTAATGGCGAGTACATCACTCATCTTCGGTTTGCCGACGACATAGTGGTCATGGCTGAGACCATGGAGAGCCTCAATACAATGCTCGATGACCTCAGTAGAGCTTCCGAAAGAGTGGGTCTTAAAATGAACATGGACAAAACCAAGGTCATGGTGAACGCCCATGTAACACCCACTCCTATCAAGATCGGAGACTCTATACTCGAAGTTGTAGACGATTATGTTTACTTCGGACAAACGGTCCAGTTGGGTAGGTCCAACTTCGATAAAGAGGTCAACCGTCGAATCCGACTCGGCTGGGCGGCGTTCGGGAAGTTGCGTGGTATCTTCTCGTCCAATTTACCGCAGTGTCTCAAGACAAAAGTCTATGACCAGTGTGTGTTGCCAGTGATCACCTATGGGACCGAGACGTGGCCGCTCACAATGGGCCTTATCAGAAAGCTTAAAGTCACCCAAAGGGTAATGGAGAGGGATATGCTCGGAATTTCCTTGCGTGATCACGTCAGAAATGATGATATCCGCAGGACAACCAAAGTTAGCGACATAGCCCGAAGAATTGCCAAACTTAAGTGGCAGTGGGCAGGGCACATTGCTCGCAGAACGGATGGCCGATGGGGCCGAAAAGTTCTGGAATGGCGACCGCGAACTGGAAGACGATACGTTGGACGGCCTCCCACTAGGTGGACCGATGACCTGGTTAAGGTTGCGGGAAGGCGCTGGATGCGAGACGCATGGGATCAGTCAATGTGGCGACGCCTGGGGGAGGCCTATGTCCAGCAGTGGACGTCTTTCGGCTGAAATGATGATGATGATGATGAAGGAAAATAAACTAGTTAACACCAAAGTAGGGCTTTTTCATTTGGTATCTAAGTTTTATAAGATTAGCTCCTTTTTTTAAAATCATTAAAAAAAAAAAAGTTCATTGGTGCAAAAAAAGGTTACATTACAGTTACCGTACAGCTATATTGCAAGAATTATTTCATTGCAACCATTTTGAGTAATGAACCCCGCCTCTCAAACTAGGGCAGGGAAACCTGTATCTTGAGAGACAGTATTCAGGTAGGATTTTATACAATATTAGGAATCATTTTACAATTGGTGGTAGGTACATAGTCGTCACAATAACAATTTATTATCAATAAACTATTAAAGAATAAGATTAATTAATTAATGAATAAAAAAAAATAACAGTTAAAGTAATTTTTTTTTAAATATAATAGAATAAAATAAAGTGAAGTAATTAACATTGGTTATTTTGCTATTGTTTTATCAGTACGATATAAGTAAAAATTTTAACCAATGTGATTTACATAAGTGACATGTCTTATTGGTCTGAGTTCACGATACACTTTTTTTGGAAGTTAAACTGTGTCCTTGTGTCCAAAGCAAAAATACTTGAATGCATTACGCGCTCAGCGGCACACAACGTTAAAAACCTTCGTAAAGTACTCGGGTAAGTCAAAATCACTTTCAAGTACTACTTGTAAAGTATAAAACATAAGAATCACTCACTAAACACTGTAGTTTTCGTTACTGATCTCCACAGATTTATTTTACATTTGATTTTGTCCTTAATTTAGTCATCAAAAATATTTAACATGCATTTCAAATCAAAATATAACTAATCAGCATATTTAAACTTTTAATTGTTTTCTCGTTTTAAACAACTGTTTGCTATCAATCAAATTTCATTAAAAATGACGATGATTCTAGCAAAACTAAAAATGAAATGAGTTGGGTGATAAATCATTATGTTTTACATTATTCTCGCAAACAACTCCAAAAAATGTCTAAAAAACTACTCAATTCCCTCACCCACGACCAGCAGTAGACAGCCTCTTAATACCAGTTAGGGCCCCCTCATTAGGTCTGTCATTTGTCACAGAAACATTAAGACACCGACAGAAAGGGCTCAAATGGGGCGCACCGTATATTTTATACTAACATATTATTATATCTACCTACCATCCACTTGGTTTGCTTTGATTTAATTTGGATACTAAGTCTTCCTTATTTGAACAAAAGGAAACATGAAAAAAAAAATATGCTTAATGGAGGTTACAAGCTTAATTTTATAGAAGCACATTAGTTTATCATACTTCGAACTTTGTTCCGTGTATTTTTTTTACAATTATCATAGTAGAAAACTACTAAAATGTCAAAGTCTGCATGTTTATATATCAATCACGCCTCAAAGGTTGAGTGGATTTGGATAGAATTCAGGACACGATTAGACGATAGTCACCCAGTGTGTGTTGCCAGTTTACCTTTGGCTCTGAGACGTGGTCGCTCATAATGGACTTCATCAGAAAGCTCACAGTCACCCAAAGGGAATGGAGAGGATATAGAGATATGCTCGGAGTTTTCTTGCGTGATCGAATCAGAAATGTAAAGATCCGCAAGAGAAGCAGGGTTACAGACATTGCCAAACTTATGTGGCAGTGGGCAGGGCACATTGCTCGCAGAATGGATGGCCGATGGGGCAGACAAATTCTGGAGTACCGACCGCGAATCGGAAAACGTTGCGTTAAAAAAACCTCCCACCATGTGAACCGATGACCTCGTGAAGTTTGCAGGGATCCACTGGATGCGAGACGCACGGGACCGTTCAATGTCGCAACGCTTGGTGGAGGCCTATGTCCAGCAGTGGACATCTTTCGGCTGATATGATGATGATTATATGAAGTAGCCGATGGATTTGGGATATAGAATACTTTTTGTGGAAGTGGAGTTTCTTGCCCGTTCTTTTTCGTAACAATCTTAACATCAAACCTTTGCTAATGGACGGTAGAATTCATTGTAGCTTTTTGATTTCTTTAAAACTTTGACGTTCAAAAGTGCCGCTTAATGGCATAATTGAAATAATGTATTTGACTTTTACTTTCTTATCTCGGTTGTATGTTCTAGGGGTACAATTTTCGACCGCGGGAAAATGTTTGTTTGTAAATAGATTCACTGACCGATGATTATTATCACGTGTTATTGCAGTATATTCTTGCCTCTTCAGAAAATTACAAATGATTCACAGTTCATCACCAACAAAACCTTAATGAACTTTAAAAGTTACCATAGAACTATACAAAGACACAAACATACATTATGTCAAATCACAATATGGAGCTATTAGAAACCATGTTAGCAGCAAAGTAGTAAGTTTTTTAGCTTGTAAGTGGCGGTCAGTGGTGTCGACACGACCCATTGTATTCTCGTTAATGATGCGTTCGTGGTCAGTGGAAAAAGAGCTGCTAGATGTGGCTTGGTTATAATTTTAGAAGATATATTGCTAAATAGCTAAGACAGGTGAAACAACAATAGAGAGACATGCATAGGCCCTATGACTTGTCGATATGATAAATTGGAAATCATTGATCATTGATTAATTATTAAAGACAAGAGAACAAACGTTGATACTACTATAAACATGTAACTTTTTTTTACCCAAAGTTTGTATTGTAAAACTCTAGATCAAAACAAGTACACGTTTTAAGGTGTTTAAAATATTGTGAGTGTGTATGGGACATTATTATATACAGCGTTGAGTCCAAGTACAGTGGGTAGAAAAATAAACCAAGGGGATAAAGCAGTGTCTTCTGTCGTGGGTGACGATTTAAATCGCGAGCGTAACGAAGTACTCGAGGTTTCATGCCGAGCGTAGCGAGGGTGTTAAAAACTTAAATCACGAGCGATGCGAGGGATTTAAGACGAGTCCTGAGTGTAGCGAGGGATTTAAGTTCACCCAAGACTAAGACAGCTTTATCACCGAGTAAAATACTCTACTTTTCGTACCATTTGCGAAAAAATTAACACAATAATAATATGAGATCAGCATTTATTAAAAATAATGACAATTAAAAGTAAAATAAACTTAACGTATTTGAAGAAAACAAAAACGCGGCAAATTCCTAGACTAATATTTTTTGTCGGAAAAGCAAAGGCATGAAACTCATACGGCCTCGTCGGTTTTCGTAATTTTATTTAATATCATAATTGCATAATAAATGCGTATTCTTTTTCAAAAAGATGTATAATGCTTTATATACAAACTCAATGGTGTAAACACAGATGTAGTTCAGTAAGTATTCCAAATTTAAATCACATTCTCTCCCTAGAGGATGAATGAAATTTAGTACAATTGCACCCAAGTCTGGCCTAACTTGGCTTTATCTACTGTTTATGGTCTAAATCTGAGGCTATAATCGTAACGGGTAAAATATTTTAAATGTTACGCAGTCTTTGGAATGTAAATTGTAGTTTTATAGACGCTTTATGTTTGTTAAGTTCGTCATGTGCCTAGTCTTATACCAACCATGTTAAAGTCGGCTTACAGTTTTTTATTTGAGTACTAGTATTTCAAATGGAGTGACTGCCTATCAAGAGCAGTGGTGACGACTAACGTGTCGTAGATCTTGGATTCGAATCCAAGCAGGTGCTTTACTTTGTACTTTACACTGCTCTAAAAACGGTGAAGGAAAACATCGTGAAACCGGCCGAATGCCGGAACCGGCATGTCCTAGAACCAAAAATTTCGAAGATTCACCATTCGTGGACATTCACCAACCCGCAATGGACCCGCGTGGTCGATTAAGGCCCATTCCCTCTCACAAAGAGGAGGCCGGTGTCCCAGCAGTGGGAATGTTAAAAGGCTGATGGTGATGAAGAGTGCCTATTTGACAGTCACAAACTAGTTCCTAGGTACCACGATACTCTTTGGCAGTATTGGTTGTCAGACTATTCGAAACGATTAGATCACCATCAAAACTAGATTTCAAGTCGATGGAAAAAATAACGTATTTTGGTCGCAGTAAGTGGTAACGTTAATTGCAGCTTCAGTGGCGTTCATTACCATAACATAACACCATGTCGTATTCCTCAAAGTAGTAATCAGAATGTCTAAGTCCGAAGTAAATCAGACCATTCAACGCTGTAACTAAAAATACGATGAGCAAACTTAATAACACTTCGCCGGACCCGAGGATCAAACCCGCCCACTCTCAGATCACTAGATCAACGGGACAATGCATAATTCAACGTCCAAAGTGAAGTACCGACCCCTTAAAATGGCGACATCTTTAAGGTAACTTAATAAGCTTTAGAGCTTAAGTACGAGAAGCTTAAATGTGCTTGCGAAGGTCACAAAGTTGGCAAACAGAAGACTGGCTATGGTAAACTTTTTATGTCGTTGCAGGAAGAGTCTTGTTTTTGCTCGCGTTTAATCGTTGTTTAAATCTGTGAGGAAATTAATATTCTTTAAAAACTACTCAAATGTTTGGGAAAATATTTTCGAAAATAAACTAAACTCATTTTCAATTTTTTTATTTGAGATCGCTTTGCTCTTGACTCTAGTCTAGGTCAGAGGTAACAGAGACTGAGCCGACGATGGAGTGACCTTACCCAGAAGCCTGTTCACTCTAACTGTGAAGAGATTCGGGTTGAATAGAATAGAATAGAATAGAAATAGAATAGAATATTTATTTGCTAGAAAAATGGTGTTTACAGAGGTGTTAATTTCATGATATTGCATAGTGCTACATGTCTCACCGTTTTAACGGCATGCAAATTCAAATTCCAATTTAATGAAATTCTTACATAAATTTTCAATTACATTATATTATTAATAATAAAATTTAATTATTATTTCAATCATTATATATCTATATACTACACAATTCAATTTTCACCATATAATGAAATAAAACACCACCTAACTTAAATAATTACTTAAGTCTGTATTTTGATGCCAGATCAAGAGAAAAATATTTACAGGGACATTTTGCAAAAAATTCGTGAATTGAGTAAAAACATTCCTGCAATAATCACTTCTTGAATGCGTTCGGTGTCGCGAACGTACGATAGCAGAATGAGTATTTGTGTGCATAAATTGTCAAAAAAACAACACGTGACGTGCGCAGTATGACACGCACCGCTACGGTGCCGCAGCAGTTCGACACGAAACGTCTAAATTGAAAGAGCCCTTACCAGATATTTTCTTGTAAAGCCCAAAAGTTTATCACATTTTAGCCTCCTACAAAATATTTTAGGGATTGCACTTTCTTAATTACCTTTTTGGCTAACTACTACTGCAGCACCCGAGTTGGCTTGTTGACAAAAAATACTTACTGTAATATAATACTTGCTAAATGGTTCAAATTTTTAAAACTTAAGTTTTTTCTCGTATATTTTTGTTCTAGTCAGACAAATAGACCATTTGTCTGACTAGAACATACTTACTTATCACTTAACCTGTTTTTGTAAAGCTTAAGTAATGGGTTTTTAGTTTACAGGATATTAGAAAAGAGATTATGAGTATCCACATTGTGTAGTACGATACGGGTCAAAACCATCTAAATCATAATTTACAAGAAAACATTTTGATTCTGTCCATAAGAATTTACATAAACATAACATAATTATACCCAGCCAAGGTTGGAGACTCTACACTCGAAGTTGTGGATGAATATGTCTACCTGCGACAAACGGTCCAATTGGGTAGGTCTAACTTCGAGAAAGAGGTCAACCGTCGAATCCTACTCGGCTGAGCGGCGTTCGGGCAATTGCGGGGTATCTTCTCGTCCAATTTACCGCAGTGTCTCAAGACAACAGTCTATGACCAGTGTGTGTTGCCAGTGATCACCTATGGGACCGAGACGTGGTCGCTCACAATGGGCCTTATCAGAAAGCTTAAAGTCACCCAAAGGGCAATGGAGAGGGCTTTGCTTGGAGTTTCCTTGCGTGATCATGTCAGAATCAGGTGAGATAGTGTTCAAGCGCGAGCCTATCAATAATAAAATAAAGAAAAATGAGGATATCTACAGTAGAACCAAAGTTACCGACATAGCCCGAAGAATCGCCAAACTTAAGTGGCAGTGGGCAGGGCACATTGCTCGCAGATCGGATGGCCGATGGGGTCTAAAAGTTCTGGAAAGGTGACCGTGAACAGTGGTATTCATGTGTGAGTAAGTTTAGGAATGGTTTTGCTCCCCTAGTTTGATTCGAACCCATTGGACGAATAGGACTGGGTCAAACTTTAAAACTCGTAATAGTTAGGAAGAAAATTATGTATTTTCAGTGAGTGAAAACTTGTCTTCTATATATCTACTTTATCTCAGTGTTATTAATAAATATGGAGTATGTAAAGTGACGTAGTGTCCACAATAATTGTAGTTCGGGAGCTGCGCTAACCTCTAAGCGATTTGTACTCATTTAAATCGAGAGTCGTAAATGTAGTCTTGCTGTTGATGTTGCTTGTTGCGCCGTTTAATTGTTGGTTGAATGTTTCGTTTTTGTAGTGTAAGTTTTGGGTGAGATAACACATTATTTCTGGTTGTTATTTAAATATTCATGTCTAAACACTTTTAAAATTTGGTTGATTTGCAACCATTTAGGAAATGGATTTTTTGTGGGTATAAAACTAGTCAAGCTTGCACGCTCCATGAACTTCTGTGAAACTTAAATAATAAGTAATGTGTAGTAAGTTATGAACTCTTCAAAACACAAACATATATAATTACGCATTTTCATGTAATTTTTATTTTAAGCATGATTATGTTAAAGACCAAGTGATTAATCAGGGCACTATGTATAAAGCTCGGCCAATAAGTTATTGACAAATCAAATCCAGCTACATAATTACTTATTTAAACTTCATTATTTATCATATTATTAGACCATTATACGGGGAAAAAAATTGTCCTATTAGCTAATCTAGGTTCTGGTCTATCATACTCCAATTTTCATCTAAATTCTTTTAGCCGTTAAAGCATGAAAGCGTAACAAACAAACTCACTTTCGGATAAATATTATAGGTTAGGTTAAAACGGGCTGGTTTCCGCAACTCCACGACCAAGCGTGTATTTTGCGTACGGTATTTATGTTGGGATTAATTTCTGATTTCGAGTAAATTGTCAGTCTCCATTCGACTAGATCAGAAGCATAAACACTCAAAAGGTAAACATTGGAACCCTGCAAAAGATAATTAATATTGTAGTATGTAAAATATTTCCACTTAGTGACGTCACATGCACAGTTTTGTGAAACACTACAAGCGTGCATTTCAAGAGTGCAGTTCCACTTGATATATCAGCGGAAAAGCGCTCTTTAGCGCTTTTTCACTCTGCATTATTTTTGAGCCGCAAAAATAGCAGGATTTATAGTTTTAGCACTCCAATTGCCGCGCTTGAATTCTGAAGAGAAGAACTCTGTTTTTGTTGGAATGAAAATACAATGGAAAGTTAGAGTTAGTGGATATTCTCGTACTTGCTCATGCAGTGTATAGCAGTGGAGACTTTTCTTTTGTGGGGTTCATATTTATGCATAATAGTAGTAAATGTGTTAAGTTTTCTCTGTTTCTTAAACATAAATATAATGAAGTAGCTGTTCCCCGCGACTACGCTCCCGTGGCCCACCCCACAGGACCTGTCCTCGGGTTTAAAATCGGTTAATCAAGAACGGCTTTAAAAACCCTTTAAAAACCCTTTAAAATAAATTGAAAAGTCATTTTAAATTACACTTTAAATGCAAAAAGGAGTTAAAAACTCGCCAAAAACCGGATCCACGTGTGTAAAGCCGCAGACGGAAACTTATGAATAAATAAAGCTTCAAAAATTCCAAATAACATTGTGTAAAACGCGACATTTTACACGATATTGTGACATTTTAATAACCCTTGACATACCTACCTACATTATTGCTATTTTACAATTGATTGATGTAATGTTGAATTGATTAGACATAAATGATTGTTAATGACGTTTATTGATATTTTTACTTAAATTTGGCACAAATTGTTTCTATTTGACATTTGCTTATTATTATTTTGTTTTTATTGTTATTTTATATCTTTTACATTTTTGGCATTTTTTTTCACTGTTTTACTTTGTTTGTTTTGTTAAAATTAATTGTGATAATTACTTTTGAATTAATTTAATTTATTGTTTTTATTCTTAATTTATAATTTTTATTGTATTAATTAATTAATCCAAGATTTGCACGCCGCAGTATGGGGCAAACATGTTTGAGCCATTTCTGTTCTTGTTATCCTGCATGCACTTATTTTTATTTGTTGTATGTATACACATGTTTATGCAAATAAATATATCTGACAAAGTTTGGAAAATGTAGAAAACGTCGGTCGTACGTAACGCCGGAAAAATCAGCGTAATTCGGACTAAAGATTAGCATTTTTGATTACGTAAATCGTAACGAGAAAAGTCTTTGACGGAGTTTTTGGACAACTTGTTATATTTGAACAAAGTTTTTTTTTTACGTTAATTGTTCGATCTACGTCATCGCATTAAGCATGGAGAATTTCGAAATATGTATTAAATTTTTCTTTTTCTGTTTAATTTGAATGAAATTTTTACTTTTGCTGGTCATGGGTTAAACCCAGGTGGGGTTTAATTTGTATGCATTATTTTATCACCACTGCTCTCAAAGCGTTGAAGAAAAACATCGTGAGGAAAATGGCATGTCTTAAAATCAATAAATAGAAGACATGTGATATTCACTTACCTGCACTGGGCCCGTGTGGTGGGATTATACTCTCACCCAGAGAGAAGGTCTGTGTCCCAGCGGTGAGAACATTCGCGTCATAATTTTGGGATGTATACTATAATATGTTATAGCTTAAAGTACATATTATTATTGTAATTCATTTTTTTTTTCTCTAACAGGCTTGTTCTTTATAGAAAATTAAATGCGAAAACATGTAATTGGTTACTAGTTGGTTAATCTGATGTTAAATTTGTTAGTTGTTAATACTGTTTGTTTTCCTATTACAATAAAATAAAATAAATAATAAATAAATAATAGTGTCATGTTATAGAACAGTAGAGCTTTTATTTTACTCTGACTATGCATGCAAAGTTGAAAAGTCACTTTGCGAGAAGTTACGGAATAGTTAAAATTGAGTTATTTCTAGAAAAAAACTGAAATCCTTTTTTTTTTATAAAGTTGGCAGCTCTAACGTTACTTTCTTCCAAAAGTATCAAAAGCACATTATACTCGATATTCCACGTATATTTCATCCATTAATCGTTGTCATAGTTAACTAATCACCTCACTAACTGACGTTATATTTCAAAGCAATGCAGAAAATTACAACTTCGGCCTTTTGTTTCTAATGATTTGATAATCGAGATAACAGTCGAAGAAATATTGAGATCCATTAGTCAAGCAGTGAGTGCCTTTGTTTCAATGATTTGACCGGTAGACTAATTGAGAATAGGTATAATTCTCACTGTTGTTTCTTGCATAAATTCTGATAACTCTAAATTTGAAATTGACTGCTCTTAGGAAGTCCAATTATAATAATATAATATTTATTAGCAGAAAATACAAGTTTGACAGATAAAGTATACATTATTTTCAACTAGGGTACAGAGAAATTAACAACAAAAATAGTGTGTGAAATATAGGTAAAGTAAGTCAATATAAGATTTGAGCCCTGACTCCTAAACTAGGAAGATCTTGTATCTTAGGAGGCAGTGTCTTCGCATAAATAGTTGACAAGCAAATTATGAGCGTACTAGCAGACTCGGATTATCACAGACAAGATATAAACTAAATGGAAAATATATATTAAACAAAAGTTAATAGCGTATGTGTGTAGTGTATTTGTGTGGGGTGTCTGTCATGAGAAAGTGTTGTGTGTGTGTTTAAGTAAGGGAGAGGGGTGTGTACTGTGTGGTGTGGTGTTGTGTGGATTGATGTGATGTGGTGTGATGAGGTGTGGTGTGTTGTGGTGAGGTGGGTGGATGAGGTGTGTAAAGTGAGTGTGCGTCTGTGTTTGTGGATGTTGAGTGTCTGAATAGCAGCAAATATTGCTGTAAATTGATACTCGTTTCAGAAATAATAGTTATGATGTTTAATCGTCCTCGTTTTGGACCAAAGACATCTTCAGCTGGACATGGGCCCCACAAGCATCCCCATCAACCAGTCGTGTGCTTCTTACTTCCAGTTGGCTCTCGTGACTCACAATAGGTCATCTGTCCACGTTGTGGGAAGGCCTTGAAAACGGCTGATGGGATCGAAAGATTTTATAATGGGAACAGCGTACTGGAAAACACAGTGTTGGCTGTTTTATTCTATTATACAGGGTGTAACGGAAAGTTGTGATCATATTTAAAAATTGCTATTGACCATGTAAAAGAATAACTTTTTCCAAGGAATTCGTACGGGATTCTTAAAAAAAATCTCCATACAAATTTTGGTCAGCTGACGACAACTTTATATGGAAAATTCAATTTTATTTTGGAAATTGCCTAAGACTTTCTTAGAGTAAGTTGTTCATATACATGGACTGAAGCAGTGTTCCAGTAGGTATGCCAACGATTACAACACAGAACAGAGCTTATACTACCAGTAAGTATAGAGTTAGCCCACAAAGTAGTTTGTAAAGTTATAAGCAACAGGTTAAAGTGTTACTGAACTTTTATACTTTAATTATCTATTTAACAAGAAACTTTCGTTATTTTTAATATAATTACAGATTTCATGTTAAGACTTTGATGACGAATTCCCTGAGAATATTTATAATTTCGTTTTCAATTGAGAAACTAAAATATAGAAAACTGAGATGGATGTTTGGTCTGCCCATCAGGGTTTTCTGAGATTATAAATGATTATGCGTTTTTAATTTCATAACTTTTTCATTTTCATTTTGATAATGTATTTTTTGTCCTTAATATTTTAATGTATTTTTACGAATTACTTAGATATTAGAGATTAAATTTTAGTTTAAAAGCATGCTGTGGCCGCCTATAATTGAAGGAGTGCAATATTATTTTAAAATTGTATTTTCTTGTGTATGTATATCGTCGGTGGTCCTAAATATATAAATGTATGTTTGCTTTTATAATAAGGCCTTGCTACATCCCTGTATTACTGTCATACTTTTTCGAAAAAAAAACTGTTTGGAAAAACTGTCCACCAATAGCAGATTATAGGGCTACTTATGTAAAGTAAACAAAAATAAGCAAAAGTTACGCCACGAAAGTTTCGCAAAATAATATCCACCTAATCAATTCACCACAAAACGTAACACCCGCTAATTCAAACCAACGAAACTTCCAAAAAACGGCAACACAGGATTCCGTCCCAAAAAAAAATAAACAGCGATTTCGAGTAAAACGTCATCTTTTTTTAGTTCATCAAAAATGCAAAACTTCATGAAAATGTATGCAGCGCTGTGCGTCGGTCCCTGGTTTCGCCTCAACAGAAAAATTGCTCAGCGTTTGTGATGCAGATCATGGCGTTCTATTGAGAGTTGGTTAGCCGAGTGTATCGGGTTGTAGTGGGTTTGTGAAGCGAGAACGTGTGTGGAGGCTGTAGTCTATGGCTGTTTAGTTTGGGTGTTTTATGTGAGCTACCAACAATGCTTTTATCTCAGGGTTTATTTGGCAATCGAACGGTATCATTGCTAATCTTAATGATATTGTATATGAATGTTTGGATGGATGAATGTATATTCGTTACTCAATCACACCAGAATGGCTAAACGGTTCTAGATGGGATTTGGCACAGATATATAATATCATAGTCTGGAATGGCACATAAGCTACTTTTCATCCGGGTATAATGTTCCCTTGGGGTAATAAAACACTTCTCACGCGGGTGACGCCGCTGGCAAAAGCTAGTCAAACATATACACACTTGAACTATTTACTATGGGGGGTAGACACAAACTACAGAACGGCACCTGTAACAAGTACGTACGTAAGTCCTTCTATGAGAGATGTGTAACGCCGAGAAGAGACGTCACCTTCTCGGCGTTTTCACTCATAAATCTGGTTTGTAACTATTGGTTACCTTTCATAGCTTAGCAACAGGTGAAATAATATAAATGACAAACGTGAGCCTCCTGTAACTAAATTGTATTTATGAACTACTGTCACCCTGCATAGCGTTGTAAGATTTAATTTCATGACACCTGGCTTAGATACGAAAGCCAAGTCACTGCAGCCCAGGTTAATGAGATGTGCTAATGCAAAAACGTCAAGTTGGCTGGCACCATCTGGTTGCTAGCTTACTGGAACACATGATCTTGCTTATTAAAACTTGTCTGACAAAACATTAAATAAGCATTCTCTGGCAAAACATACGTTCGATGCACAACACAGTAATACGGATTACTAAATATATGTCGACCATGACTTTGATCATGTCAAACAAAAAAATAAAAGCTTAAATGCCTTATACCATTAGCTGGCATTGCAATACCTGTCAAAATTGGTACAGACGTTTTGGAGATTAGCCAGAACAAACGGACAAAGAGACAGTCTGAAAAACCGACAACTTTAAAAAAAATGTTCTTTTTGTATATAACCGTGTCAAAACTCATTATGCTTTTTGTAAAATTCTGTTATCTTGATATAACAAACAGAAACTTCAATTTTATTTATTTGTGTAGTTAGTTGATTACACTACGCATCTGCTACGGCGTAGCAAGCGTAGCAGTATAACGGTCGTGCTACGCCGTAGTAACAAAGCATTAGTTTTCATCACAAAATACGTTTTCTGTGGTTCTAGTTTTAGAAGCCAAAAAGCTGTGAATATTGTTGAGATTGAACTGTCCTATCGTCTTGTCTAGTTTAATCTCCAAGCCGTCTGGGACCTTAATACTATTTTTTGATATGCCTTTCTAGAAAAATATATTTTATATTTAAAGTACATGTTACTATGTATTATTCAAATAGTGCGGCTGATCTGAATGTGTTTAGGTAAAGTAAGCAAATGTTAGCCGTGGCAATAGGATTTTATTATTGAAATAAAATCTTCTCGACGTGTTTAATATTTTTTTCAGCTTTTTATCTTGACTGAGGTCATATATTTAGAGACAAGATTTTTCTCCAGCTTTATCAGCATTATTACAGGTATTTTAGGTTACACATTTTCAACATAGCCCGTTCCATCATTGGACTTCACTAAGTACAGTGTTGCGCTATTGATACATGGTGTTCATGCCACCCATAAACACTCAAAGCTTTGGACATATTTTTATAGTGCGTACAGCAAAGGAGTGGAATTCCCTGCCGGAGTCTGTATGTCCTGATAGTTACAACCTGGAATTCTTTAAGTAAAGAGTAAATAGGTTACTTCTAGGCAAGCGTGCTCCATTGTCGACCACATCATCACTTACCATCAGGTAAGATAGTGGTCTAAGGCGAACCTATCTATAATAATAAAAATACATTTCTGGTTTGCACGCCTATAAAAAACACACTGCACAGTTAAAACTGTGAGTATACTCTGTTGGAATGAGGTTTGATTTACCAAATTCATTTAAGTTCTGGGCTGAACAGAATATTTTATATCTGTTCTTTATTTAAAATCAATCGCATATTTACAGAATAGAACGTCAATTTCAATTATTGTTGATTGGATACGTCAATCGTGTTTTAGTAGTACGTTTTCCGTAGTTGTCGAGTTTTAACCTTCAAAGCTAATGGTTGTATTTTATGTTTTTTTTGTGTATTTACCACGCAATCTGTTTCTCTACTGTTATGTAAATAAATATATATCTGCCCAAGCCCACCTGGAATCCTTTTAACATACCCAAATCTGCTGAATATACCTACACTGTATAGACACTTTGACGTGGTTGGCTAGATAAAAACGCACGGGCACCTGTCAGTGTTTGGCACTCGCTGCACGCAGGCTTCCAAGCTATGCTTTTATCCCACATTTTTGATACCTGTACAAAACGGGTCAACTTAGGTCTTTGACCTGTTAGTTCCAAGTGCTAGCAAAATTTAATGCTAATGTGAGCATTGAGTTAAAACACTGTTGAAAAGCTTAATTATTACTGTTTGTTTGATGAAGACTATGTAAAAAAAATATGGAGCATTAGATGTAGATTGTTGTCTAATGCTGTAGGGACATCTTATCAAAACAACAGAAACAAATTGAAATAGCAAAAAGGCCAAAAGTCATGCCTACGACAATAGAAGTTAACTTATCCCTGTACCTACTTATAACGTAACCTTAAAAACCCCTGTGACAGTAGTTGATCAATTAGTGTGACACAATTTTTATTTGAATTAAGAGAAAATTCAAATGCATACTCCAAGTTCTGGAGTGGTGACCGCGTACCAAAATACGCTGCGTTAGAAGGCCTCCACTAGGAAGGTCAATGAATTGGTCAAGGTTGAGTGTAATCGGTGGTTGCGAGACGCACGGGACCAGTCGATGGTCGTCTTTCGGCTGAAATGATTTATTTTATTTATTTACTTTAACATAACACGGCCAAAGGCCAATTATATTAGTTAAAGACATGCTTAAAACAAAAACATTAGAAATATAAATAATAAATACAAACAAACAAAGGTAATATTTATAATTACACGACAGTCATACGCTCATCTCACAATACTCCAGACATATCGACAAATCTTCTGCCATTCGTCCGCGAACACATCACAATTGGACTTAGCATCCAAGAGAGCGTTGAGCGCGGAGAGTGTACGAGGGATGGGTGACTGGGCTCGAGCGCCGGTTTGACTCCCGGGTACGACGAACAATCTGTGCCTCCTACTACGTCTATAATTGACGGGGGCAAAAAGATGGGATGATGGGAGGATCAGTTTTCCCGTGAAAGATTTTACACATATTTATTATTTGGTAATTTTTTCTTTTAACCTCGAGGGAATTGTAGCCTTAACGGCCTAATAGGAAGTTAGAAGGGATTATAAGAATGGATAATATCCATATCTATATGCTAATACAGATACCTCAGAAAAGCTTAATGAACCTTTGTCAAAAGAAGTGTGTATGATGATGATGATGATCATGATTAATCCCATTCACTATCTTAATCCAAGGACATTAAAGTCTACACACTATTAAGACCACACACGATAATCCACCTGATATTTCAACGAAAAAAGACCCACTGTCCTATTTAGCGATTTAGCTCAAGCGTTACGTATCCACGCTTTTCGGACCGTGTAATCTGGTCCATAATATTGTCATAGCAGATCCCACCAGGAATTAGTTGGATCCGAGCCAACCACGGCTGGCTACAATTAGCCTTTCGCACTAACGTCTGTTGCATACCAAATTACGATACAAAGTCTAAAGACAAGAGAAAAAAGTTTCGGAGCCTAGGACCAACTTTAAACGTAGCCGTTCTAAGGATTATCTCGTGGAACAGTAACTTTTTGTGAAAAAAAGTTATTTTTTTATTGCAGCGTTTTTGGAAAGTTCAGTTATTAATTGATCGGTACGGTAGTAAAGTTGGGCTTAATGTTGGAGTTTTCGGTTTTTTCAGGAGATTAAAGTAGCCAGTTCTAGTGGGTGGCTTAGTGAATATATAATGGACCATTATACTTGTCCATATACATATATACTACATGTAGGTAGTGTTCGTTCTATTTATAAAATTTTAAAGATGGTGGATGTTTAGTTTAAGAAGGTTTTTGAACTAAAAGGTATTAATAGTAATATAATATATAATCGTAATCTGGTTAGCATAAGCCCACTGCTTTTGCCATACTGGAAATACTGTGATTTAAAACTATCTAATGTTTTGTTTATGTTGTAAAATTTCGTAGTGGCAATTAATGTTTTCTTTCTTTTCTTTTTTTTCTTTTCTTTCTTTTCATTCTATTCTTCTTTTCTTTCATTTCTTTTTTCTTTCTTTTCATTCTTTATTTCTTTTCATCCTTTTCTTTCTTTTCTTTCCTTTTCTTTCTTTTCCATCTTTTCCTTCTTTTCCTTGCTTTATTTCTTTTCTTTCTTTGCTTTCTTTTCTTTATTGTCCTTGTTTTCTTTCTTTTCTTTATTTTCTTTCCTTTCTTTCTTTTCTATCTTTTCTTTCTTTTCCTTCTTTTCTTTCTTTTCTTTCTTTCTATCTTTTCTAACTTTCTTTCTTTTTTTTCCTGTTCTTTCTTTCTTTCATAATACATCCAATGAGCACAAACGCGCATGGTGCTGTCTTGTCTGGTTAAAAAGTTTGTTTGACCACCTTCCGTTTTTATCCTGATACCAGCTCCATATCATATCAGCATATTGTATCAATGTTCCAAAGTTACATAAGTTTGCCAAGTTTGAGCTTTATCAGATGTCAGGAAGTGCTTGAAAAATCGATGACTATTTCCCGGACACACATACCTAAGCAAGGTAATTTACAGCTTGTAATAACAAAAAGATGATAGTTTACTGTTATGGTACAAACAAATCACACACTCGTGAATTGATATTTTCTTCTTCTTTTCGTGCCAATAGTAAATGTATAATATTATGTCATTTATTTAAAAAAGCGAATTAAAAAGACGTACAAATATATTTGTTCCATACAATAATCGCCAACTCATGGATAGATTGTTGGATTACACTAACATCGGTACATGGTGGACATCCCACCCATACGCACAAAGCGTTTTACTAATACTTTCATTGTCCGCACAGTTAAGGCGATAATTCCCTGCCGGAGTCTTTATTCCCTGATAGCTACAACCTTGGGGTCTTTAAGTCAAAAGTGAATAAGTAACTTCTAGGCTAGCGTGCTTCACCGTCGACCACATCATCGCTTACCATCAGGTGTGATAGTGGTCAATCGCGAGCCTATAAGAACGTAAAAAAAATTGAATATTGATTCGATAATGAACCAATGCTTAATTCAAAGGATACATTATCGTTATTGAAGGAGAGATATATTGAAGGAGAGGCGTGAGATGATCCTGCAGTCTTCAGATGAGGCGTGCAAATACCGGCAGATCAATAGACAGATCTCTAAATCCTTGAAAAGAGACCTCCGCCGCTTTAATACCGAGCGTATTAAAGACGCGATTGAGCGAAATAAAGGCTCCAAGGTGTTTTCAAGGGATCTGTCTATTGGGCAGAGCCAGCTCACGAAACTAAAGACCGATGATGGCAGGATTGTATCCGCCAAACCGGAGCTTCTGAGGGAGATCGAGAGTTTCTATGGGCAGTTGTACACGTCAACCAGTAAACCCGTTGCGAATCTAGCAAACGACCCAAGAGCTAGATTGACCCGACACTATACCGAAGATATCCCGGACGTCAGCCTGTACGAGATTAGGATGGCTCTGAAACAGCTTAAAAACAACAAGGCGCCGGGTGATGACGGAATCACGGCTGAACTCCTGAAGGCGGGTGGAAAACCGGTCCTCAAGGCCCTTCAGAAGCTTTTTGATTCCGTCATACTCGAGGGCAAAACGCCACAGGCATGGTGCAGGGGTGTGGTGGTACTCTTCTTCAAGAAGGGCGACAATGCCCGGCTGAAGAACTATAGGCCCATCTCGCTTCTTAGCCATGTTTACAAGTTGTTTTCAAGAGTAATCACGAATCGTCTCGCGCGCAGGTTTGACGATTTCCAGCCTCCCGAACAAGCCGGATTCCGAAAAGGCTTTAGCACCGTAGACCACATACATACGCTGCGGCAGGTTATACAGAAGACCGAAGAGTATAACTTGCCTCTCTGTTTAGCGTTTGTGGACTACGAGAAAGCCTTCGATTCGATCGAGACTTGGGCTGTACTGCAGTCTCTCCAACGGTGCCAGATCGACTACCGGTACATTGAGGTGTTGAAGTGTCTGTACAAAAACGCCACCATGTCAGTCCGTCTTCAGGATCAGACCTCGAAACCTATCCTTCTCCAGCGCGGCGTAAGACAGGGAGACGTAATTTCTCCGAAACTGTTCACTGCTGCGCTGGAGGACGTCTTCAAGGTTCTGGACTGGAAGGGGCTTGGCATCAACGTTAATGGCGAGTACATCACTCACCTTCGGTTTGCCGACGACATTGTGATCCTGGCTGAGACCATAGAGAGCCTCAGTAAAATGCTCGATGACCTTAGTAGAGCTTCCGAAAGAGTGGGTCTTAAAATGAACATGGACAAAACCAAGGTCATGGTGAACGCCCATGTAACACCCACTCCTATCAAGATCGGAGACTCTACACTTGAAGTTGTAGACGATTATGTTTACCTGGGACAAACGGTCCAGTTGGGTAGGTCCAACTTCGAGAAAGAGGTCAACCGTCGAATCCGACTCGGCTGGGCGGCGTTCGGGAAGTTGCGTGGTATCTTCTCGTCCAATTTACCGCAGAGTCTCAAGACAAAAGTCTATGACCAGTGTGTGTTGCCAGTGATCACCTATGGGACCGAGACGTGGTCGCTCACAATGGGCCTTATCAGAAAGCTTAAAGTCACCCAAAGGGCAATGGAGAGGGCTATGCTCGGAATTTCCTTGCGTGATCACGTCAGAAATGATGATATCCGCAGGAGAACCAAAGTTACCGACATAGCCCGAAGAATTGCCAAACTTAAGTGACAGTGGGCAGGGCACATTGCTCGCAGAACGGATGGCCGATGGGGCCGAAAAGTTCTGGAGTGGCGACCGCGAACTGGAAGACGATACGTTGGAAGGCCTCCCACTAGGTGGACCGATGACCTGGTTAAGGTTGCGGGAAGGCGCTGGATGCGAGACGCACGGGATCGGTCAATGTGGCGACGCCTGGGGGAGGCCTATGTCCAGCAGTGGACGTCTTTCGGCTGAAATGATGATGATGAATGATGATTATCGTTATTTGTTCCTGCAAGGTTTGCAGCTCAGAGTCATTACGTTAATTTAAAATTCCGAACAAAACTATTCAATAAACTAATCTTGGAGGTTACTATTATTTGCGATGCTAAGAAAACGTAATTTTATACTAGGAGGGATAAAAAGTAGTGAGAACGACATACTCCTTGGTAAGAAAAAAAAATACTGGCAGGCATAGCTCTGATACATATTTGTAATATTAATAATGAAAATAATCTTCGATTCTCTTTTGTTTTTTTCTGAATGTAGTCATTTGTTTGCCACGTGTCGGAACGTGTTCTCGAAAATGGAGAAAAAAGAAGTGCGAGCCGTTATTAAATATCTGTTTAAAAAAAATATTGCGATTTGGAGGCAACTTTAGAAAAGTCCATCGACGTCAGTCACCCAAGAAAATGTTGTAAAAGTCGAGAAAATTGTATTGAGCGATCGAAGAGTTACCATCCGATACTTAATTCAAGAAACGGGCATTTCATATGGAAGTATTCAATCTATATTGAAACAATTTTTTAATATGAGAAAAGTCTCCGCAAGATGGGTGCCGAGAATGTTAACCGACAGTCAGAAACAAAATTGACTTGACATTTCGAAGATATTGTTGGACAAATTTCAATTAGATTCTAAAAACTTTTTTTTCTCGTTTCGTAACAATTGACGAAACATGGGTCCATCCAGCAATCTTCGCAATGGAAACGGTCATCATCACCAACCCCGAAGAAGTTTCGTGTCGTGGCATCGGCTGGCAAGGTTATGGCCTCAATATTTTGGGACTCAGAAAGGATATTGTTGATTGATTACCTGGAGCGTGGACCACTATTACAGGCCAATATTATGCAGCTTTAATTCCCAAGTTGAGGAATGCCATCAAAGAGAAAAGGAGAGAGAAACTTCGAAGGGGCGTGCTGTTTCATCACGACAACGCAACCGCGCACAGGTTGGCAGTTGTGATGGCTGCCATTCAACAAGCTGGCTTCAAATTGGTTGACCAACCCCCTTATTCACCAGATCTGGAGGCTAGCAATTTTTATCTGTTCCCCAAATTGAAAAAATAATAAAGGGGAAACAGGTACGAAGACGATAACGAGGTGATGGATGCCGTGGAGAGCTTTTTGCAGGACCAAGACATAACTTTTTTTGTGAAATGGATTGAAGCCTTGGAAAAGCGCTGGACTCGGTGTGTAGAGTGACTCGGAAAGTATGTAGAAATATAAATTATAAGGTTATCAATAGTTATCATATTCTATCTCATTCTCACTACTTTTTGATCCCTCCTCGTACATATTTGCGCACTAAAATAAACTTAAGTCAACTACAAACATTATCATAAGCTCCAAACTTCATTTTCCCCACATCATTTAGCTTTTTTATCCACTTGGCAATTCAAAACGTAAATCTAGGTGTTTTATTTTGTACTCATTAAAGGAAACAGTCGCAGATTATACGTCAAGTAGAAGAAACACGAGAGACTGGGCTACAATACTCATTTGGCACGATCTTGCTATACCGAAAGGAGTAAAGTGGGATAATTCAGTGATATAAGTTGTCCTACTTTTGTAACGTGGTGCCGCGTTTAGTAACTTGCCGTTCATTAGCTTTTTTGTCATTTGATTATTGTTGGTTTTATTTAAAAAAAATACGGACTTTGCAACTAGTCGACAGGTTTAGAGCCCTTATATTATGTTATGGATCAAGTGAAATATACGGCATTATTCATAATGCCGAGACAATTTAAAAAACCGGTCAATATGAGAAGGCAATATGCTAAAAACTATTGAAAGAATTAAATTGACCAGGCTTTCTGAATTTACTTATTGAGCCGGGTAATGCTCCTATTTCAGTCTGCACAGTCTATAGACGCATCGGTCTAACATGAAGGAGATGACCTATCCGTGTCGGAGCGCGGTGCCCTAAGCACTCGAGCACGCTTCGCTAACTCTTGGGCTAATTCATTGTCCATATTAAATATAAGTACCTTGGTGACCGAGCTCCGTAGTAACTAAACTGAATAAACTGTTCAATTATTTTATTGTATCTCCGTACCAGGGTTTAACTCAAGATTACAGCAGACAGTGTTGTGACAATGCTGAATTTTGAATGACAATGACAAATTGCAGCCCACGATAAAAATAGTCTGTATATGCGACGTCCAATAAACAAAACCCCACGATAAAATAATTAAAGAATCAGGTAATGAAATTCAAAGATTATGCAACATCCCTCAACAGTCCACCAACATGACTTCAGATAGGTACACCCATCAAAAAAATACCGATCGAAAAAGCATACAAACAACCCTATCTATAGCCCCCAGATTGTCTCATCCTACTCAGACACACGTCAAACCTATTCAAACATTCCATCTTAATACATAACGCTATCGGATTAGGTTTTCTTAAAGTCCAAACAATTTTTGGTTCAAATCTTTCATACAAGATTTTCAAACGAGTTTTACTCTGATTTTCATAACTGTTTGTTGACAGCCCGACGTGATAGATGACGTGCTTCAGATAATTGTGAGAGATTATAAAATCTTGGAGAATGTGTTGATAGAGCAACTAGTGTTTTTGATTAAAATTAAGCTGTTGTTTATTTAGGATTTTCAACAGTTGATAAGCATTGGTTAGCTTTTGTGGTTACGCTGGGCAATGGACTTTTGACTTTCACGAGGATCGTGAAGAACGATTTATTAAGAAAAGCCAAAAATTTAAAGGAATAAAATATACGATTTTACTGCCTATTACCAATCATTGTTTGTTACGGAGAAGAATGTCGTGGTGGTTCGGTAGCTAAAACCTCGCCTTTCGTGCTTGAGGTCGTGGGTTCAAATTCGGGCAAGTACCAATGTGACTTTTTCAATTTAATTCAATGTATTCAGTAACAATTCACATTGTGTTCGAATATAATCCAGCATGAAACACTATCAGTATTATTAGATGTAGGTACAAATATATAAGAATACATGCAATTCTATTTAAATTAGAAAATATGTAGTATTTGTATATATGTATTTTATTTTATTATGTGTAAGTAATATTATTTATGATATTTGGTACACTGACAGCCCTAAATTCATCTCCTATTTTTCAGTCCATCCAAAGGTTGTCTGTAAGAGATTGCCCTGTGCGATAAGACCGCCCATTGTACACTTGTTTTTGTAAATGTTTTTCCTGTATGTTTTGTGGTGTACAATAAAGTATATAATAATAATAATAATAAATAGTATGGAAAAGTGTAAGGAAAAAGCAATATAATGTTGACGAGAGCAGCTGCCTGTCGCGCACGCCATCCACCCCCGGACTCGTTGCTCAGCTCCACCTCGCCGCCGCCGGACCTCGGATCACCAGTGTCATCGGCGGCTACAGTTGCGTCGAGCTCGAGCGACGAGTATTTTTCCCCGCCGACGTCGCCAACACCTGTACGTCGGCAGGGGAGAGGCCGGCCACCGAGGAGCTTGGGATCTAGGGGCCAACCGGCCCCGAGCCGGGTCCCCGCTGCCGGTGGTTGTGTGCAGCGCATGAAATGGACTCAAGGTATGAATGAGAACGTCATGCGCGCATATTACGGGTCAACAGAGGGGGGAACTCACCTCACTGCGTACCGTGTCAGGATGCTGTCTCTGTTTCAGGACCTAGAACCAACCGTCAACGTCTCGGCCCAACGATTGTCGGATCAGGTGCGGGTCATCCAGCGTAATCACAGGTTGGACGACGCCGCACTTGATAGGCTGCGCTCAGAAGTGCTGAGCAACCAAATCGTCTCAACCCCGACACAGACCGCGGCACCGCCAGCCACTATTGTGATCCCGCCGCGGTCTAATCATGTTAACGATGAGGCAGATGATAGGGTTGCCACAGTAAGTAGCCAGTCCAACGAAAGATTGAGGAGCGCACTGGAGGATGCGCTTCGCGAGTATAGGTCAACACCGACTGAAGTTCGACCCCGATTACCACGGTTGCCTATGCACAAGAAGAATAGGGCGCTGGTGTGTGCTTTGGACTCGCTGCTTAAGAACACCTTTGAAAGCAGCGAGAACCTCGTTGATACGCATTCAATCCTGTATTGCGGGGCTGTTGCGGCATGTCGTTTAGCTAATGTTAAGTTCCGAAATGAAGCTATTCGACCAAAGCCTGCCGTGCCAGCCTGGCAATGCAGGATCGAACAGCGTATCGATAGGGCTAGGGTACACATCGGCAAACTATGCTGCTTCAGAGAGGGCAACACACGACCACGTGTGATGCGCTTCGTGAGGCGGGCATTTTCGGGGACTGGGATCAGTCCTCAAGAATACATGTCCCGTGTCACGGAGCGCATCGACTTCTTGAAGCAGAAAGTTTGTGCATGGGCCAGCCGTATTCGGCGGTACAAGCGGCGGGTTGACCGGTACTCGCAGAATCGCATGTTCCAGAGCGATGAGAGGTGGGTATACAGAGCTTGGGAGCGACCTGAACAAAGTGTGACTGACGTGTGCCGCCCGGATGATGTCGCTACGAGTACATTCTGGCGTAGCATCTGGTCGGTACCCGTCTATCACACTGAAGGTGACTGGATGCGTGATGTCGAGCGCGTGTGTGAAGCTATACCAGAAATGGCAAAAGTTATAATTAGTCCCTCAGATGTAGCCAAAGCAGTTCGTCCGCTACCGAACTGGAAGTCTCCAGGACCGGACGGACTGCATAATTTCTGGCTAAAATGGTATAGCAGCTCACACGCGTTTCTGGCATCTCAATTCCAGTCATGTTTAGAATCTGGGTCGCTTCCGGAGTTTTTAACAACAGGTGTTACCCACCTGCTCCATAAGACAGGTAGTCCCGCGGAACCCAAGAATTATAGACCAATAACATGTTTGTCGACGGTTTATAAACTTCTTACATCCATCCTGAGAGGAAAAATTAATGTACACATTGAGAATAACTTAATAATGTCTGCCTCTCAGAATGGATGTAGGAATGGGTCCCGCGGCACTAAGGAGCTACTCCTCATTGACATGGCCATAAGCCAGCAGGTTCGTCGATCCCGCAAGGATCTGTCGACATGCTGGATAGACTACAAGAAGGCCTACGACTCTGTGCCGCATACATGGCTCATGAGGGTGCTGGAGTTGTACAAAATAGATGCAACTCTACGCACCTTCCTTGAGTCATGTATGGGGCAATGGAAGACGGTCCTTCGATATCCAGGATGTCGACTGATTCAGGGGGATGATGAGCCTGTATGGATTAAGCGGGGGATATTTCAGGGCGATAGTTTGAGTCCACTTTGGTTCTGCTTAGCCCTGAATCCTCTAAGTACACTGCTGGAGGATTCAGGTCTAGGCTATCGGCTGAGAAGAGGTGGTCAGGTTATATCTCACCTCCTTTACATGGATGATCTGAAACTCTTTACCCCCAACAAATTCCAACTGACGGAGCTACTGAAGGTAACTGAAACCTTCAGTGACTCCATCAGGATGGAATTTGGTGTGGACAAATGTGCAGTCATGCATGTAAAGCAAGGGGAGATTATGGAATCCGAGGGAATTCAACTCTCTGATTCCATACACCTCAGACACCTCTCCTCGACCGAAACTTACAAGTATTTGGGTGTGTCGGAAGCGTTGGGCATTAACAGTACTGACATGAAGCAACTGCTGAAGGAGCGTTTCTTTGGCCGCCTGAAAAAGGTATTAAATAGCCTTTTGTCAGGTGGAAATAAGGTGCGCGCCTTCAACAGTTGGGTCATGCCGGTTTTGATGTACTCTTTCGGCATACTCAAATGGACTCAGACTGAGCTCGACGCCCTTGATAGGAGGGTCCGGACACTGCTGACCGCAAATCAGTGATGAGACTGTACATCCCGCGGAAATGTGGGGGTCGAGGCTTTTTAAACGCCAAAACTCTTCACAACCGCGAGGTGTGCAGCCTCAGAGAATACTTTTTAAAAACTGAAGTGGGTATGCATCGGGATGTGGTCGCAGTGGACAAGGGACTCACCCCGTTGACCATGGCTAAAGAGAACTGGCGCAAGCCTGTAATACTAACTACTGATGAACGCAAAGAGGTATGGCAAGGCAAGGAACTACACGGACGCTTCTATCGGGCTCTCCATGGGCCCGATGTAGATTTCCAAGCGTCTGTATCCTGGCTACGTTTCGGTGACCTTTTCGGGGAAACTGAAGGTTTTGTCTGTGCAATTATGGACGAAGTTATCCTGACGAATAACTACCGGAGACATATAATGAAGGACGGAACGGTTGACGTGTGTCGGGCATGCCACCGTCCGGGTGAATCCATCAGACATATTATCTCTGGTTGTTCTCGTCTGGCTAATGGCGAGTACTTACACAGGCATAACCAAGTGGCCAGGATTATTCACCAGCAACTTGCTTTGAAGTACAATCTAGTGGATTCTGAGGTACCGTATTACAAGTATGTGCCCGACCCAGTTCTCGAAAATGACCATGTCACGTTGTACTGGGATCGGTCTATCATCACTGATAGGACTATTGTTGCCAATAAGCCGGATATAGTGGTGATAGACCGATTAGCGCGCCGCACAATGATAATCGATGTCACCATCCCACATGACGAGAACCTCGTGAAAGCTGAGAAAGAGAAACAAATCAAGTATCTCGACTTGGCACACGAGGTTGTCGACATGTGGAATGTGGACTCGGCAATCATTGTGCCGATTGTCGTTACGGCCAACGGCCTGATGGCCAAGAGTCTCGACGACCATCTGTCGAGGCTGTCATTGCGCGGTTGGATCAAGGGCCTGATACAGAAGGCAGTACTCCTCGATACGGCTCGCATCGTGAGGAGGTTCCTGTCTCTGGAGCCCTAACCACCGGTAGCTTGGACCCTGCTCCCGACACCGGCGGAAAACCATTACTTTTTATATTTTTAAATGTTTTTTTTTATGATTTGTTTTTATAAAGAAATATTTAAAAATGTAAATATGAAATGTGCACAAAATTGAATAAACGAAATAATAATAATAATAAAATATTATTTCAATTTATTTTAATTCAAATTCATTTGTACTTTCTAATTTTATCTTGGCTTAGGTGAAAGAAAACATCTGGAGGAAACCTGGACTCATAATTAATAAAATAATAAACCACCAAGATAGAGGCCTGTGGGGTTTCCAGAGGTGCCTTAATTAACTCTGAAACCAGGGTGACATTATCCTCATACGAAAATGAAAGAAAATGGAGAAGATCAACAACAAACAAGACACGAAACAAGAAACTTTACACCCACGATACTCAAAAAAAAGTTAAATTCCCAATCAAGTCAACTCGCCGATCTAAACACAGCACAAAACGCGAGCATTGCGTTTACATACTATTTCCTCTGCTTCGCGTCTCGCTCACCGGAGTCTCAACAATTTCGCTGTTAGAACTGTAGAGTTTAGTACAAAGTCTGCAGACTTGCTGTAATAAAACTTTATTGGCTTGTACGTGCTCTATCTGACATCGGTCGGTTTAGAACTTTATATTGTGACTGTGCATAAGATTATTAGCGGGGTATATTTTTTATGTGTTTAGTGGGCTTTAGCTATTTGATATGATAAACAAAAATACTCTGTATTTAAGGTTCCTTTTATTTTTTAATACCAGACTGGTACTGCAAGGCACGATCATTAATCACGACGCTTGCTCGTGCGGATCAGCGATTTTAAACTTATAATAAATATAAGTCCAGGTTTCCTCATGATGTTTTGCTTAACCGCTGTCCTCGAAGTCAAAGATAAAATTAGAAAGCACATAATAGAATTGGAAAAGTCACACTGGTGCTTAACCGGATTGGAACACTCGGCTTCAACAACGAGAGGCGAGGTCTCAAATTTTACATCGCGTTCTTCAAAACTTTGTTCACATAATATTGCAAATGGCAGTTCATTACCTTTGCTCAGAAATTCCAACTTTTTGAATTCAAATACATGCATTTTAAATTCCAGTTTCCAACTTTCGTAAAGTACTCTAAGAATAAATAAGACGGAATTTCTTGCCACACAGTAGTCAACAGTATGAACGCTTTAGAAGCACATAACTTCCTTGTTGTTTTGAATTTACAAGTAATTTATAAATGTGTCAATTTATAAACTACTTGTAAATTCAAAACTGTCTGTAGACTTCTGAAATTTAAAAATATTCATTCCAAATTTCATAAAAATTCATACCTTGGATAATTCCTCTTCATCATCATTGTCTTGCCCTAATCCCAATTTATTTAGAGTTGGATTTGAGATAGGGAAATAACTAATTTCCGAAAAGAAAAATACACATATCTCGCCTTGTCTTTAACATCAAAAAAACCTTCATAAAACTAACACAAAAGCAAAAAGATCGTTACGAATACCGCCTTCACATGACACGGAAAATATCGAATGATTCGTTCCTAGATCTGTATTACATACATTCAATATTCTCCTAGATATTGAGGTCAGAAATGTTTTATTCATCGGGCCAGGAGTGACGCAAAACGCAAAAATATGGCGGTGAACCCGGCTGAATGCCAGATGCGTGGCCAATGTTGCCATATTTGATGGCATATGATACAAGCCTGCCAGTCGATGGGTCATCTGTCATCGGTTGGCAGTTCTGGGTTGTGTGCTGTTTCTTTTTAATATTTTTTTATAGTATTTTAAGTGTAGTGACGTTGTTACTACGTCATGATGTGTGTATTGTAAGAGAATTACGACAGGTATTGATAATGTTATAATGTCTAGTAAATCATCATCTTTATCATCATCCACAACCTGACTTCGCCCACTGCTGGGTATCAGTCTTGTGCCACACCCTACGTTCCTGTGCTAGACTAATCCAGGCTTTACCCACAATGACAACGTCATCTGCCCATCTCGCTGTTTAGAAAATATTTATCTTAAATCTTATCATCTTAGTGCCGTGGACAGGTATTATAATTCATTATTTTATGTTGTTCAGTTATTTAAATCTAAAACTTTTTGTGTTATTGTACCTATCACCTAGACCACACATATCCCTACCCGAAACTTCCATCCTGTATGGACTTTATGTCCGAGCGCAGGCGATATCATAAAACCTAGTTCTCCGTAGAGAGTCTAAGTCCTAGAAAGAGGTATCACTGCACCACACATTTGTGTTTAAGTTTTGAGAAATATTCTCAAAGTTCAACACACATTTATAGCGTAACTTGCGACTGCAACCGCAACGAATAAAATATACTTCCTGTTGATATTTATAGAGGAAAGATAATACTGTAGACCATAAAAAAACAGGAGGTACCTACGTTGGTATGAGCGTAAGTCGTAAGTTAATAAATTAAATCAATATTATGATTATTTCGATAAACAACGAATCAGAGTACACTAAAACATAGAACATTTTTGATAGATCAGGTAAAAATAAAATTAATATTTTTTAAAAATTAATAATTAAACGACATTTTACACAAAATCATGCAATTTATTTGACAAAATCCTACTGATCTTACTAATAGAAAAAAAAAACTGAATATTTGGATGGATGTATGTTGGTTACATAATAACGCCAAAAGGGCTGAACAGATCTGGATGACATTTAGTACAGAGATAGATTATAGTCAAGAATAGCACATAGGATACTTTTTATCCCGGGAATATGTTCCGTCGGGATTATTTTCGACTTTCACGCGGGCGAAGCCGCTAGCAGAAGCTAGTATCCTCAATAAAGAACACCAGAAAAAAAATTGTATAAGTATTAATATTGACCACTTACTTCATCAACTGAATAGACGGTATTAAATTGCAATAAAAACTTTTTAACAAAAATTCAAAAGCCGGTTTGATTTTTTGTTAAAAAAAAATTAAATATATTTTTTTAGTTTTGGTAAGTAACTCCAATTACCATGAAAAACATTTATAGCTAAAGTACATCTCAGGTCGATTCCAATAAGCCCGAACACGGCTTGGTTAATACATACCTGCCGTTTTCATCATCACTTCAGTTCGATGGTACCATTTTCATCCGTACTATTTATTTATGAGCATTTGCTTCATCATAGTCGGTTAAGATTGCCCTAGTCGATCATACTTCTATATAAACGTAGTCTGGCGATTACTCCACTGTTTAAAGATGTACATTCAAAATAAAAAAAATCTATCAATTTGTCTCATCATTAACTAGCCCTGTTTGCAAACAAAAAAAGTAAAAAAAATATTATTTAAAAGTTCTGAGCGTCGAAAGTTCAATATTTTAACACTAATTTTAACGCATCTTTGGGCGGAAATAATACCATAAGATGAAAGAAAATTTCAAAACAGTCACCATACATGGATAGATTAATCGTTCAACAGTGCAAATAATTTTATTTTGAAAATGTACAGTAAGTCGTTTTTAGGGTTCCGTACCTCGAAAGGAAAACACGGAACCCTTATAGGATCACTTTGTTGTCCGTCCGTCCGTCTGTCTGTCTATCTGCTGAAATTGATATCAAATACTCAAGTCTACTGTCCCTTAAAGCTGTGAAAAATTCAAACTTCTAAGCCAACGTAATCAAAAGATACAGCCGTTTATGCCGCAAATTTCCGCAAATTTTCGACACTCGCAAGGGAATCAAAACCTACAGGGTAGTTCCCGTGAACTCAGAATCTTGAAATTTGGTACGAAGCAATGTCTTTTAGCACAGATAAAGGAATTATTGCGAAAACCGTAAATTTTTAGTTACATCATATAATACAAATATTTTTAATAATTTTAAACTTATTACCCTTTTCCTCATGAACGCGTAGAGGTATTAAATTGCAATTCATATCAAATATTCAGGTATATAATACCTTTAAGCTGAGGTTTGTACGGAACCCTCGGTGCGCGAGTCTGACTCGCACTTGGCCGGTTTTTTTTATGATATCCATACTCCCAAAGGTCTGTTTATAAAATTTCGCGTATTGTTGGATGAGATAACATGCATTTTAACACCGCGCACAAAATAGTTCGTGCCGTCGATAAGGTCAACCTTAACTATTCGAGATATCTTATACCCGTTACATACTTACCATCAAGAAATTCCAGAAGTCATCTGTGGTCTTCTTCATCAGTTCCACTTCACCAAATGATACTTTCTGTGTTCAAATGATTGTATTGTTCATGAAAATACCAAACTCGCTGTATACCTATAATATTTGAGGAGTTCCCTCGATTGCTTATTGGAGAAATGATTTCAATAAGCCCAAACACGACTAAGACACATTGTTCTATTTCGGAGTGCCAGTGCCTACCTTCCGGCTTCATTATCAGATCAGTTCGATGGTACCATTTTCATCAGTACCATTTATTTATAAGTGTTTGCTTCATCATAGTCGTTTAACTATTCAAAATATCTTAGACCGGTGACATACTTATTAAAAAGTTCCATTGGCCATCTGTGGTCTTCTTCACCAGTTCCACTTCACCAAATGATACTATCTGAGTGCAAATGATTGCATTGTTGATGAAACTGCCAAAATCATTAAATGCATGCCTATAATATTTGAGGAGTGCCCTTGATTTCTCCAAGATCCCATCATCAGATCCTGACCTGGGACCACCTAGGAAGTATATAAACCCTATCAAAAAAAGAAGAATTTTCAAATCGGTCTATGCGTAATCGGGTAACATACATAAAAAACAAAAAGATTCCGACGGATTGAGAATATTCTCCTTTTTTTGAAGTCGGTTGAAAACCAATGAAAGCATATCTTAAACCCAAAATTTTTATTACCAACACAAAAAACCCTTAGTATAAGAGAAACCACCAACCAGTCGCAAAACGGTCACAGTCACAATCCCCACCTACACAACTCCACAAAACATTTTACAATTGCGAATTTTATTCAAAACGCAGCCGGAACCCGCTTAGCCGACTTCGTAAACAGCCTCAGGGTTCCACAGGGCAAATGTACAAACTATTCGTCTGATTCTAGTTTTACCTGTTCACCGTACAATTGTACGGAATTTTACTCTTTAAACAACGCTTTCTAGAGTGTATCGGTTGCGGTGTTTTTGTGATGTGCTGGTGAAAGTTTTTGTGGGAATTTAGTGGGAAACGGGCTAGAAATAGAATGTCTCTTTGTTCTGGAACTGTTGATCTGCTGTTTGTTAAGAAGGTGGTTTTGTTGAAGTTTTCTACGTGATTGTGTTGCTAAGTTTTATTTAGAGTTAGATACATTGAGCATGCTTAGCTTTAATGCATATTATTACAAGCTGAACTTGTCCAAACTTATTCAATTTTATGAATAAGTTTTCCATGATTATTTATTTATTTTTAGCCTGTTTTGTCTCACGGCAGGGCAGAGGTCTTAATTTTTCTTCAAATCATATGAAATCAAAATCATAACTTCGTTATTTCAATTAGGCCTTTAAGGGGCACTTTGAACTTCAAAAATTTTAATTTTAATGTAATAATTATTGATTCTACCGTTCATACCAAGCTGATTTTCCAAATCTCTTTAGAAAAAGTGTTTTCAACATTTACATACATACATCAATACATATACGTGAGGACGATGCACCCAAACTAATACTACGCATAGATATAAAGCACTAACAGCTAAATTTATTCATTTTATATTTAGGAACATGGTTCTCACATACTTACATATATTGCAAACATATCATCTTTCCATTTCTCTCGGTTTTAAGCAATTGTGAACCAATCCTGTCGAAAGGTGTCAAGCTCGTCCCGCTATTTACGCCTGGGTCTCCGCCATCGACATTTTCCTGGACCTTTACTGTGGTTGATGATGATATCTTTTTCCTAACTGTGTTCATCAGTAACAATTTTGACCTGTTCTCTTCTCTCTTCTCTTTCTCTTTTTCTCTTTTTTAAAAAACGTTGCCCCACACTAGGAATTTCTTCCTGTATTGTGGGTGCGTTTACAAACATATAAACTCACATACAGAACACCCAGAGCCGGAACAACTATATGTAGGTCATACAAATATTTGCAACAATACAAACAATACAATACTTATTTTCCATCAAACAGTTACACGTTATAAACAACACCCTAATCGCTATCGAACTATTTAATACAATGATAGTCGCGCTATTCCAAGGTCGAATCGCTGATGTGCGTGAACTAATCAACTAATTGAAAGGCTCACTTTGATCGTGTACGCGGTACGCGGTTGCCGAATAGAACGCATTATTTGAATCGAAAGTTCATTATTTGAATCGAAAGTTCTGTTTTAAATTGAATGGAATGTGTTTTACGATTGTCGATAGTTTTTGTCTGAAAAAGGTTAACTATCTATTATAAGGGGTTTTGGTTTCTCCGTTTTCAACGTCATCCACAACCACATGAATATAATATCTTTTCTCTCCGAATACTTACCAGATATAAAACTCGGAATTACATTAGATGAAGAATACAATTTCGTCCATGCTCAAAATGTATATTTCAACGATCATTGTATTCTTTACAGTATTTCTTGTGAAATCGATTTTTTTGCGTGTTAATGAAAAAATATTTGCGAGTCTTTCCTTAACTCTCATAAGTTTTTCAATTATATAATCCACTTTCATACGAAAATCTAAAGATTTTTAACAATTGATTTTACTGCGACATAAGGTACCTATTAACTTTTTTGTATTTTTTCAGTCACATTTTCGCCAGTGCCATACCTAACGATGACTGACGAGATTTATTTTAATGTGTCTGGTACACGATGGTTAATGCTGGACCATGTTTTCCGACGACTTAAATTATATCTTGATACTATCAGAAATTTTTATTTTATTTAATACTATATGAAACTGAAGTTGTGATAGGGTACACTTGAGTGAGCAGTGTTGGCCTAGTGTGGCAGTGGTGACAAATGGAGTTGCATCGGGCGTCAAACATCTCACTCCCCCCCAACTAAAGGTCGAGGCCCGCATCTGCCGGCACTAGGGGTTGGTGGCATTGCGGAAGTATCGTATGTTCCCGCGACCCCCGACGTAGGTGTGAGATGGAACACCGGGGTGGTTTTTAGCCAGCACGAGTCTGACAGATCCCTCGAGAGAGATTGAAGGACATCCAATGAGGATTTTCCACAAGGGAACAAAAAAAAATGCGGCAGTGGTGGCCTAGTACGAGTTAGGTCGTAGCGTAAGTTCGAATGCGAGTAGCTCAAATTTCATTAATTTATCATCACCACTCAAGTTATATAGCGTTCCGGCCAAAGGCAGTTGAAGAACACCGTAGTTAGTTAGTCTAACGCTCTGAGAGGCCTCTTTGGCCGCTCCAGTATGGAGGACAACAATGAGGATTTCCATAATTATACAAAAAAGGCGTGACAATAAACTACATCCAGTAGCCTGAAAATGGCTAGTGGAAGGCCTTCCACCGCATCGTCATCTGGTTTGCGGTCGTTTCTCCAGAACTGTTCGGCCATATCGACCATCCGCTATTTACTTACTTCTGCTAAAATATATTTTAGTTTACTCCTTAAAAAAGAAACTGAAGGGAAATATATATAAAGAGTAAGCCGTCGTAATATATAAAGAGCGTAAGCCGTCGTATACCACCCTTTACAAGCGAAGCGAATCTAGGGACCAACTAATTCTCTTAAATAACGTTTCTCATAAGTGTTAAACTCACTTATCTACCCTCCCAAGTGGGCTGTGACGATGAAAATTAATAATAATTCGGTAGTTTCTAAGGTTTTCGTCTTAATTTAGCATTAGCGCGCATAATAATTATTATGGTAGTGTAACTTTGTAAGTAATGGCATATGAGTTGAGCTGTGATCGGATTACGTCGTTAAAATAAAGGAGTTACGTGCTTGAGAGCTTGTTCAAAATTGTTTTCTTAAGAGAGTATTTTTTATGTAGTGAATTTACTGGTTATTTTATATTGTTGGTTTTTGGAGTTCGTAACATTTATTTACTAACAATTTATTGTAATAATATTGGTAGATAACTCTGCGCGAAGGAAAATAAACTTCAGTTAACACAAAAGTAGGGCTTTTCATTTGGTCAATGGGTTTTATAAGACAATCTCCTTTTTTTATATCGTTTTGATAATATTTATCATTGGTTTTGGTATTATTATATTAGAACGATATTAGAACCAATGCCACCAGTGATTTACAAAAGTGACATCTCTCATTGGTCTGAGTTCACGATACACTTTTATTGGAAGGTAACCTGTGTCCTTGTATCCGAAGCAAAAATACTTGAATGCATTACGCTATTAGCGGCACACAACGTTAAAAGCCTTCGTAAAGTACTCGGGTAAGTCAAAATCACTTTCAAGCAAGGGACTTGTAAAGTAAAAAACATAAGAATCACACACTGCAGTTTTCGTAACTGATCTCTACAGACTTTATTTGCATTTGATGTGTTCCTTATTTTAGCCATCTAAAACATTTAACATTAATTTTAAATCAAATTTAACTAATCCGTGGGCAAATATTAAAAACTTTTAATTGTTTTCTCGTTTTAAACAAGTGTTTGCTATCAATCAAATTTTCACTAAAAATGACGATGATGCCAGCAAAAATGAACCAGAAATGAAATGAGTTGGGGATAAAATCATTATTTTATACATTATTATTTTAATTATTATTTTAATTTTAAAATCATTATTTTATACATTATTTTATAAAAAAAAAAACATTATTCTTATATTATTCTCGCAAACAACTCGAAAAAAGTCATCTCAATTCCCTCACCCACGAAACATTAAGAAACCGACAGAAAGGGCTCAAATGGGGCGCACCGTATACTTTGATTTATTCTTAATTTACCAGTTCACACTTTATGGGTTGAAGTGTCCGAGTTATTTCTCGGCCCCTCCACAAGATAAGATAAGGTACTATTAACTCAACACCACCATCTTCAAAGCTCGTCCCTACTAGACTCCAAACTGACTCAACCACCTCGCACCCGAACAATCCCCCTCCAATCGTCAACTGTCAAGATCTGACGTCATTTGACACTTGAATATTTTCTGGGTAATCAATTGAACAACTTTTAAATACTATTTGATGTTAAAAATAAATAATTTAATTTTTAACAAATAAAAGATTGTATTTATCAAAGAAAACCTAACAACATATAGTTTATTTATTTATAGACACTCACACAACATGTACTATTCTACGCCACCTGTATCTTTTTTACGTGTTGTGTGTCTTGGGCAATATATATTCTTGAGTACCCTCATATTGACTATTATTTTACTTCTCTTTCTACCACTATACTATACCCCTCGCTTGCGTAAGTACTTACAAGTTTTTTTATGTGCTCTTGTAATTATTTGGTAAAATGAACATTCTCTTTGTGTCGATTGATTGAATTGAAGCCACTTCCAAATACTTTAATTCTTATGATCCTTTTGTCCGAGGGTAGTATTTCTGAATAAATTCAGTGGCTTGAGCCCCGAGTGGAAAGCTTATACTTCAATTTATTATAAATTCATATGCTTATGAACCGGCCGCTGGAGTATATTATGACTCGAACGTAATGACTCTGCGTTACCCGTAGTGCTAACAAAAAAAAAGTTGCACATTTTTCAGTAGACCTCTTCGCGAAAAAGTTAAATAGCAACATTCTAATATATTTGCCGTAAATATGGCAGGTAGGTACATGAACTTTCTCGCTTTGTTTTAAAGGTTGTCAACATTTAAAACCCTTTTTCTTGGTATTTAAGTCGCCTGTTTTCAGTCCTTTGAAAAAATATTGATCATTATCTAAAAACAAGAAAAGACGGTCTGATAGAACTTGGGTGAGGTCTTTGACCAGCAGTAGAAAAGCGATGGCCAGACAAGGCGTTTTACTGAGACCGGGCGATCGCAAAAAATGGCCCCCGGGAACGTCATCCGACAACGCCCCGGCGGCCGGCCAACCTCGACAGACGAGGGGTTATTATACATTTTTTTTTTTTTATGAAAATTGTCCCACACTAGGAATTTCTTCCTGTATCGTGGGTGCGTTTAAAAACATAGAAACTCAAATACACAACACCCAGAGCTGGAACAACTATCTGTAGGTTATACAAATATTTGTCCCGTGCGGGAATCGAACCCGCGACACGCAACGCAGCAGTCAATTGCTCAACCACTGCGCCAACCGTGCGCAGACAGAACGTTAATGAACAGAACCAAATCTCAGGCACTCAATATATTTGTCCAACAGTCCCTTTTCTGGACTCTAATCACGTAAGCAAATAGGTCCCAAGTCCTAGTCCTAAACGAGGTGTGACCCTATTCCTAAACGACGACGTTCAAGCGTTAGTGGTTAAGTGGGGACTCTAGTGAGACTTTCTCCATACAAACACATTCTGCTGTTTTATTCGTGGATAATGCCTCTAGAGCAGTGATTTTTTCCCATAAAATCTAGGTCTAATTAATTCGTGCCTCTATAATTTCCTTTTTTCCAAAACATAATCACAAAAAGAAATATGACAATCCAAAAACCCGAAAAAAATGCCCGTTTTTACCGCCAGGTTTAGAGGACTTTCAGACAAAATTTGTAAGTTTTTAACCAAAAAGAAAATGATAGAAGCATAGATATACTTTTTCTCTAAATTTTGATATAAGAATTTTTTAGATCAGACCAGTTTTCATGAAGAAAACAGCAGAATACGAAACGTCTTTTAGTCAAAGTTTTTGTAGGTAAAATCAGCCTGAGCTGCAGTTGTCCCTTTCGCACTTTACGGGGTGAGGTTGGAGGTGACGCGACGGCAATAGTTTCTTCAAATACCTATTTTTCAAATTACTGTTGACTAGAGTCCGCTCTTAACACAGAATATAACTAGGTTAGACTTAGACTCACCCAAGTCTGGGCTAACTTGGCTTAATCTACTGTTTATGGTCTAAATCTGAGGCTATAATCGTAACGGGTAAAATATTTTAAATGTTACGCAGTCTTTGGAATGTAAATTGTAGTTTTATAGACGCTTTATGTTTGTTAAGCTCATTTTGAGGCAAGAAACTATCGGTACGTAACACCTACATCAGTATTACATTATCGTCACGTGCCTAGTCTTATACTAAACATGTTAAAGTCGAATTACAGTTTTTAATTTGAGTACTAGTATCTCAAATGGAGTGACCTATCAAGAGCAGTAGTGACGACTTACGAGTCGAAGATCTTAGATTCGAATCCAAGCAAGTGCTTTACTTTGTTCTTTACACTGCTCTAAAAACGGTGAAGGAAAACATCGTGAGGAAACCGGCATGTCCTAGTGCCAAAAATTCGATAATATATGATATTCACCAACCCGCAATGGACCCGCGTGGTCGATTAAAGCCCTTCCCTCTCACAAAGAGGAGGCCTGTGTCCCAGCAGTGGGAACATTAAAGGGCTGATGATGATGAAGAGTGTCTATGTGGCCGTCACAAACCAGTTCCCAGGTACCACGATACTCTTTGGCAGTATTGGTTGTCAGACTATTCGAAACGATTAAATCACCATCAACTCTACTTTTCAAGTCGATGGAAAACATTACGTATTTTGGTCGCAGTAAGTGGTAACGTTAATAGCAGCTTCAGTGGCGTTCATTACCATAACATAACACCATGTCGTATTCCTTAAAGTAGTAATCAGAATGTCAAATTCCGAAGTAAATCAGACCATTCAACGCTGTTACAAAAAATACGATGAGCTAACTTAATAACACCTCGCCGGACCCGAGGATCAAACCCGCCCACTCTCAGATCACTAGATCAACGGGACAATGCATAATTCAACGTCCAAAGTGAAGTACCGACCCCCTAAAATGGCGACATCTTTAAGGTAACTTAATAAGCTTTAGAGCTTAAGTACGAGAAGCTTAAATGTGCTTGCGTAGGTCACAAAGTTGGCAAACAGAAGACTGGCTATGGTAAACTTTTTATGTCGTTGCAGGCAGATTCTTGTTTTTGCTCGCGTTTAATCGTGGTTTAAATCTGTGAGGAACTTAATAGTTTTTAACACAAATGTTTGGGAAAATATTTTCGAGAATAATCTTAACTTATTTTTATTTCTTATTTTTTTATTTGAGATCGGTTTGCTCTTGACTCTAGTCAAGGTCAAAGGTAACAGAGACTGAGCCGACGATGGAGTGACCTTACCCAGAAGCCTATTCACTCTGACCTTGAAGTGATTTGGGTTGAATGCGTTCAGAAACACAGCCGCAGGCAGTAACTTCCACTATTTTGCTGTGCATTATTATACAGCAAGAGTGCAGTATTACAGTGCCGGTGTCGCGAACGTACAAGAGCAGAATGAGTATTTGTGTGCATAAATTGTCAAAAACAAAACAACAGGACGTGCGCAGTAAGACACACGCACCGCTGCGGTGCCGCAGCAGTTCGACACGAAACGTCTAAATTGAAAGAGCCCTTACCAGATATTTTCTTGTAAAGCCCAAAAGTTTATCATATTTTAGCATCCTACAAAATATTTTAGGGATTGCACTTTCTTAATTATCTTTTTGGCTAACTACAACTGCAGCACCCAAGTTGGCTTGTTGACGAAAAATACTAACTGTAACATAATAACTTGCTAATTGGTTGAAACTTTTAAAACTTAAGTTTTCTCTCGTATATTTTTGTTCTAGTGAGATAAATGGTCTTACTTACTTATCACTAAACCTGTTTTTGTAAAGCTTAAGTAATGGGTTTTTAGTTTAACTTACAGGTTATTAGAAAAAAGATTATGAATATCAACATTGTTTAGTACGATACGGGTCAAAACCAACTAAATCATATTTTACAAGAAAATATTTCGATTCTGTCTATAAGAATTTACATAAACATAACATAATTATACCCAGCCAAGGATGGAGACTCTATACTCAAAGTTGTAGATGAATATGTCTACCTGGGACAAACAGTCTAGTTGGGTAGGTCTAACTTCGAGAAAGAAGTCAACTGTCGAATCCGACTCGGCTGAGCGGCGTTCGGGAAATTGCGGGGTATCTTCTCGTCCAATTTACCGCAGTGTCTCAAGACAAAAGTCTATGACCAGTGTGTGTTGCCAGTGATCACCTATGGGACCGAGACGTGGTCGCTCACAATGGGCCTTATCAGAAAGCTTAAAGTCACCCAAAGGGCAATGGAGAGAACTTTGCTTGGAGTTTCCTTGCGTGATCATGTCAGAATCAGGTGAGATAGTGGTCAAGCGCGAGCCTGTCAATAATAAAATAAAGAAAAATGAGGATATCCGCAGTAGAACCAAAGTTACCGACATAGCTCAAAGAATCGCTAAACTTAAGTGGCAGTGGGCAGGGCACATTGCTCGCAGAACGGATGGCCGATGGGGTCCAAAAGTTTTAGAAAGGTGACCGTGAACCGGAAGACGATACGTTGGAAGGCCTGCCACTAGGTGGACCGATGACCTGGTTAAGGTTGCGGGAAGGCGCTGGATGCGAGACGCACGGGATCGGTCAATGTGGCGACGCCTGGAGGAGGCCTATGTCCAGCAGTAGTCATAGGCTTTCTTTCTTTCTTTCGTCTGAAATGATTTTTATGATGATGAAATCAACGCACTTTTAGGTACCTAACATGCAACATTATAACATTCATATTATCTATAATTAATTAAAATTGAAAGCAGCTCAATTCTGCTCTCACAAGTTATTAAATTTATCCTTGACAGCTCGATTCTTATGAGGCTGCCGAACTAAGACCCCCGCGCCCACCAACCACGTACTCCTCTCGCATGCGCAAGCACTGCACGCGAGTGGTGACAACCGACTGGCGGAGCGGTGCCGATACCGCATGAAAATAGGCATTATCGCTTTAAGTACGGTCGAATGAAGGAGGCCTTTACCCGTCAAATCAAATTATGACTTTACCCGTCCCGGGAACTAGATCCAGGGCCACATGTACAGCAATAAAGTTTGCAACCACTAGAACAACGAGGCTTTACAAGATTTCATTTGGCTCAAAAAAAAGTTAATAAAATCTAGACTGCTTATGAAGCGAACTAAAAAGATGTTGACAACAAAAAAAACAGTTTGAGGATGCATATGAGTTAGGTCAGTCATCTCGTGAAAATGTATCCCCCAACTGGTTTTTTTTTGTATTCAATATCTTTTCGGGTTTATTTTTAAATTATTAACTTTTATTGTTGTTGTTTATTTACAACTTTTTAGTTATATTTTTTTTTTCTAAGTACTTTTAGACATATAATTAGTCTATATTTTTGTAATCGCCTCTAAAAGCCCTTCATTTTGATACCGCACTCAGTGAGGTCGACAGACAAAAAAAAATGGGAATCCCGCAATATGGCGCTAAGAATCTAAGAACACTTGGGTGGTCAAGATATATCTACCGATGTCTCAATTACATAAATCCGTCTAGTGGTTTCAAAGATATGAGGTTATAAAGAATACTACATACGTATACATACACACATATACAAGATACATGCAATAAATTTAACATTTTCGGCTAATCAACTTCAGATAAACGAGTACCAAAGTACCAATTAAGTTTGATTTGACAAGAAAACAAGCACTGCAGCAAAACGCCCACCCGTTTCCCCTTTAACCCCCCATAAATCCATTGCAATCCATACCATAAAATTTACAAAGACGTAAGGACCATTTAACAAATCTTGCAGCCATTAGCGGTGGGAACGGCTGCAAAGTGACGTACTGTCCACAATAATTGTAGTTGGGGTGCTGCGGTGACCCCTAAGCGATTTGTACTAATTTGAATCGAGAGTCGTTAATGTGCAGTGTTGCTGTTGATGATGTTTGTTGAACCGTTTAATGGTAGGTTCAGAATGTGTCGTTTTTGTAATGTAAGTATAGTTTTAGGTAACGTTCTAATTATTCATGTGTGAGTAAGTTTAGGAATGGTTTTGCTTCCCTAGTTTGATTCGAACCCATTGGACGAATAGGACTGGGTCAAACTTTAAAACTCGTAATTGTTAGGAAGAAAATTATGTATTTTCAGTGAGTGAAAACTTGTTTTCTATATATCTACTTTATCTCAGTGTTATTAATAAATATGGAGTATGTAAAGTGACGTAGTGTCCACAATAATTGTAGTTCGGGAGCTGCGCTAACCTCTAAGCGATTTGTACTCATTTAAATCGAGAGTCGTAAATGTAGTGTTGCTGTTGATGTTGCTTGTTGCGCCGTTTAATTGTTGGTTGAATGTTTCGTTTATGTAGTGTAAGTTTTGGGTGAGGTAACGCATTATTTTTGGTTGTTATTCAAATATTCATGTCTAAACACTTTTAAAATTTAGTTGATTTGCAACCATTTAGGAAATGGATTTTTTGTGGGTATGAAACTAGTCAAGCTTGCACGCTCCATGAACTTCTGTGAAACTTAAATAATAAGTAATGTGTAGTTAGTTATGAACTCTTCAAAACACAAACATATATAATTACGCATTTTCATGTAATTTTTATTTTAACCATGATTATGTTAAAGACCAAGTGATTAATCAGGGCACTATGTATAAAGCTCGGCCAATAGGTTAATGACAAATCAAATCGAGCTACATAATGACTTATTTAAACTTCATTATTTATCATATTATTAGACCATTATACCGGGAAAAAAAATGTCCTATTAGCTAATCTAGGTTCTGGTCTATCATACTCCAAGTTTCATCAAAATTCTTTTAGCCGTTCAAGCGTGAAAGCGTAACAAACAAACTCACTTTCGGATAAATATTATAGGTTAGGTTAAAACGGGCTGGTTTTCGCAACTCCACGACCAAGCGCGTATTTTGCGTACGGTATTTATGTTGGGATTAATTTCTGATTTCGAGTAAATTGTCAGTCTCCATTCGACTAGATCAGAAGCATAAACACTCAAAAGGTAAACATTGGAACCCTGCAAAAGATAATTAATATTGTAGTATGTAAAATAGTTCCACTTAGTGACGTCACATGCACAGTTTTGTGAAACACTACAAGCGTGCATTTCAAGAGTGGAGTTCCACTTGATATATCAGCGGAAAAGCGCTCTTTAGCGCTTTTTCAGTCTGCATTATTTTTGAGCCGCAAAAATAGCAGGATTTATAGTTTTAGCACTCGAATTGCCGCGCTTGAATTCTGAAGAGAAGAACTTTGTTTTTGGTGGAATGGAAATACAATGGAAAGTAAGAGTTAGTGGATATTCTCGTACTTGCTCATGCAGTGTATAGCAGTGGGGACTAACTTTTTCTTTTGTAGGGTTCATATTTATGCATAATAGTAGTAAATGTGTTAAGTTTTCTCTGTTTCTTAAACATAAATATAATGAAGTAGTTGTTCCCCGCGGCTACGCTCCCGTTGCCCACCCCACAGGACCTGTCCTCGGGTTTAAAATCGGTTAATCAAGAACGGCTTTAAAAACCCTTTAAAATAAATTGAAGTCATTTTTAAATTACACTTTAAATGCAAAAAGGAGTTAAAAACTCGGCAAAAACCGGATCCACGTGTGTAAAGCCGCAGACGGAAACTTATGAATAAATAAAGCTTCAAAAATTCCAAATAACATCGTGTAAAACGCGACAAAGTTCGGAAAATGTAAAAAAAAAAAGAAAACGTCGGTCGTACAAAGCGCAGGAAAAATCAGCGTAATTCGGACTAAAGATTAGCATTTTTGATTACGTAAATCGTAACGAGAAAGGTCTTTGACGGAGGTTTTGGACAATTTTTGGCCAACTTGTTATATTTGAACAAAGTTTTTTTTTACGTTAATTGTTCGATCTACGTCATCGCATTAAGCATGGAGAATTTCGAAATATGTATTAAATTTTTCTTTTTCTGTTTAATTTAAATGAAATTTTTACTTTTGCTGGTCATGGGTTAAAACCAGGTGGGGTTTAATTTGTATGCATTATTTTATCACCACTGCTCTCAAAGCGTTGAAGAAAAACATCGTAAGGAAAATGGCATGTCTTAAAATCAATAAATAAAAGACATGTGACATTCACTTACCTGCACTGGGTCCGCGTGGTGGATTATACTCTCACTCAGAGAGAAGGTCTGTGTCCCAGCGGTGGGAACATTTACGTCATATTTTTGGGATTTACACTTTAATAGTGTCATGTTAAAGAACAGTAGAGCTTTTATTTTACTCTGAGTATGCATGCAAAGTTGAAAAGTCACTTTGCGAGAAGTTACGGAATAGTTAAAATTGAGTTATTTCTAGAAAAAAACTGAAATCCCTTTTTTTATAAAGTTGGCAGCTCTAACGTTACTTTCTTCCAAAAGTATCAAAAGCACATTATACTCGATATTTCATCCATTAATCGTTGTCATAGTTAACTAATCACCTCACTAACTGACGTTATATTTCAAAGCAATGCAGAAAATTACAACTTCGGCCTTTTGTTTCTAATGATTTGATAATCGAGATAACAGCCGAAGAAATGTTGAGATCCATTAATCAAGCAGTGAGTGCCTTTGTTTCAATGATTTGACCGGTAGACTAATTGAGAATAGGTATAATTCTCTCTGTTGTCCCTTGCATATATTCTGATAACTCTAAATTTGAAATTGACTGCTCTTAGGAAGTCCAATTATATTAATATAATATTTATTAGCAGAAAATACAAGTTTGACAGATAAAGTATACATAATTTTCAACGGGGAATTTTTAACTGCACCTCTATTTAGAAATTTAAGCAAACAAAATATCTCCACTAATAACCTACTGCAAAACAATATTACTCACCGTAAAACAAAAATACTGATTTGCACACAAATTATTCAATTAAATATAAAATAAATGTGAATTAGTCCAAGAGCGAGCGAAGCGAGCTCGGGAGCTTAGGGCACCCCGACACGGATAGGTTAGGTTCGAAGGAGATGACGGGAGCTGAAGTGAGCGAGCAAAGCGAGCGAACTCAGCTCCCGTCATCTCCTTCATGTTAGGTTACTTTAGACCCTGCAGACAGAAATAGGAGCCCTGCGCAGCGGGGCTCCGTCGACTTTGTTTCGTTTCCCCCCCTCCCTTAAAACTTAAATATTTTGTTGCACTCGAAGAATTATTAGATTTACTTTTAGTTAACAGATAGTTATTCAGTAAAACAGTTAAGCTTTAAAGATCTAGCAGTATAGTATAATTCATTTATTTGATGAGCAAATTTAGTGTGCAATTCAGTATTTTTGGTAGTAATTTCGAATATTTTGATTGAAAAAAGGGGAATTACAGTTAAAGTATTAAATACCACCCATTTTCAACTAGGGTACAGAGAAATTAACAACAACAATAGTGTGTGAAATATAGGTAAAGTAAGTCAATATAAAATTTGAGCCCTGACTCCTAAACTTGGAAGATCTTGTATCTTAGGAGGCAGTGTCTTCGCATAAATAGTCAACAAGCAAATTATGAGCGTACTAGCAGACTCGGATTATCACAGACAAGATATAAACTAAATGGTACATATATATTAAACAAAAGTTAATAGCGTATGTGTGAAGTGTATTTGTGTGGGGTGTCTGTCATGAGAAAGTGTTGTGTGTGTGTTTTAGTAAGGGAAAGGGGTGTGTACTGTGTGGTGTGGTGTTGTGTGGATTGATGTGATGTGGTGTGATGAGGTGTGGTGTGTTGTGGTGAGGTGGGTGGATGGGGTGTTTAGAGTGAGTGTGTGTCTGTGTTTGTGGATGTTGAGTGTCTGAATAGCATCAAATATTGCTGTAAATTGATACTCATTTCAGAAATAATAGTTATGATGTTTAATCGTCCTCGTTTTGGACCAAAAACATCTTCAGCTGGACATGGGCCCCACAAGCATCCCCATCAACCAATCCTGTGCTTCTTACTTCCAGTTGGCTCTCGTGACTCAAAATAGGTCATCTGTCCACGTTGTGGGAAGGCCTTAAAAACGACTGATGGGATCGAAAGATTTTATAATGGGAACAGCGTACTGGAAAACACATTGTTGGCTGTTTTATTCTATTATACAGGGTGTAACGGAAAGTTGTGATCATATTTAAAAATTGCTATTGACCATGTAAAAGAATAACTTTTTCCAAGGAATTCATATGGGATTCGTAAAAAAAAACTCCATACAAATTTTGGTCAGCTGACGACAATTTTATATGGAAAATTTTTTCACTTTGCGGGTAGGTGAATAAAAATAACACACATACGCTCTGAATAATTTTATCTTTTAATTAGTATTTTCTAAAATTATAATCAAAATTCCTACGGATTAAAAATAATTTGCTTACCATTAAGCATATATTGTGTGGGCAAGTAGCATTCATATGTCCTAAGTGCAAGTTGCATACACTTGTCGGCTGGAGCTGTCACTTTTTAACTTGGCTCAGACTATCAACACAAGGCTGGTACCATGACTACTATAGCTGAGATTGCGGAGACCCAGCGAATGGCTATCACGTCACTGAACCAGTGGATGGCTGATTTTGAAGCACACTTGAAAGCGTCACCACCTGGAGCTGACTTGAGCGGTCTCCACAAAGACTTTTCCACTTTCAAGGAGCATGTTTGGAGTGTTCTCAGTGCCTTACAGCTGCAGATGGCTGAGTTGAACAGGAGTGTAGACATTATTGAGATGCGTCACAGAAAACAGTTTCTGTTGCTTGGCGGCGTTCCTGAAAATCCAGGTGAAAAGGTTTCTGAAACCGTGGCAACCATTCTGCAGACCAAGCTCGGCTTAAAAGATGTGGTCCACTCGTCGCTGACTGTATGCCACAGATTAGGCGCTGCTTCGGAAGGTCATGCTAGACCAATCCTGCAATCCTGCTGCAATCGCTTCTGACAGTGGAGTCCGCGCACCGAAGTGCGCGGACTCCACTGTCAGAAGCGAAATCTGGAGAACCAAGACAAAACTGAAAGGATCTCCTTATGTGGTGTCTGAATTCCTTACACGACAGCGGCAGTCTACTTTTATAACAGCTCGCAAGATCTTCGGTGTTACGAATGTGTGGACCATGGACGGCAACATCAACATCAAGCTTCCGGACGGCAAGCGGCGCCGGGTGATCAGTGCGGAGGAGGTCGTCGCGCTTGGAGCGGAGCATGGTAAATCGCTGGAACAGGCGGTTCCTCTGGTTCCCAATGCTGGCTCTAAACTCGCGTCGGCACAGGCTACATCTCGCTCAAGGCGGATAACGAAGAAGAAATAGTTTAAAACGTATAGCACGATTTATATAATGGATGTTTACAGTCTTTATTTCGTCCACTTTGTTTTCTGTCTGTGTTTGTTATCTACTTGTTGTTCACGCACAACACAATAACACTTTACAGTTTTTTGTTCGGTGTACCGGCACCCAATTTTGTTTATTTTTTGTTTTTGTTGACATTGACAAGTTCTGTCAGTGTCATCTGTCACTATCATATTATTATCTTTCTTTTAAATATCTTGTCTATGCCACTTATTTTACTTCTTGCGAATTACTTTTGCGTTCGGATGCACGCATTATATGTACTAATTTGTTTGTGAACAGTCTGCCGGCAGGTTATGCAACTATTATGTGAATTTTACTTCACATTCCTATTATCGATATTATTTTATTTTATATTTATATTGTATATCTATTTATTTACGCTTTACAATGAATATGTCTGACGACGACTCCTTCATTCTTGCCGTAGTTCCTCTACGTCTTTTTCTTCTTTAAACGATTCTCTCTCAGTAAACAGTTTCTTAAGTGGTGAGTGCCAGCGTTTTGACAGGTGTTTTAATGTATGTCATGTGAACGCTCAGAGTATCCCTCAACACCACTCTGAGATGCTGGATTTATTTTGTGATGTGGCGTTACACGCTGTCGTAGTGTCGGAAAGTTGGCTCAAGCCCGAACTCCCCTCTACACATTATAGCTTACCCGGTTTTATCTTAATTCGCAATGACCGCACGGGAAAAAGGGGCGGTGGTGTTGCCATATACTTGCGCAGTGACATCCCCTTCAAAATTCTGTCTTCTTCTCCGACAACTTATAGCGGCAATCCCGAATTCTTAGTCCTTGAAATTGATGTCAAAGGGGTCAGGGCCGTTCTTGGAGTGGTTTACTGCCCACCTACTATTGATTATTTCTCTATTCTCGAATCTCTGTTTGAATCTGTTTCCTCGGAGTACAAACATCTCATAGTCATGGGCGATTTCAACACTGACCTCTCGAAGGATAACTCAAGATCGCGCAGATTGAGAGCTATCCTTGAATCGTCTAGTATGTCACTTCTCACGCTCAATCCGACTCATCTTAATCCTGACTCAAACAATACCTGGCTTGATTTCATGCTTGCGTCTTCCGAGAATCTAGTTGCTAACCATGGCCAGATTGCGGCCCCTGGGCTATCCAGGCATGATTTAATTTACCTGTCGTACAAAATTAATCCACCTAAACAGCGGCCTGCGATTATGTTTCTTCGGAATTTTGTGAGATTGAACAGGGACAAACTCAATGTTGATTCCAAAGCTATTGATTGGGTCGATCATCATCAACTGTGGATGAGAAAGTGGATATATTCAACAGGTCCGTGCTTCAGCTTTTCGATGCGCATGCGCCACTCAGGGCTGTCCGTGTTAAGCGCCCTCCGGCTCCATGGATTAGTCCTGGAGTTCGTTTGGCGATGAGACGGCGTGACAGGGCTTTTCGAAGATATAGAAGGGATCGCAGTGAGGAGAACTGGAGCCTGTACAAATTGGCTAGAAACCGCTGTACATTTCAACGCCGATACATTTGTGACAATGTCCTTAATTCTTCACCGGCTGATATATGGAAGTTTCTCAAATCAATTGGAATCACGCAATCATCTTCTCATACTGTATCATCTCACATGTCTCTGAATGATTTGAATAACCACTTTTCATCGTCAACTATGCTCGCGGCTGTTGTTAAGAATAATACTATTCGTGATATCTCTTCCATGCCAATTTTACCTCCCGAATCTTTTTCTTTTTCCCCAGTGACCGACTCTGAGATCCTCAAAACGTTCACTGCAATTAAGTCCAAGGCTGTCGGCTGTGATGGAGTGAGCAGATCCATGTTATCCCTCATTTTTAAAAGTATCCTTCCCATTATCACACACATCATCAACTACTCTCTGCAGGCTGGTGAGTTTCCTACAACCTGGCGTAAGGCATTTATTATTCCTCTTCCAAAAATTTCCAACCCCACCTTATCTAATCACTACAGACCAATCTGCATTCTCCCATTCCTATCTAAGATCCTAGAAGCCGTTGCTCTGAAACAAATATCCTCCTTCGTGTCCCGGAATAACCTATTATCCCCTTTCCAATCTGGTTTTCGGCCCGGCCATAGTACAGCCACAGCCTTGCTTAAAGTTACTGAAGACGTCAGGAACGGCTTGGAGAGTTCGAGGTTGACGGTGTTGGTTTTAATAGATTTCTCCAATGCATTTAATACCGTCGATCACGACATTCTCCTGGCCATCCTGTCTCAAATTGGGGTTTCTTCGTCGGCACGGGATTGGTTTTCATCATATCTTCGTGGTCGCCAGCAGGCGGTACGTGCTGATCAGAAATTCTCTGATTGGTGCGCTCTGGAAACAGGCGTTCCACAAGGCGGTATACTCTCTCCACTCTTATTTTCTTTATTTATTAACTCTATTACTACTATCCTCAAATGCTCCTACCATCTGTATGCTGATGACCTGCAGCTCTACGCGCAATCTGACATTCTCAATCTGGATAACTGCATCTCACTGTTGAATGCTGACCTTCTAGCAATCGCTGATTGGTCTAGCAGATTTGGGGTTACTGTAAATGTCAGTAAATGTCAGGCTATCCTTATTGGTTGTTCGTATTTTCTACGAACCTTGGACACAGGCCTTCTATCGCCGCTTATTTTCGGCCATACCGTCATTCCTCTCTCTCCTCACGTTAAAGACTTAGGCCTATACATTGATGACAAGTTAAGCTGGAATAAGCAGGTCGCTCAGATTAGCCAGAGAGTCACATTCTCACTGCGGTCTCTCTATAGATTCAAACATTTTCTTCCGTCTAGCACTAAAACCACCTTGGTTCAAGCTCTTGTATTGCCTATAATCGACTATGCTGATGTTTGTTACTCTGATCTATCCCAAGAACTTCTTAACAAAATGGATCGACTTCTTAACAACTGTATTCGCTTTATTTTCGGGCTTCGTAAATATGATCACATTTCTTCCTTCCGTTCTCAGCTTAAATGGCTGCCTATCCGTCAGAGGAGATCCCTCAGAACCCTCTGCATGCTCTTCAACATCATGAACGATCCTCGTACTCCTGATTATTTAAAACAATACTTTAAAGTGTTGGGCAGTTCTCACGATCTTAACCTTCGAGCTTCCAAAAACTTACTTCTCCATATTCCTTCTCACCGCACTGGGTTTGTATCGAATTCTTACACTGTCTCTACTATAAAACTCTGGAACGGGCTTCCCCTTGGCATAAAAAAAGCTGAGAGGAAATTTTCATTTAAGCGTAAAAACCGGAACTATTACTTGTCCTCTCTTACATAGCTCGGTCCTCGTCATATATATTATATTAAAATTTCTGTTTCGTTTAGAATATAGTATTTATTATAATATTTATTAGTCTATTGTTTTAGAAATTATTTATGTATTTTATTAGTTAGATAGTTTATTGTCCAATTTTAATTATTGTTCATTTTTTATTTTTATTTTGGACTCCTACCACTGTTGTGTTCTTTTTAACCCAAAGGTTGACTGGTAGAGAATGCCTTGCTGCATTAAGTCCGCCTATGTATCACCATTGTACATGAAGTTTAAATAAATAAATAAATAAAATTCAATTTTATTTTGGAAATTGCCCAAGACTTTCTTAGAGTAAGTGGTTCATATACATGGACTGAAGCAGTGTTCCAGTAGGTATGCCAACGATTACAACACAGAACAGAGGTTATACTACCAGTAAGTATAGAGTTAGCCCACAAAGTAGTTTGTAAAGTTATAAGCAACAGGTTAAAGTGTTACTGAACTTTTATACTTTAATTATCTATTTAACAAGAAACATTCGTTATTTTTAATATAATTACAGATTTTATGTTAAGACTTTGATGACGAATTGCCTGAGAATATTTATAATTTCGTTTTAAATTGAGAAACTAAAATACAGAAAACTGAGATGGATGTTTGGTCTGCCCATCAGGGTTTTCTGAGATTATAAATGATTATGCGTTTTTAATTTCATAACTTTTTTATTTTCATTTTGATAATGTATTTTTTGTCCTTAATATTTTAATGTATTTTTACGAATTACTTAGATATTAGAGATTAAATTTTAGTTTAAAAGCATGCTGTGGCCGCTTATAATTGAAGGAGTGCAATATTATTTAAAATTGTATTTTCTTGTGTATGTATATCGTTGGTGGTCCTAAATATATAAATGTCTGTTTGCTTTTATAATAAGGCCTTGCTACATCCCTGTATTACTGTCATACTTTTTCGAAAAAAAAACTGTTTGGAAAAACTGTCCACCAGTAGCAGATTATAGGGCTACTTATGTAAAGTAAACAAAAATAAGCAAAAGTTACGCCACGAAAGCTTCGCAAAATAATATCCACCTAATCAATTCACCACAAAACGTAACACCCGCTAATTCAAACCAACGAAACTTCCAAAAAACGGCAACACAGGATTCCGTCCCAAAAAAATTAACAGCGATTTCGAGTAAAACGTCATATTTTTTTAGTTCATCAAAAATGCAAAACTTCATGAAAATTTATGCAGCGCTGTGCGTCGGTCCCTGGTTTCGCCTCAACAGAAAAATTGCTCAGCGTTTGTGATGCAGATCATGGCGTTCTATTGAGAGTTGTTTTAGCCGAGTGTATCGGGTTGCAGTGGGTTTGTGAAGCGAGAACGTGTGTGGAGACTGTAGTCTATGGCTGTTTAGTTTGGGTGTTTTATGTGAGCTACCAACAATGCTTTTATCTCAGGGTTTATTTGGCAATCGAACGGTATCATTGCTAATCTTAATGATATTGTATATGAATGTTTGGATGGATGAATGTATATTCGTTACTCAATCACACCAGAATGGCTAAACGGTTCTAGATGGGATTTGGCACAGATATATAATATCATAGTCTGGAATAGCACATAAGCTACTTTTCATCCGGGTATAATGTTCCCTTGGGGTAATAAAACACTTCTCACGCGGGCGACGCCGCTGGCAAAAGCTAGTCAAACATATACACACTTGAACCATTTACTATGGGGGTTAGACACAAACTACAGAACGGCACCTGTAATAAGTACGTACGTAATTCCTTCTATGACAGATGTGAAATGCCGAGAAGAGACGTCACCTTCTCGGCGTTTTCACTCATAAATCTGGTTTGTAACTATTGGTTACCTTTCATAGCTTAGCAACAGGTGAAATAATATAAATGACAAATGTGAGCCTCCTGTAACTAAATTGTATTTATGAACTACTGTCACCGTGCATAGCGTTGTAAGATTTAATTTCATGACACCTGGCTTAGATACGAAAGCTAAGTCACTGTAGCGTTAATGAGATGTGCTAATGCAAAAACGTCAAGTTGGCTGGCACCATCTGGTTGCTAGCTTACTGGAACACATGATCTTGCTTATTAAAACTTGTCTGACAAAACAGTAAATAAGCATTCTCAGACAAAATATACGTTCGATGCACAACACAGTAATACGGATTACTAAATATATGTCGACCATGACATTGACCATGTCAAACAAAATAAAAGCTTAAATGCCTTATACCATTAGCTGGTACAGACGTTTTGGAGATTAGCCAGAACAAACGGACAAAGAGACAGTCTGAAAAACCGACAACTTTAAAAACAAATTTTCTTTTTGTATATAACCGTGTAAAAACTCATTATGCTTTTTGTAAAATTCTGTTTTCTTTATATAACAAACAGAAACTTCAATTTTATTTATTTGTGTAGTTAGTTGATTACACTACGCATCTGCTACGGCGTAGCAAGCGTAGCAGTATAACGGTCGTGCTACGCCGTAGTAACAAAGCATTAGTTTTCATCACAAAATACGTTTTCTATGGTTCTAGTTTTAGAAGCCAAAAAGCTGTGAATATTGTTGAGCTGTCCTATCGTCTTGTCTAGTTTAACCTCCAAGCCGTCTGGGACCTTAATACAATTTTTTGATATGCCTTTCTAGAAAAATATTTTTTTTATTTAAAGTACATGTTACTATGTATTATTCAAATAGTGCGGCTGATCTTAATGTGTTTAGGTAAAGTAAGCAAATGTTAGCCGTGGCAATAGGATTTTATTATTGAAATAAAATCTTATCGACGTGTTTAATATTTTTTTCAGCTTTTTTATCTTGACTGAGGTCATATATTTAGAGACAAGATTTTTCTGAGAAAACATTTCTGGTTTGCACGCCTATAAAAAACACACTGCACAGTTAAAACTGTAAGTATACACTGTCGGAATGAGGTTTGATTTATCAAATTCATTTAAGTTCTTGGCTGAATAGAATATTCTATATCTGTTCTTTATTCAAAATCAATCGCACATTCACGGAACGTCAATCTATATCTATAAAAGCGAAAGGTGACTGACTGACTGATCAATCAACGCACAGCCAAAACCGCTAAGCCTAGAAGCATGAAATTTGGCAGAAAGGTTCCTCAAGTGACGTTGGTGTGCACTAAGAAAGGATTTTTGGAAATTTCACCCCTAAGGGGGTAAAAAGGGAGTTGAAAGTTTGTATGTAAAATCTAATTCTGTCGACCAAAATTCTTGAAACTTAGCACAAATAGTATTCTAAGTAAATGATAAAGATTAACATTATTAGTTTTTCGAAACTACCCCCAAATAATGATTTAGGGGTTGTTGAAATTTGTATGGAAAATCTGATTTCTTGGGTCAATAAACTTGAAACTTGCCACAAATACTAACCTAAATGAATAATAAAGGTTGCTATTATTATTTTTTGAAACTACCCCCAAAAGACGATGTAGGGGTGTTAAAGTTTTTTTGAAGAATCTTATTACTTCAGTTAATAAACTTGACATAAATAGTAATCTAAATAAACAATAAAGACTTTCAATGTTAGTTTTTCGAAACTACCCCCAAAAGATGATTTAAGGGATGTAATTTTTTTTGGAGAATCTGATTTCTTGGGTGAATAAACATGAAACTTGACATAAATGTCATCCTAAATAAACAATAAAGTTTGTGATTATTAGTTTTTTGCAACTACCCCCAAAAGACGATATAGGAGGTATTACTGTGTTTTTGAAAAATCTGATTTCTTGGGTCAATAAACTTGCCACAAATACTAACCTAAATGAATAATAAAGGTTGCTGTTATTATTTTTTGAAACTACCCCAAAAAGATGATTTAGGGTATGTTAATTGTTTTGAAGAATCTGATTTCTTGGGTGAATAAACATGAAACTTGACATAAATACCATCCTAATTAAACAATAAAGGTTATCATCATTAGTTTTTTGCAACTACCCCCAAAAGACGATTTAGGAGGTATTACAGTGTTTTTAAAAAAAAAGTTTCTTGTTTCAATAAACTTGCCACTAATATACTTACCTAAATGAATAATAAAGGTTGCTGTTATTATTTTTTGAAACTACCTCCAAAAGACGACTTAAGGGATGTTTATTTTTTTGAAGAATCTGATTTCTTGGGTGAATAAACAATAAATTTGACATCAATACCATCCTAAATGCATAATAAAGGTTGCTATTATTATTTTTTGAAACTACCCCCAAAAGACGATTTAGGGGATGTTAATTTTTTTGAAGAATCTGATTTCTTGGGTCAATAAACATGAAACTTGACATAAATACCAACCTTAATAAACAATAAAGGTTTTCAATAATTAGTTTTTCGAAACAACCCTTAAAATACGACTTCGGGTGGTAAATATTTTGATTACTTTTACTGCACATAGCTTCTTTTTATGACGTTGGGGAGCACTTAGGAGGGGTTTTTGGAAATTCAACGTTAAAAGGGAGACATTTATTTGTATAAAAATCTTATTCCTTTGGCAAAATAATAAAGGATGGCATCATTAGTTTTTCGGATTTACCCCCAGAAGACGATTTAGGGGTGTCAAAGTTTCTTTGAAGAATCAAATAGCACTAGGATGGGGACTTCTACTTCGATTTGGAACTACCGAACTGGACCGTTTGTCTCAGTTTTAATAGCAGCTTATTTTTGGTTGCCATCACTCGAACGAAGTCGCGGGCGGAGTTAATATTATAAATGTGAAAGTAACTCTGTCTGTCTCTCTGTCCAACTTTTCACGCTTAAACCGTTGAACCGATTTAGATGCAATTTGTTTCGGAGATATTTTGAGACGCTGGGCAGGACATAGCATAGTTTTTATCCCGGCAATCTTACTTAAAGGGGTGGAAAGAGGGGTAAAAGTTTGTATCGATACCCACCATATTATGCTGCCATATAAAAAATAAGCTATTCGAATTACTAATGCTTCGCAGACGAAGTCGCGGGCAACAGCTAGTATCAAATATTGTTGATGGATACGTCAATCGTATTTTAGTAGTACGTTTTCCGTAGTTGTCGAGTTTTAACCTTCAAAGCTAATGGTTGTATTTTATGTTTATTTTGTGTGTTTACCACGCAATCTGTTTCTCTACTGTTGTGTAAATAAATATATTCTATTATCTGCCCAAGCCCACCTGGTATCCTTTTAACATACCCAAATCTGCTGAATATACCTACACTGTATAGACACTTTGACGTGGTTGGCTAGATAAAAACGCACGGGCACCTGTCAGTGTTTGACACTCGCTGCACGCAGGCTTCCAAGCTATGCTTTTATCCCACATTTTTGATACCTGTACAAAACGGGTCAGCTTAGGTATTTGAACTGCTAGTTCCAAGTGCTAGCAAAATTTAATGCTAATGTGAGGATTGAGTCAAAATACTGTTGAAAAGCTTAATTATTATTGTTGGTTTGATGAAGACTATGTAAAAAAATAATGGTGATGGTGATGGTGGCGGTGATGTGTTGATGCTGTAGGGACATCTTATCAAAACAACAGAAACAAATTAAAATAGCAAAAAGGCCAAAAGTCATGCCTACGACAATAGAAGTTAACTTATCCCTGTACCTACTTATAACGTAACCTTAAAAACCCCTGTGTTCAGTAGTTGATCAATTAGTGTGACACAATTTTTATTTGAATTAAGAGAAAATTCAAATGCTTACTGCAAGTTCTGGAGTGGTGACCGCGTACCAAAATACGCTGCGTTAGAAGGCCTCCACTAGGATGAGGGGTGGAGGATGGGTCAATGACTTGGTCAAGGTTGAGTGTAATCGGTGGTTGCGAGACGCACGGGACCAGTCGATGGTCGTCTTTCGGCTGAAATGATTTATTTTATTTATTTACTTTAACATAGCACGGCCAAAGGCCAATTATATTAGTTAAAGACATGTTTTAAACAAAAAAACATTAGAAATATAAATAATAAAAACAAACAAACAAAGGTAATATTTATAATTACACGACAGTCATACGCTCATCTCACAATACTCCAGACATATCGACAAAATCTTCTGCCATTCGTCCGCGAACACATCACAATTGGACTTAGCATCCAAGAGAGCGTTGAGCGCGGAGAGTGTACGAGGGATGGGTGACTGGGCTCGAGCGCCGGTTCGACTCCCGGGTACGACGAATAATCTGTGCCTCCTACTACGTCTATAATTGACCGGGGCAAAAAGATGGGATGATGGGAGGATCAGTTTTCCCGTGAAAGATTTTACACATATTTATTATTTGGTAATTTTTCTATTAACCTCGATGGAATTGTAGCCTTAACGGCCTAATAGGAAGTTAGAAGGGTATAAGAATGGATAATATCCATATCTATATGCTAATACAGATACCTCAGAAAAACTTAATGAACCTTTGTCAAAAGAAGTGTGTATGATGATGATGATCATGATTAATCCCATTCAATATCTCAATCCAAGGACATTAAAGTCTACACACTATTAAGATCACACACGATAATCCACCTGATATTTCAACGAAAAAAGACCCACTGTCCTATTTAGCGATTTAGCTCAAGCGCTACGTATCCACGCTTTTCGGACCGTGTAAGCTATTCCTTAATATTGTCATAGCAGATCCCGCCAGGAATTAGTTGGATCCGAGCCAACCACGGCTGGCTACAATTAGCCTTTCGCACTAACGTCTGTTGCATACCAAATTACGATACAAAGACTAAAGACAAGAGAAAAAAGTTTCGGACCCCAGGACCAACTTTAAACGTAGCCGTTCTAAGGATTATCTCGTGGAACAGTAACTTTTTGTGAAAAAAAGTATTTTTATTGCAACGTTTTTGGAAAGTTCAGTTATTAATTGATCGGTACGCTAGTAAAGTTGGGCTTAATGTTGGAGTTTTCGGTTTTTTCGGGAGATTAAAGTAGCCAGTTTTAGTGGGCGGATTAGTGAATTAAAATTGGACCGGCGAACTTGTCGTTATACATGTAGGCAGTGTTCTATTTATAAAAAAATACAGATGGCGGATGTTTAATATAATAAGATTTTTGAACTGAAAGGTAGTAAATGTAATATTACACATCAAATGAGCCCAACCACGATAGTCCTATCTTCTCTGGTTAAGAAGTTTGTTTGACCACCTTCCGGCTCTATTCTGAGACCAGCTCCATAGTACCATATCATTTTGATGTTTCTAAAGTTACAGCAGTATGCCAAGTTTCAGCTTTATCAGATGTCAGGAAGTGCTTAAAAAATCGATGACTAGTTCCCGGACACACATACGCTAGCAAGTTAATTTATAGCATGTAATAATAAAAAGATGAAATTGCTGAAGCTTTAGTCTAATTAATACGTAATTTAATTTACACTGGCATTTTATAGCCGTGTAGTCCAACAGTGGTCAGGCAAGGGCCAACAGTCCTTCTATAGTTTTAGGTAATCGATCCACGAAACCTGCCCAAACTCATAGCCCAACGTGTTTTGTCTCCATATTCTGCAAAAGTCCTGCACCAGCCGGCGATTGTCCTTTGGTACTCTTGCGTAGTGACTAGTGCATACAGGGATAATCGCTGGTTGGTGTCACATTTCATCCCACATGTTTAAAAAGGCCTCGGCGACATGGTTTCGGCCCCTGGTACGCCTTCATAAGGACCCGAGAAACAAAAAAAAAAAGATGATACTATACTGTTTTGGTACAGTCAAAGTACACACTCGTGAATTGACACTTTTTCTTCTTCTTTTCGTGCCAATAGTAAATTTATAATATCATGTCACTTTATTAAATGAGTCAGGTCCAGTATGTAGTCACGCCAATTGTGAGATCAGTAACTCATGTCATACCGCAAACATTATCATCAAGATATTTGTTTCTATCCAATAATCGCCAACTCATGGATAGATTGTTGGATTAGACTAACATCGATGAAAGAAAAAATCAAGAGAAAGCCTGGACTTATATTCATTGCAGAAAGTCTAATCGCCAACCTGGCTTGTGAAATTAATTGTGGTGATCTTGCTCTTACTTTCTCTGTATAAGAAGAGGCCTTGCGCAGTAGTGGGACAAGACAGTATAAAACTGGTATGTTATTTGCCAACTCTCTTTTCTAACCCTTTTTTTACTTTGCAATATGTAAGTTTATCATGTACCTAAGTGAATATGATACGGACCAAGTGATTAATACAGGCAATTTTAAAAATGCCCAATAGGGCAATTTGATTAAAACTATTGAAATAATTAAATTGACCGGGCCTTCTGAATAATGCCGATCACTTATTTGGCATCTCCTTCGAACCTAACCTATCCGTGTTGGGGTGCCCTAAGCTCCCGAGCTCCCTTCGCTCGCTCTTGGACCCAAACTTATCGAATTGCCCACCCGTGACGTAGCAATAAAATATATTGCCCGATTTGACTTGACTTGATGAATCAATATTGCCCGGGCATTCTACATAGTGCATCGATTATTCACTTGATCCCTGACAAATACACCAATAGAATTCTTTTGAGAAATAACGATTATTAATCGTAACTCAACCTTATAAAATTATTATTTACAAGCTACAAGTAAAATTTAAAAACCCCCGACACGATATCCACTGCAACTCCTGAAAGCCAGAATCAACAGTGGCGACCACCAGAAAAGCGCCGAGGCAGTGAAGCTCGACGAAGTCCCGGAGAATGAATATAACTGTATGGATCCCGCAACGAAATTAATCAGAAAAGTTTAACGAAGGAGTAGGAACGATATACAAATTTCCACTTCCCTCCATATCAAACAGGAGACAGAACAAACAAGGCCAATCAATAGGCACAACTGGTCGTTTACAACTGGGATAAGCTTAGTTGCCTAGCTATTTTCATTTAACATAGCTAAGAACAATCTCGATAGTGTCACCTTTCAAAAAAAAAAAAAACTATATCAAAATCGGTTTATCCGTTCAGGAGGTATGATGCCATAGACAGAGAACACAAATGCACAAACACACAGGTACACACGTCAAACTTATAACACCCCTCTTTCCCGTCACGGGCTAAAAACCTGCATCAACAACTTTATCCGGTAAAAGTTTCAAGCGCACGTACCACTCGATTAAATTATAATCTATAAGATACAGTCACCGATCACAAAAAGTACCGTATTGGCACTACGCCATGGCCTGTTGGTACGTATACTAAATGCTATATTTTATCCCCCGTACCCGCTCGCTGCACTTACGACCTGTCAGGTTTTTAATTTACTTCGGCATGCAAGATTTATATGTTCGTGCTTTTTTATGGGAGGTTGATGGGTGAATTAATTTTGTTAAAACTATTCGATATTTTAAAAAGGATTTTAAAGTTTTGTTTTATTCGTAAAATGAGGAGATCGTGGCTTTTTTATGGGAGGTTGATAGGTGAATTAATTTTGTTAAAACTATTCGATGTTTAAAAAAGGATTTTAAAGTTTTGTTTTATTCGTAAAATGAGGAGCTCGTGGCTAAGTTATAGCAGTTGGACAGATCGATGTTCAAGGTTAGGCAACGCTTACAAAGTTCGGTCGTGGTTGGATGACCGTCTGTTACACGACTCTTCCGTGCCACGGAAGGCACGTTAAGCTGTTTTTATCGTGATACCCAGTTACTAGGTTGTGAATGTAAGATGAGCAGTACAGGTAAAATATTGTTAATTAACTGCATCCAGTTAACCTAGAAGTCAGATCCAACGTAGAGGGAAAATGGTAGGAGAATATAGTTCGATAGACATTAAATCCTCGGAAGCCGTGAATATTATCTACTGAATGTTGGAAAAAGTGGAGAAATAGTATCGAGAAGAAAGCCTTATAAGCGTGACCCCAATATTGGGAATAAGATACCAGAAGAGGGGGAAAGTGTAATTCTTGATGGCAATTTAGTCTGAAATTTGAAAAAGCAGTCGAAGTAATAGTTTCTTGGGCATAGTATGTATTTTCGATAACTGACTAACCCTTTTTGGCAGTGGTGGCCCAGTGGTAACGCTGCGAATAACAAGTTGTAGATCGTGGGTTTGAACCCAGGCAGGTGATTTACTTTGTGTTAATTATTTCGTCACCACTGTTCTCAAAACGATGAAGGAAAACACGTGAGGAAACCGGCATGACCTAGAACCAAACAAAAACGAAGGCATGTGACATCCACCAACCCGCATGGGGCCTGGGTGATAGATTACGATTGCCATGCCCCCTCACAGAGACGAGGCCTGTGTCCCAGCAGTGGAAACATTAAAAGATGATAATGTGTAAAATAGTCATATGTTAAAAACTTGTTTTAGGTAATCAACATTCCCAATATTTCAACATTGCCTGGAAATGAGTGAATAGTTTGTCCATGCTTATTAATGACAGGTAATATTTATTCCAATAAACATATTGGAATACCATTATTATTCGTGGAATTCAAAATAAATGCATTTATTAAATAATATTATTGAGTGCTGTTTACCACAACAGTTTAGTCAGTATCGTTCCGTAGTTTTATTTAAGGGGTGTTTTAAATTTAAGTAACGATGCAGGTTATAAAACTGTCTGTTCCTGGCTAACTTGAATAGTCTTTTTTAGTATATGCTACCCGGGCCATTATAACGAAATGATTGACATTATATTAATCAAAATCGGATAAATAGTTAAGGCGCTACGGAGGAACATACGTAAATACAAACATACATAGGCTGCTAAAATCATAACCCTTCCTTTTGACTTGGCCGTAGTCGGGTAAAATTGATTTGAATTTGGAACTTCTAAACACACATTCAATAAAGACATTAACAGTATATCACAACAAGAAGACAAAGTTGTCTCTTAAAAAATCACTAGAAACAACAAAAGTTAAGAACAAATGGTGAAAGGGTGAGAAAAAACTGGTCGCAAACCTTTAATAAATTATCTCATCACTTGCAAAGGCGTTAACATGTCTTTACAACACTGACACTTAAACAATCAAAATTGAGCTCTATGTTCTGGCTGATAGAGTCGTCAACAACTGCGAAATAAAGTTGGCGTAAACACATATCAAACTGAAGACGTTATAAGTCAAGTGTCAATGGAAACAGAAGTTTACCTGTATGTAATAAGGTGTGTTTTAGCTCGAAGCACAAGTTATTGGTTCGTTCGTTCCTAAGGATTCAAGTAGCGCAACAATTTATGTGTTTGCATAAGTTGGGTCTTTTCGGATCATTATTTTTATTTAGTTCTTGGTTTGAGGTCGATTTTTAGACCTGTAGTGGCTTTAGGAGTAAAGTTTTTATGTTTCTGTTACCGCGCGGGGTATAAAATAGGAAAGGTAGTTCCTTGAAAAGTTCGTAGTGATTACCAAGAGAATGTAAAAATAATTTGTCTTTGCAAATATTTATTCTAAAAATTAAAATCTTGTGGGAGCCTTATTTACTACGGAAATTTATCTGTTATTTTACCCGACTGCTGAAGGAGGGTAATGTGTTTATCGGTCTATATATGTATACTAGCTATCCCATGCGGTTTCGCTCCCGTCAACTAGCTACCTACCTACCCATCTACCCTACATACATGATTGTTGCGTAAATTAAACTGTTTACGCAGCGCTCGCAACGAAAGCTTTCAAAAAGGAATAATTTTTCCCATTTTTGCAACATTTGTCATTTATGCTTCGCTCCAATTGGTCGTAGCGTGATGTTATATAGCTTATAACCTTCGTCGATAAATGGACTATCCAACACAACTGTTAGCCTATTATTAATTTGTGGGATTGTTTGACTAAAGCGGTGCACTGAATGATTTGTTATATAATACATTTTATTTGCAGGTTGTAACCATGTTCCCAAGAGAAGTGACAGTGGTAGTTGTTAAACTGACTTTTGTCGGTTGACGGCGGGTCGCTGTCAACGTGGGCGGTTACGGAGTGAACACGTGTATCAATCTTAAGAGTTTTCTTATTCAAGTAAATGTAAAAGGTGATTTAGTGAGAACGTAATAAAAACGTGGAATTGTGAAAGTTTGTTTTAATTCTCTGAATCGTTCATAGTTCAGAAGCAGGATATAATCGAGATAGCGAGTGATATTCTCTCGGTGAAGGACTGAACGCCCATAAAAGGTACGTACGTACAGTAGCAATATATAATGTTAAATTATTTAATGGTTAAATTTGTTAGTTTATTTCTTTTCTATTTAAAAATAACTAAAGAGACAAATGGAAACGTTTAAACGCTGGTATCAGAATTTGGTCGATGATATCCAAACTGAAGTGTTGGGTGAGGTACCTATTTAATTTTCTTCTTTTTCTCGAACGTGATTTCTTTTGTTTCTTCTATTGTCTTATATTCAAAGACATATTATAGATGCTTTATAGATAGTGTCCCTTAGGTAAATAAAGAAAGAACATCCACTTTTTGTAGATTATTTATTTTCAGAAATCATGACTCCCAAAAGAAAGTCTTGACAACGTACGAAGGAGTTGTGTGACGGAACAACCGTAAGACATGTCACGGAGTCCTGGTTTGAAGTGTGGTGCGGCGCCTTGTGCGGCGCATGGTACGGCGCCTAGAGCGGCGCATGGTACGGCGCTAAGTACACCACGTGATGCGGCGCCTGGTGAGGCGCGTGCTGCGGCGCCTAGAGAGCCGCGTGTCGCGACGCCTAGGGAGGCGCCTGTCGCGGTGCCTAGAGAGGCACGTGTCGCGGTGCCTAGGGCGGACGTGTTGCTGCGCCTAGTGAAGCGCGTGCCGCACCGCCTTGAAGCGTGACGCGGTGCCTATAGAGGCGCGTGTCGCGGCGCCTGGTGAGGCGCCTGGGGAGGCGCCTGATGTGGCGCCTGGTGAGGCGCCTGGTGAGGCGCCTGATGTGGCGCCTGGTGAGGCGCCTGGTGCGGCGCCTGGTGAGGCGCCTGATGCGGCGCCTAGTGCGGCGCCTAGCGAGGCGCGTGTCGCGACGCCTAGGGAGGCGCCTGTCGCGGTGCCTAGAGAGGCGCGTGTCGCGGTGCCTAGAGAGGCGCGTGTCGCGGTGCCTAGAGAGGCGCGTGTCGCGGCACCTGGTGAGGCGCCTGATGCGGCGCCTGGTGAGGCGCCTGATGCGGCGCCTAGTGCGGCGCCTAGCGAGGCGCGTGAGTAGTCATCTAGTGAGGCGCGTGATGCAGCGCCTAGTTGATCCTAGTAAACGTAGGGTCAATGAATGTGCCCAAATTTATAAGTAGACCGAAAGACACATTATCCATTATGCTCTTTCTAAATTAGCACAGGGTTTACTTAGACTTCTGTTTTCATGGGCTGAACGGTAAGGTTAATTAGAATTAGCATTTCCAAGTCATGAGGATTACGGTCAACTATTAGGGCTGGTTTTATCGTGACATTAGAAGATTATTTTTACCAGAAGTTAGTGTCGGTATTGAGGATAAGTCTGAGACAACAATTGTAGAAGCAACACAATTTACAGAATCTGACAAATTATTAGTTTATCTCAGAAACATAAGAATGACAAAGAAGTTTGTAAGGTCTAAACCATACCTGCGGACAGAAAATTATGAAGGTAAAATAATAAAAAATAAAAAAACAAAACATGCCAACCACTTAGCAAGCGTTGTTACAAATTTCATAAAGTAGTTCACTTAGCTGATAGTGGTTCAGATATCATAGAAACTAGTAGCAATAAAACAGTTTAGAGAATTACAAAAGAACTTGATAGTGACCCCAAATATTGCAAAGAAATTGTCGTGACTATGGATAGTTTCATAGATTTCAGCTAGTAAGCGGGCAGCTATGAAATTAGTAAATTCATGCTCGGTTTCGGATTTATCTGTTTTAAGGCTTTCAGGGTAGCGTTTGTCATTAAAATTGCTAAGGCAAATGCAGTGTTGAGATATAATAGATTCCACCCATGCTAAAGTAGAACTTCTTTGATTTTGAATTGCTGAAAGACGCTTTACTACTTCAGGCACTTTCTTCGGGTAGCGGCATTAGAAAAAATAATAATTGCGGAGTAGACCATTGTGCAGATAATACAGTAACATTCGATCGAATTGCTCATAGAACGAAATTAATTGAGTAAGGTACTAAATAAGTTGAGCTTTTACAATTGCCGGCCTCACACTAAATTATCCAAAATGTAATTCTTTAAAAATAATTTATAGATTACTTAGGTTTTGAAGTTAAAGAGTCTGGAGTTAAAACCTGGTAAAAGAAAATCGGAGCTGTGGATCAATTACTCAGGTCAACATAAGATTAGGCAGTATGTAGGATTAGTAAATTCTTTTGAAAATAAAAAAGGATGTTTTCAATAACTGCGAAACCATCAAAGCAAAAGAAAAGGATGCTTAATGTTGTTAGGGTGAAGAATCCAAAATTTCATCATAAGACTTACAAAAATTAAGCGCGCAGATATTCCGTGTACGTAGGATTAAACAGCATGTTGTAGAGGAGACACAAATACTCGAGTGTTTCTGCGAAGGTGGATAGGGAGCCACTTGTGATCCTTGCGGAATTAAAAGACGTGGCCGTATTTCTCCAGACCAAAAACAAATTCGCAAAATGCACAGGTTTTGCAAGCGCTCAAATTTATTTAAGAACTCCTCCGTGGCATCCCGATAGCAGGCCTCAACTAGACAGATTTTAATTTTAAAGGGGCTAGAATAGAATAGAATAGAAAAGAATAGAATAGAATACTCTTTATTATGTATGGATTTTAACGAGTGAAAGGAAACGCGCACCTTACGACTTACCTCATTTACTTGAGCTCGCCAAGACGACTTACCTCATTTACTTGAGCTTGCCAAGAGTTTGTTAAGACAATACCTAAGGTTCAAGGTGTAAGCGAGCGGTCGAGCCGTCAAAGATAAAGACGTCAAAGTGGATATGTCAAGCGCAGTGCGATGTGTTGATTTGAAATCCGTAGGACTTAGCCCATTTACTTATACTCTCCAGGTCACGATTGATGATTTATTTAATGTTCAGATTTGCAAGATGGTAGAAGCAAGAAAGAAAAAGTATTTAATTGTCACAGAATGACAAACATACTTTTGCTTAAACTAAATCCATAAATAGAGTATTAGTATTTCTTAAATTATGTTACTAAAGACAAGTAAAAATAAGAATAAAATAACAAATGTGAGTATAAATTATATAGCAGATGAATGTCGTGGTTGTGGCTAGAAGGTTATACAAAATTCAACTTCCATCAACCGGGTACAGTAGAAAGCCTCATTCAAGCAAAATTTAGTCTTAATCTGAATGAGCAACTAACATGAATTATTACAGCTTAACTCACCCTCACTTACAGCCCTCTAAAGAAAATTTACAAAATAAAGTATTGATTAAGCTATTAAAACAGTAAATTTCGCTCAGGGTGACCTAGTCAGAGTAGAAAGAGATGTTCTTTCCTGCAGTCTGGGTCGGAAGCTTGTTCCAAATCTTAATGGTCCTTATCGCATATTAACAGTATTAGATAATGATAGGTATATAATTGAAGATACTCCTTTATCTCGAAAAGGTAATCGTCATTTTACTGGCATTTTTTCAGTAGTCAAGACCCACCCATGGTTAGTATTTGATAGAACCAATAACGAATCTGATAATGATTGGTCAAAAGTCTGATAATGATGGTGAAAGCTAGTTTTCTCAGCTAATTTAAGAATTTACTTGTTTGATTTGTTGCAAATTAATTGTGTATTTATGTATGTTAATTAATTGTATAATCTTAATACTTTTTTTCCAGTGAAAAGTTAGTTATTTAGTCTTATTAAGTTGTCAAACCACTGAAAATATGTAGAGGTTTCAGTGGAATGACTAGACAGTACTGAAGACATGAAGGGGCTTCAGTATTGTAGTGTGACATCTTGAGGCAAAAACATGAAGGGGTTTTGTCCTCGGGTGATTACTCATAATATGAGATATTTGATGTAGATATTAGAGGCTACTATCAAATATAATAATGTTGAGGCGAAAACATGAAGGGGTTTCGTCCTCGCTTTATTATTTAAATTATGTATTTTATGTAGATATGTAGAGGCTATTATCGAATATAATAATAATTCTGAGGCGAAAACATGAAGGGGTTTCGTCCTCGCTTTATTATTTAAATTATGTATTTGATGTAGATATGTAGAGGCTACTATCGAATATAATAATGATTCTGAGGCGAAAACATGAAGGGGTTTCGTCCCAGAATGATAACTTATTTGTTAGATACTGCAACAAATATTATGTTAATTTAAAATGAATATCTAATTATTATTTAAATATCTTTTTTTATCTATGTATTTTTACTAAATATATGCAATATATTATGATTATTTGATGATTCAATATGTTACGATAAATAATTGTCTTCACGAGACGTGAATATGTCAGGAAAGGCCGACTGTTAGCCTATTATTAATTTGTGGGATTGTTTGACTAAAGCGGTGCACTGAATGATTTGTTATATAATACATTTTATTTGCAGGTTGTAACCATGTTCCCAAGAGAAGTGAGAGTGGTAGTTGTTAAACTGACTTTTGTCGGTTGACGGCGGGTCGCTGTCAACGTGGGCGGTTACGGAGTGAACACGTGTATCAATCTTAAGAGTTTTCTTATTCAAGTAAATGTAAAAGGTGATTTAGTGAGAACGTAATAAAAACGTGGAATTGTGAAAGTTTGTTTTAATTCTCTGAATCGTTCATACAACAATAATTTTATAATTCCAACCAGTAGTTGCTGAGATTAGTGCGAACAACCAAACAAACAAACTCTTCAGCTTGCTATACCTATACTAACTTATTCTTTTGGCGTTATAAAGTGGTCTAAAACAGAATTAAATGCACTTGAAACTAAAACTAGAACAATTCTTACACAACATAGATATCACCACCCTAAATCAGCAATCGAAAGAGTCATTATGTCCAGAAAGGAGGGGGGCAGAGGGCTAATTGAAATATCACATTTACACAAAAGGCAAATAATAAACCTAAAACAATTCTTTAATAGGAAGAAGAATACTAGTAAATTACATAAAACAATAGTAGAAATAGATAACAAATATACACCACTGAATCTTAGCGAAGGTAATATTGAAACAATAGACAAAGCAAGACACTTAGAAGAGATACATAAAAAATGGAGACAGAAAGAACTACACGGAAGACATCCTAACGATCTAAACCAAACACACATTGATAGGGAAGCTTCCAACAAATGGCTTGAATTAAGTGGGCTGTTTCCAGAAACAGAAGGATTTATGCTGGCCATTCAAGACCAGGGGGGTGACCACAAGCTCTTAGAGTAAGGTTATTTTGAGATCGAGTAAGTGACAGATGTATACACGTCATATACATCTGTCCCTTACACACACTCAAAATAACCTTACTCTAAGAGCTTGTGGTCACCCCCCAAGTCATTAATACCAAAAATTATAGAAAATATATTATAAAAGATAGTACAGTTAGAAACGATTTATGCAGAAAATGTCACAGCAAACCTGAAACAATACAACATATTACAGGAGCTTGTATGACATTGACTCAGAACGACTATACTCACCGGCATAACCAACTTGTTAATATTATACACCAAAAACTTGCAACCAATCTTAAACTCATGCAGGATCCGTACACACCATATTACAAATATTCACCTAGAGCTGTTTTAGAAAATCAATTATACAAAATATATTATGACCGCACAATAATTACAGATCACACTTTTTATAACAACAGACCAGATATAACACTTGTTGATAAAGAAAACAAACACACATACATAATAGATATAGCAGTCCCAAACACTAATAATATACAAAAAACTATCACAGAAAAAATTAGGAAGTACACAGAGTTACAAGAAGAAATTACCAGAGTTTGGAAAATGAATAGAGTTACAATAGTCCCTATAGTCATATCAACAACAGGTGTTATTCCGAAACAAATATACAATAGTTTTAATGTTCTCAATCTATCAAAATACACATACCTAACACTACAAAAAGCTGCAATATTAAACACTTGCCGAATAGTAAGAAATTTTTTACAGTTAGATTTAGATTACAATTTGAGTGCAGTACAAAATAATTTACCAGGTCAAATAGAAAATTAGGATTTCACCTTGGTTTACACCCGTGAGATTCTATAAAAACACCAGGTTCTTACCTGAGAAACTGAAGTTTAAAAACCATAATAATAATAAGCCCTGACCGCCGGTAGCTTGGACCCTGTTCCCGATACCGGTGGGCCTCTATTTTTTATATTTTTTATATTTTTAAATGTTTTTCTTTTTTGTATGAGTTTTTTAAAAATATTTAAAAATGTATAAAATAAGAAATTAAATTAAATAAAGGACATAATAATAAATATAAACGCCAATTTCATATGTAATGACCTAATATTAGTATGGAAGTATGGTATAGATTTGTTTCTATGTGGCGTTCTAGAGATCAAAGTCGTGGGTTGATTTACATAATTCTTACATCAATCAGTACAGATGATGCAGTGAATTGTGGGCCCATATTGTGTGAGGTCCCAGTTATTTCCAACCCATCGAGTAGGGTATCAAAATAAAGGGCTTTTAAAGGTTATTACAAAAATATAAACCACATAATAATATATGCTTAGCGGTAATTCGACAAAAAAAATTACGAAAAAGTTTTAAATAATTAAAGAATATTTAATAAATCAAAATCCCGACTGCTTAAGAAGGGAACTAAAAAGACGTAAACAAGAAGAAAATCATCCTATGCGGTTGGAGGTTACATATTCGCGAGCTGGCTGACCAAACCAAATATATACTTTTTTTATTTACTGTTTATGCTGAAGTGAACAAAATAATATCTTTAACTAAACCAGTTTTCAGTCATGGAGACTAATAAATAAAAAGCTATTTTACTAGAGCAAGATCCCAGACACTCCAGTCGTTACTGAGTTCTTTCCACAAAAAAATGCGTGTATGCTGTACATCATATTGAAAAATCTGTTGAAAACAGATTTTGAACACGAATTTGAGGAACAGTCAGTAATGTATTTGCATACTCTTACGCATACAGTATAATAACATCTTCAGGATGATTTTGGGGTTGCCTCGCTTCTGTAGTGCATCGGGGATGTTTGCACTGTAACACACTGACGGCTTTCATGCCGTCATCCGCAAAAAAACTGTCTCCCTGATCTGCAGAATACGTGGCAGCTGCAACGGAATTCTGAAGACTGTAGCTGATAGGATCTCCTCTCCGCTGTGGAGATCCCTTATTAGGCGGGTGATATGATTCTAAATTGTGTTATTTATTTTTATTTTATTTTATTTAAATTTTTTATGTTTTTATCAATCGAACTGTATGGATCAAGTTATCCGAAATAAATGAATTTGAATTTGAATTTCCACCTATTAATTATTGGCCATCAGCCTAAGCTAGCAAGTAAGCGTACGTTCAAAGTACATCCTAATCTCACATATTTCTGTAGAAAATTTTTGTGACATCTGGGGTGTCTGGGATCTTAGGTCACATGGTTTTAAAATCGAGTGATTGCAGTAAAGTGTGAACGTGTCAAACCCTTTTCTAATGCCATACAGTTTGACAGGCTTTCAGGGTAAAGAAGGGTTTCACAAATACTGTTCTACAAATTCTTAATTCAGAAATCGGGGCTATGTCAATCTGCCTAGCCTTTTCCCAACTATGTTGGAATCAGCTTCCAGTCTAATCGGATCTTTCATGTAGTGACTGGCTATCTGACCTCCACAACCCAGTAACTGGGTAACATGATACTCCTGGGCAAGACAGATTTCAGGCTTCTGATTACTCGTAGCGACTGCCAAAGTTCTCCAAGTGACAGCCGAGAACAGCACAGCTTGCTATGTAAAGATGGTCACCCATCCACGGACCGACCTCGGCAAGCAATGCTTAACCTTGAAGATCGACTCTTGCTGCTATTATTATTTAGCCACGAGCTAAATTGGGGCTTTGTATTCAAGAAATATTTTTTTACTAGCTTCTGCCAGCGGCTTCGCCCGTGTGAAACTCGAAAAGTATCCCGAGGGAATTTATTCCCGGGATAGCAAGTATCATATGTGCTTTTCCTGACTATAATCTCTGTGCCAGATTTCATCCAGATCTGTTCAGCTGTTTGGGCGTGAAGAAGTAACAAACATACTCACAAACTTTCGCCTTTATAATATTAGTGTGATGTGATCACAGAACAGAAAAAACGCCTAATTAGGTATTTATGTTGGCCATGTAGAAAAACAGAAATAAAACACAACTACCCACATTCAAGCAAAATAAATCAAAGCCAGCTTTCCCTCTAACTTCAAACGCCATCAGATTAAAAGCAAACCATTCTTGGAAGCCAACCATCAAAGACTTAAATATACACATTACGGGTGAACTACATAAAAGGGTCATTCATTAGAAAACCACTTACTCTTAAAAAATCTTTGCAATAAACTTTTTAATTTCTTTGAGTGTACATGTAAAGTGTTTGACTATTGCTAGACCTTATTTTAAAAGCAATAAAGATGAATTTCGATAATTTTTTTATAATTTTCCATGTGTTTGCTAGATGTAGGAATCATTGCCGTGTAAACGGACTCTTTTAACTGGGTTTTGGGTTCCGTATAAGGTCTTAAATGAGTTATTTGATTTTAAAAGTTCACTTTACCTTATGATTATTTTGACCTTTTTTCGAACGGTTCACAATTTAGTATTATAATAGTTTCTTTATTTGCACCTTCAACTTAATATGAATAAAGATATAACAACAACTAGCCGAAAGGTAACTACAGTAGCATAACAAGGGTTGACCTAAGGGCTAATATCTAGGGGCGCACCCCGGGCAACGTCGGCTCCAGCTGCCCACCCGCGTTGGGAAAGTTGAGACGGGCGGCTAATTTCAACACACGAGGAAAGGTCACGGTTCCAAACACAGTTCGTCATCCATGATGGTCTGTGAAGGCTAGAGGCGGGACGGGTAAACCGTCGCTGCGGTGGTCATCTAACGCCTACTCCCCCTTCTGCTGACAGAGGGTAGGTCGATTGGGCGTGTAGTAGAGATGGAACCCAATCCCAAGGTCTAGCGTGCCGAGGGGATGAATGGCTGGAGGGTTTGTATCCGGTCCCTAGCGCTGGGAGAGGGACCACACCCTTAAAAAGGAAAAACATGGAACCAGGACTAAAGGAAAACAATCCTCAGGCGGGTACCCTTGCGCAACGCAAGGGAGAGTCCCGCCCCTCTAGGGATCTCCTAGAGGGCAGCCCCATCGTATCTGAGGGGGGCACCAATAGTCTCGCGGGCCGGCAGACCACCGCCGACCTGCGCCACGAGCGAGAAAAGGAGCTCCAGATTAACCTGGAGCAACTGCGCGACGTGGATGCACCGCTTGCCGTCGCCGACGGCAACAAGAGCCGAGGAGGCTCAAGTCCCCATGTGGACGTACCTCTTGCCGTCGTCGGCGGCAACAAGAGCCGAGGAGGCTCAGATCCTGGAGGCAAATTGTCTGATCAGGGCTCGCGTGGCACCTCCGAAGTTTGGAGGAAGCGTCCGCGCAGTAAGGACTCAGGGTCGCTGGGTCTCTCCTCAAGTGAGGAGAACCTGTCGGCCCCAAAGGTTTCAACTGGACGGAGAGGGCGGGGTCGCGCGGTGGGGACTACCACTCGGGTGCCAGAGCGTGACGTGCGGGGTCACTTCTTGTCTCGGCCCGTCACGCCTGCCCCTGCAGAGAGCGTGCAAAGCGACCCCGGGCACATGAGTGTGGACCAGAGTGGTGGCTCCACTACGTCCCTGCTAGGGGCAAACAAGGCAGAGGCGCCTCTAGCGCTGAAAAGGCGGACACTTTGGCCGCCAAGCTGCGGGAGGTCTTCAACCCTGAGGACGTCCGGGTGTCCAGGCCGATGAAGACTGCTGAGCTGCGGATCGACGGTCTGGATGACTCAAAGCTGAGGTCGTGGCGGCCATCGCCCGAGCCGGTGGATGTCCGTCTGAGGATGTGCGGACTGGCGAGATCCGCGCCGACGCTACCGGGCTCGGCATGATTTGGGTGCGGTGCCCGGTGGCGGCGGCGAACAAGGTCGCTCAAGGTGGGCGACTGTTGGTGCAATGGGTTTCAGCAAGGGTGAAGCTGCTGCAACCCAGGGCATTGCGATGCTCTCGTTGCCTGGACATTAGGCATGTCAGGGCACTATGCACCGCCGAAACAGACCACAGCAAATAGTGCTATCGCTGCGGTCAGCCCGGCCACAAGGCGGCCCAGTGCTCCGCGGCGCCAAACTGCAGCCTCTGTACAGCTGCAGGGAGGCCTGCTGGGCACAGAGCGGGTGGCAAGGCCTGTGGCGCACCCGCGCAGCAGCAGAAGAGAAGGGGGGCCAAGGTTGCCGGGGCCCTGTACCCCCTCCGTCAACCTGGCTGCCCTTCGGCCGACTCCCGGCCTAGGAATGACGTGGAGGGAATGGATTGCGCATAATGGCGCTCTACCATTTCCTCCAGGACAATATCAACCACTCTGCTAGAGCTCAGGATATAGAGCATGGCAGAGTGGTCGATTCACGTGGCTGTGGTCGCTGAGCCGTATTTCGTCCCACCCAGAGACAACTGGGTTGGAGACCTCGACGGTCATCATTGGCGGGGCTCTTGTCAGCCCGTCCCTAGGTCACGGCTGGGTTGCCGCCCTCGCGGACGGCGTTGGCATAGTTGGTGCGTATTTTTCGCCCAACAAGAGTCTCGCCGACTTCGAGGGTTTCCTTTTCGAGTTGGGTGCCGTCGTAGGCCGACTCCACCCACGCCCTGTGCTGTTGCTAGGGGATCTCAATGCCAGTCTTCGGCGTGGGGATCTCCAGTAACCGATGCTAGGGGTGAGGTGCTGGAAGAGTGGGCAGGCACCACTGACCTGGTCGTCCTAAACCGGGGCTCGGTCCAAAAGTGCATGCGGCAGCGGGGCGGTTCAATAGTAGACGTCTCGTTTGCTAGCCCTGCTGTCGCGAGCCGTGTCCGCGAGTAGCATGTCGCCGTGGAGGTGGAGACGTTATCGGATCACAGATATATCCGTTTCGACGTCTCCACCCAGACCGCAGGCGGCCGCGGTTCACCGGCCCCGCGAACGGGCGGTCCGCACTGGGCGCGCAAGCGCATCGGCAGGAAACTTCTCGAGGAGGCCACCATTGTTCAGGCCTGGATCCGGAAGTCGGCAACAACCGGACCCGTCGACGTCGAACAGGAGGCGCTGTGGTTCCGCGGGGCGATGACGCAAATCAGCGACGCATCCATGCCCCGGGTCCACGCACAATCAGTGAGGCGCCAGGTGTACTGGTGGTCCGCCGAGATCACAGAGTTGCGTGTCGCGTGCGTAGCGGCCAGACGCCAGTACACCTGATATCGGAGGAGACGTCTGCGGGTCCCTGACGAAGAAGGTATGAGGTGTACCGCGCGGCGACGGAGACTCTGCGGCTGGCCATCGGCGAGACGAAGAAGCGAGCCAGGGAGGAGATATTGGAGACTCTAGATGGGGATCCGTGGGGGCGCCCTTATCGAGCGGTTCAAGGGAAACTTTGAGCCGCCGCGCCTCCGCTTACGGAGAGTCTCCAACCCGAGCTGGAGGAGGTAGTCGCAGCCCTCTTCCCAGCGATAGCATAGCACATCCCGCCACCGATGGCTTTGCCCACGGCCGCAGAGTCTACAGAGGAGGACGCCATCAGCGTCCAAGAGGTGACACAGGCAGAGATGAGGGCGGCCGTGATTCGACTCCGGGCCAAGAACTTGGCTCCGGGGCCCAACGGGATCCACGGCCACGTGTTAGCCCTCGCTCTGAAGGAGCTAGAGCCCTGGCTGAGAGGACTCTTCACAGCGTGCCTAGAGCGGGGCCAGTTTCCCACTTTGTGGAAATCTGGTCGTCTGGTCCTGCTCAGGAAGGCGGGGCGCCCTGCGGACTCGCCGTCCGCGTACCGGCCCATAGTGCTGTAAGACAAGGTGGGTAAGCTGTTCGAGCGGATTATCGCTGTCCGCCTCGTCAGCCACTTGTACAGAGAGGGGCCGGACCTGGACGAAAGCCAATTCGGGTTTCTGCATGGACGCTCCACCATCCACGCGATATCGCAGGTGAGAGTCCTGGCGGAGGAAGCGGTGTCCCGGGGTGGGGTGATGTTGGCGGTGTCCTTGGACATTTCCAACTCCTTCAACACCCTTTTTTTTTTTTTTTTTTGATCTCGCTGGGAAAAAATGCATTACGCATACCCGCCCATTGGGGGAATGGGGACGGGCTATGTGGGACTCCCCGGGCAAGACAAGCCCGGTATACCCACTAAAATAACCCAGCGGCACTCCCGCATCGTCTGTTTGGAGGAGGACTGGGAAACTGGCACAGCCTTTACGCCCAGTCCTCCGCCGACGACCGCCCGCCTTTACAGCGGGGCCTTCACGCCCCTCCCTTAGTGGAGGGGCCCGGGAATGACCACGTGCTCGGCCATTCCCGCCCGTCAAGGGTGGTGACTAATGCAATGCGAGCTAGGGCGCCCCCACGCCCGTCGCCCGCTAGTCACCACCAGGAGGTGGGAGGAGACGATCGAACAACCGCCTTCTCCCACCTCTTCTCCGCCTGCGGAGCGGTGGCGCGAGAGGATCATCCTCCCGCGCACGCTCCGCCGCCTCCTTTTGCGAAATCACGACCTCGCAAAAGGAGGCAACCGCCGCCCAGGCCTCCTCACTCCCCAGCATGGAGCTGACCACACTGGGAAGCGAGAGGTCCTGCCCAATCACACAACTCAGGGCACGGCGCAGTTCAGCCCATGCTGGGCACACCTCGAGGGTGTGCTGCGCCGTGTCCTCTGCCGCGCCACAGTCGTGGCACGCCGGGGTTTCCTCCCTCCGGATCCGGTGCAGGTGCGTTCCGAAACAACCATGTCCGGACAACACCTGCACCAAACGGAACGAGAGGAAACCATGTGGCCGCTCGAGCCAGCCTTGCAAGACTGGACCGAGCGCGTCCAGCGTCCGGCGTCCAAAGGCGGCGGTGGCGAGGTCCTCCGTCCAATGGAGGACGATAGCGTCCCTCGCCTCCCGCCGCACTGCCTCCCGCTCTTCCGCGGCGGGGCGCTCCCCGAGCGCCTTCCGCCGCGCCGTCCAATCGTACACTCTGGCGAGAACCCATGCCTCCAACTCCCAGGGAGGGGTGCCCGCCAGAGCGCACGCCGCCGAGAAGCCCACTGAGCGGTAGGCTCTCGCCACCCGCAGTGCAATGGCCCTTTGGGGCTTGCGGATGGCGGTCGCGTTCTCCCTCCTGTGGAGGGAGTCCGCCCAGATGGGTGCGCCGTATAGCGCCATGCTCTTTAGGATGCCGGCATAGAGGCGCCGGCATCGATCCTTCGGCCCTCCCAAGTTTGGGAGGAAACTCCTTCAACACCCTGCCCTGGAGTTGTGTTAGGGAGGCACTGCGGTATCATCGAGTGCCTCCCTACCTCCGCCGCATCGTCGGGGCTTATTTGGCGGAGAGGTGTGTCACCTACGTGGGACGTGATGGCGTCGGAAACCAGCACCGCATGTCGTGCGGTGTTCCACAGGGCTCGGTCCTGGGCCCACTCCTGTGGAACATTGGGTACGACTGGGTGCTGAGGGGCGAACTCCAACCGGGAGTAGACCTGACGTGTTACGCGGACGATACGCTGGTCACCGCCCGGGGGAGTTCGTACAGGGAGGCAACGTTGCTGGCGACGGCTGCGGTCTCACAGGTGGTGAGCTGCATACGGCGCCTTGGCCTGGAGGTGGCCCTCAACAAGTCGGAGGCCATGGTCTTCCAGAGTCCCCGGCGGGCGCCGCCACCCGATGCCCACATCGTGGTTGGGGGAGCTCGAATCGCTGTCGAGTCTACCATGAACTACCTAGGATTGGTGCTCGACAGCCGGTGGGATTTCGGCCCCCACTTCCGGCGGCTAGCGCCCAAGTTGTTGGGCGCGGCTGAGGCGCTGTCAACGTTGCTTCCCAATCTGGGGGGCCCGAGCGCCGCCTGTAGGCGGCTCTACGTGGGGATCGTGCGATCGATGGCCCTGTATGGGGCCCCGATCTGGGCGACTGACGTGACGGCCGGCAGCATCGCTGTTCTACGGCAACCGCAGAGAGAGAGAGATGGTCAGAGTCATCAGGGGGTATCGCACGATCTCCTACGAGGCGGCTAGCGTACTGGCCGGATCCCCGCCCTGGGACCTGGAGGCAAAGGTACTCGCGTCACTGTATCGGTGGCGCGGGGCTGTAGGAAGCGCGGGCGCGGGGCGAAGGGCTGATGCAGCGACATATGGAGTTGCGTCAGTGTCAGCTCCGCGAGGTCCTGGTGGCAGAATGGCGGGACAGGCTTTTACGCCCTACCGCCAGCCTCGTTACCATCGAGGCGGTCCGACCAGTGCTCGAGCGCTGGCTCGGGAGGAGGCACGGCTCCCTGTCGTTTCGGGTGACTCTCGGGGCATGGTTGCTTCGGGAAGTACCTGTGTCGCATAAACAGGGAGCCGGACGCCCGGTGTCACCACTGCGTCGACTGCCGGGAGTACACGGCGCGGCATACGCTGGCAGAGTGTGCCGCTTGGGAGGAGCCACGCCGTGCCCTCATCTCTGAAGTAGGCAGTGACCTGTCGCTGCCGGCCGTAGTCAAGTCTATGGTCGCCAGCGGGGAGTCCTAGGACGCGGTGGTATCCTTCTGCGAAACAGTCGTCTCGCAGAAGGAGGCTGCGGAGAGGGAGAGGGAAATTTCATCTGCTAACCCGATCCGCAGCAGACGTGCCGGGCGTCGGCGGAGGGCGGACAACGCCCTCTGCCAGCCCCCCTAAATAGGTCCAGGGGCGGCGGACTCGGGGACGTCCGTCGCCCCCCCACACATCAGGACCCGAGGTGGCGGCGCGTAGTGTTCCACGCGCGCCCCTCTTAGACGTTGCGGGGGGAGTCAAACACCTCATTCCCCCTCCAACCCGAGACCGTGGCCCGCACAGGCGGGCCGGCACTAGCCGGGGTTTACGGAAATATCATTGTTCCCGCGACCCCCAGCGTAAGTGTGAGATGGAACACTGGGGTGGTTTTTAGTCAGCAGGAGTCTAACATACCCCTCCGCCCCCCAGGGCGGAGGACATCCGATGAGGATTTTCCACCCCGTAACAATAAAAAAAAAAAAAAAAGGCTAATATCTGAGCTACTCGTAGCTTAAAATTGAATTCATCTAAAAATGTATATAAAATTAACAAGCAATTTCTTAAAAAAATATTATTTTGCCTCATACTAGGATTTATTTCCTGTATCGTGGATAGAGATAGAGATCATTTAATTGTCAGAAACATGAGTATACAAAGCATGCAAGATGTAAAGTACATTGCAGAAAGGATCACAGTCATGTCATAGTGGGTGCATTTAGAAACATTTAAACTCACATACACAAGACACCGAAATCCGGAACAATTATCAGTAAGGCCTTACAAATATTCGTTCCGTGCGGGAATCGAACCCGCGACACGCAGCGCACAGAGCACTACGCTAACCATGTCGTCAAATAATTACTCCTGCTGTAATAATCTTATTGTAGCTTAAGATCCCATAGCAAAAATCTACAGGTGTTTTATTTTTATAAAACTTAATTTTAATTAATAAATAGAAAATTATTTAATTATAGTAATTGCAACAAGATATTGCCAGACAACACTGCAATAATCTATTATAAGAGAACTATGAATTATCATTCATACGAGTAATTTAAAAAAATAGTTTTATCAAAAACGAAATTCATGCAATTTTTTGCGATGGAATCTCATACATTTGCTTACCCCTTGTCTATTAAAATCCCTAAAGCGCTTAAATTAAAGCAAGTGGATATTGCACCCCACAAGATCATAATGTAGTAACCCACTTGCTCCAGTTCACCTAACTTGGATGACATTTTGAGCGAGGCACTTTAACTTTCACGTTTTAAAGTAATATTTATTCGGATATTCTTTAAAATGTTAGCCCTCTGTAAGACTATTTTAGTTTGGGATTCATTAAAGCTTTTACAATGCATGTCCTCGAAAAGTGCGGTTTTCCAAGCAGCCAAACTGTGCGGAAAGTGTCACTTTTTTTCACTAGTGCTTTTTACTTTCCTGTATTTTTTTAATTTTTAACTCCAACGTCAGCCCGACGCATAGAGTTTTTATTATTTGAGAAAAGTTAAAAAAAATAGTTATGTATAGATTATCATTCTTATAAAAGGTAGAATAAAACTTATACTTGATTTAAGGCGTTTTTAATTACTCTAGATCTAGATTTTGATCAATAAATTAATTTTAAATATTAATTAAATATGTTTGGCAGAATGTATATTTTGCTCGTGCCTTATTGCGTTACGATGTGACAGCTATTTGCACATGCGCAGTAGATATGCCCGAGAACTATTAGTTAATCTGTGGATATGCTGAACGCGCTTGAATAAGCCCGCCATTTTATTAATTTCATTTTATTAATTTATTTATTTCCTCGCACAATGCATAGTAAAATGTTGTATGATACACGTACGTAAGATGATTTCCGACTCGTGTAGATTTAACCACTCACTCACTGCGCTCGCTCGTGAATAAAAATGCCACTCATCGGAAATCACCTACCTTCCGCACTTGTAGCATAAATAACTATTATCTACACTCAGAAAGTAATGTTTCAAATATGAATTAAAAAATATAGTATTAACACGTACTTTGTTTTCGGGGATAGGTAAAATTAAAAAAAAAAAACCATTACAGTGTCCACCACCACTTCCTTTCTCTCTGACGCTTTTATATTTGGATCTAATTTCTTTCATCATTATTCAAAATTATTATTTTCTTTTTTTTCTTTGAATTTGTTAACATGTAATATTATTTATGTGTGTAAGTATATATCTAAGTATAATTGTATATAAGTTTATGGATAGTATTAACGCTGTCAGCGATAAGACCACCTTTGTACCCGTATAATTAAGTTTTTCTTATAAAATAGATGTGTAACTTTTATGGTGTACAATAAAGTATATTCTATTCTATTCAATTCTACAGTGCAACATTTTCCTTCGATTTTCAAACAACTGCATCATATAATATGTTTTTAATTTTTATAGCACTGTTTAATTTATTGGCGCGTATGGGCTCAATGTAGAAAAATATTGTCATTGTCTATGGATGCGCGTGCTGCGCAGTTTTTTCCGTTTTCCTACTTTTGTTTTATTTTAACTGTATGAGTGAAGATAAAATAGTGTAGGCAACGACATATAATTAGGTATTAAAACACTCGTGTGATTCTATGATCACACTCTGCTTCGCTTCGTGTTATAAACCCACACTCGTGTTTTCATAACCTCTATTAAATGACTGTTGCATAAACTACCATTTTTAGAGTGTTTATCTTTGTTTGAGCTTCATCTATATTTATATCTTCATCTTTACTTATGAATCTATCTGGGGATCCTGCCGTTTTGCCGAAAAGATTTTGACAAAATTTCATTACCCAAACAAATTTTAGCAACCTTTTTTTATACCATTGCAATATTTCGAATCATTTTAGTACGCATATTTTTATTTGGTAAAATTTTTACTTGGCAAAATATTACCAAGTATAATGTCATTATGGCATTTGGTCTTTAATCAAATGATTTATTACAGCAAACAATCTTCAGACAATAAACTTTTGGTGAAATAATTTGTTAATATTTCCAAAAATATTAAGGCAAAAATAAGATTTTTTGGGAATTATATAATTAAAAAATGCAATTTTATTTTAATATAATCATTTGTTCAATGCAAAATATTTTTACATAACAATTTTAATTTTTTTGCAATGGACGTTAGCAATTTTATTTCGGAGTATTTAGACTTGTGTTGCAGAATTCGATTAATTCTTTCAATTTGTCTGAAACAAGTCAAATTTATGGTTACTTAATAATAGTTTATTTATTGAAGTAGTTAGAGTAGATTAATAATTAAAAAAATGGTTAGGTTAGGTTAGGTTAAAACTGTGACCTTCTACGAACAGAACTTCGCCAGAAACGACTTGCATTAATTGAAAAAAGAGATTGTTTTTAGTAGGTTACCCGGAACTGAACTATTTAAATTAGGATAATTACTTATTTAAAAAAAAATGGTTAGGTTAGGTTAAAACTGTGACCTCCTACATACGAGCCGAGCGAGCGAAGCGAGCGGTGCCGCGGCAGCGGCCAGGAACGACTACATGAAATAAAAAATAAAAAGAAAATAAAAAAAGAAAATATAAAAAAAAGAAAAGTAAAAAAGTATTAATATTTAACTTATTTGATTTTGCGTAATAACTGTTATTCCAACTGAAATATTTGACTGAATAAAAAATGTTAAAAGTACTTGTTGGTAAACAAGTTATAGTTTAAACGTTCATTTCCCAAACATTAGTTTTGCGTTACAATTTTTTGTGAATAGATTTTTTGCTAAGTAATAATTTGGCAAATGAAATTATGCGAAACATTTTTTGGGAAGTGAAAATTTGTCACATTCCTTTCGGTCAAACAAGGGAGACCCATCTATCTGCCTAGCATTTTCCCAACAATGTTGGGGTCTGATTCCACTCTAACCGGATCTAGCTGAGTACCAGTATCTTACACGGAGCGACTGCTTATCTGACCTCCACAATCCAGTAAGAGGGTAACATAATACTCCTTGGCAAGTCTGCCGTCAGATTTCAGACCACCCTTACGACTGTCAAAGATCTTTAAATGACAGCGAACACGCAGGTATCTCGCCATGCTATTAAAGATAGTCCCATCCATGGACCGACGTCGACCCGTAAAGCGACCCGTCGTAGAAGAACGACCCGTACAGCTGTTATGTTTTAGCCATGAGCGCCTCCATGTACAGTTGTTCTATCTTACGACGGCGGGTTGGTCCTAGTCGTGTGTGTCGATGCACAAGCACATTGTTTATGTGTGCTCAGCCGATACTGAGAGCTCCTGAGCTACGCACACAGAAACAATGTTCATCATACACACGACTAAGATCAACCCGCCGTCTTAAGATACAAAAAATGTACCATGCGAATACGGCTGGAAAAGGTAATCTCTTTAAAGTACTTAACTCGATTGGAAAATTCTTTCACGGCAAAGAAGTTACAATCGCCTAGAAAGGAACATCCTGTGACTGGTGACGGGGACCATCACAGGACACTGCTCGCTAAACAAACACTTCCACACAATAGCCATAACGGACAGGCCTCTGTGCAGGGCTGAGGAAACCGTTGCACACGTACTCTTTGAATGCATAGGCGTCGTCCAGATTAGAACTCAAACCCTTGGATCACCCAGATCTTACAAAGATGTTCTAAGCAAACCAGGAGCTTTAATTAACTTCTGAAGGGAGGTGGGCTGTTTGAAATAACCACTAAACGGCCGCCATGACCCACGCACAATGGTCCATCTGAAGGACAAAGTGCGGAAACCAATCGGTGAGTGTCATAAGAGTTAAAAACTAGTTCGATAACTAGCTAACTAGTTAGTTTTATTCATGTAAATGCTTGATTTCTGTGGTAAGGCCAGGGGAGCAAACTCGCTGGGAAAAAATTGTGTACAAGATATTGGGACCACCTAAACCACATTTTAATAAAACTTTCATCAGATGCACCTATGATTGGAAGATGCTGCGTTGGATTAGAAGTCCTCCCACTAAGTGGGATGATGACTTGGTTAAGGTTGCGGGAATTCGGTTGAAGCGAGACACACGGGACTGGTTAATGTGGTGACACTTGGGGTCGGCCTATGTTCAGCAGTGGACATCTTTCATCTGAAATAATGATGAAGATAATGACTCATGTCCAAAATCAACCATTAAAAGAATAAAACGGAATTCTCACTCTCCCTACCCAGTGAAATGGAGAAGATTAGCAAATTGTCGTCCGTATTTCTTCTCAGACCAAAACCAACTACAAAAAACACAAGTTACTAATTCCCCCACCACGCATCTGGCACGGAACCCATTAATTTATGCCTCAAGAACTTAACTATTTTTAATGGCCGCTGTATTTCCATCCCAGCCTCTCGCTTTGGCTCTAATACACCGTGGCTTGCACAGTAATTAAAAAATATATTATTCAAGGAAAACCAATGGGCAAGTTAAACTTCTCATTTGTATGCAGTTTTTACAGGGAATGTGATTCAAAATTAAATGGGTTTGGTGCTCTTAAAGGCAGGTTTTGGGTGAGAATGTGAATAAATAAAATTATGTATCATATACAGAATGTAACGGCAATGTGCGCTCACATTTTAAAAACTGCTTCTGCCTATGTATTACATATGAACAACTTTCATAAAAAAAGTATCTAGATAGAGATCTAAAATAGAAATCTCTTACGACAGAATAAATTCACGAACACATTCGTATGAAGTTGGAAGTACTATCGTTACGGCGCTTATTCTATTTGCCAATTTATCTTTATAATCCTGTATTTTTTATTTCGTTCAGTTATTTATTGTATAATTATATTGCATTTATTTATAGCTGATATTAATGTCTTGTAACTAAATCAATTTTAAGATCGTTATTGCATCTACCACTATTTGTCTCTGCATCATCCAAAGGTTGACTGCTTTATTGCCTAAGGCCGCCTCTGTACGTTTTAGTATTAAATAAATAAATAGGAATATGATATTTCAGTAAGTTTCATTGTTTTTCTTACTCCCGAGTTATACGTTGATATAATTTGAGCGATCCATACACCGTCTCCATTTGTACAGTAATGCAAAGGAAAATACTTCAAACTCTATTTCAAACCACTTTTTCAGCGGCACATCATTTGAAAACTTAAAAAAAAGTATTATTAAAGAATTAACTTATTCTGAAAGTTGTTAGAACGGCAGCAAAATAAGGTAGGTAACGGTCGCGTTGCGAACCTGGTCGAATAACAAAGTTGTACCGTAATGTAGCTGAATACGGTCTTACACGGAAATTGAATCCAGAACTTGGCGCTACTACTGCACTCCAAGTTTGATCAAATGGAATAGATGATAGATCACAGTTTTGTAGGAGACTACGTTTAAGTGAGTGTTTTATTAAAACCTTATGGTAGTTTGAGCGTATTAAAACAGTTATTAAAGATTTTTCTGCGTTCTTTTAATGGGTATCATATCAATACTATTCAAACGTATTGACGTTTTTTGAAGGTATAGGTAAATCTCACTTGAATGAAATTATTGAATTCCATTTAAAAAGTGATATTTACCTGTACCTTTGGTATATTGCCGCAACTATTCTAGCTTTAAGTTTCCCACAGACACAACACACAGGCGAGTCACATTTTCACAATGCATCTTTTTGTGGGAGTCTTTATCGTTGTTCGTCAATATAGCTGATACAAACAGCAAATGCCTGCTACACATACGCCTCTTGTCTTCTCATCCGTAAACACTGATACTTCAGTTTCAGTTCTCTGATTTGGACCACCAGTAACCTCGCCTCTATCTTTCCTAGGCACAGTACTAATTTGTTCTTCCATTCGTGATTAGGAGCTCCACATATAATCTGCCAATCAATTTTAATGAACGTAAGCACAATTCATTAGAAATGCCAGGCCCGGGGCCAAAAGCGTGTTCCTCTCGTTTTCGCCTGACCGCAATTCGTCCCACGTCTCAAACTCTCAATATTACACTATAGATTTTACCTATGTACCTATTCATAAGCGTCCGTTCCACTGGGAAAGCTGGAATTCCGGTCGCTCCCTAAAAGAATTCCATTGCAACAGGAATGCGCTTTAAAATTCAACGGGACGCGTTTTGAACAAAAATAAAGAAATAAAATTCTTGAGATGTATTTCAAGTGTGTTTGAGGTATATTTTACAGGTTATTTGATTAAACAATGTGTCTGGGCTCGTAGTAATAAAACTTTAAGGCCGTAAAATACACTTAATTTTATAGATAAAAATAACCCACTCTTTATGGGTTTAAGCCCTATACGTTTTTATTGTGTGTAGAATAACTCAAGGTCTAACAATAAAATTCATTAAAAAAGTGTTAATCCCAAAAAAAAATTAGTATTTTAGGAAATGCAATAAAAACGTGTAAAAGGTGAAGGAATCCTGTGTTGCCGTTTTTTGGAAGTTTCGTTGGTTTGAATTAGCGGGTGTTACGTTATGTGGTGAATTGATTAGGTGGATATTATTTTGCGAAGCTTTCGTGGCGTAACTTTTGCTTATTTTTGTTTTTGTTTACTTTACATAAGTAGCCCTATACTCTGCTACTGGTGGACAGTTTTCCAAACAGTTTTTTTTTCGAAAAAGTATGACAGTAATACAGGGATGTAGCAAGGCCTTATTATAAAAGCAAACAGACATTTATATATTTAGGACCACCAACGATATACATACACAAGAAAATACAATTTTAAAATAATATTGCACTCCTTCAATTATAGGCAGCCACAGCATGCTTTTAAACTAAAATTTAATATCTAAGTAATTCGAAAAAATACATTAAAATATTAAGGACAAAAAATACATTATCAAAATGAAAATAAAAAAGTTATGAAATTAATAACGCATAATCATTTATTATCTCAGAAAACCCTAATGGGCAGACCAAACATCCATCTCAGTTTTCTGAATTTTAGTTTCTCAATTTAAAATATTAAATAATTTAGAAATTATAAATATTCTCAGGCTATTCGTCATAAAAGTCTTAACATAAAATCTGTAATTATTTTAAAAAATAACGAATGTTTCTTGTTAAATAGATACTTAAAGTATAAAAGTTCAGTAACACTTTAACCTGTTGCTTATAACTTTACAATCTACTTTGTGGGCTAACTATATACTTACTGGTAGTATAAGCTCTGTTCTGAGTTGTAATCGTTGGCATACCTACTGGGACATTTTTCTTCATAAGTTTGTTGTACATGGTGTATTAGAAAGGTGCAATCATAAGTTTAGAAACTGCTTCAGTCCATGTATATGAACAACTTACTCTAAGAAAGTCTTAGGCAATTTCCAAAATAAAATTGAATTTTCCATATAGTTGTCGTCAGTTGACCAAAATTTGAATGGAGATTTTTTTTAAGAATCCCATATGATCTTTTACATGGTCAAAATAATTTTTTAAATATGATCACAACTTTCCGTTATACCCTGTATAATAGAATAAAACAGCCAACACTGTGTTTTACAGTACGCTGTTCCCATTATAAAATCTTTCGATCCCATCAGCCGTTTTCAAGGCCTTCCCACAACGTGGACAGATGACCTATTGTGAGTCACGAGAGCCGAAGTAAGAAGCACAGGACTGGTTGATGGGGATGCTTGTGGGGCCCATGTCCAGCTGAAGATGTCTTTGGTCCAAAACGAGAAAGATTAAACATCATAACTATTATTTCTGAAACGAGTATCAATTTACAGCAATATTTGCTGCTATTCAGACACTCAACATCCACAAACACAGACGCACACTCACTCTACACACCCCATCCACCCACCTCACCACAACACACCACACCTCATCACACCACATAACATCAATCCACACAACACCACACCACACAGTACACACCCCTTTCCCTTAGTTAAACACACACACAACACTTTCTCGTGACAGACACCCCACACAAATACACTACACACATACGCTATTAACTTTTGTTTATATATATTTTCCATTTAGCTTATATCTTGTCTGTGATAATCCGAGTCTGCTAGTACGCTCATAATTTGCTTGTCAACTATTTATGCGAAGACACTGCCTCCTAAGATACAAGATCTTCCTAGTTTAGGAGTCAGGGCTCAAATTTTATATTGACTTACTTTACCTATATTTCACACACTATTTTTGTTATTAATTTCTCTGTACCCTAGTTGAAAATTATGTATACTTTATCTGTCAAACTTGTATTTTCTGCTAATAAATATTATATTATTACAATTTGACTTCCTAAGAGCAGTCAATTTCAAATTTAGAGTTATCAGAATTTATGCAAGGAACAACAGTGAGAATTATACCTATTCTCAAGTAGTCTACCGGTCAAATCATTGAAACAAAGGCACTCACTGCTTGACTAATGGATCTCAACATTTCTTCGGCTGTTATCTCGATTATCAAATCATTAGAAACAAAAGGCCGAAGTTGTAATTTCCTGCATTGCTTTGAAATATAACGTCAGTTAGTGAGGTGATTAGTTAACTATGACAACGATTAATGGATGAAATATACGTGGAATATCGAGTATAATGTGCTTTTGATACTTTTGGAAGAAAGTTACAGTAGAGCTGCCAACTTGATTTAAAAAAGAGTATTTAATTTTCTTAAAATAACTTCAATTTAAACTGTTCCTTAACTTCTCGCAAAGTAACTTTTCAACTTTGCATGTATACTCAGAGTTAAAGAAAATCTCTACTGTTCTATAAGATGACACTATTATAGTAGTAGTAGTAGTTTTAAATCCCAAAAATATGACGTGAATGTTCCCACCGCTGCCTGAGACACAGGCTTCCTCTCTGTGGGAGAGTATAGTCCATCATGCGGGCCCAGTGCAGGTTGGTGAACGTCACAACATGTTTTCCATTTATTGGTATTAGGATAGGTATGTCATTTTCTTCACGTTGTTTTTCTTCAACGTTTTGAGAGCAGTGGTGATAAAATAATGTATACAAATTAGACCCCACCTGGGTTCAACCCATGATTGAAGATGAAAATTTCATTCAAATTAAACAGGAAAAAGAATAAAATTAATACATACTTCGAAATTTTCCATACTTAATGCGATGACGTTAATCGAACAATTAACGCAAAAAAACTTTATTCAATTATGAGTTGGCCAACGATAATCCAAAAACCCCATCCAAGACCTTTCTCGTTACGATTTACGTAATCAAAAATGCAAATCTTTAGTCCGAATTACGCTGATTTTTCCCGCGCTCCGCACGGCCAACGTTTTTCTACATTTTTTTTACATTTTCCAAACTTCGTCGCGTTTTACACGAAGTTATTTAGAATTTTTGAAGCTTATTTATTTATTCATAAGTTTCCGTCCGCGGCTTTACACACGTGGATCGGGTTTTTGCCGAGTTTTTAACTCCTTTTTGCATTTAAAGTGTAATTTAAAAATGACTTTTCGATTTATTTTAAAGAGTTTTTAAAGCCGTTCTTGATTAACGTGTTGATTAAAAGTACTAAGTATATTTTGGTTATACCGAAGACATTCCGGAGTCAGTCTGTATGAGATTAGGTCGGCTCTGAAACAGCTTAAGAACAACAAGGCACCGGGTGATGTCGGAATTACGGCCGAACGCCTGACTGCGGGTGGAAAACCAGTACTTAAGACCCTTCAGAAGCTGTTTGATTCCGTCATACTCGAGGAAAAACGCCACAGGCATGGTGCAGGGGTGTGGTGGTACTCTTCTTCAAGAAGGGTGACAATGCCCTACTGAAGAACTATAAGCCCATCTCACTTCTTCGCCATGTCTACAAGCTGTTTTCAAGAGTCATCACGAATCGTCTCGCGCGCAGGTTTGACGATTTCCAACCTCCCGAACAAGCCGGATTCCGTAAATGCTTCAGCACCGTAGACCACATACATACGCTGTGGCAGGCTATACAGAAGACCGAAGAGTACAACCTGCCTCTCTGTTTAGCGTTTGTGGACAGCGAGAAAGCCTTCGATTCGATCGAGACTTGGGCTGTACTGCAGTCCTTCCATTGGTTCCAAATTGACTACCGGTACATCGAAGTGTTGAAGTGTTTATACAAAAACGCCACCATGTCAGTTCGACTTCAGGATCAGACCTCGGAACCCGTCCTTCTGCAGCGAGGTGTGAGACAGGGAGACGTCATATCTCCTAAGCTGTTTACCGCTGCACTGGAGGATGTCTTCAATGTTCTGGGCTGGAGAGGGCTAGGCATCAACGTCAATGGCGAGTATATCACTCACCTTCTGTTAGTGGTTATGGCTATCCTTAGTGGTTTTGGCTGAGACCATGGAAGACCTCAGTACAATGCTCGATGATCTCAGTAGAGCTTCCGAAAGAGTGGGTCTTAGGATGAACATGGACAAAACCAAGGTGATGTTGACTGCCCATGTTACACCCAGTCCTATCAAGGTCGGAGACTCTACACTCGAAGTTGTTGGCGACTATGTCTACCTGGGACAAACGATCCAATTAGGTGAGGTCAACCGTCGAACCCGACTCGGCTGGGCAGCGTTCGGGAAGTTGCGCGGATCTTCTCGTCCAACTTACCACAGTGTCTCAAGACAAAAGTCTATTACCAATGTGTGTTGCCAGTGTTAACATATGGCTCTGAGACATGGTCGCTTACAATGGGCCTTATCAGAAGCTTAAAGTCATTCAAACGGCAATGGAGAGGGCTATGCTCGGAGTTTCCTTTCGTGATCGAATCAGAAATGTAGAGATCCGCAAGAGAACCAGGGTTACCGACATAGCCCGAAGAATTGCTAAACTTAAGTGGCAGTGGGCAGGTCACATTGCTCGCAGAACGGATGGCCGATGGGGCAGAAAGGTTCTAGAGTGGCGACCGCAAACCGGAAGACCTTGCGTTGGAAGGCCTCCTACCTGGTGGACCGATGACCTGGTGAAGGTTTCGGGGATCCGCTCGTTGTGAGACGCACGGGACCGATCAATGTGGCGACGCTTGGGGGAGGCCTATATCCAGCAGTGGACGTCTTTCGGCTGATATGATGATGTTATTTTGGTTGTTTGTGGACAATTTTGTATTTTGCTACCTTTTCTTTTGCTTGCTTAAACTTGGAACGGTCACGTATCCAGTAGTAGGTCTACTGGATACGCGATCGTTCCTTCTACCTTTCACAAGCTCGCGGTTCTTTCTTCCAGTACTAGTGAAATCTGACTAGTTTGTCCACCTGGTCTATCGATAGCTACCACTGATGTTCGGCATTCACTCTTCTTTTGTGCCAAATTTGTCAAGTTTATTTATTTAGAATGTGCGTCGTGCGCCCTGGAGTTTCTAATAATTGCTTAGTTTTTATTAAATCCAAACTTTGTTTCTCGTTAAGTGATTATATGTTATTCTGATTTATTCTTCGTTCGGCCCACTGATTTTCGGCCTAAATGCCAAAATCCTGGTTCGTCCCAAACAATATGCTTCCTTCGTCCCAAAATATAATTTTAATTATTTTATGCCTGCTTCGTCCTATTTTATATTCCTTCTACGGCCCATCTTTTGGGAAATAAATGATATTTAGACCGATTTATTTATTTATACTAATATAATAAAGAGGTAAAGTTTGTGAGTTTGTGATGATCCGAGTTTGCAAGGGGGGCACAAAGGGCGTAATCTCTGGATCTACTGAACCGATTTTGAAAATTCTTTCACCAATAGTAGCTACATTATTCCTAAGTGACAAAGACTATATTTTTAATCCCGAAAACGGGTCCTGTGGGGTGAGCCACGGGAGCGTAGCCGTGGGGAACAGCTAGTTCATTATATTTATGTTTAAAAGCAGAGAAAACTTAACACATTTAATACTATTATGCAAAAATATGAACACCACAAAAGAAAAAGTTAGTCCACACTGCTATACACCACATCAGCAAGTTCGAGAATATCCACTAACTCTAACTTTCCATTCGATAATATCACCAAAAATAAAGTTCTATCTCTTCCAAATTCCAAGCACTGAAGTGCTAAAACTATAAATCCTGCTATTTTGCAGTTCAAAAATAATGTAGAGTGAAAAAAGCGCTAAAGAGCGCTTTTCCGCTGATAAATCAAGTGGAGATCTCTTGAAATGCACGCTTGTAGTGTTTCACAAAACTGTGCATGTGACGTCACTAAGTGGAAGTATTTTACATACTACAATACTAATTATCTTTTGCAGGAGTCCAATGTTTACCTTTTAAGTGTTTATGCTTCTGTTCTAGTCGAATGGAGACTGACAATTTGCTCGAAATCAGAAAGTAATCCCAACTTAATAATGTTTACGCGAAACTGAGTTTGTTTGTTACGCTTTCATGATTTAACAGCTTAACGGATTTAGATGAAACTTGGAGTATGATAGATCAGAACCTGGATTAGGCCATAAGATAATGGTCTAATAATATGATACATCATCATCATATCAGTGAAAGACGTCCACTGCTGGACATAGGTCTGCCCCAAGCGTCGCCACATTGACCGGTCCCGTGCGTCCCGCATCCAGCGGATCTCTGCAACCTTCACCAGGTCATCGGTCATACGATACATAATGAAGGATAAATATGTCATTATGTAGCCCGATTTGGCTTGTTATTACCCTATTGGCCATAGCGCCTGATTAATCACTTGTTATATAACATAATCATACTTAAAATTAAAATAACATGAAAATACGTTATTTCATATTATGTTAGTGTTTTGAAGAGTTTATTAAACAGTACTTATTATTTAAGGTACACAGAAGTTCAAGGAGCGGGCAACTTCAACTAGTTTCATGCCCACAAAAATCCCATTTCCCAAATAGTTTCAAATCAAACAAATCTTAAACGTGTTTAGACATGAATATTTGAATAATAACCAGAAATAATACGTTACCTCACCCAACACTTACACTACAAAAACGACACATTCCAATCTACCATTAAACGGCTCAACAAACAACACCAACAGCAACACTGCACATTAACGACTCTCGATTCAAATTAGTACAAATCGCTTAGGGGTCACCGCAGCACCCCAACTACAATTATTGTGGACACTACGGCACTTTGCAGCCGTTCCCACCACTAATGGCTGCAAGATTTGTTAAATGGTCCTTACGTCTTTGTAAATTGTATGGTATGGATTGCAACGGATTTATGTTGGGTTAAAGGGGAAACGGGTGGGCGTTTTGCTGCAGTGCTTGTTTTCTTGTCAAGTCAAACTTAATTGGTCCTTTGGTACTTGTTTATCTGAAGTTGAGTAGCCGAAAATGTTAAATTTATCGCATGTATCTTATATAAAATATGTCTGTTTGTATGTATGTAACATTCTTTATTAACTCATATCTTTCAAACCACTAGACGGATTTATGTAATTGAGACATTGGTAGATAGGTCTTGACCACCCAAGTGTTCTTAGATAAGTGACGTTAAAAAAAACAAACATGGCGGATTCTGGGCGCCATATTGTGAGTCCCAATTTTTTTTGTCTTCCGACCCCATCGAGTGCGGTATCAAAATCAAAAAGCCGGAGTGCTCAGATGTAAACAAGAAGAAAATCAGTTGGAGGATACATATTCACGAGCTGATTGACCAAACTCATATTTATCCTCCGATAGTATTTTTTTTTCTTGTTCACATCTTTTTAGTTCGCTTCATAAGCAGTCGGGTGGACATGAGGCCCTGGATCCAGTTCTCGGGTCGGATAAAGTGATAATTTGGGTTTTTATATGGAATTTCTCAGTAGAAGCATGCCTCCTTCACTCGACCATACTTAAAGCGAATCGAGCCCTATCTTCACGGATATTGAGTCAAAACTGTGTAATTGATCTCGGAATAATAAGTGAAATGTAAAAGTCTTAACGGCTGGGTATGATTTTGTTATGTTTATGTAAATACTTAAATACAGAATCAAATATTTTCTTGTAAAATATGATTTATTTGGTTTTTACCCGTATCGTACTACACAATGTTGATCCTCATAATCCCTTTTCTAATATCCTGGCAGTTAAACTAAAAACCCATTACTTAAGCAGCTTTACAAAAACAGGTTAAGTGATAAGTAAGCAAGACCATTTATCTGACTAGAACAAAAGTATACGAGAGAAAACTCAAGATATAAAAGTTTTAATCATTTAGCAAGTTATTATATTACAGTTAGTATTTTTTGTCAACAAGCCAACTCGGATGCTGTAGTAGTAGTTAGCCAAAAAGCTAATTAAGAAAGTGCAATCCCTAAAATATTTGGTTGCTGGCTAAAATGTGATTAACTTTTGGGCTTTACAAGAAAAAATATCAAGTAAGGGCTCTTTCAATTAAGTCGTTTCGTGTCGAACTGCTTCGACACTGCAGCGGTGCGGGTGACGTACTGCGCACGTCCAGTTGATTTTGGCTGATAATTTATGCACAGAAATACTCGTTCTGCTGTCGTACGTTCGCGACACCGGCGCTCTTGGTGTATGCACAGCAAAATAGTGGAAGTCACTGCCTGCGTCTGTGTTTCCAAACGCATTCATTCCGAATCTTTTTAAAGTTTTGGGTAAGGCCACTCCATCGTCGACTCAATCTCTGTCACGTCTGACCTAGACTAGAGTCAAGAGCAAACCGATCTCAAATAAAAAATAAGAATTACAAATAAGTTTACATTATTCTCGAAAATATTTTTCCCAAACATTTGAGTAGTTTTTTAAAGAATATTAAGGTCCTCACAGATTTAAACCACAATTAAACGCGAGCAAAAACAAGAATCTGCCTGCAACGACATAAAAAGTTTACCATAGCCAGTCTTCTGTTTGCCAACTTTGTAACCTACGCAAGCACATTTAAGCTTCTCGTACTTAAGCTCTAAAGCTTATTAAGTTACCTTAAAGATGTCGCCATTTTAGGGGGTCGGTACTTCACTTTGGTCGTTGAATTATGCATTGTCCCGTTGATCTAGTGATCTGAGAGTGGGCGGGTTTGATCCTCGGGTCCGGCAAGGTGTTATTAAGTTTGCTCATTGTATTTTTAGTAACAGCGTTGAATGGTCTGATTTACTTCGGACTTAGACATTCTGAATACTAGTTTAAGGAATACGATATGGTGTTACGTTATGGTAATGAACGCCACTGAAGCTGCAATTAACGTCACCACTTACTGCGACCAAAATACGTAATGTTTTCCATCGACTTGAAGTAGATTTGATGGTGATCTAATCGTTTCGAATAGTCTGACAACCAATACTGACAACCAATACTGCCAAAGACCTAGGAACTGGTTTGTGACGGTCAGATTGGCACTGTTCATTATCATCAGCCTTTTAATATTCCCTCTGCTGGGACACCGGCCTTCTATTTGTGAGAGGGAATAGGCCTTAATCAACCACGCGGGTCTATTGCGGGTTGGTAAACGTCAAATATCTTCGAATTTATGGTTCTAGGACATGCCGGTTTCCTCACGATGTTTTCCTTCACCGTTTTTAAAGCAGTGTCCAGAACAAAGTAAAGCACCTCCTTGGATTCGAATCCAAGATCTACGACACGTTCGTCGTCACCACTGCTCTTGATAGGCGGCAGTCACTCCATTTGAAATACTAGTACTCAAATAAAAAACTGTAAGCTGACTTTAACATGGTTGGTATAAGACTAGGCACATGACAATAATGTAATAATGATGTAGGTGTTACGCAACGATAGCTTTTTGCCGCAAAACGAGCTTAACAAACATAAAGCGTCTATAAAACTACAATTTACATTCCAAAGACTGCGTAACATTTAAAATATTTTACCCGTTACGATTATAGCCTCAGATTTAGACCATAAACAGTAAGTAGATAAAGCCAAGTTAGCCCAGACTTGGTGAGTCTAAGTCTAACCTAGTTATATTCTGTGGTAACCGCTAACGCTTGAACGTCGTCGTTTAGGAATAGGGTCTCACCTCGTTTAGGACTGGGACTTGGGACCTATTTGCTTACGTGATTAGAGTGTAGCAAAGGGACTGTTGGACAAATATATTGAGTGCTTGATATTTGGTTCAGTTCATTAACGGTCTGTCTGTAGATATATATGTATAATAAATTGTGATGTTAGGCAGAATATACTGGATTTTGGCTCGTGTCACAGTCAAGAATACGACTGCGAAGTTTTTAGATATTTTTTTATATCCTTCGCTTTCCTATTGCTGGAAAAAGACATCACCCAAGTTCTTTCAGATGTTCTTTTCCCGCGCGTTTTTAAATAATGATCAATATTTTGTCAAAAGACATTTTACCTGACTGAAAACTGGCGACTTTTTTTTTGTTTTGTCTTCGCAAGTTTTGTGCATTTAGCCAGTGTCAAGTTTAGAAGTTCTAGTTTCTTTAGTTTTTAGTCCAATGTCCTAGTTATAGACTAATATATAATAGTTAGGCCCCAATAAAATGGCGGTAACATTAATGGAAGCCTCCACGGAGTTTTGTCGACAACATGAACAAACTCATGTTCTACCGCTGTGTTTCACTTTCCCACACTCGTGTACGTTTACTAATATTATTAGAACAAAACACCAAAATTTTTCCACTACTAATATTCAGTTAAACACAATTTTAGGAAAATAAAACAGAGAAGCAACATAGACGCCATCACGTGCCCGCCAAAACTCAACAGGCGACTTAAAAATACCAAGAAATAGGGTTTTAAATGTTGACAACCTTTAAAACAAAACGAGAAAGTTATGTACCTACCTGCCATCTTTACGGCAATTATATTAGAATGTTGCTTTTTAACTTTTTCACGAAGAGGTCTACTGAAAAATGTGCTACTTTTTTTTTGTTAGCACTACGGGTTACGCAGAGTCATTACGTTCGAGTCATAATATACTCCAGCGGCAGGTCCATAAGCATATGAATTTATAATAAATTGAAGTATAAGCTTTCCACTCGGGGCTCAAGCCACTGAATTTATTCAGAAATACTACCCTCGGACAAAAGGATCATAAGAATTAAAGTATTTGGAAGTGGCTTCAATTCAATCAATCGACACAAAGAGAATGTTCATTTTTAACCAACTTACAAAAAAGGAGGAGGTTCTATGTTCGACTTCTTGTATGTTTTTTTTTTTTATTTTTTTTTATTTTTTTTTTATTTTTTTTTGTTTTTGTGTATGTTCACCGATATCGCCGTCAATTGTAGACCGATTTTGAAAATTCTTTTTTTGTTTGAAAGAGTATGTTTCGAAATTGGTCCCATTTTAATTTGGTGAACGTCTGATGAAGAACTTCGGAGATACACAACAGAACTCTTTAATAAATAACGGCAAAACTCTCGGGATTGCTGCAATCGCATGTCTTTTTGATGTTTATCCATTTCATAACATAACATCACGCCAGTACGCTCTAAAGGGGTACGCAGATCTCTCATTTCACCGGTTATGTTCAAGTTTCATGTTATTCGGTTAATCTGTTCTGGAGTTATAGGGACCTTAATAAACAACTTGCTGTTAGGTAGGTAAAACTAAAAAGGGAAAAATAAAAAACTTTTTTGCAAAAAAATACTACCGACTTCCAAATGAAAAACTACAAAGTGAAAAATAACTTAACTTTTGGAAGTCGGTGTCCATATCGCAAAAAAATGGTTCCTACGAAAGACACCGACTTCCAAAAGTTAAGTTATTTTTCACTTTGTAGTTTTTCATTTGGAAGTCGGTAGTATTTTTTTGCAAAAAAGTTTTTTATACCAAATAATTACAAGAGCACATAAATAAACTTGTAAGTACTTACGCTAGCGAGGTGTATAGTATAGTGGTAGAAAGAGAAGTAAAATAATAGTCAATATGAGGGTACTCAAGCATATATATTGCCCAAGACACACAACACGTAAAAAAGATACAGGTGGCGTAGAATAGTACATGGTGTGTGAGTGTCTATAAATAAATAAACTATATGTTGTTAGGTTTTCTTTGATAAATACAATCTTTTATTTGTTAAAAATTAAATTATTTATTTTTAACATCAAATAGTGTTTAAAAGTTGTTCAATTGATTACCCAGAAAATATTCAAGTGTCAAATGACGTCAGATCTTGACAGTTGACGATTGGAGGGGGATTGTTCGGGTGCGAGGTGGTTGAGTCCATGGTATAATAACATACTCCGTATACTTCGCCTGGTATTCTCTTCCCAGGATGGCCTAAGCCTACGTCACGATAAGTGTTACCATTGATTGTCCTTTTTAGAAAATTTAGGTACTTTCTCATATAGTTAATGAAAATAAAATAAATTACTAACTAGAATAACTAGTTAGTAACTCATGTGATTCATCTATTTATTGTTAAATTTATTTGTATATTTAATTATTTGTTCATAATTGCTTTGTTAAGATAAAAATGCATTTTGCTCGGGTAATTCAATCACACACAGTGGCCAAATATCGAATTGACAAGTGTCATACTGACAACTAGCCATTTCATCGCTATTGTCGTGTCGCTCACACCTATAGCGTTGTTTCGCTCTGTGAGCAAAATACTGTGGCTCCCAAACGTTTGTGGTGAACCCGTGAACTTTGATAGATAGACAAGAAAAATTGTTAATTGTTCCGTAAACTATAAAAACAGAAGAATAAAAGGCGGTGTAATAAGGTTTTTTTATTTTCCCAATGAAGAGACGCTATCATATGCGTGGCTTCCAATTTGAAACGAAATTCAACTAAAATAACTGGTATGTGCCTTTCTACATAATATTTATTTTATCTACGCGTTGTAAATTCCATAATTTAAGTCATAGTTGTGTCAGTACGTCTTTACGCCCGAACTTATTAACCTAACATAATTCGTTTTTGACTTATTTTAGTCAAGTCAAATTTAGTGGGTTTTCGTCCCGAACTAAATAAAAATACTAATATGCAAACAATTAAAAAAAAACAAAGTAAACTAAATACAAAAAGTATCAAATATGACGATTTATTAAAAATTATAAATATGTTGTACCTATTGTAATATTGTTATCTTTTTCCCCACTAAAAAAGTTTGAGAACCGCAACGCAATCGATGACGTAGTCTTAGGCCAATCACGTGACCCAGCTGTCACGGGAGGAGACTACCTTGTCTTATTATACCATGTTGAGTCAGTTTGGAGTCTAGTAGGGACGAGCTTTGAAGATGGTGGTGTTGAGTTAATAGTACCTTATCTTATCTTGTGGAGGGGCCGAGAAATAACTCGGACACTTCAACCCATAAAGTGTGAACTGGTAAATTAAGAATAGATCAAAGTCCAAACTCTGTGTTATTTGTGAATGATCAACACGTGTGTATTATTTATTCTTGAGTATTTTTCTACACACTGTTCTTGGACTCAACGCTTTTTATTAGCTCTGTGGTCTATCTAGTGATCTATTACAATGTATATCTTATACACACTCACAATATTTTAAATACCTTAAAATAGTGCGTCTCTGATTTCAGCTTGCATACAAGCTTTTGGTAAAAAAAATTACATGTTTATCGTAATCAATATAAGCCATCTGTTCTCTTGTCTACAATTAATCTTGTACAATGATTTCTAATTTATCATATCGTCACATTATAAGGCCTATATTTCATGTGCAATTTTTGTTTGACCTGTCTTAGATATTTAGCAATGTAACTTCTAAAATTTTAACCAAGCCTCATCTAGCAGCTCTATTTCCACTGACCACGAACGCATCATTAACGAGAAAACAATGGGTTGTGTCGACGCCACTGGCCGCCACTTACAAGCTAAAAAACTTACCACTTTGCTGCTAACATGGCTTCTAATAGCTCCATGTTGTGGTTTGACATAATATTTGTTTGTATCTTTGTATAGTTCTTTGGTAACTTTTAAAGTTCATTAAGGTTTTTGTTTTATCTTATTTATTTTGTCTGACCTGGAGACGGCTGCGGGGATCCGCTGGATGCGAGACGCACGACACTGGTCAATGTGGCGACACTTGGAGGAGGCCTATGTCCAGCAGAGGACGTCTTTCGGCTGATATGATGATGATGAAGGTTTTATTACATGAACTGTGACTCATTTATCATTTTCTGAAGAGGTAAGAGTATACTGAAATAACACGTGATAATAATCATCGGTCAGTGATTTTACTTACAAACAAACCTTTGCCCGCGGTCGATAATTGTACAACGAGAACATACAACCGAGATAAAAAAGTAAAAGTCAAATTCACACCAAGCGTTGCGACATTGATCGGTCCCGTGCGTCATGCATCCAGTGGATCCCCGCAACCTTCACCAGGTCATCGGTTCACTTGGTGGGAGGTCTTCCAACGCAAAGTCTTTCGATTCGCGGTCGGCACTCCAGATTTTTTCTGCCCATCGGCCATCTGTTCTGCGAGCAATATCAAATGCCCACTGCCACTTATGTATAGTAATGTAGATAACCCTGCTTCTCTTGTGGATCTCTATATTTCTGATTCGATCACGCAAGAAAACACCAAGCATATCCCTCTCCATTGCCCTTTGGGTGACTGTAAGCTTTCTGATGAGGCCTATTGTGAGCGACTACGTCTCAGAGCCATAGATCATCACTGGCAACACACACTGGGTCATCATACCATCGTTTTCCAGTGTCCTGAATTCTATCCAAATCCACTATACTCAACCATTGAGGCGTGATTGATGTATAAACATACAGACTTTGACATCATAGTAGTTTTCTACTATGATTATTGTCTACACCAATATTATAAAGAGGAAAGATTTTTTTGTTTGTTTGTTTGTGTGTTTGTTTGTACCAAATAGGCTCCAAAACTACTGGACCGATTTCAAAAATTCTTTCACCGTTGGGAGGCTACACTATGCCCGGGTGACATAGGCTACTTTTTATCCCTGTAATCCCATGGGAACGGGCACTACGCGGGTGAAACCGCGAGGGGTCCGCTAGTTTTATATAAAGTAATAATAACTCAAATAATAAATATAACTAATAAAAAGGAAGACGCAGCGTTAAAGGCCTCCCTCTGGATGGAGCGACGACCTGGGGTTGACCATAAGCTCTTAGAGTTAGGTTATTTTGTGTGTGTGTAAGGGATGGATGTATATGACTTGTATACATCTGTCCCTGACGCACACTCAAAATAACCTTACTCTAAGAGCTTATGGTCAACCCCCTGGTCAAGGCTGCGGGAGTCCGATGGATGCTTGTATAAGATATAATTGGAACTAAGTAAAAAGTAGGATAACCTAATGTAGTTAAATTAAGCTTGTAACCTCCACTAAGTAAGTCTTGATTTCTCATATTTCCTTAAATTTAAATAAAGAAAACATAAATATACAAATTAAATCAAAACAAACCAAGTGGATGGTAGGAAGATATAATAATATGTTAGTAGAAAATATACGGTGCGCCCCATTTGAGCCCTTACTGTCAGTGTCTTAATGTTTCTGTGACAAATGACAGCCCTAATAAACGGGTATTAAGAGGCTGTCTACTGCTGGTCGTGGGTGAGGGAATTGAGTCGACTTTTTTCGAGTTGTTTGCGAGAATAATGTAAAAAAAATATGTTTTCAACCAAGTCATTTCATTTCAGTTTCTTTTTTGCTAGAATCATAACATTTTTTAATGAAAACTTGATTGATAGCAAACAGTTGTTTAAAACGAGAAAACAATTAAAATATAAATATTTGCCCGCTGATTAGTTATACATTGATTTAAAATGAATGTTAATTTTTTTGGTGGCTAAAATAAAGAAAAATTAAATTAAAAAATAATCTGTGGAAATTAGTAAAGAAAACTACAGTATTTAGTGAGTGATTCTTATGTTTTATACTTTACAAGTCACTTAATTGTAAGTGATTTTGACTTACGCGAATACTTTACGAAGGCTTTTAACGTTGTGTTCCGCTGAGCGCGTAATGTATTCAAGTATTTTTGCTTCGGATACAAGGACACAGGTTAACTTCCAATAAAAGTGTATCGTGAACTCAGACCAATGAGAGATGTCGCTTTTGTTAATCACTCACAGGTGACATTGGTTCTAATATCGTACTGATAAAATAATAGCAAAATAACCAGTTATGATAATATTGTTAAAATTACTTAAAAAAGGAGCTAGTCATATACAACCCAGGGACGAAATGAATAGCCCCACTTTTGTGTTAACTAAAGTTTATTTTCCTTCGCGCAGAGTTATCTACTAATATTATTACAAAAGATTGTTAGAAAATAAATGTTACAAACTCCAAAAACCAACAATATAAAATAACCAGTAAATTCACTACATAAAAAATACTCTCTCAAGAAAACAATTTTGAACAAGCTCTCAAGCACGTAACTCCTTTAATTTAACGACGTAATCCGATCACAGCACCACTCATATTGCCTTACTTACAACGTTACACTACCATAATAATTATTATGCGGACTAATACTAAATTAAGACGAAAACCTTAGAAACTACCGTATGATTATTAATTTTCATCGTCACAGCTCACTTGGGAGGGGAGATAAGTGAAGTTAACACTTATGAGAAACGTTATTTAAGAGAATTTGTTGGTCTCTTGATTCGCCTTGCTTGTAAAGGGTGTTACACGAGGGCTTACGCTCAAACAGTTTTTCCCTTCAATTTCTTTTTTAAGAAGTTAACTAAGACTTTTCTTCTCAGAGTACTCAGATAAGAAACGCCGACCTCATCTAATTTTAAAATATGTTCGATAAGTGTTTGTACAAACCAACTTACAGAAATAAAATCATTTATTATTATCAAAATATATTTAAGCAGAAGTAAGTAAATAGCGGATGGTCGATGAGGCTGAACAGTTCTGGATTGACGACCGCGAACCAGAAGACGATGCATTGTAAGGCCTTCCACTAGCCATTTCCAGGCTACTGGAAGTAGTTTATTGTAACCCCTTTTTTGCATAATTATGGAAATCCGCTTTGATCTCCTCAATATTGGAGCGGGCAAAGATACCTGTCAGAGCGTCAGACTAACTGTCTACGGTGCTCTTCAACTGCCTTTGGCCGGGACGCTATATAACTTGAGTGGTGATGATAAATTACACAAATTTGAGCGCCTGCTCGCTTTCGAACTTACGCTACGACCTAACTCGTACTAGGCCACCACTGCTGCATTTTTTTTTGTTCCCGTGTGGAAACTCCTCATTGGATGTCCTTCAATCTCTCTCGAGGGATCTGTCAGACTCGTGCTGGTTAAAAACCACCCCGGTGTTCCATCTCACACCTACGTCGAGGGTCGTGGGAACATACGATACTTCCGCAATGCCACCAACCCCTAGTGCCGTCAGATGCGGGCCTCGACCTTTAGTTGGTGGGGAGTGAGGTGTTTGACGCCCGATGCAACTCCATTTGTCACCACTGCCACACTGGGCCAATACTGCTCACTCAAGTGTATCTACCCTATCACAACTTCAGTTTCATATAGTATTAAATAAAATAAAAATTTCTTATAGTATCAAGATATAATTTAAGTCGTTGGAAAACATGGTCCAGCATAAACCATCGTGTACCAGACACATTAAAATAAATCTCGACATTTAAGAAAATTATTTGGTCTTTTGAGCCGAAGCATTTAAAAATATCGCTCTGTTAATTGTTAGTGCTGTAATTACTATTATACTAAATCGAATAATCGTTTATTCGGCACTTAGTCGAGTTTAGGTGGTAACGAGAAATTAATGATCGCGAAATTACTATTGTTACTGCTTTAAATAAAACGAGCGATTCTTGATTGTTTGAGAAATATGGTTTTGGCACTCATCTGAGAATTAGTCTGGAGATTAACATGTTTATTGGTTGATAAGCTTTATGTTTTAACTGAAGATCTGGTGACACTATAGGGGCGTCGATGTGAAATTTCTTCGGCTACAATGATAATGTTGATGATGAAGCTGAGGATTAAGCTTTAGATTTAAGCAATTGATGGTATACATAGTATGGACGGAAGAGCTACATTGTCGTTTCTGGCTCGAGTTGAAGCGAATTTGAATGGATTAACGGGTCTTATCATAATAGTTTTGGATTAAAAATGATTGTTGTGCCGGCATTTTTATACACTTTCTTAGTACTAAGATACATAGGGCGAAACACCTATATATTTTTCAATACTTTGGTGTGAAAAGTTTTTGACACTGATTTATCGCCAAGATGAGAGTAACCAGATCTTGAAGGTTACCATTCTGACTATCAAACAAGCTGATTTCTTCAATATAAAATAAAGTTTCACTAAGATAATCTACAACTAAATAAAAGGATTTATTGTCTAAAGAAGGCAGCAGGTAATAAAATAAGGCTCGATCGGTTGACATACAGATCGTGACCGCAATACGCATGAACTCTCGCGAAAATATACGAATATAAACGAAGAGTTTTCAATAGCCTTGGGATCAGAAATGCATTGGTGTTACTGTGTTCCTTCTTTTGTCATGTATACTTTGAAGTGGAAGTCTGTTTAATTTTAAAAGAAGTTTAGTTTAACGTGAATTGGACCACACTTACCACGGGAGAAAATGTGACTGATAAATTACAATAAAATTACCTTATGTCGAAGTACAATCAATTGTTAAAAAGCTTATCGAACAGTTTATGACAGCTATGGAAAGACTCACAAAAAAAAAATACATTAACACGCGAATTAACGATTTCACAAGACATACTGTAAAGAATACAATGATCGTTGACATATACATTTTGATCATGGACGAATTTTGTATTCTTCATCTAATGTAATTCCGGGTTTTACATCTGGTAAGTATTCGGAGAGAAAAGATATTATATTCATGTGTTTGTGAATGAGGTTGAAAACGGAGAAACCAAAACCCCTTATAATAGATAGTTAACCTTATTCAGACAAAACTATCGACAATCGTAAAACACATTCCATTCATTTTAAAACAGAACTTTCGATTCAAATATTGCGTTCTATTCAGAAACCGCGTACCGCATACACGATCAAAGTGAGCCGTTCAATTAGTTGATTAGTTCATCAGCGATCCGACCTTGTAGTAGCGCGACTAGCATTGTACTAAACAGTTCGAAAGCGATTAGGGTGGTGTTTATAGCGTGTAACGGTTTGATGGCAAGTAAGTATTGTAACAGGTCAGAATTGTTACTGATGAACACAGTTAGGAAATAGATATCATCATCAACCACAGTGGGGGTCCAGGAAAATGTCGATGGCGGAGGCCCAGGCGTAAATAGCGGGACGAGCTTAACACCTTTCGACAGGATTGGTTCACAATTGCTTAAAACCGAGAGAATTGGAAAGATGATATGTTTGCAATTTATGTAAGTATGTGAGAACCATGTTCCTATATATCAAATCAATAAATTTAGCTGTTAGTGCTTATATATCTATGCGTAGTATTATTTAGTAGTATTAGTTTGGGTGCATCGTCCTCACGTATATGTATTGATGTGTGTATGTAAATGTTGCAAATACTTTTTTTTAAAGAGATTTGGAAAATCAGCTTGTTATGAACGGTAAAATCAATAATTATTACATTAAAATTAAAAATTTTAAAGTTCAAAGTGCCCCTTAAAGGCCTAATTGAAATAACGAAGTAATGATTTTGATTTCATATGATTTAAAGAAAAAGTGAGACCACTGCCCTGCAGTGAGACAAAACAGGCTAAAAATAAATAAATAATCATGGAAAAATAATTCATAAAATTGAATAAGTTTGGACAAGTTCAGCTTGAAATAATATGCATTAAAGCTAAGCGAAATTTAATAACTGTGCACAAAGTGTCTATTAAGTGTATTTTTATCAAGAATCCGTTCAAGCATCTGCAAAGAAACATTTTGGGATCAAAAACACAGTGCAAACGATAATTTTCACTCGTAAAAAGTGTAAACAAAATCTAAAAAAGTTTGTGAACTACCCTCAAAGTGCACGCTAATCTTAAACGCGCTGTACCAACATAACAATTAAAACAAACAAACGTCAAGTGATATTGACACTATTGACAGTCGGAGGGTTGCCAGCAAAGGAAACTAAAAAGTGCCAAAAGCTAAAACGTCATCATGGACAAAAACACGGAGATTTTATTATCAAAACTCGAAGAAAAGCTGAACCAACAAACTCTAACAATAACAAAGTCTGTCACCGAAAATGTACTTGAAGCATTAAACGAGAAAATGAAAGTTATTGCGGAGGAAAATATTATGCTTAAAAGCAAAGTAACTGAACTCGAACAGAAGCTTAATTACATAAATAAAGAAAAGCGTAAAAACAACCTTGTATTTTTTGGGACGAAGGAATCAGGAAAAACTGAATGTGAACTCGTCGATTATATAAAAAATGTAATTTCAGACGTGGGCATAAATATAGACAGTAGTGAAATAAAAAATGTATACAGAATTGGACGATGGACTTCCAGCCCTAAAAATCGTCCTGTGGTAGTCTCACTCACAACCACATGGAAAAAACACCTTATCATGAAAAACAAGGCCAGCCTTCCATCAGGCATCTATGTTAAAGAAGATTTCCCCAAAGAAGTATTGGAAAAACGTAAACAACTACAGCTGCAAGTTGAGGAAGAGAAAAAGAAAGGCAACATAGCATTCCTGAAATACGACAAAATAATAATAAAAATGCCATTGCAAGAAGAAAAAAATAAAAGGAAAAGAGAGGAGTCACGTTCGCCCGCTATGTCGACTCAAAAGAAAAGTAACGCACAGAGTAGTCCAGACAGTGTGACGATTAAAACAACAACAACAGAAGTCCAAAAACCTGGTGTACTTAAATATATCGAACGTGGAAGAGGTTCTACACTATCAGAGCAGTCAAAAAACTAGAAGCCCATATCGAGACCCGGAACCAAAACAAACAACCGAAAAGAACTGATTTGCGACAACTAGCAAAACCTAACCGTCTCCCAGCACGGCTGGTCCCCGCGGGAGCACTAGACCGAAACCCTCCAAACGAAAGACGCAACTTACTATATATAGCAACATTAAATACAAGAACCCTTTCAACCCACGAAAGCTTATTAGAACTTGAAAAATCACTAGAAAAAGTAAATTATGATATACTAGGCATAAGCGAAGTGCGAAGATTAGGTGAAAAAATAGAGGAACATGGTAGTTACATACTGTACCATAACGGAAAGATTGCAGGTCAAAGAGGCGTAGGATTTGTAATAAAACGGACGTTAAAGAAACATATACAAGAACTGATAGGCATATCTGATAGATTAGCTATACTAAACATAAAACTACCAGGATTTAAGAAGTCATGGTCTATCATACAAGTGTACGCACCAACAGAAAGGGCTGAGCTGCCAATACTTGAAGCTTTCCACGATGAGGTGTCACTAGCTATAAAAAACAATGCAGACAAACATATAGTTTTGATGGGTGATTTTAATGCGCAAATTGGAGCAAGGCAAAACAATAACGAGCACATACTTGGCAGGTTTGGCCACGGGTCACGAAGTCGCAATGGTCAAAAGCTGGCGGAATTCTTAATGGAGCACAACCTATCAGTTTTAAATTCAAACTTTTAAAAGAATAAAAAGAATAAATGGACCTGGATTTCCCCAGATGGATCTTATAAAAATGAAATTGATTTTGTAACAAGCAACTACCCTAAAGCTTTCACTGATACTAAGGTTATAAGCAATCTCAATTTTAATACGGATCATCGCATGGTGCGCTGCGCTCTCAGAAACTCCCAAAGAAAAACACCGAGGAATTACATAAATACCAGCAAAATCACACAGACAAGACAAACGAACCAGAAAAAGTGTAAATCTTTCGACGAAATTAACAAACTGATTGCAAACCACGAAATGGAAATAACACAGAAGTATGAAATGTTGGAGAAAGAATTACAATGTATCCCCGCTATAAATAACAACACTCAAAAAAGTAATAAGTACCAACTAAGCGATCATACCCTGCAACTAATCGAGGAAAGAAAAGAGTACATAAGTAGCCTAAACAAAAAAGAAAACAGAAAGCTTATTGCAGACTTAAGCAAACAAATAAGAGAAAGCATACGAAGAGACCGCAAAGTCAAGAGACTAAAAACGCTCGAGCACAACATCCAAAAAACAGGCGGCGTGAAAAAGGCTTTGAAAGAACTACGAGAAACGGGGAAAGAATGGATACCTAAGCTTAAGAAAAAGTCTAAAACCACCACTATAAGACAGAACATCAAAGACTTAGCCACGAATTTCTATCGCCAACTGTATGCTATCCAAAACCAAAGTACCACTTGTTCCCATGATAAAATGTTCGCCAATCAATCCAACGAAACGAACTCAGAATCTATAGCGGATATATTACCATGCGAAGTGGAAAGGGCGATAATGAGTCAACGAATGGAGAAATCACCAGGGCCAGATAAAATCACTAACGAAATAATGAGGGCAAATATAGATGAACTGATTCCAATCTTAACGAATATTTTTAATGAAATTATAATAAGTGGCAACATTCCGGAAGCATGGACAGAATCCCACATCATCCTACTGCACAAAAAAGGCGACAAGGAAAACATAGAAAACTATAGACCGATAAGTCTGATGTCAAACCTGTACAAAGTTTTTGCAAAGATTATACTAGACAGAATAAGCACACTGCTAGACGAACAACAACCAGTTGAACAGGCAGGATTTCGAAAAGGCTATTCGACGATTGACCACATTCATACGATAAGGCAGGTATTAGAAAAATATAAAGAATACAACAAAACAATTTATATAGCTTTTATAGACTACGCCAAGGCTTTCGATAGCTTACATCATGAATACATTTCGGAAAGTCTGGACGAACAAGGAATAACAGGTACCTACATCAAAATCTTAAAAACTATCTACTCGAACAGTAAGGCCAGAATACAGCTGGAATCCTTAGGAAAAGAATTTTGTATACAAAGAGGAGTGCGGCAAGGAGACCCTCTATCCCCAAAATTGTTTTCTGCAGTATTGGAAAATGTCTTCCGCAGGCTAAACTGGAACAAGTACGGCATCAATATAAATGGGTCAAGACTTCATCACCTCAGATTCGCTGATGACCTGGTATTACTGGAAGAAAACCCGGGCAGTCTTGAGTATATGATCAATAATCTAAATGAAGAGAGTATGAAAGTAGGACTAAGAATGAACACCAATAAAACCAAATTAATGACTAATAGTGTAAAAACAGAAATTAGGATAAAAGGAGATTTGCTGGATTATGTGGAAGAGTACATGTACTTGGGTCAAGTTATTTCTATAGAAGACCAGATGACGAAAGAAGTTAAACTCAGGATCGCAACTAGTTGGAAGAAATACTGGTCGCTGAAGGAGATAACGAAGTCCAAAGACTTAGGCATGTCAATAAAAAGAAAAACATTCAATTCTTGCATACTACCTTGCTTAACGTATGGTTGCGAAACTTGGACCCTCACAAAAGCACTAAGAGAAAAGCTCGCCAGAACACAAAGAGCAATGGTGAGGAGCATGACGGGATATAAACGTCAGGACAAAATTAGAAACATAGATCTCAGAGAAAAAACAAAACACACCGACGTACTCATGCGAATCGATCTGCAAAAGTGGAGATGGTCAGGACATACGATGCGTGAAAAGGTAGGAAAGTGGAGCAGGAAGGTAATAGAATGGTACCCAAGAGACAGTAAAAGAAATCGAGGAAGACAGCACTCAAGGTGGGAAGACGAACTTCGATTAACTGCTGGACCAAAATGGAGAAGGGTCGCCCAAGATAGGCACCAGTGGAAATCTTTGGAGAAGGCCTTTGCCAATAGGCACACCGAACTAAGAGATATTTTATAGTTTATTTTGTATTTTTAACAATAGTGTAACAAATGTATATATTCGGAATAAAAGGCTTAATTATTATTATTAATTATTATTATTATAAAGCTAAGCATGCTCGATGTATCCAATTCTAAATAAAACTTAGCAAAACAATCACGTAGACAACTTCACCAAAACCATCTTCTTAACAAACAGCAGATCAACAGTTCCAGAACAAACAGACATTCTATTTCTAGCCCATTTCCCACTAAATTCCCACAAAAACTTTCACCTGCACATCACAAAAACACCGCAACCGATACACTCTAGAAAGCGTTGTTTAAAGAGTAAAGTTCCGTACAATTGTACGGTGAACAGGTAAAACTAGAATCAGACGAATAGTTTGTACATTTGCCCTGTGGAACCCTGAGGCTGTTTACGAAGTCAGCTAAGCGGGTTCCGGCTGCGTTTTGAATAAAATTCGCAAGTGTAAAATGTTTTGTGGAGCTGAGATTGTGACTGTGACCGTTTTGCGACTGGTTGGTAGTTGTTGTTATACTAAGGGTTGTTTGTGTTGTATCTTTATGAAATGTTTTCCTCGGTTTTTAGCAAAATTGTTGAATTAGGTTTATATTAATACTTATACTATTTGTTGTGGTTTTCTTTATTGAGTATACTAGCTTCTGCCGGTGGCATCACCCGCATGAAAGAAAAAAATTATCCCGAGGAAACATTATAAGGGATAAAAGTGTAGCCTTTGTGCTATTCCAGACTAAAGTCTATGTATGTGTTAAATTTCATCCAGATGTGTTTAGCCGTTTTGGCGTGATTGAGAAAAACATATGTTTATATATATCCATCCATCCAAACTTTCGCTTTTATAATATTAGTGTGATAAATACGAAGTAGGATTTAGTCGTATAAATTGTAGGCTTTTGTGTAAGATGTCCTTTTATTAATTTTATTATCCTTGATCTTTTAAAATAATCTAAGAGTTAATATACTATGATTTTTTGTTGCTCAAATATTTTTTTTATTGAATTAATTTATTAACTAACGACTTATGCGCATACCTACGTAGGTAAATCCTGTTTTTTATATACTATAGTATTATCTTTCTCTGAAAATATCAACAGAGAAAAAAAATTAATTCGTTGCGGTTACAGTTGCAAGTTACGCTATATATTATGTGTGTTGAACTTTGAGAATATTTCTTAAAACTTAAACACAAATGTATTGTGTAGTGATACCTCTTTCTAGGACTTAGACTCTCTACGGAGAACTAGGTTTTATGATATCGCTTGCGCTTGGACATAAAGTCCATACAGAATGGAAGTTTCGGGTAGGGATATGTGTGGTCTAGGTGATAGGTACAATAACACAAAAAGTTTTAGATTTAAATAACTGAACAACATAAAATAATGAATTATTATACCTGTCCACGGCACTAAGATGATAAGATTTAAGATAAATATTTTCTAAACTGCGAGATGGGCAGATGTCGTTGTCATTGTGGGTAAAGCCTGAATAAGTCTGGCACAGGAACGTGGGGAGTGGCACAAGACCGATACTCAGCAGTGGGTGAACTCAGGTTGTGGATGATGATAAAAATGATGATTTACTAGACATCATAAGATTATCAATTGTACCCTGTCGTAATTCTCACACATCATGACGTAGTAACTACGTCACTACTCATACAAACCTATAAAAAAATATTAAAAAGAAACAGCACACAACCCACAACTGCCGACCGATGACAGATGATCTATCGACTGGCAGGCTTGTATCATATGCCATCAAATATGGCAACATTTGCCACGCATCTGGCATTCAGCCGGGTTCACCGCCATATTTTTTGCGTTTTTGCTGGCCCGATGAATAAAACATTTCTGACCTCAATATCTAGGAGAATATTGAATGTATGTAATACAGATCGAGGAACGAATCATTCGATATTTTCCTTGTCATGTGAAGGCGGTATTCGTAACGATCTTTTTGCTTTTGTGTTAGTTTTATGAAGGTTTTTTTGATGTTAAAAACAAGGAGAGATATGTGTATTTTTCTATTCGGAAATTAGTTATTTTCCTATCTCAAATCCGACTCTAAATAAATTGGGATTAGGGCAAGACAATGATGATGAAGAGGAATTATCCAAGGTATGAAATTTTATGAAATTTGGAATGAATAATCTCAAATTTCAGAAGTCTACAGACAGGTTTGAATTTACAAGTAGTTTATAAATGTGTCAGGAAGCGTTCATGTTCATGTGCTTCTAAAGCATGTTCGTGTGCTTCTGAAGCGTTGATTACTGTGAAATGGAAGTGGCAAGAAATTTCGTCTTATTTATTCTTAGAGTACTTTACGAAAGTTGGAAACTGGAATTTAAAATGCATGTATTTGAATTCTAAAAGTTGGAACATCTGAGCAAAGGTAATGAACTGCCATTTGCAATATTATGTGAACAAAGTTTTGAAGATCGCGATGTAAAATTTCGCGGTGGCCCAGTCATTGAGACCTCGCCTCTCGTTGTTGAAGCCGAGTGTTCCAATCCGGTTAAGCACCAGTGTGACTTTTCCAATTCTATTATGTGGTTTCTAATTTTATCTTTGACTTCGTTGACAACCGTTAAGCAAAACATCGTGTGGAAACCTGGACTTATATTTATTATAAGTTTAAAATAGCCGATCCGCACGAGCAAGCGTCGTGATTAATGATCGTGCCTTGCAGTACCAGTCGGGTATTAATAAATAAAAGGAACCTTAAATACAGAGTATATTCGTTTATCATATCAAATAGCTAAAGCCCACTTAACACATAAAAAATAAACCCCGCTAACAATCTTAGGCACAGTCACAATATAAAGTTCTAAACCGACCGATGTCAGATAGAGCACGTACAAGCCAATAAAGTTTTATTACAGCAAGTCTGCAGACTTTGTACTAAACTCTGCAGTTCTAACAGCGAAATTATTGAGACACCGGTGAGCGAGGCGCAAAGCAGAGAAAATAGTAGAGTTGACTTGATTGGGAATTTAACTTTTTTTTGAGTATCGTGGGTGTAAAGTTTCTTGTCCGATCTTCTCCATTTTCTTTCATTTTCGTATGAGGATAATGCCACCCTGGTTTCAGAGTTAATTAAGGCACCTCTGGGAACCCCATATGCCTCTAACTTGGTTATTTTAGACTTACATTTACTATAATTATGAGTCCAGTTTTCCTCAAGATCTTTTCGTTCACCTAAGCCAAGATAAACTTAGAAAGTACAAATGAATTTGAATTAAAATAAATTGTAATAATATTTTCTAATTTAAATAGAATTGCATGTATTCTTATATATTTGTACCTACATCTAATAATACTGATAATGTTTCATGCTGGATTATATTCGAACACAATGTGAATTGTTACTCAATACATTGAATTGAATTGAAAAAGTCACATTGGTACTTGCCCGAATTTGATCCCACGACCTCAAGCACGAGAGGCGAGGTTTTAGCTACCGAACCACCAAGACATTCTTCAAATTCTTCAAGAAATTCTTCTCCGTAACAAACAATGATTGGTAAAATCGTATTTTTTTTTCTTTAAAATTTTGGCTTTTCTTAATAAATTGTTCTTCACGATTCTCGTGGAAGTCAAAAGTCCATTGCCCCACTTCACCACAAAAGCTAGCCAATGCTTATCAACTGTTGAAAATCCTAAATAAACAACAGCTTAATTTTAATCAAAAACACTAGTTGCTCTATCAACACATTTTTCAAGATTTTATATGCTCTCACAACTATCTGAAGCACTTCATCTATCACGTCGGGCTGTCAACATACAGTTATGAAAATCAGAGTAAAACTCGTTTGAAAATCTTGTATGAAAGATTTGAACCAAAAATTGTTTGGACTTTAAGAAAAGTTAATCCGATAGCGTTATGTATTGAGATGGAATGTTTGAATAGGTTTGACGTGTGTCTGAGTAGGATGAGACAATCTGGGGGCTGAAGACAGGGTTGTTTGTATGCATTTTCGATCGGTTTTTTTGGGTGGGTGTATCTATCTGAAGTCATGTTGGTGGACTGTTGAGGGATGTTGTATAATCTTTGAATTTCATTACCTGAATCTTTAATTATTTTATCGTGGGGTTTTGTTTATTGGACGTCGCATATACAGACTATTTTTATCGTGGGCTGCAATTTGTCATTGACATTCAAAATTCAGCATTGTCACAACACTGTCTGCTGTAATCTTGAGCTAAACCCTGGTCCGTACCAGGGTTTAGTTCCGTAGATACAATAAAATAATTGAACAGTTTATTCAGTTTAGTTACTAAAAAGCTCGGTCACCAAGGTAATTATATTTATTCATCATCATCATCATCATTTCAGCCGAAAGACGTCCACTGCTGGACAAAGGCCTCCCCCAGGCGTCGCAACATTGACCGATCCCGTGCGTCTCGCATCCAGCGCCTTCCCGCAACCTTAACCAGGTCATCGGTCCACCTAGTGGGAGGCCTTCCAACGTATCGTCTTCCAGTTCGCGGTCGCCATTCCAGAACTTTTCGGCCCCATCGGCCATCCGCTTCCGCGAGCAATGTGCCCTGCCCACTGCCACTTAAGTTTGGGAATTCTTCGGGCTATGTCGGTAACTTTGGTTCTCCTGCGGATATTATCATTTCTGACGTGATCACGCAAGGAAATTCCGAGCATAGCCCTCTCCATTGCCCTTTGGGTGACTTTAAGCTTTCTGATAAGGCCCATTGTGAGCGACCACGTCTCGGTCCCATAGGTGATTACTGGCAACACACACTGGTCATAGACTTTTGTCTTGAGACACTGCGGTAAATTGGACGAGAAGATACCACGCCACTTCCCGAACGCCGCCCAGCCGAGTCGGATTCGACGGTTGACCTCTTTCTCGAAGTTGGACCTACCCAACTGGACCGTTTGTCCCAAGTAAACATAATCGTCTACAACTTCGAGTGTAGAGTCTCCGATCTTGATAGGACTGGCTGTTACATGGGCGTTCACCATGACCTTGGTTTTGTCCATGTTCATTTTAAGACCCACTCTTTCGGAAGCTCTACTAAGGTCATCGAGCATTTTACTGAGGCTCTCCATGGTCTCAGCCATGACCACAATGTCGTCGGCAAACCGAAGGTGAGTGATGTACTCGCCATTAACGTTGATGCCAAGCCCCTTCCAGTCCAGAACCTTGAAGACGTCCTCCAGCGCAGCAGTGAACAGTTTCGGAGAAATGACGTCTCCCTGTCTTACGCCGCGCTGGAGAAGGATTGGTTTCAAGGTCTGATCCTGAAGACGGACTGACATGGTGGCGTTTTTGTACAGACACTTCAACACCTCAATGTACCGGTAGTCGATCTGGCACCGTTGGAGAGACTGCAGTACAGCCCAAGTCTCGATCGAATCGAAGGCTTTCTCGTAGTCCACAAACGCTAAACAGAGAGACAGGTTATACTCTTCGGTCTTCTGTATAACCTGCCGCAGCGTATGTATGTGGTCTACGGTGCTAAAGCCTTTTCGGAATCCGGCTTGTTCGGGAGGCTGGAAATCGTCAAAACTGCGCGCGAGACGATTCGTGATGACTCTTGAAAACAACTTGTAAACATGGCTAAGAAGGGTGATGGGCCTATAGTTCTTCAGCCGGGCATTGTCGCCCTTCTTGAAGAAGAGTACCACCACACCCCCGCACCATGCCTGTGGCGTTTTGCCCTCGAGTATGACGGAATCAAAAAGCTTCTGAAGGGCCTTGAGGACCGGTTTTCCACCCGCCTTCAGGAGTTCAGCCGTGATGCCGTCATCACCCGGCGCCTTGTTGTTTTTAAGCTGTTTTAGAGCCATCCTAATCTCGTACAGGCTGACGTCCGGGATATCTTCGGTATAGTGCCGGGTCAATCTAGCTCTTGGGTCGTTTGCTAGATTCGCAACGGGTTTACTGGTTGACGTGTACAACTGCCCATAGAAACTCTCGATCTCCCTCAGAAGCTCCGGTTTGGCGGATACAATCCTGCCATCATCGGTCTTCAGTTTCGTGAGCTGGCTCTGCCCGATAGCCAGATCCCTTGAAAAAACCTTGGAGCCTTTATTTCGCTCAATCGTTTCTTTAATACGCTCGGTATTTAAGCGGCGGAGGTCTCTTTTCAAGGATTTAGAGATCTGTTTATTGATCTGCCGGTATTTGCACGCCTCATCTGAAGACTGCAGGATCATCTCACGCCTCTCCTTCATAAGGTTGAGGGTATGATCAGAGAGCTTTATTATATTTATTATGGACAATGAATTAGCCCAAGAGTTAGTGAAGCGTGCTCGAGAGCTCAGGGCACCGCGCTCCGACACGGATAGGTAATTTCTTTCATGTTAGACTGATTCGTCTATAGACCGTGCAGACTGAAATAGGATCATTACCCGGCTCAATAAGTATATTCAGAAAGCCTGGTCAATTTAATTATTTCAATAGTTTTTAGCATATTGCCTACTCATATTGACCGGTTTTTAAAATTGTCTCGGCATTATTCATATAATGCAAAGTCAAAGTCAAAGTCAAAGTCAAATATATTTATTCAATTAGGCCAATAAACGGCACTTTTGAACGTCACATAAATTAAAATTAAAAATTAAAAGTAATAAAAAATAAATTTAAAAGTAATAAAAAAAAAAAAACAGACAAAAAAAAAAAAAAAAAAATGATTCTACCGTGCATTCGGAAAGTAGATTGTTATGGAGAAGAACGCACAAGAAACTCCATCCAAGAAACTCCAATGCCGTATATTTCACTTGATCCATAACATAATATAAGGGCTCTAATCCTTTCGACTATTTGCAAAGTCCCTAAAAATATTGAATAAAACCAACAAATAACAAAAAAGCTAATGAACGGCAAGTTACTAAACGCAGCACCACGTTTCAAAAGTAGGGGAACTTATATCACTGACTTATCCCACTTTACTCCTTTCGGTATAGCAAGATCGTACCAAATGAGTATTGTAGCCCAGTCTCTCGTGTTTCTTCTGCTTGACATATAATCTGCGACTGTTTCCTTTACTGAGTACAAAACAAAACATCTAGATTTACGTTTTGAATTGCCAAGTGGATAAAAAAGCTAAATGATGTGGGGAAAATGAAGTTTGGAGCTTATGATAATGTAGGAGTTGACTTTAGTTTCTTTTAGTGCGCAAATATGTACGAGGAGGGATCAAAAACTAGTGAGAATGAGATAGAATATAATGACTATTGATAACTTAATAATTTATTTTTCTACATCGTTGCCGAGTCTCTCTACACACCGAGTCCAGCGCTTTTCCAAGGCTTCAATCCCTTTCACAAAAAAAGTTTTGTTTTGGTCCTGCAAAAAGCTCTCCACGGCATCCATCACCTCGTTATCTTCTTCGTACCTGTTTCCCCTAAAGTTGTTAATTTGGGGAACAGATAAAAATCGCTAGCCACCAGATCTGGTGAATAAGAGTCCTGGTCAACCAATTCGAAGCCAGCTTGTTGAATGGCAGCCATCGCAACTGCCAACCTGTGCGCCTGGATGCGTTGTCGTGATGAAACAGCACGCCCCTTCGAAGTTTCTCTCTCCTTTTCTCTTTGATGGCATTCCTCAACTTGGGAATTAAAGCTGCATAATATTGGCCTGTAATAGTGGTTCCACGCTCCAGGTAATCAATCAACAATATCCCTTCTGAGTCCCAAAATATTGAGGCCATAACCTTGCCAGCCGATGCAACGACACGAAACTTCTTCGGGGTTGGTGATGATGACCTTTTTCCATTGCGAAGATTGCTGTTTTGTCTCGGGATCAAAATGATGGACCCATGTTTCATCCATTGTTACGAAACGAGACAAAAAGTTTTCAGAATCTTCTTGAAACTTGTCCAACAATATCTTCGAAATGTCAAGTCGATTTTGTTTCTGACTGTCGGTTAACATTCTCGGCACCCATCTTGCGAAGACTTTTCTCATATTCAAAGATTGTTCCAATATGGATTGAATACTTCCATATGAAATGCCCGTTTCTTGAATTAAGTATCGGATGCTAACTCTTCGATCGCTCAATACAATTTTCTCGACCTTCAAAACATTTTTTTGGGTGACTGACGTCGATGGACTTTCCTAATGTTGCCTCCAAATCGCAATGAATATTTTAAACAGAGGTATTTAATAACGGCTCGCACTTTGTTTTTCTCCATTTTCGAGAACACGTTCCGACACGAAGCAAACAAATGACTACATTCAGATAAAAAACAAAAGAGAATCGAAGATTATTTTCTTTATTAATATTACAAATATGTATCTGAGCTATGCCTGCCAGTATTTTTTTTTCTTACCAAGGTGTATGTTCGTTCTAACTACTTTTTATCCCTCCTAGTATAAAATTACGTTTTCTTAGCATCTCAAATAATAGTAACCTCCAAGATTAGTTTATTGAATAGTTTTGTTCAGTTAATTTTAAATTAACGTAATGACTCTGAGCTGCAAACCTTGAAGGACCATATATCGATAATGTATCCTTTGAATTAAATATTGGTTCATTATTGAATCAATATTCTTTTTTTTTAAACGTACTTATAGGCTCGCGTTTGACCACTGTCTCGCCTGATGGTAAGCGATGATGTGGTCGACGGTGAAGCACGCTAGACTAGAAGTTACCTATTCACTCTTGACTTAAAGACCCCAAGGTCGTAGCTATCAGGGATTAAAGGCTCCGGCAGGGAATTCTCGCCTTAACTGTGCGGACAACGAAAGTATTAGTAAAACGCTTTGTGCGTATGGGTGGGCTGTCCACCATGTACCGATGATGCATGGCCGTACATCTTGTAGTCCGATGATGGAAAAGGCTAGGCAAATTATTGCAAGAACTAAAGGAAACACTTTAAAATTCGAAAATAATGTCATAGCAATGCATATTAAATAGAGAGATGGCAAATAAAATACCAGTTTCATACTTATCCCACTGCAGGGCAAAGGCTGCTCTCATACAAAGGAAGTAAGAGCAAAATCCCCACAATTAATTTCATAAGTCAGGTTGGCGATTAGACTTACTGTGATTTTTAGGGTTCCGTACCCGAAGGGTAAAAACGGGACCCAGTAACTAAGACTCCACGGTCCGTCTGTCTATCTGTCTATCACCAGGCTCTCTGTCTCATGAAACGTGATAGCTATACAGTTCAAATTTTTACAGATGATGTAATTCTGTTGTCTTACAACAAATACTAATCAGAATCAGAATCAGAATTATTCATTTGCCAGCAATGTAGGTACAAGTTTGAGATGGTACAGAATTGGGTGTTTCCGCTACATTCTGCCTTACGGCATGCAAAAACATTATTTCTTTAAGGTACAATACAATAATTGTCATTGACTTATTATCTAACAAGGCATCAGACAACAAAAAAAAAAATCACAAATAACATAAATGTCACATACACAGTCAATTACGAATCAATATGCTTATCTAGGAATTATAAAAAAAAAAATCATTTAAAATGTCACATACATAGTCGATTACAAATCCATAAGCATAAATAGGAATTATAAAAAAATGTAATCATTTAAAAATGACAATTATAAGAAAATTTAAGTAACACTTAAAAATCTTTATCATTCAGGATCATTAACAGAATAGTAACATTTTTCCAATAGTAATGTAGTCAACTTAGTTTTAAATATACGAATAGGGTGATTTTTTAAATTATGCGTAATTTTATTATATATGATAGGCCCCATTGACATTATATTATTTCTTAATAGTGCTGTTTTATATTTTACTGTATGTAGTAACTTATTATATTGTAGTCTTAAAGGACGTGAGCGTAATCGTATGCTGGCTAGTGTCGGAAATAAATTTAAATTCGATCTAACAAAAATTGACACTTCCAATATGTATAGAGACGGGAAGGTTAGTATTTTCATTGACCTAAACACAGGCTCACAGCTCTCAGTTATTTTTGACCTTAACTTAACTTGACATTGACCTAATGCAGCGCTTTTGTGCCTTGAAAATCTGCTCCCTCTCGCTACAGTTGCCCCAGAAAATTTCTCCGAACCTCAATATTGATGCAACTAAACCATGGTAAGCTGTTAGAAGTGTAGTATTGCTTACTTTATGTGATAAGTTGTGCAGAAAATACGCTAATTTACTCAATTTTTTACACACGTCCTCAGATTGAGGTTTCCAAGTCTGATTGCTGTCAATTAAGATTCCCAGGAGTCTCGCTATTTTTGTTGAGTCAACCTTTTGCCCACTATAGCCGACAGTTAAATTAGCGGGACTAATCCGTTGGTAAAAATGCATAACTTTCGTTTTTTGTAAATATATAATCATAATTCATGTTAAGCCAATGAATGATACTCTCTAATGTGCCGTTAATCTCACTTTCATATTCTTTTAAGTCCGAACATTTTACGATCACAGTACTATAAGAGAAACAACGGTGGTCCCAGAACGCTACCTTGCGGTACGCCATGTTTGACCTCTCTACAATCTGAAGTATATTTAATTTCACGTTAAGTTTTTAGGCATACTCTTGTTATTTCTGTGTATTGCATTCGGCCTCGAAGATATGATTTGATTAGATCTTGGATATTTCCTCTTATACTATAGGCGTGAAGTTTTTTTAAAAGGACATCATGTTTTACGTAGACGAATGCCTTAGTCATATCAGTCAAAATTGCACATACAGGAATTTTATTGTAAACATTTGTCATAATATTAGTTAAGAGATTATATATTGCCATATTAATTTTTTATTTTTTCTAAACCCCATTTGTTCCTCGCTTAATATATTATATTTACTCAAAAATCTATCCATTGCTTGATAAATAATCTTTTCAAATACCTTAGAGAATATTGGGATCAATGCTACTGGTCTATAATTGGACAAATCTTCTCTATTTACACTATACATTTACTATTGGCACGAAAAGAAGAAGAAAAATATCAATTCACGAGTGTGAGATTTGTTTGTACTATAACAGAAAACTATCATCTTTTTGTTATTACAAGCTGTAAATTACCTTGCTTGGGTATTTGTGTCCGGGAAATAGTCATCGATTTTTCAAGCACTTCCTGACATCTGATAAAGCTCATACTTATGTAACTGTGGAAACATTGATATAATATGCTACTATGGAGCTGGTCTCAGGATAGAGCCGGAAGGTGGTTAAACAAACTTCTCAACCAGACAAGACTACACCATCGCGTTTGGGCTCATTGGATGTATTATGAAAGAAAGAAAGAACAGGAAAAAAAAAGAGAGAAAAGTTAGAAAAGACAGAAAGATAGAAAAGAAAGAAAGAACAGAAAGAAAGGAATGAAGAGATAGAAAAGAAAGAAAAGAAAAAAAAAAAGAAAAGAAACGAAAAAGTGGGAAGAAAAGAAAAGAAAAGAAAAAAAAGAAACGATAAGAAACGAAAAGAAATAACAGAAAGACAAGAAATAAGGAATGAAAAGAAAGAAAAGTAAGAAAACAAAGAAAACAAAAAGAAGAAAGAAAAGAAAGAAAAGAAAAGAAAAGAAAAGAAAAGAAAAGAAAAGAAAACAAAACAAAACAAAAGCAAAGAAAAGAAAATAAAAGAAAAGAAAAGAAAAGAAAAGAAAAGAAAAGAAAAGAAAAGAAAAGAAAAGAAAAGAAAAGAAAAGAAAAGAAAAGAAAAGAAAAGAAAAGAAAACAAAAGAAAAGAAAAGAAAAGAAAAGAAAAGAAAAGAAAAGAAAAGAAAAGAAAAGAAAAGAAAAGAAAAGAAAAGAAAAGAAAAGAAAAGAAAAGAAAAGAAAAGAAAAGAAAAGAAAAGAAAAGAAAAGAAAAGAAAAGAAAAGAAAAGAAAAGAAATGAAAACAAAACAAAACAAAACAAAACAAAAGAAAAGTAAAGTAACGTAGAGAAAGAAAAGAAAGAACATAAAGTAAAGAAAGAAAAGAAAGAAAAGAAAGAAAAGAAAGAAAAGAAAGAAAAGAAAGAGAAGAAAGAGAAGAAAGAAAAGAAAGAAAAGAAAGAAAAGAAAGAAAAGAAAGAAAAGAAAGAAAAGAAAGAAAAGAAGGAAAAGAAAGAAAATAAAGAAAAGAAAGAAAAGATGGAAAAGAAAGAAAAAAAGTAAATAAAGAAAAGAAACGAAAAAGAATAAAGAAAAGAAAAGAAAAGAAACGAAACGAAAAGAAAAAGAATAGAAAAGAAAAGAAAAGAAAAGAAAAGAAAAGAAAAAAAAAAGAAAAGAAAACAAAAGAAAAGAAAAGAAAACAAAAGAAAAGAAAAGAAAAGAAAAGAAAAGAAATGAAAAGAAAAGAAAAGAAAAGAAAACAAAACAAAACAAAAGAAAAGTAAAGTAACGTAGAGAAAGAAAAGAAAGAACATAAAGTAAAGAAAGAAAAGAAAGAAAAGAAAGAGAAGAAAGAGAAGAAAGAAAAGAAAGAAAAGAAAGAAAAGAAAGAAAAGAAAGAAAAGAAAGAAAAGAAAGAAAAGAAAGAAAAGAAAGAAAAGAAAGAAAAGAAAGAAAAGAAAGAAAAGAAAGAAAAGAAAGAAAATAAAGAAAAGAAAGAAAAGATGGAAAAGAAAGAAAAGTAAGTAAATAAAGAAAAGAAACGAAAAAAGAAAAGAAAAGAAAAGAAACGAAACGAAAAGAAAAAGAAAAGAAAAGAAAAGAAAAGAAAAGAAAAAAAAAAGAAAAGAAAAGAAAAGAAAAGAAAAGTAACGAAAAGAAAGAAAATAAAGAAAATAAAGTAAAGAAAGAAAAGAAAGAAAAAAAAGAAAATAAAGAAAAGAAAAAAAAAAGAAATAACAGAAAGATAAGAAATAAAGAATGAAAAGAAAGAAAAAAGAAATGATAGAAAAAAAATAATGAAAAGAAAGAAAACATTAATTGCCATTAAGTAATGTTACAACATAAACAAAACATTAGATAGTTTTAAATCACAGTATTTCCAGTATGGCAAAAGCAGCGGGCTCAGCCGATGCTAACCAGATTGCGATTATATATTACATTACTATTAATAAATTTTGGGCAGAATGTATGGCTCAACTGTTCTTACAACCCAACATCTTAATTTGTATACCTTCATTCCAGCAAATAAATAATTTTATTTGATTTGATTTGAATACATTTTTGTTCAAAAACCTTCTTAAACTAAACATCCACCATCTTTAAAATTTTATAAATAGAATGAACACTACCTACATGTAGTATACGTATATATGTATATGGACAAGTATAATGGTCCATTTTATATTCACTAAGCCACCCACTAAAACTGGCTTCTTTAATCTCCCGAAAAAACCGAAAACTCAAACTCCAACATTAAGCCCAACTTTATTACCGTACCAATCAATTAATAACTGAACTTTCTAAAAACGCTGCAATAAAAAAAACAACTTTTTTTCACAAAAAGTTGCTGTTCCACGAGATAATCCTTAGAACGGCTACGTTTAAAGTTAGTCATAGGCTCCGAAACTTTTTCTCTTGTCTTTAGTCTTTGTATCGTAATTTGGTATGCAACAGACGTTAGTGCGAAAGGCTAATTGTAGCCAGCTGTGGTTGGCTCGGATCCAACTAATTCCTGGTGGGATCTGCTATGACAAAAATATTAAGGACCAGCTTACACAGTCCGAAAAGCGTGGGTAAGTAACGCTTGCGCTAAATAGGACAGTGGGTCTTTTTTCGTTGAAATATCAGGTGGATTGTCGTTTGTGTTGTAGGCTTTTAATGTTCTTGGATTAAGATAGTGAATGGGAATCTTCGTCATCATCATTTCAGCCGAAAAAACGACCACTGTTAAACTATAGAATGGTTCCGAGCGTCTGGCAACCACCGATTTCCCGCAACCTTGACCAAGTCAATTAACTCACCTAGTGAAGGCCTTCTAACACAGCGTCTTTCGGTACGCGGTCGCCACTACAGAACTTGGATTATGCATTGGAATTATCTCTATATTCAAATAAAATTTGTGTTTTCACACCAATTGATCAACCACTGTACACAGTTTTTTAAGGTTACGTTATAAGTACATGGATAAGTTAACTTCTACTGTCGTAGGGATGACTTTTGGCATTTTTACTATTTTAATTTTTTTCTGTTGTTTTTATAAGATGTCCCTACAGCATTAGACATCAATCTACATCCATTGCTCTATTTTTTTACAAAATTTTCATCAAACAAACAATAATAATTAAGCTTTTCAACAGTGTTTTAACTCAATCTTAACATTAGCATTAAATTTTGCTAGCACTTGGAACTAACAGGTCAAAGACCTAAGTTGACTCGTTTTGTACAGGTATCAAAAATGAGGAATAAAAGCATAGCTTGGAAGCCTGCGTGCAGCGAGTGCCAAACACTGACAGCTGCCCGTGCAATAAAATGAGTTTTTATCTAGCCAACCACGTCAAAGTGTCTATACAGTGTAGGTATATTCAGAAGATTTGGGTATGTTAAAAGGATACCAAGTAGGCTTGTGAAATTATGTATTTATTTACATAACAGGAGAGAAACAGACAGCGTGGTAAACACACAAAATAAACAGATAAATTATTACAACCATGAGCTTTGAAGGTGAAAACTCGACAATTACGGCAAACGTACTACTAAAACACGATTGACGTATCCAATCGACAATATTTGAATATTTGATATTGACGTTCTGTGAATATGGGATTGGTTTTAAATAAAGAACAAATATGGAATATTCTGTTCAGCCATTCATACTTACATGAATTTGATAAATCAAACCTCATTCCAACAGTGTATACTCACCAGAAATGTATTATTTTTATTATTATAGATAGGTTCGCCTTAGACCAGTACCTCACCTGATGGTAAGTGATGATGTGGTCGACGATGAAGTACGCTTGCCTAAAAGTAACCTATTCACTCTTTACTTAAAGACTTCCAGGTTGTAACTATCAGGACATACAGACTCCTTTGCTGTACGCACAATAAAAATATGCCTAAAACGTTAAGTGTTTATGGTTGGGATGTCCACCATGTATCAATAGCGCAACACCGTACATAGTGAAGTCCAATGATGCAACGGGCTATGTTGAAAATATTTAACCTCAAATACCTGTAATAATGCTGATAAAGCTGCAGAAAAATCTTGTCTCCATATATGACCTCAGTCAAGATAAAAAAGCTCAAAAAAATATTAAACACGTCGATAAGATTTTATTTAAATAATAAAATCCTATTGCCACAGCTAACATTTGCTTACTTTACCTAAACACATTAAGATCAGCCGCACTATTTGAATAATACATAGTAACATGTACTTTAAATATAAAAATATTTTTCTAGACAGGCATATCAAAAAATAGTATTAAGGTCCCAGACGGCTTTAAGGTTAAGCTAGTCAAGACGATATGACAGTTCAATCTCAAAAATATTCACAGCTGTTTGGCTTCTAAAACTAGAACCACAGAATAGTTATTTATGCTACAAGTGCGGAAGGTAGGTGATTTCCGATGAGTGGCATTTTTATTCACGAGCGAGCGAAGCGAGTGAGTGGATAAATCCACACGAGTCGGAAATCATCTTACGCACGTGTATCATACAACATTTTACTATGCATTGTGCGAGGAAATAAATAAATTAATAAAATGAAATTAATAAAATGGCGGGCTTATTCAAGCGCGTTCAGCATATCCATAGATTAACTAATAGTTCCTCGGGCATATCTACTGCGCATGTGCAAATAGCTGTCACATCGTAACGCAATAAGGCACGAGCAAAATATACGTACTGCCAAACATATTTAATATTAATTTATTGATCGAAATCTACATCTAAAGTAATTAAAAACGCCTAAAATGAAGTATTAGTTTTTTTTTACCTTTTTTATGAATGATAATCTGTACATAACTAATTTTTAAAACTTTTCTCAAATAATAAAAACTCTATGCGTCGGGCTGACGTTGGAGTCAAAAATAAAAAAAATACAGGAAAGTAAAAAGCACTAGTGAAAAAAAGTGACACTTTCCGCACAGTTTGGCTGCTTGGAAAACCGCTCTTTTCGAGGACATGCATTGTAAAATGAATTTTACACTGAAAAATAATGCTTTGTTACTACGGCGTAGCACGACCGTAATGCTGCTACGCCGTAGCTGATGCGTAGGTCGCTACGCATGGTATAATCATCTACCTACACAAATAATTAAAATTGAAGTTTGTGGATGTCATTTCAAAATAGCAGCATTTTAGTAAATGCATAATGATTTATTACAAGTTTATTAAACCAATATAACATTTTTATTGGCAGTTTTCTGTGTGTCAGACTAAAATTCTGTCTGTTTGTTCCAGCTTATCTCCAAAACGACTGCACCAATTTTGACGGGCTTTTCAATGCCAGCTAATGGTATAAGGCATTAAGGCTTTAACTTTTTTGTTTGACATGGACAAAGTCATGGTCAATATTTAGTTGTCCATATTTTTGTGTTATGCATCGAACGTATATTTTGTCTGAGAATACTTATTTACTGTTTTGTCAGATTGGTTTTAATAAGCAAGATCATGTCTCCAAGTAAGCTAGCAACCAGATGGTGCCAGCCAACTTGACGTTTTTGCATTAGCACATCTCATTAACCTGGGCTGCAGTGACTTGGCTTTCGTATCTCAGCCAGGTGTCATGAAATTAAATCTTACAACGCTATGCACGGTGACAGTAGTTCATAAATACAATTTAGTTTCATGAGGCTCACGTTTGTCATTTATATTATTTCACCTGTTGCTAAGCTATGAGAGGTAACCAATAGTTACCAACCAGATTTATGAGTGAAAACGCCGAGAAGGTGACGTCTCTTCTCGGCGTTTCACATCTCTCATAGAAGGACTTACGTACGTACTTGTTACAGGTGCCGTTTTGTAGTTTGTGTCTACCCCCCATAGTAAATGGTTCAAGTGTGTATATGTTTGACTAGCTTTTGCCAGCGGCGTCACCCGCGTGAGAAGTGTTTTATTATCCCAAGGGAACATTATACCCGGATGAAAAGTAGCTTATTTGCTATTCCAGACTATAATATTATATCTGTGTCCCAAATTCCATCTAGATCAGTTAAGCCATTCTAGTGTGATTGAGTCACGAATATACATTCATCCATCCAAACTTTCATATACAATATCATTAAGATTAGCAATGATACCGTTCGATTGCCAAATAAACCTTGCGATGAAACGCATTGTTGGTAGCTCACATAAAAGACCCAAACTAAACAGTCATAGACTACAGCCTCCACACACGTTCTCGCTTCACAAACCCACTACAACCCGATACACTCGGCTAAAACAACTCTCAATAGAACGCCATGATCTGCATCACAAACGCTGAGCAATTTTTCTGTTGAGGCGAAACCAGGGACCGACGCACAGCGCTGCATACATTTTCATGAAGTTTTGCATTTTTGATGAACAAAAAAAAGATGACGTTTTACTCGAAATCGCTGTTTATTTTTTTTGGGACGGAATCCTGTGTTGCCGTTTTTTGGAAGTTTGGCTGGTTTGAATTTTCGGGTGTAACGTTTTGTGGTGAATTGATTAAGTGAATATTATTTCGTGAAGTTTTCGTGTCGTAATTTTTACTTATTTTCGTTTACCTTACATAAGTAGCTCTGCTACTGGAGGACAGTTTTTTCCAAACATGTATAAGGTAAGTTTCGATAAAGTAAGACAGTAATACAGGCATGTAGCAAGGCCTTAATAAAGAGGCCACAGCATGCTTTTAAACTAAAATTAAAACTCTAATATCTAAGTAATTTGTAAAAGTACATTAAAATATTATGGACAAAAAATACATTATATCAAAATGAAAATAAAAAAGTTATGAAATTAAAAACGCATTATCATTTATTATCTCAGAAAACCCTATGGGCAGACCAAACATCCAGTGTTGTAATCGTTGGCAAATATACCTACAGGGACATTTTTCTTCATAAGTTTGTTGTACATGGTGTATTAGAAAGGTGCAATCATAAGTTTAGAAACTGCTTCAGTCCATGTATATGAACAACTTACTCTAAGAAAGTCTTAGGCAATTTCCAAAATAAAATTGAATTTTCCATATAAAGTTGTCGTCAGCTGACCACAATTTGTATAGAGATTTTTTTAAGAATCCCATATGAATTCCTTGGAAAAAGTTATTCTATTACATGGCCAAAAGCAATTTTTAAATATGACCACAACTTTCCGTTACACTTTGTATAATAGAATAAAACACCCAAAACTGTGTTTTCCAGTACGCTGTTCCCATTATAAAATCTTTCGATCCTATCAGCCGTTTTCAAGGCCTTTCCACAACGTGGACAGATGACCTATTGTGAGTCACGAGAGCCAACTGGAAGTAATAAGCACAGGTCTGGTTGATGGGGATGCTTGTGGGGCCCATGTCCAGCTGAAGACGTCTTTGGTCCAAAACGATGATGATAAAACATCATAACTATTCTTTCTGAAACGAGTATCCAACTAACATCAAAATTTGCAGCAATTGGACTTCCTAAGAGCAGCCAATTTCAAATTTGGAATTATCTGAATTTATGCAAGGAACAACAGTGAGAATTATACCTATTGTTAATATCTTCTCAATTAGTCTACCGATCAAATCAGTAAAACAAAAGCACTCACTCCTTGACTAATGGATCTCAACATTTCTTCGTCTGTTATCTCGAATATCAAATCATTAGAAACAAAAGGCCAGAGTTGTAATTTCCTGCATTGCTTCGAAATATAACGCCAGTTAGTGAGGTGATTAGTTAACTATGACAACGATTAATGGATGAAATATACGTGGAATATCGAGTTATTTTGGAAGAAAGTTACGGTAGAGCTGCCAACTTGATAAAGTAAAGTATTTCAGTTCTTTTTCTAAAAATAACTTGAATTTAAACTGTTCATTAACTTCTCGCAAAGTGTCTTTTCAACTTTGCGCATACTCAGAGTAAAATAAAAGCTCTACTGTTCTATAACATGACACTATTATAGTATACATCCCAAAATTATGACGTGAATGTTCCCACCGCTGCCTGAGACACAGGCTTCCTCTCTGTGGGAGAGTATAGTCCATCATGCGGGCCCAGTGCAGGTTGGTGAATGTCACAACATGTCTTCCATTTATTGGTATTACGACATGCTATTTTCCTCACGATGTTTTTTTTTAACGTTTTGAGAGCAGTGGTGATAAAATAATGCATACAAATTAAACCCCACCTGGCTTCAATCCATGATCAACAAAAGATGAAACATTCATTCGAATAAAACAGGAAAAAGAAAACAATAATACATATTTCGTAATACTCCATTATAATGCGATGACGTTGGTCGAACAATTAACGTGAAAAAAAACTTTGTTCAAATATAACAAGTTGGCCAAAGATTGTCCAAAAACCCCGTCCGAGACCTTTCTCGTTACGATTTACGTAATCAAAAATGCTAATCTTTAGTCTGAATTACGCTGATTTTTCCCGCGCTCCGTACGGCCGACGTTTTTCGATTATTTTTTTTACATTTTCCAAACTTTGTCGCGTTTTACACGAAGTTATTTGGAATTTTTTAAGCTTATTTATTTATTCATAAGTTTCCGTCTGCGGCTTTACACACGTGGATCCGGTTTTTGCCGAGTTTTTGACTCCTTTTTGCATTTAAAGTGTAATTTAAAAATGACTTTTCAATTTTGTACAAAGTACAGTTCATTGATGTCAATCGCGCGCGCAGTCAGCAGTTCCACGCTGACCCAAATATTTAGTTTTAGTATTAAAATCATTATAAAGTTAGTTAACGATCGGTCACCAACCAAGCCGCGTTTGCTCATACCATTAGCCATTACCATTTTACCAAACCAATATACCATAATTTAACCATACGTGTTTTACTATTCATTTGTAGGGTTTACGCCCAACAAATTGGTCCTTTGAGCCTTCGGAAAGGTGGGATCTATCGCGTTGTGGACATTGTACGTGACGTGTTAGTAACTATCTTTCTATAACCAGTCCTTAGACAACAGTGCATTAAGTGATATCGTCGTAAGTAAGTTAAATTGGAACAACATACTTCTTCGAGTCACCACCCACCACAGTTCACCATCAACCAGGAGATTGTCAAGTAAGACCTTTCCATTTTATTACTTACCAGAATGTCTACCATTGCCGATTTATTTGCTGTTCAGAAGGAGATCATGGAAAATATGAATAAGCTTTACATTAACTTTAAAAAAGAAGGTAAAGAGCGGAAAACATCGGAAAGTATTAAACGTCGTTTACAATCTTTAGAGACCTTATGGAGAGAATTCTCGCGTAACCATGACAATTTAGAGAATTTATGTGACGAAACTGAAGATAATGAGTACTTCGGTGACGATTCGTACACTAAAACTAAAACATTTTATGACGACGTTAAGAGGCATTTATTAAGAGTTCTTGAGGGAACAACTACTCAGTCTCCATCACCAAAGAACCAACCACCAGCACCACCATCGCATGCAACGACCGTTCCACAGCCTAGCACATCAGATAACGAGTTTCCAAGTACCGGAACACTACCCAAAAAGGTTTTACCACTACCACGATTCGTTTTCCATGACGTCGACAAACCAAGTAAAATCGAGGAAATGATGAGAAAACAGCAAAGTAACTTCAAAGCATTAGCCCGAACTATTTCTTTTTTTTTTTTTTTTTTTTTTTTAATCAAAATTCATTTATTTGCATAAATAAGGTACAGAAGGTTGGTAAAATGTACAAAATTGTTCTCTTATTCTGCCTTTAATTTCGGCGTGCAAATATAAATCAGAGTGACACATTTTAGTAAAAAATTGTTAATGATCATAATCATGCAGTCACTAAACAGATAAGCCCATTAAAATGTATTATTGAATTAAATAAATGTCAATATAATATGAAAAAAAATAATAAAGATGTATGTGTCAAATGTCAAATAATAATAACCAAACACAAAACAATAACAATCATAATTTAAAAAATAATAATAATAAGGATAATAATCATGTCAATAACTGGCGTAAGTCGCCACACAATAATAAAAATAATAATACTAAAGATAACAATCATAAGTGTCAATAATGGGCGAAATTCGCCACACAATAATAAAACCAATGATAAAATAATAACAATCATAATTTTAAAATAACGGTGCAATTTACAAAAAAAAAAAAAAAAAAAAAAAAAAAAAAAAAAAACTTACAATTTATAATCCAAAAACTCATGTACACTATAAAAGCATTTTTCAATTAGAAACCTCGTCAAATTATTTTTAAATCTGGAAAATGGTAGCGTTTTTATAGAATTTGGTATTTTGTTATACAATTTTATGCACATAATGTAGCTGTTATTACTTGTTAATGTGAGATTCGTCCTCGGTTGAAATAACTTATTAGTATACATAGATCGAGGGGCATAGTAGTTCGTCGCCTGCTGAAAAAGTCCCTTATGTTTGAAAACAAATAAACAGGATTCTAATATGTAAATACATGGAAGAGTTAGTATTTTATATTTCTTAAAGAAAGGACGACATGACTCTATTTGCTTCAACCCAAATATAGCTCTTAGACACTTTTTTTGCATTACGAATGCTTGATCAATCTCCACACAACGACCCCACAAGATAATACCATACCTTAGAGTGGAGGTTATATAGCCATGGAAAGCCGTTATTGCGGCACTTCTAGATACCTCGCAGCTAATACGCCTCAAAGGGTATATGAATTTATTTATTTTAGCACAAATATCATTTATATGATTTTTCCATGAGCAAAATTTATCTAAATTTATTCCAAGAAACTTAACAGAGTCAGTTTCTAACAGGGCAACCCCTTTATAAGATATATTTAGGTCCAGCGGTTTTGATCGATAAGTGTGAAATTGCATAAATTTTGTTTTATTAATATTAACTTTTAAATTATTAGTTTCTAGCCACTCTATAGTTCGTTGAAGAGCAATATTTATTTCTTGTTCATACGAACTTTTATCATGTCCTTTGATTATGATTGTAGTATCGTCGGCAAACAGTACACATTTATGATTTATAATTTCTGGGAAATCGTTTATGTAGAGCAGATCAATCTCAGATCAATCTTAATGTTTTGTCTGAAAAATGGGAGTTTAAAGATGTTTTGAAGAATATTGAATCACGTTGGACAGCAATTGATTCCTTACATTGGGAAATCGACTGTAACTTACAAGGAGAAAACAGTAACTATGAAGATCTGTTCAACAGGTATGAGGATGAATATTGTGAAATTAAAAAATCTATTAACCAAAGAATGTGGGACGCTCAGCACAGAGATAATTCCACACCAAAAATAGATATACCAATTTTCAACGGAAATTACCAACAATGGATTTCTTTCAAAGACTTGTTCAATGAATCTATCCACAATAATAATTCTATTTCTCCGGCCCAAAAAATGCAGTTTTTAAAAATGAAACTACGTGGAGAAGCTGAGAAACTGATACAACATCTTCGTGTAAGCACCGGCAATTACCAGACCTGTTGGGACATCCTAAATCAAAGATACAATAATAAAAAACTAATTTTTAATTCACACATGAATGTTCTCATGTCTTTGCCAGTAATGCACCAACAAACAGCTTCCAATATAAAAAAGCTTCATGATACCACTAATGAATGCCTCAACGCATTAAAAAATCTAGGCATAGACATATCTACCTGGGACCCGATAATCGTATACCTTATCACCCAGAAAATGGACGCCGAAACGTATACAGATTATATTGACTCATTGCCGGACCCTCGAGACCTGCCACATCTGCAAGATTTTCTAGCTTATCTTGAAGGAAAATTTATTGCCTTAGAGACAGTTCGTCGCAAAACTGAGACAATTAAGAATACACAACCATTCCATAACCAACAAAAACATTCTAACCAAAATTTTAATACCAGTACTCAACGTAAAAACCCAAGAGATTCAGGATTCAATAATGCTAATAGACATGACGAATGCAAACCATTTATTAATCATTCTGCTATCAAACCATATCAAAAATGTGTAATATGTGACGAAAATCATGCACTGTTTATTTGCAATAAATTCCGTGAACTAAATAACCAAGAAAAACGGAAACAAATTGCGCAAAATAACATTTGCAAAAATTGCCTAATTAACCATAACGGCAAAGAGTGTACGTCGCAAAAAACATGTCGCCATTGCCACGAAAAGCATAATTCGCTATTGCACAATGCCTACGTGATTACTAACCCTGTTACCAACCAGACTCATACCAATCAGCATAACCAATCAAAATGTGTGTCACACGTGTCAAAAGACAACAAGCCAATGACAGACATTCTATTAGCAACAGCTCAAGTTAATGTTTTAGGAGCTGACGGAACCTACAAAACTATGAGAGCCCTCATTGACCAAGGGTCTCAAACATCCATAATTTCCGAAAACGCAGCACAACAACTTGGAATCCCTCGCCGAAGGTGTAAAGGTTCCATCTTCGGGATTGGAGCGAAAGAAAGTAACTGTAAGGGAGTAATGACAATTACCATAGCATCAAAACATAATGAGTTTACCACGAATATTGATGTATTAATAATGAAAAACTTAATCAAAAAGCTACCAAACCAATCTTTCACCAAACCATCCTGGCAGTACCTCAAAAATATACAGCTCGCAGACCCTGAATTCAACCAAAGCCGCCCTGTCGACCTATTACTAGGCGCAGAGGTGTATTCTGAAATTATCCTACACGGCATTATAAAGGAAGATCAATCACAACCCATCGCACAACAGACGCAACTAGGATGGATCTTATGTGGTAACGTGAAATCGTACTACTGTAATGTGATCTTGAACAACTGTGACGATATAAAAAGGTTTTGGGAAATAGAAGATTTGACAGACCAACCCGATAACCAATCTAGAGAAGATTTATACTGCATACAACAGTATCAATCCGAAACTAAACGTCAACCAGATGGCCGTTATGTCGTAAGATTGCCAATGAAACCAGAAGTAAATGAACTATTGGGGGAGTCTAAGTCAAAGCCCAAAGCTCAATTTCACCAATTAGAAAGAAAATTTAGAAAAAATAACCAAATAGCAGCTGATTACAAACAATTCATGAACGAATATTTTAACCTTGGTCACATGAAAATAAGTCGTAATAACCAACCAATAGAGTACTTTTTACCACACCACTGTGTAATACGAAGCGAATCAACAACGTCTGCAATACGAGTTGTATTCAACGGGTCAGCGAAAACTACTACTGGAAACTAAACTACTGGATATAGTGTGAATGACCTCATGTACAGCGGACCTAACTTACAACTTGACCTATTATCTGTAATTATAAAATGGAGACAGTACAAAGTAGGTTATGTAGCAGATGCTGAGAAGATGTTTCGCCAGATAATCGTAAATGAAGATGACCAACAGTACCAGAAAATCATATGGAGAGATTCTCCGAGTAAGCCATTAGGTCAATACCAATTAACAACTGTTACCTATGGAACCAAAGCGGCACCATTTTTAGCACTTATGACTATGAAGCAGTTAGCGAAAGATGAAGCTCACAAATATCCAGAAGCAACGAAGGTTCTGGAAAATAACCTGTACATGGATGATGTTTTACATGGGCAACACAACCTCGACTCTGCCAAAAAGATTAAGGGTCAATTAATCGAATTATTTAAGGCCGGTGGGTTTAATCTGCGTAAATGGAAATCAAATGAAACAGCCTTATTAGAAACCACTCCAAACGATAATGAAAACTCATTTCAGTTCAAACAGCAGGAATCAACTAAGACTCTAGGATTGAAATGGACACCATCCACTGACCAATTTAGTTTTGAAATAAAAATGTTACCATTTGTGCATGATGAACGCATAACCAAAAGAGAGCTTCTCTCAGAGATATCGAAAGTATTCGACCCTCTAGGATGGCTCTCCCCTGTAACCACAAAATTAAAACTCCTATTTCAGTCAATTTGGCAACTAAACCTCAACTGGAGTGATATTTTACCAGAAAATATACACAATGAATGGATCCAAAATAAACTAGACCTACAACAACTAAATGACATACGAATACCAAGATGGTTGCAATGCCATGAAAACGATAACATCGAGCTGCATGGATTTTGCGACGCTTCAACCAAGGCCTACGCCTGTGTCATCTACTGTAAGGCGCATAATTCAGTGGTGCTCGTAGCTGCAAAGTCCCGTCTCGTACCGTTGACAAAAGCTGTGACGTTACCGAGATTAGAATTATGTGCTGCGCAATTAATGACCAAGTTAATGAACAAGATGCAATTGTGTCTCACAGAACACCATATTAAAACATTCGGATGGTCAGACTCCACAGCGGTACTAGGGTGGATTAACGGTAACCCAAACCGTTGGAAACCATTCGTAGCCAATAGAGTTGACCAAATTGTCAAATGTATACCACCTGAACGTTGGAGTTACGTTAAATCAGACGAAAATCCTGCCGATTGCGCAAGCCGAGGGATAACCGCTGCGCAACTGTTAAAACATCCCATTTGGTGGAGTGGTCCTAACTGGCTTCTAACGTCGAAACCAAATCCTAGTACCAAGAAACCAAAATACTACACGCACGAAGAAACTAGAAAACAATACCAAACCAATGTCATCACTAAACCATATGAAAATGACGTCATAGGTAACTTGATAACCAACAACAGTACTTATTTACGAACGTGTCGAGTACTCGCGTGGATATTACGCGTGTTCTCACATAACAATAACAAACCAACATACCTAACCATTGGAGAATTGAATAGAGCTGCTAACCAATTAGTAATGCACGTACAAAGAACAGAATTTTATGAAGAAATTACCAATCTTAAAACCCAGACTAATTTGAGTTCAAAAGGTCGTTTATTACCATTACACCCTTACATTGACTCGGAAGATGTTTTACGAGTTGGCGGGAGAATAAAACATGCCAATCTCAGTGAAGACATGAAGCATCCGATGATATTACCACACAATAATCAGCTTACTGATATGCTTATTGACCATGCACATAAAATGACATTCCATGGAGGACCTCGACTTACGTTAGCTTGGTTGAGGAGGAAATTTTGGATCATAGGTGGCAATAATGCCGTAAAGAAGCGTTTACGTAACTGTGTGATATGCCGACGAGCTAAATTTGAAAACCAAAACCAGTTAATGGCAGACCTACCAGCTGCGCGGATAAATCAGACACGACCCTTTTTTCATACGGGCGTTGATTTTACCGGCTATGTAGAAGTAAAAAGTAACAAGGGCCGCGGCATAAAATGCAGTAAAGGATATATAGCTGTTTTTGTATGTTTAGCAACAAAAGCAGTTCATCTTGAGCTTGTGTCGGACCTCACGTCATCAACATTTATAGCGGCACTTCGAAGAATGTCAGCTCGACGAGGAGCTCCTCGACACATATATAGCGACAACGGAACCAATTTTGTTGGAGCTAACAACACCATACAAAAGGAGTATTTTAATTTGACTCAAACCATGGACCAAATTGCTCATCAACATCTGGCAGAAATGCAAATAGAGTGGCATTTTAATGCACCATCATGGCCAAGCGCAGGAGGTCTGTGGGAGGCCGCCGTCAAAAGCCTTAAATACCATCTACGTCGAGTGCTAGGTAACCAAAAGCTAACCTACGAAGAATTTTCGACCCTATTGTCACAGTTAGAAGGCTGCTTGAATACACGACCTCTGTGTGCTATTTCTGAAGATCCAGACGATTTAAATTTTTTGACACCTTCGCATTTTCTGGCCAGTGGACCATTATTAACCATAATAGAGACCGAGAAAGACGAACGTACCAGATGGCAACTCGTCCAGAAAATTAACCAAGATATTTGGAAACGTTGGCAATCTGAGTATTTAACCCAACTAAATACGCGATCCAAGTGGCACCATTCTCATAAAAATGTTAAAATCAATGACATAGTGATTATTCAAGACGTACACGTGTCTCCAGGGAGGTGGGCCCTCGGAAGAATTTTAGAAATTCATCCTGGCGATGACGGTCTTGTTAGAGTAGTCACGCTCAAAACCAAAGGAGGCATATTAAAAAGACCAATCACCAAACTGTCAATCCTTCCAATCCACCAAGAGGAGAACCAACCAAATGTACCGACCGAAATAAATCAACAAAGAACCACAACTGAAGTGGACCCCGAAAAATGCTATGAGACACCACCACGTCGAAGAACGAGCATTTCAACGAAATGTAGCATTTTAACCATGGCACTTATGGTGCTTATGCTGTTAGTGTCGCCATCACATTGTACTCTCCACACAAAAAAGCTGCCAGATAACCAAACCATCTACTTCGATAAAATCAGTAACATGAGACTGATTAGAGACGAATGGAAACTAGTAGTATTTTATGATATGACTGCTTATTGGGAAGGCGTATCGTTAGCCACAAAGTATATAGACCATTTAGATAATTGTTGTCAAAAAATACAAACCATATCTCACTGTCAACTAGTTCTGTTACATCTGCGCCATTGTCAAGATGAATTAGACCATTATAATGAAATTTTGACCAACCATGGACAGTTACCAGAACGGCACCATCTTCGTCGTCGTGGCTTAGTCAATGCTGTGGGGTCTATAGCTCACAGTTTATTTGGAGTACTCGACGATGACTTCGCACAACAATACCAGCAAGATTTGACTAAGCTTCGAGGCAACCAGAAATATTTTAACCAATTGCTGCAAAATCAAACATCGATAATTGAGTCAGAGTTTAATGTTATAAAGAGAATGGAAAAAACCGTAAGACAACAACATAAGAATTTTAACCAGCATCTTAATAAAATAGATAACTTAACTAATAGTATGCAAAAACAAATATCTGAAAACGCATATATCAATGAATTTACCATGTCTTCAATATCAGCCAACGGTATACTTATGAATCTGAAGGATATACAACAAATGTTATTAAACACAATCACTGACATCTTCCATGGTACATTCAACATACATCTACTACAACCAGAACAATTAACCAAGGAACTTCATATCATCTCAGCCCACATCTCTAAGGAATTATCGCTACCAATCGATAACATTCAAACTGACTTAACCAAACTTTACCATTTATTAACGGTTAAAACAAGATTTACAGGGGACAATTTGATATTCGAAATAAAATTACCGTTAGTAGGCAGAGACACCTTTGAAATATACAAATTGACACCAATTCCAATAGCAATCGGCGACAAAATGCGACAAATAATTATTGCATCTGATCTATTGGCCATCAACTATCAAAAGGACTTACAAATACCACAATCTAGTCTACAACTACAACAATGCGTTCATTATGATTTAGACATCTTGCTCTGTGCCCATCAAATACCTATTTCAATAACCAAAACAGAACCAATTTATTGTGCTAGAGAAATTGAGTCCTTAAGTTGTAAGACGGAAAGTAGAAAGTGCAAGAATACCTGGGTACAATTAAACAAGGTAAACAATTACTTGTATTCATGTTGCGGGCAATGCTCCATACAAGTCATATGTGACGATCAAATTACCATTGAGCGATTAGACAAGGTCGGGATACTCGCATTAGCAAGTGGATGCGTCATCAAAGACGACGGGATCACATTACTTTCGCGCAGACAGTCGAACAATGACTTAAGGTTGAAACCAGATATCATAAACATTGATATACCTACCATTAACAATATTGTAAATGTGACCATGCCCTTACATGTTTATGAGATAGACACTAACCAAACAGACATCCGCTGGGAATTAAAAATGATCAGCGATAAAATTAATCAAGTAAAAAATAACACCAAAACAGATTTAGAAGACGAAACATCTTTAAACTACCACGATGTTCACCACTACATCGCAATTTACATAATAGCTGGAGCTATTCTATTAACATGTTTGGCGTACGGAGTGCGGAGGATCCGCGCACGAACGCAGTGGCGCGCGGAAGCGACGCCAACGTCCCGGACGCTGCCACCGCCCCAACCGCAACCGAGAACCCGCCGCGTTGCTGATCACCAGTGCCAGAGTGAAACTAATCAGTGTTTTAGTGTTAGTGATGAATACAATAGAGTGAATAACCATCCCTGTACGAGGCGACTGACCATTTATATGCCCGAGTGAATAAAGTGAAATTCCCAAACTCATTCAGTTTTAGTGTAGTGGAATAGAGACTGTAATAAATTGAATTTTTAAGAGTTGTATGTTACTATCATCTTGTTTATTGCACCATATTATTGTTTTATCACCTTGTATCACCATGCACCCTCATCTTCCAGTCCCTCGGGAATATGTACAAAGTACAGTTCATTGATGTCAATCGCGCGCGCAGTCAGCAGTTCCACGCTGACCCAAATATTTAGTTTTAGTATTAAAATCATTATAAAGTTAGTTAACGATCGGTCACCAACCAAGCCGCGTTTGCTCATACCATTAGCCATTACCATTTTACCAAACCAATATACCATAATTTAACCATACGTGTTTTACTATTCATTTGTAGGGTTTACGCCCAACAAATTTATTTTAAAGGGTTTTTAAAGCCGTTCTTGATTTACGTGTTGATTAAAAGTACTGAGTACACTTGGGTGTATTATTTGTGTACAATTATGTATTCTGCTAGTTTTTTTTTTACTAGCCTGTTCGGACCTAGTCCTAGATAAAGGCCCCCGACCGTTCATTCAACCTTTCGGTTCTTTCTTCCATAGTTGGGTTCTCTAACAGCAAACCTCAGCTTCGTAGAAATATGACATTTGAGGATAGTACATTCATGTGCACAACAAAATCTTATTATAAATCTTAACAATATTAAATACTTACTCACTAAATAAACTAAACAAATACGTGTGCAACACACAATGCATAAACATAATGGTATGTATATATATACAATATAAAACCAAAATATTACAATTGTAAATACATAAATAAATGAGTCATGTTGACAGGAAATATTCCCTAATTCTTCTCCTGAAAACCTCCAATGAAGGGATATCTCGTATAGAGTGTGGAAGAGTATTCCAGAGGCGCACAGTGCGAACAGTAAAGGATCCACCGTAACGAATTGAAGAGTGGGAAGGAAAACGAAGGAGAAGAGATGATGACAGACGACAAGGTTTTCCTCTCGAAACAAGATACTCAAAGCGTTCTCGAAGATACAAAGGAGACTTAGGATTATGAAGTAAAGAAAAGAGTAATGAAAGAGTGAGGGCATCTCGGCGCTGTCGAATAGGCAGCCATTACAACCGCTTCCGAAATGCCGACACATGGTCGTATTTTCGGAGGCCAAATATGAAACGGATGCATAAATTCTGCTACTTAGCTACTTCATTATATTTAAGTTTAAAAAACAGAAAAAACTTAACACATTTACTACTATTATGCATAAATATGAACCCAACTAAAGAAAAAGTTAGTCCCCACTGCTATACACCGCATCAGCAAGTACGAGAATATCCACTAACTCTAACTTTCCATTGTATAATATCACCAAAAACAAAGTTCTATCTCTTCTGAATTCAAGCGCTGGAGTGCTAAAACTATAAATCCTGCTATTTTTGCAACTCAAAAATAATGCAGAGTGAAAAAGCGCTAAAGAGCGCTTGCCCGCTGATAAATCTAGTGGCGTTCTCTTGAAATGCACGCTTTTAGTGTTTCACACAACTGTGCATGTGACGTCACTAAGTGGAAATAATTTACATACTACAATATTAATTATCTTTTGCAGGATTCCAATGTTTACCTTTTGAGTGTTTATACTTCTGTGCTAGTCGAATGGAGACTGACAATTTACTCGAAATCAGAAATTAATCTCAACTTAATAATATTTAAGCCGTATATAGTGGTGATAGACCGATCAGCGCGCCGCACAATGATAATCGATGTCACCATCCCGCATGACGAGAACCTCGTGAAAGCTGAGAAAGAGAAACAAATCAAATATCTTGACTTAGCACACATGTTGTCGACATGTGGAATGTGGACTCGGCGATCATTGTGCCGATTGTCATTACGGCCAACGGCCTGATGGCCAAGAGTCTCGACGACCATCTATCGAGGCTGTCATTGCGCGGTTGGATCAAGGGTAAATTGTATAGTATGGATTGCAACGGATTTATGGGGATTTAAAGGGGAAATGGGTGGGCGTTTTGCTGCAGTGGTTATTTTCTTGACAAGTCAAACTTAATTGGTCTTTTGGTACTTGTTTATCTGAAGTTAAGTAGCCGAAAATGTTAAATTTATCGCGTGTATCCTGTATATAAGTAGGTTTGTATGTTTGTAATATTCTTTATTATCCTCATACCTTTCAAACCAATTGACGAATTTATGTTACTGTGACAGGTAGATAGGTCTTGACCACCCAGTCTTGTGTTGTTAAGAAGTTAAGTGTTCTTAGATAAGTGACGTTAAGAAAAGCAAACATGGCGGATTCTGGGCGCCATATTGTGGGAGTTCCCAAATTTTTTGTCTGCCGACCCTATCGAGTGCGTTATCAAAATTAAGAGTTTTTAGAGGCAATTACAAAAATATAGACTACTTATATGTCTAAAAGAGCTTAGAAAAAAAATGATAACAAAAAAGTGGTAAATAAAAAAGTTTATAAAATCAAAAAAACCCGATTGCTTATTTATTTATTAATCACAAAATCCACAGCTCTTAAAAATACTTTAACACACTTATTGTACTACTATTACAGCTAATTACGGCTTAAATGTAAACAAGAATAAAATTAGTTGGAGGATACATATTCACGAGATGACTGACCAAACTCATATGCATCCTCCAACTTTTTTTTTTGTTGTAAACATCTTTATAGTTCGCTTTGTAAGCAGTCGGGTTTATAATTTTATTAACTTTTTTTTGAGCCAAATAAAATCTTGTAAAGCCTTGCAAACTTTATTGCTGTACATGTGGCCCTGGATCTAGTTCCCGGGACGGGTAAAGTCATAATTTGAGTTTTCCAAATGGAGTTTTTCAGTAGAAGCGGCCTCCTTCACTCGACTGTACTTAAAGCGATTAATGTCTATTTTCGCGCGGTCCCGGCACCGCTCCGCCTGTCGGTAGTCACCGCTCGCGTGCAGAGCTTGCGCATGCGAGAGGAGTGCGTGGTTGGTGGGCGCGGCGGTCTTAGTTCGGCAGCCTCGCAAGAATCGAGCCGTCAAGGATCAACCCAACCGTCATGGATATTGAGCTCAGAATTGTGTACTTGATCTCGGCATAACTAGTGAAATGTAAATATACTATCGCCTAGGTATAATTATATTATGTTTATGTAAATTCTTATATATATACAGAACCAACATATTTTCTTGTAAAATAAGACTTAGTGGTTTTTGACCCGTATCGTACTACACAATACTCAAAATCCCTTTTCTAATATCCTGTAACTTAAACTAAAAACCCATTACTGCGAAGCTTTACAAAAACAGGTTAAGTTATAAGTAAGCAAGACCATTTATCTGACTAGAACAAAAATATACGAAAGGAAACTTAAGTTTTAAAAGTTTCAACCATTTAGCAAGTTATTATATTACAGTTTGTATTTTTTGTCAACAAGCCAACTCGGGTGCTGCAGTAGTAGTTAGCCAAAAAGGTAATTAAGAAAGTGCAATCCCTAAAATATTTTGTAGCTGGCTAAAATGTGATAAACTTTAGGGCTTTACAAGAAAATGTTATGGTACAGGTAATACTACTTTTTCCCGCGGGTTTAATCCCATGGCCACATGAACCTTCTAAATCTGGGATAAATCCTATCGTAATGGTACTCGGCAGTATTGTTATATCAGCTAAAGAATTTCTAAGAGAAAAAAATTAAATCATATAAATTCTCCCAGAGAATCCACCATCTTCTCCATCATCCTCATCCACAGCCATACTTCACCCACAGCTGAGCACAGCCTTTCCTTAAGGAAATTAACAATTACAAATAAACAATATAACCTCTTTATTAAGTAATTCGGTGAGTGTGCTCAAGAACTTCACGACCTCATTCCACCGGCCCCCTTCTATCTTCGGACGCACTGCAAGTTATCATCCTTACCTAGTTGCTATTCCATCAATTCGCACCAAGCGCTTCCAAACATCACTCATAATGCGCACAGCAACATAGTGGAATTCACTGCCTGCGTCTGTGTTTCCGAACGCATTCAACCCGAATCCCTTCAAACTTAGAATGAACATGCTTCTTCTGGGAAAGCTCACTCCATTGTCGACTTTGTCTCTGTCATCTCTGACCTAGACTAGAGTCAAGAGCAAACCAATCTCAAATAAAAAAAAAGAATAAATAATAAGTTTAGATTATTCCCGAAAATATTTTTCCCAAATATTTGAATAGTTTTTTTTTAATATTAAGTTCCTCACAGATTTACACCACGCGCACGATTAAAGTCGTGCAAAAACAAGACTCTTCCTGCAACGACATAAAAAGTTTACCATAGCCAGTCTTCTGTTTGCCAACTTTGTGACCTACGCAAGCACATTTAAGCTACTCGTACTTAAGCTCTAAAGCTTATTAAGTTACCTTAAAGATGTCGCCATTTTAGGGGGTCGGTACTTCACTTTGGACGTTGAATTATGCATTGTCCCGTTGATCTAGTGATCTGAGAGTGGGCGGGTTTGATCCTCGGGTCCGGCGAGGTGTTATTAAGTTAGCTCATCGTATTTTTAGTAACATCCTTGAATTTTCTGATTTACATCGGACTTAGACATTCTGATAACAACTTTAAGGAATACGACATGGTGGTGTTATGTTATGGTAATGAACGCCACTGAAGCTGCTATTTACGTTACCTCTTACTGCGACCAAAATACGTAATGTTTTCCATCGACTTGAATAGTAGAGTTAATGGTGATCTAATCGTTTCGAATAGTCTAACAACCAATACTGCCAAACAGTATCATGGGTCCTAGTTACTGGTTTGTGACGGCCAGATAGGAACTCTTCATCACCATCAGCCTTTTGACATTCCCACTGCTGGGACACCGGCCTCCTCTCTGTGAGAGGGAATGGGCCTTAATCGACCACGCGGGTCAATTGCGGGTTGGTGAATGTCATATATCTTCGAATTTTTGGTTCTAGGACATGCCGGTTTCCTCACGATTTTTTCCTTCACCGTTTTTAGAGCAGTGTAAAGAACAAAGTAAAGCACCTGCTTGGATTCGAATCCAAGATCTTTGACACGTTAGTCGTCACCACTGCTCTTGATAGGCAGTCACTCTATTTGAAAGGGGAATTTTTAACTGCACCTCTATTTAGAAATTTAAGCAAACAAAATATCTCAACTAATAACCTACTGCAAAACAATATTACTCACCGTAAAACAAAAATACTGATTTGCACACAAATTATTCAATTAAATATAAAATAAATGTGAATTAGTCCAAGAGCGAGCGAAGCGAGCTCGGGAGCTTAGGGCACCCCGACACGGATAGGTTAGGTTCGAAGGAGATGACGGGAGCTGAAGTGAGCGAGCAAAGCGAGCGAACTCAGCTCCCGTCATCTCCTTCATGTTAGGTTACTTTAGACCCTGCAGACAGAAATAGGAGCCCTGCGCAGCGGGGCTCCGTCGACTTTGTTTCGTTTCCCCCCCTCCCTTAAAACTTAAATATTTTGTTGCACTCGAAGAATTATTAGATTTACTTTTAGTTAACAGATAGTTATTCAGTAAAACAGTTAAGCTTTAAAGATCTAGCAGTATAGTATAATTCATTTATTTGATGAGCAAATTTAGTGTGCAATTCAGTATTTTTGGTAGTAATTTCGAATATTTTGATTGAAAAAAGGGGAATTACAGTTAAAGTATTAAATACCACCCTATTTGAAATACTAGCACTCAAATAAAAAACTGTAAGCCGACTTTAACATGGTTGGTATAAGACTAGGCATATGACGATAATGTAATACTGATGTAGGTGTTACGCACCGATAGCTTTTTGCCTCAAAATGAGCTTAACAAACATATAGCGTCTATAAAACTACAATTTACATTCCAAAGACTGCGTAACATTTAAAATATTTTACCCGTTACGATTATAGGCTCAGATTTAGACCATAAACAGTAGATAAAGCCAAGTTAGCCCAGACTCGGGTGAGTCTAAGTCTAACCTAGTTATATTCTGTGTTAAGAGCGGACTCTGGTCAACAGGAATTTGAAAAATAGGTATTTGAAGAAACTATTGCCGTCGCGTCACCTCCAACCTCACCCCGTAAAGTGCGAAAGGGACAACTGCAGCTCAGGCTGATTTTACCTACAAAAACCTTGACTAAAAGACGTTTCGTATTCTGCTGTTTTCTTCATGAAAACTGGTCTGATCTAAAAAAATCTTATATCAAAATTTAGAGAAAAAGTATATCTATGCTTCTATCATTTTCTTTTTGGTTAAAAGCTTGTCAATTTTGTCTGAAAGTCCTCTAAACCTGGCGGTAAAAACGGGCATTTTTTTCGGGTTTTTGGATTGTCATATTTCTTTTTGTGATTATGTTTTGGAAAAAAGGAAATGATAGGGACACGAATTAATTAGACCTAGATTTTATGGGAAAAAATCACTGCTCTAGAGGCATTATCCACGAAGAAAACAGCAGAATGTGTTTGTATGGAGAAAGTCTCACTAGAGTCCCCTCTTAACCACTAACGCTTGAACGTCGTCGTTTAGGAATAGGGTCACACCTCGTTTAGGACTAGGACGTGGGACCTATTTGCTTACGTGATTAGAGTCCAGAAAAGGGACTGTTGGACAAATATATTGAGTGCCTGAGATTTGGTTCTGTTCATTAACGTTCTGTCTGCGCACGTTTGGCGCAGTGGTTGAGCGATTGACTGCTGCGTTGCGTGTCGCGGGTTCGATTCCCGCACGGGACAAATATTTGTATAACCTACAGATAGTTGTTCCAGCTCTGGGTGTTGTGTATTTGAGTTTCTATGTTTTTAAAAGCACCCACGATACAGGAAGAAATTCCTAGTGTGGGACAATTTTCATTAAAAAAAAAAATGTATAATAAAAGACTATACTGGATTTTGGCAAGTGTCACAGTCCAGGTGATCCATACGACTGTAATATTTTTAGTTTTTTTTTTCTGGCCATCGCTTTTCTACTGCTGGTCAAAGACCTCACCCAAGTTCTATCAGACCGTCTTTTCTTGTTTTTAGATAATGATCAATATTTTTTCAAATGACTGAAAACAGGCGACTTAAATACCAAGAAAAAGGGTTTTAAATGTTGACAACCTTTAAAACAAAGCGAGAAAGTTCATGAACCTACCTGCCATATTTACGGCAAATATATTAGAATGTTGCTATTTAACTTTTTCGCGAAGAGGTCTACTGAAAAATGTGCTACTTTTTTTTTGTTAGCACTACGGGTAACGCAGAGTCATTACGTTCGAGTCATAATATACTCCAGCGGCCGGTTCATAAGCATATGAATTTATAATAAATTGAAGTATAAGCTTTCCACTCGGGGCTCAAGCCACTGAATTTATTCAGAAATACTACCCTCGGACAAAAGGATCATAAGAATTAAAGTATTTGGAAGTGGCTTCAATTCAATCAATCGACACAAAGAGAATGTTCATTTTACCAAATAATTACAAGAGCACATAAAAAAACTTGTAAGTACTTACGCAAGCGAGGGGTATAGTATCGTGGTAGAAAGAGAAGCAAAATAATAGTCAATATGAGGGTACTCAAGAATATATATTGCCCAAGACACACAACACGTAAAAAAGATACAGGTGGCGTAGAACAGTACATGTTGTGTAAGTGTCTATAAATAAATAAACTATATGTTGTTAGGTTTTCTTTGATAAATACGATCTTTTATTTGTTAAAAATTAAATTATTTATTTTTAACATCAAATAGTATTTAAAAGTTGTTCAATTGATTATCCAGAAAATATTCAAGTGTCAAATGACGTCAGATCGTGACAGTTGACGATTGGAGGGGGATTGTTCGGGTGCGAGGTAGTTGAGTCAGTTTGGAGTCTAGTAGGGACGAGCCTTCCGTATTATTATATTACTCTTTGGGACGAGCTTTGAAGATGGTGGTGTTGAGTTAATAGTATCTTATCTTATCTTGTGGAGGGGCCGAGAAATAACTCGGACACTTCAACCCATAAAGTGTGAACTGGTAAATTAAGAATAGATCAAAGTCCAAACTCTATGTTATTTGTGAATGATCAACTACACGTGTGTATTATTTATTCTTGAGTATTTTTCTACTCACTCTTCTTGGACTCAACGCTTTGTATTAGCTCTGTGGTCTATCTAGTGATCTATTACAATGTATATCTTATACACACTCACAATATTTTAAATACCTTAAAATAGTGCGTCTCTGATTTCAGCTTGAATACAAGCTTTTGGTAAAAAAAAAATACATGTTTATCGTAATCAATATAAGCCATCTGTTCTCTTGTCTGCAATTAATCTTGTACAATGATTTCTAATTTATCATATCGTCACATTATAAGGCCTATATTTCATGTACAATTTTTGTTTGACCTGTCTTAGATATTTAGCAATGTAAGTTCTAAAATTTTAACCAAGCCTCATCTAGCAGCTCTATTTCCACTGACCACGAACGCATCATTAACGAGAAAACAATGGGTCGTGTCGACACCACTGACCGCCACTTACAAGCTAAAAAACTTACCACTTTGCTGCTAACATGGCTTCTAATAGCTCCATATTGTGGTTTGGCATAATGTATGTTTGTGTCTTTGTATAGTTCTTTAGTAACTTTTGAAGTTCATTAAGGTTACTTTTGGTGAAGAATTGTAAAATATTTGTCATTTTCTGAAGAGGCAAGAATATACTGCAATAACACGTGATAAAAATCATCGGTCAGTGATTTTATTTACAAACAAACTTTGCCCGTGGTCGATAATTGTACCACGAGAACATACAACCGATAAAAAAAATAAAAGTCAAATTCATCATTTCAATAAGGCCACGAAGCGGCACTTTTGAACGTCAATGATTTAAATAAAAAAGCTGTAATGAAACTTTTTCGAATGGACGGTCCATTCGCAAAGGTTTGATGTTAAGATTGTTACGGAAAAGAACGGGTAAAAAACTCCACTTCCACAAAAAGTATTCTGTATCCCAGACCATCGGCTTCTTCATAAAATCATCATCATATCAGCCGAAAGATGTCCACTGCTGTACATAGGCCTACACCAAGCATTGCGACATTGACCGGTCCCGTGCCTCCCGTATCCAGTGGATCCCCGCAACCTTCACCAGGTCATCGGTTCACTTGGTGGGAGGTCTTCCAACACAACGTCTTTCGATTCGCGGTCGGCACTCCAGATTTTTCTGCCCATCGGCCATCTGTTCTGCGAGCAATATGCCCTGCCCACTGCCACTTATGTATAGTAATGTAGATAACTCTGCTTCTCTTGTGGATCTCTACATTTCTGATTCGATCACGCAAGAAAACACCAAGCATATCCCTCTCCATTGCCCTTTGGGTGACTGTAAGCTTTATATATGTAGACTACGTCTCAGAGCCATAGATCATCACTGGCAACACACACTGGGTCATCATACCATCGTCTGCCAGTGTCCTGAATTCTATCCAAATCCACTATACTCAACCATTGAGGCGTGATTGATGTATAAACATACAGACTTTGACATCATAGTAGTTTTCTACTATGATTATTGTATAAGATATAATTGGAACTAAGTATAAAGTAGGATAACCTAATGTACTTAAATTAAGCTTGTAACCTCACTAAGGAAATCTTGTTTTCTCATATTACCTTAAATTTAAATAAGGAAAACATAAATATACAAATTAAATCAAAACAAACCAAGTGGATGGTAGGAAGATATAATAATATGATAGTATACGGTGCGCCCCATTTGAGCCCTTTCTGTCGGTGTCTTAATGTTTCTGTGACAAATGACAGCCCTAATAAACGGGTATTAAGAGGCTGTCTACTGCTGGTCGTGGGTGAGGGAATTGAGTCGACTTTTTTCGAGTTGTTTGCGAGAATAATTTAAAAAAAAAGATGTCTTCAACCAAGTCATTTCATTTCAGTTTCTTTTTTGCTAGAATCATAACATTTTTTAATGAAAACTTGATTGATAGCAAACAGTTATTTAAAACGAGAAAACAATTAAAACTTTAATATTTGCCCGCTGATTAGTTATATATTGATTTAAAATGAATGTTAAATGTTTTAGGTGGCTAAAATAAAGAAAAATTAAATTAAAAATAATCTGTGGAAATTAGTAAAGAAAACTACAGTATTTAGTGAGTGATTCTTATGTTTTATACTTTACAAGTCACTTACTTGTAAGTGATTTTGACTTACGCGAATACTTTACGACGGCTTTTAACGTTGTGTTCCGCTGAGCGCGTAAGTATTTTTGCTTCGGATACAAGGACACAGGTTAACTTCCAATAAAAGTGTATCGTGAACTCAGACCAATGAGAGATGTCACTTTTGTTAATCACAGGTGACATTGGTTCTAATATCGTACTGATAAAATAATAACAAAATAACCAGTTATGATAATATTATTAAAATGACTTAAAAAAGGAGCTAGTCATATAAAACCCAGAGACCAAATGAATAGCCCCACTTTTGTGTTAACTAAAGTTTATTTTCCTTCGCGCAGAGTTATCTACTAATATTATTAGAATAGATTGTTAGAAAATAAATGTTACGAACTCCAAAAACAAACAATATAAAATAACCAGTAAATTCACTACATAAAAAATACTCTCTTAAGAAAACAATTTTGAACAAGCTCTCAAGCACGTAACTCCTTTAATTTAACGACTTAATCCGATCACAGCTCCACTCATATTCCATTACTTACAAAGTTACACTACCATAATAATAATTATGCGAGCTAATGCTAAATTAAGACGAACACCTTAGAAACTACCGTATTATTATTAATTTTCATCGTCACAGCCCACTTGAGAGGGTAGATAAGTGAGTTTAACACTTATGAGAAACGTTATTTAAGAGAATTAGTTGGTCCCTAGATTCGCTTCGCTTCTAAAGGGTGGTATACGACGGCTTACGCTCAAATAGTCACTGATTGGCTACTACACCAGGACTATTCCAACACGGAATCGTTACTCACCTACCTCTCTTAGATAAATGATTAACACCCCAAACATAAAAAACACACTCCACTCCACATCCCAGTATTCACCCTACACACACTTTACTTTATTTTATTCTATTATATTTTATTAATTTTTACTTTTACTGTTATTTTTTTTATTAATTAATTAATTAATCTTATTATTTAATAGTTTATTGTTAATGAATTGTGATTGCGACGACTATGTACCTACCACCAATTGTAAAATAATTGCTAATATTGTATAAAATCCTACCTGAATACTGTCTCTCAAGATACAGGTTGCCCTAGTTTGAGAGGCAGGGTTCATTACTCAAAATGGTTGCAATGAAATAATTCTTGCAATATAGCTGTACGTTAACTGTAATGTAACCTTTCTTTTTGCACCAAATAAACATTTTTTTAAATATTATTATTATTAAATATATTTCCCTTCAGGTTCTTTTTAAAGGAGTAAACTAAAATATATTTTAGCAGAAGTAAGTTAATAGCGGATGGTCGATGAGGCCGAACAGTTCTGGAGAAACGACCGCGAACCAGATGACGATGCGGTGGATGACCTTCCACTAGCCAATTTCAGGCTACTGGATGTAGTTTACTGTCACGCCTTTTTTGTATAATTATGGAAATCCTCATTGTTGTCCTCCATACTGGAGCGGCCAAAGAGGCCTCTCAGAGCGTTAGACTAACTAACTTCGGTGTTCTTCAACTGCCTTTGGCCGGGACGTTATATAACTTGAGTGGTGATGATAAATTACACAAATTTGAGCTACTCGCATTCGAACTTACGCTACGACCTAACTCGTACTAGGCCACTGCTTTTTTTTTTTTATCTTTTATTTACTAAGAACATTTTTTTAAAAAATTTTGCTGCATTTTGTTTTTGTTCCTGTGTGGAAAATCCTCATTGGATGTCCTTCAATCTCTATCGAGGGATTTGTCAGACTCATGCTGGCTAAAACCACTCCGGTGTTCCATCTCAAACCTAGGTCGGGGGTCGCGGGAACATACAATACTTCTGCAATGCCACCAACCCCTCGTGCCGGCAGATGCAGGCCTCGACCTTGAGTTGGGGGGGAGTGAGGTGTTTGACTCCCGATGCAACTCCATATGTCACCACTGCCAGACTGGGCCAACACTGCTCACTCAAGTGTACCCCATCACAACTTCAGTTTCATATATTATAAAATAAAATAAAAATAAAACTTCATATAGTATCAAGATATAATTTAAGTCGTTGGAAAACATGGTCCAGCATTAACCATCTTGTACCAGATACATTAAAATAAATTTCGTCATTCAAGAAAATTATTTGGTCCTTTGAGCATTCAAAAATAACGCTCAGTTAATTGTTAGTGCTGTAATTACTATTATACTAAATCGAATAATCGTTTATTCGGCACTTAGGCGAGTTTAGGTGGTAACGAGAAATTAATGATCGCGAAATTACTATCGTTACTGTTATAAATAAAACGAGCGATTCTTGATTGATTGAGAAATATGGTTTTGGCACTCATCTGAGAGTAAGTCTGGAGATTAAAGGTTTATTGGTTGATAAGCTTTATGTTTTAACTAAAGATCTGTTGACACTATAGGGGCGTCTATGTGAAATTTCTTTGGCTTAAATGATAACATTGATGATGACGCTGAATATTAAGCTTTAGATTTGAGAAATTGATGGTATACACGGTATGGACGAAAGAGCTAAATAATCGTTTTTGGCTTGAGTTGAAGCGCATTAGAATGGCTTAACGGTGCTTATCATAGTAATTTGGATTAAAAATGATTGGTTTTCGAGCATTATTACACACTTTTTTTAAGAAAAGAAATATCCGTTCTTTTTTCAATAACTTAGTCTGACAAAAAACAACTCTTATGTCTCTAAATTAAGACAAGTTTTTACATTGATTTACCTCCGAGTTGAGAATGTAACCTTCAAAGTAAAATAAAGTTTTACTAACATAATCAACAAATAAATAAAAGGATTTTTTCTCTAAAGAAGGCAGTAGGTAATAAAATAAGGCTGCAATTCGATCGGTTGACATACAGGTCGTGACTGTAATACGCACGAACTCTCGCGAAAATATACGAATATAAACGAAGACTTTTCAATAGCCTTCGGGATCAAAAATGCATTGGTGTAACTGTGTTCCTTCCTTTGTCATGTATATTTTGAAATGGAAGTCTGTTTGATTTTAAATGTAAGATGTTTATTTTAACGTGATGGACCACAGTGAGGTATGGCACTGGAGAAAATGTCACTGAAAAATTACAAAAAAGTTAATAGGTACCTTATGTCGCAGTAAAATCAATTGTTAAAAATGTTTAGATTTTCGCATGAAAGTGGATTATATAATTGAAAAACTAATGAGAGTTAAGGAAAGACTCGCAAATATTTTTTCATTAACACGCACAAAAAATAGAGTTTACAAGAAATACTGTAAAGAATACAATGATCGTTGACATATACATTTTGATCATGGACGGAATTGTATTCTTCATCTAATGTTATGCCGGGTTTTATAATAGGTAAGTATTCGAAGAGAAAAGATATTATATTCATGTGGTTGTGGATGACGTTGAAAACGGATAAATCAAAACCCCTTATAATAGATAGTTAACCTTATTCAGACAAAAACTATCGACAATCGTAAAACGCATTCCATTAATTTTAAAACAGAACATTCAATTCAAATAATGCGTTCTATTCGGCAACCACGTACCGTACGATCAAAGTGAGCCGTTCAATTATTTTGTATAGTATTGTATTGTATTGTATTTATTTCATTCCAAACAATTTTTACATTGTGTCGAAAAAACATAATTGGCAACAAGCACCACTACACGATACAAACTAACATTGAAAGAATAACAAGACAATTAGCCAAAATTTTACATCAAACAGTAATACACTTCTATTTCAAACTTCAAATAGTCAGACAAGTATTCAATGATGTCAAATCGATATTCATATACTATACAGATAATATGTCAAATAAAAATGTCAAATGCAATTATAAAAACACATAATTCAGATTCAAATAAAGATGTCAATCGTATAATATAATATCATCTTAAGGATTGAGAATTTTTTTTTTTTTAATTTGATTAGTTCACGCACATCAGCGATCCGACCTTGTAGTAGCGCGACTAGCATTGTACTAAACAGTTCGATAGCGATTAGGGTGTTGTTTATAGCGTGTTACGGTTTGATGGCAAGTAAGTATTGTAACAGGGGGGCATGGTTGGCGCAGTGGTTGAGCGATTGACTGCTGCGCTGCGTGTCACGGGTTCGATTGCCGCACGGAACAAATATTTGAATGACCTACAGATAGTTGTTCCGGCTCTGGGTGTTGTGTATGTGAGTTTATATGTTTGTAAACGCACCCACGATACAGGAAGAAATTCCTAGTGTGGGGCGACGTTTTTTTTTAAAAAACAAAACAAACAAAGAATTGTTACTGATGAACACAGTTAGGAAATAGATATCATCACCAACCACAGTGGAGGTCTAGGAAAATGTTGATGGTGGAGGCCCAGGCGTAAATAGCGGGACGAGCTTGACACCTTTCGACAGGATTGGTTCACAATTGCTTAAAACTGAGAGAAATTGAAAGATGATATGTTTGCAATATATGTAAGTATATGAGAACCATGTTCCTATACATCAAATTAATAAATTTAGCTGTTAGTGCTTTATATCTATACGTAGTATTAGTTTGGGTGCATCGTCCTCACGTATATGTATTGATGTATGTATGTAAATGTTGAAAACACTTTTTTTTAAAGAGATTTGGCAAATCAGGTTGTTATGGACAGTAGAATCAATAATTACTACATTAAATTTTTTGAAGTTCAAAGTGCCCCATAAAAGCCTAATTGAAATAACAAAGTTATGATTTTGATTTCATATGATTTGAAGAAAAAGTGAGACTTCTGCCCTGCAGTGAGACAAAATAGGCTAAAAATAAATAAATAATCAAGAAAAATATTCAAAAAAATGGAAAAAGTTCAGCTTGAAATGATATGCATTGAAGCTAATCATGCTCGATGTATCCATTTCTAAATAAAACTTAGCAACACAATCACGTAGACAACTTCACCAAAACCATCTTCTTATCAAACCGCAGATCAACAGTTCCAGAACAAACAGACATTCTATTTCTAGCCCATTTCCCACTAAATTCCCACAAAAACTTTCACCTGCACATCACAAAAACACCGCAACCGATACACTCTAGAAAGCGTTGTTTAAAGAGTAAAGTTCCGTACAATTGTACGGTGAACAGGTAAAACTAGAATCAGACGAATAGTTTGTACATTTGCCCTGTGGAACCCTGAGGCTATTTACTTAGTCGGCTAAGCGGGTTTCGGCTGCGTTTTGAATAAAATTCGCAAGTGTAAAATGTTTTGTGGAGCCGAGATTGTGACTGTGACCGTTTTGCGACTGGTTGGTAGTTGTTGTAATACCAAGGGTTTATTGTGTTGATAATTAATAATGTATCTTTATGAAATGCTTTCTATGGTTTTTATCAAAATTGATGAAGTAGGTTTATATTAATACCTATAGGAACATTTTTTGTGGTGTTCTTTATTGAGAATACACGCTTATGCCGGCGGCATCACCCGCATGAAAGTTGAAAATTATCCAAAGCAAACATTATAAGGGATAAGGGGGGGGGCTGTCTATGTATGTGCCTACTTTCATCCAGATTTATTTAGCCGTTTTGGCGTGATTGAGAAAAAAAACTAATATATATATATATATCTATCCCTCCAAACTTTCGCTTTTATAATATTAGTGTGATAAATACGAAGTAGGATTTAGTCGTATAAATTGCAGGCTTTTGTGTAAAATTACCTTTTATTAATTTTAGTATCCCTGAGCTTTTAAAATACTCTGTGAGTATTTACTGTGAGATACTATGATTTTCTGTTGCTCAAATATTTTTTTTATTGCGATGAGGCGCTGGTCAAGTCAAAGCTCCAGAGTCTTGAACATCGTCGCCGAGTTGCCAGCCTGTCGGTTTTTTATTGGTTACATTTCGGGGAGTGTGCGATGGAATTGCACGATATAATTCCACCTAGCCCGTTCCATCATCGGACTACCAGACGTACGGCGATGCGCCATCGATACATGGTAGACATCCCACCCATACGCACAAAACGTTTTGGGAACACTTTTATTATGCGTACTGTAAGGGGGTAGATAGGGTGATCAGCAGTTAAACATGGAAAATAACTTTATATTATATATATTTAGTAAGATATTACAATACGCCTGCCTTTGGGCGGCTTCAATCCAATTCTGACACATTGAAAATTAACAAAAAACATCTACAGCTATTCTGTTCGAAATTCATACATCTTTCAAGTAATAAATATTGCCAGTGTTTTAGTAGGCAAGTAGGTTGCCTTCTCAAATGGTAAGTCCTTACATGAGCTACGCCCCTACGAATAGGCGCACAGAATCATATGAGGTGCTTCTATTCTAAGTCTTGAAAGGATATATGAATCCTACCTTATCCTAACCCGAACATTTACCTAACAGAGGAATCAAAGTACAATTGAGGTACGACCCTTAAAAGGGGAAGGCTTAATCATGACAAACGAATTACCGGATACTCCGATATGTGCTTTTAACTTCAGCTGACGTGCACATACGCACTAACAAATCAACGCAGTCATGCTTGAACCTCCTTGGCCAAAACCTCTGAAAAAGGTACAAGGCGTCCTCCTAACACTAATAAGAATGATGCGTCAACTCACATCGACCCGGATGGGGTTTAAATTCAAAAATTCAGATATGATACAATATTTCGATCTCGTGCGTTTATCAGGCCAGAGAAGGAAAGGCTGGATCGCATCGAATTTAAATTCTACTCATCAAACTTACACCAGGGCTTAACATCATAAATATATTTACTTTCTTAAACAACAGTCATCAACTGGACCGATGATGTCAACTCGACATCCTTTGCAAAGGCTATGCCCCGTTAGCAAAGTCGGATTCAGTTACAACTATTCCTCATCTATTGTATTTTATCACTAGGAGGGCCTGGTGGAAGTTTCGCACCTACAAACTTGCTCATTATATAAATAGTCGTTTCTTCGATGCATAGTTAATGTTGCCAGCCTCTTCTTCGCCCAGCAGCATACAACCCATCAGCACATCAACAGCTCATGCAACGGAAAGAAATAATTTTATTATATCTATCGATACTATTTGAAAATTTCGACAAGAAAACAATCGATACATTTTTCCTACTTTCCCATCCCTATTAACTTCCATAAGTCAAATTTGATAGTTGCCATTTATATTTTTTTTTTTTTTTATTGACAACGGGCCTTTTCCTATAAAGCTAACCATAACTTATTCTTATCTATTCTATTCTAACATTAAAAGGTTTTTATCTATTTACATGTATCTATTATTGGCCTAACTCTCATATTTGCCAATATCTTTCTATCTATAATGGACCTTATATCTCTAAATAACTATTAATATCTATGGTCCGGCCTAATTAATCTGTGGCTAATACGGTGCATAGAGTATTATTTAATTATTATGGTGTGAATACTGCTTTATTATGTTGTTTATAGCACTATGTCAACCAATTCTTTTAATGAAAACTATGCTTTACTTTTGACAAGGTTTTGACACTGTCCTTTTTTATATTATCTGTGGGACTATGTGTCAAACCATTTCTTAAAATGACATCTATGCTTTCATAGCATTTATTTGCCTTAGGGGCTTAAAAGACTTTTCTAATAATATTTGACCGTTGTAGACTTAGTCCTTATGGATTTGTATTTGGACTTTGTCTGCAATTTCATAAGCTAATCCTATTCAGTAAATATAGACAAGACAGGGGATTATTTAATTTCATCAAACATATACAGATATATCAATCAAATAATTGTTTCTTTCGATGCCCAGCGCGCATCGCAAATTCCTTTTTGGTTGGACCATATTCATTTGCACGACATGAAAAGAAACCATTAATTAATAAAGCACAAAATACAACAATCATAAATCAGTTTACATAATAAATTATTTACAACACTCTATTATACCTAAACTTCTTTCTAAAAAACTTCCAAAACTTGCATTTTACGAGATCAAATTGTCTTATGTGATCACAATGCAAATTTCCTAGTACTATGTTACGACAAAAGCATATATAATGGGAATTCTTCCTTGCCACTATCCTAGTACTATTCTTTACACCAAACATAGCATTCCAAGAATTTTTATCATAAATTCTCTTGTATTTAAATCGGATTATAATCTTTTTATTGATCGCCTTCTTTAAATTTATGTTGGCGCAATATGAAACCTTACTAAATACTCTTTTAATTTTCCTACGGATCTCTTTTGGTGGAAAACTTTTCTTAATGGCTGACAATTTATTTCTTTTCAAAATGACATTTATTAAATTTCGTTTTATGTCAGATTGAGAAAATTCAATATTATTTTCAATATTATGCTCAAAATCAATGGGATTCTGGTGTATATTAACTTCAAGATCAATTTGGTGTTCAGATTGAACCACAACATTTTGTTTCGAAGAAATCTCAACATTGTTCTCTGCAAAATAAATGGAATTAGTTGAGTCAATTGGACTGGACCGATACATTACAATACTCTCGTCTGCGCACTCGCTGTTGGAGTGGGACTCCAACTCGTCGTCACCGCCGTCATCGTGCTCGCCCAGGAACACAGCTGCCGCCTCCAACTTGACATTGACGGGGCCGTCATCTTCGCTGGTCTGGTCAACATCGTCCTCGAACATGAAGCCCTCTCCGTTGGTGTGATCGCCATCGCCATCAACTTCGTCGCCTTCTCCGTCAACGTGGTCAACGATTTTCTCACTGCACTGAATATTGTTTTGTGTTTGTTCGTCCTTAATCACCATACTAGAAAATAAATGTGCATTAACATCTTCACACAATACATCAGGTTGTTTTTTATCTGCTTTTATTTCAGCGATTATTATGCGCTGTTCGCAATATCGACATCTGCGGTGAAATATTGAGAATTCACTCCTCAAGCGATCGCATAATACTGCAAAGTCCATATCATATTTAAAAATCATATGGTAGAAGTGATATGCAGCCCCACGTAAAAAAGCTCCTAAGATCAGGCTATAGTCACTCTTTCTCCATTCGTTCATTTCAGCCACTGACTCGAATTCGGTCAAGAATTCCTCCAAGCAGTATCTGTCCGTGCCTGAATAATAATGATCCATCATGCTTTCCATAAGTTCATTTATATTATATAATAAAACCACTTAGCTTTTATTCCGCTTTTTCCTTATATTTCCATCCGCTTATGGGAGGGAATGAGAGGTAACAGCACTCTCTGTCCTCGATTATCTCGCCTTATGTACGCCGGTAGGGCTTCGTGCACTGTATGTCGCCGTGCACAACGCGAATTTTCGTCTTTAAACACTTATAAGTATACTGTACGCCGTATACACGCGAAATATATTTTATAATTTTTCTTCTTTTGGGATACCCGGCGCCTCCACCAATATGTAAGGGGGTAGATAGGGTGATCAGCAGTTAAACATGGAAAATAACTTTATATTATATATATTTAGTAAGATATTACAATACGCCTGCCTTTGGGCGGCTTCAATCCAATTCTGACACATTGAAAATTAACAAAAAACATCTACAGCTATTCTGTTCGAAATTCATACATCTTTCAAGTAATAAATATTGCCAGTGTTTTAGTAGGCAAGTAGGTTGCCTTCTCAAATGGTAAGTCCTTACAGTACAGCTAAGGAGTGGAATTCCCTGCCGGAGTCTGTGTTTCCCGATAGCTACAATCTAGGGGTATTTAAGTCAAGAGTGAATAGGTTATTTCTAGGCAAGCGTGTTTCACCGTCGACCACATCATCGCTTACCATCAGGTGAGATTGTGGTCAAGCGCGAGCCTATAGGTTATAAAAAAAAGCGGCACTTTTGAATGTCACAATTTAAATTTACATGGAATAAAAGTTGATTCTACCGTGCATTCGGAAAGTAGCTTGTAATGGAGAAGAATGCACAAGAAACTCCATACTTTTTAAATTTACATGGAATAAAAGTTGATTCTACCGTGCATTCGGAAAGTAGCTTGTTATGGAGAAGAATGCACAAGAAACTCCATACTTACTCTTTTAAAAAGAATTGATTCTACCGTGCATTCGGAAAGAAGCTTGTTATGGAGAAGAATGCACAAGAAACTCCATACTTACTCTTTAAAAAAAAAAAAAATACAATATTTAGGTACATGAGTACATACATTAATAAATTCACATATGTGAGGACAATGCACCCAGAATAGCATTACACACTAATACTACGTAAAGGTATAAATTATTAAAAGTACTCACACATGTACTGTGCATTTATATAATAGGTACTAGAAAAACATTAACATCCGAAGCAGTTAAGTTATGACCAATCCCAACTGACGGCGCCCGTTCACGAACATGACGCATGAATCGGCACCACCCAGCTCAACCATCATGAAGGGAACCGAATGATCCAACACACGCGCCAACATCAGAGAGACATTTGAGAGAGCATGACACACTCAACTGCCACCAATACTCAGCAGTGGGCGAAGTCAGGTTGTGGATGATGATAAAGATGATGATTTACTAGACATCATAAAATTATCAATACCTGTCGTAATTCTCTTACAATACACACATCATGACGTAGTAACAACGTCACTACACTTAAAATACTATACAATAATATTAAAAAGAAACAGCAAACAACCCAGAAATGCCAACCGATGACAGATGATCCATCGACTGGCAGGCTTGTATCATATGCCATCAAATATGGCAACATTTGCCACGCATCTGGCATTCAGCCGGGTTCACCGCCATATTTTTTGCGTTTTTGCGTCACTCCCGTCCCGATGAATAAAACATTTCTGACCTCAATATCTAGGAGAATATTGAATATATGTAATACAGATCGAGGAACGAATCATTCGATATTTTCCTTGTCATGTGAAGGCGGTATTCGTAACGATCTTTTTGCTTTTGTGTTAGTTTTATGAAGGTTTTTTTGATGTGAAAGACCAGTAGATATGTGTATTTTTTTCTATTTGCAAATTATATATTTTCCTAGCTCAAACCCGACTCTAAATAAATTGGGATTAAGGCAAGACAATGATGATGATGAGGAATTAACCAAGGTATAAATTTTTATTAAATTTAGAATGGATATTTTTAAATTTCAGAAGTTTTGAATTTACAAGTGGTTTATAAAATGTGTCACGAAGTTATGTGGTTCTAAAGCGTTGATTACTGTGAAATGGAAGTGGAGAAATTCCATCTTTTATGTATTTTTAAAGTTCTTTACGAAAGTTACTGTTAGAAATTGGAATTTAAAATGCATGTATTTGAACTCTCTAAGTTGGAACATCTGAGCAAAGGTAATGAACTGCCACTTGCAATGTTATGTGAACAAAGTTTTGAAGACCGCGATGTAAAATGTCGCGGTCGACCAGTGGTTGAAGCGTCGCCTCTCGTTATTGAAGCTGAGTGTACCGATCCGGTTAAGCACCAGTGTGACTTTTCCAATTCATATGTGCTTTCTTATTTTATCTTTCACTTCGTTGACAGCGGTTAAGGAAAACATGGTGAGGACACCTGGACTTATATAGTTGTATAAGTTTGAAATCGCCGATCCGCACGAACAAGCGTATTGATTAATGATCGTGCCTTGCAGTAACAGTTTGGTATTAATAAATAAAAGGATTCTTAAATATAGAGTATTTTCGTTTATCATATCAAATAGCTAAAAGCCCGCTAGACAAATACAAAATATACCCCGCTAACAATCTTATGCACAGTCACAATATAAAGTTCTAAACCTACCGATGTAAGATAGAGCACGTACAAGCCAATAAAGTTTTATTACAGCAAGTCTGCAGACTTTGTACTAAATTCTGCAGTTCTAACAGCGAAATTGTTGAGTCTCCGGTGAGCGAGGCGCAAAGCAGAGGAAATAGTATGTTAACGCAATGCTCGCGTTTTGTGCTGTGTTAAGATTGGAGAGTTGACTTGATTGACAATTTAACTTTTTTTTGAGTATCGTGAGTGTGGAGTTTCTTGTCCGATCTTCTCCATTTTCTTTCATTTTTGTATGAGGATAATGCTACCCTGGTTTCAGAGTTAATTAAGCCACCTCTAGGAACCTCACAGGTATCTAACTTGATTATTTCAGACTTGCATTTACTATAATTCTGAGTCCAGGTTTCCTCAAGATGTTTTCTTTCACCTAAGCCTGTGATATTCAAGATAAACTTAGAAAGTAAAATTCAAATTCATAATTTGAATTAAAATAAATTGAAATAATATTTTCTAATTTAAATAGAATTGCATGTATTCTTATATATTTGTACCTACATCTAATAATACTGGGAATGATAATGTTTCATGCTGGATTATATTCAAACATAATGTGAATTGTTACTGAATAAATACAGGTGGTCTTAACACGTTTTATTTTTACATACGTACATTATTATTATTTACTAACTAATATCAGAACTAAAATAAGATAAATAAATGTAGAATTACGGGGCGTCAAAAAATTCGTCCAAATCGCTGTCAACAGGAAAATTGCCCAGTAGGCTGGCAGCATTGCCACGTTGGATGGCAATGCTGATACTTTGGCTAAAAAAAAGGCCAGCCCTCTGGTCGCGTGAAGAGTTGACCAAGCGCTTGGCGATATCCCGAAATAATAGGTGTGCACTCGGACCCCATGGCCCTAGTGTTTCAACCAAAACGGCTCAAACACATAATTAGCAATTAAATTGTTGTATTTGCGCTGTTTGAGGTTTTCTGAATAATTTGAATTGAATTTAAAAAGTTACAGTGGTACTTGCCCAGATTTGAACCCACAACATCAAACACGAGAGGCAAGTTCGTAGCCACTGGGCCACCACGACATTCTTCTCTATAACAAACTACGATTGCGAAAATACAGTATAATTGTTTTTTTTTACTTAATGGCATTACTTAATAAATTGTTCTTCAAGAGAACATCGTGAAAGTCAAACGTCCATTGCCCCACTTCACCACAAAAGCTAGCCAATGCTTATCAACCGTTGAAAATCCTAAATAAACAACAGCTTCATTTAAATCAAAAACACTAGTTGCTCTATCAACACATTCTCCAAGATTTTCTAAACTCTCACAATTATCTGAAGCACGTCATCTATCACGTCGGGCTGTCAACATGCAGTTATTAAAGTCGCAGCAAAACTGGTTTGAAAATGTTGTATGAAGGATTTGAACCGAAAACTGTTTGGACTTTAAGAAAACTTAATCTAATAGCGTTTTGTATTGAGATGGAATGTTTGAGTAGGTTTGACGTGTGTCTGAGAAGGATGAGACAATCTGGGGGCTGTAGATAGGGTTGTTTGTATGATAATTCGATCGGTTTTTTTTTGTGTGGGTGTACCTATCTGAAGTCATTTTGGTGGACTGTTGAGGGATGTTGCATAATCTTTAAACTTAATTAACTGATTCTTTAATTACCCAATCGTAGGATTGTGTTTATTGGACGTCGCATCTGCAGACTAATTTCGTGATGGGCTTCGATTTGTCATTGATATATGAAATTCAGCATTTTCAAACCACTGTCTGCGGTAATCTTGACCTCAACCTAGTAAGGAGATACAATAAAATAAATGAACAGTTTATTCTGGTTTTATTACTACCTACTTGACTTCAGCAAACAAGAAACAACAATCAATCTTATAGCAAACAAGTTAATCTAATAAATAATTTGAGCTCAACCTGTAACCTCGCAGTGTGTATGTCATGGACCAAGTGATTCATATTTGCACTATGTATAATGCCCGGGCATTATGAATCTAGTCAAGTCAATTCGGGCAATGTAATGAATACTGATTTAAACTTTATATTTATCACATTCTCTTTTCACTATGAAGATTGCTTCGTAACGGTTGGGCAATTCAATAATTATATTAATTATGGCCAATGAATTAGTCCAAGAGCGAGCGATGCAAGCTCGGGAGCTTAGGGCACCCCACTCCGACATGGATAGGCTAGGTTTGAAGGGGATGATGGGAGCCGAAGTGAGCAAGCAAAGCGAGCGATCTCAGCTCCCGACATCTCCTTCATGTTAGGTTACCTTAGACCGTGCAGACTGAAATAGGAGCATTACCCGGCCCAATAAGTGATGGGCATTATTCAGAGTGCCCGGTCAATTTAATTATTGCAATAGTTTTTGACATATTACCTACTGGCGTTTTTAAAATTGTTTCGGCATTATGAACAATGCCGTATTAATCACTTTGGTCCATAGCATAATATAAGGGCTCTATTCATGTCAACTAGTTGCAAAATCCCTACAGATATTGAATAAAACAACAGTAAACAAATGACAAAAAAGCTAACGAACGGCAAGTTACTAAACGCAGCACCGTTTCAAAAGTGGAGGAACTTATATCACTGACTTATCCTACTTTACTCCTTTCGGTATAGCAAGATCGTGCCAAATGAGTATTGTAGCCCAGTCTCTCGTGTTTCTTCTGCTTGACAGATAATCTGCAACTGTTTCCTTTACTGAGTACAAAATGAAACATCTAGATTTACGTTTTGAATTGCCAAGTGGTTAAAAAAGCTAAATGATGTGGGGAAAATGAATTTTGGAGCTTATGATAATGTTTGTAGTTGACTTTGCTATCTTATGGGTCGCAAATATGCATACAATTACGTTTTGTTAGCATCGCAAATAATAGTTATCTTCAAGATTAGTTTATTCAATAGTTTTGTTTAGTTAATTTTGAATTAACGTAATGACTCTGAGCTGCAAACCTCGAAGGACCAAATAAAGAATAGAATAGAATACTCTTTATTATGTACACCATATAAGTTACAGAAAGTTTAGACGAGAAATGAATAATAAAATATAAAGAATATGTTTCCTTTGAATTAAGCATTGGTTCACTATCGTCTTTAGTACCTTCTAGATTATAATATATTTATTATAATCTAAGCGTAAACCACGGTTCTATCTTGATAAACTAATACACCATTTTATGAACTTAATTACTTTTGGAAGTACGGTCGATTAAAAATAATGATTTTGCACATAAAGCTCTTCTGTAATTAAAATTGTATTCTATCTTTTTCCAGTGTAGCGTTACGTATAGCTCAGTGGAGCTATACGTAAGCCACGTTATTAAAATTAAGATAAAAGGTTAAAATTAAATTAAATTATGAAAATAAAAGGATATAGAGAGCAGAACTATGGTCAGCTTCGCACGACGTGGGCAGCTATCCAGGCAGCAGCTCGGGCAAGAAGTCGTGGAATGCCCGAGGTAGGTAGGTGATCAGGCAGCTACGACGGACATGCAGGCAATCGGGCAGGTAGGCAGGTCAGCATACACCAAGGGTAGGTGGTCCAGGCAGGCAATCAGGCAGGTAGGCAGTAGAATAACAGCAGAATGGATAGCAGGATGGATAAACAGGCAAACGGGTAAGTACGTAGGCTCCGAGGGGTGTGGAGGCCGGCTATGGCTCAATACGCCAAACAGCGAGCCCTTTGATACGTCGTGACGACTGAGGAGGATTATGTAACAGTAAAGATGCACACATTTATAAGTATCACACTCAATTATTATTATTTATTGCACTTCAAAGGTTTGATACAAACACAACTCACAGGCCGCTTATATAGAATAAAGAGTTTGCTGATACAATCGTAAAATTGGTAATCTTAAATATTCCACCGACTTTCAGCGTTCAGCCCAGTTCCAAGACTGAAAAAAGCTGAAGCCCGTTTTTCATTCGATCTGCCATCTCTTCTCAATTTCAAATTCAAATCTCAATCAGAACAGCGAATAAAAACGGCTTTACAAAGGCGGGTCAGTCTGCTCTGACCTTACAATAATGTACAACTAGCTTAAGGAAAGGTCTAGGTATTATAGTCCATGGTACCTATGGTATGTCTATGGCTTTAAGAAAATAAAATAGACAGACAGCTGTCATGTCTGATGAAAATGTCAGAGTATAAAAAATTCCATAATTTTGCAAATAAGCAATACAAATTAAGTTAAAGAAATAAAGAAACAATCAGAAATAACTAAAAATATGCTTTACAGGTAATAATACAAAGAATATATATAAAAATGAGTTACACAAATTGATGCGATATCAAAAGATGTGAAGATGGATTGTGGAGTGTTATGAAACGTAAGTAGATCTTGAATAAATACCACATTTCCCCGATGACCCCAGAAAAATTTTCAACTAGAAGAAAATTTTGAGGTTTAAATATAATCCTTGCTCTATCACACAACATCTTTCATACATTCGTCAAACACTCTCATTCAATCACACGTTAGGGGATATAGTTCACATTCAATGACGTATACTCCACAAGGAAATATTTATTAAGATATAACGAAGGCTTATTTATTTTTAATAGGTGTCGTAACCCGCACCTGTTTGAAAACCCTTTAAGAAACTATTTAATTAAACAAGAGGAACTCAAAGAGGAGGAGGACTCAAGTCTATAAGAGGAGGAGGACTCAATTCTATAAGAGGAGGAGGACTCAAGTCTATAAGAGGAGGAGGACTCAAGTCTATAAGAGGAGGAGGACTCAAGTCTATAAGAGGAGGAGGACTCAAGTCTATAAGAGGGAACTCTCAAGTCTATAAGAGGGAACTAGGTTGAGAGGGAACTAGGTTGAGAGGGAACTAGGTTTGAGAGGGAACTAGGTTGAGAGGGAACTAGGTTTGAGAGGGAAGTAGGTTGAGAGGGAACTAGGTTGAGAGGGAACTAGGTTTGAGAGGGAACTAGGTTGAGAGGGAACTAGGTTTGAGAGGGAAGTATACAAGAGGGAAGGATACAAGTGGGAAGGATACAAGAGGGAAGGATACAAGAGGGAAAAAAAAAAAATTAAAGAAGACTCCACGCATTTGGCTTATTTTTAAAGAGTTACGGGACCGCTCTTTGCATATAAGGCTTTCCGAGTTATGCAAACCGCTCTAAAATAACACCTCATTCTTTAAGAATAAGATTCAAGGGAATTAAGAGGTTTTAAGAAGACTCCACGCATTTGGCTTATTTTTAAAGAGTTACGGGACCGCTCTTTGCACATAAGGCTTTCTGAGTTGTGCAGACCGCTCTAGAGGAATACCGCTCTAAAAATAAAACAAAGAGAAAACATAAGGAGGGAAAAAGAAGTTGCCTAATAGGTTTAAGTTCTATCAAAAGTGTAAAGAGAGAAAATGATGATGAAATGGGGCCTGTAAGAGAAACCAAAAGTTAGCCTTTGTATATACTTGTGTAAGTATGTTTTTTAGAATTTAGAGAAGGATGATGAAAGGTCGAGCCCACGTTAAAAAAAAGTGTAGTAAGTAAGAGTGTGGGTGATGGGGTGAGTTCATAAAATTGGGCGCAAAAACAACGTTGCGCCTAATTATTTAAAAGTTGGGCGCCAAACTGTAGCGTTACGTATAGCTCAGTGGAGCTATACGTAAGCCACGTTATTAAAATTAAGATAAAAGGTTAAAATTAAATTAAATTATGAAAATAAAAGGATATAGAGAGCAGAACTATGGTCAGCTTCGCACGACGTGGGCAGCTATCCAGGCAGCAGCTCGGGCAAGAAGTCGTGGAATGCCCGAGGTAGGTAGGTGATCAGGCAGCTACGACGGACATGCAGGCAATCGGGCAGGTAGGCAGGTCAGCATACACCAAGGGTAGGTGGTCCAGGCAGGCAATCAGGCAGGTAGGCAGTAGAATAACAGCAGAATGGATAGCAGGATGGATAAACAGGCAAACGGGTAAGTACGTAGGCTCCGAGGGGTGTGGAGGCCGGCTATGGCTCAATACGCCAAACAGCGAGCCCTTTGATACGTCGTGACGACTGAGGAGGATTATGTACCAGTAAAGATGCACACATTTATAAGTATCACACTCAATTATTATTATTTATTGCACTTCAAAGGTTTGATACAAACACAACTCACAGGCCGCTTATATAGAATAAAGAGTTTGCTGATACAATCGTAAAATTGGTAATCTTAAATATTCCACCGACTTTCAGCGTTCAGCCCAGTTCCAAGACTGAAAAAAGCTGAAGCCCGTTTTTCATTCGATCTGCCATCTCTTCTCAATTTCAAATTCAAATCTCAATCAGAACAGCGAATAAAAACGGCTTTACAAAGGCGGGTCAGTCTGCTCTGACCTTACAATAATGTACAACTAGCTTAAGGAAAGGTCTAGGTATTATAGTCCATGGTACCTATGGTATGTCTATGGCTTTAAGAAAATAAAATAGACAGACAGCTGTCATGTCTGATGAAAATGTCAGAGTATAAAAAATTCCATAATTTTGCAAATAAGCAATACAAATTAAGTTAAAGAAATAAAGAAACAATCAGAAATAACTAAAAATATGCTTTACAGGTAATAATACAAAGAATATATATAAAAATGAGTTACACAAATTGATGCGATATCAAAAGATGTGAAGATGGATTGTGGAGTGTTATGAAACGTAAGTAGATCTTGAATAAATACCACACCAGCGGATTCGTTCCTTTTGCTTTTCTCTCAGGAACAGTGCGTTTAATGTATCCGGGACAGAAAGTAATCTTATCCCACCATCAACATCCTAATATCACCATCCCAATATCACTATGCCAATATCACCATGCCAATATCACTAGCGCAATATCACCTGCTATGCTGCTTTCCATCAGTGATGTTTTTTAGGATGCCATACCTAAATGGTAAAAACGGGACCCTATTACTAAGACTCCGCGGTCCGTCTGTCTGTCTTTCTGTCTGTCTGTCACCAGGCTGTATCTCATGAACCGTGATAGCTAGACAGTTGAAATTTTCACAGCTGATGTATTTTTGTTGCCGCTATAACAACAAGTACAAAAAACGGAATAAAATTAATATTTAAGGAGGGCTCCCATACAACAAATGTGATTTTTGTGCCTTCTTTTACGAAAATGGTACGGAACCCTTCGTGCGCGAGTCTGACTCGCACTTGGCCGGTTTTTTTTTGTAACCAGATACGTACAATCTACACAAAAAATTACGTAATACAAACAAACGACTTAACTTTCGTACTTTTTTATTAGTCTAGATGAAAGTTACAATTTAATAAAAAACCTTGTATCCAAAACTGTGGGGGACTACCCTGCAGAGTGCATGTGTGCAAGGAAACTCAAGAGATAATTAAAATAGCATACTAGATTTATTCTGAGTACTTATAAAAAGTAACACGTATAAAAACACACCGAAAAATATTCTGTCAACAAGACAAGCTTCAACAGAACGTTGAATCTTCATATTTTAATTAAATATAGACTAGGCTCTAGCAGCCAGCTATATTATGTACATTAAAACCTAATACGCCCCCTTAATGTGCATATGTATTACAAGAGAGACGCAAAACAAAGTATTTACAAACAATATACGCTAACTATAAACATAAACCTAATCCAGTCATGCACATATAGTGCTTGGCTTTCGGCAAGGCCTTGGTTAATACGTCAGCTAACATAAGGTTGGTCGACAAGTATACCAACTGAATGTTATTGTTCTCCTTCAAGACACTCCGTATAAAATGGTGTCTTATATCTATGTGTTTGCTCCGGGAATGGAATACCGAGTCGTTTGCTAATTTAATTGCCCCAGTATTATCTACATGTAAGGTAATTGATGCAAACTTACGTAATCCGATTTCAGTCAACAAGCTGTTCAGGTATAAAGCTTCCTTCATCGCTGATGATAAACTGACGTACTCGGATTCACACGTCGAGGTACTGACACACTTCTGCTTCTGGGACTTCCATGACATACATGCACCACCTAATACAAAGGCATATCCCGAATATGAACGCCTATCTAGCAAACAACCACCCCAATCCGAATCAGAATAGCCTCGAACTGCTTTACCTGTTTTACTGAACACTAGTCCGTACTCTTTTGTTCGCTTCAGATAACGTAATATTCGTTTCGCAGCGATCCAGGACTCTTTGCTAGGACAGTTAACTACCTGCGCCAATTTCGAAACACTATTCGAGATATCTGGTCTCGTCCCCACGGATAAATACATCAAACTCCCAATTAGTTCGCGATACGGGTATCGCTCTTCTTCGAGTTTTGTATGGGGCTCAGGTAATTTAAGCTTTAAATTTACCTCCATTGGGGTTGAAACCGTTTCTTTACACATATTCAGACCATATTTAAATAATAAATCTTCAATGTATTTTTGTTGTGACAGTTTGATTTTATCACTGTCAACTCGCTCAATGTCAATTCCTAACATATATTTCGCGATGCCATAATCCTTAAGGTCGAATTCACTGGCCAGTTCCTTTTTAAAATTTTCAATGCATACTCTTTTCTGCGATGCCACTAAAATATCGTCGACATAGACTGCAACAAAAAGTTTTGTACCATCACCTATGTCTCGGAAGTATAGACATGGCTCATTTAATGATGATCGCATCCCCATTTTTTGCAGTTGTGTATCGAGCCTTGCATTCCACTGGCGTCCAGCTTGCTTCAAGCCGTAAAGTGATCTCTTAAGTCTACATGCATCACCACCTGCCTGCATGTCTGTTAGCATTTTCTTAGCTCGTTCATATATATTAGAACCTTTTTGTTCCACCTGAAGTAGCTTCTGCAGACATTCTCTTAATATGTCGGGGATTTCCATGTAAATTTCTTCATTTAATGTACCGTTCAAATAAGCGGTATTAATGTCTAACTGATGAATTTCCATACCAAGTTCAACCGCAAGTGCAGTCAGCAATCTGATGGTGTCTAGTCTGACAACAGGGCTGAATGTCTGGTGATAATCAATCCCGTACCGTTGGCTATATCCTTTGGCAACAAGTCTAGCCTTTTTCTTTACGGTTTTATCAACATTTAGCTTCGTTGCTAAGATGTAACGACAACCAACGACAGCGCGTCCCATGGGTCTCTTCGCTATATCCCAGGTATCATTTTTAATCATGCTTCGTATCTCCGAGAGAATGGCTGCCTCCCATTCATCTTTTTCTGAACCAGATAAAGCTTGCCTCAATGATACCTCTGCATTACCCACAAAGTCTTGGCAATCTGAGAACTCTTCTTGTAGTTCAGGTTCCACTTCAACCATACGATAAATTTTCTTTGGGCGTCCCACATGTCCTCTGTCTAGTCGTGGTCTTCCTGGGGCTCGTTTTAAGGTCTTTTCTTCATTATTTTGTTGGACTTCATCTGAGCTAACATGACGAGGTGAACCAGCTTCTGACTCCATATTATCCTGGACATTTTGTACATTCCTCTCAGGTTCAGGAACAAATCTACGTGAACTCGACACTACCTCTCTTGTGTTGTCAACTGCCCTTCCTGCATGGAAATCTATCTCTACATAATTTGGTTCTGGTCTTTGGCAGATATCAGCTTGTAGCTCTTCATTCCCAAATTCCAGTGGATCAGTTATAGAAGAATTATTCTCATCGCATCGAGTCTCGTTTATGTGAAATTTTACATCTCGCGATACGACATACTTTCGTTCTTGTGGCAACCAAATCTTGTAGCCTTTTCGGTCTCTTGGATAGCCTACAAAGATTCCTTCTTTACTGCGAGGTGCAAATTTATCTTTTCCTTCCTCCTTATCCAAAACATGTATCTTGTTTCCAAAAACATGCATATAGTTTATGTTCACAGGCCGCTCGTACCATTTTTCATACGGCGTTCCACCTTCAAGACTACTTGTTGGACATCGATTTCGAACGTGACATGCCGTCATAACGGCGTCACCCCAAAAACCAGGTGAAAGGTTGGATGAAATTATCATACACCTTGCCATCTCTACAAGAGTTCTGTTCATCCTTTCTGCGACCCCGTTCTGTTGAGGAGTGTTAGGAATAGTTAATCTTCTCCCTATTCCTTCAGTCTGTAAATATTCATCAAAATCTTTATTACAAAATTCTCCTCCATTATCCGTCTGCATATATTTTATTCGTTTGCCAGTCATATTTTCAACATAACTTTTGTATATCTTGAAATATTTAAGGGCTTCACTTTTCTTGGATAGCAGATATACTTCACACCACCTCGATGAGTCATCTATAAACGTAATAAAGTACTTCGCTCCACCTATGGCTTCATGCCGCATCGGGCCTACGATATCGGAATAAATAATCCGTAATTTTTCATCACATGGCCCATCCGTCCTCGAAAATGATGATGCATTCATTTTCCCACTAGCACAGATACCACAATTATGCAATGTACTCACATCCGTCATCTTTATATTCATTCCGGATTTGTTCAAGAGTTTGACAAGATCTCTTCCATTCAGATGACCCAATCGTTCATGCCACAGTCTTACCTTATCAACTGCTTCTGAAATAATGGAAACTGTTCCCATTTGTTCCTCAACGTAATATAGATTACCCCTACGATTTGCTACAAGCATAGTGTTACCATAGCTGTCCCTAACATAAGCTATATTCTTATCGAATTTAACACTATACCCTTTATTCGTAATTCTTGCGACCGAAATCAGATTACATCGCAAGTTTGGAACAAATAAGGTATCTGGCAACTCCACGATTGTTTTGGAATTATTTTTACATGTAATTAATCTAACGGTACCCTTACCTTTAACATCTGTGCTCGAGTTTATCGCTAGATTTAGCTTACCCGACAAAGGTATCAATGAATTGCCAAATTTACTAGGATCGTTGCATAAATGTGATGTACAACCGCTGTCAATGACCCAGCCTCCATTCCCGTTGCAAGCAGCATTATCACCTGCAATACAATTAAAGGTTACAAGGCTGAAATTATCTTTTTGCAAATCACATTCCAAAACATACTTTGCACTATCACGACACTGATCCTTGTCTTTCTTCATATCACATTCAGAAGCTTTGTGGCCATGTTTGTGACATTTAAAACACTTGTATTTAAAATTCGTCTTGTTAGCATCACTCTTTGATTTGAAAGGTTTCTTAATTTTGGACTTTGCAAGGAGAGCTTTTTCTTCGCTTCCTTTCTGACGTCTCGAACATACCTCTTCGATTATTTTAACCTTCAAAGTCTCAGGGTCTGGTAACGTGTCTCTGGATTCGATCGCGCATCGAAAATTCTCGAAGCTTGATGGTAAGCTATAAAGAAGCATTATGGATACTAAATCATCATGCATCTGAATATCCATATCAGCTAGTTTACTTTTTACTTCGAAGAAATGCATGACATGTTCACGAACGTCACCACCTTCCTCCAACTTGTGTAGCAACAACTCCTTCAGCAGCGTTGCCTTCTTGGCAGGTCCCTTAGATGCGTGTATGCTCTCAAGTTTTTGCCAAACATTTCGTGACGTTTTACATCCGCGAATGTGTCTCAGTTCACTTGGACTAATAGCTAGGATTAGATCAGACTTAGCTTTTGCGTCTCCGATTTCCCATTTCTTGGCTTCTTCCGGCTCTGTAGGCTTGCTTACGCTTCCGTCTACATAGCTCCAAGCGTCGTTCTTTATAAGAACCGCTTCAGCCTGAATCCTCCAAGTTTCGTAATTTTCTTGAGTAAGTGGTTCTATTTTAACAGTACTCATATCGTTGACTCTTTTACGTCAACCTTGTTTATTTCATCAGCTGTTCGTACTTAATCAAACGTACCTTAAATATTTGCTGACATTCAATAAATAAGCACGAAATTTTAATATCTCGTTCCTGGGCCCATAACCACTGTGGGGGACTACCCTGCAGAGTGCATGTGTGCAAGGAAACTCAAGAGATAATTAAAATAGCATACTAGATTTATTCTGAGTACTTATAAAAAGTAACACGTATAAAAACACACCGAAAAATATTCTGTCAACAAGACAAGCTTCAACAGAACGTTGAATCTTCATATTTTAATTAAATATAGACTAGGCTCTAGCAGCCAGCTATATTATGTACATTAAAACCTAATAAAAACTTCATGAAAAACTAATATTGTAGTATAATAAATAATTTAATCATATCTATTGAACAAAATGTTTCACAAGCAATAAATCTAAAGTTAAGTTCAGACAACACGCTCATACATAACCAGGCGGGATAAAAGAATCAGGTTTAATAAATCTTATGAGAAGAAATGTTTTGTACAAAGTCCTAAAAGACCTAACTTAGGCCAACAAATAAATATGAAAAAAGTTAAATTCTTCGTATTCGAACAGATAGTTTTTTTGTTGCAAGTCATTTAGCATTATTATGTTCTGACTGCTGGAACAGAGGCCTCCTTCTTGTTAAAGGAACTGGTTGTCTACCATGCAGGTCCAGTGCGAATTGATGAATGTCACATGACTTTGAGTTTTTTTGCTTTTAGAACATGCCGGTTTCCTCACAATGTTGAGCCTCAATGGTCCGAATCACAATTAATTTAATTGTGCCTAATCCCAGTTATGAAGGAAATGAAGGTGTTCTTTTCTGATTTCTATAAAGATGACTCAAAATCATGATCATGTTGATGATGAGTGACATGACAATTGGATCAAGGTTAGGATTTTTGTTAGTTATAGCCGCTAAAAATCAGTAAAGGTAAGGTTAAGTTGTAAATCTATGTAAATCAAATAGCTGCTTAAGATTCCAAAAAAAATACGTTTGGAATCAACATTTCTCGTATTATTTCAGTTGCAGTTAAAAATGGACATCTATATAAATTCAATTTTATTCCTCAGAGGATGAATACTTTTGAATTGAACACTTTCAATGTATGCGTCTGCTGCAGGAGATTATTGTGAAAAGTGAAAGTTTTTTGTGAAATAAAATTATTGTTGCAGATTTTATTTTTATTGTGTTTTTAAAGGTTTTTATCTTTTTAGAAATTTCATCTTTAATTATAACTATTATTACTTTTACATACAATAGAGAGCAACAATATAAATCATAATTGTAAATTCAAACTATTAATTTACAACGGGTTTTGTGTTAACGGCTTTTAACTTTTAAAACGGCTATTATGAGTGGCGATAAATTTATCGCGTGCACTGTGTACACAGACTTAAATCTGATAGAAGTATTTGTAAGAGAAATATTTCTTTCCGAAAAAAAAAAGATTTTATACAAGTTTTCATCCAAACCAAACATGTATGAATAATTTCATCTCAATCAGTTGAGGATAACTGTTTTACAATTCAGTTGCAAGATTTGACTTACATAAACTATTAAACCAGCTAATTAAATAAAAGTTTAGAGGCATGCGGAACAGCGTGTAAAGTCCCACAAACCTCCATAGAAAAGGGAGGACCCTGCTACCAGACGGGTGTTGTGTCTGGTCCGGGAAACTGCCCGACGGTTGTTGTCGGACTGTTGTATGTGTTCTAACCGCACCGAAAACTTAGCTTGCGCGATGCAGGATTTGTGTGACGTCATGTCATCAGTTCGTAAGAGGCGGCGTTGGTGCCGGTACAAAAGGTTATAAATATATTGATTATATTGTTAACTACAGCGGTGGCTCAGAGGTAAAAGACCCGTTTTACAAAATTGTAGTTCGTGAGTTTGAACCTAGACAGACACATTACTTTGCTTAACCGATTGAATGCCCGTAATTAACTAAATAATAGAAAAGCCATTGTGTCTCGAGTGGATAAACGTATATTTTTTATTTAAGGACCACCAACGAGAGTTAAAAAACAATAGCATCTTACACAAAATATAAAAATGATCTTACAACTTATCATTTGCCTGTGATGCAAACCCTGTAATATCTGGTAACCACAGCTTACATATTGCTGAGTTTACACAGCACTACATAACTTACTAAGAATAATAAGAAAAATAATTCCCATGCGATATATTTACGATATATATAAAAAGGCACAATAAAATTCAGTACTAACTAATCTCCGACTTTTAATTTCGGAGACTATACTAACATTTGGAAGTCAGTTATATTTTTTTGTAAAAATGATATAATTTTTCACTTTTTAGTGGGACATAATGGACAAGTTCTATAGTAAGGTACCTATAATGCCCACAGTCATCACTGACCAGACTAGATTACCCGAATAGCATGTAACTTGAACATAACAGGTGGAATAAGAGTGTACCAGGGTGAACTGTACACATCTGCGTACCCGTTTAGAGCATACTGGCGTGATGATACGTTACAGAATGGTGTAAACAATAAACAGACATGCGATTTCAGCAATCCCGATAGATTTACCAACATTTATTGAACAGTTCTGTTGTATATCTCCGAAGTTCTTCATCAAATATTTACCAAATTTAAATGGGACCATTTCGGTATAAACTTCGTTCGAACAAAACAAAGAATTTTGCAATCCGGATATATGACGGAGTTAAAAATAAATACTGTCCTAATTACCTGGAACTGTTGACAAACTTACAGGGTATTTAATAATATGACACAACAGCTCTTCCCCTAGACTCAGTATACAGATATCTGTGGTCTGATTCGTAGAAAAGAAAGCTTTTTTCTAGTCGCTTCCAGTTACTCCCATAGGTACACCCATGTTTTTAGAAGCGCATCTGAATCCATTTGCATCGGCCACTCGGCATATTTCGCCAACATTCGGGCCCGTTTATCACCGCGTTCGACCATTTACGTTGCACGCTGAATTGTGAAATATTATCTGATCATTTTAATTTTTTACCAGTGGTGAAATCCTTTTGTTACTATCAACCTGTATTTGATACAAGTTTCATAGATATATATGTAGCTAAAAAAAATAAAAGAATAGAATATACTTGATTCTACAACAAAATATTTACCCGTATTTTTATGGAACATCGTAATCTCAATCTATACAAAACACCTCAAATTTCTTAAAAAAAACAAGTTTTCGATATTGATTGACCAAAATGAGATGATGACTTGAATTTTATTCGTATATTCGTAATATTGAAGGTATAGTGATGCCGTAGCTGAATACTGGGTCATCATAATATTTAACAACTGCATTTACCATTAACACGCTAAGAAGAAGCAGAAGGTATATCCAAAGAAAAAAAAAAGAAGGACTTTTTCGCCACTCCGCTAAACTACACTGTAACACAGGCATTGGGTGGCAACATTGTAGCTCGACTAACATCTAGCTATCTATTGTAAAATAAAGCCAACGATTGGTAGTTTTACGAACCTCCCTACCTTTTCTCCTAACAACGAATATTGAATACCACCCAACTAATCTTGATCTCCAAAACAAAAACCTAGCTAACCTGTTTTGTATACCTCCAAAGGAAGGTTATACCAGCCCAAATCCTTCAATCATACCAATTCAACCAAGATCAACAAACACAGAAACAACACAAGATACCTCGAAACACAAGAGTTATCTAGTTAACCCGCCTATTTGCTGTTCAAACACACAACTATCGGTACACGTTAACTGTACACAAATATTTGACATCAATTCATGAACGAACACACGACAATGTTGAACAAACAGATATACAGCTTTTCATATATTGAAAACAAACTGGTTGAGTGCTTGTGGAGGAATATTGAGACTTTTTTAAGGTTGGTTTCGTTTGTTTGTTGTGGAAAAGGGATTAGATATGAAATTGAAAATGGGATTGCTTTAAGGTGGTACCCCGAGCAAAACGCCGCGCAAGCCGGTGTTTTGTGCCGTTTTTAGGAGCTATCTACTCGTTATTTAAAAAGAAATATCAATTAATAAACATACATTAAAATTCTACATAATATTGATTCTAAAATGGTAGATTTAGTTTTTTGTTAATTGTTGTATATATTTCACTAATTTCTTTCCAAAAAAACATAAAAATGAGAAATAATTATTGATATTATGCATCTCCTCGTAAAGTGTTCATTAATAATTTTTTGTACTATCACTAATGGATAGACAATTTATTAACAAACATTTGTAGATTTTGTTTTTTCAAAAGACCTAAATTCGATTTTATAAAGATTTTATTCTAAAATCTGGGCGTATTCACTACTGTAATACATGCGCCACCAGTGCCGCTAGACCAATAGGAATGCTCATATCACATGCCGATTTTTTGGTCAGGGTACCGTCTTAAGGGTAAAAAAAAACCTGAAGATACAAAAAACAGTCTCAATCTGTCTGAAGACAAAGAGTGCAAGCCTACAGAATTATAAGATAAAAAAAGTAATTCAGAGAGTCTATGTGTCTAAATAAGCAATATATAAATACGACATAAGTCTTTACTCCCGTGGCGTTTTCCGTAGGAACAGCCTGTCAATAATAGTTTAAAAAACTAACAAACACGCTCTAATAGAATGCCAAACTAAAAAGTAGAAAATAAATTTAAATTAAGAATAGTGTGATTATCAAAAAAATGCATTTTATTGTTAAAAAGCGTGGGGTGCTTTTTAATAAATTTTCAAAATGACTACTTTTACTAATATCGTGATAATATAGTTATATCTTTAATAATATAGTTGTTAGGGTTCCGTAGCCAAATGGCAAAAAACGGAAACCTTATAGATTCGTCATGTCTGTCTGTCTGTCCGTCCGTATGTCATAGCTACTTTTTTCCGAAACTATAAGAACTATACTGTTGAAACATGGTAAGTAGATGTATTCTGTAAACCGCATTAAGATTTTCACACAAAAATAGAAAAAATACATAAAATTTTGGGGGTTCCCATACTTGAAACTGAAACCAAAAAAAAAATTTTTCATCAAACCCATACGAGTGGGGTATCTATGGATAGGTCTTTAAAAATTATAGGTATATATTGAGGTTTCTAATATATTTTTTTCTAAACTGAATAATTTGCGCGAGAGACACTTCAAAAGTGGTAAAATGTGCCCCCCCCCCCTGTAACTTCTAAAATAAGAGAATGATAAAACTAAAAAAAATATATGATGTACATTACCATGTAAACTTTCACCGAAAATTGGTTTGAACGAGATACAGTAAGTAGTTTTTTTTTAATACGTCATAAATCATAAACCGCAATTTACCAAGTACGGAACCCTTCGTGCGCGAGTCCGACTCGCACTTGGCTGGTTTTTTTTATTATTTTATTACTACATAATAAATTGATAATAGGTACCTACCTATGTATTCAAAAACATTGTATTTTCTTCGAAATTCTATTATTTTTTTCGGTAATTCATTTTAACACAACTTATTATAGTTAGTATACACACCGTACAGTCAACCACAGATCATTGGAAGTTAATATGTTTTTCGGTAGCTTTAATATTTCCCTTTATAAAATAGTTAATGAATTTACAGTGTTATCGAGTAAGCAAACACCGAAACTTTCCGTGAATCTGAAAGTAATTACTTATAAAGATTGCACGAAGTGTAGCCATGTGCAGATGCCCTGTGGGTGTCAGTTGTTATTAGTCTTTACACCCACAAGAGTGAGTGGGTGCTGATGTTGAACCTAGAGCCACGAGCGTCGTCCCACGTGGCTTATCCGTAAACAGATATCTTTGATGTTGTTTATATTAATTAAACGGAAAGTTGTGAAGGGGATTAACTTTATAAAAGCAAGTACATTGAATTAAGACTTCTAAAAAATTATTTTATATTATACTTGATTAGCTAATGCACAAGTAACATGCTTAGAGTCTGAAAAATCAAAATCAAAATTTATTTATTCAATTAGGCCATTAAGCGGCACTTTCGAACGTCAAAAAATAAATAAAAAATTAAAGCTAATATTAATTGATTCTACCGTCCATTTGGAAATATAGCTTGTTGTGGAGAAGAATGGACAAGAAACTCCACACTTACTACTCTTTTAAAAAAAATGTGTTTTACAAGTAGTTGGTTACATTATCCCGTTGAAAAAATAAAAAATTACATATATGTGAGAACGATGTAAAAAAAAAAAATTAACGCACTTACAAGCTTCTAAAGTAAAACAAACAATTAAAAATACAATAAATAGGTAATTAAAAACAGGCGGAGGCAGCTAAGTTATGACCAATCCCAACTGATGGCGCCCGTTCACGAACATGACACATGGATCGGCACCACTCAGCTCAACCATCATGAAGGGAACCGAATGATCCAACACACGTGCCATCATCAGAGAGACATTAGAGAGAGCATGACACACTATCAACTGCCAGGGCACACTGAAGTCAACGAACGACACAAAGGTACAGCAAATGGTAGATTTGCGTACGTCAAAATTAGTTAAACCAACTATTGTCTACATACTTATTTTTTTGATTCATAGGTAATGGGTAGACCAGCACAACTGCAAACAAAAAGTTTTTTTTTCAAACCATTTTTCTCATTGCAGACACTGCAACCCCTGTAAGCCAGAATCAACAAAGACGACCTCCAGAACTCCATAACAACACGTGAATGAAGTTCGACGAGACACGGAGAAACAGTTCAACTGTCTTGGAACAGGTAACAGTGTAATTTACATAAGTTGAAGAAATAAACATTTTTTTTTTATTATTATGGAACCCGCAACGACAAAAGAACAGTGGAAGTAAGTAAACAGTAAGGAAAACATAATTTTCACTTCCTAAATGAAAAACAAAATAAAACTATTTGCCTTACTAAGCTACCTAAAATACTTAACCAAACCCGGTTAGGGTTAGTCCAGTCCATAGGAAAAGACATCACATCAGCCTATTAATGTTTCCACTGCTGGGACACAGGCCTCCTCTCTGTGAGAGGGAATGGGCCGTAATCCACCACGCGGGCCCAGTTCGGGTTGGTGGATGTCACAAGTCTTCGAAGTTTTTGGTTCTAGGACATGCCGGTTTCCTCACGATGTTTTGCTTTACCGTTTTGAGAGCAGTGGTGATCAAATAATTTACACAAAGTAAAGCGCCTACCTGGGCTCGAACCCAACTTGTAAGTCGCGGCCGATACCACTGGGCCACCACTGCTCCCAAAAAGACATATCACAGGTTTCCAGGGTTGCCTGGAAGAGATCGCAGATCGCGATAAGGCCGCCTGTTGTATGTTGTTGTTATTTTAAGGTTTCCGTATGTAATGTTATTATCTTGGTGTGCAATAAAGTTTAAAATAATAATAATAATAATAATAATCACAGTTAAATGTAGATATGCAAACGTTTAACCTTCCAAAAGACAGAGACATCAAAATATTACCAGAACGTGTTCTATACTTAAACTTCCTACTAGGAAAGAGACAGCACGATAGGTAGGTGCAATAATATCCGTTACATCACATCATTCCGACTTGAGACCTAAGTGTTCCTATTACACTTTCCATCAACTTTTCACGGAATGGAGCCGTCTGCCGCGGTACTATTCTGTGTATTTGCATTATATTTTAAGTTCGCTTCTAAAACCTACCTGCTACCACTTATTCCAACTTTCTGCAAATAGAATACTGATAATAGGGATTATTATAAGTACTGACAAGTTCTTCTTCGTTGTATTGATGATTCCGAAATAAATATGTTTGACTAGATTTCAATCACGTCGTCCACAATAACATTTGCCTTTCATGGAACTTTTAGAGGGTAGCTGTTGATACACAGAGAGTACGGCATTGACAATTAAGAAAAAAACCGGCCAAGTGCGAGTCGGACTCGTGCACGAAGGGTTCCGTACTTGGTAAATTGCGGTTTACGATTTAAGACGTATTAAAAAAAACTACTGACTAGATCTGGTTCAAACCAATTTTCGCTGGCAGTTTACATAGTAATGAACATCATATATTTTTTTTAGTTTTATCATTCTCTTATTTTAGAAGTTACAGGGGGGGGGACACATTTTACCACTTTGGAAGAGTCTCTCGCACAAACTATTCAGTTTAGAAAAAAAATATATTAGATCCTCAATATCATTTTTGAAGACCTATCCATAGATACCCCACACGTATGGGTTTGATGAAAAAAATATTTTTAGTTTTTGTTTCAAGTATGGGAACCCCTAAAATTTATTGTTTTATTTTTATTTTTATGTGAAATCTTAATGCGGTTTACAGAATACATCTACTTACCAAGTTTCAACAGCATAGTTCTTATAGTTTCGGAATAAAGTGGCTGTGACATACGGACGGACAGACAGACAGACAGACATGACGAATCTATAAGGGCTCCGTTTTTTGCCATTTGGCTACGGAACCCTAAAAACACAGTCAAATGGTATTATTTCAATGATTTATTAAAGAAAATATTTACTTTATATTAAAAGGTAAAAACTTGTCCTTAAGTTTTGTTATTATCAACCAACAAAGTTACTTTTCCTAAACAATACAAGTTTTTAAGCTTCGGGTTCATGGTCTGGATTCCCGTCTAACCAGAAACTAGTTCGTGCAATTTAAAAAAGTAAACCAAACCATAAACAATATCAAAGTGGTATCTATTTACCACATAAACCTTTATCACCTTCAGAATAAACTCTTCAAGGAAAACAAATTACCTACTTCATAGCATAATTTTAGTTGCAACCAGAATAGGGAAGCGGAGGAAACATTGCTAAAGTGCATTCTCATCGTTCCCATCTTTTGTGTTAAGCGGGAAGACTAACAACTGTTGGTTCGTGGGTATGTTGGTACAGGCTTTTTACTTGCTCCTTCAGGTTAGGTAAAAGGGGGTTATGCGTTTAATATTTTGATAGTTTTGTGGGTCGAGTTTTATGAAATGTTAGGTTTAGGAATGCAGAACTTTCTTAAAAATGCACATACACTCACGTCTTGCTCTCATGCAGGTAAACAGTAAAAACCTCAAAGAAGAAAGATAAAAAAAAAAAAAAAATTGGCACAAAGTTTCAGGTTCAAAGAAAATCTTCAATGATTTAAAAAAAAAACACTATCACTACATATTATAAAATGAAATACCCCGTCGCGTTTGTAAGCGATAAACTCAATAACTACTAAACGGATTTTCATGCGGTTTTCAAAGAATGATAAACGAGGCAGGTTTTGTGTATAATTCGTCACGGGCGAAGCCGGGGCGAGTCGCTAGTAAAAAATAAACTTGAAAGAAAGTGTGCCTCACAGCCGCTCCAAATAGGTCCAGTTTAGCAAAATGCCAGACAACTAGTACATAGTTGCCGGACGCTGGTTATCAACTGAACCCACAAGGGTTCTTACTCCAACCTTCTTCTCCTGCCTTCGTTTACCTTCATATGCTAGTCCTACACGCGTGCCATCCAGTTTTGTTGTTTGCATAGTATTGTTTTTTCATATTGAAGATAAACAGTTCTAAGCAGCTTGATACCTATTATCACCTTTACATCCTCGAAACCAGCGCGACCCTCACAGACTCATACTGGATCTCATTCCAAGGCTTACTAAATATAATAAAAGCTGTTTGTATATGTGTGTAGAAATATTTAATAAGATACCGAGTGACCTAAAAACTCTAAATACCAGATTATTTAAAAGTAAATTATGTGATTGGTAGTCCAGTAATAGTTTATATAGTGTAAAAGAGTTTCTTGACAAAAAAAATCAATGAAAATATTGTATGCACGAAAAATTTGCACGCTTATAATGTTAAGCAAAAACATGTATGCTCTGTATTTAATTTTCTACCATCTTCTATACCATATTGAGAATATAGAATAAAATTTATTTGCATAAACAAATAAATTGTATTCTATTCTATTCTATTTCTTGATCAAAGCCTCGAAATAAGCTATAATAATAATTAAGGCCTCACATTAATACACTTAACAAAATGTTGTGGTTTTATTCATTACAACTGAAAATGCATGACCAACGGTCAGGACTACAATGTAGACTATCTATAGTGACAGTTTATGGTCTTCAAACTTCCACCACACTAAACCTAAACTGCCACACTAAACCTAAACTAAAAGACAGCACGTCTAAATTGAGTGCAGTCACTTTATTCCACGTCCTGTCTCGTCACGTCACGTCAGCTGGTTGCACTGCACTGGTCGGCCGGCAAAAATGTCACTTTGATGACCGTGTCCGTCACGGTCATCAAAGTGACATTTTTGCCGGCCGGCACGACTCGCTACTTTGTATGGAGTAAGTAATTGTGGGTATTTGTGGACGTTTATGTTATCGATGTAGTAAGTTATAAAAAAATTGGAACAATGTTACTGTCGAAATATGGTCTGCATAGTTTAGAAGCTTTCGTACATTGAGGTAAAAACATGTGTGAGTTTATTACTTTTCTAAAACGTTCTGTGTTGGTGACATCAACTTCTCCAGAAATGTCTGGAATGCCAGCCTGATTGCAGATGGTAAGAATAATACCAGATTTTGGGCCATGAAATTTTGGACGCTACGCAATGCAACAGCAAAAAACATTTAATCAGCCTAACAATTTACGCACGTATTCAATTGGTCATATATTTGCGATAGCTTTTGGTCCAGAAACTCACGTGTTCGATAGAACTGTGCCTAAAACTAGACTATATATATTTTTAATAATATCACGGTATTTTTTATTTGTAAATAAAGTTGAATCGTAAAAATGTTAACTAGTACCGGCAAAATAAATAGAGACATGTTTTTTCCCTCATCACGGTTTCATGTTTCTATCTAAACAAATCCGAAATCTGCATCAATTACATGTTGTACAAACATCAATGTACACCAGTGCAACTAACGAACTAAAATATTGTTTAAATGTAAAGTTTTTTGACACTTTTTGGGTACGATCACATTTACATATTTCATTAATAAAACCTTTGCAATATTCTAGGAATTTCTCTTCTATCGTGGGTGCGTTTACAAACATTTACACTCACATACATAAACAGCGAGATCCAGAAAAACTATCAGGAATCCATACAAATATTTGTTGAGTGCAAGGAACGAACCGGTGACACGCAGCGCACCGGCCACTGCGCGAACTCTTTCGTCAAATATCAAAATTCACAATAAGAGTCCTAATTATAACTCCACTATAGTAAACCCAATAAGCCTAAAATATTACTAATAGGCCCTCGGTCAGTAGATATTGTTTAATGATCTAAATAATTTATCTAAACCACGAGCAAATCCGCCTCCATATTGCCACAATATTCCATCAAAATAATATCGTATTTATTAACCAAAAGTTATGTAACCCTTAATTTATCTGTTACGTCCCAGGGACTCCGCGCAATGTATCATATTGGTCTAAAAACTTTAATAACGCAGTTATTTTTTCGTGCGTCGAAGTAACGTGCCAGACACGGGATGAAGAGGGCAGGTGCCCTTGCTTTACGTTCGGTGAGTAATTATGTCCAAGGAGTCCACTGAATTCATGTGTATTTATGTGACACATATTCAACGTATTTTTGTTGTATTTTAAAGTATAAAATGCCTTCAAATAGTTGGTTAGTCCATCACTGCGATTTTGACACATAATCTATTTTACAAGACTGGCTCAGATCATGGAGAATCTAGCGATGAAAAGCGAGAGTAATAAGGTGGAGCATAGCTTCTGATCATGACTCGGCTTCAGAGTGCTCACCTGACTCAAGCCATGTGGAAGCATTTAGGTGACGTTACAAGCAGTTCTGGTGTGAATGCAGAATGGTGTATGAAGATAAGGAGTAATCGCTGCACGTTTTTTATTTTTGTTCGAAAGTATCCAATTCCTTATTTAGTTTTAAAAAGTTAATTATTTGAGAGCGTATATTCAAAAAAATAATTTATAGTTGAATTTTAGTTAGCACCTAGAAGTTGACGTTTATATTTGTTTCCTTATTTTTTGTTTTTTTTTTCAATTGTTAAGACGATTATGTGAATAAAAGAAACTTGAACATATATGCCTATTAGTACAATGTTGCTAAGTATAATAAACCAATTTTAAGTAAGTTTTTACATTTATTAAAAAAAAACAATGATTAGTAAGAAAGGAGTCCCGTGGACTCAATGGCATAAACTGTGTGATGTTGGTTCATCAGGTAAACTATGGGTTGATATACCGGGATATATATAATCATTTCAAGGGGTTAGATACTAATGAGTTACTAATAACGCTTTCAAATAATTTAGGAGCAAAATGATGTATCATGGCGACCACAATATTGCAGCTTTGCGGTCAACTAAATAGAGTATTGGTAACTAAATATTCGGGCTGAATGGAATGAAAAATATATTTAGTGTGCAGGATGGATTTTACGCAACGGATTTATATTTCAGCGTGGGTGGAGTAAAAGCTCCCAATTAATTTCAAAACTCTACTACATGTAATCATAGCTATTGAAATATATAACAGTGTTTTGTTAGTGAATGGTAAAGTACCATAGAGACCAATTTAGGAAAAATGTGTGCTAGAAAAGTTATAAAAAGGGATAAAAATAAAATGATATTCAATAAAATAAATTGTTTATTGATCAAAAAGGTGGTAAGAAAAACAAAACTCATACTAGTTACTTTCATAACCTTGTATATCTTATACAAGGTTATGAAAGTATATATGGAAAAACATTTTAATGTAAGTACATGGTACATCTGTTGACAATTTACGTTACCCAGTCTCTTAAACTAGGGTATACCTGAATCTTAAGAGACAACAAAAAAGTAGGTACCTATATAAACATAAACTCAACCTTTTGTTTTTCTGTGGATGGGCAGATACTACAGAACGACACCTGCAACGATCCCTACACTTCTTGCTGAGTAGTCGTTAAGTACCAATTTATGATATCTAAAACTAATCCGAAGAAATTGTTAAAGGCAGGTCCTTTAACAATTTCTCCACTTTTCCTAGCCTTAATCTGTACATGTACTCAAACATCAAAATCAGATAAAATTCGTATATAGACATAACTCTTACATGAAAAACCAATCCACAACACGCTAGCTGCGACTACGAAGAAACTACGACCGTCATTTGCTGTGCCAAAACCCCAACAGATATTGCGCCAACTTCGTGCAATCTAAACCGATCAAAGAAAAATATGACCGAGATATGTACGATAAGCACGAACTTACATACGGATAAACGGCTACAACACACATGCATGAATACATAAACTCAAGCTCACGGCTATAGGCAAAAACTACAAACTGCTGCCTGTTACGATTCATATACTCCGGATATATCCTATATTGCTGATTAGTCGTTAAATACCGATTTATAATACCAAACAAGTAATCTACCTGCAATATACAAAAGCCCAACATATTTCACGCCTCTAAAGATATAAATGTACTCCAACAGTAAGACCAGAAATCATTCTTATGTTGACTTAGAAAACCAATCCACAAAATACCAGCTAGAAACTACGACGCGACGGTCGTCATTTACGGCGTCAAACACCAACAGATATTGCGCCAACTTCGTCCCATCTAAACCGATCAAAGAAAAATATGACCCAGAAATATTCGATAAGCGTGAACTAACATACCAATAAACGGCTGCAATGTATCACTGAAGCAATAAAGAGAAGAAACCCGTTAGTGTCTAAATATCGAAATAAAATATTCAATGGCTTGGAAATGGGCACACATTATTGTGCCTAACGTTTCTTATAATTTTAACTTTGGATCTACGCGGCGGACATACACGGGCTGGTTGAGTGGATAACATTTTGGTTTGATGGAATTTCGTTATTAATATAATAAGGAAAGTCTGAAATTATAACCAACTGGGAGTTACCAGTGTTTTGATTTGAAAATGATATTAAAATATTTAACAATTAACAGGAGCTTTTATGAGTATCAAACTACTTTTATGCAATTTTATTAGTGATATAGATATATTAACTGATTTTCGCATTTTAATAGTAGTTTATGTAACGGTCATATAATAGGGGTTATTAAAATACGAGCGTGGGTTTATAACACGAGGCAAAGCCGGGTGTAATAATAATATCACGCGAGTGTTTTAATACCTAATTATATGCCGTTGCATACACTATTTTATCTTCACTCATACAGTTGAAATTAAACAAAAGTGGAAACGGAAAAAATATGTGGTATGGCGGGCAATTTAGATTATCATTGCGCATGACTGCGCAGCGCGCGCATCCATAGACAATTTAATGACAAAATTTTTCTACATTATGTCAATGAAAAGTAAAAGTGTGCTAGAAAAATAAAGTCTTTTTTATCATTTTTCATCATGGTTTTTAGCATTATTTTTTGTAATAATTACAGTTATCTTGGATTTTGCCGTGGTCTTACTTGATTGCCAAAAAGTGCATAATATCATAAGAAAAACGGATAAGCATCATGTCACTACCGTCCTAGCATACACTCAAAATAAAAGGATATTATGGTACCTATTCTTATAGAAAACCAAACTTTTCTTAGTAGGTAAAATAGCCAAGTTCACCCTTGAAAATCTCGACAGTTACCCTAACAGCACCCTAGTATGTAGCGGCAGTAAGCTAAGGGTGGAAGTGAGAAATAACAGTTGAATGGCCGTTAGCCCGCGCCCGCGGTCCGAAACGATACTACTTTTTTCATTACCTACGCAACCTTAGGTGGCTAGGAAAAGTGCGTTTTCTGAGGCCAATGTTCAGGTTCTACTTAGTAGTTTTCAACACAACTTTTCTTAACAGCCACCCGTCTGCTTAGAAATCGTGTGATGAAAATGTTTAGTATTTTACACAGGTATGTGGAACACTAAACAACGATATTAAAAATCTGTATTGGTACTTGATTAATAGAAAAATCAAAATATTTTCACAGAGTTTACTATATATCACATTCGTTTCGTATTCAATCGTTTTATTGAAAGAGCTCGAAAAAATCTTTCACACTACCTTACCAATCCTAAAAATGCCATATTTCGCTAGATATAATTAAACTCAATGATTTTGTTCTGGTAGGTATATCATGGTAAGTTTTTGGAAATCCCTGTTCTAGCCATATCTATTTCACTTAATCTATTTATCCGTTCTTTCCCTTCCTGCCGTCTTCAACTCTTCTTCTATGCTTTTTACAAAGAGTAAAGCACCTGCCTGGGTTCGAACCCACGATCTACAGTTTCTAATTCGCCGTCACCACACTTCAACCATTTACGTACTGTAATTTAAAACTTTTTAATTACAAGTTTTAAACAAATTCTTCAAGCCTCTGCACTACATTAGGAATGCAGAAAATTTTCAAAAAAACGTTCGCCGCCAAATCGCTGTTCTCCTGGCTCCACGCTAAGTGCTAAACTGTCGCAGCTATTTTATCGTCGCGCTACACAGCGGCAACTTAACACTCTTGTTCGCAACTTACTGTACCGCTCGGCTTTTTTTGTAGCTTACGATTTGTTGCGCCCCGTAATTCGTAAGCCGATATTGGTAAAGTTTTTGTGTACAAAGTTTGTGGGCAATTATAGGTTTTGAGTTGGTTTTAGAGTGTGAAAAATGTGTTACTGGGTTTTGTAATAATATTGTGTTACGATAAATAATTTGTTTGTTTTGTACGGAAAATTGTATATTTTTTGCCTATTTTGGGTATCAATAGCGCCTGTACAAATAGCCAGATTTTTATTCACCTACAGCCAGCAGGCGAGCATGCGTAGCGGTATTGGTGGACCAACTAATAAGACTATTCCGTATCAACCTGTAGAGCGGCTAAAGGAACCCACCTATCCAGAGACAGTGGAATGAGGAACTGGCATACTGGCACAGGACGATCCATGTCAGAGCAAGTTACTTTTCATAGAAACAATTAACGCGACACAGGCACAATACAACAGAGCGATCTAAACATCATGTATAATTCATGACGAAAAATATCTCAATTTATAAGTTAAAATAAAAACGTAAGCACTTAATTTCATATGCGTTATACCTAAGTGACTCACCATGTTCAAACTGCTGTCGTGTTGCGCTATTTTCACAAACATGATTGATAGCAAAAGAAATTTAATCTAGACAGAATATATGAAAACCTGACACGAAATAATATTACGCTTACATTACGAAAATCATTTCCAATAGCTGAGAAAATGTGGCCGTGTAAAATGTTGGTAAGGTTTTTTAAGGCATATTTAAAGATTTTTCTGTTCAGTACTGGTGGAGCTAAAATTGAAAATACGGTTCTACACTTAAAGCTTTCAGAATAAATTGTTTCAAAATAATTATAATGTTGCCACCCACGGTTGTATCATAAGTATGTTCGCAGACACAAAATTTAATCTGATATGCACACATTATCACCTATACGAAAATAAAATTAAAATGAGTTCTCAGCCAAAGCTACATTTTGACTTTTCGAAAACAATAAGCATAGAGATATTTACAGGTTGACAATTCTTTGACTTGTTCTTGTAATCTTATTTAGTTTTAAATCTTAAACTATGAAGTACAAAAAATGTAAATGTAGTCATGGGGGTAAGTAAGCCTTTGCCCAGCAATTGGATGAAGCAAGTTGATAGTAGGTAATCTACAATTTATGTATGTTTTTGCTGAACTGGGCCTTTTTGGCACAGCCGTGCAGTGCATCACACTTTTCTGCTAATTTCTTATATCGGACTTCATACTTTTTTACCCGACTGCCGAAGGAGGTCCCCGGGTAATGTGTTTATCAGTCTATATATGTATGAACAATCCCGTTGGCCGATTTTGATGATTCGTCAATCGATTCGTCTTAAGCTTGCGAGTGTCACTGGCTAAATTAAAATTGGAAAATAGAAAAATAGCGGCTTTTGGGCGCCATATTGAGCGGTTCCAATTTTTTATTTTCTTCCAAACCCATCGTGTGGGGTATCAAAATAAAGGGTTTTAAGAGGTGATTTCAAAAATATATAATGCTTTTATTTTCAAATGTAACTGATTCGAAAAATATATTTAAAACTTTTTATTTAAAAGTTATAAATAAAAAAAATTAACAAAACATCAAAAAACCCGACTATGAAAAGTAAAAATATATGTATCCTCCGACTGCATAGCATGATTTTCTTCTTTTTTACGTCTTTTTAGTTCGCTTTTAAGCAGACTAGCGGATTTTTGATGCTTTATTATTTTTACTTGTTTTACATGTATCAACGGTAGAATCAACTTGTATTCCATTTAAATTTAAATTGTGACATTCAAAAGTGCCGCTTGGTGGCCCAGTTGAAATAAATATCTTTTGTCTTTTGTCTTTGTCTTTATCAGATATGTTTTGTGTCTTTTAGTCTGTGCTGAATAAATGTATTTTCTATCTTTCTTCTTTTACACTTAATTAAGTTTAGGACCTAAACCCAGTATTTTAAGGAGAAATAAAAAGCAAAAGGACATGTGAAATAAGATCATAGGTTATTGATAAACTAGTACCAAGATATGCTAGCCACGCTGTATCTCAAGGCGGCACGGAATATCCGCATCCCGGCGAGAATATTTCAATTTTCTATAAAGAAATGTATTTATATTCCGTAAGGAACCTGACATCCTGCTTAGCACCGTGCATCTTGGAACAGGAGATGAGCTGTTCCTTCAGACATTTTTATGATTGCTTACATAACAAAATCATTAAGTGGAAATCCTGTTTCTATAAATATTTCACCGGAAAGAGGGATACTGACGGAAGAGGCTGCATTTAGTCTTTGAGAAAATACAGTTTTGTAAGTTTTCGTTATAAGAAGTTCTGAGTAAAATAAATTTTCCGTAAAAATTAAGGTCGTGAATTTTCATTTAGAACCAACGCAAACACTGCAGCAATACAACGTTGTGATAAAAAGAATTGTAATATTTCATACAATATAATTAAACCTTATTACTTACCTACTGTGCCGCGGTTTTGCTCCCGTCAAGTCAACTGCCTACCCTACTTATAGTTCTCGCCAAACTTCTTGGTCTCCCTGAAGTCGGCTTTCCGATGCGCAAAACACGGACAGGTGCTGTTTTTGTATGAGATTCACTACTGCCACAGACACTATAATACTACAGTACTACTGCGCTGCCATTGCAGCCAACTTCAGGGTGGCCAAGAAGTTTGGCAAGAAGTATACCTACCTACCTTACTTATACTACCTATCTACCCTTCTTACCACTTCCGCGGAGAATCCTCAAATGCACAACGCCATCTTTCCTATATGGAGATCAACTGTCCGAGTATCTGAATTTTGTCAGTTGTGATATTTTACTTCTTGAAAACTTTTTAAATTCATCAAACTTTTGTTAGCATGAACCGATTTCGATGAAACAAAACTTAGTAATACTTCAAGTTACGCACAATTTTTATGTATAAAAGTTACCTAAATTTGATTGGTTCATTTTACGTGATGCGTGCAAAACTAAACAGACATAAAAACCAAAAATGCTGGAAATTGGTTCTGTTGGTTATCCTTTAACACCTTGGCAATTTTTATTTGCACATATTGCATATGTACTAAAACGACTTTTCCACAGATGTCTTATATGTATTGATAGGTATTACAATATAATCATACACCACACTAAGTATTGCTACAATAATTATACTGTGAGGTGTTTGTTATAGTTTACTGAGACAAGATCTTATTTTATTACAAACACTATCTGTAGTATTTATACACCGTCCACACACAAGCTACTTTTGTTAATTACGGAGGCCAGAGATTCATCTTGGCTTAAAAGTTTATTACAAAAGACAATAAAGTCTCCGGAGGATAACAAAAACCGGCCAAGTGCGAGTCGGATTCGCACATGAAGGGTTCCGTACCATAATCGCAAAAAACGGCAGAAAAACATGTTTGTTGTATGGGAGCCCCACTTAAATATTTATTTTATTCTGTTTTTAGTATTTGTTGTTATAGCGGCAACGAAAATACATCATCTGTGAAAATTTCAACTGTCTAGCTATCACGGTTCATGAGATACAGCCTGGTGACAGACAGACAGACAGACAGACAAACGGACCGCGGAGTCTCAGTAATAGGGTCCCGTTTTTACCCTTTAGGTACGGAACCCTAAAAATAAAGGACATTGATCCGACTTGTACCAAAAAGTATAATTACGTAACTTGAAAACATGATTTTTTGTTTATTGCGAAGTTTTGATAATTTTGGTCTCAAATGAAAGATATAGGCGTAGGACCATTTTATCAGTTTAAATCAAGTAAATCGGTCCACGCGTTTATGAGATATTAACTTATTACTGAATGCCGAGTGAAAGGGTCACGGATGCCCCTTACCGCGATACGTTTGTTTTGATCGTGTTAGCGCCACTGCCTTTACATTTTTTTCGTATCGTTTTGAATATTGGAATACATTGGTAGACAGGTGTTAAAACTTTTAGTTGTTTGTTATATGGCGGTGACTTTAGTCACAATATTCCTAAATTAAAATCCTAACAGTAGACAAGAACTTAGCTCATGCATCAAACAATATGAACCACCTCTGCACAGATGCAGATATCAAGCACAGCACTTCCAATCTTGATACGACTATCACCATATTGTAACACAGCACGCAGATAACAATGAATAATACCCATGAATAGACCAAACTAATTCATACACGCAGCCTATCCGACTATCCAGCCTATGCTAGGCATTTCATTGTCATGCCAGCGGAAACTTAATATCCAGTTGAGATCGAGGGTCCATTGTGCTCTGCTCATCATGGCGATATTGCGCCCCGTTACGGTTCCGAAGATTAAATGCATTCATAGTGTCATTTGTAGAGTGTGTGCGATCGATGGAATGTGTGTGTAAAGTATGGGTTAATGTTTGTGTGATTTGCTGTGACAAAGCAAGAATGGATTTGTGAAACATACCTGTAGCCTCAACAATCATGTTATTTTTCTAGAGACAATGGATCAAGACAAAAAAAAAAAAAGTTAACTAAAAAAATCAAAAAATCCGACTGTTTAAAAAGCGAACTATAAGACATAAACAAGAAGAAAATCATGCTGTGCAGTCGGAGAATACATGTTCGCAAGCTGGCTGACCAAAACCAGACGTATCTTCCGACTGCACGTTATGATTTTCTACCTGTTTACGTCTTTTTAGTTCGCTTTTGAAGCAGTCGGGTTTTTTGATTTTTTTAATTCACTTTTTTTATTTAAAACATATTAGTTTTTTTTTTATTAGGTAAATTTTAATGGAGCCAGGGACACTCGCAGGATTAAGACGAATCGATTGACGTAAGAATAATCAAAATCGGTCAACGCGTTAGGTCTCTAGAATTTCACATAGGAACAAACATACATACATACATACTTAGACTGATAAACACATTACCCTACTTCGGCAGTCGGGTAAAAATATAAGAAGCGAAACGCCACGGACCAAAATGGTGGATGGCAGATAATATGTATACCTGTGTCTTACCTTCAAAGAAATACAGACGTGCGCTCACGTTATACTAAAATAGAAAAGTTGTTAGCTTGATTTTTATCGTAAACCGCGACGTAAATATTTTACTTACTAAAGGGCCAGTTCGAATTCTCTGTGAAGAATTTGAATTTAGAATATACTAATCAGTGTTTAAACTAATTATATGGTTATATTTTTTAATAAGACTGTATCTGTCCAAGAGCAAAACTTTTAAGTGGTACCCAATCCTCATAGTTTTTTTTTAATATAAATAAGACTGCGTGCACACACATTCAAAATTGGTTCTAGTAAAAATTACAAAAAAATAATTGTTTACTAATTAATACCACTTAATAAGCCCAACTTGACCCGTGTAGACGAACAGCTGAACTCAATAATCACGAGCACACAATACCGTGTCAGGTCTAGGCCTAGCCTTACACTGAGGGATTATGTGCGCTCATGCAACCACTGTAATACTACTGTTATAACATAATCTACATTGGACATGTGTCATTTTCCGCTATTAATTTTAGGTATGTCTAATTATGTAATCCTTAGTTCATGCCCTAGCTAGCTGTGGTTGCTTAGTGGTATATAGTTGCACTGATAATGTACCAATTAAGAGCTCGCTTTGAAATATGCTGTCCTACTGTAACAATATATTTGAACTTATTGTGAAAAATTAAGTATCAATATCAAAATAGTTTATTTCAAATAAACCGTAAAGGTACTACCTACTTTTGAATTGACAAACAAAAAAAACTATCAATCTTGTAGCACATTCACAAGCGTCAGTAGGTCTCTATGGAGAAGAATGTGCAAGAAACTCCACGGACACTCTTTTCCATCATAATCATCGTCATCAGCCTTATAATGTTCCCACTGATAGGACACAGGCCTCCTCTCACGTGGGCCCAGTGCGGGTTGGTGGATGTCACTTAACTTCAAATTTTTGGTTCTAGGATATGCCGGTTTCCTCAAGATGTTTTCCTTCACCGTTTAAGAGCAGTGGTGATGAAATAATTTACACAAAGTAAAGCGCCTGCCTTGGTTCGAACCCACGACCTACGTCACGTAAGTCAGGGCCGTTACCACTGGGCCACCACTGCTCTCAATCCAAAATTTTTCCATCAATAAGTTTTAATTACAAGTTAAATAATTTTGGTTACATCATTCTTGTTGGAAAATTAAATATACTATATGTGAGATCGTTTACTCTACTATATGTAAAACAACCCCAAAATACTATTTAATAATAATATTCTATAATAATTAATTAAAATACATAAGTTGAAGTTCGTGATTTTGAACCCAGGAAGGTTTACTTTGTGAAATTTTATTCACCAATGCACTCAAAATGGTGTATTTTGTGTAAGTAATTTAAATTGGCACCAATGCGCTCGCAAAAACCGCGAATGAAATAAAATGAAATATCGTGGAAAACCGGAAAGTCCTAGAAGCAAACATTCAAAACCTCCAACACTGGGGCCGCGAGTTAGATTATGGCTCACTTTCTTTATCAGATATGAATTCTGAGATATGAAGCCTGTACCAGTGGTGGGGACTGCATAAAGTGTGTGTGAGTATGTGGTAGAAGTTAGCAATCGTAAATAAGAAATACCTCAAACACATTTCATCAAAAACACAGCAAAAATCAGAACCTTTTTCCATAAAACAAACGTAAACTCTTTGATTTAACAAAAAATACACAAATACGTAAAATTGTAAATGCTTTGCAAATATTCTGACAGATCTTCCTTTTATTTATAGAGAAAATAAGTGAAATTCAATTTGCGACCGTGGTCTGGACGTTCATTCATTTTTATATTTATTTTGCATGCATTTTTACTCACGTTCATTTTTAGGGTCCCGTACCCTAAGGGTAAAAACGGGACCGGAGACGGGGATAATAAGACTCCACTGTTCGTCTGTCTTTGGTTTGGTAAGGTGACTTTGTCGAGAGTTTCCTTAGATATGATTGATTAATATCGGTTGACACATTTAAAACTTAACCACATTTTACTCTTTGAATCTGGGTTTTTTCGCAAAATTTCATGTCATTATTTCATGTTTCGATAGATTGTTGATTGAAGCGTGTCTACTACTAGGTATAATAAATGTCGTTTAAAAAGCATGAAATAAAAATCATATCCAAAATTGTATTGATTGTTTTGCCTTATGATTTTAAATAAATATATATATTGTTATTATTATTAATTAAAAACATAATTTCTTCAACTATCCCTATCAATTAGTGGACACAGGATTTTTATTAGTTACTAGTTGACCCGGCAAACTTTGTTTTGCCATAAAAACACCAAACATTTATCTACCCTACCTACCCTACCCTACCCTACACTACCCTACCCTACCCTACACTACCCTACGCTACACTACCCTATCCTACACTACTCTACCCTACACTACCCTACCCTACCCTACCCTACCCCACGCTACGCTACCCTACCCTACCCTACCCTACCCTACCTACCTACACTACACTACTCTATCTACCTACCCTACCCTACCCTACCCTACCCTACCCTACCCTACCCTACCCTACCCTACCCTACCCTACCCTACCCTACCCTACCCTACCCCACCCTACCCTACCCTACCCTACCCTACCTACCTACCTACACTACACTACTCTACCAACCTACCCTACCTACATACTCTACCCTACCCTACCCTACCCTACCTACCTACCTACACTACACTACTCTACCTACCTACCCTATCTACCTACCTACCCTACCCTACCCTACCCGACTCTACACTACCCTACCCTACCCTACACTACCCTACCCTACGCTAAACTACCCTATCCTACACTACTCTACCCAACACTACCCTACACTACCCTACCCTACACTACCCTACCCTACCCTACCCTACCCTACGCTACCCTACCCTACCCTACCCTACCCTACCCTACCCTACCTACCTACCTACACTACACTACTCTACCTACCTACCCTATCCAACCAAACTTTTTTTTTTTTTTTTTTTTTTTGCTTTTAAACCTTCCCTGTATTCTGTCGAATATAACAAAAAAAGAATTATTCAAATCGGTCCAGCCGTTCTCGAGTTTTAGCGAGACTAACGAACAGCAATTGATTTTTATATATATAGATTGTAGCAAAACGTAATTGCCAACGCATTTATCAAACTGGCCGGTTACAATATTCGAATTTTCAAATTTCGGTTGACAACATCGTCCGTCTTAACCCTTCGGGGCACAATGGCGTAATGCTATGTTATATTTTCAGCCACTTCCAGTGCAAGGCTAGGCTTACCTTTCTTCTTTCCAATGCTCTCTATTTCGGTTTAAGGTGTTGGGCAAGTGTGTAAAATGTCGCTATCAGATAGTTAAGTATATATAAAAGTTGTTTTTTTTGTTATGTCCAAAATAATGAATTTTAAATAAAAATGAAATTACAGAAAACACTAAAAGTTTCCTTTTTTCCATTGTGCTTAACGTGTGATGACAGTAACTTGAAGCCCAGCTGCCCTTAAACCCTGGCGAATTGTGTTAGAGCCACGACGACGCTACCACGTGGCTCCAGAAAAGGTTTGTGCTTCCTTCCCTAATTATTTTCGGGTTGTACACTGTCATCCAACCCCCGCAACTCGAATTACCTATCATCAAGCGTTTGTCAATCGTTTTGCTTCGCACCGCAGATACAGTCCACTAAACCAGCCCTACGCGCCACCAAATGGTATGGAACCCTTCGTGCGCGAGTCCGACTTGCACTTGGTCGGTTTTTGATACTAATTAATGTCTGGGATTTAAAAGAGACTTTGATCTCTGTGGTTGTTACGACTTAAATTAAAATAATAATGAATTATTCTTACTTACATTTAAAATCCTATTTATTTTCGTTGGTGTAGTGGTCGCAAGCGCTACTTCTAAGCACGAGGTCCTGGGTTTTACTCCCTGGGTGTTACTGGGTTTTTCCATCTGGAATTTCACAGGAGCAGCATGGACTTGTGCCCGGTTGATAACAATAGGCTCGTCTGCTATTACATGGGACTTAAACATAATTGGTGAAATGCGGGTGTAGTTGCTGTGAGGAACGTATCTGCGGGAGGTATATTATAGAGGAAAATTGATATAACTTATTTATATTTAACTCCCGACGCAAAAACGACGGTGTGTTATAAGTTTGACGTGTCTGTGTCTGTCTGTGGCATCATAGCTCCCGAACGGATGAACCGATTTTGATTTTGGTTTTTCTTGTTTGAAAGGTGTCTTTGTCGAGAGTGGTCTTAGCTATGATCACACTATCACACTAATATTATAAAGGCGAAAGTTTGTAAGTGTGTGTGTGTGCGACGCAAGTACGAGGCTTATTTTTTCATAATATTTTCAAGGCATGATGACTTTTACAGAACACACATGCAAAACAAAACAAAAATATCTTCAAATATTCCTAGCGTTCCAAATAGTATTACCTGCCAAAACAAATATGTGTTGGCAGCTTTCAAAGAGGTCGAGGTTGAACCTCAAAGGCAATGAGGTAATACCCCTAAGTCCAGTGACACTTTTTCTAATTTGGGACTCTACATTCGGTAGCCGTGCCCTATTTCAACGACTAGAATAAATAAGTAATTAAAGGTATTAGTTAGTTATAGCAGTTTAATAATACGCTCCACAGCACCAATAAAGATTCAATATGACCTAATTTCAAATGAATTGTAACTGTAAGAAAAAAGAAGCTCTTCAAAGTATGTCCTACGAAGATACAGAGAAGTTATTACTTGTGCTAAAATAGATATTGTACGTATATTATTTATTATAAGAATCTAGGATGTTAGAAAATAAGAATTTTATTATATAATTTACACCTTTTAAAATATTAACTAAGATTATTATAAACATTTTATTTGATCAATTGTGATTATTGAAAAAAGTAAAAATAAGGAAATTTAGTTATTTATTTATTATATACTTTGTTGTACACCACTTAAAAATTACAGGACAAAACATTTACAAAGATAAGTGTACAATGGGCGGTCTTATCGCACAGGGCAATCTCTTACAGACAACCTTTGGATGGACTGAACGAGAGGAGATAGACATTAGGGCTGTCAGTGTACAAAAACTATATTAAATAATATTACTTAGTTATAACATAAAATACATACATACAAATAAAATAATATACTAATAAATATCAAATGAAGAACAGAGAAAGGAGAAGAATAGTTATAGAGAATGGAAATGCTCCTTCACCATTATTTTAAATGAAGGTAATGTTTGCGCACGCCTTACCTCAATAGGTAATGCATTCCACAAACGAGCTGCTTGTACCGTGAAAGATTTGTCGAAGAAGGATGTGGAATGCATACGAATGCTTAATTTTAGGTTTTCCGATGATCTCAAGGATCGAGAATGTGTGTCACAGAGGAACTGAAAGCGTTCTTTAAGATAAAAAGGACTAGAAGGATTAAAGAGCACATTATATAGCAATGAAAGTATGTGGGCATTCCGGCGAAGGCGAATAGGAAGCCATTTGAGCTTGGTTCGAAATTCAGAAACATGGTCATACTTGCGCAAGCCAAATATGAACCTGATACAGAGATTTTGAAGTCGCTCAAGCTTGTCCAATTGGTCTTGGGTGAGATTGAGATAGCTGGCATCAGCATAGTCCAAGATAGGTAGAAGAAGAGATTGTGCTATCGCAATTTTAGTGGTGATGGGAAGAAAGTTACGAAGGCGTCTCAGGGAGTCCGCAGACGCAAACAGTTTACGACTGACCTCCTGCAGTTGTTTAGTCCAGGAAAGGGTGCTGTCGATGTAAATCCCCAGGTTCTTCACAGTTTGAGCTATAGGAACAATGGTGTTGTTGAAAGAAACCCGGGGAAGTGTCGCCCAATCAATCCTAGAGACTGTTCGGGAACCTCCCACAACAGCCACTTGAGCTTTCGTCGGATTGATCTTCAACCCAAACTCAGTGCTCCAGTCACCAATTCGAGCCAGGTCCGTATTAATAATCTCAATAGCGTCAGATAACTCGCCGAGAGGGGCTTGAGTATAAATTTGGAGATCATCAGCATAAAGGTGGTAGAAAGAAGATAGCCGTTGAGTGAAAGCATTAATAAAAAGTGCGAAAAGTAGAGGAGATAAAACGCCACCCTGCGGCACACCGGCAGAGGTGTGACACCAAGAAGAGAAAGATTCCTCAATGCAAATACGCTGCCGGCGGCCAAACAGGTAACTATGAAACCAGTCAATTACCGAAGGAGATATGCCAAAAGAGCATAGGACGCCCAACAAAATGTCGAAGTCAACCGTATTGAAGGCATTGCTGAAGTCAAGTAGAGCAAGTACAGTTAACTTCCCCATTTCCATGCCTGACCTTATGTCGTCCGTAATATGAACAAGTGCTGAGGTAGTGCTGTGTCCCGGACGAAAACCAGATTGGAAGGGATTTAGCAGCTTGTGTTTGGAAAGGAACGAGCTGAGTTGATGGTGGACAAGTTTTTCAAGGACTTTGGATAGGAAAGGAAGAATAGAAATGGGACGATAGTCAGAGAAAGATGCAGGATGAGATTTTTTGGGTAGGGGAATAACATGGGCATCTTTCCAGGCTTGCGGGAAGACACCACTGGAAACCGAGAAATTGAGGATGTGAAGGATAACAGAAAGAATGTCATCAAGGATGGGGATAATCATTTTACGGCTAACACAGTCACTACCAACAGCGTTGGACGAAATCGATAGAATACTCTTTTTAACATCACAAGCGGTGAATTGACTTATGAAAAAAGGAGAAAAATCAGGTACCGGAATGTTTGAAAGATTACTTAGCGTAGTAGCTTTAGTGGCCCTATCCAATACAGGCGAAGTAGAAAAATGACTATTAAGTAAATTGAAATCCAAGTCTTTAGGAATTGTATTGTGAGACTTTTTTCCGATACCTAATGATTTCAGAAATTTCCAGACCTTGGCTGGATCACCGTTCTGAACAGAATTATGGATATGTTGGCGTTGTGCGTTCCTACACACCTTGCTGCATTGGTTCCTTATTGAGACGTATTTCTCCCTGTTGACGTCGTTGGGCCGAATTTTAAACTTAAACTTCGCAGCTGCCTTTTTATTTAGTAAAAGTTTAATTTCGTCGGTCAGCCATGGCGCTGGAAGATGCCTAACTCTCACGGCTCGAATAGGTGCATGTGTGTCGTATAGATGAACTAAGGTAGAAGTCAAGACTTCAACTTGTTCGTCGACGGATGAGGAAGTCACTAGTGGCGTCCAGTCAATATTACTGGCATCCTCTCGAAGTCGATCAATGTCCATACCATCAAAATTGCGAAGCAGAAGAGTTTTGAACTTATGCTTAGGTGGTCGAATTTTGTATGAAGTGTAAATTAAGTCATGGTAGGAAAAGGCGTCAGCAGAACATTGACCATGTTTAGCGACGTGATCAAAAGACGAGACAATAATAAGATCGAGAAGTGAGGGAACAGAGTTAGGAAAATGGTGAGTGGCACCAAGATCGAGAAAAGAGAGATTGACAGATTCAATAATATGACGAAAAGAAGAAGAGCGGGAGTCTTGTTTAAGAAGACACGTATTAAAGTCGCCCATTATGATACTATGACTGTAAGAGGGGATTAAATCTTCCAAAATACGTTCGAAAGAAGAGAAGAAATTAACCCGAAGAGAAGGGCAGTAGTAAACTCCAAGGAGAATCTTAGAATGATGCAATTCAACCTCCAGGCAAAGATGTTCACCAGCGTTCGGCGGAGGCGGCTGCGTGGACATGTTAACTATAGAAAAAGGAATAAAATTACGAAGATAAATGGCCACGCCGCCACCACCACCGACCGCGCGATCATTCCTGATAAGTTGAAAGCCGGGAAGAGAGTAAGAGGAAGAGGGAAGACAAGGTTTTAACCAAGATTCTGAAACAAGAATTGCATGTATATTCTTACAGTCAAAGCTTGCCAGCATATCGGGGAAGTGGGCCGGAATACTCTGGGCGTTTATGTGGACTACATTAAAGTTCCTGGAGACATCAGCAAACAGTGAAGTAAGGGTATCAGCTAAAGAAGGAACACTATCCAATGAATTAGAAGAATCAGCATCACTGCTACAGTCAGGGCTGAGCAAGAATATAAAAAAATAAAAATAAATACTATTATAATATACCTATAAAAACAGTAAAGACTACGCGGTTCAAAATGTCCCGTCCACCCACCAGTGTTACATAACAGAGTTAAACTAATAAAATAAAAACAAAAACATAAAAATAAAATCCGATTTTGCAGTCCAGGCACAAAAACAATTCAGAAAAATATATAACAAAGGTAAAAAATAAATAAAATAAAATTAGGACCGTATAACAGAACTAAATTAATCGTCTAAGGTTACCTTTTGTTAACGCAACGCAACATGAAGTGTCAAAGTCAGAAAATGACAATGACAGATGACAAGCAAGAAAAACATTATTTAAATATTAAATTACAAACATATACCTCCACAAGAAATTAGCTAAGAATAGCTGCAAAATTATTGAAAACATAGCTAATTATCGAAATTACTAATGAACACAATATACTATAAATACCTGGACTACCAAAAAAGGATGAAACAAAGAAGAACTTCATCTTCTGGCTACAGTGCGCTTGGTTTTTGTTGCGGCTATCCTACCCACTGCGACCGGCTGAACAACGCCCGGCTCCGGCTGTCCAGAGACCTGCTCCGGCTGGGTGGCCATCAGCTCCGACCGCTGCGCAATCTTATTGAGATCGGCAGCGGAAGTGATTCGGTGCCGAGCTCCCTTTGAATCGAGGACGAACACAGTTCCTGCCGAGGTCCAGCATTGGGTCACACCAAATTTATCCCGTACCGCCATGAAGACATTGTGCCTGGCTTTAGTGAGGAACTCCGATATAGTGATGCCGGACCCCTTCAGCTTGGTCTTGCCGAACCAGATCTTATCACGGAGATCCACATCAAGCAGCTTGATGAGGATAGGCCGGGGTTTGTGGGTTGTGCTGCGCCCCATCCTGTGACACCTTTTTACGCCAGTAGTGGGCAAGTCAATATGTAGACGCTGCTTCAAAACTTGAGCCACCACCTGAGCAGTCTCCTCCTCAGGTTCCTCAGACACTCCGTGCAAGAGCAGGATTTTACGCCGCCCACGCATCTCCATATTATCCTGGCTCTGCGCCAACATAGCAACCTGCAGCTGTAATGTATTGAGCGCCTGAAGAATAAATGCCCGCAAAGTTGCAAAATCCGCTGCCAATCCTGAGGTGGTGATTGTTGTAGTGCATGGGGTCTTCAACTCCTTTTCAAATTCCGACATTCTTTGGCTGAACATTTGGGTCAAATCTGTGATGGTGCGGTTGATGGCTTCCATGATGCCACAGTACAGATGATAGAAAAATTAAGTTTTTTGTTTTTAGTGGTAGATAACACTTCACTGGCAGGTAGAGATAATTAACTACCAATATGTATCATTAATTTATATAATTGTTAACTTTTACTATTTTAATTGTAATTTTAAGTAAAGAGAAAAATATTGGTGTTCTACTTCTGACTACCCTCAAACGAATTATCGGAAATGTACCTCTTCTCGCCTAAAACACCGGATTACCTAGTTCAGGCACATAACACAATGTGAACTTGACATAGATTTAAGCCAAAATGGTATTGATCGTTTTGCCTTTGGATTTTAAATAAATAAATATATTATTATTAATTACTATCCCTATCAATTTGTGGACACACGATTATTATTAGTTAGTGTAGCAAAACGCTACATGACGTTATTGCCGACGCATTTATCAAACTGGCCGGTTAGATTATTCGAATTTTCTAATTTCGGTTGACAACATCGTCGGTCTTAACCCTTCGGGGCACAATGGCGTTATGCTATGCTATATTTTCGGCCACTTTCAGCGCAGGGAAAGGCTTCCCTTTCTTCTTTCCAATGCTCTCTATTTCGGTTTTAAGGCGCTGGGCAAGTGTGGACCAATCCTGCCTGTAGGCGTCATTCTCTACACTCATAGATACATAATTCGAGCTACATAATGCAAAGCATAATTAGGTGCCTAAAGACCAACTTTGTTGAACTGTCGCTATCAGATAGGTAGGTATATATAAAAGTTGTTTTTTTTTGTTATGTCCAAAAAAAAAGGAATTTTAATTAAAAATGAAAAAACAGAAAACACTAAAAGTTTCCTTTTTCCATTCAAAATAAACAATTACGTTGACAGCTGTCGTGTAAACTTGTTCAACCCGCAAATTGTAGCGAGTGGTCGAAAACAAAAGTACAAATATTTCATTTAGTATGTAGGTACTCAACATATTTTAAATGAGTTTTTCCTGATTTTTATGTTCAATTGCGGAACGTTTTATGTTACGATATGCTAGTGAAAAATTCAAATTTGGAGATGGTCCTTTGAGAAAAATCAGACGGTACCCTGACCAAAAAATCGGCATGCGATATGAGCATTCCTATTGGTCTAGCGGCACTGGTGGCGCATGAATTACAGTAGTGAATACGCCCAGATTTTAGAATAAAATCTTTATAAAACCGAATTTTGGTCTTTTGAAGAAAACAATTCTATAAAAATGTTCGTTATTAAATTGTCTATCCATTAGTGTTAGTACAAAAAATAAGTAATGAAAACTTTACGAGGAGATGCAGCATGCATCTCAATCATCAATAATGATTTCACATTTTTTTGTTTTTTTTGGAAGGAGTTTAGTGAAATATATGCAACATTTAAAAAAAAAAGGAAATCTACCATTTTAGAATCAATGTTATGTAGAAATTTAATGTATTTTTATTAATTGATATTTCTTTTTAAATAACGAGTAGATAGCTCCTAAAAACGGCTAGCGCGGCGTTTTGCTCAGGGTATTGTATTTGACTTAAGCATTTGAATAGATTGATTTGTAGCTAACAATTAAGTAATGTTCAATTTTACTGTGTTTATTTTTATATCGTTCTCTTTAGTTATACCATATCCATAGTTGCATGTATGACGTTAAACTACAAAAAAATGCGTATACGTATAAGCGTAAAAATGTTATTGAAACTATCACCCGCACCATGCTACAGCGCAAAGAATAAAGTTAAAAAAAAAATTTTTTTTGGCCATTACATTTTCAAAGAATTGCCTCAATCATTTAAACTTTAACCTTTAATGGATAGAGGCATGCTACGCGGATATCATAATTAAAAAGTAAAATTTTTGTACATTAAAAATGCAATCTTTTTCGTTTCCAAATATAAATTGCGAACACAAAAATATCAATATGCCGAGAGCTCAACAATTTATGGCTGGTTGAGAATAATTGAAACTGAATTTCATTTGGCAAAAAATATGTTCGCAAGAACTGCTGACGTCAAGAGACGAATTTTCTGATTTTTTATTGTAAACGTGCCTGAAAAGTTATTAAAAAAGAACGATTCAATTAGTTTGAGGCTATAGTAACTGGAACAGATGGTAGGGCTTGGTTTGATTAACATCGTTCAGACGAAATAAATGTAATGGTCTATCACAATAAAAGAGATTGACTTAAGGCGCACATAACTCTTAGTAGCAGATTTTAAAGAATCACGTCTAAACGGCTAGTCGTATTTTTTTGGAAAAATGTATATTTATTATTATTATTTCTCTCTCTCTTCCTTGTATTCATCAACGACCTCTGCAACCTAGATGTACGAGCCCGATTGTCAGGAGGTACATTTGTTGCGCTAGTTCTGGGTGCAAAATGAGACGCAGTGTTCGTGAATAATAATTAGTCTATTTAGTTTACACAAAGTCACATGTTACACAACGTTAAAAAGATTTATTGGCACACAATACCCTATCACTAAATTAAATACTAGAACTTTATATTACATATTACAATTACACAATATTAGGACTATTACGGAGGACACACTTATATTTACTTGTGACGTATACTAGACAGAAGCAGGAACAAGACTGACTCTCATCGCCCGCGCAAGACCTTTTATACTAGCCTAGCGACGTGTGAGGTGCGGGAGAGGGTTGTGGCATTGCGTATCGCGCATTACCAAATATGGTAGCGTTTTTGGAGTTTGTTTACTTATGACGACTAATCACGAGTCACTTGCGCGGGACAAGACACGCCCCCAATGTCTTCCTAGAAATGTTAGTAGGTACCTATGTTTGTTATGATTTGTTATGACATCCCGTACTATTCTGAACACTAGATATACCAAATGCCCAAATAGTATCTTATGCTGATGACACTGCAATAACTTTTGCCTCTAACTCATGGTTGGAAATACAGTCAATTGCACAAAGAGGATTTAACTCCACACTAAGTTGGCTTTACACAAACTCCCTGACCCTGAATACCACTAAAACTAATTTTATTACCTTCTCAATAAACTCAAATTCCCAACCAAATCCCTCTATCTCCCTTGTAGCTCACTCGTGTAGTTTAATATCAGAGCAGGCCTGCCAGTGCCCTTCACTTACTCCAGTAAATCAAATAAAGTATCTTGGAGTTGTCATTGACCAACACTTAAATTTCAAATCACACATTAATATCCTATCCGGCCGCGTACGGAAACTTATTTACATTTTTAAAACTCTGCGACATGTAGCACACGCTTCAGTTATCCGGAATGTATACTTCGCTCTTTGCCAATCACTAGTCACCTGTATTTTCTGTTGAGGCGGAGCTGCAAAGACAGTGATGAAGCCTATAGAGATCGCTCACAGAGCCATACTTAAAGTTGCCACCTTTCGCCCTATCTTATTTCCAACGACAGAACTTTATAAATCCTGGAATGTTTTAAATGTACGACAACAGTACATTTTACACATAGTTTTACTCAAATATTATAGAATATATAGACATATCTCCAAACGTCGTAAAGACATAATCTGCACAATTCCACCTCCACGTACCTCTTTCGTAAAACGATTCTCTTTATATCTTCCTCCATCTCTCTATAATAAAATTAATGCAAGAAGCCCAATCTTTAAACTCTCATTTTACAATTGTAAAAAAACGGTACGGACACTCCTTCTGGACCTCAATTATGATGACACTGAATTATTCCTCACAAATTAATCTCGTAAACACACACATATACACACGCACACCGACTTAACACATACATACACATACACACACGCACACACATGCTTACACACCTACACAATCTAGATATGTTTTGTATAAATAATAATAAAAATAACTATTGTATAATAACTGTACTTATGTCCAGGTGCTGCTTCAAATTCCAATTTTTGTAGTAATAAGCGCACTTTTATACTACTTCTATAATAATCCGCCAAACAGGGGATCGGCACTGTCTCTCCTTAACACAGGCTAAATTTTAGCCTATCAAGGAGAACAGTACGTCACCCGTCTTTATTGTATTATATTGAACCTTAAAAACATATAAATGCAACATTTGTAAACTTTGCAATCCCATTATGAAATAAACTTTTTATTATTATTATTTCCTTTATTTATCTAATTTACTTATTTATTACATTTTTAAATATTAAAAAAATATAACTTAAAAACATTTAAAAATATTAAAAATAGAGGCCAACTGGTATCGGGAACAGGGTCCAAGCTACCGGTGGTTAGGGCTCCAGAGAAAGGAACCTCCTAACAATGCGAGCCGTATCAAGGAGTAATGCCATCTGTATCAGACCCTTGATCCAACCGCGCAATGACAGCCTCGACAGATGGTCATCGAGGCTTTTGGCCATCAGGCCGTTGGCTATCAGGCCGTTGGCCATCAGGCCGTTGGCCGTAACGACAATTATTATTATTATTATTTTTGTTCATGGAAACGCCGGGGGGGGGGGGTTTAAATGATATACATAGATCTAATTGGTGCTGTTCTTCACAAAGGCCAGTTGCGCAGTACTCATAACGGGCGTGTGTGTATGACTAGATGTATGAATGTAAGTGAAGCAAAAGAAGTAAGTAAGGGTCGCAGCAGGTGGCGTTCTGTAGTTTCTGCACCAATGGGAAAAGAACATTTTGAGTTTCATTCGTATAACATAGTGTAATTTATTTGTAAAGTTATGTCTATCGCGGCCAAAAAAACGACAATCGCACCAAAACCGCCAGGCGTATTTAAATGAAGTTTTCACCATCTCATATACCATCAAATTATCTACATTTTGATCTGAGGCTTCTTTTTTAAAGTCATAGAATAATAAAGAAAGTACAAAAAAACTACTGAATTTTGAGTCGCGCGGGTGTGAAACGAGTGCGCATTTTGTTTCCTCAAGGTCGTTGCCGACCGTCGCCGCGTCGTCGTCTTAAAACTACTCAGACTTGACAAAAACTCAGTCGTTAAACGGTATAGTTAAGAACTTAAATTCTGTTCTCAGCATAGCTAAGACATTACTGAAAAAGCAATGTCATCTAGTCTTCTTTACTAGAAAATAAAGGCAGTTCGATATATTTTTTTTTATTGAAACTGTAATTTACCTCAAGTACTAAGGACCAGAGAGAAGTAAGGAAGGTATCGAAGTAAACTAACACTAAGGCTAATGGCACGAGGCGGCAGTGGTTTGAGAGGGCCGTGGTCACACCGACGACGGCAGCCATTGTCCGCTGTGGTGAGTGCTTTGTGCTCCTGCCTCTGTACACATTCAATACAGACAGGGTGTGGTGTGAGTATGAGAGGTAGAGGTGAATGATTTTGGTTCTTTTTATACAATATTTCTATTCCGTATTTTACCGTCAAAATTAAGACGAAGTTAGCTTGATGTGTGCTGCTATTCCACTCTTGCTAGGGAACGAGATTACATTGAGCTCGCTTTTTACTAAGCTGATAACTTTAAAACAAGGATTCATTTGATCTTCAAGGTCAAGTACCTACGTAGTATTCACAATCGGCGGGTGTATGTGTATGACTACGATGTTGCAAGTTTCAACGTAAACCAAGCAAAAAGAATATGTAAGGATTTTATCCGCGGTTGTTCTTGAGTTTCAGCCTGCCTAAAACGGGTGTGAGTAGTACGTATGTAATTGTGATCAGTATTAATTTGCCAAGGTTTATAGCATACAGTTGCAATTAGGATAGGTACTAGATACTACTTTCCTGGGTCGAGAATAAATTTAAAAGAGAGTTACCGCGCCCCTGCCTCAAGCAACAGAAGGAACACTGGTGGGTTTTACTCAGTAAAAGTCTGACACGCCCCCCCGCTTCCACCGCTACCCAGGGTGGGAGAAGTCGTTGGATGATTTTTTATGGTATGTAAGTGTAAACCGCCTTTTGCCTATTACTTAGGCTGCATTCTCACGTTTCGTACAATAGTGTGATATCCCTTTATTCAGGAAATATGTCCAGCTAACGTGCTTCAAGATTATCGCACGACTACCCCGCAGTACTGTTTTATTGCAAGAAATGAGTATTTTGCAGCGCAGCGAGACACCATTTTATTAGATGTTAATGAATATATGCTTAATTAATAAATATGAAAAACAAAAAACAAAAACAACTTGCTGGCTAAGGTTGCTTCTAAAATCTAAACCAATTTTATAAAGAGAAGTAAATTAAGATATATTATATTTTGTTTTTTTTTCTGTACCATATCCGCCACACTGTTTCCGACCACTGCAACCCCTGAAAGCCGGAATCAACAGTATCGACCACCAGAAAAGATGGAAACTAAAGTCTTTGTTATCGAAGTTCTTCTTATTTTTTGTCGATTAACTCAAATAAAGTCTCAACTTTAAATATTTTGTCCGAACAGTACGTAGCTGCCTTGACAGCTCTGCCATTCGCAACGTTAAAATCCTGCAGGGTGCAAGTGTTCGAGCATGAAGGACAGACAAGGAGATGGCCATATTATCATACGAAGGGACATACTGGCACTATTTTTTGAATGGGTCTATGATTCTCCACTTGGCCGTGTTGTTTTTACAGCGGCCCGCGGGGGCCTACGGTTGGTTTAGGGATTTCCAGACTCCACCCCGATGGGTTCCCGCATTGTCGAGGTGGGGGTGCTCATTAGCCGTAGCTTGGACAACCACGGTGAAGCGAAGAGGAACCCAAGGAGGGGCTGCTTGTCAGGGCTTTTGCCGAAAAGCCGACGACGTAGCGGCCAATAATTAGGTTGCGGTGCCATATGGGCGCCATTGCAACTGAGGCGGGCCGCGATGTGGTATGGTAGGCATAGCGGCTGAGGGTTGGGGGCCGCGGCGGGAGAGGAGTGCCGGTATGACGGCGCGTCGCTCGCCCTAACCTCCGCGGCCTGCACCGGGTCGCCATCGTCTGATGGCGGACGCGGTTGGGCCGCAGGGGAGGTCGTCGCCGAAAAGTGGTAGGTGTCGGGGTCACTGTCCTGACCCGTCAAAGGGGGACCAAGGGTGCCATATACGGGGTCGTCTGGCACCCATGTGCTGGTTTGGTCCCTGGGGTAGTCACAGCGTACAGTGTGTTTTGGTGCGCGAGTGATGGGGTAAACCCCAGGGGGGGGTCCGGAAACGGACAACCGCAGCGGGTTCGCGGATGTATGCTAACGCGTTCCCGTGTTCCCGCCATTAGCGGCACAGGAGGACACCATGGAGTTTTAGTGGATTAGAGTCTCACATAACTGCGCTATCTCCCCGTGGTAGCGCAGTATGCATGAGCATTTATCCAAGCTATAAAAAAAAGGGATTTCCATACTGCCCATTGCAGCTCGTTCTTGTTAAATATGCACATCATAAAACTGACTATTATAAAAGTGATTAAAGTTGGTCCAAAAGGTAAATGAAGCGCATGTGTAATTAAGCACATAACTCTATAGTACTTAGTAGTAGTTGATGAAACTTTGAAGATCATTTCCGCTTTAAATTGTATTGGAGAAGTCGACCAGGGATAGTATTCCTATTACAATGAAGTGTTTGATTCACACAATACCTACTCTCACTTCGCTTTAATTAAAATCGGATTCTTGAAACAACATTGTCGCAAATTAAAGTGAAATCGCTTTGAAAACTAAGTGATTTTATTAACGTCTGTTGATTTTTCACTGTTGTAGAAAAGGTGAAGTGTAACGCTGCCTGAGTTTATTAAGTATCATTACAAGTAATTAATATAAATAAATATGTCATTTAACTAAGATTAACTAACGCAACTAAAAAAAAAAAACTAAAAGTTGAGGTAAATTACAGTTTCAATAAAAAAATATATCGAACTGCCTTTAATTTCTAGTAAAGAAGACTAGATGACATTGCTTTTTAACCGACTTTCCAAAACGGAGGAGGTTCTATGTTCGACTTTATGGGAACGTACATTAACATTAACATTATCTACATAACGGGCGTGTGTGTATGACTTGATGTATAAATGTAAGTGAAGCAAAAGAAGTAAGTAAGGGTCGCAGCAGGTGACGTTCTGTAGTTTCTGCACCTATGGGAAAAAGGCGTGACTTTATGTTTGTATGTATTTATTACATTAAACCATTTTCTTAATAGTTTGATCTAAGAAATTTTGAGTTTTATTCGTATAACATAGTGTAATTAATTTGTAAAGTTATGTCTATCGCGGCCAAAAAAACGACAATCGCACCAAAACCGCCGGGCGTATTTAAATGAAGTGTTCACCATCTCATAGACCATCTAATTATCTACATTTTGATCTGAGGCTTCTTTTTGAAAGTCATAGAATAATAAGGAAAGTACAAAAAAACTACTGAATTTTGAGTCGCGCGGGTGTGAAACGAGTGCGCATTTTGTTTCCTCAAGGTCGTTGCCGACCGTCGCCGCGTCGTCGTCTTAAAACTACTCAGACTTGACAAAAACTCAGTCGTTAAACGGTATAGTTAAGAACTTAAATTCTGTTCTCAGCATAGCTAAGACATTACTGAAAAAAACTTTTTTGCAAAAAAATACTACCTACTTCCAAATGAAAAACTACAAAGTGAAAAATAACTTAACTTTTGGAAGTCGGTGTCTTTCGTAGGTACCATTTTTTTTGCGATATGGACACCGACTTCCAAAAGTTAAGTTATTTTCCACTTTGTAGTTTTTCATTTATTTATTTAATCAGTAGTAACACATACATTTTCTATATTTAAGTTGATGCCAACATAAACTCATTAGAGTATTACCGTGCACCAAAAACATCGACTACATAATACAAACAAAAATAATAACCACTTAAGTAGGTACTTAGGTAAAAAGTAACAACAAAAAGCACAAAAGTTACAGTGGGTATATGCGAAATAATTATCAAATACTAAAAAGTGCACATCAGTGACCACTCCGGCCGGTGGCGAGTTTTTAAGGTGATACAGGTTGTTCCTAAAACAAAAACGAATGTTTTTATTATTATTTTTGGAAGTCGGTAGTATTTTTTGCAAAAAAGTTTTTTTAATTTTTTCCCTTTTTAGTTTCACCTACCTAATAGCAAGTTGTTTATTAAGGTTCCTATAACTTCAGAATAGATTAACCGAATAACATGAAACTTGAACATAACCGGTGAAATGAGAGATCTGCGTACCCTTTTAGAGCGTACTGGCGTGGTGTTATGTTATGAAATAGTATAAACAACAAACAGACATGCGATTGCAGCAATCCCGAGAGTTTTGCCGTTATTTATTGAAGAGTTCTGTTGTGTATCGCCGAAGTTCTTCATCAGACCTTCACCAAATTAAAATGGGACCAATTTCGAAACATACTCTTTCAAACAAAAAAAGAATTTTCAAAATCGGTCCACAATTGACGGAGATATCGGAGAACATACACAAAAAAAACATAAAGTCGAACATAGAACCTCCTCCGTTTTGGAAAGTCGGTTAAAAAGCAATGTCATCTAGTCTTCTTTACTAGAAATTAAAGGCATTTCGATATTTTTTTTTATTGTAACTGTAATTTACCTCAACTACTAAGGACCAGATAGAAGTAAGGAAGGAATCGAAGTAAACTAACACTAAGGCTAATGGCACGAGGCGGCAGTGGTTTGAGAGGGCCGTGGTCACACCGACGACGGCAGCCATTGTCCGCTGTGGTGAGTGCTTTGTGCTCCTGCCTCTGTACACATTCAATACAGACAGGGTGTGGTGTGAGTATGAGAGGTAGAGGTGAATGATTTTGGTTTTTTTTTATACAATATTTCTATTTCGTATTTTACCGTCAAAATTAAGACGAAGTTAGCTTGATGTGTGCTGCTATTCCACTCTTGCTAGGGAAAGAGATTACATTGAGCTCGGCTTTTTACTAAGCTGATAACTTTAAAACGAGGATTCATTTAATCTTCAAGGTCAAGTACCTACGCAGTATTCACAATCGGCGGGTGTGTATGACTACGATGTTGCAAGTTTCAACGTAAACCAAGCAAAAAGAATATGTAAGGATTTTATCCGCGGTTGTTCTTGAGTTTCAGCCTGCCTAAAATGGGTGTGAGTATAGTACGTATTAATTGTGATCAGTATTAATGTGCCAAGGTTTATAGCATACAGTTGCAATTAGGATAGGTACTAGATACTGCTTTCCTGGGTCGAGAATAAATTTAAAAGAGAGTTACCGCGCCCCTGCTTCAAGCAACAGAAGGAACACTGGTGGGTTTTAGTCAGTAAAAGTCTGACACGCCCGCCCGCTTCCACCGCTACCCAGGGTGGGAAAAGTCGTTGGATGATTTTTTATGGTATGTAAGTGTAAACCGCCTTTTGCCTATTACTTAGGCTGCATTCTCACGTTTCGTACAATAGTGTGATATCCCTTTATTCAGGAAATATGTCCAGCTAACGTGCTTCAAGATTATCGCAAGACTACCCCGCAGTACTGTTTTATTGCACGAAATGAGTATTTTGCAGCGCAGCGAGACACCATTTTATTAGATGTTAATGAATATATGCTTAATTAATAAATATGAAAAAAAAAACAACTTGTTGGCTAAGGTTGCTTATAAAATCTAAATCAATTTTATAAAGAGAGGTAAATTAAGATATATTATATTTTGTTTTTTTTCTGTACCATGTCCGCCACACTGTTCCCGACCACTGCAACTCCTGAAAGCCGGAATCAACAGTATCGACCACCAGAAAAGATGGAAACTAATGTCTTTGTTATCGAAGTTCTTCTTATTTTTTGTCGATTAACTCAAATAAAGTCTCAACTTTAAGGATTTTGTCCGAACAGTATGTAGCTGCCTTGGCAGCTCTGTCATTCGCCACGTTAAAATCCTGCAGGGTGCAAGTGTTCGAGCATGAAGGACAGACAAGGAGATGGGCCATATTATCATCCGAAGGGACATACTGGCACTATTTTTTGAATGGGTCTATGATTCTCCACTTGGCCGTGTTGTTTCTACAGCGGCCCGCGGAGGCCCACGGTTGGTTTAGGGATTTCCAGACTGGTCATTGCAGCTCGTTCTTGTAGTTAAATGTGTTCATCATAAAACTGACTATTACAAAAGTAATTAAAGTAGGTCCAAAGGTAAATGAAGCGCTAAGGTATGTGTAATTATGCACATAACTTTATAGTACTTAGTAGTCGTTGTTGCAACTTTGAAGAACATTTTCGCTTCAAATTATATAGAACAAGTCGACCAGAGATAGTATTCCTATTACAATGAAGTGTTTGAGTCACACAATACCAACTCTCACTTCGAATTAAATTCTGATTCTTGGAACAACATTGTCGCAAATTACATTGAAATCGCTTTGAAAACTCAGTGATTTTATTAACGTCTGTTGATTTTTCACTGTTGTAGAAAAAGTGAAGTGTAACGCTGCCTGAGTTTATTAAGTATAATTACAAGTAATTATTATAAATAAATGGCATGACTAACGCAACTAAGATTAACAATTTTCATCACGGTAGCTTTCGCCCGCGTATCTGCTCCCTTAGAATCTTTATCCTAAACGAACCGTGCATTTTTCTGTGATAAAAAAACTGGCTTTAGCTCCTTATTGGTGAAAGAATTTCGTAATTGGATTAATCTTTGGAGATATTATCAGCATTATCATATGCTTCCTGACTTCACCTACTGCTGGGCATAGCCCTCTCTATTCTTGTGCTAATCCCCACGCTACTGTGCCACCCATATCCAGGTTCTACCGGCGATGGTAACAATGTCAACTGTCCATGTCGCTGACGGATGACCGACATTCCTTTTGCCTGTCCTTGGGTGCCACTCGGTCACTGCCTTACTCCACCTGTCATCACTACGCCTTGCCTTGTATCCTGCCGAACACTACTTGAGTTCTATAACACGTTTTCCGATATCGAAGACCCTCGTTACCTCTCTACAATATTAGTTTATATAACGTTAAATAAATTATACTCAAACTTTCATGTTGTTTCATGATCCAAAAATTTCAACGTAAGTCCGAAACAAAACATGAAACCCTAAGCTTCCCAATCAAGTATTCTCCGGCAATCTAATATCAGTTGCATTTCCTAACAATGCACCGAAAGATACGCAGCAAAATACCGATACAAAGGATCTCCCTGGTAAAACCTACTTCTGTCAGTGTGTCTTTCTGTCCGTTTATCTGGTCCATTCCCAGATATTTTACACAAACACGTAGAACTCAGACAGTTAATATTAGCTTTGTGAATACTGTATTCAGTTACTTGATTCTGTGTTTGGATGCACTGGCTGTTTATACAATTATTTTTCTTTGTGTCTGAAAAATTTTCTTGCAATGAGGCTATTCTGAGGTGCGAGTTTTTTAACGTACTCACTCGTGATAACGTTAACGATCTCTTATGTCAAAATGTATACAAAAAAAGAGGTTTCTCCTTACCGTCCCCAGATGGCGCTTATCCAATTTCAATACAAATTGATGTTTACGTTAACGCGATTGAGCGTGAGTAAAATCTCGCACTAAGGCCTCTGAAATGATGTGCATTGTGTGGCAGCATAAAGTCGCCAGGCTTGAGACCTGACAAAGCAATTATGTTTTCCAACATTAGTTATGTTGATGTCAATGTCATGTTGATGTAGGTATATACTTTACGTTTTTCAAGTGGCGGAAATCTTACCACAGGCGCCAACTGGTGGCGTAAACTTTCTTGAAAACCTTAATTTGAGCAATAGATGCTATGTAGAATACAGAACACCTTTATACAGATGTTTTTTCTCATTTTCTGTCAAGTCAAAACCGTTCATTGTAAAACCCTATGTAGTCTTAAGAGTTATTACTTATATTTACAATATATAAAGATTATTCTATCTTATGGGCATGTAATAATATGTTACGTGCAGATCACAGTTGTATTATTGAGCCTTTTATACGCATGAGTCTCTATATTAAATATTTCACTTTGATATTCCCTATATCATAAACTGAATCCCAATCAAAAGAGTCTGTTTAACCTACGCTAATAAATCTCCTGATGAAAATCTCAATCCCGATCCACAAGATATCAAATTTTATATTAAAAACTTAATAACACTGGCTTGCACTTAACTTTCAAACATCATAAAACGAAATAATTTAAAATTCCGAAAAAGGCACACCAATTTCTCACATACGCTCTATAGCCCAGTAGAAATAAACATGAAAATTGCAAAGCGTGATGTAGTTCTGCAGTTTAAGTATGTTGTATGGTCCAGTTAGGGTAGTATTAACACTTGCAACTTCGAAAAAAGTGTTCTCGCGGCGCACCAGGTGAAATTATGAAAATACTTTTTTCACCTTTTGGTCTAAAATTCATAAACTATGCGTTTCCCGACAAAAATAATGCCAAACTTTTTTAAAGTTCATTGAATTTGCAACAATTTAAACCCAACCGCAGCTCAATAAACTTTTTAGGGCCAAGTTATGGTCCTTCGAAGATTTCCAAGATTTTCATGCGTTCCGCACCTACCACCAAGTGCAAAAGTGGCTCCCCCAGCCACTAAAGAAGAACCCCAACGAATAAGGGTGGGAAATGAGCTCCTGTGACCTCATCCCACTAGTAACTAAAATCAAGCCAGCTCGATCACACGTTCTCAAAATCATAGCCTGCAAATGTGAGAAAGGATACAGAGGGCCGTATGCCTGAGAGCTGGGCTGAAATGCTCGGTACTTTTTTAAAGTTCATTAAGTGTGCAACCATTTAAGCCAAACCGCAGCTCTATTAACCCTTTAGGCACCAAGCTACGACCCTCCGATTTTTTTAGTTTTCTCCCGCCCGTATCAAAATATTAGCAAAATCGCTCGCCCTATTAGAAAAGTCATTAGAAATAAGACTTAATGAAAAATTAACACTTCTATTAAAATACAGAAACAATGTCAGAAAAAAAGGAATAGAAGGTAAAAATGGATTTTTGGTATAGAGAGATTGGAGAAGATTGATTGCAGAAGAACCTTACTTACTTACCTTACAATATAAATGCGAAGGTAACTCTGTCTGTCTGTTACGTTTTCACGCAAAGCCGCTAGCAGAACCTAGTCCGCTATAAATTCGACTGACGAATATCGCAAAGCCGGGTCCACACGAGCTTAAATTACGCCGGCGGCTTGCACGTCGGGTCTTATCGAGCCGCTCTCTGTTCACAGTGCATAAATCACTTGCACGCTCCTGATACAGTTGGCTCGTGTGCGCGCAGCCTAACATCTTCGTCCGTGACGTTAATCTTGTGTTATCTGCCAGTGTTGAAGGTGGATGGTAATTAGAAGATGGTTGAACTTCTTGAAGAAATGTGGTGTTGGCTATAGCCCAGTAGAAATAAACATGAAAATTGCAAAGCGTGATGTAGTTCTGCAGTTTAAGTATGTTGTATGGTCCAGTTAGGGTAGTATTAACACTTGCAACTTCGAAAAAAGTGTTCTCGCGGCGCACCAGGTGAAATTATGAAAATACTTTTTTCACCTTTTGGTCTAAAATTCATAAACTATGCGTTTCCCGACAAAAATAATGCCAAACTTTTTTAAAGTTCATTGAATTTGCAACAATTTAAACCCAACCGCAGCTCAATAAACTTTTTAGGGCCAAGTTATGGTCCTTCGAAGATTTCCAAGATTTTCATGCGTTCCGCACCTACCACCAAGTGCAAAAGTGGCTCCCCCAGCCACTAAAGAAGAACCCCAACGAATAAGGGTGGGAAATGAGCTCCTGTGACCTCATCCCACTAGTAACTAAAATCAAGCCAGCTCGATCACACGTTCTCAAAATCATAGCCTGCAAATGTGAGAAAGGATACAGAGGGCCGTATGCCTGAGAGCTGGGCTGAAATGCTCGGTACTTTTTTAAAGTTCATTAAGTGTGCAACCATTTAAGCCAAACCGCAGCTCTATTAACCCTTTAGGCACCAAGCTACGACCCTCCGATTTTTTTAGTTTTCTCCCGCCCGTATCAAAATATTAGCAAAATCGCTCGCCCTATTAGAAAAGTCATTAGAAATAAGACTTAATGAAAAATTAACACTTCTATTAAAATACAGAAACAATGTCAGAAAAAAAGGAATAGAAGGTAAAAATGGATTTTTGGTATAGAGAGATTGGAGAAGATTGATTGCAGAAGAACCTTACTTACTTACCTTACAATATAAATGCGAAGGTAACTCTGTCTGTCTGTTACGTTTTCACGCAAAGCCGCTAGCAGAACCTAGTCCGCTATAAATTCGACTGACGAATATCGCAAAGCCGGGTCCACACGAGCTTAAATTACGCCGGCGGCTTGCACGTCGGGTCTTATCGAGCCGCTCTCTGTTCACAGTGCATAAATCACTTGCACGCTCCTGATACAGTTGGCTCGTGTGCGCGCAGCCTAACATCTTCGTCCGTGACGTTAATCTTGTGTTATCTGCCAGTGTTGAAGGTGGATGGTAATTAGAAGATGGTTGAACTTCTTGAAGAAATGTGGTGTTGGAAGCAGGTGAAGAAAAGTAGTGTTGGAATAGAGGTGAAGAAATGTGATGTTGGGATGGAGGTGAAGAAATGTGGTGTTGGAATGCAGGTGAAGAAATTAGGTGTTGGAATGGAGGTGAAGAAATGTGGTGTTGGAATGCTGGTGAAGAAATGTGGTGTTGGAATGCAGGTGAAGAAATATGGTGTTGTGATGACTTGCTGGTCTATTATATATATTCAAAGGTTGTGTGATAGATGTATGATGTATAGGTATCGCTGTCAGCGATAAGACGAGATTGTACTCGTTGTTGTTCTCGTTGTTTTGAAGAGTTGTGCAACTTTTGTAGGACCATAGCTTATATTCTATCTGTATTTGGGTACGCCACAGCTCTACACATAATATTGTAATAGTAATAACTACAAGTACTCATTCGAATGTATGCCAAAAAATACACCTAATAGCTGTCTATTTGTATCACAAAAGGAAAATATTTGAAAACTTATATTTCATACTAAATATTTTTGCCGGTTGTTATAAAAATATGAGAAAATTGTGCTCTTTTACACCAGAAATAGAACGCTAGTTTTACGTTCAAATTGAACTTGATTGGACGGACGGACGGACAACTAATATTTTCGCAGAATCCCCGCTTTGTTTGTGCTATTCCTACCTTCGTGCACTAGTTCATCCAACGAAATTACAATCAAAGTAAATTGGGATCCAAATTTTTATTTTTTTGTACTTTTTCTTTTTACTGGACCGGCGATAAAACATTAATGTTTATTTTGGAGATTAATTCGAAGTGTTTATAATGTTCAATCATCTTACAGTCAGAGGAAAATATAACCAACTAGATACCTAGTTAACACAATCCCATCAAAAACATAAATGAGAAAATGAGAGCCAAGTTACATTTTAAATATATGCGTGGTTGTTGATTTCGCCGACAAAAGCATTGATATCTAAATGGGTGCCAAGTTCTATAGACAATCCTGAAATGTATTTATGAGACAATGCAACTGTCTTAAATAAATTAAAACACAATTTCTTGCTTTTCCTGCTATAACAATGTGTTCTATTTAAAATATAAATTAGAAAAATCTTAAATTAGAACAGGCAAATTATTAACACAAAGCAGATAACGTAGGATAAATTGAAGCTCAAGATTTGACTTGGCTAGATTTCACAAATGCAATATTGGTTTCAATATCTTAATCTTATTCCAAATAAGCCTTTCTTAATGGATACATTAATGTGCGATCTGTATCATGAGTGTATGTGATATAAGTTTTACCATCAAAACAATTTTTTCCCACCACTATACTTAAAACGTGACTACAGCAACGCTCTGTAAAGTACGAAACAAGGAAATATTCTTAGAAGATAGCTATGGTCGTAAGTTAACTTTTTTTTTTCTTTTTGTGATGGGTAATCATTCAATGACTTCACCCGCTCTGGGTGAAGTGGACAGGCGTGTCAGATTTATACTGATTAAAAGCCACCCGTGTTCCTTCTGTTGCTTGAGCCAGGGCCACGGTAACTCTGTTTTAAATTGCAGACCCCGTAAGTTTTTGCTGACATCCCGGGCTTGGTTCTTATCAGACGGCGAGCTATCCATTACTCGCCGTCCGCAAGCCTGCGCCTATGGTGACCAGGAAACGGCTTGCGATTCCCGAGGCCCGGGGCGTCGCCTGCGGTGGTACGGAGCTTGAGGGCGTCCCCGTTGCGTCCCCGTTGCGTCTCCCTCACGCGTTCTGCCTCCTCCTTCGCGAGCATTACTGCTTTGCAGAAGGAGGTCACAGCTTCCCATGCCCTCTCACTCCGTAACATGGCTGGACGCGAGAGGTCACCACCACCGATCACCTCCACGAGGACACGGCGGTTCTCCGCCCAAGTGGGGCAGACCACCACCATATGCAAGCATTACTACAAGCGTTTGCCCAGATTCACGTTGAAGTATCCCATGACCACAGTGTAGTGAGTTTTATGACCATGCATGGCTATGGAAGTATCCTCAAACATGGTCTCTAGTTCGTCGTCGGGGTGTGCCGAGGTCGGGGCGTAGACCTGTATAACCTTCAGCAAATATCTTGAAGATTTTCTGTGTATAACGTAAGAAAAAAGAAGATAAAAGAAAAATAAGTGTTTAATTGTCACAAACTGACATACAAAATAATTACATGCTTATGTTAAACTCTTAACAATAGTACCTATTAGTAGTACTTAAATTAAGTTAGTAAAGACGAGAAATAAATTAAACAATAATAACATATACTACCTACATTTTGTATAAAACAGAAAAGAAACAGGGTGAAAAAGATGCCAGGCAGATGCATGTCGTGATTGTGGCAAGAAAGCTTCCAGTCAGCATAATGCTGTGCCGTGCGGGACCAACAGCACGGCGCTGATTTTCAGTGGTCGCCTAGGACGTTACGTACTGAAACCAAATCTGTTGTGTATGTAAAAATAGATACAAAGAACATAAAATAAAAACAGTTAGATAATATAAACTACCTAAAATTATGAAGTGAATAAAACCAAAAGCACGTGAATCTTGAATTCTTGACGAAAACATAAAAGTAATACCCGCAAAACACAGGCACTCTCCATGTTTTGTCTCACTCCCACACCGCACTCTCGTGGCGCTCTTTATTGTATAGCCTTATTACCTGGTCGACACACTCTCAATCTTCACTACATTAGTCACAAGGGACTTATGGACGTTAAACCCGACACCACCCTGAGGCTGCAGATGACCCTCTCGGAAATAGAGCAAGTTACCGGATCTTAGGATTATCGAGCTCTGCTGTAACTTCGGACTTCAGGTAGCCTTATGATACTCCACCAGAACCTGCTAAATTCTGCCTTGAATTCGATGATGTTTTCGTCGGTCCGCAGTGTACACGTGTTAAATGTTGCCAGGGCTATTCGTCGGCTTGTATTTTGGAATCCGGCTCTCGTCCGGGGATTCTTTGCACAACTTGCCACGTACTCACCATAACCTTGACCGCTACCATAGTCGAGGGTAGGCAAGCTGCCGGGCATCAGGGGCATTTTTTTCTGCTGCTCTATTTATTTTTCGGTTTGGAGGAGTGGGGGGAGGGGTTGCCGTTATCGCCACGGTTGGCACAGTTTGTAGTTAAAGTGCACAGAGAATGCTGCTGCCCATTCTCTGGTATGTCCCTTAGTCGCCCCTCCTGCCAAAGAAAAGTTTTGCTATTATAATTTTGAAAGGGTATTTGTAAAAATCGCTTGCTTGGAAAAAAAATCAAATGGTGAAAATACACTGTTTTTTTTATTATTTTATCCTTTGTCTCCACCAACTACCGTCAACTTTCAACTTTCTATGTGATCTGAAAGTGGGTTAGGTTTTTTATCCATCCATCTATTATTGTCAAAAATTACGATTTCAGACGTTAATATTTCAATAACCGTTGCTATATTTATGAAATTTAGGGTCCTATTTAAAGTAAAGGGTTTTAATAAACAAACCAATTTTAATGTGTATATTTTAAATAGATTTTGAGTTATAAGAGAAAGAAAAGTGGCTCCTAATGATTCGTTTAATATAATACACGGCTGCTGCGTCGCCAGCTTTCCTTCTTTGATTGAATTTGCCTAGATGTACAGCGACGTATCTAATATAAAGAATGGTTTGTGCCTAATTATTATGAACATCAATACAAAATAATTTCTCCGTGGCTAATCTTTCAGTAAACGTGCTTTTTTTCCAGGATAAAAAGCCAATACCATCCAACTTTATCGTGGTTTTCTATTTTAGGTTTTTTTAGGTACTTAGTTCAAAAGACTATCTGCTACAAACTTAAAAAAACATATTTTGCCACTTTACAGTTTGGATAAAACTGAAAGTCAAGTCATTCCTCAGAATAACGAAAGAGCTCTGCATGTCTAAAGTGAATAATTAATTTCGAATTAACTACGGCTTATGATAAAGCGACATTATCCAACTTTAGAATTTGAAGACTTCTATAATAAAGACGACTCGCTTTGATCAAATATTAAAAGGCTATGACAAAATGGCCTCGTTCGGGAATGAGTGCATTCAAAGCGAATTTGAAATGTCCCTGGATGAATATTAACGTTCAATGGAAGATAAGACGTCCAAGTATCTTTATGCCATCCAGGTAAGTATTTGAGTTCTGTGGTCAATATATCCCTACGTTCATAATAAAATATAAGAATATTGTCTAAAGGTTTATTCATAATGAGACATAACAGTTCACGACGGAACATAGGCCCTGTTTACAAACTTGTCGGACCTTCAAAAGGCATCTAGATTTTTGGGGAATAGTGCGATTTTTACCTCAATAAAACCACCTCAATGACAACCATCAAAACAGAGACCACTCTGTGCAACGCCTATTAGGGGGCTTCCCTGGGGACGTGATTACTGTGCCACTGTCATTCCTGGGGTTAGTCGATGGGTGGTCACAGTCCCCACTCTACGCGCCTAGAGTGGGGAAACGCTGCGGAAGACAATTTTGAACCTATAGACAACTGCAGTTCAATCCTTCAAAATAGCGTCTCCAAAGACGATATACACTTTATTATAAGTATTTTTTTCAAGATGTTGATGTGGAATTCATCTTATTCTGATGTTATTATTTTCTTTTTGTATATCGCGGGACCTTAGGGTCCCCGTCTTTTGAAAAGAGAAAAAAGTTGGCAACACTGTCCGAGTGACATGTCAAATTTGTGTTCCGTATTTTAAAATTATATTTAATTAGTATTTAAGTGCAATTAATGTTTAATTATAAGTATAAACACAACAAAACGCTATAAATACTCAGGATCATTGTTTTACTGGCAAAATATCGAGTTATACAAAAGTTTGTGGCACTGATCCGGTAACCTATCGAACAGCTGACAACTGAGGTCTAAAGTGCGGAACTACGGATATTCTAAGGGCAGTATTGTTTTATTTATAGCACACAAAGTGTACATTTAACCCTGTAATACATTCTCGTTTAGTTTTAACGTATAAATTCTGTTGATTTAGTACTGTGCAGTGAATCTAAATCGTTTTACTGACTTCTTAGAAAACGAAACAAATCCAAGATCCCAATGCCCATAATTCTTCTAATATATTCAGATAATTTAATAATAAACATTAACATAACGCTATGATCGTTATTTTGCATAATTTAACTAGAAAACTATAATAAAACATTCATTCAGATTCTGGGCACCGTACCCACATTAAAAATAAAAATAAAATCAAAAGCAACTAAATTCAGTAATAAATGAAAATTTCCTCTATTCCTTTGCTTCTCACCGTTACTTTATTTCTATTTCCAGTAACCTATCCTGAAACCATGCCTGTGTTGACCCGTAAGGCTACTGCTCAGGACTTAGAAATTAAATTGAGAACAGCACTCCAGGAACTGAAAGACTCACAAAGCCAATGTCGTGAGATGTTGCAAGAAAGAGAGGATTGTGAAGTAGAAGTTGAGAATATTGTATATAAAAACACAATCCTTAAACGGGAGCTAGTTGAACTAAGTCAGCAATACCAGAATGTTGTGGATGAACGCGACCAACTGAGGGTAGTCACGGATGGTTTCAATAACTGCAGTTATCTATATGAGGAGGCCTTAAATAAAGTTAGGGATCTTGAACAAGAACTGATTCATGCAAATACTCATATTTTAAAATTACAAAAAGAACAGGAGTCAACCCAGGTTGATGAAACTTGCCATTTGTATGATGGACTTATTAAATCTAATTGTAAGCCTGTTTCAATACCTAATATTGATTTAACTGAAGATTCTTTTTTGAATCAGAAATTTTTTAACAAAGTTAGTCATAAGAAACTTAAGAAATATGCAAAACTAAATAGACTAATAAGAAATTGTAACAAGTTTAGGAAACAACACAAGTTCTTCATTAAAAATATTCCACTCAGGAAAGAACGTGTTGACCTACTTAATAAATTAAATAATTATGAAATTAAATTAGAAGACAGCAAAAATATCTATGAGATTGACACACACCGCTTACAGACACAAATCCAGGTACTTGAGAACAGACTTAGTTCTCTTTACAATAAATATGTAAATTCAAAATTACAAATAAAAGAACACATTTTGGCCGCAAATGAGTTAGTGTTGTGTCAGTGTAACTGCCAGACAGTCTCAAACCTAGTTGCAGTCCAGCCTGATGCTACGGAGGACCCAGTCCAAGCTGAGAGGGTGCCTCAAGATAGTGTCTTCGTACAAGACATATCTAATATAGTACAGACTTTGCCTCAAGTAGACCGGCCTGAGAGTGCTGGCTTGTTATTTAGTCATAGTTACGAAGGTTTTCATTCGGTTATGTTTTCGGATGGTGTAGGAAGGGGTTTAGGTAAATTAATAAATGGCAGTCAGCATCATTCCACTTTTAATTATTGCATGCCCGGGTCATCTTACAAGAAAATAATGGAATCTGTGACAAAGAATTTATATAAACCAGATACCAATATAACTGTATTTGTAGGTAATAGTAAAAATGTAAAAAAAGATGACATCACTGAATATGTAAAAGAGATGTTAAAGTTAAATTGCAATAAAATTATTTTGTGTGCCTTCCCTTACTTAGATAAATTGTCAAATAGACAAAATAATCACATTCACATACTTAATAAGCATCTGCACTTTCTTGTGAGTCACTATAGTGACAAACTAGTTTTTTTTGACATCAACATTTTTGTTGATAAATTAAAGTCGACAGGCAATACTTTGTATCTGCCTCTTAGGGTAAGACATCAAATAGCTCGGCTATTATCTTATACAATAAACTCAGACATAAGTAGTATGTCGAAGTATCCAACAATTATTGATATTAGTAATAGTACTAATTTAAAGGTGGTAAATACCTTGAATAACGTTAGCAAAGATGCTATTAATATTTATTCATTAAACTAGTTGATAGGACAAGGGAGGGTACCAATAACATAATAAATAAGAGTATATCCACCATCAAAAAGGTACCTTCTTGCTCGCAAAAATTTAATTTCAAGAAAAGGTCTGAGCAGAATTCTCTGAAATTATTCCATCAGAATATTCAGGGCTTTTCTTCGAAGCAATTAGAAATCGAACTGTTTTTGGAAAAAACAAGGTTCGAAATTGTTTGTTTTACTGAGCATTGGCTGAAAGATTATGCAATGCTAATCAATTATGAAAATTATACTGTGGGCAGCTGTTTTAACAGAAATATTATGTTGCATGGGGGTTCACTTATATTAATTAAAAATGGTATTAAATCAAAACCCCGTAAAGATATAGTAGACCTATCAGTTGAACATAGTGTTGAACTGTCCTGTGTTGCGCTTTTCTGGTGGTCGCCACTGTTGATTCTGGCTTTCAGGAGTTGCAGTGGTTTGGGAATAGTGCGGTGGGATTGTCCTGTGTTGAGTTGGATAAGCATGTCATAGTGTGCGTTTACAGACCCCCTGATTATAAAAACTACTCTATATTCGAGTCAGTAATGGAAGATGTTTTGGCTAAACTTGCAATTGGTAATAAACAAGTAATTGTCTGTGGTGACTTTAATATTAATATTCTAGAAGAAAATTCAGATAGCAGTAGGTTATTAAATCTCTTTAAATCATTTAATTTGTCACATGTATTTATGGAACCAACACGAACTACATTGACTTCTGCTACATGTATTGATAATGTTTTTTGTTGCTGCAACTACTTTGACAAGGCCATTATTAATTATTTGCCTTCGGATCATAGTGGGCTACTGGTGGCCTTTGAGTCCATTATGCTAAAACAACAAGTGCAGATTCAATCCAGACCAATAACATCCGGTAAATTAAATAAATTAAACAGCACTTTAATCAATAAGTTAAGAGATCAGGACCTCACAGTGAGTGATGGTAATATTTTGTATGATGAAGTTTTTTCAGTGGTTCAAAAAGATTTCAATTCAATTTTTAAGAAGCAAACTAAAACTATATGCCCTAAGTTTTTATTCAGTGACTGGGCGACTACAGGACTTAGAAAAAAAAGGGAAAGACTTTACGAACTTTACGGCCTTAAGCCTTTTATTAATACTGAAACGTTTAATAAGTATGTTGCTACTTACTCAAGAATTTTTAAAAATACATGTAAGGCAGCTAAGGCCTTGTACATTAGCAATAAGGTTAAATTAGCAGAAAATAAAATCAAGACGGTTTGGCAAATTATAAACAATGAAACGAACAGGAATAAAAGAAATAATAATGATTACACACTTGAGACCACACACGGACTTATTAGAGATAACAAAACAGTTGCTCAAGAGTTTGTAAATTTCTTTACCAACATCCCAATTAAAACTACTGAAACCTTAAATTCTTCGCCCTCGCTAGCTTTTGGATTATTAAACGCGAACGTTTCAGCCTGCCCCAATGAATTTAACTTTTCACATATAAACCCCTTAACAGTAATAAAAGCTTTTAAGCAAATCAAGATAAAACCGACCGAAGATCTATGGGGAATGTCCATCAAAGCTTGTTCCTCCATTATTCAGACTATAGCGCCGTACTTAGCTTTGATTTTCAATTTGTGTGTGGATCAAGGAGTCTTTCCGGATCTAATGAAATATAGTAAGGTTATACCACTTTTTAAATCCGGGGACAGTAAAGACACAAATAATTATAGACCAGTATCCGTGTTGCCGGTTTTCAACAAGGTATTTGAGAAGATAATGCTAAATCAAATGCTCATTCATTTTAATACGAATAACATCTTACATGATAAACAGTATGGTTTCACCAAAGGACGTTGTACAACTGACGCTGGTGTCACCCTATTAAAACACATATTTAATGCGTGGGAAGAGTCGCAGGATGCCATAGGTATCTTGTGCGACCTGTCGAAGGCGTTTGATTGCGTTAATCATGAAACATTACTTCTGAAACTTGAGCATTACGGGCTAGGTCAATCAGCGTTAAGTTTGATTAAATCTTATTTGAGTGATAGACAACAATTAGTTCAAATAAACGGTGTGAATTCGTCGGGGTTAAATGTGAAAATGGGGGTACCCCAGGGCTCAATTTTAGGTCCTTTCTTATTTTTAATATACATAAACGATTTACCCCATTTATTCGAAGGCAAACTAAATATGGTGTTATTTGCTGATGACACATCTTTAGTTTTTAAAGTAAATAGACGTACTTGTCAGGTTGACGACGTAAATAACGCGCTACGGCAGGTTCAGGATTGGTTCACTGCCAATAATTTAGTATTAAATGGTAAAAAAACCAAATGCGTAAAATTTTCGTTGCCAAATGTCAAAAGTACTGATTGTGACATTATATTAAACAAGGAGAAGCTCGAATTCGTCGATAAAACGGTTTTCCTGGGGATCACGCTAGACTCAAGGTTACAATGGGGTCCTCATTTAGTATCACTTGCGGGGCAGCTGAGTTCGGCAGCTTATGCTGTCAGAAAGATTCGTCAATTTACTGATGTGGATACCGCTAGGCTAGTCTATTTTAGTTACTTTCATAGTATAATGTCTTACGGTATCTTACTATGGGGAAGGGCTGCAGACATTGAGTCTATTTTTATTCTGCAAAAACGAGCCATCAGAGCGATTTACAATCTTCGCCGCCGTGATTCTCTAAGGGAACTGTTTAAGGACATTAACATCATGACGGTTCCTTGTCAATATATTTATGAAAACATCATGTACGTGAGAAAGAATTTACATCTTTTTAGTAAAAACGGAGACAGACATAATTACATTACTAGAAATAGGGACCAATTAGTTCAACCAGGTTTCAGACTGGCAAAAGTGGCCTCATCTTTCATGGGGTACTGTACAAAATGTTACAATAAAATTCCTCCCCATATTCTAGAACTGAATGAGACGAAATTTAAAAATTGTATAAAACGCACACTATGCAGGCAGGCATATTATAAGTTGGGGGATTATATCACTGATAAAAATGCTTGGCTCAATGCTAGTCCTGCTCCACAACCACTAGGGCGCAAAAACAAATGATATGTTTATGTTTGTGTTGTATAGACTCGATTTCTTTTAGTATTGTATAGCTGCACAGCACGTGTGTGGGTACTATGTACCCAACTGTAAATCTACCATTTGCTATACCTGTGTCGTTCGTTGACTTGTGTGTGCCCTGGCAGTTGAGTGTGTCATGCTCTCTCAAATGTCTCTCTGATGGTGGCGCGTGTGTTGGATCATTCGGTTCCCTTCATGATGGTTGAGCTGGGTGGTGCCGATTCATGCGTCATGTTCGTGAACGGGCGCCGTCAGTTGGGATTGGTCATAACTCAACTGCTTCGGATGTTGATGTTTTTTCTAGTACCTATTGTATAACTGCACAGACATGTGTGAGTACTTTTAATACTTTATACCTTTACATAGTATAGTGTGTAGTGCTATTCTGGGTGCATTGTCCTCACATATGTGAATTTATTAATGTATGTACTCATGTACCTAAATATTGTAAAAATCTTTCTTTTTTTTTAAAAGAGTAAGTATGGAGTTTCTTGTGCATTCTTCTCCATAACAAGCTACTTTCCGAATGCACGGTAGAATCATTTTCTTTTTTAAAAGAGTAAGTATGGAGTTTCTTGTGCATTCTTCTCCATAACAAGCTACTTTCCGAATGCACGGTAGAATCAACTTTTATTCCATGTAAATTTAAAAAGTATGGAGTTTCTTGTGCATTCTTCTCCATAACTAGCTACTTTCCGAATGCACGGTAGAATCAACTTGTATTCCATTTAAATTTAAATTGTGACATTCAAAGTGCCGCTTGGTGGCCCAGTTGAAATAAATATCGTTTGTCTTTTGTCTGTGTCTTTGTCTTTGAAAGGCGTATGAGGAGCTGAAGCCAACTCGTAGAGGGCCCCGTTAGGCATGTATCAGTAAATGTGACACCAACCGACGATTATCCCTGTATGCACTACGCAACCCTGCACCCGAAGGACATTCCCCGGTTGGTGCAGGACTATTGCAAATTTAGGAGAAAAATGTATTGGCTATGGATTTTGTAGGTTTAGTGGATTGATTACACAAAAACTATAGGAGGACTGCCGACTCCTGCCCGACCACTGTTGAACTAAACGGCTGTATATTATTATCATTTTTAACCCACCCCAAATTTATTGAAAACCCGAACAATCTTTATATTATAACACGAAACTATTACCGCAAGTAATGTCACTAAACACGACAACATAGCGATTTCTCAACATGTGTAGACGCGACCACAATGCCTCAATTCTGTAGTAAATTGAGCGAAGTAATTAGCTACTATAATTTAATTATAAGGTAAGTGATCTATAACACTTACTTATATTGTTCCATGGGGTGTTCACGGCTGAGGTGTTGCTGGTTAAAATTGTTGCTGAGGTGTTGTTGTGTTATTTGTGATATTTGATATTAAGGTAAAGAATATAAACATGTGCGTTATAAATAGGTTTGTGTAGAGTTTTATTGGATTCTATCTTCTGCCAGCGTCTTCGCTAGCATTATCAGTATTAAATTATCCCAAACGAAAGTACCTCTTGGAATTTCAATTATATCAAAAGACCATCTAAAATCTAAATTCACGTAAAAAGAAACAATAATTATAAGGTACTCATATTTTTTAAAGCTAAAGGTTTTTTCGGTTTTTCCGATAGTTACGATATTTCAGAATAAAAATCTAGCTATATTTATTATGTGTTGAATGATTTATTTTAATTGAAAATGAATTTATTTTAGAACCTTTAAAGCAAGTATATTGAGATATAGACTAGTTAATAAGTATGTATTTTTAAAAAGCTTCTGTTGTAAGTTATTAAATTAAGTAATTTGAAATTGTCACTACTCATCAGTTAAATTTAGTCGTCCTGGGTTAATGGATTATCCCATCTGGAATTTCTTAGTAGCGTGGCCTTTATTGCACGGCATATATTATGAAGGTGTAACATAGTACACCTTTGACTCTTCTCCTTTCCAAGAATACATAAGCGTCATGCTATGTATTACTTATCTTTACATAGTATAAAACAAAGTCGTAGTTGTTTGTACGCTTAGATCTTTTAAACTACTGAGCGGATTTGCATGCGTTGTTCAGCATTAGACAGTATGATTCATGAGAAGGTTTTGTGTAAATTGATTGAAATAAGACGATAATTGTAGAAAATTTCGCGAAAAATCAATCAGCCTGGAAGCTTTCATCGAAAACGCTTCCTAAATGCTTACTAATACGAATCAGTTTATCATCTCCAAAACCTAATGAAACATAACCCTTACCATATCAGGCCAACATGTCTGCGTCAACACCCACGTATGCTGAAACACAGCTTACGAATGAAAAAGAAACAGGCGAGGTGCGTATCGGACTTCGCATATTTAGGGTTCCGCACCAAAGAAAAATTCTGATTGTTCAATATATTGGATTTTGTCAGTTAAATATACGTAATAATTAACATTATCACCAAATTTCAAGTTCATATGTCAATGGGAAGTAAAAAAAAATCTTCGGAACAAAATTCTGTGACAGATGACGGACAGACATACAGACGAACAGACAGATAGACACGTGAGTGACAGCAACAGGGCTGTGTTTGGACCCTCGGGTACGGAACCCTAAAAAACTGATTTCATATAATATGCGGCACTTAAAATCGTATCAATCAATTCTGACTACGGCAGCCCTCGCGTCATACATTATCAAAGGCGTTACTTGGACGTCTTCCATACGCTGATATACATTTGGGCTGGAAGTGGCTGTGGAGATCGTGTGTGGTCCTTGAGTACAGAAATGTAAACTTTAAGTATGGTCCAAATTCTGAGTCTGCATTTAGAAACAATATCATACATCGTCCGCGAATAGTGATGGATATTGCACATCCAGTAATTTACATAGGCCGGGTTTCACCGCTTAATTATCGCAGATTGAATGTGACAAATTTTTAAGCACGCCTTATCTGCTGTGATTGGTTGAATGAGTTTTCAACAACCAATCACAGCAGATACAACAACACAACAACACAACACAAAAAAGCATAAAAATACAATAAAGCATATAATAAATAAATAAATAACCGGCAATTATTATTCGATTACGTTGAAAGCCCGATAACCGA